>CM066041.1:228319266-229586319 GCA_033557465.1 Ichthyophis bannanicus | reverse complement strand
AGCACCTGCCCCTGAATGAGAGGTACTCTCACCCGGATCCAAATTAGGTTCCCCTAACTTGACCCCCCTCCCCAAGGCCAGGGGGCAAGGGAGCCCTGTTGGTCTGGGAAACCTTTAGAGTATAAGCCCTATGTAGAGCCAAAATAAAATCTGGGGAAAATAAAGCTGCTAAGGACTCCTGAGCTTCAGGAGACTTGCGCTTTTCCTTTAAATCAGAGGGAGTTTCTTTAACTGATTTCATCTTCCTCTTCCCCTGCTTATGCTGCCTGGCGGGAGAAACGGCGCTGTCCCCTAAAATGGCCGCCGTTCCTGCCTGCTCAGCCATGCTTTGAGGCTGCAGAGGCTCCATCTTGCCTTCCTTAACTGCAGCAGACCACGCCGCGCTGAAAAACTGCACCCGACGATTCAAACCGCTGCCGAAAACCCAGAGCACGAAAACTACCTCCTACACCGGCACACACACGCCGCAGAGACTCCGGCTGCGAAGCAACGAAGAAACTGACCTGAGAGCAACTCCAGCAGCACAGATTCCCCTGCTCCCGCTGCTAGCGGGAAACGCCGAATCTCACCTGCAGACCAAAAAGTGGGTGAAACCTGGGGCTCCCAGGCACAAACCCCTTGCACGAACGGATCCGGCCACTTCTGGAGACAGGCTCTGCCCCTGTGACCGCTGCCAAAACCGGCAGCCCCGGACCTGCTTAGTCTTTCGTGCGTCTGTTTCTTTAGCTTTTTTTTTTGTTTTGTTTCAATTAGCTTAATTGAAAAGAGGCGCAAGGGAAGAGAAAAACAACAATAATACAGAAGAGAAGCTATAGCCCTGCTAGGACTAATTCCCTTCAGAAAGTCTGTTAAAGAGGCGTTCAGCTGCACTGTGGAGGGACCCTGTCAGCTTTCCATGTCCTGTTCAGCTGCTGAGGACTGAAGACTGGGGAGCTGGCACAGGGGGGAGTGGCTATGCCCTGTCAGCAAGAACTTGGAGTTCAGTCCTCAGCTGCTGAAGGGGATTGACAACACCCAATGGTACCCTGGACTGGCCCAGAGAGACGAATAGGAAAGCTCATTTGGAATGCCTCCAACTCATGTTCAAAATCAAACATATACGATCGATCTCAGATCTACTAGACATAGTGAAATATCAAGATCCAACAAGAAATCTATGTACAAATCAAAAAGATAAATGTATGCTACCCTTTATTCAAACAGAGAAGAATCATTTCAGTGATTGGAGCCCCACTACAGAACACACTATCCACAGAACTGCACATTGAAACAAAAATGCAATGTGTGCCTTCGAGTCAGTCCTGACTCCTGGCAACCCAGAAGCTCCTGGGTTTTCTTGGCAGTGTCACCGGAAGTAGATTGCCAGGCCTTACTTCCGAGGCAATGGAGGGTTAAGTGACTTGCCAAAGGCCACAAGGAGTGCTAGTTGGACTTGAACCATAGTTGCTTGGTAACCAAGCCAGTCCTTCTAACCACTAGGCTACTTCTCCACTCCGCACACTGAAACACATTACCTAAAATTATGAAAAAAAGCTAAGAACCATGTTATTTCCCATCATAAACAAATACTGTAGCTCTGAACTTGTCAATTTATCTTACATAACTTTGTATTAAACTGTGCATTTTTAACTGTGAATGTAACATTGGAACTCGCCTAGAAATTTATGACAGACGAGATATAAATAAAATTTAATTTAACTGTCCAAATGTCGGCATAAAACAGGAACGAGAACTTGCTGTATGGTGCTGATAGTTGTGGCAACTGAAAACGGAGAGTGGCACCTTTTCTTGATCTTCTCAGCATCATTCAACATAGAAACTTGAGCATCTTGTAAACATTCCAATTCGAGGCTGGAATTTTTTCTTTAACTCTTGTAGCTTTAGGAAAGCTGATCTTGTTCTTCTTCTAATAGTTTCTGCTTCTATTTCCTTGCATGCGTCATGGTAGTACGTTTCCTTGTTTTGTCTGCTGCAGGTTGGAAATCTCTGTTGAGTTCAGCAATAGCCTCTCTCTCAGGGGTGATCCAGGAAACTACAGACCGGTGAGCCTGACATCAGTACCGGGAAAAAATGGTAGAAGCCATCATAAAGAATAAAATTACTCAGCATATAGATAGTCATGACCTAATGGGAGACAGCCAACATGGCTTTAGACAAGGAAGATCTTGTCTTACTAATCTGTTATGTTTTTTGAAGGAGTGAATAATCAGGTGGACAAAGGTGAGTCGGTTGATATTGTGTATATGGACTTTCAGAAAGCCTTTGACAAGGTTCCTCATGAGAGACTTTTGGCAAAAACTAAAGAGTCATGGGATAGGAGGCAGTGTACTATTGTGGATCAGAAACTGGTTAAAAGACAGAAAGCAGAGGGTAGGGCTAAATGGCCAATTTTCCCAATGGAGAAAGGTGAATAGTGGTGTACCCCAGGGAACTGTGCTGGGTCCGCTGCTTTTTGACATATTCATAAATGACCTGGAAAGTGGAATAACGAGTGAGGTTATCAAATTTGCAGATGACACAAAACTATTTAAAGTTGTTAAAACCCAAGAGGATTGTGGAAAATTGCAAGAAGATCTTGATAAATTGGAAGACTGGGCATCAAAATGGCAGATGAAATTTAATGTGGATAAGTGCAAGGTTATGCACCTAGGGAAGAACAACCCAAACTATGGTTACACGATGCAAGGTTCCACATTAGGAACTACCACCCAGGAAAAAGAACGGAGTGGAACGGGTAAACGTAGATCGATTTTTTACCTTATCAGAATATAGAAAGACTAGGGGACATGCAATGAAGCTACAGGGTAAACTATTTAAGACTAATAAAAGAAAATATTTTTTCACTCAATCTGTAATCAAACTCTGGAACTTGTTACCGGAGGATGTAGTAAAGGCTGTTACATAGAAACATAGAAAAATGATGACAGAAAAAGACCACAAGGCCCATCTAGTCTGTCCTTCCATAACAACAACTACAACAACAGTCCACTTTTTACCTTTAGAGATCCTCTGTGTTGGTCCCATGCTTTGTTGAATTCCGTTACTGTCCTCATCTCTACCACCTCCACTGGGAGACTTTTCCACGGATCCACTACTCTTTCCGTATAGAATTTTTTCCGCATATCACTCCTGATTCTATCTCCCTTCACCCTCATCCCATGTCCCCTCGTCGCAGTACTTGCTTTCAATTGATAGAGGCTCTCTCCCTGTACTTTTATGCCACGGAGGTTTTTAACCATCTCCATCATATCACCTCTATCCCGCCTTTCTCTAAGGTGTACATATTAAGATCCTTAAGTCTGTCCTCATATGCTTTATAATGAAGACCACTAATCATCTTAGTAGCAACCCTCTGCACCGACTCCATCCTGTTCACATCCTTTTGAAGGTGCGGTCTCCAGAATTGCACACCATACTCCAAATGAGGTCGCACCAAAGACTTATACAGAGGCATTATCACCTCCTTTTTTCTGCTAGCCATTCCTCTCCGTATGCACCCAAGCATCCTTCTAGCTTTTGCCGTCGCCTTTTCTACCTGTTTAGCTACTTTAAGATCATCGGACACAACTACGCCTAGGTCCCGCTCTTCTTTAGTGGACAAAAGTACTTCACCTCCTATACTGTATTGCTCCCTTGGATTGCTGCAGCCCAAATGCATGACCTTACATTTTTTAACATTAAATCCCAGTTGCCAAATTCTAGACCATTCTTCAAGCTTAGCCAGATCCCTCCTCATGTTATCTACACCTTCCTGGGTGTCTACTTTATTGCAGATTTTGGTATCATCCGCAAAGAGGCAAACCTTACCCAACAGCCCTTCCGCTATATCACTAACAAAGATGTTAAAAAGAATCGGACCAAGGACAGATCCCTGGGGCACACCACTGGTAACATCCTTCTCCTCAGAGTGAGCTCCATTTACTTGTACTCTTTGTCGCCTCCCACCCAACCAATTTCTAACCCAAGCAGTAACTTTAGGGTCCATCCCTAGGGTGCTTAGTTTGTTTATAAGTCGCCTGTGAGGAACAGTGTCAAAGGCTTTACTGAAATTTAAATACACCACATCTAGAGCTCTCCCTCGGTCCAACTCCCTGGTCACCCAGTCAAAGAAATCAATCAGATTTGTCTGACAAGACCTGCCTCTGGTGAATCCATGCTGCCTCGGATCCTGTAATCCGCTGGACTCCAGAAACCTCACTATTTTCTCTTTCAACAGCGTTTCCATTAATTTACTCACCACTGAAGTTAAACTAACTGGCCTGTAGTTTTCAACCACATCCTTACTTCCACTTTTGTGTAAAGGCACCACATGAGCCTCTCTCCAGTCCCTTGGCACCACTCCCGACTCCAACGAGGCATTGAAAAGGTCAGTCAGTGGAGTTGCTAGAACGTCCCCAAGTTCCCTCAGTATTCTAGGGTGTATCCCATCCGGTCCCATCGCTTTGTCTACTTTAAGTTGAGCTAGTTTCTCACGAACACAGTCTTCTGAAAATTGTTCAAGATGTCCCTCGCTTCTGTTCTTATTTGTGGGTGTTTTCTGAGGTCCTGCTCCTGGTTCTTCATCTGTGAACACAGAACAAAAATATTTGTTAAGCAATTCCGCTTTATCCTTATCAGCTTCTACATATTCCCCCCCTGTACCCTTGAGTCTGACAATACCACTTTTGTCCTTCCTCTTCTCACTAATATATCTGAAAAATGTCTTATCCCCCCATTTTATTGCATTGGCTATTTCCTCCTCCTTTTGAATCTTTGCCTTCTTGACTACTTTGCTAGCTTCTCTAAGTTTTTCCAAATACAGATGCCTGTCTTCCGCTCTCTGTGATCTCTTGTATTTCATGAAGGCCTCCCTCTTTTTCTTCACTTTTTCAGCTACTTCCTTCGAAAACCATAGCGGTCTTCTGTTCCTTTTGCCTTTATTTACCATTTTAATAAAAAGGTTGGTTGCCTTTAAAATACCCCCTTTCAGTTTTGCCCACTGTTGTTCTACATCCCCCAGCTGTTCCCATCCCACTAATGACTCCCTGAGTTATTGGCCTATCTTCGCAAAGTTAGTCTTCCTAAAGTCTAAGATCTTCACCTTGGAATGGATTCTAACAGCCCTAGTCCTAATACTGAACCACACCATCTGGTGATCACTGGATGCAAAATGATCTCCCACTACAACATCAGAAACACTTTCACCATTGGTAAGCACCAAGTCCAGTATGGCCCCTTCACGTGTGGGGTCTGTTACCAATTGCCTGAATAGTTCTCCCTGTAGAGAATCCAGGATCTCCTTACTCCTAGATGATACTGCAGCAGGAATGTGCCAATCAACATCTGGCATATTGAAATCTCCTAGCAGTAGCACTTCCCCTTTCCTAGTAATGCTGCGTATGTCTTCAATTAACTCTCTGTCCACCTCTTCCTCTTGTGAGGGAGGTCTGTATATCACACCAATGCAAATAGATTTCTCTTTCCCTCTTTCTAGTTTAACCGACAATGCCTCCTCTCTCCCTTTTAAGCTCTGTAATTCCAAAGCTTTAATAGTAGTTTTTACATATAGTGCTACTCCTCCTCCCCTTCTTCCTACCCTGTCCTTTCTGAATAAAGTATAGCCAGGTATAGTTACATCCCAGTCATGGTTTTCTGTGAACCATGTTTCTGTAACTGCCACTAAATCCAAATTGGCCACTCCCACCAAAGCTTCAACTTCAGAGATCTTATTTCCCATGCTACGGGCATTAATACACACTGCTTTCCATATGTTACCCCTGTTACCCATTTCCATAAAGGTATTTAATGTATCACTTACCTGGGGGCTTTCACTTACCTGGGGGCTTTCTTCACCCATCCCCAACGAATCTAGTTTAAAGCCCTCTTCAGTAGATTAGCCAGTCTACTACCAAAGATGTGTTGACCTTTCTTGGACAGATGGATGCCATCTCTGCTGCAACCCTTGGAACAGCATCCCATGGTCTAGGAAACCAAAACGCTCTCGAAGACACCATCCACGCAGCCATGCATTAATCTCCAGGATGCGAGCCTCTCTGCCTTGGCCTTTACCCTCAACAGGGAGGATTGAAGAGAACACCACCTGTGCACCTACCTGCTTCACCCTCTGTCCCAGAGCCATGAAGTCACTTTTGATACGTTCCGAGGTATACCTGGCAGTATCATTTGTTCCAACATGGATTAGCAACATTGGGTAATAGTCAGTTGGCTTGATGAGTCTCGGCAAACTCTCCGTAACATTTTGGATCTTGGCACCAGGCAGACAGCATACCTCTCTGGACATCAAGTTTGGTCGGCAGATGGACGCCTCAGTACCCCTCAGAAGAGAGTCTCCAACTACCACTACCCTTCGTTTCCTTCTGGTCACTGATTCCGCAACTATGGGGTACTTGAACTCTGGTTCTTCCCTTTCCAGGGATGTTTTCACCTCCTCCACTTCCAGGGCAGCATAATGGTTCTTCAATTCAAGGGCTGGAGAAGTTGGATTGGTGATTTTGCAGGCTCTGGTGACTTTTGTCCAACCATCGACATTCTGTTGGCACCCATCTTCTCCTGTGCTGGAGAGCCTGGTTGCTGTTAGTGTAGCTGGGTTTAAAAAAGGTTTGGACAAGTTCCTGGAGGAAAGGTCCATAAACCATTATTAAGAAGGGACCCAGGATATCAATGCTTGAACCAATACAAGCATTGTGGAACCTGTGTCCGTTGGGGAAACTGCTAGGTACATATGACCTAGATTGGCCACTGCTGGAAACAGAATACTGGGCTTGATGGACCTTGGTCTGATCCAGTATGGCATATCTTATGTTCTTATGTTCTCTCTCCTTTGGCATTAGCTTCTCTGCGTTTCAGGGCAATTTTCAGAGTTTCTTCCATCATCCATTTTGGCCGTTTTTGCTTTTTCTTCTTTTGTAGAGACTTCTCGCTTTCTTCCAACACATGCCTACTTCCAAGGTGGAATAACTTCCCTATACAAATCGGTTTGGTAGGCTTGAGGCATGGATGGGGCGGGGGGGAGGGGGGGGACGAGGATATTCCTCGCAGCTGGACCCTAGCCATAGATGGCCGGATCGGTGGTCGGAATACAGGGAATGCAGTGCAGGAGCCAGCGGCTGTGATCACGGCTTTTAAATGGAGCCATAGTGCCATGGCAACCGGACGCCATGGCACTGCAGCTCCATTTAAAAGCACTGACTAAGTTAGTCGGGCAGTGCCTGTATGAGCAGGCCGGGCTGAATCGCAGTACCAGCCTGCACGTACAGGCCTGATTGCAATTCTGATCCCGCAGGGCTGAATGTCCCTTGCAGGATCAGAATTGCGACACCCTCTGTCTTACTAATCTGTAATGTTTTTTTAAAGGTGTGAATAAACAGGTAGACAAAGGTGAGTCAGTTGATATAGCGTATCTTGACTTTCAGAAAGCCTTTGACAAGGTCCCTCATGAGAGATTCTTGGCAAAATTAAAATGTTATGAGATAGGAGGCAGTGTACTATTGTAGGAACTGGTTAAAAGATAAAAAGCAGAGGGTAGGGCTAAATGGTCAATTTTCCCAGTGGAGAAAAACGAGTGAGGTAATCAAATTTGCAGATGACACAAAATTATTCAAAGTTGTTAAAACCCAAGAGGACTGTGAAAAATTGCAAGAGGACCTTGATAAATTGGAAGACTGGGCATCCAAATGGCAGATGAAATTTAATGTGGACAAGTGCAAAGTTACGCACCTAGGAAAGAACAACCCAAACTATGATTGCACGATGCAAGGTTCCACATTAGGAACCACCACCCAGGAAAAAGATGACATGTTGAAATCCTCCTCCCAGTGTGCAGCTATGGCCAAGAATGTAAATAGAATATTAGAAATCATAAGAAAAGTAATGGAGAATAAAACAAAGGATATTATAATGCCTCTGTATAGTTCCATGGTGCGACCGCACCTTGAATATTGTGTGCAATTTTGGTCGCCGTATCTTAAAAAGGATATAGCGATAAGAACATAAGATATGCCATACTGGGTCAGACCAAGGTCCATCAAGCCCAGTATCCTGTTTCCAACAGTGGCCAATCTAGGTCATACGTACCTAGCAGTTTCCCCAAAAGACACAAGTTCTGCAATGCTTGTACTAGGTCAAGCATTGATATCCTGGGTACCTTCTTAATAATGGTTTATGGACCTTTCCTCCAGGAACTTGTCCAAACCTTTTTTAAACCCAGCTACACTAACAGCCTTTACTACATCCTCCAGAAACAATTTCCAGAGTTTGATTATTTAGTCTTAAATTGTTTACCCTGTAGCTTCGTTGCATGTCCCCTAGTCTTCCTATATTCTGATAATGTAAAAGGTCGATCTACGTTTACCCGTTCCACTCCGTTCATTAATTTATAGACTTCTATCATATCTCCCCTCAGCCGTCTCTTTTCCAGGTTAAAGAGTCCTAACCTTTATAGCCTTTCTTCATAGGAGTATCCTTCCATCCCCTTTACCATTTTGGTGGCTCTTCTCTGAACCTTTTCTAATAACGCTATATCCTTTTTAAGATACGGCGACCAGAATTGCACACAATATTCAAGGTGCGGTCTCAACATGGAATGGTATAGAGGCATTATAATATCTTGTGTTTTATTTTCCATTCCTTTCCTTGTGATATCTAGCATTTTATTTGCTCTCTTGGCTGCCGCTGCACACTGGGCGGAGGGTTTTATCATGTTATCCACAATGACACCTAAATCTTTTTCCTGGGTGGTGGTTCCTAATGTGGAACCTTGCATCGTGTAACCATAGTTTGGGTTGTTCTTCCCTAGGTGCATAACTTTGCACTTGTCCACATTAAATTTCATCTGCCATTTTGATGCCCAGTCTTCCAATTTATGAAGATCCTCTTGCAATTTTCCACAATCCTCTTGGGTTTTAACAACTTTAAATAGTTTTGTGTCATCTGCAAATTTCATAACCTCACTCGTTATTCCACTTTCCAGGTCATTTATGAATATGTTAAAAAGCAGCGGACCCAGCACAGATCCCTGGGGTACACCACTATTCACCTTTCTCCATTGGGAAAATTGGCCATTTAGCCCAACCCTCTGCTTTCTATCTTTTAACCAGTTCCTGATCCACAGTAGTACACTGCCTCCTATCCCATGACTCTTTTGTTTTGCCAAAAGTCTCTGATGAGGGACCTTGTCAAAGGCTTTCTGAAAGTCTAGATACACTATATCAACCGACTCACCTTTGTCCACCTGTTTATTCACACTTTCAAAAAAACATAACAGATTAGTAAGACAAGATCTTCCTTGTCAAAAGCCATGTTGGCTGTCTCCCATTAGGCCATGACTATCTACATGCTGAGTAATTTTATTGTTTATGATGGTTTCTACCATTTTTCCCAGTACTAACGTGAGGCTCACCGGTCTGTCGTTTCCCGGATCACCCCTCGAACCCTTTTTAAAAATTGGTGTTACATTGGCGATCCGCCAATCTTCAGGTATTAGAGATGATTTTAATGATAGTTCACAGATTACTAATAGCAGGTCTGCAATCTCATATTTCAGTTCTTTCAACATCCTTGGATGTATACCATCTGGCCCAGGTGATTTGCTACTCTTCAGTTTATCTATTATTGTAATACATCTTCCCAATGTATCGATATTTCCTTCAATTCTTCCGCACCTTTTAATACCACTTCACTCATGGGTAACATCCCTACATCTTCCTCAGTAAAGACTGAAGCAAAGAATTCATTCAGTCTCTCCGCTATCGCCTTGTCGCCTCTTAGTGCCCCTTTAACTCCTCTATCATCTAATGGTCCAACTGACTCTCTCACAGGTTTTTTGCTACGAATGTACTTGAAAAAATCGTTATTTCACGTTTTTGCTTCCGCAGCAAGCTTCTTCTCAAATTCTCTCTTTGCCTTCTTTATCAATGCCTTGCATTTGACCTGCCAGTGCTTGTGCTGTATCCAGGATTCATCGTTTGGCTCTTTTTTCCATTTCCTGAAAGATGCTTTCTTGGCTACAACAGCCTCTCTGACCTCACCTTTAAACCATGCTGGCAGTTTTTTGGACTTCCTTCCACTTTTCTTAAAGCGTGGAATACAGCTGGTCTGGGCTTCCAAGATAGTATTTTTCAACAACACCCCAGCTTGATATGTCTTTAACCTTTGCAACTGCTCCTTTTAGTTTTTTCTTAACTATTTTCCGCATTTTATCATAGTCTCCCTTTCGAAAGTTAAAAGGTGGTACTGTAAATTTCCTTACTATCCCTCCTCCACTAATTAAATCAAAGGCGATCATGCTATGATCACTATTGCCAAGTGGCCCCAACACCCTTATCTCTTGCACTAGATCTGGTGTTCTACTAAGGACTAGGTCTAATATGGCTTCCCCTCTCGTCGGTTCATGGACAAGCTGCTCCAAGAAGCAGTCATTTATCTCATCTAGGAACTTTATCTCCCTAGCATGTACTGCCGTGACACTGACCCAGTCGATACCGGGGTAATTGAAATCGCCCATCATTATTACCGCGCTCTAACTTTTGTTAGCTTCCTTGATTTCTTTGAGCATTTCATCATCCATTTGTTCTTTCTGGCCAGGCGGTCGATAGTACACCCCCACCGCCATCGCCTTCCCCTTTTTACATGGAATTTCAATCCATAGAGATTCTACAGCAAATTTTGTTTCCTGCAAAACTTTAATCCTTTCTGACTCAATGCCCTCTCTAACATAGAGCGCAACTCCTCCACCAATTTGATCAGCTCTATCATTATGATATAGTTTGTACCCAGGTATCACAGTGTCCCACTGGTTGTCCTCCTTCCACCATGTCTCTGATATTCCAATCACATCTAAACTCTCATTTAGTGGTATATATTCTAACTCTCCCATCTTATTTTTTAGACTTCTAGCATTTGCATACAAGCATTTTAGAGACTGTATTTTATTCATATTAATTTGGTTATTTGTAGACATGGGTAATTTGGGATCTTTAAGCTCTGTCTGCTCCATACTCGAGGGCATTTGGGCTACTTTACTCTTTTTTGGAACCTCTCTGCTTTTGGTAGTATCCTTCAAGGATACATTCTTCCGAACCTTCTGCTCTTGGGCGACTGTCGGCTTTCCCCTATTATCTAGTTTAAAAGCTGCTCTATCTCCTTTTTAAAGGTTAATGCCAGCAGCCTGGTTCCATCCCGGTTAAGGTGAAGCCCATCCCTTCGGAAGAGCCCCTCCTTTCCCCAGAATGTACCCCTAGTTCCTAACAAATCCAAACCCCTCATCTCTGCACCATTGTCTCATCCACGCATTGAGACTCCAGAGCTCTGCCTGCCTTTTGGGTCCTGCACATGGAACGGGAAGCATTTCGGAGAACGCTACCCTGGAAGTTCTGGATTTCAACTTCTTACCTAAAAGCCTAAATTTAGCCTCCAGAACCTCCCTACCACATTTTCCTATGTCACTGGTACCGACATGTACCAAGACAGCAGACTCCTCCCCAGCACTATCTAAGACCTTATCTAGGTGGCGCGTGAGGTCCGCTACCTTCGCACCAGGCAAGCATGTTACCAGGCAATCCTCACGTCCACCAGCCACCAACTATCTACATGCCTAATGATCGAATCACCAACTATAATGGCTGTCCTAATCCTTCCCTCATGGCACATGGCCCTGGAGAAATGTTCTCGGTGCGAGAGGGTTTTACATCACCTGGAGGACAGGTCCTAGTTACAGGATCACTTCCTGCCACACCAGGGTGATGCTCTCCTGTCACGTGACCTCTCTCCTCCATGGCAACAGGGATGCTGCCAGACTGGAGGTGGGACTTCAGGACTATATCCCTGTAGGTCTCGTCTATGTACCTCTCAGTCTTTCTTATGTTTTCCAAGTCTTCTACTCTAGCCTCTAGAGAACGGACTCGTTCCCTGAGAGCAAAGAGCTCCTTCCACCTAGTGCACATGTAAGACCTCTCACCAACTGGGAGAAAATCATACATGTGACACTCAATGCAAAAGACTGGAAAGCCCCCATCCCGCTGCTGGACTGCCGTCTGCATCTTAGTTTTAAGTTTTTGTTTAGATCTTTAAGTTCTTTACTTACTAAGGGTTGCTATGGATATTTATACCAATAAAACTGTACCTAATACGTTTAATATACCTTGTTCACCTGAAGCTTAATTAATCTCAGGTCCTTAGTGTATGTCTGATTTGAGTAACAAGCTTCACCTGAGATCACCTTCTGTCTTTTAAGATGTGTAAGTACCTATAAAGCGAAGATTATCCCAGGGGTGGGTGGGCGGGTGTGGGGAGGGAGGGAGGGAAATAACACTTATTAAAAGAGGGCTGCTACACAGTACCCTGTCCTGTGCTGCTGAGGTAAGCTATATTCTTATTTGATTTAAATTATAGCTCTTTGCTGCTGCTAGGCTCTAACTTATTATGAAATTTAAACTACAAGCTCTCTGCTGGGTTCTAAATTTAGCCAGAAAGCTCTCTTCTGTGTTTTAAATTTAAACTAAAAGTACTTTGCTGATACTAGGCCCTGAGTGACTATTAAATTAAAACTACAAGCTCTCTGCTGGGTATGAAATGTAACCAGAAAGTTCTCTTCTGTGTTTGAAATTTAAACCTAAACTGCTGCTACTAGGCGCTGACTGATTTAACAAAAAATAGTGGGTTCACAGATTAAATAGCTTTAATAGAAAGAATTCCCTTCAGAAAATTCCCAGAAGTATATACTCACAATCGCAGATCTCTCTCCAGAAGTAACAGTCCCCTGTTCTAGTCCTTCAAGATATTAGAAAAGGCGATATTAGAAAAGGTACAGAGAAGAGCCACCAAACTGGAAAAGGGGATGGAGGGATACCCCTATGATGAGAGGCTAAAAGGCTCTTCAACCTAGAAAAGAGACGGCTGAGGGGAGATATGATAAAGATCTCGCATCCCCGGCCCAGCAACAGCTCTCCCTCCGGGGATTGAGCCGGCTCCAGCCAGCCCGACCTGGCCGTCGACGTGCCTCTGCTCTGCCCAATCGAGGCAGCCAACGCCAGATTTGAATGAAGCACCTCCCGGCGCGCCCGCGCCTGAGGGCCTTGCTAGAAGGCCCTTTGGCGTGGCTTTTAGGCGAGGTCCTACAACAAAGCAGCCTCGAACAGGCCGACAAAAGTGACCTAAAGGACCCCAGCAATGGACACACAAAGTAAGCTTTAACGTTCAACCAAGCCAGACTATAAATTAAAATGAGTAAGCGTGGCTAATAGCATTTCTATAGTAATCTATTCGGGCGCCGACCCATGCAAACTATGCCGTAAAGACTCATGTAGCTAGGCAAATCTAGAGACCATACTACCCTACTAGACTTGGCTTCCAACTGCTAATATAGCAAGACCAACCTACTACTGTATTGTGTGTGATAGAGCATAAGTATAACCACTGAACCGTGGCTAGGAGAATTGAATTGTACTGAGCCATAGTGGCAATATGTAAACACAGGCAGATTACAGCTGCCTACAATGCTCTTACCATAGATCTTGCCAGTATGTTACAACGTGCCCACTGATTGCCTGCACCTTGATCTTACGACAGTACGTAGCTAGCTGGTGAGATAATAGCAGCTTTACTACAGAGAGCACAAGGTAGAGTCGCAAGAGCAGAGCTAATAAGAACCCAGGTCCAAACGGATAGTCCTCCGACACCGGATTAGACCCACCGGATTACCCAAGGGGATGACCACCCTGATCCCCCGATAGTGCCTTACATCCAAGTAGCGCTTAACGCACCGAACCGCCAGCACTACAGATGGCACCCTCCCTACTGGCATACACATGCTGCTACCTCCTAGCCAACCTATTCTGTTGCATCCTTGCCCTTACTACTACCCAAAGCCACATCCCAGTCCTTCATGGCCAAGGTAAAAGACACTCATGGGGCCCTTGTCAACCACCTCCAGAAACCTAGCACAACCTACATCCACATCTACTAGCCATATCCCTCCAACGTACTATGAGGCCCAAGGCAGAGAAGCTCCGAATGCCCCAGAACCTGCGATGTGCCCTCATAAATGCACGCTCAGTCAGAAGGAAATGGCCAGCCCTCTCTGACCTTATCACCCACCATGGTCTTGACATGCTCTTAGTCACAGAATCTTGGCTTTCTGACTCAAGCTCAGTCATCCTCAACCAGCTCATCCCCCCGGCTTCTCAATACACACATGCCACAGAACTAACGAAGAGGAGGAGGTGCCTTCATCCTAGTAAAGACGGAGCACCAATTCCAGTTGCTAGCTTCCAGTAGCACACATAACATGGAGTCACTCACCATAGCCAACAGGCACTCCACCATCAGCCTAATCTACAGATCACCATTCCCCTCCTCTGATGACCTATCGACAATAATCGACCTAGCCTGTTACCCCAAGAACCCACGCATACCAAACTGGGTGTTGGGGGACTTTAATCTTCCAGCACTCCAAAGTACCCAGTCTGAGGCCTTCCTGGAAGCACTGAATGAGCTAGGATACAAGCAGATAATCGATGTGCCCACCCACACAAGAGGAAATATGCTGGACCTGGTTTTGGCTCCAACACTTACCATAACCCCAAGCTACAACCTTGATTTATCCATCACTCCAGTACCATGGTCTGATCACCACCTAATTAAATTCCAGATGTCCATGAACCAAGAGAACTCGCCGTGCACTAAAGAGGAGGTTCCCATAACAGCCATAAGGCGTCTCCGACTCTTCGATAGGGCAGAGATCAGCAAAAATGTATTACCCAGCTTGACCCTGACATCGCCCAGCCTCGATGAAATGATAACCACATGGAATAACAGCCTAAACTCCATCGCACAGCTACCTGCTTCAAGCACACAACCCAAAAAAAGAAGAGCCGCACAATGGTATTCTGCCGAACTCCGAGCCTCACTAATACAGCTCAGGAAGCTGGAGAGACGATGGAGGTGCTCAAGATCCACAGATGACCTGGCCGCCTACACATCCTACCTGAAACACTGTGAAACAATCCTAAGGAAATGGAAGGAACACCACTCTGAGCTCCTGCAATGATCCTTAAATAAACCCCACAAGCTCTTCAACATAGTAAAGTCCTTAACAAAGGAGCCTTCTCCCCCCCCCCAACCTGGCCTGGTGCACCCCCAAGAATTCGCGGACCATCTACAAGCCAAATCCAGCCAAGCCAACACCGCCATTATCCAAGCCCCAGAGCCCACGCAACACCACCCCACACTGCTGTCAACTTTCACACCTCCATCCAGGAGAAACAGAGGATACCATCGCATCTATAAACACCACCACAGCCCCCATTGACCCCTGCCCAGCATTCTGGATAAGATCCCTGTGGGTGGAATAAAGTCCATTCCTAACCAAGATCATGGACCTGTCCTTTTCAACAGGGGAGTTCCCGTCGGGGCTAAAACAGACCTCAATCCGGCCCCTTATCAAAAACAAGCTAGACCCCAAAAAGGCATAATCCTACTGACCAATATCCAGCATTCTCCTACTGGCCAAGATGATAGAGAAGGATGTGCAACGGCAGATCCAATGCCACATCGACACTGCTGCCCCACTTGACTCATGTCAACATGGCTTTCGAGAAGCACACGGTGTTGAGACTCTTCTTACCACTTTATTCAGCACCCTAATCATGGGGATCGATAATAGCAGTAAAGGATATGCATTAATTTTCCTGGACTTTGCCGCTGCCTTCGACTCAGTCAACCACGAGACGCTCCTATCAAGGCTCCAGCAGAAGGGAATTCAGGGACCAGCATTGAATTGGTGCAAGTCATACCTAACGGATAGATGGCAGCAGGTAAGAATGGGCTCCGGGACCTCCAAGCCATTTTAAACAAATTCAAGGTGTCCCTCAAGGTTCCTCACTCTCAGCCCTCCTTTTCAACATATATATGCAACCCATCTGTTCAATCATCCATTCCTTCAAGGTCTCCTGCCTACTGTACGCTGACGATGTACTACTCTTCACACCATTTTCAATTAATCAGCCTGACTTCTCGCCCCTAACAAAATGCTTCGAGGCAGTTACAGACTGGCTCCTCACACAAAGCCTCAGGATTAATTTCAAGAAAACTGAGGTCCTCTTCGTCACCAGGAATCACTCCTTCACCCCTCCCACATCATTAAGAGTAAGGGATACGGAGCTGTTGAGAAAACCCATCATCCGCTACCTCGGGGTCACCCTTGACCAGCACCTCGACATGAAAGCACACATAAGCAACACCATCAGAGCAGTCTACCATAAGATTCAAACAATCCGCCACCTACGACCCTTATTGGAACCAAAGGACTCCCGGATAGTCTTCCAAGCTCTGGTAACACCCCACTTCGACCACGCCAATGCGATTCTACATGGACTCCCCAAGCGCACTCTAAGTCCTCTCCAACTAGCAATGAACGCAGCCACCCGCGTCCTGCATGGAGCCTTCAGAACATAAGAACATAAGATATGCCATACTGGGTCAGACCAAGGTCCATCAAGCCCAGTATTCTGTTTCCAACAGTGGCCAATCTAGGTCATATGTACCTAGCAGTTTCCCCAAGGGACACAGGTTCCACAATGCTTGTACTGGTTCAAGCATTGATATTCTGGGTCCCTTCTTAATAATGGTTTATGGACCTTTCCTCCAGGAACTTGTCCAAACCTTTTTTAAACCCAGCTACACTAACAGCCTTTACTACATCCTCCGGTAACAAATTCCAGAGTTTGATTACACGTCGAGTGAAAAAATATTTTCTTTTATTAGTCTTAAATAGTTTACCCTGTAGCTTCATTGCATGTCCCCCCTAGTCTTTCTATATTCTGATTAGGTAAACAATCGATCTACGCTTACCCGTTCCACTCCGTTCATTAATTTATAGACTTCTATCATATCTCCCCTCAGCCGTCTCATTTCCAAGTTAAAGAGCCCTAACCTTTTTAGCCTTTCTTCATAGGAGTATCCTTCCATCCCCTTTACCATTTTGGTGGCTCTTCTCTGAACCTTTTCTAAAATCGCTATATCCTTTTTAAGATACGGCGACCAGAACGGCACACAATATTCAAGGTGCGGTCTCACCATTGAACGATATAGAGGCATTATAATATCTTTTGTTTTATTTTCCATTCCTTTCCTTATCATACCTAGCATTCTATTTGCTCTCTTGGCCACTGCTGCATACTGGGCCGAGGGTTTTAACATGGTATCCACAATGACGCCTAAATCTTTTTCCTGGGTGGTGGTTCCTAATGTGGAACCTTGCATCGTGTAACCATAGTTTGGGTTGTTCTTCCCTAGGTGCATAACTTTGCACTTGTCCACATTAAATTTCATCTGCCATTTTGATGCCCAGTCTTCCAATTTATCAAGATCCTCTTGCAATTTTCCACAATCCTCTTGGGTTTTAACAACTTTAAATAGTTTTGTGTCATCTGCAAATTTGATAACCTCACTCGTTATTCCACTTTCCAGGTCATTTATGAATATGTCAAAAGCAGCGGACCCAGCACAGATCCCTGGGGTACACCACTATTCACCTTTCTCCATTGGGAAAATTGGCCATTTAGCCCTACCCTCTGCTTTCTATCTTTTAACCAGTTCCTGATCCACAATAGTACACTGCCTCCTATCCCATGACTCTTTAGTTTTGCCAAAGGTCTCTCATGAGGGACTTTGTTAAAGGCTTTCTGAAAGTCCAGATACACAATATCAACCGACTCACCTTTGTCCACCTGATTATTCACTCCTTCAAAAAAACATAACAGATTAGTAAGACAAGATCTTCCTTGTCTAAAGCCATGTTGGCTGTCTCCCCTTAGGTCATGACTATCTACATGCTGAGTAATTTTATTCTTTATGATAGTTTCTACCATTTTTCCCGGTACTGATGTCAGGCTCACCGGTCTGTAGTTTCCCGGATCAGCCCTGGAACCCTTTTTAAAAATTGGTGTTACATTGGCGATCCTCCAATCTTCAGGTATTACAGATGATTTTAATGATAGTTCACAGATTACTAATAGCAGGTCTGCTATCTCATATTTCAGTTCTTTCAACACCCTTGGATGTATACCATCCGGCCCAGGTGAATTGCTACTCTTCAGTTTATCTAATAGTTGTAATACATCTTCCCGATGTATCGATATTTCCTTCAATTCTTCCGCACATTTAAATACCACTTCAGACATGGGTAACATCCCTACATCTTCCTCAGTAAAGACTGAAGCAAAGAATTAATTCAGTCTCTCCGCTATCGCCTTGTCGCCTCTTAGTGCTCCTTTAACCTCTTTATCATCTAATGGACCAACTGACTCTCTCACAGGTTTTTTACTACGAATGTACTTGAAAAGGTCTTTACTTCGCGTTTTTGCTTCCGCAGCAAGCTTCTTCTCAAATTCTCCCTTTGCCTGCCTTATCAATGCCTTGCATTTGACTTGCCAGTGCTTGTGCTGTTTCCAGGTTTCGTCGTTTGGCTCTTTTTTCCATTTCTTGAAAGATGCTTTTTTGGCAACAACAGCCTCTCTGACCTCACCTTTAAAACCATGCTGGCAGTTTTTTGGGACTTCCTTCCACTTTTCTTAAAGCGTGGAATACAGCTGGTCTGGGTTTCCAAGATAGTATTTTTCAACAACAGCCAAGCCTGATGTACGTCTTTAACCTTTGCAACTGCTCCTTTTAGTTTTTTCTTATCTGTTTTCCTCATTTTATCATAGTCTCCCTTTCGAAAGTTAAAAGGTAGTACTGTGAATTTCCTTACTATCCCTCCTCCACTAATTAAATCAAAGGTGATCTTGCTATGATCATTATTGCCAAGTGGCCCCAACACCCTTATCTCTTGCACTAGATCTGGTGTTCCACTAAGGACTAGGTCTAATATGGCTTCCCCTCTGGTCGGTTCATGAACCAGCTGCTCCAAGAAGTAGTTATTTATTTCATCTAGGAACTTTATCTCCCTAGCATGTCCTGACGTGACACTGACCCAGTCGATACCGGGGTAGTTGAAATCACCCATTATTATTACTGCGCTGTAACTTTTGTTAGCTTCCTTGATTTCTTTGAGCATTTCATCACCCATTTGGTCATTCTGGCCAGGCGCTCGATAGTACACCCCCACTGCCATTGCCTTCCCCCTTTTACATGGAATTTCAATCCATATAGATTCTACAGCAGATTTTGTTTCCTGCAAAACTTTAATCCTTTCTGAATCAATGCCCTCTCTAACATAGAGAGCAACCCCTCCACCAATTTGATCAGCTCTATCATTACGATATAGTTTGTACCCAGGTATCACAGTGTCCCACTGGTTGTCCTCCTTCCACCATGTCTCTGATATTCCAATCATATCTAACCTTTCATTTAGTGCTATATATTCTAACTCTCCCATCTTATTTTTTAGACTTCTAGCATTTGCATACAAGCATTTTAGAGAATGTATTTTATTCATATTAATTTGGCTATTGTTAGACATGGGTAATTTGGGATCTTTAAGCTCTGTCTGCTCCATACTTGAGGGCATTTGGGCTACTTTACTCTTTGGTGGAACCTCTCTGCTTTTGGTAGTATCCTTCAAAGATACATTCTTCCGAACCATCCGCTCTTGGGTGACTGTCGGCTTTCCCCTAATATCTAGTTTAAAAGCTGCTCTATCTCCTTTTTAAAGGTTAATGCCAGCAGCCTGGTTCCATCCTGGTTAAGGTGAAGCCCATCCCTTCGGAAGAGCCCCTCCTTTCCCCAGAATGTTCCCCAGTTCCTAACAAATCCAAAACCCTCCACATAACCCCTATTCTGAAAGACCTCCACTGGCTACCAATCCACTGCAGACTCACGTTCAAAGTACTCCTAATGACTTTCAAGGCCATCAACAAGCAATCCTCCACTTCCCTCACGGGCCTTGTCCTACCCACTCCTATGAACAGGGCCAGAAGATCGTTCGCTGCAAATACACTCGTCATTCGTAGTGCAAAAACAAAATGCTCTCAAGCAGCAAAGAACAGAGCATTCGTATTTTATGCACCCACACTCTGGAATGCCCTCCCAACCACCATCTGGGCTATAACCGACCTCCCCCAATTCCAGAGGGCACTGAAACACCATTTATTCCTTCAACATTACTCCCTACCCAGCGAACCAGCACAAGCTAGCTTAACCTCCAACCACCTAGATGAGGCCACAGACACACCCAGGACAATGTACCCATAGTCCATCTTCAAATTTGTTTATAGCCTAATATGCTGTGTGTACGTAGCTTGTATATATCCTAGTTGATGTGTATATAGTTCAAGGAGTATCGTTTGTTCCAGCCATACCTGTAGCACACTGGTAGATGAATAGCTCATTTGTATATAGTTACCCCTATTAATCCAAGTTTTGAAACCTGTTATCTGTACTGAGCATCGCATGCTCTGCTGCAGTGGACAAGTTGTTGTTACCTGTAAACGGCACTGATTTTGAAGAGCACGGTATAGAAATAATATAAATAAATAAATAAAAATAAATAATCTATAAAATAATGAATGGAGCGGAACGGGTAAACTTAGATCGATTGTTTACACCATCAAAACAGAAAAAGACTAGGGGACATGCAATGAAGTTACAGTGTAACCTATTTAAGACTAATAAGAGAAAATATTTTTCACTCAAAGCGTAATCAAATTCTGGAATTCATTATCAGTAGTAAAAACTGTTAGTGTAGCTAGGTTTAAAAAAGGTTTGGACAAGTTCTTGGAGGAAAGGTCCATAAACCATTATTAAAGGGGACCCAAGAAATCCACTGCTTGCCCTAATACAAGCATTGTGGAACCTGTGTCTTTTGAGGAAACTGCTAGGTACTTGTGACCTAGATTGGCCACTGATGGAAACAGGATACTGGACTTGATGGACCTTGGTCTGACCCAGTATGGCACATCTTATGTTCTTATATAGATATATGCTCATGAAGGTAGGAGAGTGATGCCACTGGGGCCTGGAAGACCATCAGCATCTATATTCTCAGTGGCACTGAAACCCTTAGGTACTGACAGTCTCTTGGGTGTAATGGTCACTGGCAGGACAAGGGTTTCTGCCACCCTAAGCAGAAGCCCTGGCTGTGCCACCCCTCCCATGCACTGTGCCGCCCTACCCCCATGCTGATCTGTGCACCCCCCTGCTGCTGCGCTGTGCTCCCCCCACTGCCGCTGATTCTGGTCTCAGGCGGCTCACTGGTAGTGGCAGGCCATGTGCTTCAGCACATAGTTTGCCGCTGAGCCTAGTCGCCCGCTGCCGGATCACTGGAAGCTGGGGGGTGGCATCATGGTTCAGCACGGGGGGAGGGTGGTGCAGCTGGACATGTTGGGGGGGGGGGACGGCAGGCCATGTGTGCCAAAGCACATGGCCTTCCGCCCACAGAAGTCTGCTGCTCTAGGCAGCCGCCTAGTGGATGGGCCGGCCCTGGCCACCGGTACCATTTACAGGCCCTTTGAGCTGTGACTAGGGTACTGGATCATGCTGCCCCTATTTTTGATTAGTAGATAAAGATAGCATAATGTGGAGCGGCTGTTCAGTTTTTTATTTGGCTGGGTGCTCCAGGAGTGTTGAAGAGAAAGTCAAAATGGAAGTATGGTCTAGTTTCTGATATGGCCACAAGCTCCAATTCATTGCCTGCTGCTGGTATGATGGTTGCATCCACTTGGGCAGTGATGGCAAACAATGAGGTAGCAGTTTCTGTGATCCTCTGTGGGGGGAGGGGGTACAACAAGGGTCATTCCAGCTGTGCAGGAGAAAGAGAGGAGCTCAGAAGATCTGGGTCAGATTGAAGGACAATCTTTAACTGTGTAGGGAAAGGGTGTTAAAAGGTCATTTCTCTAGATGTTTCTGTCGTGTTTTGAGCACCCTGTGGGAATGTCAGGAGAGAAGATCCACGTGAGGCAGATCCAGCGAATAAAAACTAACTGAAGAGGTAAGGGGAATGTCAGCTAACGTGGGAATCCCCAAACGCTCAGTTTAAAAAAAGTCTCTGAGCTAGAGGAGAGCACCGTACACAGGATCTGTCAGAAGGACATCACCATTAAATGTTCCTTCATTTTCCCTTCTTGTCCACAGAGAAAGGTTCTACATCCTCTGCTAATGAATTCCAGAACTTAATTACACATTGAGTGAAAAAACAGTTTATTCAATTAGTCTTACAATGAAGCTACAAAGCAGTAAATTTATGTCCCCTAGTCTTTATACTTTTTTGAAGAAGTAAACAACCAATTCACATTTATTATTCTGCTCATTATTTTATATACCTCTGCAATATCTCGATCTCAAGCGTGTGTACTGTTGTCTGCGGGTGCCGTATTTTCACATGGAAACGTTGTGGTCAGTCATGGTGACAGTGAGAAATGGAGATTTCTTGATGTCTTGATCTCACTGAAGAGTATTTACACATTCCCATCCATCCAGACCATCAGCATTTTCTCTGCTTTAAGGTGCCTATGGGGCATTTCCAGTTTCGAGCATTGCCTTTCGGACTAGCAACGGCTCTCCATACCTTCACCAAGGTCATGGTGGTGGTAGCAGTGGCACTCCGCAAGAAGGGGGGGGGGGGGGTCCTGGTGCACCTGTACCATGACAACTGGCTGATTCAACGAAGTCCAAAGTTGAGAGCAAACGAGCAATGGCAAGAGTGGCGGAGTTCCTGTAAAGTCTCGGTTGGGTAATTAACATGGCCAAGAGTCATTTGGTTCCATCCCAGGAACTTGAGTGAGAGTGCACTTCAACACCCACACAGGAAAGAAAAGTGTTCCTCCAGAGGCAGCGGTTCCAGAGACTGCAACAGTTGGTGCGGCAATTCCTGGGAATGTCAGAACCGACAGCTTGACATTATCTACAGGTACTAGGAACTATGGCAGCAATGCTCGAGCTTGTACCATGGGCCAAAGCACTCATGCAACCTTTGCAGAGGGCGCTGCTCCACCGGTGGTCCCACCAGAGGCATCCCTTGTCGCAGACTCTCCCCTGTCCATGAGTGACCAGGAGAACGCTCAGGTGATGGCTCCGCTCAGAGAATTTGGAAGAGGGCATGCCCCTCGAATTTCCACAGTGGATCCCGCTGATGACTGATGCCAGTCTGGTCGGCTGGGGGGCCCACTGCAAAGGGCATATTGCCCAGGGACAGTAGAGCCTGCAGCAAACCCTTTGATCGATGAACAGACAAGAGATTCAGGTGGTAGCTCTGGCACTGCAGAGCTTCGATCCATGGTTGCAGGGGAGGTGGTCCATGTCTTTTTGGACAATGCAACCACGGTAGCCTATATCAACCACCAGAGGGCATGGGCAGCTGAAACACTGATGTCTTGGGCAGCAAGCCATCTTCAAGCGTTGTCGGCTGCACACATGGTGTGAGTCGAAAATGTGACAGCGGACTATCTCAGTCGGGTGCATGTGCATCAAGGAGAGTGGGTGCTCTGTCAGGAGGTTTTTCTCGCAGGTGGTGAGCAGATGGGGCACACCGATCATGGATCTAATGGCGACATTCTGAATGGCCAAAGCAAGATGATTTTTCAGCAGGATATGAAAGCGGATGTCAGAGGGCCTGGACACCCTAGTGCAGAGGTGGCCTAAGGAAGGGCTACTCTATGTTTTTCCTCCATGGGCACTCATAGGTCAGGTCATGCAGCAGATCGAAGCTCACCAGGGGTTGGTCATTCTGATCACCTCAGATTGGCTAAGGTGCCTGTGGTACGCTGACCTGGTGCAGCTAATGGCGGAGTGGCCGTGGAGGCTGCCGGCATGAGAGGATCTCTTGACTCAGGGGCCAGTGTGCATGCCTCAGCTGGATCGATTCTCATTTACAGCATGGCTCTTGAGAGGGCACGGTTGAAGAAAAGATGCTACTCAAAGCCGGTGATCACAAAGTTGCTGATGGCCTGGAAAAGATCCACTTCCCTATCGTACATCTACATATGGCGCATATTTGAGGCGTGGTGTGAGGAAAGTCAGTGTCGCCCATCCTCGACTACAGTACCAGACATATTAACGTTTTTGAAACCGGTTTTGAGAAGGGCTTGGCAGCCAGTTCCTTGAAAGTGCAACTTGCAGCGATTTCCTGCTATCGAGGTAGGGTCCAAGGGTTGTCATTAGGTTCACACCCGGAGGTGATGCAGTTCCTGAAGGCAGTGAGTCGCCTCCACATCAGTCAGTAGTTCTGCCTTCGGACCTCAATTTGGTGTTGGTGGCTCTTATGAGGGAGCCCTTTGAGCTGTTGAGTCAGGCTTCGCTGAAGGACTTGACCCTTAAGACCGCGTCCCTACTAGCAATCTGCTTGGTGTGGAGGATTTCTGAGCTTCAAGCACTATCTTGTTGGGAGCCTTTCCTTTCTATTTTGAAAGAGAAAGTGGTTCTACGACTGGTGCCTTCATTTTTGCCCCAGATAGTATCGGCCTTTCATTTAAACCAGTCGATGGCCTTGCCGGCTCTTGCGAGTGTGAGGGGTGAGACCAAAGATCCGCAGTTGTGGCTCTTAGATGTTCAAAGGGTGCTGTAATGTTTTTTAAAAAGAACAGTTTTGTTTTGCAGATAAGATCATCTGTGCTTTTTGGGGGGCCGTGCAAAGGAGAGGCAGCGGCCAAGGCATCTATTTCTTGTTGGATCAGGGAAGCGATCGCATCAGTGTACATTTTGAAGGGAAAGACAGTGCTGGCGGGATTGCAGGAACATTCAACAAGAGCGCAGGTGGCTTCATGGGTGGAGTACAGTTTTGTTCCACAAGTCGAGATCTGTAGGTAAGCCACGTGGGCTTCCCTTCATACCTTTGCTAAGTATTATTGTCTGGATGTGCAGGCAGTAGGGGACGCCCGTTTTGAGTCAGCAGTGCTTCAGGTCAGTTTCGCTGGTCCCTCCCATCAATAGAACTGCTCTGTTACATCCCAGAAGTGTGGGACTGTACTGGTGGGACGATGAGGAAAGTTAAATTAGACCATACCTGCTAACTGGTGTTTCTTGAGGAACTCCAGTCCAGTCCCGGATCCCTCCCTTTGGTTAGGCATGGTATTCTGACTCGTGACCCCGGTGGTCCTGAAGAGTGTTCCCTTGGTGGGGGCAAGTAGCCAGTTGGCATCTGGGGTCTTGGAGTGATGTGGACGAGGCGTCATGGAGACGTAGGTTGAGGTGACCATGTTCTGGCAGGAGTGCTGTTGGGATCACGCGCTGTTTGTCATTTTGCCCCTTTCAGCGTTGTCATCAATGCAGTTTTTCAGGTAAGCCTCCTTGTTCTTGGGGAACATGAGAATCCCTTCTATGGTGGAAGGGGGCGCAAGGTTTGTTACTATTGACTACTTATTTGTTGCTCCTGTGAGTCTGCTTTGTCAATAGGTTACTGGGGCTGGTAGGCAGTGCCAGCTGCATAAGTACACTGATGTCATCAAAAGGATGACGTGCTCAGTCTCCAAGCTGCTGGAAGAGATGCACAACCCAGAAGTGTGGGATTGGACTGGAGATCCTCAGGGAATGCCAATTAGCAGGTAAGGTCTAATTTAATTTTAGTGGCCTATTATAATCCAGTTGTTTCCCAGGGACAATTCCCTAGAGATATCAATCAGGCTTAAATCTGTGTAATGCCAAAATATGGTAAAGATGCAATGCTGCCTGAGTCATAGTGGCCTATCTTCTTACTTAACTTAAATGGTAAACTGCTTGCCAAGATTATGGCAGATAGACTTGCAGCTTTTATACCTAAATTGGTAGGTAAGGCACAGGTGAGTTTTGTTCAGGGCAGGCACAGTATTTTACATGTGTTCAAGTTGTTAATAGCAACAGACTGGTGTGTGGGCAGTAATTTGTCTGCTATGATCATTAGCTGGGATGCAGGGAAGGCTTTTGAGAAAGTGAGCTGGCCTTTTTTGTTTCACACCTTATGTTGTTTTGGGATAGAGGACTCATTGCTGGGGGTAGTGCGAACATTTTATTCTAACCCATCTGCTGCAGTGTGGGTAAATGGAGAACTATTGAAATCTTTTGTTTTGGCTAGAGGTGCTAGACAAGGCTGCCCTCGGTCACCCTGATTGTTCCTGCTATACTTGAAGCCACTGTTAGGATTGCTCAAGAAAGTGTGGATATTCCTGGAATGAGCTGAAGATATAGTGATGTCTATAACAAAGCCTAAGGAATGGTTACCGAGGGTATTTTATATGTTTAGAGACTTTGGATTGTTCTTAAACGTCAGGTTTAATCTAGCCAAGGCAATAGGAATTACAATATAGGTGGGGAACGGATTTCCCCTTAAATTGTGCAGGATGTAGAAAGGCATCGTGCAGGAAAAACAGGAGATGGAAATAAGAGGTTCCTGCGCTTGCTTGGATGGTCATTGTTGTACAGCTCCACTGTACATTTAGCTGAGTGTCTGGAGCAGACCTGAATCCTACAATCACTTTTTTTTTTGTTGCAGTCTTCCCATAGGGGAGGGAAGAAATAGCTTTAGATTAGGAGTATATCTGATGACAGAGAGAGGGATCTTGGGATGGGAGAATGACTCTGCTGAATGGTGTATTCATGACTCCAGGAAACATTGAGGGACAAAGTGATATGAAAGGAAGTCATTGAACAGCAGCCTAGAGTAAAAGAGCATAATGATGCTGCAATGAACCATAAGACTTTTCTCCTTCTTTATGGTTTTAAAATCTTTTAACAATACAGCGAGGTGGGCTGTGAAAGAAATGAAAGTGCTGTCAGTCCACAGATGACGGGCAACTGTCCAGGGCTGGACAGTGCAGTGGTAGGAAAATGACATGTCTCGTAGACTGAAAATGAACTAATACTTACTCCTGACTCGTCTTTGCATCGTCGTATACTACTCAGTCCAAATTAAGAGAAGGCAGCTCACAATGGTGGAGAAAGCGTATTTACTCACCTGTAACAGATGTTCTCCAGAGACAGCAGGAATCAGTCCTCACTTATAGGTGATGTCGGCACCGACAGAGCCCACGCGGAGCATTTCCCTAGCTTTCACAGAAAGCCTTTGGGAATGCTACCAGACATGTGTGGTCCCCTTCCCGCCCAAGGGTGCCATCTTGCTCAATCAGATGACATAGCAAAAAATGACTTAAACAATGTAGGGAGGCAACTCCAAGGGGAGGAGGGAGGGTTGTGAGCAATGTTCCCACTAACCTGCACTGGGTCCATCGCCAACATTCCTGCTGGCGGGGGGAGGTGCAGAGTGATCAACGCTCTGCCCATCCCCCCACCAGCAGGTATGCTGGCAGAGGACCCGGTGCAAATTAAAGAGCACATTGTGAGGGTGCTGCGGCGTGTGTTAGACCCTGTGTCTGCTGCCGCCTCTCACCGAATTAGACTTTAGGCCAATGTGCAAAACATGCAGCAAGTATTGTAGCACTAGATGCATGTGGCAGGAGAAAGTGTTCTCCCTTCTCTCTGCACACCACATATGGCCAGAGGGAGAACTGCTCTAAGTGTACGGCTAGTGAGCTGGGTCTTGTCATATAACTAGAACAGTGGTCTCAGATCCAGAGACCATGAGCTGCTAAACATGGGGCAGCTGCAGGAGGAAGAACTGTTCTGCGCCCATGGATGCTGAACCAGGGTCGGGCATATAATTGGAGAAGCAGTCCAGGATCGGGGGCACTGCTCCGGGGGTGCAGCTGATGAATCAGGGGGCTTGATGGCACTTGCTGAAGAGGAAGGTGCAGTAGTCACAAGGAGGCACATTCTGAAATGGCCGTCCATCCCCCTGTGTGGCCGACCAGAAGTGGGACGCCTGGCAAATACTGGCCGCCTCTGACCCTCTTCTTTTCCTGCAGTTGGACCCTCATCTGGCCTCCCATGGTCAGGGTCTGGCTGCGGGGAACTTACTGCACCCCCCCTACCTCTTTGACATGGTCCGACGTCCAAGGGGATTTATTCTACCTCTGCGGTGGAATAAGTCCCCCATCCATATTCATAGCCCCGGACATACAGGGCTGACTTCAGAATCAGCTCTGGACATCCAGTGTCGCAGCCTGCCCTTGCTCCACCTTGGACACGACCCCTCCTGACCCAGTCTAAGCCTCCCTGTATGAACGAGCTGTACATACAAGGAGGCATTAGCCGGGGATGACAGGGGAGCGAATAGCGGGGGTGGACGGCCAATCCGGACATCCATCCCCGCTATTCGTGCCACTGAGGTGATTAAGTTTGACAAATGGAGGGTGAGATGGGAGGTTTTTCATCCTTGGTAGGTAGGTTGGGAGATACAGCAGAGAAAATAACACTGAAAGAAGAAGAATGTAAGAAGAAAGAGGAGAGAGCTGTGTCTCTACAGTTTCGCAGATGAAGACGACGGAAGGGGAGGAGCAATTGTCATAGAAGAAGGGTCTCTCAACACATACCCAAAGATTTTTCTAGACCCTGCTGGGCTCTGGTAGAGCTGGTACAACCTGGCATCGTCAAGGATGATGTCACCTATCTGTGTAGCTGATTATATTCTGCTCGTCCATGGAGAACCTTTATGAACATATCTTGCATGGTATACACATAACCTTTATGCATATGAATTGCAATGGCGAATTCTACTCATACAGGTATGCATATAACATCCAGAAATTAAAACAAAAACATTTAAGTCATTTTGAATATGGGGCTTTTGCTTTTTTAAATATACTTTTGAATTGATTAGGAGGACTAGGAAGATTCTTTTGCATACTCAGTAGAAAGAATAACAGCAGGGATAGAACCTTTGGCTCAGGGCTCTGGCACTAAACTAACTGTCTTTAAGCTTCTTAGATACCCTCCCACAGCACAACTACAAGTGTAGGCAAGAGAGGGGGCTGGGGCTACTGCTCAAAAAAATGAAGAACGTAATTATCTTTCTTTATCTTATTATACACTATATCCAGAACAAGGTAATAACAGTTTTCCAACAATTATGCATTTTATTGCTATAGACTAATTAGCTAATTTTCCTCTCTTTACACTTTGAATTTTTTTTATAATTGATTTGAAAAAATACACTTCCTCTAGTTTTTGGAAGAAAAGATTTTGGGCAATCCAAGTGCACTAGGAAACAGCAGCTAAAAATGCAGCCAGGAGCAAGAGGAGACAGGGTAACTCGCTTGGAACTACTACTGGAAAAGTGTGAGCTAAACACATATGCAATAGAGCCGTAGGTACACTCAGAAAGCAGCAGCAGGTTACATGCATCAGCTATATCCAAGAGCAGCAAGTACAGACACCCAGAAGCTGGGAGGGAGTGGGGCAAATACACCAAGGAATGGGCACACGTGAATTTCTGATCATATTCTCTTTGTCTAAAACTTTGCATGTCAGCAGTGGCTTCGCAAAGGTTTATAGGTCTGCTTCAAAACAAGTTTCATAATCTGCAGTAAGAAGCTGTGATTGAGAATGCACAGCAGGAATGCACTGGGAGATAGGTGGGTGAGCTGTTATGCTTTAGACACACAAACTAAACCAAAGAAGCACGCCTAGCAGACAGCACCTTCCTTTTAACACTGCAGACCTTCTACATTTGTCATGAATCAGCTCCTCTTAATTTAGTGAATTCTCTGTAGATTCCCTTGGATTGTGATGTACCTAAAACAGCATGCAGCGCACCTGAGATCTATGCTGTACTTGAAATATTTACCAGTGTGAAAGTCTTACCCCATTACACTGCACCCGCTCTGGATCATCATTCTGGGAGCCGGGTAAGGTGCATGCAGCATATGAAGAAGGGAAGAAGAGGAGGTACTTAAAATTATTATCAATACAAATGGACAATGGAATAGCACAAATTATCTCACACTGAAACAGATCTCCAGAGACACCGCAGGGTTGACAGCAGCAGCTTGTATGGTGGACACACGCTACCTTCCTTCTGACTGAAAATATGACTAATCATGGTAACCTTGGAGGACAAACTAAGAAGACCACAGAAAGATCTTCAGAAAGGCAATGAGGCATCAGGAAGGAGAAATTTTACTTACCGTTAATTTCCTTTCCTGGATTCCTGCTAGACCAGTCCAGACAAATGGGTTATGTGCCCCTGTCAGCAAATAATGAAACAGAAAAATTCTAGAAGCTCAGTGACATCACCCTTGATAGACAATCTCGTACCCCTAGGGGTCAGCTTCAGTATATTGTAGCAAGCAGATTGGCTTCAAAGAGCCATACAAAATCAGCTAGAGAAAAACAAACCATAAGTAAATAGAATACAAACATGCAAGATGCATGCTCTGAAAAACCTATATACAAGGCTATACGCCATCACGTCAAGAAGAATGTACAAGAGATCAGCTGGAGCTGTCAGGCACACCAATGATGAGCAAATGTCTTAGGTGCCGACCCGACCAAGTCAGAGACAGCGAAGCAGGGAGAGTTCTGGACTGGTCTAGCAGGAATCCAGGAAAGGAAATTAACAGTAAGTAAAATTTCTCCTTCCAGTTCATCCTTCTAGACCAGTTCAGACAAATGGGGAGTACCAAAGCTAAATCCCCTCTGGGTGGGAAGAAACGGTGGTGACCAAGACAGTAGCCCCAAACCGAGCCGCTTCCCGAGCGTGGAGGTCCAAGCGATAATGCCAGGCAAAAGTAGAAAGGGAAAACCAGGTCACCGCTCTGCAGATGTCTAGCAGAGCGACATGCCCCTCTCTGCTCAACTGGTGGCTTGAGCTCTCGTGGAATGGGTTCGAAGGCCACCAGGCACAGGCTTGTTCTGAAGGATGTAGGTCAACTCAATGGTCTGCTTGATCCAGTGTGCAATGGTTGCTTTAGAGGCAGCTGCCCCCTTGTGCCGACCGGAGAGCAGAACAAAGAAGCGATTGGAGAGACAGAAGGGGCTCGTGATCTTGAGGTAGTAGTGGAACACTCTGCTAACATCGAGAGAATGTGAGCACCCCCCAACTGCTGCTCCTTCGGGAAGGAAGGGGGGACTACAGCCTGATTGACACAAAAATCGGAGATGACCTTTAGCAAGAAGGAAGGAACTAGCCATATAGTGACACCCTTAGAAGAAAAGAACATTTAACTAAATGAAGAGGAGTTTTTCTGGCCGTTGATGTGGTGGATGTAGGCATAGGTGTGTTTATATACCCTAGCCGAACCCTTTGTATTCTGAAGCTTTTTTCTCCTCTTCAATGCCTGTGAATGAAATGTTATATACTATATGATAGTAAGTTAAGCCTGTGATATAGTAGAGTGATTTTATGACTATTGAACTTGTGAGTTTTATTTCACTCTGGAAGTGCCTTCAGACTGTGTCAGAAAGGGATCTCAGCAAGAAAGTGCCTGAAGCTCCAAGAGACGCCGAGCCGAGGTGACTACCACAAGGTGGACAGTCTATAGAGTCAAATCTTATAGTGACATGCATCAGAAGGGTTCGAAGAGAAAACTGGTAAGGGCCTGAAGGACCAAGGATAGGTCCCAGGCTGGGACAACCAGTCATAGGGGTGGCCACAGCATATGAACTCCTCAGAAAAAATGCATCAGATCTAGATGCGAGGTGAAGGAGCACCCCTGGAAAGGTCCTCCAAACAATTGAGTGCAGCAATCTGAACCTTCAAGGAAAGAGTAGTTACTCACCTGTAACAGGTGTTCTCCAGGAGCAGCAGGAATCAGTCCTCACATATGGGTGACGTCGGTGCCGACAGAGACCCATGCGGAGCATTTCCCCAGCTTTCAAAGAATGCTGGGGAAGGCAGCGGGCATGCGCGGTCCCCTTCCCGCCCAAGGGTGCCATCTTGCTCAGTCTGATATCATAGCTAAAAGACAGCAAAAAACCAAAATGAATTATATGACTGCAACTCCCAGGGGAAGAGGAAAGGTTGTGGGGACTGATTCCTGCTGCTCCTGGGGAACACCTGTTACAGGTGAGTAACTACTCTTTCTCCAGGACTAAGCAGGAAGTCAGTCCTCACATATGGGACTCCCCAGCTTCAGGCTACCAGGGACCCAAAGCTGAACAATGAGCTCCCTCTAGAGCCCCAGCATGCGTGAAAGAATCTTCTCTGAGAACGCCCCCGTACGGTAGCCCAACACCAGGGCCAGAGGGTAGGAGTTGCCTATACCTCAAAGATATTACGGAGTACCACCTGTCCGAAAGCACTGTTCCTGTGGGACTCCCTCTCGAGGCAGTAGTGGGCCGCAAAAGTCTGGCTTGAAGACCAAGTAGTGGCCCGGCAGATGTCTGCCAATGGAACAGAGTGGAGATGAGCTACTGACCTGGCTTTCACCCTGACACGGTGGGCCGTGACTCGACCCTGCAAGGAGAGGCCGGCTGCCCTGTACGCCCAGGCAATACAGTCTGCCACCCAGATGGACAAGGTACGCTTGGAGACAGGTAACCCCAGCTTAGTAGGGTCAAAAGATATGAAGAGCTGAACAGCCCTTCGGTGTCCCTGCATACGGTCAAGGTAGAAGGACAACGCCCTCCTACAGTCCAGGGTATGCAAGACCATTTCAGCCCGGCTGGCATATGGCCTGGGAAAGAAAGTCGGAAGAACCACCTCCTGATTGAGATGGAAGGAGGAGACAACCTTTGGAAGGAACTTTGGGTGAGTCCATAAGAGTGGAGGAGTGGCCTAGTGGTTGGGGCAAGGTACTTCAGGCCGGAAGGTCAGGGGTTCAAATCCCACTAGAGGACAGCAACCTTGGGCCGGAAGGACTGGGGTTTCTAGTCCCACAGGTGCTCCTTGTGGTCTTGGGCAAGCCACTTAACCCTCCATAGCCCATGTTCCCTGTAAAATAGTTATCTCCAAGTTATAATGCCCTGTTCAATGTAATTTCAGTTTGTTCAATGTAAACCGCACTGATGCAGAATAGCACGGTATATAAGAGAATGTAAATAAATAAATAAATAATAGAACCTTGTGTATGGTGCCTCTGAGACCAGAGCTTGTAGCTCACTGACTCGCCTGGCTGAGGTAAGAGCTACTAAAAACAACGCCTTCCAGAAAAGAAAGCGTAAAGGACAAGTAGCCATAGGCTCAAATGGTGGGCAAGTACGTTTTTGTAAGACCACATTTAAATCCCACTCAGGTGCAGGTGGACGAATGGGAGGCTTGAGCAAAATGAGGCCTTTGAGGAAGCGAGCCACTAAAGGGTGGCCTGACAGAGACTGCCCTTCCATCGGTAAGTGGTGCACTGACAGACCACTGAGGTGGACCCGAACAGAGTTGGATTTTAGGCCTAGGTTTGACAGGTAAAGCAGATACTGCAGCACCACTGGTACCAGGCACGAAAACGGATCCTCTTGGCGCTGAGCACACCTGGTGGAGAACCTACGCCACTTGAGGGCATAAGACTTTCTAGTGGAGTGCCTCCTAGAGGCCAAGACCACCTCCTCCACCTCCCTAGGCAGCAGGAAGGGAGCTAGAACTACCCTTTCAGCATCCAGGCCATCAGATTGAGGGACTGGAGATTGGGGTGCAAGAGAGATCCCTGATCCTGAGATAGGAGATCGGGTTGCACTCCCAGGGGGAGTGGAGTGTCCACAGCCAATTGCAGAAGGAGTGGAAACCATGGTTGCCTCGGCCACCTGGGGGCTACAAGGATCATTGAGGCCTTGTCCCGAAGCACCTTGAAAAGGGCTCGGGCCACTAGAGGCGTGGGAGGAAACGCATACAGTAGGCCCGTAGACCAAGAGATTAGAAACGCATCTGCTGCTATTCTCAGAGGATGCGGTTGTCTGGAGCAGAACCTGGGTAGTTGACGGTTGAGTGGACTGGCAAAGAGATCGATGGTTGGAAGACCCCACCTTAGGAAGATCCTCTGGACCACCAAAGGATTCAACTGCCATTCGTGAGGCTGCAGAATCCTGCTCAACCTGTCTGCCAAGTAATTCTCTTGGCCGGGCAGATAAACTGCCTTGAGAAGCATGCCCTGTTTGACTGCCCATGAGCACAGGGCTTGAGCCTCCTGACACAGAAGTCGGGATCCTGTGCCCCCTTGTTTGTCCACATAGAACATGGCGACTTGATTGTCTGTCTGAACCAGAACAGACTGGTGAGAGAGGGCATGAGAGAAAGTTTGGAGAGCCAAGCGGATAGCTCTCAGCTCCAAGAGGTTGATCTGCTGTGCGGCCTCCCAGGGGGACCAGGGGCCTTGGGTGCATGTCCCCTGGCAATGTGCACCCCAACCCTGAAGAGAAGCATCTGCTGTCAACACATGTGTGTGTGGCGGTGGCTGAAAAGGCACTCCTCGCACTAGATTCGGGAGATGCAGCCACCATTGTAGGGAGGCCGCCAGCAGTTTGGACACCCTTACTTTGTCTCCCGTGGCTTGCAGCCACTGAGTCCTGAGGCCCCACTGAGCAGGCTTCATGTGCAGATGGGCATTTGGAGTAACATGGACCGTGGATGCCATGTGGCCCAAGAGTCTCAGGAATTGTCTGGCGGAAACCAGAGAATTGCTGTGGAACTGTCTGGCCAAGTCCATCAGTCTGTGGGCCCTGTCTACAGGCAGATAAGCCTTTGCCTGAAGAGTATCCAGTCTTGCTCCTATGAACTCTGTGTTCTGTGAGGGGTGCAAAGTGGACTTTGCGAAGTTTATGACAAACCCCAAATGCTGTAGAAGGGAGACAGTGCGAAGGGTGGCCTGTCTGGTTTCCTGTGGAGACTGACCCCTGATGAGCCAGTCGTCCAGGTATGGAAAGACAAATATGCCCTGGACTCTGAGATAGGCCACTACCACCGCTAGGCATTTGGTGAAAACCCTGGGTGCGGAGGTTAGGCCAAATGGGAGTACTCTGTACTGAAAATGATTTCCTCCCTTTACAAATCTGAGATATTGTCTGTGGTCCGGATGAATGAGGATGTGAGTATAAGCATCCTTTAGGTCTAAAGAGCACAGCCAATCTCCCTCCTGGAGGTAGGGCAGCAGTATTCCAAGGGTAAGCATCTTGGAGCAGCTGGTTCATGAACCAACCAGAGGGGAAGCAATATTAGACCTAGTCCTTAGTGGAACACCAGATGCAGTGCAAGAGATAAGGGTGTTGGGGCCACTTGGCAATAGTGATCATAGCATGATCACCTTTGATTTAATTAGTGGAGGAGGGATAGTAAGGAAATCCACAGTACTACCCTTTAACTTTCGAAAGGGAGACTATGATAAAATGAGGAAAACAGTTAAGAAAAAACTAAAAGGAGCAGTTGCAAAGGTTAAAGACGTACATCAAGCTTGGGTGTTGTTGAAAAATACTATCTTGGAAGCCCAGACCAGCTGTATTCCACGCTTTAAGAAAAGTGGAAGGAAGTCCAAAAAACTGCCAGCATGGTTTAAAGGTGAGGTCAGAGAGGCTGTTGTTGCCAAAAAAGCATCTTTCAGGAAATGGAAAAAAGAGCCAAACGATGAAACCTGGAAACAGCACAAGCACTGGCAAGTCAAATGCAAGGCATTGATAAGGCAGGCAAAGAGAGAATTTGAGAAGAAGCTTGCTGCGGAAGCAAAAACGCGAAATAAAGACCTTTTCAAGTACATTCGTAGCAAAAAACCTGTGAGAGAGTCAGTTTGTCCATTAGATGATAAAGGGGTTAAAGGAGCACTAAGAGGCGACAAGGCGATAGCGGAGAGACTGGATGAATTCTTTGCTTCGGTCTTACTGAGGAAGATGTAGGGATGTTACCCATGACTGAAGTGGTATTTAAAGGTGTGGAAGAATTGAAGGAAATATCGATACATCGGGAAGATGTCTTACAACTATTAGATAAACTGAAGAGTAGCAAATCACCTGGGCCGGATGGTATACATCCAAGGGTGTTGAAAGAACTGAAATTTGAGATTGCAGACCTGCTATCAGTAATCTGTGAACTATCATTAAAATCATCTCTAATACCTGAGGATTGGAGGATCGCCAATGTAACACCAATTTTTAAAAAGGGTTCGAGGGGTGATCCGGGAAACTACAGACCGGTGAGCCTGACATCAGTACCGGGAAAAATGGTAGAAACCATCATAAAGAATAAAATTACTCAGCATGTAGATAGTCACAACCTAATGGGAGACAGCCAACATGGCTTTAGACAAGGAAGATCTTGTCTTACTAATCTGTTATGTTTTTTTGAAGGAGTGAATAAACAGGTGGACAAAGGTGAGTCGGTTGATATTGTGTATCTGGACTTTCAGAAAGTCTTTGACAAAGTCCCTCATGAGAGACTTTTGGCAAAACTAAAGAGTCATGGGATAGGAGGCAGTGTACTACTGTGGATCAGGAACTGGTTAAAAGATAGAAAGCAGAGGGTAGGGCTAAATGGCCAATTTTCCCAATGGAGAAAGGTGAATAGTGGTGTACCCCAGGGATCTGTGCTGGGTCCGCTGCTTTTTGACATATTCATAAATGACCTGGAAAGTGGAATAACAAGTGAGGTTATCAAATTTGCAGATGACACAAAACTATTTAAAGTTGTTAAAACCCAGGAGGATTGTGGAAAATTGCAAAAGGATCTTGATAAATTGGAAGACTGGGCATCAAAATGGCAGATGAAATTTAATGTGGAGAAGTGCAAGGTTATGCACCTAGGGAAGAACAACCCAAACTATGGTTACACGATGCAAGGTTCCACATTAGGAACCACCACCCAGGAAAAAGATTTAGGCGTCATTGTGGATACCTTGTTAAAAACCCTCGGCCCAGTGTGCAGCGGCGGCCAAGAGAGCAAATAGAATGCTAGGTATGATAAGGAAAGGAATGGAAAATAAAACAAAAGATATTATAATGCCTCTATATCGTTCCATGGTGAGACCGCACCTTGAATATTGTGTGCAATTCTGGTCGCCGTATCTTAAAAAGGATATAGCGATTTTAGAAAAGGTTCAGAGAAGAGCCACCAAAATGGTAAAGGGGATGGAAGGCTACTCCTATGAAGAAAGGCTAAAAAGGTTGGGGCTCTTTAGCCTGGAGAAGAGACGGCTGAGGGGAGATATGATAGAAGTCTATAAATTAATGAACGGAGTGGAACGGGTAAACGTAGATCGATTGTTTACCTTATCAGAATATGGAAAGACTAGGGGACATGCAATAAAGCTACAGGGTAAACTATTTAAGACTAATAAAAGAAAATATTTTTTCACTCAACGTGTAATCAAACTCTGGAATTTGTTACCGGAGGATGTAGTAAAGGCTGTTAGTGTAGCTGGGTTTAAAAAAGGTTTGGACAAGTTCCTGGAGTAAAGGTCTATAAACCATTATTAAGAAGGGACCCAGGATATCAATGCTTGAACCAGTACAAGCATTGTGGAACCTGTGTCCCTTGGGGAAACTGCTAGGTACGTATGACCTAGATTGGCCACTGTTGGAAACAGAATGCTGGGCTTGATGGACCTTGGTCTGACCCAGTATGGCATATCTTATGTTCTTGAACTTTTCCCTCACCAGGAACTTGTTGAGATTTCGCAAGTCGAGGATGGGCCTGAGGCCTCCTGTCCTTTTTGGTACCAGAAAGTACCTGGCATAGAAGCCTTGCCCTTTCAGGTGGTGGAGCACCGGTTCCACCGCCTGCTCCTTTAGAAGACTTGTCAACTCCTGAAGGAGTAAGTTCCTGTGTAGAGGGAGTCTTGGAGGCTCCCCTGGAAAGTAGGAAGGGGGCAGCTGGCTGAAGTGGAGCAAATAGCCCTTCTGGACTATGCTGAGCACCCAGGAATCCCCTGTTATGGCTGACCACTTGTGGGCGTACGGGGTCAGCTGGCCTCCTGTGCTGAGAGGGCCCAGCTGAGGAGGAGAGGCTATGCCACTGGAGTCAAAACCCCGCTCCCTGCTGTGCAGGAGCCGGAGCTGGTGGCTTAGGGGTTTTCTGCCTACGGGGCCCATGTCCCTGCCCCTTTGGCTGCTGACCCTGTTGGGGAGCTGTGGAGGCCTGGTATTGAGGATAAGATTTGTAGGCAGAGGTCTTCCTCGGGTAAAAGGACTTTTTCCCCGAACCCTTCTTTTTTTGAGAAGGGGCAGAGGTCTTTCTGGACAGCCTTGTCCTGGTAAGAGTCTCGGACTCGAGTTCTGCAGCCTTTTCCGCCATGGGCTTGCCGAAGAGGTTTTCACCCCGGCAAGGGACATCGACCAACTTGTCCTGCCCCCATGGCTCGAGGTCCGATGACTGTAGCCAGGCCTGACGGCATGCACCGATGCCGGCCGCGGCTACTAGGGCCGAAGCCTCGAAGCCATCATAGGCTGCTCGAGAAATAAACTTCGAGCACTCCCGGATCCCAGATGACAAGGCTGTGAACCTCTGCAAAGCTTCCTCGGAGAGACCAGCAGAGAACCCGGCAATCTCCTTTGCCAGGTCTCGTAGGTACATGCCCATTTACAGCTGGTACGTCTGGACATGGCAAGCAAGCATAGAGCTCTGGAAGCACTTCCTACGGAGGGCATCCAGGTTCCGGGCCTCCCTGCCAGGAGGCACCAAGGAGTGCATCTTCTGACTCTTCAGACGATGCATGGCCGATTCCACAACCATGGAATGGTGCGGCAGCTGTGCCTTCTGGAACCCAGGGCTCTTGTGGACTCGATAAATGGAATCGACCCGCTTGCTAAGAACTGGCGTCGAGGCCGGCACCTCCCACATGCGGAAGAGCAACCGTTCCAGCATCGGAGGAACCGGTACAGTAAAGACCTCCTTGGGGGGAGAGTCATACTGCAGGGCCTCGAGCTCATCGGCTTGAGGCTCCTCCTCGGGGTCCGCGGGGAAGGCCAAGGCCTTGGCCATGTCCCTCACGAAGTCCGAGAACCGGGTATCCTCCGGGGGGACCTTCTCCGAGGCTCAGACTCCGGTGAGTCCAAAGGGACGCACCGGGTCCGAAAAGTGTCCGGGGACTCCTCATCCTCCATTTTCCACCACTCCTCCGAGGAGGAGTCGAGCGGCTCCAGTCAGGCAGGCACCGATGCCATCCGGCCCGACGCCGAGGGTACTGGCGTCGACGACCTCGGTCCCGCACGGGAGATCGAGGGGGACCTCGGCTGAGGATTGACTCGAGATCTCATGGACTCGAGGATTGGCTCGGCCTCCGGCGTCAACTTGGACATCAAGGTCCCGGTGGTCGGGGCAGATACACCAGTGAGACCGGCGATCAGTACCCGCTGCTGTTCCATGAAGGCAGCCAAGCTGCTCTCCAAGGCCGTCAACCTAAGTCCGAGCTCAGGAGACACAGCAGCCTCTGACTTGGGCCTCAACGGTGTCGGGCCCAACGTCGGCTCCCCCGGAGGAGAGTCCACGAGGACTACAGTGCTCACGTGACTCGGGGCCTCCGTCTCTACACGAGGTTGTTTAGCAGGCCTCTCTGACTCCGAAGACCCGGGACGGCAGTCAAGGCTATACGACCTGGCCCTCAAGGAGCCAAGAGCGTCCACCAACGCCGCCCTCGTGGTTTTCTTCTTCCTGCGGTGCTCCCGTGAAGGAGACCCCCTCTCAGAGGAGCCACGGCGATGCTCGGGGTCGGACTCCCGAGACGTCGAGGCCTCTGACGAAGTCCGGGCTCGGCCGGATGCGGAATCAGAGAAGATCCTTTTGTGTTGGTGCTGCCGGCTCCTCAATGCCTTGGAGGACATTTTGCCACATGGGACACAGACCAGCGGGTCATGGTCAGGCCCGAGGCACCGGAGGCAGCAGTCGTGTGTGTTGGTGAGAGACATCAGTTTCTTACACCGATCACACTTCTTAAACCCGCTGGTAGCCATCGTGGGGAAAAGAGTCCCTGCAAGGTCAAAAGACCGGGCTGCCAGGGAAAAATGAAAAAATGGCGCGAACGCTAGTCTCTAAGGACAAAAACCGAAAAATAAAGTCTGGGCTCGATACCGGTATACCGGGCCCAGGCGGGAAAGGGAACCGGCGTCGAACCGAGTAAGTACACGAATCAACACCGAAAGATCAACTTTTTCATGGGTGACCACGATACACGTCCGTGGGGCTCTGCGGAAAAAAGAAGACTGAGCAAGATTGCACCCTTGGGTGGGAAGGGGACCACGCATGTGCACTACATTCCCAAAGGCTTTCTTTGAAAGCTGGGGAAATGCTCCGCATGGGGGCTCTGTCGGCGCCAACGTCACCCATATGTGAGGACTGACTTCCTGCTTGGTCCTGGAGAATTTAGGGCTAGGCCTTGATCAAAGTCATCTTGAAGGAAAGAGAGGATGACAGGAAAGCGTGTGCCCTCCATGGAGACAGCATTCTGTGAGAGCACAATGAGACAAATGATGCCAAACCCTAGCATAAGTTAGAGAAATAGAGGGTAATCGTGCCTGTAGTAGAGTAGCTACCACTTGCGACAAATAACCTTTGTGCATTGGGTGGCGCCACTCAAGAGCCAAGCCATAAGCAAGTAAGGAGTTGGGTCACCCAGGACAATCAGCCCTTGCTGTTGAAGGCCCTTGTGGATACTGAGAAGCAGAGGCACCTCCAGCAAGAGGTGAATGAGATTGGCATACCACGGGCGACACGTCCAGAATGATGTGTCCTGAGTGGACTTCTATTTGATGGAGAAGTCTGCCTATTAGTGGCCATGGTGGGAAGACATATAGGAGCTGGCATTGAGTTTGTGAGATCTCGGCTCCCTTTGCCGACTGAAAAAGTTTGGGGTCTTGGAGTTGGAGGCAGTGACCATCAAGTCCATGGTCGGATGGCCCCAGCGATTCACAATCTTCTGGAATGCCCACAGAACAAGCTCCCACTCACTAGGGTCGAGTAGATGATGACTGAGAAAGTTTTCGCGAATATTCTCCATCCCTGCAATGTGTTGTACGGAGATTGCCCAAAGAGTGTTCTCTGCCCATGTCAATTCAGGTAAGCCACTGTGGTTGCACTGCATGAGTCTATCCAAACGGCTTTGTCCTGGAGTAGAGGCTGGAAGGCAAGCAGTGTTAAATGAACAGCACGAGCCTCAAGGTGACTGATCAGCCAAGAAGCTTCCTGCGCTAACCAGGAGCCTTGTACTGTCCGCCCCAGGGAGTGGGCTCCCCAGCCAGCAAGACTAGCATCCAATGGGACTCCTCGCAAGAGGTGTCAGTGGCAGAGCCACCATTTGAGGCTGCGGTGAACTCCTATTGGGAGTGGTAGATGGGCCTGTTAATCTTGGGCGCAGGGAGACCATCTGGATAACAGAGTGCGTTGAAGCAGACGCATGTGGACCCGAGTCCAACGTACAATGTCCAGGGTGGCTGCCATGGTGCCAAACACCTGCGGGTAATCCCAAGCTGAGAAAGTGGGTAACTGAAGAAAGGACCAAAGCTGCACGAGAGGTTTGTCGCATCTGGTCTAGGTAAGGAAGACACAACCTACTTGTGTGTCCAACTGAGCCCCCAGAAACTCCAAGGACTGAGAAGGTCATAATCAGCTCTTGGCCTGATTGACCACCCAACCGAGGTGACTCAGAAAACGGACAACCTGAGTCACTGCAGAAATCACTTCCTCATGAGACTTCACTCGGATGAGCCAGTCGTCCAGGTAAAGATGAACCCTGATGCCCTGGGAATGGAGGGTGGCCACTTCTGCTACCACCATGACCTTGGAGAAAGTTCAGGGCACTGTGGCCAGGCCAAACTGTAAAGCCCTGAACTGATAATGCTGTCCCAAGATCGTAACGCGCAGATATTGCTGGTGAGCTTGGCGAATAGGGATGTGAAAATAAGCCTCAGCGAGGTTGAGAGATGCGAGGAACTCTCCAGCCGGACTGCCTGACTGACAGATTTGAGCATCTCCATCCGAAAACGCTTTTCAAATCTAGAATAGGCCGGAATGAACCATCTTTTGGGAACAACAAAATAGATGGAATAGTGACCAGAGCCTGCTTCTGCAGGAGGGACTGGGCACACTGACAGGAGCTGGAGAAGGTGCTGCAGAGTCATCTGCATGGCCACCCGCTTTTCCGTGCACCCTGCATGGGGAAAAAAAAAGAATGAGTGTGAGAGAGTCTTTGCAAGATCTAGAGCGTATCTGAGAGCAATCACCTCAAGTACTCATTTGTCTGAGTTGATCTGGGCCCATTTGTGGTAGTAAAGTTGGAGTCCACCACCCACAGGTGACACCCCAGAATGGGCTGCGAGCCCGTCAGCAGGAGGAGTGAGCAGCACCTACAAACTTGTTGGCCGCGGAGAAATTGTCTCTTCGATGGACCCCCCAAGGCTTAGAGCCGGCCTTAGCAGAGTAAGCGTTACATCTTTTCAGCTGGTAGAGGCGCGTAGTCCTGAAGTGCCCCCTGTAGGAAGAGGAGGGCACATGCACAACCGTGGAGCGATGAAACCCAGATTTTGGCTTGTCCTTTGGCAAATGCTGTGGCTTGACTTCCCCTAAGTCCTCTACTAGTTTGTCCAGATCTCCAAACAAAAGCTTGCTCTTGAAGGGAAGCTTGGCAAGCTGGGCCTTGGAAGCGGCATCTGCATTCCAATGGCAGAGCCAAAGCCAGGGCCGAGCTACGGTAGCTGCTGCAACAGACTGAGCTGATAAATGAAGGCGATCATAGAATGCATTTGCTACAAGGCTGTGACAGACGCCAAACGGGCGAGAGCAGGATCCTCCGGAAGTGACTGCAGCCAGCGGAACAACGCATGTGCACCCAAGCCACCACACATCGAAGCCTGAAGAGCCAGAGAGGATAAAGACAAACTTGTTTTCAGTAGCCCCTCAGCCTTGCGATTGGTCAGGTCCCAGAGAGCCGTCACACCCACCAAGGGAATGGTGGAATGCTTAGTGACAGCTGTCACTAAGGTGTCAACCTTAGGAAAGTGCAGCCACCTGTCCAGTTCTTCAGGGGCCCATAGGTAACAGCGGCCCAGGCAATGTGCAGAACGCAAGGAAAGGTCTGGAGAATCCCACTCCAGGGAAACCATTTGCTGTATCTCCAGAGCAAAGGGAAAAGCCTTGGACAGCTTCTTAATACCTACAATGATGGGGTCAGCTTGCAGCTTGATCGGATTCTGAGAGGGCTGTGCCAACGGAACCGACAGATGGAGGGCCTCAGAAATTTGGCAATGCGGGCAGGGAGTTCCTCTTTGCGAAACAGATGGATATACTGCCCACCCTCTCTTGCCTCCGATTCAACCTCTGGGAGCAAGAGCTCTCCCTCCCCTCGTTCTGAGTCAAAATTGAGAGCATGGTCATCATAAAGGCATTCACCATCCTCCTCAACACGGTGTCAGTCCCCTGAGGGAGTGGGAGTAACCTTGGGTGCTGCTGTGTCCAGCCTGGAGTGTTTTTTGGACAGTGGAAAAAGAAAAAGAAAACTCACTGTCCTTATCAGCCCCGCAGCTGCCAGTGGGGAATGGAAGACAGAGATGGCCTGGAGCTGCCAAAGATACAATTCTGTAGACTCTTCTGTAGCACCTTGCTGTAATTTTTAATTTAACTTTAAGTTTAAGAAAACAACCAAGGGGCTGTGAGAGCAGAATATGGGGAAGCTGAAGCTTGATCAGAATATGCTGAAGTGGACCCGTAGTGGAGGGCTGCACTGCTCCTCATGAGCTGGAGCCCATCCCTGCAGAGGTACTGTTCTGATCCTCCTGATCAGGAACATCTCTGGGAAGTGCTGGGGGAATTTGACAAATGATAAAAGTACCACAATGTGCCAATCAGTTCCCCTAGAGAAAGCTACGCTGACAGAAAAACCCTTGAGAGAGCAGCCAGGTGCCTAATTAGACATCCACCATCTTCTGAGACAGAAAATACTGAAGCTGATCCCTAGGGTATGAGGTTGTCTATCAAGGGTGATATCACTAAGCTTTTCTCCATCACATCATCTGCTGACAAGGGGGACACAACCCACTTGTCTGGACAGGTCTAGCAGGATGAACTGGAAGTGAAATTTGTCCAAGACAGGTAATTGCAAGGGGCATCAATCAGGTGGCACGCTGGAATTCTGCCTAAAACCAGAAACTGTCTAACAATGTTAATTTTAAATTCCTCAGTACAGTGTAAACCACTATGAGGTGGTAAAAGATGGAGAAATTTTACTTACTGATAATTTCTTTTCCTGGAATCCTGCTAGACCAGTCCAGACTAATGGGTTATGTCCCACTGCCAGCAGATTGTGAGACAGAGAAAAATTCCTGAAACTTTGTGACATTATCCTTGGTATAAAAACCCATTGTCCAAGGGGAGCTTCAGTATAACTGTAATAAGCAGCAGGAATTCAAACAGCCAAGGAAGCACAAAACCAGACCAAAAACGAGTTCATGAACAAATAACTCTTATAACAACAAGCTAAATTGAACAATGAGAAAAAGGACCCTCAGGCCAAGGAAATATGTGCATGGTGAGGAACAGCAATGTCACCAATACGTAAAGAGAGTCTTAGCTAGGTGATGGACTAAACAGATTAGAAGGGTGGGTCCTGGACTGGCCTAGAAGGATTTCAGGAAAGGAAATTACTGGTAAATAAAATTTCTCCTTCCAAATACATCCTGCTAGACCAGTCCAGACTAGTGGGGAGTATCATAGCTAAACCACTCCAGGGCGGGAATAGCTGCAGCCAAGATAGAGGCTCCAAAGCAAGCTGCTTCTCAAACTTGGACATCCAAGCAATAGTGATGTGCAAAGATAGACAGGGAGGACCAGGTGGCCGCAATACAAATATCTAGTGGAACTACCCATGAGCATTCTGCCCAGGAGGTAGCCTGGGACCATGTAGAATGTGACCGAAACCTATGGACCGTGAAACGTTAATACTGCTGATGATCTTGTCGGATTGGAATGTGAAAATATGCTTCCGCCAGGTCAAGTGGTGTGAGAAATTCACCTGGCTGAACAGCTTGAATGACTGTCCTGAGGGTTTTCATCTGGAACTGTAGCATCTGAAGACAGCAATTGATCCCTTGAGGTCTAGGATAGAGCAGAAGGAGCCATCCTTCTTGTGAATGATACAGTAAATGGAACAGTGACCAGAACCTCTTTCTGAGGGAGGAACTGGGTATACCGCATTGAGCTGAAGAAGGTGGTGGAGAGTCAGGTGAACAGCTGCTGCCTTGACTGCAGAACCGCATGGAGAGATGAGGAAGACATTCATCATGGGCTCATTGAAGTTGAGATCATAACCCCGTATTACTACCTCGAGTACCCACCGGTCCAATGTTATCTAAGTCCATTTGTGGGAAAATACAGTAAGCATCCACTCACAAGAGGCACCCTGGAATGGACCCCCAAAAAGGGAAGATTTGGCGGAACCAGAAAACTTGTTGAACGAGGAGAAGTTGCTCCAATTGCGACGCAATGGATACTCCGAAAGGACTGAGGCTTAGAACCAGCCCCATTCGAAGAAGAACTGGATTTGGTAGCCGATAGCAACAAACGTCTCTGAAGTGGACTCTATAAGATGAAAACATGGATGATGATGTGGCAGGACAACGAAAATTGGATTTGGGCTTGTCCTCCAGCAAACGTTGAGTCTTGACTTCCCCCAAATCCTTCACAAGTTTTTCCAAACCCTCACCAAAAGAAAGGAGGTTCGTGAAAGGAAGCTTGGCGAGACGGGACTTGGAAGCAGCATCTGCATTCCAATGGCGCCACAGATCAAGGAGATAAGCGCAGCAGATCATAAAAGGCATCTGCAAGAAAGGCAGTGACCGACTCTAAACGAGGCAAAGCCAAATCATCTGGAAGTGACTGAAGCCATTGGAGCAAAGTGCGTACAATGAGACCTCCACAAACAGAGGCCTGCAATGCCAAGGTCGATGACAAGAAAGTGGTTTTTAAGAGGCCCTCCACCTTGCAATCAGTCTGATCACGGACAGCAGTGCCACCCTCCACAGGACTGGTTGTGTGTTTAGTGACTGCAGTGACCAGGGCATCTACTTTATGGAAACACATCCACTTGTCACGTTCATCTTAACACCAAATGTAAACACCCCCAAGTGGCGAGTGGAGCATAGAGACACATCAGGAGAATCCCACTCTTACGGAGACCATCTGTTGTAGTTCCAGGAGAAAGGAAAAAGCCTTAGAAGGTTTCCTGATGCCCATGATGATGGTGTCTACCTGAGGTTTAGAGGAATCTGAAGGCTGTTGCACTTGACAGTCCAAGAGGTGCAGATCCTCTGTAACTTGAGCAACGAGAGCAGGAACCTCTTCCTTACAGAATAACCAGATATCCTGACCATCTTCTCAAAGCTCCTAGACATCTTCCAATGGTGAGAGATCTCCTTCTTCCCATCCAGACTCAGAAGCAATAGAATGTTCATCTGAAGGACCATCACTGTTTCCCCCTACAGGGCCCCAGTTCCCTAGAGGAGAAGAGGTATCCTTGGCTAGATCTAAAGAAGCTCCAGCCAAACTTCGGCAGACACGCTTTCTAGATGGTGGATCAGTGGCGGTCATAGTAGCCGAAGTCCCTGAGTGCCACATACCCCAGGCCTGACGGAATAGCTGCATAAACTGGAGATCAGAGGCATCAGCTGAAGTCTGCATAGATTGAATAGAGAGTTGTAGAAGGTGAGCAGGCTGCTCAGGCAACAAAACTGAAGGAGGGGCATATTGAGATCTAGCATCACCCTGAGGTAACCCAGAGGGAGCTAAACCAAAAGACCTGGAAGGGCTACTGGAACCAGGACCTGCAGTCGCAGAAGGAAGCCCTTGATCACAGGAGGAACACAAACTACCTGTCAAAGTCTTACATTTCTTCCCACAGCCCAAGCAGCACTGTAGGGAAGGTGGTATTTTCACAACAAGATAAAAGAAAAAGTCACAGGAAGAGCCAGGGAGCCAAAAATTAACAGACTCTGAAGAAAGAATGGCAGCCGCGGCACAAAAATTATGGTGGGAAACAGCAAAACAGCTGGAAAGCAGCTGCTGACTGATCAGGTGAAGAGAAGTTGGAAAAAGGCAACCACAGAAAATGGAGCACAGAGAAAAAAGAAGGGAGACGCACACAGTCAGAAGAACAAGATACCAATGAAAAAAGGACCGTGACGATGCTTTCAAAAAGAACTGTGAAAGAAATAAAACATTCACTGCTCTCGAAAGAGCTAAAAACAGATGAAGAAGGGAGGGTCCGGAAAAGAAAAAACTACCCGACAACTGCCTCAGCAGCCGGGTCCTTCAACAAGGTGGGATTTTTTTAAAACAAACTTTAAGGAGTTAGAAAAACAACAAAAGATGACCGCCAGCTTAGCTGATAGAAGACTTGCTTGCAGAACAGTCAGAATGGAAGGCCGCAGCTGCACTTTATGAGCAGGAGAACTTCCCTTCAAAGGTGCTCTACTAGCCGTCCTCTTGACCAGGGGCAGCTCTGGAAAGTGAAGAAAGGAAAACTGTCGGCAAAGGGGCACCACATGTGCACAACTGCCAAAGATAGCTACACTGACACCAAAACTCTTCTCAGAGAATGCCAGGGGCTAGGAGAAGTCCATCTGCTGAGACAGAGAAAATACTGAAGCTCCCTTTGCGGGATGGGTTTTTATACCAAGGGTGATGTCACAAAGCTTCGGGAATTTATCTCTGTCTCACCATCTGCTGGCAGGGGGATACAACCCACTAGTCTGGACTGGTCTAGCAGGATGCATTTGGAAACCTCATTTTAATTTTTCATCTGAAAGATGGCACTGCTAAGCAGCAAAGTGCTAACATCACAGAAGAGAAGTGAGGAAAGCATGTTTAGTTACTTACCTGTAACAGGGGTTCTCCGAGGACAGCAGGATAAGTTAGCCACACGTGGTGTTGTCATCTGACGGCGCCAAGACGGAAGTACTCTCCATAGCTCAGAAGGGCTTTCGCCCTTCTGTGCATGAGCCAACTGGCCCCACCCCCCGGCCCGCCCCTAGCTAGCCAGTTCGTCCCTAGCTGAGCCTTAGCCACTAGGAGGAGGGCAGAGGTTGTAGGCCAACCCCCTTTCAGGGGAGGTGGGCGGGTATGTGTGGCTGACTTATCCTGCTGTCCTCGGAGAACCCCTGTTACAGGTAAGTAACTCCGCTTTCTCCTAGGACAAGCAGGATGAGTCAGCTACACGTGGTGCCTCCCAAGCTGACAAGTGATGCGGTGGAAGAGGGAGGCCGGTGGCCAGGTCAGGTCCGTGACCCTTTGTCAGGTCCGTTGACACATTACCAGGGCTGGAAGTGCTGTAGGTGTAGAGCAACCCGTAGTGTTGGAATTCCACCGGGTGCCAACCTACCACGTGCAGCTTGCCGTGATGATGGTGTGCACCCATGGGATGCAGCGCACGAAGATGTAGCGCGTGGTGATAGTGAACGTGCAGCTTGCAGCCCTAATGCACGCAGTGTCGCCGCATGATTGCGAAGGTGTGTGCACGTGGTAATAGTGAACGTGCAGCTTGCAGCCCCAATGCACGCAAGTGTCGCCGCGTGATTGTGAGGGTGTGTGATCTCGATGCGCCGCAGAGATGCAGCAGTAGAGATGGAGTCCCATGAGCCGTAGTGCTGAGGTAGTCATTGTGAGCAAGGGTAGCCCCAGCATCCATGTTATGGTGATGCAATCAAGCATCGATCCGCAACGGCTGGGCTGGTCCAGTGTGACCAGGCAGGCGGTAGCCATCTAGATCTTGAGACTGCTAGGCGATGCATTTGTCCGTGTTGCCTGCAGCGTTAGCAGGGGCCCTGCTATGAGTACAGGCCACAGTTTGTTTGCCCTCGGCATGACTTGAGCCCTTGCTTGTGCCCTTGGCAGACTCTGGCTGGCGGAGAAGCCCTTGGGGACCCCTAGAGGGATGGAGAAGCATGCGGGATCTGAAAGGAGACCAGGTGGTCAGGCCTACTGGGATGACCTCCGATGAAGGGTTGTGTCCCTTGTTGTTGGTGCACTGTTATGTGCATGTTCTGGTCCTGCAGCTGCGTTGGGCTGTGAAGATATCCCGAGTATGGAGCCACTGCTACGCCAGGGAGGGTGGCTTGGGCGTAGTAGCGTAGTGTGCGTGGCAGGTGTGTCATCAGGGCTGGCAGTTTGGAGTGCTATCCAAGGTGCTATAGGACTAGCAGATTGGACCGTTATTCCCCAATCTTACTGGCGGTCTACCCAAGTGCCGCCCGCAGTGGGTCGGCTACCCCAGTTCTGCCTGCAGTGACTCAGCCGCGTGGCTGTCATCAGGGGCGTCCTCGAGGTGTTCACCATATCAGCAATCGAGTAGGGTAGCAGCGAGGCTGCTGAATGCGGTCGTAGGAAGCTGCGAACAAGGCTGCGACCACCTCGCTGGTTGCTACTAGGCATCGTAGGACATGCATGGCATAGATTCATTTCTTGTACCGCATGGTCAAAAGGGGACGACAAGAAAGGACGATGAGGTCAGGTGTGAATTGCCACCTGTCAAACGGGTTAGGCTCTCGAGCTATACCTTGTCCACGAGAGCTTGCTCTCGGGTTACTCATTGTGCACCCCCAACTCATCGTCCGGGGGAAGGGCATACAGCGGACCTGTAACCACCTGTTCTTGACCCATTGCCATATGTTTAGGGAAATGGCACTGCTCCTGGCCAGGGCGTGACTCTGGTAGTAAGCAGTTGCCGTTCACACACACCGCGGTCGATATGTGGTTGGCCCCGGCGATGGGGAAAGGGCGCTGAAGGTTTGAGAGTTCGTGCCTGCAGGTTTGTCTGGCAGCTGAGTATGCATGGCAGCTCTCCATGAATCCCCTTGGGAGGGCACCATGTCATGGGCCTGTTGATGGGTGTATGTACGACTTTCCAAAGGTAAGTCTGGGGGTCAAGTGATAAGTCCGATAAGTCAGGGTCTTGAGTCCTCTTGCAGGTGAGCGGGGACCTGTTCCCCTTAGTGTGCGGGCAACGGGACAATGGATGTCTTGTTGACTATGGATCTAGAGTGCGGAGCTGTTGTGGCGCTTTGGCTGTGGGCTGGAAACCTTAACCGGACCAGCAGCCAGGTATGAATTTGTGAACTTGTTCCTATGGCCTCTCTGCTGTGTGAGAGCTGCTTCTGGGTGCTGCTTCTAGGTTGACCCAAAGGGCGGGCCCCAGTTGTTGATCCCCGATGGAACTAGAATATGACCCCTTGCACTCATGTCCATAGTAAGCTAGCTTTCAATGCCACAGTCATGTAGAATTAGTGTCACAGACCTCAGGGACTGTCTTGTGCAGAGTTCTCTCTGCGAGGGCCTGTCTTGTGCAGGATTCTCTCTGCGGGGATATCCTGGTGTTAGCTTGTTGCCCCTGTTTCCGGAGGGCAGGTGAAGCCTGTTTCTCCTGTTCTGTAAGACGGAGCGCAGCAGGGAGCTGCGGATCTTGGCTCTGCCACTGGCATTGTTCTGTAATTGGCATGATGAGTTTAGCCAAGATGCAGGTTCACATGGTGGTCCATGATATTTAGGTAATGATGGGACATGTTTTCTGAGATCCGCAATAGGGATCCGGACCTGTGGATGCGACAGGGTCGGGGAGGCGCCCCCGTGTCATGATGATGACAATGAATGGTGTTCCTCCAGTGTTGCGGGAGGATTACCTTGTGCGGTGGTGCTGATGTTCACTGCAGCCATCCCCTAGCCGTTGTGAGGCCTCTGGTGGTTTACCAGGGAGGCCTCTGGAGGTTTACCAGGGAGCCCAGGGGGACAGGTAGGTTTACCGGGTTGCTGCCTTGGAAACCCATGATGGCCAGGCAGAGTTGCCCTTGCCATTCATGAAGGCCAGGCAGAGGTAGGCTCATTCTCGAGATGTGGTGAGGCACCGATATCCCATATCTTTTAACGGAGTTCTCAGCTGTCACTGGGCAGGTATGCGGCATAGACCCTCTGACTGTCCATGAACTTAAATTTTTTTTTTTTTTTTTTGGAGTGGTCACCAGTTCCTTGGACAGCCTCTCATTTCCTGCAAGTGTAGGCGCATGGCGTATGCACCTGTCTGGGGGACAAGCGAGCAACCCCAACCCTTGCCCCGTGCATTTGTGCAACCGGCGGGTGTCCCTGGGCTGCCTTGTTGACTATTGACCTGCGAGGGAAATTGATTTATTCCCTGGTTCCTGAAGCTCATACACTAACCAGAGGGCTATTTTCCTCTGTATATCAATGTGTTGATTATTAGGATATGAGAACTACCTCTGCGTCCTAGCAGATGAGAACGATATGTTTCACACTCCCGGAAGCAGCTGGATAGCCAAGCTTGAGGAGCAGCTGTTGCCCCAAGAATGGGTGTGGTTTGCCAAGTCTTGGAGGACACAGAAGCTTGACTGGGTAGGCGAATAGCCCATGTGTGATATTTTAACCGCCCATAGCTCTTCTTACTTCTCTGCGAAAGCACAGAGGTCATAGCTCTTCTTACTTCCTTGCGAGTGCAGAGGTAGTAAGGAACCTTACTGGCTGGAGCCCATAAGCCAGGAGATGGATGACACGCTTACACGGAGGCCATCGTGCCCTTGAAGTGAACAAGGCTGTCATCCTGGACATAACGTATGTCGCGGGGTTCCCGGTGACACAAAGATTTTACGCCACTATGTAGAGACGTTAATGATCAAAGAGACCAGGTGGTGGGTAATAAAGGCTTTTATTCCCCGATTAAAGCAAGGTTCAACTAAGAGATAATCCCAGATAACAGAAACAGTCCTTTGTCTTAAAAGGTACCAATATTCACACTGAGCAGTTAACTGTTACTTCACAGTTAAGGTAAGTTTTTCCATAGTAGCATTCAGTATAAGAAACATTAAATTATATTTCACTTATTCTTCTATGGTATGTGGAGCATGCAGACTTTGGAGCATAGGCAGTGCACCAATCACATTCCATTAACTCTGGCATAGGTGAGGGAACAGTGCTGGGATAATCCACTTCCATAGATTCTTCTCCCCTGTACTCATTCAAGGAGCGTTCACTGTCCCTGTCTATCTCAGTATGGTAGTTTAAAACTTGGGAGTCTGGCTTCCTATAGCCATGGATTCTCAGGGCTGGTGGTAGTTTACTAAACCAGTCTTGATTCTTGTATCTCATAGAAGGAATACTTGTTTTAGTAGAGCTTTTAGTAGCACAATTATCACAGTCAATATTTAATGCCTCATACCTTGGCTTTGGTGAGATAAAATCCACAGTGCTTCTTTTTCCTGCACCTCTCCCTTGGTAGCTGCACTTCTGCCTGCCAACCGGATACCGAGGTGTGCTTCTAGGCAGTGGAATAAAACTGCTGTTGGATTCTCCTCTCACTCTGGGTAAAAACTTCTGTTGCCTATAAAAGTGCTTTTCCCTCTGAACAGGTGAAACTGGGCAATGATCCTCTAGAGATAATAAGCTTCTGTCAGAACCTTTCTCTCTGGTTCTTGGCTTTCCTCTCTCTATTCTAACTTCAGGCAGAGTATAGGAACTAGGCGTGGCAGACGCTCTCACCTTAGGGTAACTTCCACCAAACTCCCCTTGTACAACAAGATCAGTTTGGGCCTTCTGGCTTCCCACCTTGTGAGGTCTGTTTCTCCTCCAGCTCCCAGCTTTGCTTCCTTCACAGCAATCAGGCTTATCTCCTTGGTAGCCTCCAGGCTTCTCTGCTGTTTCTCCTTCTCCTTCTTCTACTACCAGCTCTACTCCTTCCTTCCTGTCCTCTTCCTCTTTCTTCTCTCCAGAAGCATTCTGCTCTGGCTTATAACGGTTACTGATGACTTCCTGGTTCCCTTTCAGCTGCAGGTCATCAGAGAGCCTAGGTTCATTAAGTGCGGCATGTCTGTTCCTGCTCCCTCTAGCTGTGCCTGGGGGTAACTGCACATCTAGTTCCTCTAAAGAAACAGGATTTCTTTTCTTCAAAACAACTTTATCAGTGCCCACATCATGACACGTAGTATATGATGTCATATTAGCAAGGAAGGAACCAGCTGCGCAAAAGGACAGTGGCTGACCAAATTTGTGCATGGTGGCTGACCCATTCTAGCAGCCCCAGGCTGAGGCTTCACTAGGAGGTGATGACTGTATGGAGCAATGACGGCATTTTGGAGAAAGAGCTGTGAACCGGGGAACTGAATCGTGTCAGTGACCTTTATGCTGCTTCCCTGTCCACACAGTGGGGTTGCCGAAGCCATGCCTCGCGTCAGAGAGTCAGGAGAGGCTGTCGGTCCTGTGTAACCGGAGGATGCACGAAAGAAGACACAGCCTCCTGACACCTGTGCAGACACTACTACCATCGGAGCAGACAATCGGGGAGTCTTTGCTTTTGCCTCCAGCACTGCTCTGGTGGGCGGAATTTTCCTCAGCCAATGGCACCGTGGGGCGGAGTTCACCTCTGCACCCGTGCTTGGAGCAATGGCCCAATGGCGCTGTTGTTACTGTTGTGAGCACTGAGCAGCCTCCGGAGGTCCCGGCGCTATGAGGAGGGGTGGAGGGAATCCTCATCTGAGTGCCACCGTGCACCAACAGGTTTATTTTTGCCCGGGCAGCCTTATCTTCGGCCGGTAGGCTCCTCCACGGTTGGCAGGCTTCCCCTCCACGCCACTGTCAATCATTCCATCTCTCCGACCGACACAGATCTCAGCGCCACAAGGCGGATCCTAGATGTGCGGCCGGCCCGGTGCTGTGAGGAGAAGCAGCGTTGGCATCGAAGGTGCAGGACAGGTCCGGGCAAGAGGCTTTAACCAATGGTGCTGAAAGCTGTATTCGGTCTGAGTGGCCGGCCCAGCGCTGTAAGGAGTAGCGGGACTTACATCAATGCGATCCCACTCCCGAAGAAGAGCGGAGGCCGCTTCTGAGGGAGTTGCAACACTGTTCCTGTTGTGCACACCGCCGTCCTCAGGAAGTGACACCTCACTTATCTGGCACAATCCAAGAAGGTGCCTCTGCGCCGAGGCACGGGTAGCACCGATGCACTGGCTTAATGTGTCCAGCAGGTTGTGGAGGCTCTCCCTGTCGGCCCCGAAGAAGCAGCAGAGGCCAGACCATTCAGCAAGAGGGCGGAGACAGGCTGCGGGCTTCAGCGGGGGGGGGGGGGCCTGTAAGGAGGGCAGCACAGTCAATGATGTCAGTGACATCTGCCAATGGCGTCGTGGGGCGGGCGGGATGGAGTAGAGTTGCTGACCTCACCTCCAGGATATGGGCAGCACGGCTGGACAAGATGGCCACCCCCATAGTCAGCACGTGTAAGGATGGCTTACCGGATAGACGGAGGAAGAAGAGGAAGGCAGGCCAGGGACGGAAGCCTTCTTGGGCACGTCCTGGATTGCCACAGGCTACTGCCTTACTGGGAGCTTCTTTCCAACAGGCCACACGTGCAAGGAAGGTACACGGATCGACGGAGGAGCAGAGGAAGGCTGGCCGGGGACAGAGGCCTTCCTAGGCACGTCCCGGGCTGCCACAAGGCTACTGCCTGACTGGGATCCTCTTTTGAAAGCCCATTCCTCCGGAATCCTTTGTTTCTGCCGCTAGAAAGAGGTAGGAGTTCAATCAGAAAGGCTGGCCGGGGACGGAGGTCTTATTAGGCACGTCCTGGGCTGCCGGGCTTCTTTTTCAGGTATTTCTTGTATTGTTGCTCATCCTGGATCTCTTCTTTAATTCAGGAATTCATATATATATATATACCTTTTGTAGCAATCTAGAAAGAAATCGTCAGAGACAGTGTTAGAATTTTAGAAAGAATTAAGCAAACAGGGGGGATTCCTCTTTTTCTTCAGAATTGTGTAATTTCAGTTGGAGAGTAGAGAGGTCCGTCTTGCTGGCAAGGTGGAGGAACTGAAACTGGCTAGCTAGGGGCGGGCCGGGGGGTGGGGCCAGTTGGCTCATGCTCAGAAGGGCGAAAGCCCTTCTGAGCTATGGAGAGTACTTCCGTCTCGGCGCCGTCGGATGACGACACCACGTGTGGCTGACTCATCCTGCTTGTCCTAGGAGAAGTGCATAACCGCCAAAGATAGCTACACTGACACCAAAACTCTTCTCAGAGAATGCCAGGGGCTAGGAGACGTCCATCTGCTGAGACGGAGAAAATACTGAAGCTCCCTTTGCGGGATGGGTTTTTATACCAAGGGTGATGTCACAAAGCTTCGGGAATTTATCTCTGTCTCACCATCTGCTGGCAGGGGGATACAACCCACTAGTCTGGACTGATCTAGCAGGATGTATTTGGAAACCTCACTTTAATTTTTCATCTGAAAGATGGCACTGCTAAGCAGCAAAGTGCTAACATCACAGAAGAGAAGTGAGGAAAGCATGTTTAACACCATGCCAAAGTATATTTATTTATTTTTATTTAGAGCATTTATAAGCCGCCTAACCACACAGTCCAAGGCGGCACAAGAAACATAAATAAAATAAAACACGACGACAGGAAGAGTGTTCTTTAACATAGCTGCCCTCTGGCTAGTCCAGAAATCTCATTAAGTGCTCTGCATTTCAAGCCAACCTTTATAAACATATATGAGATTTAAGAACTATGGGGTAGATTTACAGGCGCTGTGCAACTGGCTTAAGACCGGCACCAGCATTTACCCTTATCTGTATGTTTAGCACTGCTGCTTATATATATTGTGGTGCTGAACATTAAGACTGTGAGATCACTGCAGCAGAACGATTCAGTAGGTCTAAACTAAATGTTTGATTTATTTACATAGTATATTACTGCTATCTGGTTAATTTCTCAGCCAGCACTCGCTCCACCTTTGATCTACATCTTTCTTAAATGGGGAGTATTAAGCCATTCAGAAAGATTTTTAGCTTGATACTATCCATATAATATTTGAAAATACACAAATAGGCCAGTTATACGTTCACAAGCGCAGGTGAAAGTCTAACTGGCTTTGAATATCAGTGCAAATTTAAAGTTCCAAATAAATCTCATGCATATTTCGTGATATCCTAAAAAGACAAACTCACTCACTAGGGTGGCTCTACTTGAATGGGCATCATTGGCCCTAGCACTACCTATTGGCATTGGTGTAATCCTGGTGTGAAGTAGAGGAGATCCTCTAACACCATATTTGGGCACTAGATGAGTAATGAGTCAGAAGGAAGAGAAATCTTTAGAAATCTATTCAATCACAAACCGTCAGACTCTACTTAGCTTCTGAGACCCAATCCAGTCATTTGTCCATAAGAACATAAGATATGCCATACTGGGTCAGACCAAGGTCCATCGAGCCCAGTATCCTGTTTCCAACAGTGGCCAATGTAGGTCATACGTACCTAGCAGGTTCCCAAAAGACACAAGTTCCACAATGCTTGTATTGGGTCAAGCAGTGATATCCCAGGTCCTTTTTAATAATGGTTTATGGACCTTTGCTCCTGGAATTTCTCCAAACCATTTTTAAACCCAGTTACACTAACAGCTTTTACTACATCCTCCGGTAACAAATTCCAGAGTTTGATTACACGATGAGTGAAAAAATATTTTCTCTTATTAGTCTTAAATAGTTTACCCTGCAGCTTCATTGCATGTCCCCTAGTCTTCCTATATTCTGATATCATAAACAATTGATCTACGTTTACACGTTCCACTCTATTTATTAATTTATAGACTTCTATCATATCTCCCCTCAGCCGTCTCTTTTCCAGGTTGAAAAACCCTAACCTTTTTAGCCTTTCTTCATAGAGGTATCCTCCATCCCCTTAACATTTTGGTGGCTCTTCTCTGAACCTTTTCTAATAACGCTAAATCCTTTTTAAGATACGGCGACAAGAATTGCACACAATATTCAAGGTGCGGTCGCACCATGGAACGATACAGAGGCATTATAATATCCTTTGTTTTATTTTCCATTCCTTTCCTTATGATACCTAGCATACTATCTGCTCTCTTGGCCGCCGCTGCACACTGGGCAGAGGGTTTTAACATGTTATCCACAATGACGCCTAAATCTTTTTCCTGGGTGGTGGTTCCTAATATGAAAGCTTGCATCGTATAACCATAATTTGAGTTGTTCTTTCCTAGGTGCATAACTTTGCACTTATTCACATTAAATTTCATCTGCCATTTCGATGCCCAGTCTTCCAATTTATCAAGATCCTCTTGCAAATTTCCACAATCCTCATGGGTTTTAAAACTTTAAATAGTTTAGTGTCATCTGCAAATTTGATAACCTCACTCATTATTCCCTCTTCCAGGTCATTTATGAATACGTTCAAAAGCAGCGGACCCAGCACAGATCCCTGGGGTACACCACTATTCACCTTTCTCCATTGGGGAAATTGGCCATTTAGCCGTACCCTCTGCTTTCTATCTTTTAACTAGTTCCTGATCCAAAATAGTACACTGTCTCCTATCCCATGAGTCTAGTTTTGCCAAAAGACTCTGATGAGGGACTTCATCAAAGGCTTTCTGAAATTCCAAATACACTATATCAACTGACTCACCTTTCTCTACCTGTTTATTTACACCTTCAAAAAAACATAACAGATTAGTAAGATAAGATCTTCCTTATCTAAAGCCATGTTGGCTGCCTCCCATTAAGCCATGATTATCTACAGGTTCACTAATTTTGTTCTTTATAATCGTTTCTACCATTTTTCCCAGTACTGATAACCTTTTCAATGCCTCGTTGGAGTCGGGAGTGGTGCCAAAGGACTGGAGAAAGGTTCATGTAGTGTCTTTGCACAAAAGCGGAAGTAAGGATGTGGTTGAAAACTACAGGCTGGTTAGTTTAACTTCGGTAAATGATTGGAAAGGATGCTGAAAGAGAAACTAGTGAGGTTTCTGGAGTCCAGCGTATTATAGGATCCGAGGCAGCATGGATTCACCAGAGGCAGGTCTTGTCAGACAAATCTGATTGATTTTTTTGACTGGGTGACCTGGGAGTTGGACCGAGGGTGAGCCCTAGATGTGGTGTATTTAGATTTCAGTAAAGCCTTTGACATGTTCCTCACAGATGACTTATAAACAAACTTTGCGCCTAGGGATAGACCCTAAAGTTACTGCTTGGGTTAGAAATTGGTTGGATGGGAGGCAACAAAGAATACAGGTAAATGGAGCTCACTCTGAGGAGAAGGATGTTACCAGTGGTGTGCCCCAGGGATCTGTCCTTGGTCTGATTCTTTTTAACAGCTTTGTTAGTGATATAACGGAAGGGCTGTCGGGTAAGGTTTGCCTCTTTGCGGATGATACCAAAATTTGCAATAGAGTAGACGCCCAGGAAGGTGTAGATAACATGAGGACGGATCTAGCTAAGCTTGAAGAATTGTCTAGAATTTGGCAGCTGGGATTTAATGTTAAAAAATGTAAGGTCATGCATTTGGGCTGCAGCAATCCCAGGGAGCAATAAAGTATAGGGGGTGAAGCACTTTTGCCACTAAAGAAGAGCTGGACCTAGGCGTAGTTGTGTCTGATGATCTTAAAGTAGCTAAACAGGTAGAAAAGGCAAAGGCAAAGCTAGAATGATGCTTGAGTACATATGGAGAGGAATGGCTAGCAGAAAAAAGGAGGTGATAGTGCCTCTGTATAGGTCTTTGGTGCAACCTCATTTGGAGTATAGTGTGCAATTCTGGAGCCTGCACCTTCAAAAGGATATAAACAGAATGGAGTCAGTACAGAGGGTGGCTACTAAAATGGTTAGTGGTCTTCATTATAAAGCATATGAGGACAGACTTAAGGATCTTAATATGTACACATTGGAGGAAAGGCGGGATAGAGGTGAAATGATTGAGATGTTTAAATACCTCCGTGGCATAAATGTACAGGAGGAGAGCCTCTTTCAATTGAAAGCAAGTTCTGCTATGAGGGGACATGGGATGAGGGTGAAGGGGGATAGATTCAGGCGTGATATGTGGAAATATTTCTTTACGGAAAGAGTGGTGAATCCGTGGAATAGTCTCCCAATGGAGGTGGTAGAGATGAGGACAGTATCTGAATTCAAAAAAGCATGGGACAAACAAAGAGGATCTCTTAAAGGAAAAAAGGGGACTGTTGTAGTCGTTGATATGAAAGGACAGACTAGATAGGCTATGTGGTCTTTTTATGTCGTCATATTTCTATGTTCACAGATTACTAATAGCAGGTCTGCAATCTCATATTTCGATTCTTTCAACACCCTTGGATGTATACCATCCGGTCCAGATAATTGGCTGTCTCCCATTAAGCCATGACTATCTACATGTTGAGTAATTTTGTTTTTTAAGATGGTTTCTACCATTTTTCCCAGTACTGATGTCAGGCTCACCGGTCTGTAGTTTCCCGGATCACCCCTGGAACCCTTTTTAAAAATTGGCATTACATTGGCCATCCTCCAATCTTCAGGTATTACAGATGATTTTAATGATAGTTCACAGATTGCTAATAACAGGTCTGCAAATTCATATTTATTTATTTTATTTTATTTATTTATTTAGTTAGACAGATTCAACACCCTTGGATGTATACCATCTGGTCCAGGTGATGTGCTACTCTTCAGTTTATCAAATAGTTGTAATATATCTTCCCGGTGTAGCGATATTTCTTTCAATTCTTCTGCAGTATCACCTTCAAATACCACTTCAGTCATGGGTAACATCCCTACATCTTCCTCAGTAAAGACCGAAGCAAAGAATTCATTCAGTCTCTCCGCTATAGCTTTGTCCCCTCTTACTGCCCCTTTTACCCCTCTATCATCTAATGGACCAACTGACTCTCTCACAGGTTTTTTGATACAAATGTACTTGAAAAAGTCTTTATTATGCATTTTTGCTTTGACTGCAAGTTTCTTCTCAAATTCTCTCTTTGCCTGCCTTATCAATACCTTGCATATAACTTGCCAGTGTTTCCAGTTTTCGTCATTTGGCTCTTTTTTCCATTTCCTGAAAGATGTTTTTTTGGCAATAAGAGCCTCTCTGACCTCACCTTTAAACCATCCTGGCAGTTTTTTGGACTTCCTTTCACTTTTCTTAAAGCGTGGAATACAGCTGGTCTGGGCTTCCAAGATAGTATTTTTAAACAACACCCAAGCTTGATGTAATTCTTTCATCTTTTTCTTATTTATTTATTTATTACAATTTCTTATATACTGCACTATTCGACATCAGCGCGGTTTACAATAAAACAAAAGAACCAGAACAACAGGCTGTTCGGTTTTACAGAGAACAGATGTACAAACTTGGATAACATGGGTGAACTATTTACATAAAATATTAGATAAACTATTTACATAAAATATCTACAAGTAGGCGTGCTGACACAGTTCTAGAAGTAATAAGTGGTTACTTTCTTTGGCGGGGTTATCTAGGCTTCATTGCTGACTGGGTAGTATTTGAGGAACAGGTGAAATTTGAGTGCCTTTCTGAACTGAGTTAAGTCAACGATAGCACGAATGTCAGATGGTAGAGCATTCCAGCATCTTGGGGTGCAAAATTTGAAGGCCCTATTTGCCGTTGTTAGGTTGCATTTTGTCAAGGCCTTCGGAATTATTAGAGAGTTTAAAGCTGCTGGTCTTCTGGATCTGTTAGGCGGCATGGTGTGAATGAGCTCTGTAAGTGAGGAGGATGAGAGACCATTGATGGCCTTGAAGGTCAGTAGTATGGTCTTAAAGACAAGCCTTCCGTGTTTGGGGAGCCAGTGAAGCTGCTTCAGGATAGGTGTCACATGGTCACTCCTAGAGGCACCATGGAGGACCCTTGCTGCAGCTGTAGCGGGCTCAAGGTAGATTGTGGGAGGCCTTGTAAAATGGCGTTGGCATAGTCGAAGTGGGGTAAGATTAGTGCTTGGTATATTGTCCGGAAGTCATCTGGATCTAATAAGTAACGCAGATGCCTGAGTGTACGGATCGTGAAGTATATTGCTTTTACTATATTGCCTATGTGTGATTTCATATCAAGACGTTGGTCCAATGTGACCCCAAGGTATCTTATTGCATCTTTTGTCTGCAGATCCGCTTCCTTAACTCTTACATGGGATGGTGGGGTAAAATTGGGGTCTCTCGTGATGAAGAGTACCTCAGTTTTCTTGTGTTGAATACGAAGGTTTTGAGATTGGAGCCATTCTGAAACTGCGTTGAAACATTGTATCAGGGGGGAAAGGTCCATTTGATCCGTAGAGAATGGCATGTATAAGAGTATGTCATCTGCATATATCAAACAGTTCACATTAAAAGATCTAATGATACTGCAGATGGGCTGCATGTATATGTTGAACATGAGTGATGATAGAGAGGAACCTTGTGGAACACCTTGCGTTTGATGGAAGGGTATAGATTCTTCAGATCCAGATTTTACATGTTGCCATCTTCCGGCCAGATATGATTTGCACCATTCGAGTGTAGTGTAGTGCTTCACCCTTCTCTTTCAGTCGCCCGAGGAGAAGTTCATGACTTACTGAGTCGAATACTGCAGCGATGTCTAAGAAGATAAGCACAAAACCTTGCCGGATGTTGTCGATGCCTGTGATAATATTATTGAAAAGGGTGGTAAGGAGGGTTTCTACTCCATGAGATTCTCTGAACCCATGTTGGCACTGGTCTAGAGGGGCTTAACTATTTTCCTCATTTTATCATAGTCTCCCTTTCGAAAGTTAAAAGGTAGTACTGTGGATTTCCTTACCATCCCTCCTCCATTAATTAAATCAAACGCGATCATGCTATGATCACTATTGCCAAGTGGCCCCAACACCCTTATCTCTTGCACCAGATCTGGTGTTCCACTAAGGACTAGGTCCAATATGGCTTCCCCTCTGGTCGGTTCATGAACCAGCTGCTCCAAGAAGCAGTCATTTATTTCATCTAGGAACTTTATCTCCCTTGCATGTCCTGCCGTGACACTGCCCCAGTCAATACCAGGGTAATTGAAATCACCCATTACACTGGTCACAATTTTTACAAAAGTCATGTTACTGAATTAAAAATAGTCATTTCTTATCAATTTTTATATGCTGAACACGAATATGACAGTGAAATTGCAAAGTTGGCTCAAGTATTTTTGTAATCTAGAAGAATGAATGTTTACATCACAAAATGCATGTCAATAGTAAATATATAATAGGCCTTCGGTTAATACCTGTAAAAACACAAGTCATAGACTACTTCTTAGATTTTTTTCGCCTGTCTCTTGTACAGCTGTTCGGGAGCTTCTCTGGGGAGTGTCCAGCAGTAGTCAGCCAGCATTGTAGTGGACCATTTTCCCTGGTATCTTTGCTCTATCGTTGCGATATCCTGGTGAAAACGTTCGCCCTGTTCATCACTAACCATACCACAGTTGTCAGGAAAGAAATCGAGATGGGAATCAAGGAAATGGATCTTTAGAGACATATTGCAGCCAAGTTTCTGATACTGCATCAGCATGTCTTCTACTAGTTCCTTGTAGTTTTCTGCCCTAACATTCCCAAGAAAGTTTGTTGACACTAGGCGAAAAGCATTCCATGCTTGTTTCGCATCACCCTGCAGCAAGTTGTTGAGCCGGTCATCTTTGAAGAGCTCTCGAATTTGAGGACCCACAAAAACTTCCTCTTTAACCTTTGCTTTGCTGAGTCGAGGGAATTTTTCATGCAGGTATCAGAAAGCTAGCAGGCATCGGAAAGCATGGCTTTCACAAAGTTTTTCATGAAACCTAGTTTGATGTGAAGGGGTGGTAGCAGGATTTTGTGAGCCTCAACCAGAGCTGGGTGCTGGATATTCTTCTCTCCAACTGTTACATTTTGTCTGCGATTCCATTCCTTCCACAAGTAGTGCCAATCCCTTGCTCGGCTATCCCACGCACATAAGAAACACATGCATTTTATATATTCCTGCTGCAGTCCCATTAAAAGGGCAACTACCTTCAAGTCACCACAGAGGTGCCAGCTGTACTTGATATAGTTACTGGAAGTCAGTAGATGCTTTAAGTTATTGTATTTCTCTTTCATGTGGACGGCATGCGCTACTGGAATAGATGGAAGATGGTTTCCATTGTTCAAAAGCACAGCCTTCAGACTCAGTTTCGAAGAGTCTATAAATAGTCTCCAGTCTTGTGGGTCATGAGCAATTTTTAAGGCATTCATGAGGCTTTCAATATCGGAACAGAATACCAGATTACTTTCCTTTCCGAATGCGTATAGTACACTGCTGACGTCAGATGGCTTCAGCAGCCGTCTGGCAGTAGTATTGCATTGCATCAGAAAATGATGCAATCAACTCCGGATGATGTGTGCATGCTGGTATTATGCAATGTGAAGCAATATTACATCATTCAAGGCTTATTTGGGATGTTGTTGATGTCCTACTGGATAAATTTACACAGTGAAATGCCAAAAATGAACTACATGCAATATCTTCAAAACGAGAGCCAATACATTTTTTTTTAATGTTATATTCGTGTTCAGCTCACCAAGATACTACAGATTAGGGCCTTTTAAAGTCAGTAACGATTTCAATGTTGACCAGTGTTATCATTACTGTGCTGTAACCTTTGTTAGCTTCCTTGATTTCTTTGAGCATTTCATCATACATTTGTTCATTCAGGCCAGGCGGTCGATAGTACACCCCCCACGCATTGAGAATCCGGAGCTCTGCCTGCCTTTTGGGTCCTGCGTGTGGAACGGGAAGCATTTCGGAGAAAGCTACCCTGGAAGTTCTGGATTTCAATTTCCTACCTAAAAGCCTAAATTTAGCCTCCAGAACCTCCCTACCACATTTTCCTATGTCATTGGTACCGACATGTACCAGGACAGCAGACTCCTCCCCAGCACTATCTAAGACCTTGTCTAGGTGGCGCTTGAGGTCCGCTACCTTCACACCAGGCAGGCATGTCACCAAGTGATCCTCACGTTCACCAGCCACCCATCTATCTACTTGCCTAATGATTGAATCATCAACTATAACAGCTGTCCTAACCCTTCCCTCATGGGCACATGGCCCTGGAGAAACCTCCTCGGTGTGAGAGGGTTTTACATCACCTGGAGGACAGGTCCTAGCTATAGGATCACTTCCTGCCACACCAGGTTGATGCTCTCCTGTCACGTGACCTCTCCCCTCCAAGGCAGCAGGGATGCTGCCAGACTGGAGGTGGGAGAGGTCCCTGTAGGTCTCGTCTGTGTACCTCTGTTTTCCTTATGTCTTCCAAGTCTGCTACTCTCTAGAGATCAGACTCATTCCCTGAGAGGAAAGAGCTCCTTGCACCTTGTGCACACATAAGACTCCTCACCAACTGGGAGAAAATCATACATGTGACACTCAATGCAAAAGACTGGAAAGCTCCCATCTCGCTGCTGGAGTGCTGTCTGCATCTTGGCTTTAAGGTTGTGTTTAGATATTTAAGTTCTTTACTTACTAAGGGTTGCTGGGGATACTTATACTAATAAAATAATACCTAATACGTTTAATGTACTTTGTTCACCTGAAATTAAATTAATCTCAGGTCCTTAATGTATGCTGATGAGAATAAACAGCTGCACCTGAGAGTGAATATGGCACCTCCTTTCCTTTAAGAGGTTTAAGCAGCTATAAAGCTACGATTATCCCAGGGATGGGTGGGTGATGGGGAGGGAGGGAAAAAAGACTTATTAAAAGCAGGCTGCTTCACAGTACCCTCTCCTGTGATTCTAAGGTAATCTGTGACCAATCTCCAGAGGGATTCCCACAGCCCTTACTTGGATAGAGGTAGTCTTGGGTTCTAAATTTAACCAGAAACCTCTCTGTGCTTTAAATGTAATTAAACTAGGCCTGGACTGACTATTGAATTTAAACTGGAAGCTCTCTGCTGGGTTCTAAATTTAACCAGAAAGCTCTCCTCTGTTTTTTAAAAGTAAACTAGGCCCTGACTAACTATTAAGTTTAAACTGGAAGCTCTCTGCTGGGTCAATATTTAATGCAGCTCACCTTCACCACTTACCGTAAGGAATATTTATGGCAATTGCAAAAACTGAACAGGAAACTGATGACAGGAAAATAAATGTAAGAATGAGAAAGAGAGGGAATAAATTATTGGAAACGCTGCTGAAAGAGAAAATAGTGAGGTTTCTGGAGTCCAGCGGATTACAAGATCCGAGGCAGCATGGATTCACCAGAGGCAGGTCTTGTCAGACAAATCTGATTGATTTTTTTGACTGGGTGACCAGGGAGTTGGACCGAGGGAGAGCTCTAGATGTGGTGTATTTAGATTTCCGTAAAGCCTTTGACACTGTTCCTCACAGGCGACTTATAAACAAACTGAGCACCCTAGGGATGGACCCTAAAGTTACTGCTTGGGTTAGAAATTGGTTGGGTGGGAGGCGACAAAGAGTACAAGTACATGGAGCTCACTCTGAGGAGAAGGATGTTACCAGTGGTGTGCCCCAGGGATCTGTCCTTGGTCCGATTCTTTTTAACATCTTTGTTAGTGATATAGCGGAAGGGCTGTCGGGTAAGGTTTGCCTCTTTGCGGATGATACCAAAATCTGCAATAGAGTAGACACCCAGGAAGGGGTAGATAACATGAGGAGGGATCTAGCTAAGCTTGAAGAATGGTCTAGAATTTGGCAGCTGGGATTTAATGTTAAAAAATGTAAGGTCATGCATTTGGGCTGCAGCAATCCAAGGGAGCAATACAGTATAGGAGGTGAAGTACTTTTGTCCACTAAAGAAGAGCGGGACCTAGGCGTGGTTGTGTCTGATGATCTTAAAGTAGCTAAACAGGTGGAAAAGGCGACAGCAAAAGCTAGAAGGATGCTTGGGTGCATACGGAGAGGAATGGCTAGCAGAAAAAAGGAGGTGATAATGCCTCTGTATAAGTCTTTGGTGCGACCTCATTTGGAGTATGGTGTGCAATTCTGGAGACCGCACCTTCAAAAGGATGTGAACAGGATGGAGTCGGTGCAGAGGGTTGCTACCAAAATGATTAATGGGCTTCATTATAAAGCATATGAGGACAGACTTAAGGATCTTAATATGTACACCTTAGAGGAAAGGCGGGATAGAGGTGATATGATTGAGATGTTTAAATACCTCCGTGGCATAAATGTTCAGGGAGAGAGCCTCTTTCAATTGAAAGCAAGTTCTGCTACGAGGGGACATGGGATGAGGGTGAAGGGAGATAGATTCAGGAGTGATATGCGGAAATATTTCTTTACGGAAAGAGTAGTGGATCCGTGGAATAGTCTCCCAGTGGAGGTGGTAGAGATGAGGACAGTAACTGAATTCAAGAAAGCATGGGACCAACACAGAGGATCTCTAAAGGCAAAAAGTGGACTGTTGTAGTTGTTATGGAAGGACAGACTAGATAGGCCATGTGGTCTTTTTCTGTCGTCATATTTCTATGTTTCTATGTTTCTAATAGAGTGAGGTATCTTGATTTAGGGATCTGGGGGCCCTTTTACTAAAGTGCTATATGCAGTTAGCTCAGGTTTTGGTGCACAATAAGCATGGGCTGAGGCCTGCAGCAACTGTTAGTGTGAGGCCAACATAAATAGTGCAAGCTGATTTTCACGCTAACTGTAAATCAAGCATTGGGGTGCTAAAGGGGTGGATTACGGGTGAAGAATGGGCAGGATAAGCACTGTAAAATTAGCTCAGGGAAACCTATCTGATTTGGGGGCCCAAGCTCCACCCTTGACTCTGCCCAAAGTGCTACCCTAACTCTGCTTTCTCTCTGCCCCTGACTCTCTCCCCCACTCCCGAGGCCTTTCCCTCCTGTTCTGTCCACATGGGTCCTATTCCTTGTGTGCAGAAGAGAAAAGAGCAGCCACGATTGTAGCAAAAAGTCTTTCTATCTGCCCTCAAGAGATCAGATCCCCATGGGCAGACAGGAGTCTTTGCTGCATTTGCGGCCATTCCTTTCTCTTCTGCCTGCAGGAAATGAGATCCCCATGGCCAGACAACCTAGATCTAGGCTGCGATTGCGGCCTTCCCCTTTTGTTCAGCCCATGGGGATCTGATCTCCCGCAGGCAGACAGGAGGAATCTTTGCCGTGATCGTGGCCGCTCTCTTTTGTCCGATGGAGATGGGATTCCCATGGACAGAATAGGAGGGGAAGACCACATTGTGGCCTCAGTGCAGGTTGACGACTGTGGAATCCCAACTTGTGGCTGGTGGGTAAAATTTTGGTGGGGTTAGGGCTTGTGTAGCTCACCCTATTCCGATGCCTATGGTTTGCGACTCTTGTATTTAGCGCAGGTTTGCTAAATTGGAGTTAAGCGGATCCATGGTAATAGTGCATTCTGCTGTGCCACATTAGGGTACTGTTCAGTGGGGTAATTGCCAGAAACATACCGGATGCACCCCAATAGTTAGCACACAGCAGTTGCAACTACCACGCTTAGGTTTTGCGCTAAAAACGCGCTAGTTGCAAAACCTCAGTGCGCTTTTGCAAAAGGACTCCTCTGTAACACTGGTTATCAGTCCAGGTCAGAATTTTATTTAAACTATTAATGTTTACCTCTAAGACTCTCCATGGTCTGTTGCAATCAGTATGGTAACATGTTGAAATTAAATGCTCTAGTAAGAAGTTTATGATCATCTAGAGTATATCAGCTCAGGTTTCCTTCTCTTAGATTTCACTTAAAGGCAACTAATGATAGGACTATATGCTAAATATCTGCCTTTCATTGGAATGGAACTGCCTGACAAACTCAGATCAGCCTCATCTTATTTGTCTTTTGAAAACTTGGTTATTCCAGAAATATTTATTATTTTCTTTTTTAATGTTTTTTCAGTTATTCATTGTCTGGTTTTATATGCTTAGATCATTGTATTTTAGTGTAGTGTATTTTATTGACTGCTCTAATCTGTTACAATTTTTGCATTTTATTTATTGCTTAGCTCACAAAGAGTTCAAGGCGGATTACAATAGGCAAAAATTCCTAAAATAAAATGAAATGTACATTAACCTTCTGGCTCAGCTGAACCCTGAGGGGACCACATCTCCACTGCATGAACTGCTCCTTTCTAGTCTGGCGTTAGAAAAGGGCACCACAATATCATCACTGCAAACGTTCAGAGCATATTTACATGACAAGTGCAGCATAGGCAACAGCAGTGCAAGCTTTCCTCATGCATACTTCCCCACCAGAGTGGGAAGAAAATAGTCAGCACTAGAATAAACCTGCTCATACTCACTGCTCCATTAGAGCAGGAACAACACAGACAGCAGTAGTATAAACTTCCTCATACTTACTACCCCATCACAGAACAGATGTCCAATGGTCATAAGGCATATGGGGATAGACGTAAAGATCACAATATGTGTACTTTGGAGGAAAGGTGGGAGAAAGGAGATATGTTAGAGATGTTTAAATACCTCTGTGGCATAAATGCACAGGAGGAGAGTCTCTTTCAATTGAAATAAAGCTCTGCAATGAGGGGCCAAAGGATGAAGGTGAAAGGGGATAGACTCAGGAGTAATATGCAGAAACATTTCTTTACGGAAAGAGTGGTAAATGCATGGAATAGTCTCCCAGTAGAGGTTGTAGAGATGAGGACAGTATTTGAATTCAAGAAAGCATGAGATAAACAGAAGATCTCTAATGGAAGAAAATGGATTATAGTAATTGGTATGAAAGGGCAGACTGGATAGGCCGTATGGTCTTTTTCTGCCTTAATGTTTCTATGATTCTAACACAGGCCACAGCAACATAAGATTCCCTTATATAAACTGCTCCAGCACAGATCAAGTGCAAAATGGGCAGCAACAGTGCAAGCTTTCCTTACACACTGCCCCATCAAAGAACCGGCACAGCACAAGCCTGACCACCAGAATAAGTACAGTTCAAGCTGTGGTCCCACGAGAGAAAGGTACAGCGCAGGCAGTGGTAATATAACCTTATACATATTTGTCCACCACAAAACAGGTACAACATGAATATTGGAAGAGACAGGGAATTAAGCATAGTTAATAGTTTTAGAAGTATTTTGAGATCCTCAACATGCTAGAAACTTGATGTAGCTGCTTTTAAATTTTGGTTCAGGTACTAAAACTCAAGTTTGAATGAATGATTCTTCAATGTCACACACCTTTGCATTGGCTTCTATGTAGTTGTAGAGTACATTGACAGATATGGTGAGGTCTCCAGTATTAAAGGGGTAGGAACGATTCCAGCCTTGGGGACCGAACTTTCGCCTTTCTGCCACCACTGCATGGAAGTAGCACAGAGAAAACAATATGCTCTTGAACTCGTTTTCTCGGGCACACATCTCCAGAGTATCCTACAGAGAAAGAAGAAAAGGACAGAAAGTAAGAGGGAATGGACAGAGAAGAATTCTCTGTTAATGAAAAATACATAGAAAACAAGTCAGCTGCAATCTCACACTCCTAGGCATGAAACATGAGAATTGCTACATCATTGTTCGCCGGGTTATTAGGCATATTGTAAATAATATGAGAACATTGAAGACTTTTGCTTTAGTACTGTGGTACTCACATAGATGGCTGTAGGACTCTAGTTTTTTAAATGGGCATGCAAGGTCCTTCCAAACTCTGCATTATAAATGAAACCTCGACTAACCACATAGACTGCAATTTGGGTGCAGTGTGTGAGGTTAATTTGCCTGCATCTAGCCTGACAATCTAGAACTCAGTCTGAGGATATTTGCAAAATTTTGCACAGACATGCAATGTGAAATTCATAACCTGCTGCTGCAGAATGCTGATCTTTTCCAGGAATGGACACCAGGGAGGTAATTTCATAAGGAGCCGGGTAAAGTTATGTGCCATCAACATGCATAAATGACATATTTTCAATGGCTTACATGCATGAATGGGCCTTTACATGTATACGTTAGCCAATATGTGCATCATGCTGATGATCACTGGGGGTGTGACCAGGGGGTGTAGCATGAGCAGAGTGCAAATCTACATGCATAAATTGTAAACTACTATAACGAATGCATGTTCTTGAAAATCTAGGAGTGAACATTTACATCACCCATAGGGTTGGTGCACATTCATGAGCCTAGACTTAACATATTCTTGATTTTATGCAACAGGTACTAGTGACTCACACAAAACCATGTTAACTGCGCGGGAGATAATGAAATTACACTCTAGGCATTAATTTTATAAGGGAGCAAGTACCTTAAGCTGCAACATATGTGCCTATTTTGCCAGTATTTAAGTCATGCGTTCACCCAATAATGTGCACTTTGCTGGACGAGATTGGGGAAAGCATGCATGAAGCACACAGACATGTCAGACATGTGCATATATTAGAAAATATTATAATTTATGTGCATACTAGAAAATTTTAGGTGTGCACATTCACACCACCTCTAGGGCTTGTGCACCTTAACTTAAGGCAGATCTCTGCCACTTAAGCTGGCATTTTATAAAGACAAGCAGGCGCCTACATGTCTATACAAAATAGCGCCTACAAAGCCGATATTCAGCAGTGACGACCAGCACTGTTAAAGCTGCAGACCCGAATATTCAATCCCGGCATCATATCCAGCCACCAACACTGAATATGTGGATTGACCAGACTGTGCCACAGCTAATCTGGCAGCAGCGATAGTCATTGCCTGGTTAACTAAAGCAGCTAAAGTTTTCTGCCTAATTTTAGCCCCTTTAAGATAATCTGTTGTCCCCTAGTCTTTTTATATTCTGATGACGTAAACAATTGATCTACGTTTACCCGTTCCACTCCATTCATTAATTTATAGACCTCTATCATATCTCCCCTCAGGCATTTCTTTTCTAGGTTGAAGGGCCCTAACCTTTTTAGCCTCTCTTCATAGGAGTATCCTTCCATTCCCTTTACCATTTTGGTGGCTCTTCTCTGTATCTTTTCTAAAAACGCTAAATCCTTTTTAAGATACGGCAACCAGACTTGCACACAATATTCAAGGTGCTGTCGCACCATGGAATGATACAGAGGCATTATAATATCCTTTGTTTTATTTTCCATTCCTTACCTTATGATACCTAGCATTCTACTTGCTCTCTTGGCTGCCGCAACACACTGGGCAGAGAGTTTTAACGTGTTATCCATGATGACGCCTAATCTTTTTCCTGGATGGTGGTTCCCAATGTGGAAGCTTGCATCGTATAACCATAGTTTGGGTTGTTCTTTCCTAGGTGCATAACTTTGCACTTGTCCACTTTAAATTTCATCTGCCATTTGAATGCCCAGTCTTCCAATTTATCAAGATCCTCTTGCAATTTTCCACAATCCTCATGAGATTTAACAACTTTAAATAGTTTTGTGTCATCTGCACATTTGATAACCTCACTCGTTATTCCCTTTTCCAGGTCATTTATGTCAAAAATCAGCGGACCCAGCACAGATTCTTGCGGTACTCCACCATTCAACGTTTTCCATTGCGAAAATTGGCTTTTTAGTCTTACCCTCTGCTTTCTATCTTTTAACCAGTTCCTGATCCACAATAATACACTGCCTCCTATGCCATGACTTTTTAGTTTTGCCAAAAGTCTCTGATGAGGGATAGAAATATGATGACAGAAAAAGACCACATGGCATATCTAGTCTGTTCTTCCATATCTTGTAATGATACAAATACCTAAGTCTCTAACTGAGCGATATGCAGATAATGTCCAAAGTTGCACTCAAAAATAACACAATAATATATGTGTCTATTTTATAAAACCTGCCCCACACTAATGAAAGTAATAGTGGTAGTTCCAGACTTTTAGACTTGGTGTTGAAAAGCGCATATGCCAAATCATTCAAATATTTCATATATTCATAAAAATAGCACTTAACTGGCGCTGTGCTGCTGTGCTGCTGTGGTCCAAGCTCTTAAAAATATTGCATAGGCTGGAATCTGTACGCCAATTTATAGGTCGGCAGCATCGTTTTGCAGTGAGTACTATAAGAAAAAGTGTACCTTGATGTGTATAGACTGTGAAATAAGCGAGTTTGAAGTTTATGAAAGGTTATATATTATTTTCTCAGCATGAACTTAAGGCAATGAGGTTCCCCTGATGAACCGCGGACCGTGAAACGCCGCAGTGGGACCCCAATGAGAGCGTCGGGAACTCAGTGAAATTGGCGTACAGACTTCAGCTTATGCAACACTTTTGATATAAATTGGCGTACAGATTCCAGCCTATGCAATATTTTTAAGAGCTTGGACCACAGCAGCACAGCAGCACAGTGCCAGTTAAGTGCTATTTTTATGAATATATGAAATATTTGAATGATTTGGCATATGCGCTTTTCAACACCAAGTCTAAAAGTCTGGAACTACCACTAGTGTGGGGCAGGTTTTATAAAATAGGTTTCCATACAAAAGGTCATTGATGTGATTGCTAGCTACAGCTGTGGAGATTCTATTCAAATAGCCCGGCTGGCTACAGACTGAGACCTTTGGAAATCTGAAGATCTGGTTAATTATTGTTTAACTAGCTGAGAAATATATAGACACATATATTATTGTGTTATTTTTGAGCGCAACTTTGGACATTATCTGTTCTTCCATATCAACAACTACAACAGTCCCCTTTTTTCCTTTAGAGATTCTCTGTGTTTGTCCCATGCTTTTTTGAATTCAGTCACTGTCCTCATCTCCACCACCTCCACTGTGAGACTATTCCACGGATCCACCACTCTTTCCGTAAAGAAATATTTCCGCAAATCACTCCTAAATCTATCCCCCTTCACCCTCATCCCATGTCCCCTCGTAGCAGAACATGCTTTCAATTGAAAGAGGCTCTCCCCCTGAACATTTATGCCATGGAGGTATTTAAACATCTCAATCATATCACCTCTATCCCGCCTTTCCTCTAAGGTGTACATATTAAGATCCTTAAGTCTGTCCTCATATGTCTTATAATGAAGACCACTAACCATTTTAGTAGCCATCCTCTGCACCGACTCCATCCTGTTCACATCCTTTTGAAGGTGCGGTCTCCAGAATTGTACACTATACTCCAAATGAGGTCACACCAAAGACTTATACAAAGGCATTGTCACCTCCTTTTTTCTGCTAGCCATTCCTCTCCGTATGCACCTACGCATCCTTCTAGCTATTGCCATCACCTTTTCTACCTTTTTAGCTACTTTAAGATCATCTTCTCAAAGGCTTTCTGAAAGTCCAGATACACAATCTCAACCGCCTCACCATTGTCTACCTGTTTATTCACACCTTCAAAAAAACATAACAGATTAGTAAGACAAGATCTTCCTTGTCTAAAGCCATGTTGGCTGTCTCCCATTAAGCCATGACTGAGTAATGACTGAGACATGTTGAGTAATTTTGTTCTTTATGATGGTTTCTACCACTTTTCCCGGTACTGACGCCAGGCTCACCAGTCTATAGTTTCCCGGATCACCCCTGGAACCCTTTTTAAAAATTGGCGTTACATTGGCAATCCTGCAATCTTCAGGTATTACAGATGATTTTAATGATAGTTCACAGATTACTAATAACAGGTCTGAAAACTCATATTTCAGTTCTTTCAACACCCTTTCATCCAGTCCAGGTGATTTGCTACTCTTCAGTTTATCAAATAGTTATAATACATCTTCCCGATGTATCAATATTTCTTTCAATTCTTCCGCAGTATCACCTTTAAATACCACTTCAGTCATGGGTAACATCCCTACATCTTCTTCAGTAAAGACTGAAGCAAAGTATTCATTCAGGCTCTCTGCTATAGCCTTACTGCCCCTTTTACCCCTCTATCATTCTAATGGTCCACCTGACTCTCTCAGAGGTTTGTTGCTACGAATGTACTTGAAAAAGTCTTTATTACGTGTTTGTGCTTCCACAGCAAGTTTCTTCTCAAATTCTCTCTTTGACTGCCTTATCAATGCCTTGCATTTAACATGCCAGTGCTTGTGCCGTTTTTGTCATTTAGCTCTTTTTTCCATTTCCTGAAAGATGCTTTATGGCAACAACAGGTGGGTTGAAGGAAAGGTCTTTTGTATCTAGTACTGCTTCGGTCTTGTTTTTGTCTGCTATGTGCGTTCGGAGGAAGAGGAAGATGTGGCGGCAATGTTCCCTCTAATTTTCTGTAGGCTGTGTGCACATAAAATATCAGCTGTGCAGCTTTTTACATTTTTGTGTGCCACATAACGACACTCTGAGTTATATACTTTAAAATTTGACTATACGTCAGAATACAGTATGTACACCACATTGACTGCACTAGATAATATTGTAGAACTTATAACAACCGTAAATACACAACAACTTTCAATTTTAAAGACGTCTGTGTTGTTTTCTATCAGAATCAGAACCGTAATTTTTGTGCGCTCTGTTTTAAAGTATGTGCGCTCACTCGGCGAGGTGTGTGCGCGTGCACACGCGCACAGCTTAGAGGGAACAGTGTGTGGCGGCCGTGTATTTGGCTGTGCTGCAAACCCCTGTAATCGGCACGGGATCTCCAGTTGGCGGGCTGGGTTCAGGTGGATCTCCTTTCGCTTTTCCCATTGGACTGTCGGGAGGAATTCACCCTGGAAACCATATGGTCTGCAATTATGAAGCCAGGAAAGACTCATGTTCCACAAGTACAATCTTTATGTAAGGCCAAAGCAATATAGCAACTCTTCATAAGAATGCTGAAAATGTAGCATTGCTACAAACTTCTGTGACTGATCTTAGTGAAAGAACTGCTCATTTGGTGGGGTATTCCGAGTCCTTTGTTAAAGCTTTAACTATGGTTAAAGCTAGGATTGAGCAAATGGATAATATTTCAAGATCTGCTAATTTGTGATTTATTAATTTTCCTAAATCTCCATTAATCTCTGCTAATGATATGTTTCAAATGTATCTCTCTGATGTTTTGGGGGTTCCCCCAGAATTCTATCATGACTAAAGTATATTATTTACCATCTGCTAAGAAAACTCTTGGAGGTTCTGGCATGCAACAGGTCGATTCTTTGCATATATCTGCTATATTAGATAGTTCTGATACAAAATCTGTAGTTCCGTCTACGCTCTTGGCTACATTTGCTTTAACTACTGGCCGTGAATGGTTGTTAAAAATGTTTTTCAAAAAGCAGAATATTTTTTAAAAGTCTTCTGATCCATATTTTCCACGACTTGGCCAGGGAAACCAAAGGGTATGCTTGCTGGTCGGCGGTTGCGGCTTCCGTGCGATATCGTCAATGGGGTCGTGGCTCCGGTATCGCATGGAGGCCGCTACCGTTGATTAGTAAAGCACAGTTACTTACCTGTAACAGGTGATCTCTGGGAACAGCAGGAATTAGTCCTCACATATGCGTACGTCGGTACCAACGGAGCCTGCGTGGGAATGCTCCCCAGCTTCCCAGAATGAAAGCTTTTGGGGCATCCCACAGCGCATGCGCGCTGCCTTCCCGCCTTTCCTACCAACTCTCCTCAGTTCAAGTTTAAAGCTGAGACAATAGAGAGAGAGAGGAAAGGAAAGACAAAAAGAGATACAACTCCTAGGGGAGGTGGGAGGGTTGTGAGGACTAATTCCTGCTGTTCCCAGAGATCACCTGTTACAGGTAAGTAACTGTGCTATCTCCAGGAACAAGCAGGAATATGTCCTCACATATGGGGATTCCCTAGCTAAGATGCCTGGGAGATCCCCAAGGGTATGAGACCCTGAAGGGTTCCTCGTCTTCCTATGGATCTCAGGCATCCATTCAGGGAAGGAGAGCAGGAGTTGTTCAAGAATGGAACAGGTGTCTGAGGACAGCCTGACCAAACAAGGTATCCCGGCGGGAGTCCTTGTCCAAACAGTAATGGGCTGTGAAGGTATGAACCGAGGCCCAGGTGGCTGCTCGACAGATCTGGTCGATGGACACAGAATGAAGATGAGCCATAGAAGTGGCCATGGCCCTCACATTGTGAGCTGTGACATGGCCCTCCAGAGAAAGGTTCTTACTCTGGTAAGCAAAAGAAATACACTGAGCAATCCAATTGGACAGTGTTCTTTTAGAGACTGGAAGTCCTAAATGAGAAGGATCAAAAGCAACAAAAAGCTGGGAAGACTTTCTATGTTGCTGTGTCCTGTGTAAGTAAAAGCAAGAGCTCTTTTACAATCTAGAGTATGAAGGTTCCTCTCTGCAGTGGATGCATGAGGAGCTGGAAAAAAGACAGGTAAATATACCTCTTGATTAAGATGAAAAGGTGAGACCACTTTAGGCATAAAGTGAGGATTTGTCCTAAGGACTACCTTATCATGATGGAACCTTGTATAAGGTGGATTAGCCACTAAGGCCTGCAGTTCACTGATGCAGCGAGCAGAAGTGATTGCAATAAGGAAAATAACCTTCCAGGAAAGAAATTTCAAGGAGGTAGTGACTAAGGGTTCAAAAGGTGGCTTCATAAGCTGACCAAGAACCAAATTTAAGTCCCATGCCACCGGAGGAGGTCGAATGGGAGGTTTAGTTAAAGTTAGGCCTCTCATAAATCTTGCAATAAGAGGATGAGAGGAAACAGGTTGTCCATTGATAGGCTTAAGGGATGCTGCAATAGCACTTAAATGGACCCTTACTGAATTCGTCTTAAGGCCTGCATTGGAAAGATGCAGGAGATATTCTAATAGAAAATTCACAGGAAGTGCCAGAGGGTCAAGACCCTGTTGAGCACACCAAATGGAAAATCTTTTCCATTTAAAAGCATAGGAACGCCTAGTGGAAGGTTTCCTGGAAGCATGGAGGATATCCTTCACTTGCTGCAAAAGATTGAAGTCTTGAAGATCTAGGCCTTCAGTAACCAAGCTCTGAGGTGAAGGGTCTTGGGGTTTGGATGCCACAAAGTCCCCTCCTCCTGAGACAGAAGGTCTGGAGCAGCTCCCAAGTCCAGGGAGGGGGCTTGGGAGAGATGTAGAAGTAGAGGGTACCACACTTGGCGTGGCCAGCGTGGAGCTATGAGGATCATAGATCCTTGATCCCTCTGAAGTTTGAACAGAGTCTTGGGAATCAAAGGAATGGGTGGAAAGGCATACAGGAAGTCCTGACCCCAATGAAGGAGGAAGGCATCCTTGGCCTGAACTCCCTGACACGGAATTCTGGAACAGAACCGGGGAAGTTTGGCATTCCACGGACTTGCAAATAGGTCTATGTCCGGGGTTCCCCATTCCTGGAAGATTCTGAGTACCTGATCCAGTACCTGATGGCAGCACGTTCGATCCGATGGTGCAACATCAGATCCTTTTCATCAGGGACAAGGGGTCCCACAAGGATCCTCTCTATCATCCTTACTATTTAACATATACATGCAACCCATATGTAACATTATCAGATCCTTCAATGTCAACTGCATGATATATGCCGACGACGTGTTATTATACATGCCGATCTGCTTAGACAAGATGGACCTCACTCCCTTAACCAACTGCTTTAACGCCATATCAAACTGGTTACTATCACAAAATCTCAGAATCCAACACAAAAAAACGGAGGTTCTCTATATCTCAAGGAACTCGAATTTCATACCACCTACCTGCCTGGAGGTTCAAGATGCCACACTGCAAGTAAAACCACATATCAGATACCTAGGAGTGACCCTTGACCAAAACTTTGACATGAAGACTCACATATCCAATACAGTCAGAGCAATTTACTTCAAGACCCGCTCCCTCAGACACCTTCGCCAACTGATTGATCCAGACGATTTCCGTACTGTTTACCAGGCTTTAATCATTCCACATTTCGACTATGCAAACTCCATCCTACAAGGGCTCCCTCAATCAAGCCTAAATCCTCTTCAACTTGCCTTAAACAGTGCAGCCAGAGTACTCTTCGGAGCATCCAGAAGGGACCATATAACACCCCTTCTAAAACAACTACACTGGCTCCCTATTCAAGCGAGAGTCACTTTTAAGACACTTCTCCTGACCTTTAAAGCGTACAAAGGTCTCGCCTCCACCTCGCTATCGGAGTTGATACAACCAATCATAACCAACAGACTAAGAAGAACCACGGAACTAAATATGCTGACCGTCCCAAAGGAAGTCATAAAATACAACACCACAACATCGAGCAGAGCCTTCAGTCTATGTGCCCCTAAACTTTGGAACACACATTAGGGCCATCCCTGATCTCAGCCACTTCAGGAAGGCCCTAAAACATCACCTTTTCCTCAAATATTTCCCAGAGAACAAAGAAGCACAATCACATTCTCACACAATTAACCACATGCCAAACACGTAAACTTTATGTCTCATCAGCTCTTCAAATTCCTTCAACAGACTTACAGGACACTTTTCATACCCTGACTCCTTGATGTAAATAGTAATCTTGTACATAGTTTCTCCTGTTATCCTGTTATCCAAGTTGATCTTCCTGTTAACTGTAAAACCCAGATATTTGTATCTTGTCTGAGGTCTTTTGTTACATGTAAACTGTGCTGATAACGATTAGTGCGGTATATAAAAATGTTAATAATACTACTAATAATAATCCATGTGCAGGGACCATTCGTGTGGAAGCAGAACTCGACAGAGTCTGTCTGCCCAAGAGTTTTGAATTCCTGGGAGGTATACTGCCAGGAGATGGATTTGATGCTCTCTGGCGAAGGCCCATAATCTTAGAGCTTCGTTGCAAAGCGACAGAGAGCCAGTTCCTCCTTGCTTGTTTATGTAAAACATGGCTACCTGATTGTCCGTTTGAATGAGGACTGTCTGGTAGCTGAAGAGGGTATGAAAGACCTTGAGAGCTAGGAACACTGCTCGAAGTTCCAAGAGGTTGATATGAAGAGAGGTCTCCTGTGGGGACCAAGTGCCTTGGGTGGAGAGGTCCTGTAGATGAGCTCCCCAACCTGTTTGGGAGGCATCTGTTGTGAGAATTGCTTGGGGCAACAAAGGTTGGAAGGGGGACCCCAGCAACAGATTTTGAGTGGACATCCACCATTGGAGAGACCAAAAGAGACGTTTGGAGTTTGCTATTTGGTCTGAGAGAGCTCCTGAAGCTTGAGTCCACTGGGTGGACAAAGTCCATTGAGCTGCTCTCATGTGTAGGCGAGCATAAGGCACCACATGTACTGTGGAAGCCATGTGGCCTAGTAGCTGTAGCATCTCCCGGGCAGTTAAGTGGCTCTTTGACTGAATCTGGGAGGCTAACTGCACTAGACGTTGGCAACGAGCCTGGGGAAGATAGGCTCTTGCAGTAGTGGTGTCCAACCAGGCCCCTATGATTCTAGGGACTGAGTAGGGGTGAGCTGAGACTTTGGGAGGTTTACCACAAGTCCCAGATACTGCAGAATGCGCCTGGTGCGGTCCAGGGAAATTTGGGCTTCTGACTGAGATGGAGCTCGGATGAGCCAGTCGTCTAGGTAGGGGAAGACAAATATTCCCAGAGTGCGTAGAAATGCAGCAACTACTGACATGCATTTGGTGAACACTCTTGGAGCAGAGGCTAGACCGAAAGGAAGCACTCTGTATTGGTAATGTTTTCCCTGGAACAGAAAACGTAGGAATTTTCTGTGGGATGGATGGATGAGTATATGAGTGTACGCATCCTTGAGATCTAGAGAACAAAGCCAATCCTGACTCTGTAGGTATGGAAGGAGAGTGCCTAAAGAAAACATCTTGAACTTCTCCTTGCATAGAAATTTGTTCAATTCTCTGAGATCTAGAATGGGTCTGTATCCCCCTGTTTTCTTTGGAATGAGAAAGTAGGGGGAGTAAAACCCTGACCCCTGTTGAAGAAGAGAAACTTCTTCTATGGCCCTCTGGGCCAGAAGGGTGGTTACCTCCTGATCCAGAAGGTCGAGGAGAGATGTGGGAGAATTGAAATGTCTCACCATGGTGTAGGGAGGAAGGTCTGAGAAATGAAGTTTGTAGCCCTCTCTGATGATGGAGAGGGTCCACTGCTCTGATGTGATTTGCTCCCATCTGGGAGCAAAATGAGCTATCCTTCCTGGAATGGTGAGAGGTTCTGGCTGTTGTAGAGCCAGAAAGGTTAAGTTCTCTAGTATCAAGTCAAAAACCCTGAGGGGCTTGGGACTGCTGGGTTGCAGCAGCCCCTGCAGGTTTAGGCCTAGCTTGTTTAGGTTGCTGACGCTTAGTAGCAAAGCGACCTGTAGAAGATTGTTGACCAGAAGTGGAAGGAAATCTGCCCTTCTTGTAAAAAGACTTTTTAAAAGATTTTTTCTTGGCTGGAGTGGAGGTAGACTTAGAAAGTCTATCCAGAGCAGCATTTTCTGCATCCATTTGAGTGGCTTTAATTTGCCACTCTTTGCCAAATAGATTTTCACCTGTACAGGGCAGATTTCCTAAACCATCTTGAACCCAGGGTTCTAGATCAGATGCCTGGAGCCAAGCAATTCTACGAGCAGCTATGGCAATGCCTGAGGCTCTGCTGGCACCTTCAAAAGAATCAAAGGCTGCCCTGTTGGAAAACTTTGAAATGTCTTGAGTATGCTTAAGCCAAAGAAGGAACTCATCCCTTTTGTCCTCTGGAATAAAAGGGAGAAAGTTGTGCAGCTTTTCTGCAACCTCCTTCAGAAACATACCCATATAAAGGCTGTATGAATTGATTCTGGCAATAAGCATGCTAGCTTGGAAGATTTTCCTTCCAAAAGCATCCAAGGTCCTGCATTCTCTTCCTGGAGGAGTAGAAGAGTGTCTTTTGGTACTCTTTATCCTCTTCATAGCTGACTGCACCACATTGGAGTGGTGAGGAAGCTGAGTTTTTTGAAATCCAGGAGAAGGAGGGACACGGTACATAGTGTCCAATCTACGAGAATGAGGAGAAAGGGTGAGAGGAGTCTCCCACAATTCAATCAAATGTTCTTGAAGAATTTCATGAATTGGTAAGGTGACTGCCTCTCTGGGAACCTTAGAGTATCCCAAAATATCTAATTTTTTTGCTGTAGGTTCTTTTTCAGAGGTTACTGAAATAGTCCTTTAGCTACTTCTATTATGAAGTCTCGAAAGGACAAATCCTCTGGAGGAGACATTCTCCTTTTTGGAGAAGAAGGCTCCTCAGGAAGAGTAACAGATACTTCAGGGGACTCATCCGATGAATCAGAATCATCAGAAGAATCGAAGTATTGTCTGCTCGATTCCAAAGATCGATAGGCGTATCGATCGGTACCGACATCGGGTGTCCCCGGTACCGGGTCGGTACCGATAAAGAGCCCAGGACAGGGAGCCGGAATCGGTATCCTGGCCGATGTCGATGCAGCTGGTACCGGCATCGAAGTTGGTACCGGTACCGGCGTCGGTACCGACAACGGAGCTTGTTGTGGTACCGACGGCGTCGCAGCCTTGATGAAAGCCAGTATAGCCTGCTGCATGGATTGCACAGTGTGATCCATGGACGCCACGATTGCCTGGATATTGGTACCGGGAGACTGTGCCGGTACCCCAGAGCAGTCTAACAGGTGATCGGTCGAGGCCGTGCCATCGATGTCAACCTGTAACCCCATAGGAGGAGCTTTGGAAGCTGGAGCTTCCCGCCGGGGTTGTTTGGCTGGGGCAGGATCCTCGAGGGCAAGCCCGGAGGCATCTCGATGCTTAGAGGGAGATTTGCCCTTCGAGGACCTGCTAAAAGTATGTTTGGTTACCTGAGACCCATCAGGAGAGGAAGACCTGGAAGATGTCGATGCCACCGCCGGTGCATCCGTGGGAAACAGCACATGGAGCTTGGCTGCCCGGTTCTGTAACCCTCGTTTAGACATTATAGAGCAGGCTTGGCAATCCGGAATGGAGTGTTCAGGCCCCAAACATTTAAGACACCATTCATGGGTGTCTGTAACAGAAATTGTACCGCTACACTTAGTGCATTTTTTGAAACCAGAGGCTGGTTTAGCCATGGAGGAAAAATTCTTGTGGGCCTGTAGGCCTAAGAAAAGAAATACACTAAGTGAGGAAAAGTATATATATATATTTTTTTTTTAAGAAAAGAAAAGACTGGCGGTACCGGTCCGGCGTTGGGGAAGGCAGACACGCGACCAAAGAAATAAATTAAAATAAAGAACTTCTTCAGCGGTGACAGGAACACGACCTGCTGGCTCCGCGGAAAAGAAGAACTGAGGAGAGTTGGTAGGAAAGGCGGAAAGGCAGCGCGCATGCGCTGTGGGATGCCCCAAAAGCTTTCATTCTGGGAAGCTGGGGAGCATTCCCGCGCAGGCTCCATCGGTACCGACGTACCCATATGTGAGGACTTATTCCTGGAGATACATACCTCCAAGTGTAGGAGAAGGGAGTTTCTCCTGCTCTGACCCAGGGTGTTACAGCTAGGGCTTTATTCTTTAAGTTTCCTTGCAAATGTATGGTTAAATTGCAATCTGTTTCGTATATATTTGTTGAACATATGCAGTTACTTTCCTTTATTAATGCTTGCAGACCTGTTAATCATGGGGTTCCCAGTTCTAGTACTCCGTGAACATGAGCTGTACTAGCTGTCTGGTTGCCTGTTTGTATTGTCTTCATATTGTATATTTTTTTCCCCTTTTCTGGAGCCTCTTTCTGTTGTGGGCTAGAAAAGGGGCAGTCCTTTTTGCTTGGCTAAAGCTTTGCCTATTTTATTTCCGCCGGCATGAACACATTGCCCATTTCACTTTAAACAGTGTGGGCAATGCGATCGTGTCAGTGGCTGCAGTTTAGTACAGCCGTGGGACCAAAAGAGAACATCCCACAGCTGTGTGGTGAGTGCCACTGAGAAGTCCAGTCCACCGGGAGGCAGGAGAATAAGGGGTGAGTAACTGAGGGGGAGACGGCACAAAGGTCTAATGGTAAGCCCTTACGTCCGGTGGGGGTTTCAATTTCTGGTCTCACTGTGAATGCGCCAATAGATTTTTGTGCCCTGTGTGGCTGCACCGCTTGCACCGGGCTAGGTATGATCCTGACTGTGTTATCAGCAATGCACTTAACGTTCAGTAAATACTTGCACTGTGTGGCAACAGCATGGGCAGATGCTGAGCACGCTCTCAACAGTTACTGCACAGGCTGTGACGTTACCATATGTTCATTTTTGCAACTAATGCATGCTAAGACTAATAAGAGAAAATATTTTTTCACTCAATGCATAATCAAACTCTGGAATATGTTACCGGAAGAGACAGTGAAGGCTGTTAGTGTAGCTGGGTTTAAAAAAGGTTTGGACAAATTCCTGGAGGAAAGGTGCATAAACCATTATTAAAGAGGACCCGGGAAATCCACTGCTTGCCCCGGGACGAGCATTGTGGAACCTGTGTCCTTTGGGGAAACTGCTAGGTACTTGTGACCTGGTTTGGCCACTGTTGGAAACAGGATACTGGGCTTGATGGACCTTGGTCTGACCCAGTATGGCATTTCTTATATCCTTATATCAGCCTCTCTGACCTCACCTTTAAACCATGCTGGTAGTTTTTTGGACTTCCTTCCACTTTGCTTAAAATGTGGAATACAGCTGGTCTGTGCATCCAAGATAGTATTTTTAAACAACACCCAAGCTTGATATAAGTCTTTAACCTTTGCAACTGCTCCTTTTGGTTTTTTCTTAACTATTTTCCTCATTTTATCACAGTCTCCCTTTCAAAAGTTAAAAGGTGGTACTGTGGATTTCCATAGCATCCCTCCTCCATTAATTAAATCAAACGTGATCATCCTATGATTACTATTGCCAAGTGGCCCCAACACCCTTATCTCTTGCACCAGATCTGGTGTTCCACTAAAGACTAAGTACAAAATGGCTTCCCCTCGGGTCGGTTCATGTACCAGCTGCTCCAAGAAACTTTATCTCCCTAGCATGTCCTGTCGTGACACTGACCCAGTCAATACCAGGGTAATTGAAATCACCCATTATTATTACTGTTCTTAAACTTTTGTTAGCTTCCCTGATTTCATTGAACATTTCATCATCCATCTGTTCATTCTGGCCAGGCGCTCGATAGTACACCCCCACTGCCATCGCCTTCCCCTTTTTACATGGAATTTCAATCCATAGAGATTCTATAGTGAATTTTGTTTCCTGCAAAACTTTAATCCTTTCTGACTCAATGCTCTCTCTAACATAAAGCGCAACCCCTCCACCAATTTGATCAGCTCTATCATTACGATATACTTTGTACCCAGGTATCACAGTGTCCCACTGGTTGTCCTCCTTCCACCATGTCTCTGAGATACCAATCATATCAAACTTTTCATTTAGTGCTATATATTCTAACTCTCCCATCTTATTTTTTAGACTTCTAGCATTTGCATACAAGCATTTTAGAGACTGTATTTTATTCATATTAATCTGGCTATTGGTAGGCATGGGTAATTTGGAATCTTTAAGCTTTGTCTGCTCTGTACTCAAGGGCATTTGGGCTACCTTTGTCTTTATTGGAACTTCTCTGCTGATGAGCCCTAACTTAATTTTTTGGTAGTATCCTTCAAGGATACATTGTTCTGAACCATGCGCTCTTGAGCAACTGTCGGCTCTCCCCTATTATCTAGTTTAAATGCTGCTCTAGCTCCTTTTTAAAAGTTTTATTATTTATTTATTTAACAGGTATTATATACCGCTTTATCATTTCAATCAAAGCGGTTTACATTAAAACTTAAACTTGGATTACATTAAACAGGGACAGTGATAACTTGGATTTTTCTGAGACAATGGAGGGTTAAGTGACTTGCCCAAGGCCACAAGGAGAGCTAGTGGGAAATTGAACCCTGGTCTCTGGGTTCCCAAGCTAGGTTCTTAACCATTAGGCTACTCTTCCACTCCAAAAGTTAATGCCAGCTGCCTGGTTCCATCCCGGTTAAGGTGAAGTCCATCCCTTTGGAAGAGCCCCTCATTTCCCCAGAAAGTTCCCCAGTTCCTAACAAATCCAAAACCCTCATCCTTGCACCATTGTCTCATCCACACATTGAAACTCCGGAGCTCTGCCTGCCTGCATATGGAACGGGAAGCATTTTGGAGAATGCTACCCTGGAAGTTCTAGATTTCAACTTCCTTCCTAAAAGCCTAAATTTAGCCTCCAGAACCTCCCTACCACATTTTCCTATGTCATTGGTACTGACATGTACCAAGACAGTAGACTCCTCCCTAGCACTATCTAAGACCATATCTAGGTGGCGCGTGAGATCCACTACCTTCGCACGAGGCAGGTATGTTACCTGGCGATCCTCATGTCCACCAGCCAACCAGCTATCTACATGCCTAATGATTGAATCACTAGCTATAACGGCTGTCCTAACCTTTCCCTCATGGGCACATGGCCCTGGAGAAACGTCCTCAGTGTGAGAAGGTTTTACATCACCTGGAGGACAGGTCCTAGCTATAGGATCACTTCCTGCCACACCAGGGTGATGCTCTCCTGTCACGTGACCTCTCTCCTCCATGGCAACAGGGATGCTGCCAGACTGGAGGTGGGACTTCAGGACTATATCCTTGTAGGTCTTGTCTATGTACCTCTCTGTCTTCCTTATGCCTTCCAAGTCTGCTACTCTTGCCTCCAGAGATCGGGACTCATTCCCTGAGAGCAAAGAGCTCCTTGCACCAACTGGGAGAAAATCATATATGTGACACTTAATGCAAAAGACTGGAAAGCCCCCATCTCCTTGCTGGACTGCTGTCTGTATCTTCGTTTTAAGGAGCAGATAACATGAGGAGGGATCTAGCTAAGCTTGAAGAATGGTTGAGAGTTTGGTAGCTGAGATTTAATGCTAAAAAAAGCAGGGTCATGCACTTGGGCTGCAAAAGTCCAAGGAAGCAAGACAGTGTAGGAGGCGAAGTACTTCTGTCCACAAAAAAAGAGCAGAACCTGTGCGTGATTGTTTCTGATTATCTTAAAGTGGCTAAACAGGTAGAGAAGGCAATGGCAAAAGCCAGAAGGATGGCCAGCAGAAAAAAGGAGGCGATAGTACGACCTCATTTGAAGTACTGTATGCTATTCTGGAGACCACACCTTCAGAGGGGTATGAACAGGATGTATCACAGGAAGTAGAATTCCAGGCCTTTTCTTCTGAGGCAAAGGAGGGTAAAGGGACTTGCCCAAGGTCACAAGGAGAGCCAGTGGGAATCGAACCCTTGATCTTCTGAGTTTTAGGCAGTTGCTCTAACCACTAGGCTACTCCTCCACTCCAAATGGTTAGTGATCTTTGTTATAACTTATAAGGAGACAGACTTAAAGATTTTAATATGCATACGTTAAAGGTAAGGCGGGTTAGAGGAGATATGATACAGACAATTAAATACCTCTGGAGCATAAATGCACAAGAGGTGAGTTTCTCTCGATAGAAAGCAAGCTCTGCTACAAGGGAACAAAGGATGAGCGTGAAAGGGGATAGACTCAGGAGTAATCTGCAGAAACATTTCTTTGTGGAAAGAGTGGTAGATGCGTGGAATAGTCTCCCAGTGGAGGAAGTAGAGATGAGGACAGTTTTTCAATTCAAGAAAGCATGGGGCAGACATAGAGGATCTCTAAAGGAAAAAGGGAAATATTGTAGTTTATATGGAAAGGCAGACCAGATAGGCCATCATGTTTCTAAATTTGTTTAGACTGGAAATCCAGTATATGCCAATTAATATCATGTACATGCTGTGAATAAACAAGAGAGATTTGGAAGCTTTGCTCTCTAGGAATGGGATGAGGAAATAAGCTGGAGTGACTAGATGGGCCTTAATTTCTGCCATGGTTTATATTTCTATAAGCCTCACTGGGGCAAATTCCAGTCTGTCATAAATGTGACCAAGACATTTATGTCTACTGCTCTGAAATGTTAAACACTAATATAACCCCAAAACATCAGCAAATGTGAAATTTCCAAAGAAATTTGTCATCTTTGATGACCTTTAGAAATTCAGGAAGTGCAGTTTGTCAGAGTAAACCAATTTCTCTTAAATGCTCAGATAATGAATGACTAAAGATAAGGGCTTTTCCTTGCTATTCATGCCCTGGAATGGAGGAGGAGAGCTTATAATTGGACTCTTAATAATTCAAGGCACTAAGGGCAAGCTATATTCAACACAGATGTCATCAATGCCATTCCAGTTTAAGCAATACCAATATAAGAACATAACATTTGCCATACTGGGTCAGACTAAAAGTCCATCAAGCCCAGTATCCTGTTTCTAACAGTGCTCAATCCAGATCACAAGTACCTGTGGTTTGGACAAGTTCCTGGAGGAAAGGTCCATAAACCATTATTAAAGAGGACCCGGAAAATCCCTCTTTGGGAACCTGCCAGGTACTTATGGCCTGGATTGGCCACTGTTGGAAACAGGAATCTGGGCTTGATGGACTTTTGTAAGGCATTTCTTATGTTCTTATGTACCTGGCAGGATCACAAAAAGTAAACAAATTCCATGCTGCTTATCCCAGGGATATGTAGTGGATTTCCCCAGTCCACGTTGATTATTTACACACTTTTCCTCCACGAGCTTGTCAAAATCTTTTTTAAACCCAGTTACAAGGAAGTCACATGATGTGCTAGAGCCAGGAAGACCCAGCTTGCTGCTTCCTTTGAAAATCCTCCAATATTCTGAGTAATTTAGGTGTTGCCGTTATTACAGACCACTCCTGGCTGCGAACAGCAGGAGTTTATGAATTTATGGAAGAAGGGGACACAGGATGAAGGTGAGAGGGGATAGATTCAGGGGTAATCTTAAGAAATAGTTCTTAATAGAAAGGGACCTGGTGCATGGAACAGTCTCCCAGCAGAGATGGTGGAGGCGGGTACTGTAGGGCTGGTACCCCTGCAATTCTACATGCAAATCTCCGGCCTGCTCAGCAACTCAGGCCTGAACCAAAATGAACCACACTGCACAGACAAGATGGATTCTTCACTACACTTTTGCTGTGTTCAGCTATAAGCCTGTTCTTCAAGCAACTGCTTGCACAGCGTTTCTAAGTGTGCATGCATACAGAGGCTATTGTCCGTGGCTGGCTTTGGACACTTGTACATGCCCAGAAGTTACATACTGTTGCTTCTGCCTGACTTTTACCATGGCTCCTTTGTTTGCAAGAAGCTCACCATAATCTACCTCCTGATTCGCTGAGAAAACCTCAGACTGCCTGGTGCCCACCAATCATCGGACCTATGACGGAGGATTCTCACACAGAATAATGCATTCTGCGCTGGAAGTTGTAGTTCTAAGTAGGAGAGTAAGAGGGAGTTGGGGGCTTTTCCCCACCTGGACATACAGACTTCTGCACCGGTCCTGCTGCTGTGCACTGCGTACCTGATTCCTGCGCCCTGAGCCTTCCGCCAGACGGCCCCTACGTGTGGGCTAGGCTGTCCTCCACAGGTCTGAGATAACACTTTCACAGATACCTCCGGTTCGGACTTACTGCGGCTCGCCTGACGAGGCTAGAGCCCGCACTAGCTAGAAGCTGCTTCTGAGTGCCGACGGAGCTAAGGTACTGGCTTATCTCTCCTCTCCTGGATGGGCAAAGGGGTTAGCAATATATTTCTTGCTTTTCCTCAGTGCAGAGCGAATCAGTGACGTCTGGTTCCTAATCCGTGATTTCTTACGTTGTCCAATTGTATATCTGTACAATAACAAATTGTTACTTTATGTTTCTAATTAGCCATATATGTGTGTGTATATTTTTCTATTTGGTTGCCTATAATAAAGTCTAATATATATATCTGCAGACCAGAATTCTTTCGTGGCTCATTGCCAGAATAACTCACAGAACTTTGGGCTGGGATAGTAGCCATATTCCCCTAGACAACAACAGAGAGTCTAACTTATTTTTGTGCTACGAATATACCCTACATATGGGGTCCCTTCCAAGGGATGAGTGTTTCTGAATGTGCCACGCCTCTCAGAATTTGTGTCATATTTCTGCATTGTCCTATTGTGGTCAACGCAGCTGTTTATGCTGAGGTTTTTGTGGCCAGAGAGCATTGTCTGTGAGACGGCTTTGCAACCCCCATTACAGGCTCTCTGCATTAGAGTACTTCTAGCGGTGCCCTGTGTTTGTTTTTACAGACAGTCTCAGCTATTGATTTACAATGGCTCACGCAGATAAGGTTGATTTGGCATTCCAGAAATTAGCTTCCCTATGTTGGTCGAAAGATACCACTGCCGACCACATTGAAAGAATTTCTAAGTGCCTTACAACAGATACGCAAGAGCTTGTTAGGGCTGATAGCTTTTTCAGTGAGTTCCTAGACCGGCTTCTGGCTCATAAGGCTAAATTACCGGTGGATATGGTAGCCGAACATGCCTGTGTGCTGCATATTTTTACTGACAAACTGCAGAAGGCATTATGTCACCTGCAAACTAAATCTGAATCGCTAGAGTCTGATTTAAGGACTGCTCACAGTCAGATACAGTGTGCTAAGGAGACAGCTAACCAGTGTGAAAAGCAGAGTGCTGAGTTACGTCATCAAGTTGACGAACTTCAGGCTGAGGCGACCAGACGAGCTAGCGGTAGCCTCTTTTCACCAGGCACTACTAGCCTGTGGTGTCTGCGATGCCAAGAGCTAGTGGCTCAGGTTTCCGCTCTTAAGAGGCGGGGTGAACAGGATCAAAAGGAGTTGCAGTTTCTAGCAGTTTGTAGGTCTGAGATGGCTTCTCAGACAAAGAAATTAAAAGCAGACGCGGCTCTTTTTGAGCAACGAGAGAGTGCTTTGATGGCTGAGCTCGAAGCCACAGAGTCTGCTCTCAGTGCAGAGAGACGGCGTACAGCCGATCTGCAAAGGCAGCTAGTTGTTGCACGTCAGGAATGTGGGCAGGAAATGCAGAGAGTTAACCTAGAAATCCAGCAGTTAAGAGCTGACTGTTTTGAATTGGCTTGTGTGTCCACTTCTCAGAGTAATGAGACAGAGTACAGGGATAATTTCAGCCCTCTAGGCTTCTCAAAGTACCAGAGGGTAGATGACGGCAGTTTGCCACTGGAAACCCTGCCCAGTGTAGAACGGCAGTTTTTCCAGAACAGAGTCAGTTCTCTCCAATCAGCGCATGAGCACAGGAGAGAAACAGGGCGGAATGAACCACCCTACTCTCGGCCCCTCCCCATACAGGGAGCGGTGGAGGGGGGGGTGGGAAATCCCCCGAGTGATGGCAAACTGTACCAGCAGCGACCACCAGAGGGAGCTGAAGGGACGCAAAATCCCTTAGGCTCCCGTGTCCTGCAAGGAAAACACACAAATGAAGGCGCTTCTGCCGCACAATTACAAATTATCAAGACCTTGCGGAGCATGGTCACTCCTTTTGAGAAAACTGGTCATGCCACCATAAATGAACATTTAGCTGCAGTCAAAGATGCCTTTCGGGCACTGAACATTACCAGGGGGGAGGACATGGTTCTGTATCTTCCATGGTCTTTTGATGTGCCTTGTCAGCAATTCATTCGGGCCATGGCAGACGATGAAAAGAAGGACATTGTCATTTTTGAACAGGCACTAAAGAAACATTATGGGCCATACCCTGATGATATTGCTGCAAAGCAGGCAGCATTTAGTATGACTCATAAGGAAAATGAAACCCCCCGAGAGTTTGCTTACAGACTTAGGCAGACCTTCTTCCAGAGTGACCCTTCTTGGGAAACAATAGAACACCATCAGGAGTTTCGTAATCTTTTCTGTCAGTTGCTCCTTCCATCTATCAAGCCTTATATGTCTGACAAGCGTCACGAACCCCTGTCACGTGTGATAGAACATGCTGAGTGGATTTGGGAAGCTGTTCCCAACATGAGAGCAACCAATACTGGCAGCTCAGTAAGGGCTCCCAGCAAGGCCAGAGAGCCAAAACAGTGTGTTAGTGCTGTAAAATCCACTCTTTCGTTAGAAAATAACTCTTCTCCTTCTGTTCCACAGAATCCTCCCAGGCCACCCCAGAATAACCAGTCATCTGGGTCTAAGCAGCGCTCTGGGAATCAGCGTTTCACTCCACAGAACCGGAACTGGAAGAGAAAGCCCGGTTTTGACAAATACCTGGAGCTGGAGAAGAGAATAAGCGAGCTGACAGATATGATGAAGGCTACCATTGCATTCAGCTCCTCACAGGAGGCTCCTGCTAGTAGTGTGCCTCCTAAGCCATGAGCAAAGCCTCAGAAGCCAGAGGAGGAACTGGTTGATTCCTCTTCCCCTTCTAATGCGACTGAATGACTAACCGACTTTGTTTCTGTCCCACAGGTCACTATTCCACAGGTGCAGCCAGCTGTAGATGCCACCCCAGGGACACAGAGTGACAGTCCTGCCATGGACAGCAAGGGTCCAGCCTTTGACACCATCAGGAAGCACAAGTACTTTCTGGGTAAACTCAAGCCAAAAGGACAGAGGTATACTGTTCCTGTTACAATTCATCAGGCTTTTCTCTGTGAGGGCCTGATAGATTCAGCCTCTGAGGCTACCCTGATTACCTCGAGTCTCTTTGATACACTCACTGCTTCCTTGGGGAGTCAGAGGACCCTACACGTCACACCCAGTGATTTGTCACTCGCAGCTTATGGGAATCAGCCCATAGAGTCCATGGGGCAGGTCTGGCTTAACCTCCAAATTGGAAAATTACAGGTGAAGCATCCTGTAGTCATTACCAAGTGCCCTGGGGAAGAATTCTTGATTGGCAATGAGCTCCTGAAACGGTTACGCCCCATTCTGGACTACGTCCAGGAAGTGATCTGGACACAGGTCACACATCCCATACCTTATGCTAGGGTAAAACATGACAGCAGAGTCAATGGTCCTTGTTCGGAGGAACGCACAAACAAGTCCATCAGGATTAATTTCCAGAGGTCAGCTGATCCCCAAATCCTTCAGCTCCAGTATGAAAGGGCTGGAGATGAGGATCAGGGCATCAGCGACGTGGTTTCCATTGCAGTGGATTCAGTAGCTAACATTGTCCTTGATACTGACTGCCTGCAGATATTCCTGAAGGAACCTGTGGAAGGTTGGGAGGTGCAAACCCCTCCTCCATCCCATCCCTGCCTAGAACACCCTAGGAGACTGACGGACATATTCTCGGCTGAGAAAGGTCCCTTTATATATGTGCAGGTGGGCATGTCCCAAAAGGAAAGGGCCTACCTATTACCCCACTGTGACCACTCCCTCATCAGTGAGACTCTTTTCTATCGGCTCAAACAACAGCTTACCCTTGATTGGGTAATGGGAGCGAAGACTTCATTCCAAGTGCCTGGGGAAGGGCTCAAGACATTAATGGGCTACTGCAATCTCCCCTTACAAGTTGGGGTCAAAGGTTTTCGGCACACCTTCTCCATCATCAGAGGACTTGAAGTGCCCCTCTCCTTAGGCTCAGATTGCCTTGTTCGACTGGGAACTTATGTGGATTTTGTGAACAACATCCTCTGGAATAGGATGGAAGGAGATCCAGTGGATTTCTCTGGTGCCCGCCCATCCCTACGGGCTGGTCAGACTATCCCTCATGTCTGTGAAGTGGTCTGTGCAGAAGACACCCACATACCTGGGAGGGTACAGGATTGTCCCCTGCCGATACAGGTGACCCGAGGACATGTGGTCTCAGACAACTTGGTCTTCTTCAGTCCAAATTCCCGTTTTGAGGAGCTGGGCCTAGCCATGGGTCCCATACCCTGCATGGAGGCCACAGCTCCCTCCTTACACTTATTGCTCACCAATCCAAATCCAGATCGCATTCACCTTGTGAAAGGCGAACCCCTGGGATTCCTAGTGGGAGAATCGTTCCCAAGTGTGGAATTGAGTCTACAGATTATCGGGGAAGCCCCTGTTTCCTGGAACATCTGTGAAGGGGGGGGGACCCCTGCGTGTGTTCGATCCTTACCCCGGGGCCTCCTCACCTTACAGTTTGTCTGGCCACATAGTGCTGTGACCTCACAGGTGGACCTCGAGTCTGACCATCTGATTTTGTCAAGTAAACTTGATGAGGCTGTTAGTTCCCTCACCCACCAGGGTGGGGGGAGCCCCATGCTGTCCAAGCCATCCAGGTCTCCTCTCTCCAAGATGAGATTGAGAAGAAGGTTGAAATACCTTCAAATAAACCTGTTCTGGGATTTGATGAAATGGTTGCGGAAAAACTTGCTGCAGCAGACGCCTGCACTGATGAGTCAGAAAAGGCCCAATTAAAAGAACTGCTGTACCGTCACCAGGACCTGTTTGCCACTGACACCTATGACTGTGGTCTCACCGACCTACATGTCACCCGTATTCCTACGGATCCAAACAGTAAACCTGTCTTTGTGAGGCAGTATAAAATCCCATTGGCCTCCTATGAATCCGTTCAGGAAATCATTAATTCCCTGGAACAAAAGGGAATTATACGTCAATGCAGCAGTACTTACAATGCCCCACTGTGGCCTGTCATCAAGAAGGATTCTAGCTGGCTAGCTTTGGACTATCGCCAGCTTAATAAAAAGGTACCTCTATCCAGATGGCCTATGGCACATCTGGAACAGAACTTAGCCACCATCAAGGGTGCAAGGTACTTTACAAGCCTGGATCTGGCCTCAGGATTTTGGACTATACCGGTCCATCCAGAAGATCAGCATAAGCTGGCTTTTACCTTCGGTAGGCGACAATATACTTGGAATCGGACACCGTTTGGTTATTTGAATGCCCCAGCAGACTTCAATATTTTCCTGCATAAGGCTTTGCCTGATGCTGAGACTAGAGGCACCCTCGTCTATGTAGACGACATTCTGGTGAAGAACACCAGTTTCACTGACCATTTGCAAGAAATAGAGCATGTTTTCCAGCAACTGAAAGCTGCGGGAGCAAAGCTGTCCTTGTCAAAGGGCCAATGGTGCCGGAAATCTCTCAATTATTTGGGTTACGAAGTTTCTGCTGAGGGACTGCGGCCTCAAAGGAAGAGAATTGCGGCCTTGCAACAACTCAAACGTCCGACCAACGTGAGTGAGCTGCGCTCATTCTTGGGCATTTGCAATTATTCACGCCAATTTGTGGATCAATATGCGGAGATTTCCCGATCCCTGGTCAAACTCATCAAAAGAGATGAACCTTGGGTATGGAATCCCGACCAAGAGGCAGCTCTAGAAGAGCTGAAGGCAGCTTTGAGTCGAGCTCCCTGTCTTGCCTATCCAGAGAATGGCAGAGAATTCTTCGTGGAACTAGGTTTCACCGATCACTCTATGAGTGCTGTTCTGTACCAGATGCATGACACTGATAGGAAAGTTATTGCCTATGCCAGCAAAGCTTTAACGGAAGTGGAGAGGAAATACTCCGACTGTGAGAAGTCCTTGTTGTCCACAGTCTGGGCCCTCCAATATTTCCGCAGTTATATCCAAGGTGAGAGGTTGGTTGTTGAGACTCATCACCAACCCATCAAGTTCCTAGGCAGTGTTCGGATTAAATCGGGACAAGTGTCAAACAGTCGCATTGTCTCCTGGACCTTAGCACTTCAGGGCTGGCCCCTGGAGGTCAGGTATGCTCAAAACCGCAAGGATGCCGCCGCACAGGGCCTGGCTGAATTGCACGATTGCACTGCCAGAGCACCTTTAGTGGGTAATTTAGACACCGAAATGGAGTCACGTACGCCTGAGCCTTCTCGTCATCGTCCTTATGATGAGAACCTCTGTAAAGGCTACCCCAAGGTGTATGTGGATGGTTGTGCTTACCGTCGAGAGCCTGACCATGAACTGGTAGCAGGTATAGGTGTGGTTTGGAACCAGAACTACCCTTGTGAACCCTTGAAGTACCGTCTGGGTACCAAGACTAATCAGTATGCAGAGCTAGCTGCAGCCCTGGCAGCTCTCCAGTCTGCTGCTCAGGGAGGGGTTCACACCCTAACCATCTGTACTGATTCAGACTACGTCAGACAGAATTTTGTTTCCCACTTACCCATTTGGAAATCTAACAATATGCTGAATTCCAAAGGGAAACCTGTCAAACATGCCGGATTGATTCTGGCCTTGGACAAGGTAGCTCATGAAAATGACATAACCATCTACTGGAAGAAAGTGAAAGGTCACTCCCGTGTTGATAACCCTGACAAGATAGGAAATGATCTAGCTGATCAGCTTGCCAAGGAGGGTGCTGTCTCTGGAGACCTCTGGCAGTTGGAGGCTCCCGAGACCAATGGGCTTCAAAAGGTGACGGCGGTTACCCGGCGACAAGCTCAATTATCCACCATGCCCCCTGTGGTTCAATGGTGTGGCGAGAGCACAGATCTCGACCTCGTGCAAGCCCAGAAACAAGATCCTACTCTTGGATGTTTCTACCTTTTTCTGCAGAACCCCCAGGAACACCCATTAACTCTGGAGGATTGTCAGGACGATGAGGAACTGAGGATTCTCTACATCTCCAAGGACATGTTCCATCTCCAGAAAGATCTGTTGATACGGACGAGTAAGCATGGTATTGTGCAATGGGTGGTACCTCGGGCCTTCCGTGGAGTCATGTTACAGCATGCTCATGATGAACCTTGTGCTGGTCATAGAGGTGACCGAATAACCTATGAAACGTTGAAACAAGTGGCCTACTGGCCCCACATGTACCAAGATGTACAATTGTATACTAAAGGTTGTCTGACCTGTTGCAGATTCCAACCTGCAGCTCCTTCTCATAGAGCACCTTTGAGAAACAGAGGTCTGACCATGCCTTGGTCTGATCTCCAGATTGATTGGATCGGCCCCGTGCCCCGATCCTCTCGAGGCAACAAATATATGTTGACAGTTACCTGCTTATTTACTAAGTGGGTCGAGTGCATCCCAGCACCCAACTGTACCGCCGAGACCACGGCTACCTTGTTGTTAAACCACGTTTTCAGCAGGTGGGGCCTCCCCATGCAAGTGGAATCCGACCAGGGTTCCCACTTCACGGGACAAGTCATTAAGCATCTGTGGAAGGTACTAGGTGTGAAGGCCAAAGTCCACATTGCTTATCGTCCGCAATCCTCTGGACAAGTGGAGAGAGCAAACAAAACTATCATCAGTATCTTGAAAAAGTATGTTTCTTCCTCTGGGAAGGACTGGGACATCAAACTGCCCTTGGCCCTGATGGCTATCAGAGCCACGCGTCATCGTGCTACTGGTGTGTCCCCTTTTGAGATGATGACAGGTAGGGACATGGTTTTACCCCTTCATCTTCTTTACAGGACTAATGATGTGAATCTCACTGCTGCTACAACTGCTCATGAATATGTTGCCCATTTAAGACAACACTTGCAAAGTGCCTTTGCCTTTGCCCAAAAGAATTTGGACACTGCTGCTAGGGGTAGGAAGGCCTACTATGATTTGAGGACTACACCTCTAAAGAATACCAGATTGGCGATAAGGTATTCTACTACAATTTTGGTAAGAATAAGGTCAAAGACTGTAAGTTTCTACCTAGCTGGAACGGTCCATTTCCTATTGTGGATAAAGCCTCCCCTGTTGCTTATCAAATTCGAATGAAGTCAAGTACTGAGAGGGAAGGCTCCCTTAAATGGGTCCACATTAATCATTTTAGACCGTGTCATCCCAGTAAGCTCCTTCCTGAAGAACCTCTTGATGTTGTGAGTGATTCTAACCTTGAGGCGGGATAGCCTGTTTGTTTTCTTTTACAGATGGAGTCCCGAACTTTGAAGGTCCTGTTCCTGACTTTGATGTTTGCGGGATCCGAGGTTGCCAGATTGATTGAACCTGTCCCTCTTTCTGGTGTCGTGCTACAGGATATGCCTGGTTTCCTGATTACACAGTCCCAGACTGTCACACAGAAAGTTTTTGTGTCCCTAGATCCCCAACATGTTTTCCAGAAACATTTTGAATCGTCTGTTGCACGCATCACTAATATACGTGGTGCCTAATCTTGGCATGTGCCAACGCTCTAAAGACATTCATTGGTTATGTCCTGGTAAACCTTTCCTGAAGGACACTTCTACAGCTCTTTGTGAGTTGTCTGCTGCAAATGTGAAAGAACAATGTAAAGTTACCATGACCAAGTACGATGACTTTTCAGAGACAAAAGTTGCTGTTGTCAACAATGTTTGGCTGGTTAGTACCCCTCTGAGTGAACTCCTGGTCACCATGAATAAACATGACATTCATAATAGAGTTCCTCTACCCTGCAATGTTTGCTTGATTGATGTTCCCAAGAACTCCATTGTTAATGTTGGTGGAGTTTCCTTGTTTTATCTTGATGCTGACCCTGTTTCGACAGAGCTCCAGATATTGGATGTGTTTCGAGGTCATGGGATTGACTTCACTGCAGCCTTGACCTATCTTTTGGACTATAAGGACTCTCACACAGTTGAACTGTCCATTGACCAGGCCGACCTTGCCATTGCTGATTATAACTTCGATTCACGTGATGTGGACATTTTACAAACTGATTTTGTCACATGTCATTGTTCCTGGTCTTTTCTTTCTGTTGGTGCTCCAGTTTCTTATCTCTTTGTATCAGCAGCGGCAGATTCGTGCTCTTCGTCGCTCTATGCATCCTGCACCTCTGCTGCCTGCCATGCGTCTGCAGGATTTGCTGGAACGTCACACTTTTGAATAAGTGTCACCATTTTCTTTGAAAGTTACTCATTACTCTTAATTGAGTTTTTTTTTCATAGATAGCATGTGTTCATTTTACTAACACAGTTACACATGGCTTCTCATTACTTTTGAGTGTTCACCTTAGTGTTGCACTAACTCATTATATTGCATTACTGATATGCATTTTTGGTTTGGATACTATATATACTCTTGAGTTTGAAGTTACCATGTCTTATCTTAATTGAGTTGACTTGACTGTATCTATGTCATTTGATTTTGACTTCTTTTATTGCTTGAGTGTATTCACTGTATTATTCCTCATGCAGTATTGCTTTCATGCATATTGTGGTTGAAGTATTATCCACTTCTCCTGCATTAGTCAATCATTTGTCATTTGGTTCTGACCTGCACGGTAGTACTGCTAGTTAGGCTTTGTACGATGGAGTGTACTCCCTTGTAGCATCGTCCATCTTACAAGGGGGGGGGGGAGATGTAGGGCTGGTACCCCTGCAATTCTACATGCAAATCTCCGGCCTGCTCAGCAACTCAGGCCTGAACCAAAATGAACCACACTGCACAGACAAGATGGATTCTTCACTACACTTTTGCTGTGTTCAGCTATAAGCCTGTTCTTCAAGCAACTGCTTGCACAGCGTTTCTAAGTGTGCATGCATACAAAGGCTATTGTCCGTGGCTGGCTTTGGACACTTGTACATGCCCAGAAGTTACATACTGTTGCTTCTGCCTGACATTTACCATGGCTCCTTTGTTTGCAAGAAGCTCACCATAATCTACCTCCTGATTCGCTGAGAAAACCTCAGACTGCCTGGTGCCCACCAATCATCGGACCTATGACGGAGGATTCTCACACAGAATAATGCATTCTGCGCTGGAAGTTGTAGTTCTAAGTAGGAGAGTAAGAGGGAGTTGGGGGCTTTTCCCCACCTGGACATACAGACTTCTGCACCGGTCCTGCTGCTGTGCACTGCGTACCTGATTCCTGCGCCCTGAGCCTTCCGCCAGACGGCCCTACGTGTGGGCTAGGCCGTCCTCCACAGGTCTGAGATAAGACTTTCACAGATACCTCCGGTTCGGACTTACTGCGGCTCGCCTGACGAGGCTAGAGCCCGCACTAGCTAGAAGCTGCTTCTGAGTGCCGACGGAGCTAAGGTACTGGCTTATCTCTCCTCTCCTGGATGGGCAAAGGGGTTAGCAATATATTTCTTGCTTTTCCTCAGTGCAGAGCGAATCAGTGACGTCTGGTTCCTAATCCGTGATTTCTTACGTTGTCCAATTGTATATCTGTACAATAACAAATTGTTACTTTATGTTTCTAATTAGCCATATATGTGTGTGTATATTTTTCTATTTGGTTGCCTATAATAAAGCCTAATATATATATCTGCAGACCAGAATTCTTTCGTGGCTCATTGCCAGAATAACTCACAGAACTTTGGGCTGGGATAGTAGCCATATTCCCCTAGACAACAACAGAGAGTCTAACTTATTTTTGTGCTACGAATATACCCTACAGTACTGAGATGAGAATAGAGGATCTCTGAGGAAGAGATTATACAGCTTAGTAGCTGGTATGCTTGGGCAGACTGGATAGGCCATATGGTCATTTTTCTGTCATTAATTTCTATATTTTTCTTACACCTGCATTTTCAAAAATGTTATACAACATCCCATCCTCCATGGAGCAGGCGATGTGGACATGGGAAAAGCTAGGGAAGCACTGAGACTCTACCAGAGGCTGGAAAGACTTAAAGGAGCAGGAAGATGAGGTGGTGCTGCATGCGCAGTGCGTGCTGCGCAATGCAGAGCCTGCCTCTTCTGCCTGTGAATTCCTATACGCTAGCGTTGTGATGAGGAAGCTGCCCAGAGCCCAGAGAATAGTGATAAAGGAAGGGAATTTACCCTAATCAAGGGACCTGTTTTGGCAGGTTACAGGAATAAAACTGCATATTTACCTAAAAGACAGGTTATTCCAGGCTGCAGTGGAGAAGAGGTGCAGGAGTATAGGCCCAGATTGAGAAACCCTTACGTCACTCCTAATTACTCAGCTGCCAGGAGGGAGTTTGACCACCAACACCTGGGGACTGAAAGGGAGGGGTTGGAAACTGGGAACTTTAAAACTAGAACAGAATATGCAGAGAGCAAGCTTAAGCCTGGGAGATGAGGAGAGCGAGGAGGCAATCCTGAGAGGAGGCTTGAAAGCAAGCGTGAGAGCAAGGAGAGAGGAGCTCTGAGAGATTCATGTTCTTGGAGAGATTCCTGGGAGAAGCCAGCTTCAAGGGATTGGGGAAATCCAAAGGCTTCGAGAACTTCAGCTGGGAACCCTAAGAAGAGGTATGGAGCAGATGCCCTGAGGTCCAGGAATATAGACTGGAGGACAGGTTATAAAAGCTCCAATGCATACTGGCCAGAATATTTGAGAGGACAGCCTAATACCAGCTTTAACCCAGGTATGAACTATGAACGTTTGTCTAACCTAAAGCAAGGCAAAGTGTTTAGACACAGTTTCTGTCCTAATGAAGGTCAGTTAGTAAAGCCCTCTGATCCAGTTCCTGATATAGAACCTATGCAAATAGAAGAACAAGCTATACTTACAGAGGAGGACGATAATCTCATGGACTGTTCTTTATGCAAGGTTGCTAGCACAGAGAAATCCTGAAAGTGGGATCAAACATCAAAAGGGAAACGTTCTAGTAACCGGCACTAGAAGTTTGTGTAAATACTTGTGCAGAGAAGGAAAAGAGCTGTTGATTAGAACTTGTTAGCCAGCTGGTATCAGAGCAGCACACAGCTCAGGCTATGCACACGTTGGATACAAAGTGCTTTGAATGGGAAAAGAAAAGCTGTTTTTGTTTTGTGAAGAAGCTTTTACTTTTGTTGGTTTCCTTTAAGGCAGCACGGCTGAGCAGCTTTGTCAGCAGTGGCTGAGAGAGAGACTTTCTGTTGTTAATGGACTTTACAAGTTACTTGCTTTACCTTTCAGTTGTATTATTATTTTGAATACAAAATCCTGGAGAATACATCCTAAGGTGTTACCAAGTAGAATCTGTGTGCATCTGGATTTACCTCATAAATAAATATTCTGTTACTGCCTTACACTCGAGCCAACTACATTGTCTTCATTTACCTCAAAGGCAAGCACCGCATGACTGGACTACCAGTAACATAATCCTTTGCAAGATAGCCAGTCTGGAACATTGCTTAATTGGGGAACTCTATCTAACAAGCACGCCCCTCCATACACATGTAAGGGGCTATGGGCATGACAGCGTTCACAGGAGAATGTGAGACTGCACTTTTTCATTAGAAAGAAGCTCAGGAACCACACTGGGAAACACTGGTTTTACCTATGGAAATGCTTTTGAGAGTTACTATTCCTATGACTAAAGCTGCAGAGAATGAGGCCTCTTAATGAGGAGCAGCCTTCAGGCTTGTTCAGAGGATTCAGGACAGGCAAGGCAGTAAGGAAAAGCCTCCAGGTCTTAATCTCTATATGCTTGTTGCCTTTGTAAGGCTTTTTTGCACTTTTTACCTGAGTGAAGTTGTCCAGAGCTTTGTGTAAGTTGGCATGCATTCCCGTGGGCGGCTCATTGGTGATTTTGATAGAGTTCTCCAGGATGCCCTGTGGGATAATGTGGCCTTCTGGGGAGGCGGAGGGCTCTGCGCTAATGAAGACTCGGAACTGCTCATGGCTTCCCTCACTGTGCTGCTCCAGCTTCTTCTCAAGGGTGCTCAACCACTTGGCCACCAGGTGGATGTTCTGGAAGAGAGAAATGTAACCACATATTGTCAAATGTTATATCCCATCAAACCTAGTGTTCAAATTTGTATCTTTCTCATCAGGTGCTAAGTAAGTTAATAGGCACAATAAGTGACATCTCTTGGAGTCTCTAAGTTAATATGCAGTAGAAGGTGATTTATTTTATGGTGTTATTAATTCACAGGGAATATTTTACTTCTAAATTTATGTTGCTGTACACGAATACTGTTTGTACCTGGGTTGAAAGCTGTGCGATAAGAGGCTCAGTTTTCAAAACAACATTGAAACTTGCAAAGTCTGTGAAACTTTTATCCAGCAGACTTTAAACCAGTTCTCAGTGGAAAAATACAGGCACATCTGCCCGTTAAGAACTGTTTATGGAAAATGTATCCAGAGAGATTTGCACTGCTCTTTCACTGGAAATGTTTTTCTTTTCAAAACATCGCTCATAGTTTTAAAAATGCTGAACTGCATTGGTTGAATACTCCACATTCTAATCCAGCTCCTGAGAATATCTCTCAATGCGGGTAAAAGGATGCATGTTATTCCACAATGTGCGACCTTTTAACAACAGGAAGAGTAAACAACTTTCATAATTGCTGATTCAGTGATAGGCATTTGACTGTGCAAATGGCTTCTGAAAACTGCCCTCTAAATTTAAAACAACATTACTAACAAAATGAGTGGAGGAGTAGCCTAGTGGTTAGAGTAACTGCCTAGTACCCAAAAGATCAAGGGTTTGATTCCCACTGGCACTCCTTGTGACCTTGGGCAAGTCACTTTACCCTCCATTGCCTCAGAAGAAAAGGCTGGCAATCTACTTCTGGTGATACATTGCCAAGAAAATCCAGAGGTAGCTGGGTCGCTATGAGTCAACACTGACTTGATGGCACCAAAAAAAAAACAAAACAAAACCTAACAAAATAGATTTTGCTAATTAAATATTGTTTAAACCTACTTTCTTCATTCTGATTAGTACTACTTTCTTGAGAATATTTTAGTATTTAAATATAAATCTCTTTTGTGGTCATTCACCTGAGAACCCCATGCAAGAGTCACTCTGATACAGGTAAAGAATGAATATAGCACAAACAGTTGAAGGGTAAATCTTCATCAGAGCCCCATGCAAGTCTCATAGTGATAAAGGTATGGCCCTGGTGCTTACCAATGGGGAAAATGTTTTTGATGTTATTGTGGGAGATCATCTTGCATCCAGTAATCACCAGAAGGAGTGGTTCAGTATTAGGACTAGGGCTTATAAAGTCCATTCAAAAGCGAGGGCCTTAATCTTTGGGAAAACTAACTTTGCCAAGATGGGACAATACCTCAAGGACTTGTTAGCGGGATGGGAACAGCTGAGGGATGTAGAAAAGCAATGGGCAAAAATGAAAGGGGATATTTTAAAGGCAGCAAACCTTTTTGCTAGAAAGGTAAATAAATGTACATGGCTTTCATAAAATATAATAAAAGAGATCACAAGAAGAGGAAGACAAACATCAATATTTTGAACTACTTAGAGAAGCTAGGAAAGTAGTCAGGAAAGCAAAGATACAAACAAAAAAAAATAAATAGCAAGAACAGCAAAATGAGGGAATAAGACATTTTTTAGGTATGTTAGTGAGGAGAGGATGTGCAAAGTGCTACTGTCAGACTCAAGGGTAAAGGGAGGAATATGTAGAAGCTGATGAGGATAAAGCAGAATTGCTTAGCAAATATTTATCTTCTGTGTTCACAGATGAAGGGCCAGGGGCAGGACCTTGGAAAACACCCACAAATAGGAACAGAAGTGAAGCAGATCTTGAATGATTTTCAGAAGGCTGGGTTCGGGACAAACCAGCTAAACCAAAAATAGACAGAGTGATGAGGCCGGATGGCATACATCCCAGATTCCTGAAGGAACTAGCGGCTCCACTGTCTGATCTTTTCAATGCTTCTTTAGAGTGGTCCCAAAGTACCGGAGAAAGTCACATATGGTCCCTTTACACAAAAGCAGAAGTATGGATGAAGTTGAGAACTACAGGCTGGTTAGTCTGACCTCTGTGGTGAGTAAATTAATACAAACACTGCTAAAACAGAGGACAGTGAGATTTCTGGAGTTCAATGGATTACACGGTCCGAGGCAGTGTGGGTTTACAAGAGACAGGTCTTGTCAGACAAATTTGATTGATTTCTTTAAATGGCTGACCAGAGAATTGGGGCCGAGGTAGAGCCCTAGATTTGGGGTACTTAGATTTCAGTAAAGCCTTTGAGATTGTTTCACACAGGCGACTTATAAATAACTTGAGCATCCTAGAGATGGACCCTAAAGTGACTGACTGAGTTAAAAATTGGTTGAGTGGGAGGCAACAAAGGTACAGGTAAATGGAGCTCACTCTAAGGAGGAGATTACCAGGGGTGTGCTCCAGGGATCTGTCCTTGGTCTGATACTTTTTAACATCTTTGTTAGTGATATTGTGGAAGGGCTGTCAGGTAAGGTTTGCCTCTTTGTGGATAATACCAAAATCTGCAAAAGAGCAGACAACCACAAAGGAGTAGATAACATGAGGAGAGATCTAGCTAAGCATGAAGAATGGTCAAGAATTTGGCAGCTGAGATTTAATGGTAAAAAATGCAGGGTTGTGCATTTGGGCTGCAAAAATCCAAGGGAGCAGTACATTGTAGGGGGTGAAGTACTTCTGTCCACAAAAGAAGAGCAGGACCTGGGCATGATTGTTTCTGATGATCTTAAAGTAGCTATTTTTTTTTAAGTGCTGTCATGTCAATGCTGACTCCTGGTGACCCTGCAGCCTCTGGGTTTTCTTGGCAAGGTAGGACTGGAAGTAAATTGCCAGGCTTTTTCTTCCGAGACAATGGAGGATAAAGTGATTTATGCAAGGTCACAAAGAGTGCCAGTGGGAATCAAACCCAAATTTCTTGGGTGTTAGGCTGTTGCTCTAACCACTAGGCTACTCCTCCACTTAAAGTGGCTAAACAGGTAGAAAAGGCAATGGCGAAAGTCAGAAGGATGCTTGGGTGCAAAGGGAGAGGAATGGCCAGCAAAAAAAAGGAGGTGATAGTGCCTGTGTGTCTCTGGTGCAACCTCATTTGGAGTACTGTGTGCTATTCTGGAGACCACACCTTCAAAAGGATATGAACAGGATGAAGTCTGTGCAGAGGGTGGCTACTAAAATGGTCAATGGTCTTCATTATAAAGCATATGGGGACAGACTTAAAGATCTTAATACGTATACTAGAGGAATGGCAGGATAGAGGAGATATGATAGAGACGTTTAAATACCTCTATAGCATAAATGCACTGTACTGCAGAAAAGGAGAGCCTCTTTCAATTGAAAGTAAGTTCTGCAATGAGGGGGCCTAGGATGAGGGGGAAAAGGGATACATTCAGTAGTAATATGTGAAAATACTTTTTTATGGAAAGAGTGGCAAACACGTGGAATAGTCTCCCAGTAGAGGTAGTAGGGAAGAGGATAATATCTGAATTCAAGAAAGCATGGGACAAACACAAAAGATCTCTAAAGGAAAAATAGGGACTATAGTATTTGATATGTAAGGGCAGATTAGATAGGCCATATGTTTTTTTTATGCTGACATGTTTTTATGTAGCCAAATCAACCAAAATTTTCCATAGGGAGGCACACTTACAAAAAATAGTAGCAGGAAACAGGATCTAAACAAGATAAGCAATTCATAAGCCACAACACCTTTTCTAACTGGGGATATCAATTAACATAAAATCTTCTCATATGCTTATCAGTGAACAAAACAGAGGCTAATCGCAGCATAGCTGCCACAGTCTTTTGCTTATCCACAAAGAAGTCTGCAAAAACACTGATGGAACATCTGTCCTTTGCTTCTGCAGACAGGCATCGCCTCATGGTTCCCATTAGCATGCGCTTCTTTGGCAGTGGTTGTAATTTGGAAGAAGAAACTCTGTGTCTTGGCTGACCCCTCTCGACAATGCTCTCTAGGATGCTTTCTGATAATTGCCTTTCTATGTGAACAAATAGTGTGAGTAACTCCTCCAGGATTTTCCACTGCAACTGTTCCTTCAGCCTTCAAGCATGCTGTGGTTACACTTCTCCTCAAGAAACCCTCGCTAGATCCTATCTGACCTTCTAATTATAATTGACCCATCTCCCTCCTCCCCTTTATTTCTAAACTACTTCAATGTGTGGTATACAGCCGTTGTCTGGACTTTCTCTCCTCTCAAGTCCTTCTGGGTCTACTGCATACTGGCTTTCATCCTCTACATTCTACTGAAAAGGGCTCCTGCCAAAGTCTCCAGTGATTTGTTCCTGGCAAAATCAAAGGGCTTTTACACGATCCACATCATCCTTGACTTTTCTTCTGCTTTTGATACTGCTGACCACCATCACCTCCATGATATTTTGTCCTTGCTTGGTTTTAAGGGCTCTGTTCTAGCCTGGTCCTTTTCTTATCTCTCCCACCACACTTTTAGTGTATGTTCTGCTGGATCCTTCTTTATTGCTATTCTGCTCTCAGATGGTGTACCCCAAGGGTTTGTCTTGGGACAACTCCTTTTCTCTCTCTATAACCAGTCCCTTGGTACACTCATCTCCTCCCCCGGTTTTCAGTACCATGTTTACGCTGATGACTCTCAGATCTACCTCTCTACACCTGAATGCTCTCTGGGAATCCAGGCCTGTATCTCTGCCTGTGACTCCTCACTACCTTTCCACTCTTAACTCACTCTATACTTCTCCTCGGGAATTCTGCTCCTCTGGCAGATCCCTTTTATCTGTTCCCTTCTCTGCCATTGCCAACTCCAGACTTCATCCATTCTACCTTGCTGCTCCATATGCCTGGAACTGCCTGAGTCAGTGCAAAGGGCTCCTTCTCTGGCCCTATTCAAATCCAGACTAAAAAGCCACCTCTTTGAGGCTGCTTTTGGATCCTGACACCCTTCACTTTCTCGTTCACTACTTATGTGTATCTTTCCATACTCTAGTCCCCAGTTTTGCAATGTTTTTTTCATCTTGATTAGACTGTAAGCTGTGATGAGCAGGGACTGTGTCTTACATTTTTATGTACAGCGCTGTGTACGCCTTGTAGCATTATACAAATGATTAGTAGTAGTAGTAATACTGTCTGACATTGCTGCCATTTGAAATGGAACATGGCCAAAACCAAGCTTCTCATTTTTCCCCCTAAACCCACCATCCCCCTTCATCCTTTCTCTATTTCTGTGAATAAAGCATACTTACTCACCTGTAACAGGTGTTCTCCAGGAACAGCAGGAATCAGTCCTCACATATGGGTAATATCTGCACCAACAGAGCCCATGCGGAGCATTTTCCCAGCTTTCAAAGAAAGCCTTTGGGACATGCTACCATGCATGTGTGGTCCCCTTCCCACCCAAGGGCGCCATCTTGCCCAGTCAGATGACATAGCTAAGATGGCAGTAAAACTAAAACAAGGTAGGGAGGCAACTTCCAGAGCAGGAGGGAGTGATGTGAGGACTGATTCTTGCTGCCCCTGGAGAACACCTATTACAGGTCAGGAACTATGCTTTCTCCAGGTACAAGCAAGAAGTCATCCTCACATATGGAACTCCCTAGCTCCAGGCTGCTGAGGACCGAACCACGAAAGCACCAACGGCGATCAATCGGGTAGCCATGAGCTGCAGAAGGCGAGTCCCTACTGAGAAACTCTGCAAGACCTGAGCTCCAGCGACACTATCACTCCAGTAACCTGAACACAGAAGGGTCAGAGGGCAGGAGTTGCATACTCCCCGAGAATGTTACAGAGTACTGCCTGGCCAAAGGGACTCGCTCTCTAGGCAGTAATGAGCTGTGAACGTATGAACTGAAGACCATGTGGCGGCCTTGCATATCTCTGTCACCGGCACTGAGCGGAGGTTGCCCTCACGCGATGCGCTGTTCTCCGGTGCTCAAGGCAGAGGCCAGTTCGCTCATTAGCGAGGGCAATACAGTCCGCCACCCAAGTGGACAGAGTTCGCTTAATCATGGGGAGGCCCAGTCTGCTGGGGGTCTAAAGACATGAAAAGCTGAGGAGCTTTGCGATGGGCCTGGGTCTGCTGTAAGTAGAAGGACAGGGCCCATTTGCAATCCCGTGTATGAAGTACTAGCTCCTCCCAGCCGGCATGAGACCGTGGAAAGAAGGTGGGAAGGACCACCTCTTGGTTGAGGTGGAAAGGAGACACCACCTTTGGGAGGAATTTGTGATGTGTGCGGAGCACTACCCTGTTCTTGCAGAACTTTATTTATGATGGATCTGCCACCAAGGCTTGGAGTACGCTCACTCTTCGAGTGGACGTAAGGGCTACCCGAAAGGCTACTTTCCAAGACAGGTACCGTAGGTGGCACGTAGCCAGGGGTTTGAATGGTGGTTTGGTGAGCTCGGAGAGCACCACATTGAGGTCCCACTCTGCCACAGAAGGGAAATCTGGAGACTAGCGCCTGGCTTGAGAGGAGTTTTCAATCGATAGGGTAGTGGTGAGCGGCTATGGCACTCAGATGCACCCTCACCGAGTTAGACTTTAGCCTGGTGTGTGACAGGTGCAGTAGGTACTGAAGTACTAGTTGCACATGGCAGAAGAGGGGATTCTCCTCCCTCTTAGAATATAAAAAAGACTAGGGGACATGCAATGAAGTTACAGGGTAACCTATTTAAGACTAATAAGAGAAAATATTTTTTCACTCAATGTGTAATCAAACTCTGGAATTTGTTACCGGAGGATGTAGTAAAAGCTGTTAGTGTACCTGGGTTTAAAAAAGGTTTGGACAAGTTCCTGGAGGAAAGGTCCATAAGCCATTATTAAAAGGGACCCAGGATATCACTGCTTGACCCAATACAAGCATTGAGGAACCTGTGTCTTTTTGGGGAGACTGCTAGGTACTTATGACCTAGATTGGTCATTGTTGGAAACAGGATACTGGGCTTGATGGACCTTGGTCTGACCTAGTATGGCATATCTTATATTCTTATGTTCTTCTAGAAAAAGAGAAGGAGATAGAGAGATACAACTCCTAGGGGAGGTGGGTGTGTTGTGAAGACTAAATTCCTGCTGTTCCCGGAGATCACCTGTTACAGGTGAGTAACTATGCTTTCTCCAGGAACAAGCAGGAATGTAGTCTTCACATATCCCTTATCAGATAAACCACCATTGTATTTAGTTACCCTATTTCTCCAAGTTATACTTCCTGTTAAATGTAATGACCAGACATATGTAAATTGTCGGATGTTTTCTGTTCAATGTAAACCGCGCTGATGTCTAATAGTGCGGTATATAAGAATTGTTAATAAATAATAAATAAAATAAATAAAAATGGGGACTTCCTAGCTGCAGATGCCAGGGAGAAGACCCCAGAAGTTGTGTGCCCTTGTGAAAGGGCTCCCCTTCCCCCCATGGATCTCTGGCATCCTACCAGGGATGGTGAGTAGGAGTTGATTAAGTATGGAACAGGTGTTAAAGAACAGCCTGACCAAACAAGGCATCCCGGCGGGAGTTCTTGTCTAAGCAGTAATGGGCTGTGAAGGTATGAACCAAAGCCCAAGTAGCTGCTCGGCAGATGTTGTCGACAGACACAGAGTGAAGATGAGTCATAGAGGCTGCCATGGCTCTCACATTGTGAGCTGTGACATGGCCTTCAAGAGGAAGGTTTTTACTCTCATAGGCAAAAGATATACACTGTGCAATCCAGTTGGACAGTGTTCTTTTGGAGACTGGAAGTCCCAAATGACTAGGATCAAAAGCAACAAAGAGTTGAGAGGACTTCCTATGTTGCTGTGTCCTTTGTAAGTAAAAGGCTAGAGCCCTTTTACAATCCAAAGTATGAAGATTCCTTTCTGCATTTGAGGCATGAGGCCTTGGGAAGAATACAGGAAGGTAAACCGCTTGGTTTAAATGAAAAGGTGACACCACCTTTGGCATAAAATGTGGATGAGTCCTAAGGACTACCTTATTGTGATGGAACCTTGTATAAGGAGGATCAGCCACCAATGCTTGCAATTCACTGATGCGACGTGCTGATGTGATTGCAATAAGAAAGATGACCTTCCAGGAAAGGAATTTCAAAGAGGTAGTGGCTAATGGTTCAAAAGGCAGTTTCATAAGCTGCTCAAGAACCAAATTTAAGTCCCATGCCACCGGTGGTGGCTTAATGGGAGGCTTAGTTAAAAGAAGGCCTCTCATAAATCTCGCTATGAGAGGATGAGAGGAAATAGGTTGCCCATTTAGAGGCTTGAAAGAAGCTGCAATAGCACTCAAATGAACTCTCACTGAATTGGTCTTAAGCCCTGCATTAGACAAATGAAGGAGATACTCCAGTAATGATTCCAGAGGTATCACAAGAGGGTTAAGACCCTTCTGCGAGCACCATATGGTAAACCTTTTCCACTTGAAAGCATAAGAGCGTCTTGTGGAAGGCTTCCTGGAAGCATAAAGGATATCCTTTACCTGTTGAGAAAGGTTAAGACCGTGAAGTTCTAGGCTTTCAGCAACCAGGCCCTGAGATGCAGAGACTGGGGATTGGGATGCCACAGCATCCCATCCTCCTGAGAAAGGAGATCTTGAGCAGATCCTAACTCCAGAGGCAGAGCTTGAGAGAGATGTAGGAGCAGAGAGTGCCACATTTTCCATGGCCAATGTGCAGCTATGAGAATCATATGACCTCTGTCTCTCTGAAGCTTGAACAGGGCTATACAGGAAGTCCTGGCCCCAATGGAGGAGGAAAACATTCCTGGCCTGACAACCCTGAGCCGGAATTCTGGAACAGAATCGGGGAAGTTTGGCATTCAGCGGACTTGCGAAGAGGTCTATGTCCAGGGTTCCCCAAATTTGGAAACTTTTGGCCACCTGGTCCCCATGGAGAGACCATTCGTGTGGAAGCAGAACTCGAATGAATCTGTCTGCCCAAGAGTTTTGAATGCCTGGCAGATACACCGCAAGGAGATGAAGCTGATGCTCTCTTGCGAGGGCCCATAGTCGCAAAGCTTCGTTGCATACCGACAGAGAGCCTGTTTCGCCCTGCTTGTTCACATAGAACATGGCTACTTGATTGTCTGTTTGAACTAGGACTGTCTTGTAGCTGAGCTGGGTATGGAATACTCGAAGAGCAAGGAAGATTGCTCTGAGTTCCAGGAGATTGATGTGTAGATAGGCCTCCTGTGGAGTCCAGGTACCCTGGGTAGAGAGGCCTTGCAGGTGGGCTCCCCAACCCACGTGTGAAGCATCTGTTGTTAGAGTGGCTTGGGGTGGGGGTTGCTGAAAAGGAGACCCCACCAAAAGGTTCTGGGGTGACTGCCACCATTGGAGGGACAAAATAAGGCGATCTGAGTTTTCTATTTTGTCTGACAGGCAACCTGACGCCTGAGCCCACTGAGTGGATAAAGTCCACTGGGCTGCCCTCATATGGAGGCGAGCATATGGAACCACATGTACGGTGGATGCCATGTGGCCTAGCAACTGTAACATTTCCCGAGAAGTGAGGTGAGGTTTTAACACTGCTTGGGAAGGCAACTGCACAATGCAAAGGCAGCGGGCCTGTGGAAGGTATGCCTTTGTCTGGTTGGTATCCAGCAGAGCTCCTATAAACTCTAGACTGAGTGGGAGCAAGGTTGGATTTTGGGAAGTTTATGACAAGTCCCAAATACTGAAGGATGTGCATTATGCGAGAGAGAGCAACTCTGGCCTCTGGCTCTGAAGGGGCTCAAATGAGCCAGTCGTCTAAGTAAGGGAAGACGAATATTCCTAGGGTGCGAAGAAATGCTGCTACCACAGCCATGCATTTTGTGAACACCCTTGGTGCCGAGGCCAGGCCAAAAGGAAGAACCCTTTATTGGTAGTGCTTCCCTTGAAATAGGAAGCAAAGGAACTTTCGATGAGTTGGATGGATGAGAACATGAGTGTACGCATCCTTGAGATCTAGAGAACAAAGCCAATCCTGACTCTGAAGGTATGGCAGCAGAGTTCCTAGAGAAATCATTTTGAACGTCTTTCTACAGGAATTTGTTCAATTCTCTGAGGTCTAAAATGGGTCTGTGTCCTCCTGTTTTCTTTGAAATAAGGAGATAGGGGGAGTAGAACCCTGTACCCTGTTGTAGAATGGGTACCTCTTCTATTGCCCCTTGGGCAAGAAGCACAGTGACCTCTTGACCTAACTAGTTGTTGAGAGAGGTCTGAGAATTGAACTGTCTTACCATTGTAGGAGGGGGCATGCTGAGGAAATGAAGCTTGTACCCCTCTCTTACAATAGACAGAGTCCAATTTTCTGCTGTTATCTGACCCCATCTGGGGGCAAAATGACATAACCTTCCTGGAATGGTGGAGGGTTCTGGGCCATTCAGGGCCAGAAAGACAAAGTTCTCTAGATAGGAGTCAAAGCCCCTGTGGAGGCCTAGTCTGCTGAGCCGGTTGAGACTTAGCTGCTTTTGTCTTTCTTTGCCTAGGTTGTTGCTGCTGTCCCTTTTGGGCAGACTGACCCTAACGATGTCCCTGTTGGGTATAGGAGGGATAAAACTTCTTCTTCTTACTAAAGAATGGTTTCTTGTAGGATTTTTTCCTTGCAGGATCAGCTGTAGATTTAGACAATCTATCCAAGCTGATATTGTCAGCATCTATCTCATTAGTTTTTCCTGCCAATTCTGTGCAAGGAATATTTCCTAGTTTATCCTGTACCCAAAGTTCCAAGTCAGATGCCTGGAGCTAGGCAATCCTACATGCACCTATGGCAATAGCAGAGGTTCTGCTTATGCACTCAAAGCAGTCAAAGGCTGCACAATTGACAAACTTGGAAACATCCTGAGCATGTTTGACAAGGGTGAGGTAATCCTGACTCTTATCATCAGGAAGGAGAGAGCTCATAAGCTCTAAATCTCCTGTGACCTACTTAAGGAACATTCCCATATATAAAATATAGGAACTGATCCTAGCAGAAAGCATGCAAGCCTGGAAGGTTCGACATCCAAAGGCGTCAAGAGTCCTACACTCACGTCTTGGAGGATTAAATGCATGCCTTTTTGCACTCTTGATCCTTCTCATCGCTGATTCCACCACCATGGAATGGTGTGGTAGCTGAGTCTTCTGAAACCCAGGACAGGGAGGTACTCGATACATCTTGTCTAGTCTTCGAGAGTGAGGAGATGTGGTAAGAGGTGTTTCCTACATCCTTAACATGAGATCATGCAAGATCTCATGAATAGGTAAGGTAGCTGCCTCCTTGGGAGCTTTAGGGTATTGTAGGATTTCTAATTCCTTTGCCCTAGGCTCTTTTTCAGGAGCCACTGTGATGGCAAGACCTCGAGCCTCATCTAGGATAAAATCCTGAAAGGACATATCCTCTGGTGGAGACATCCTACGCTGAGGAGAAGAAGAATCCTCAGGAAGAAGTACTCTGGTATTGGCAGAGCTTTCAGAGTCTTCAGACTCATCCGAGGATTCAAAGTACCTCCGATCCGGGTGATTGTCCAAGGCACGGTACCGGTACCGATCGAAGTCGGCATCGGAGGGTCTGGTACCGACTTGTCGATAGCGGATGGATAAGCATGACTCGGTCCCAGTAGAATACCTGCCGGTCGATGCAGTCGATACCGGTACCAGAGTTGATGCCAGTACCGGTTGAATTGTCTGAAGCGGTTTCAAGGGCATCGAGGCCGTGAGAAGAGCCGCCAGACTGTGTTCAATAGACAAGAATCTCTGGTCTATCGACGCGGTCGATGCTTGGGTATCGGTACCGGATGAAGCAGCCGGTACCCAGAGCATGGCACTAGTAGTTCTGCCGAGGTTGAGGCCTCGAGAACATCCTGGAGACACGTTTATGCTTTGGAAGCCGAAGCCTCCCACCGGGGCAATTTTGCCGATGAAAGTCCCTCAAGGGCAACGCCAGAGGCATCTCGATGCTTAAAGTGAGATCTACCTTTTGAGGACCAGCTAGATTTATGTTTAGTTACCTGAGATCCATGGGAGGAAGACGAAGCCCTGGAAGACGTCGATGCCACAGAGTCTGCATCAGAGGGAAAAAGGGGGACATGGGATGAGGGTGAAGGGAGATAGATTCAGGAGTGATATGCGGAAATATTTCTTTACGGAAAGAGTAGTGGATCCGTGGAATAGTCTCCCAGTGGAGGTGGTAGAGATGAAGACAGTAACTGAACTCAAAAAAGCATGGGACAAACACAGAGGATCTCTAAAGGAAAAAAGGAGACTGTTGTAGTTGTTGATATGGAAGGACAGACTAGATAGGCCATATGGTCTTTTTCTGTCGTCATATTTCTATGTTTCTATTGCCTGCTGCAGGTTCAGGATAGCAGTGATGTTTTTCTCCAAGGCCGATATTCTGGTTTTCAAGCCAGAAGGCTCTACAGTTTTCAGCATGGGCACCGAGGACCTTGGGCCTGGCGCCAGCACTTTCGCGAGTGTGTCCTCGACGAGGGCTAGAGTCTCGAGGAACTTCGCACAGTCTCCACCAGACAAGGAATCCTTCTTGAGAACTTTGGTAGGGTGCTTCTCAGAGCTGTCCAAGTCCCTTCAGGTGGTTTTACCGGGTTTCTCCGGTGCAACCTCAATGGACTTAGAGGATTTTTTCTTCTTTCTCTCGGGGTCCGAGATCTTCTCAGAGGAGCCACCACTGCAGGACTCCAAAGATGCTCGGGCCTTACTGGAAGTGCTGGGCTTGGAGCTTGGCATCAGGGAGGCTGGTGCTGAGTTGAACCTGGGGAACAGCTTTTCTTGCAACTCCAACTTTTTATTGGTTTTAGGTGTCATGGCCTGGCACAGTTCTCAGGAGGTGCTGTCATGGTCCTGGCCCATGAAGCGTAGGCAGCGGTCATGGGTGTTGGTCACTGACATTGTTTGATTACAGTGGTCACATTTTTTTAATCCATTTTGGAACATGGTGGGGGACACCCAGACGGGGTCGACAACCCCCGGGCGAGAAAGGGCATGAATGCCTGTTGAGGTGAGCCTCAATCAAAAAAGACAAAAAGAGCTGAGAACAGTGCCAGAGATGGCACCGGCTCGAGGCAGAAGAGAAGCCACTACACAAACCGGGAAACTATTTTAAGGATAATTAGGAAAGATTTTTCTGGGGAAACAGGATAGACGTCTGTTGGGCTCCACAGAAAAAAGGAGATGGGGCAAGATGGCACCCTTGGGCGGGAAGGGGACCACGCATGCATGGTAGCATGTCTCAAAGGCTTTCTTTGAAAGCTGGTTAGATGTTCCACGTGGGCTCCATTGTTGCTGATGTCACCCATATGTAAGGGCTGATTTTCTGCTTGTTCCTGGAGAATGCTCTACTCCTCCCTGTTTCCTCAGTTAGCAACTTTGGGGTCATCTTTAACTCCTCCCTCTTCTTCTCCACACACATCCAACTGATAGCTAAAACCTGTCATTTCTTTCACTATAATATCAGCAGACTATGTCCCTTCCTTTTTGAACATACTACTAAGACACATCCACTTTTCAGTTACCTCCTGTCTACACTACTGCAACCTTCTCTTTTCTGGTCTCCCTCTGAATCATCTCTCTCTCTTTCAATCTACTCAAAATGCAGCTGCAAGGCTCTCTGATGTCTTGTTGCCTAGGGCGGTATATCAAATGTTAATAAAGATAAAGATAATCTTCCACCAGTCTCGCTATGCTCATGTAACCCCTCTTCTCAAATTGCTTCATTGGCTCCCTATCTGTTTCTGTATCCAGTTCAAACTTCTTTTACTGACCTATAACTGCATTCATTCTGCTAATCCTCACTACCTTTGCTCTCTTATTTCTCCCTACACCCCTTCTTGGGAACGCCACTCTTCTGGCAGATTGCTTCTGTCTGTGCTTTTCTCTTCCACTGCCAACTTCAGACCTCAATCTTTCCATCTTGCTGCTCCTTATGCCTGGAACAAACTACCTGAGTCAGTATATCAGGCTTCATTCTCTGGCCCTTTTCAAAACCAGGCTAAAAACTCACCTTTTTGAGGCTGCTTTTGGATTCTGATCCACATAGTCTTTGCTCTCCAAAAATGTGTCCTTACCATTCCCCTGCAGAAATCCTAGTCCCCAGCTGTTGTGTGTCTGTCTTGACTAGATTGTAAGCTCTGATGAGCAGGGAACATCTCTTACATGTCTCTGTGTATGCCTTGTAGCATTATACAAATGATCAGTAGTAGTAGTAGTAGTAGTAGTAGTAATGAGCTGGCGCGTCTAAGCATGCCAAATTATCTTTAATTGGAGCATCAAGGCCCCATCAGAAATGGGGCCTTGATGCTCCAGTCAAGATCACCGGCCCAGTGCCAGAATTTCATAGCATATTCCATTATAGTTCATCAGTCCTGGCAGAGGGTCATCATGTTATTCTCTATCAACTGGGCTCGGCCCAATTCTCTGAAAACATGGAAAAGGGCAGCCAAAAAATGTTCAAGTTGATGGTCCTGAGTAAGGTGACATTTTACTTACCAAATAATGTCCTTTCCTTGAGTCCTGTTAGACCAGCCCAGACAAGTGGGTTGTGTTCCCCTACCAGCAGATTGGTGGAGACAAAGAACCAATGAAAAGCCCAGATTTCAATGACATCACTCCCATGCCTCTATATGCCTCAGCCACCAAATATCTCTTCAGTATCCATCCCAAAGCACATGGGAAACCATGGCAGACCTCACACAACCTCAACATGGGCAACAATGAGCAATCAAACAGTAGAAAACTATGTACAGAAAAGAAGAAAGAGAAGGCTGTTCATAGAAGATGAACCTGCACAGCAAAATAAAGAAATCATAGCAGACCCAAGCGTACTGCCTCAGAAGAACAGAGCAAACACAGCTCCAGGGGGCAGGCCCTTAGCTGGTCTCGCAGGACTCCAGGAAAGGACATTTTCTGGTAAGTAAAATTTCACCTTCGATATCGTTCTGCTATACCAGTCCAGACAAGTAGGACATACCAAAGCTACACCTTCACTGGGCGTAAGAAGACAAAGTAGCTCCCAGAATCTTAGAGCCAAAAGCCATGTCTGCTGGAGTGTGGACATCCAAGCAGGAAAGTTTGACAAAAGTGGAAAGTGATGCCCACATTGCTGCCCGACAAATATCTGTAGGGGCTACTGAACTCCACTCCGCCCACGAGGATGCCTGCACTCGGGTAGAATGGGCATGCAAACCCTCTGGAACCAGCTGGTTCTGCAACCGATCCACTGTGGCAATGGTCTCCTTAACCCAGCATCCCAATGCAGACTGAGCCACCGCATCAACTTATGCAGCCCAACAAACAGCATAAAAAGATGGTCTGACTAACAAAAGGAATTCGTAACCTCCAAGAACCAGAGAAGTACCCTCTGGACATCTACAAGGCAAAGATCCTTACTATTCCCCTAACACTGCTCCTTAGAGAAGGAGGGCAGGCAAAACGCCTGCTTCACGTGAAAGGGAGAAACCACTTCAGGGAAGAAGGAAGGCACAGGCCCAATGGAAATGGCCTACTCAAAAAAGATAGGCAAGGATCTTGGTAATACAGACCCTCCAGCTCGGAAAACTGCCTTGCAGAACATTCGCAACCAAGAAGACTATCTTGAGCTTCAAATCCTGCAGAGCAGTGCACTTCAATGGCTCAAAGGGCTATGACATCAGGGCCTCGAGCACCAGACACAGATCCCAGGAAGACACCACAGACCGTAGGGGAGGATGCAGACACTGAACCCCCCTGAAGGTGGTGTGAAAGATCTGGGTGTATGGCTATAGACTTACCAACCAACGGCCATGTGAAACAGACCAAATCTGCCACTTGAACCTTCAGCAAGCTAAAGATAAAAAGGCCCTTCTCCAGACCGTCATGCAAAAAAGCCACAGAGATGGCATCTTAGCCGCCTCAAGAGCCAGCCGCCATGCACCGCAACAGCACTCAAGGCACCAGTGCCACACATGCCATATTAGTAGACCTCCTCTGGGCTCTGAGCAAAGTGACATACCACTGCTTGAGAGTAGCCTGTATGCACTAATCGTCTCCTTACAGCCGGGTCCTCCAGGACAAGTAGCCCCCAACACAATAAGTCCCAAGACAGAAGAAAGTGAACAGGTGGCGCTTGCAGGAGCCATATCAGATCTGCGCATCGCACTCTCCTCATTCAACCCGGCTCCACCAGAATAATCCTTTTTGGATTGCACTCCATATGCCAAATCACATGCCCCACCAAGGGCCATGGAGGAAACACCAAAGGCAGGTGCTGACCTGTTCAAGGTTGAGCAAGGGCACTAAGGCCTTCAGATCCAGTCTCCATGTGGCAACTGAAGAAGCAGCACACTTTGGCATTGGAGTGGGTTGCCATCAGAACCCTCTTGGGGCGATCCCAGTGGCGCAGAAACAACCAAAAGCACCTCCTAACCCAACTTAAACACTCCTGGGACCAGAGAGTGCCGGCTGAGAAAATTGTGGCACAGTCAGCTATCCTGAGAGTGGGGGAGGTGAGAAGCATAACGAATTCACCCTAGTTAAGGGTCCCCTTCTAGGAGTGCAGGGAGAGAAAGCCATAGCCAGGTTTCAAAGACAGGAAAACCCCAGCTTGAACAGTTTCAGCCAATGACTGATAAAGTAAGAAAGAGGGATTGCAAGCACGAGGACCAAAGCCCTTACTTTAACAAGTGCACTGATTATTCTAATATCAGAAGGCAGGGGGATTACCAACACCTGAGAAAGAAAGAGGTGGGGTTAAGACCCTGGAGGTATAAGCCTGGGTTAGATTATGCAGAGAGGGAGAGACGAGAAGGAGAGCAGCTGGGAGAGCAGCTGAGACAGAAGCAGAGAGGAGGAGTGGATTCTTGGAGAAGAGCTAAGCTACCCAGAGCTGAGAGAGCTGAATTCCCTGCAACAGGTTGGCAACAGAGGTGGGGACCAGGAAGTGGAGAAGCTTTCAGACCACCAGAGAGGTTGTCAGCTGAGCAGTCTGACCAGGTCGGTGAGTCAGAACCCATGCAGTTGGGAGAACCAGTGTCAGAGTTGGGGGAAGAAGATTGCTTTATGGATTGCTCTCTATGCCAAGCTCTAGACAGGAGGTCTTGAGGAAAAGCTAGCCCTGGAAGAAGTAATTCTCCTTGAAGTTAACCATATGGCAGAAGCAGTGTGGAGGTAAATTCCTGTCTGTTTTAAAAGAGAAATTTACTGCAACGTAAGCCTGATCAGGAAGCTCTGATTCATGCTTGTTTGTCACCTGTGTTTGAACTGTGCAATGGCAAGAAAAGCCAAGTTAGCTGCTTATAAGAGTTTTTGCTTGCTCCTCTCCTATATGAAAAGCCTGCTAAGAGTTTTGATAACAGCTTGGAATGTTTGTTTTGTTCTAAGTTTGGTTTCACGTAGAAATGCAGCCTAGAGAGGGTTTTGAGGCTGGCAGAAACCAAACTGCTGTAGAAGAATTAAGCCTGAATTTTTCTTTATGCTCTGATTAACAAGGACTAAAAAGGAAAGTGGCAGCCTAGTTTCTAAAGGCAATTGCTTCTGCAAGTAAGAGGACTTTAAAAAGTCATTTCTGAGTTCTTTTGGTTTGTTTGCCACTATTTGCTGTACCTTAAGCAAATCCTACAGTTATAATCCTGTAAATGATACCTTGAACCTGCTGTGTTTTGTGTTATGGAAATAAACTTTCTGTTACAAGCCTTACCCTCGGTTACCTCAACTACAAAACCTTCTACTTAAAAGCACTAACATATTTTAGCAGTACTACACTTCCCAGAAGCCAACACGAAGAAATAGGCTGCTAAGAGCTGATAGAAGAAGGAATCCTCAACCACCATGCCCCTCGACCACTAGAGGCAAGTGGCTTTGGGCGTTGTGCTTGTGACAAAATCCATTTTCACAGTATTCACCCTGGCAATGTGCAGAGCCAACAAACTAGGAGGCATGTGAACCGCCTGGCCCTCGACCAGGCCTGGAGATGCAGAAGAGCCAACCTGATGGCCCTCACTTCAAGGCAATTGATGGACCACATCACCTCCCCATGGTTCCAATGGTCCTGGGCTCTCCATCCTTAGCAATGGGCTCCCCGGCGCGAGAGACTGGCATTCATTGCCAGAATGATCGCCAGCAATCGTCCAGCGGCATGCCTTTCCTAAGAAGGCTGTTGCCACCACCACCACAGGCTGGCCTTCACCATCCTTGGGAATGGGAGCCTGAGCTCGAACTGCTGATGAAGATCAACCTGAACTCTGTGAGTCTGCTGCAAACAGAACAGTGCTAGGCAATCCAACAGGCTTGACTTTCTCCACAGGCAGAAAGACTCCGCACACTTGAGTATCAAAACATGCTCCCAGGAATGCCAGGGACCAGGAATGCAACAACTGGCTCCTCCCCAAATGATCACCCAACCGAGGCTCATAAGAAAGGACAGCACTCAGGGAGCTACCCAAGATGCCTCTGAAGTAGAATGGGCTTGGATGTGCCTGTAGTCCAGATATGGGGACAACGCAAATCCCTTGGTGCCAAGCACTTCAGAAACCACCTCCAAGACCTTGGAAAATATCCTTTGGGCAATGAAGAGTCTCAATGCAAGGGCAGCGAACTGAAGGTGAGAACCAAGCATGGCAAAACAGAGATACCTGCTGATCCCCTGGAGCGGGATATGAAATTACACCTCAGTCAAAACTAGAGATGACGGGAACACCCTCTGTGCACTGCTTGAATCCTGGATCACAAAGGTTCCATCCAGAAATGCATGACACTCAAGTGCTCATTGACACACTGGAGGTCCAGAATGGACCAGAATGTTCCTTCTGTGTCAGACACCATGAAAAAGATGGAATACCTGCCCCTGTCCTGATTGTCCTGGGGAAGGGGCCTCACTACCTTCAGGAGAGGCAACTTGTCCAAGGTGATCTGCACAGCGGCCCTGTTGTTTGCAGATCCTCAAGGGGAGAAGACACAAGCGGCCTGGATTAGCACTTTCCATTTCAGGCCACAGCTGTACTGAAAGTGGACTAGCACCCAGCAATCCTTGGTGACTTGGGCCCATTCCTGAAGAAGGGGCGAAGCCTGCCTCCAACCTGAGCAATCAGGAAATGGGCCACCAAATCTTCATTGTGCAGCCTGGGAGGGCCCTCTTTTAAATGGGACTAGGTTCCTGGGTCTAAGCGCTCCATGAAAGGGCTGATAATGAGTCCGAAGAACATAAGCAGAGGGAAAGAAAGGTTTTCCAGGCTGGTAGCGACAGGAGTCCCGAGACCCCAAAGAGTATGACCAGTGCACCTGCGAGCCAAGATTGATGGAAAAGGAGCTCCTGCTCACTTCACAGGCCCCTTGGACCTGCTCTCCAGAAGGTGGTAAGATTTCATCTTGCCCAGGTCCTTCACCAGCTTCTGCAATTTGGACCCAACAGAAGCATCCTTCTAAGGCCAGAAGGGCGATCGGGCTTTGGAAGATGAGTCCGCTATGTCGTGTCAGAGTCATGCCAACGCTATGTCACCTTTGACAGGGCAGAATCTCTGGCCACTAGGTGTACAAGGCCATACATGGCATCAGAAAGGAAGGCCATAGCAGACTCCAAAAGAGCATTAGATTCATTCAGCAGAAGAGACTGAATCCACTGGAGCAGGACTCGAGGCATCAGGCCAGCACATAGCCCCTACTGAAAAATAGCAGACACTGTAGCAAACTGGATCTTCAACACGAATCCACCTTTCAGTCCAGAGTATTCTTTAAGGCCGATCCGCTTTCCACAGGAATGGTGGTCTGTCTGGTAACCACCGTGACCTGTATATTCACCTTGGAAACATCAAACCACACAACACAATCCTTCTCTGGGAGAGCGTGCATCTTTTTATAAACCTTGGCCCCTAAAACAGGGAGTTAGGAGAATTCCATCCCGACCAGAATAGGCCCTTGAGCACCTCCAAGAATGGGAAGATGGTAGTGGATTTACAGGAGTGGATGCATCCTCAGTTCCTGCTCTATGCCTGAGGCAACCACAAGCTCAAGGTAGATGAGACCTTGGGAAACAACACCTCCAGTTCCTCCTACCAAAACAGGCAGATAACATCAGCCTCCTCACAATCATCTGTAGGTGAGAGCACTTCTTCATCCACATTAGACATCTGAATCCAAGCCACAGTCCAGTTCTCCGACAGATCCCAGTAGATCCCCATCTACAGAGGGCATCCTTTGCCGGGGATGCTTAGCTATAGACAACTGAACAGGGCTTCCACTCTCAGCCTGCCCCTCACGAGACTGCGCTCGGGGGGGACCCAGAAGCCACAGGGTTTGAATTTCCATGTCAGAATGATCAGGCCGGTTGTAAAAGGAAAATAATTCTGGGAAGGACACTCCAAAAGCTCTCCTCATGGAAATGATCTCCCTACACCAGGGGGCCCAATCGCTGTTGATTCCCTAGAGGACAGGGAGCAGCACACAGCACAGTCAGGGAATCTCTGGCTGGCTGGTTAGCCTTACACACGGTGTCATCAACCAGCTCCTGCCCTTAGGCAGGCAAGGCCAGAATAACCACATTCCTTGGCGTAGACAAGAGGTGAAATCCCTCCAGGGCCAACTCAGGAGCTGCCATGCTAGAAGAGCAGGGTCCAGAAGCTGGAGATGAGGCATCATGCTTGCCATAGGCCAAACAACAATAACTGGAAGAAGACGTAGAGAGTTAAGGAAAGTATCACAACAGCACGCACTAAGGTCGTGGCGGCCTGAAAGTACCCGTACACTTTTACTGTGGCACGCATTACAGATGCTAGGGTAGTAACGCATGTTGGAGCCACATGAGCAGAATGCATGCACAGACCATGTGATCACCAGGCGCACAATACATGAAAATGATATTAACACGTGGAGAAAACAGCAAGAAACTCCCACACTGCGCCAATGATCATTAGCGGTCTATCCCGAATAACATCCCACACAGATGGAATCTGGAGCCACCAACAAGGACTATGACGAGGTCAAGCCTTGGTACTCACCCCCTGAGAGCCACAGGTAGAGGATCTGTTCCAGGCTCAGCTCTACTCCCAGGACACTGTTTCACTGGCTTTTGCAGCACTGCATTTAAGGTGGCTGGCAGATAGATCGAGAGCCTTCTGCAATCTTCTGGAGAGAGCAGGGGGGAACGGAGGAGGAGTGAGGGGGTGTTGAGATTGTGTGAGGCTGCTGCGCTCTTCAAGACCCTTCCAATTTCTGGCTTCTCAACAGGCTCTTATCATGATAAGCGCGTGGAGCTGAACCAATTTTCCCTCCTCCTATGACTACCAAAAGGTCTGCAGTCTAGTGGAGCCTCCCATGTCATGCTCAAGTGAGAGAGTCACCCTCAAGATGGTTGTTCATGAGTGTTTAATCAATCTTTTCCTCTCAAATCTTTACAATTTTCTTCAGAGAGGAGAAAATCCATCCACCATCTGTTGGAGACAAATACTGAAGAGACCTCTGGTGGTTGAGGTATATAGAGGCATGGGAGTGATGTCATTGAAACAGTGTAGTTACTCACCTGTAACAGGTGTTTTCCAGGAGCAGCAGGAATCAGTCCTCACATATGGGTGACGTCGGCGCCGACGGAGCCCTCGCGGAGCAATTTTCCCCAGCTTTCAAAGAAAGCCTTTGGGAATTGCAGCGCGCATGCGCGGTCTCCTTCCCGCCCAAGGGTGCCATCTTAGCCAGTCTGATGACATAGCTAAAAGACAGCATAAAAATTTGCAAAAAAACTTAAGCAGATGATTGCAACTCCAAGGGGAGGAGGGAGGGTTGTGAGGACTGATTCCTGCTGCTCCTGGAGAACACCTGTTACAGGTGAGTAACTACGCTTTCTCCAGGACCAAGCAGGAAGTCAGTCCTCACATATGGGACTCCCAAGCTTAAGGCTACCGGAGACCCTAAGCACAAAAATGAGCTCCCTCTAGCTCAGCGGCACAGAAGGAAGGAATCTGCACTGAATTATTACCCACCGGTAGCCCCCATCCGGGATGGAGGGTAGGAGTTGCTCAAACCTCGAAGAGATTTCGGAGGACTGCCTGTCCGAAAGCACTGTCCCTGCGGGACTCCCTCTCGAGGCAGTAATGGACCGCAAAAGTCTGGCTCGAAGACCAAGTAGCGGCCCGGCAGATGTCTGCCAGCGGAACACAGCGGAGGTAAGCCACTGACGTAGCCTTCGCCCGAACACAATGAGCCGTGACTCGACTTTCTAACGAGAGTCCGGCTGCCCCATAAGCCCAAGCGATGCAGTCAGCAACCCAGATGGACAGAGTACGCTTGGAGACCGGGAGCCCCAATTTATTGGGGTCAAAAGACACAAAAAGCTGAGCAGCTTTACGGTGCTCCCGCGTACGGTCAAGGTAGAAGTTCAATGCCCTTCTACAGTCCAGGGTATGCAGGACCATTTCAGCTCGGCTGGAGTGTGGCCTGGGAAAGAAGGTCGGAAGTACCACCTTCTGATTGATGTGAAAAGGGGAGACCACTTTTGGAAGAAACTTTGGGTGAGTCCGTAGGACTACCCTATTTTTGTAGAACCGAGTGTAAGGGGGATCAGACACGAGGGCCTGCAATTCACTTACGCGTCTAGCGGAAGTGAGGGCTATCAGGAATAAAGTTTTCCAAGAAAGAAAACGGAGAGAACAGGTAGCCATAGGTTCAAAAGGCGGACAGGTGATCCGCTGTAACACCACATTCAGATCCCAGTCAGGTGCTGGCGGGCGCAGAGGTGGTTTAAGTAGAAGGAGACCTCGGAGAAACCTCGCTACGAGAGGGTCGCTGGAAAGAGGTCTGCCGTCCACCGGCACATGATGTGCTGAAAGAGCACTGAGGTGAACTTTGACGGAGTTGGACTTAAGTCCCAGATTAGAGAGGTAGAGCAAGTACTGCAAGATCACCGACACCGAGCAGGAGAAGGGATCCTGAGACTGCTGGGTACACCAAGTGGAAAAGCGACGCCATTTAAGGGCGTAGCATTTGCGAGTAGAAGGTCGCCGAGAAGCTAGGACGACCTCTTCCACCTCTGCCAGCAGTAGAAGGGGGGCAAGGACTACCCTTTCAGCAGCCAGGCCATCAGATGTAGAGATCTGAGGTTGGGGTGTAGCAGGGACCCCTGATCCTGTGTTAGGAGATCCGGTTGAAACCCCAGAGGGAACGGATCCTCTACCGCTAATTGCAGCAGGAGTGGAAACCACGGCTGTCTGGGCCAGCGAGGAGCTATCAGGATCATGGAAGCTTTGTCTCGGAGAACCTTGAAAAGAGTTCGAGAGACTAGCGGGATGGGAGGAAAGGCATACAGAAGGCTCTTCGACCATGAGAGCAGAAAAGCATCCGCCGCTACTCGAAGTGGATGCGGCTGACGAGAGCAGAAGTGAGGAAGTTGCCGGTTGAGAGGACTGGCAAAGAGATCCATCGTGGGGAGGCCCCACTTCAGGAAAAGTTTCTGAACTACCAAGGGATCCAGGCGCCACTTGTGCGGCTGGAGGATCCTGCTGAGTTTGTCGGCCAGGCAATTTTCTTGGCCTGGGAGATAAACTGCCTTGAGAAGAATGCCGTGGCTGATGGCCCAAGAGCAGAGCTTCTGTGCTTCTCGACAGAGAAGGAAGGAGCCCGTGCCTCCCTGTTTGTTCACGTAGAACATGGCAACCTGATTGTCTGTCTGGACAAGGACGGACTGGTGAGAAGTCAGGTGGGAGAAAGCCTTGAGAGCCAGACGGATTGCTCTGAGCTCCAGGAAGTTGATCTGCTGAGCAGACTCCCACGTGGTCCAGAGACCTTGAGTACATGCCCCTTGGCAATGCGCTCCCCATCCTAGGAGAGAAGCATCGGTCGTCAGCACTTGAGCCGGCTGAGGTGACTGAAAAGGCATTCCGAGCACCAGGTTCGGCCGATGAAGCCACCACTGTAGAGAAGAGGCCAGCGGTCCGGAGACGCGCACTAAGTCAGCTAGGCCGCCCGTGGCTTGTTGCCACTGCTTGCGAGGCACCATTGAGCAGGCCGCATATTCAGGCGGGCATTGGGGGTCACGTGGACGGTGGAAGCCATATGGCCGAGTAGTCTCAGGAAGCGCCTGGCTGAGACCAGGGACTGGCTGCGAAAACGGCCGGCTAGGTCCATGAGCCGTTGAGCCCTGTCGAGAGGCAGGAAAGCTCGTGCCTGAGGAGTGTGCAGTCTTGCGCCGATGAATTCGAGATCCTGTGAGGGGAGCAAAGTGGACTTTGCGAAGTTTATGACAAAGCCCAAGTACTGCAGAAGAGTCACAGTGCGGTGTGTGGCATTGGTGACTTCCGGAGAGGACGATGCTCTGATGAGCCAGTCGTCTAGGTACGGAAAGACATAGAGGCCGTGAAGCCGGAGATAAGCCGCCACCACCGCGAGACATTTTGTGAAGACTCGCGGTGCGGAGGATAGGCCAAAGGGTAGTACTCTGTACTGGTAATGATTTCCTGCCACCACAAACCTTAGGTATTGGCGGTGGCTTGGGTGGATGAGGATGTGCGTGTAGGCATCTTTTAGATCCAAGGAGCATAGCCAATCTCCCTGCTGGAGGTAGGGCAGAAGGATTCCAAGGGTAAGCATCTTGAACTTCTCCCTCACGAGGAACTTGTTGAGGTTGCGCAAGTCCAGGATGGGTCTGAGGCCTCCTGTTCTTTTTGGTATCAGGAAATACCTGGAATAAAAGCCTTGACCTCTCAGGTGGTGGGGCACCGGTTCCACAGCCTGTTCCTGAAGAAGACTTGCTAACTCCTGAAGGAGTAAGTCTCTGTGCAGAGGGAGTCGTGGAGGTTCTCCCGGGAAATAGGAGGGAGGGACCTGGTGGAAGTGGAGAAGATAGCCTTCTCTTACGACTTGAAGCACCCAGGCATCTGAAGTGATGTTGGACCACCTGTGGGCAAAGTGAACCAGCCGGCCTCCGGTGCTGGGAGGAACCAGCTGAGGGGGAGAGGCTATGCTGATGAAGTCAAAAACCCCCACCCTGCTGAGCAGGGGCCGGTGGTGCAGGCTTGGGGGCTTGCTGCCTACGGGACCCGTTACCCCGTCCCTTGGCCTGCTGACCCTGTTGGGGAGCTGCGGAGGCCTGATATTGAGGGTAGTGTTTATAGGCAGCCGCCTTTCTCGGGTAAAAGGACTTCTTTCCTGAGCCCTTCTTTTTCTGGGAAGGGGCGGAGGTCTTCCTAGAAAGCCTAGTTCTGGTGAGAGTCTCCGTCTCGATTTGTGCAGCCTTTTCAGCCATGGGCTTGCCAAAGAGGTTCTCACCTCGGCAGGGGACATCGACCAACTTGTCCTGCACCCAGGGTTCAAGATCAGACGACTGAAGCCAAGCCTGTCGGCGGGCACCGATGCCGGCTGCGGCCACATGAGCCGATGCTTCAAAGCCATCATAGGCTGCTCGGGACATGAATTTGGAGCATTCCCGAATACCAGTTGTTAAGGCCAGGAACCTCCGCAAAGGTTCCTCGGACAGCCCAGCGGAGATTCCGGCTACCTCTTTAGCCAGGTCTCTGAGATACATGCCCATGTAGAGCTGGTAGGTCTGGACCCGACAAGCAAGCATAGAGCCCTGGAAACACTTCTTACCGAGGAGTGCATCTTCTGGCTCTTAAGCCTATGCATGGCCGATTCCACTACCATGGAATGGTGCGGTAGCTGTGCTTTTTGGAAGCCGGGACTCTTGCGGACTCGATAGATGGAATCGACCCGCTTGCTTAATACCGGCGACGATGCCGGACTCTCCCACATGCGGAAGAGTAGTCGTTCCAGCATGGGAGGAACCAGTACAGTAAAGTGTTCCCTGGCGGGAGAGTCATACTGAAGGGCGTCGAGGGGACTGCTTCCGAGGTTCGGACTCAGGTGAGTCTGAGGGGACACACCGAGTCCGAAACGAATCAGGTGACTCTTCCTCTTCAGACTCCCAGGCCGACTCCGAGGAGGAATCGGTGGGGTCGGCTCGGGCAGGCGGAGGCGTCGGCTGCCCCGACACCGAGGGAGTCGGCGTCGACGACCTCGGTCCCGAACGGGAGGCCGAGGGTGACCTCGACCGAGGATCGACTCGAGTTCGCATGGACTCGAGGATCGGCTCGGTCTCCGGGGTCGACTTAGACGTCGACGTCCCGGCGGTCGGGGCAGCGGCGCCAGCGAGGCTAGCGATCAGTGCCCGCTGCTGGTCCATGAAGGCAGATAGTCTGCTCTCCAAGGCCGTCAACCTGAGTCCGACCTCAGGTGACCCAGCAGCCCCCGACTCGGGCCCCGACGGCGTCGGGCCCGACGTCGGACCCCTCGGAGGCGAGTCCAGGAGGACTACAGGACTTACCCGAGCAGGCAACTCCGACTCCAGACGAGGTCGCTTCGGGAGGTGCTCCTTCTCCAAAGACCCGGGACGGCTATCGGGGCTATGCGACCTGGCCCTCGCGGAGCCAGGAGCGTCCACCGACGCCGCCCTCGCGGGTTTTACCTTCCGTCGATGGTCCCCGGAGGGAGAACCCCTGTCGGAGGAACTTCGGCGATGGTCAGAGCTGGAACCTCTGGACGCCGAGGCCTCCGACGAGGTCCGGGTACGGCCGGGGTCAGCGAAGATTCGTTCCCGCTGGTGCCGCCGACTCCTTAACGCTTTGGAGGACATTTTGCTGCAGGCCCCACAGATCAGTTCTTCGTGATCCGGGCCGAGGCAGCGGAGGCAATTATCATGTGTGTCAGTGAGTGACATATTTCTGTCACACTGAACACACTGCTTGAAACCACTGGCAGCCATCGGGGGAAAAAGGGCCCCTGCAAGGTCAAAGGACCGGGCTGCCAGCGAAAAACCGAAAAACGAAACTGACCAAAAATCAGAAAAACCGAAAAATAACAGAAGGACTCGCAACGGCGTCGCGAGTCCGGGCAGGAAAAAGACCGGCGTCGAACCGAAGAAAGAAATAGAAATAAATCACTAAAATCAACTTTTTCAGCGGGGACACGACGGGTACGTCTGTAGGGCTCCGCGGAAAAAAGAAGACTGGCTAAGATGGCACCCTTGGGCGGGAAGGAGACCGCGCATGCGCGCTGCAATTCCCAAAGGCTTTCTTTGAAAGCTGGGGAAAATTGCTCCGCGAGGGCTCCGTCGGCGCCGACGTCACCCATATGTGAGGACTGACTTCCTGCTTGGTCCTGGAGAATTGGGCTTTTCATTGGTTCTTTGTCTCCATCAATCTGCTGGTAGGGGAACACAACCCACTTATCTGGACTGGTCTAGCAGGTCGATATGGCAGCTTATTTTGAGTGAGTCAGTCTGGTACATGTGTTGAAGAAGCCCAAACCACAGCTTGCACTGGTGGTTAAAATCCTGCAGTTCTCCTGGGTACCAAACTTCTTCAGTAAGGGCATACATATTTCTGGGGGTGGGGTTGCCCGTCAGAAGATTGGAGAGCATACACCTTGTTCCTAAAATCCTGAAGTTCGCCCTCTACAGATTGCAGAGTCTTGGCAGAGTTCCTCACAGTCTCTGTGACTATCCCCATCCCAGTCTAGCCCCTGAATGTGGGCTAGTTCAAACTATAAGAGCCAACTCTGGGTAGGAGCATGATAGCAGGGTACAACAGTGCAGGTGTGGAGCTGTAGTCAGGCATGGAGCCAGAACTAGGCATAAATAGTAGCAAAGATAATAGAAGAAATACTACATTGGACGATAGTGTGGAGCTGGTTAGCAGTAGAAGCAGCACAGGCACACTGAAAATTGTTGAACCAGCAAGTGTGTCTAGATGAACTTCCTTAAATACAATATCTAATTGGACACACCCCTTGCTTGTCTAATGGGCTCCTCTAGGGTAACAATTCTCTATCTGCTGCCTCTTATTAAAAGCTGCTAGAGCTGGGTCTCTGTGACTCCACTGAAGGGCTGCAGGTTTGATTTCCAGTATCCTGACACCTCCCTTGTCACTGCAAGAGTTGGATAAAATGTACTTCCAGCTCTTACTGATTGTGTTGTCCAGGGCCTATCGGAGAGAGGAAGTGGGGAATAAGTGTCTGCAGCAAATACACAGCCACCTCTAACTTACTGCCTCGGTCCTCATTCAAGTCTCTGCCCTGTTCTCAGCCTGCATGATTCAACCCCTGCTCTTTTCTATCAGTTTGGCTTTTGGGAAGACTTTGCCTCTCTTTAAGCCTCTATGTGAGACATCAATTCATATGTCAAACTGTGAGGTGAAGAAAAAAGGAGCCTAAGGGACCACAGACCATTTCTTGTTTTTTATGAAATTAGAAATAAAACATATTTCCTCTCCCGCATCCTTCTCATTTACCTTCCTATCTGAATTGCACAACGACCAAGCGACACTGTTGCTTTACTACGCATGTATATGTGTAAATCCCTATTTGGGAAAACGGGGAGGGCAATTTTGAAACTCCACAGGCTGCTTACAGGCTGGTGACTATTTTGTACCTATGGATCTGCAATGCCGTCTTCAAGATGGGAAGTCCTCATGGAGTTTTCATTTGAAAATTCATTGGTGACTTGGTGCCACAGGGGTTCAATATCTGCAACCTTTGCAAGTGAAAAGTGAATAGGATAAAGAAAACACCGGGGGGGGGGCTATATTTACTAATCAGCGGTAGTGGCTTCCGTGCGATATCGGAGCCGTGGCCCCATTGACTTCAATGTGGCCGTGGCTCCGATATCGCACAGAAGCCGCTACTGCCGATTAGTAAACATACCCCTGGGACTTTAAAACAAAATCCCCACATATACTTTAATGGACTCACCCTGAACCCATCTATAGCTACAACAATTTGTAGTGACTCATAGCACTGATAAAATATTCTACACAATAGTGATTTTGCTGCTACAATTATCACTTTATATCTTTATATGACAAAACAAATCCCCTACCTGCAAGATGACCCAGTGACCCTCCTGTGCAGCCAGGTCCAAGGCTTGCTCTGCTACAACTTCTTGACCTTGCCCAAGGGAGACATTATGGAAATTCCTGTTGTCAAATGTGTAACCAAGTTTCTTCCCTAAAATAAATGAAACATCTTCCATCAGCATTATGTTTTCAAAATTCTTTCTCAGAAAGCATTACTGCTATCCTCAGTTGCTAAATTCATAACTCATCCGTCCTGCTCCGAGCACCAGTGCAATGTGACTGTGACGCTGAGCTTCACTTCTAGCCTATGAGCCACTGTTTATATAGGACTCAATAAGGCTGAAGAGCTGCAGGTACTTATAGGGGTTCTATCATAGCTGAAAAGGAGAAAAAAAAAGGGATTATTATTATTCTGAATTTAGTAAAGCTTCTGATAGGGTATGCCATGAAAAGCTGATATTCAAATTATGGAAGAGTTTAGAGAGACTACTTGCGAGGAATAAGAAATGCGCTGAAGAGATGGCATGAAAAGATCATAATTAATTGAACATATTCCAACTGCAATAAAGTTTGTAGGGTCTGTACTTGAACCACTACACTTCTGTGTTTTTAGAAAAAATCTTGAAGAAGGTATAAACATTTCACCTGAAATTTTAACATATGACATACTGATAGAATCTCAACTTTTACAAAGAAATACAGACTTTCTATGGAGACACGGCAGATGATGCATGTGTAGGTTAATGCATTTTTGATCAAAGTTAACTAAGCGATTAGAAAATAGTCCTGGGCATACTGACTACTAATAAATTTAATGTATGTTGATGCAGCACTAGACAAAAGCAAGAGAACAAGGGACAAGATGTGATCGTTCCATAGGATGAGGCTCTTTTCAACTGACACTGGGATTTTTTTTTTGAAACATGGAATACACTGAGAGGGGAAATAAGGGTGAGACTCAAACAGTAAGGGTTGAATTAAGGCATAGGCAAACAGGCACATGCCTAGGGCCTGTTTAAGGGATATAGATCTATAATTTCCTACTTCTAAGGGGTCTTGGCCTGATGGTCCGGTCAGGGCAGGACAACAATAAGTACCTCAGCCACAGTACCCATAATTTATCCCTACTCTAAAGCTTCCTGGTATACAATATGCTATTTGGGGTTCAAAACTGAATTAAATGCCTTATGGAACTTGGTGATGAAGCTATTTCTCCCTGGGGCTTTATGGCCATTCAAGTTCTGAATAGCTGCAGACATTTCCTGTAGTGAAATAGGGGAGTCCGATGCACCTCTGTCCTCTTCACTCAACAGAAGATGCCACAGATTCTGAAAAAAACCCTCTTCATATGATTCTGTAATATATAACATTGAATAACAAAAGAGAAACTCCTAACTACCAGCAATCCCTTCTAGGTTCTCCAGATCTCTTGAATTCTTTCCCTGTACCTCTTCCCCTGGAGGTAGGTGGTTAGCAAATATCCAGCTGTATTATTGCTAGCATAGTATTGAGACTTCTGCATAAACAGCTCGTTTCTGGCATTTTGACTAAGGAGCTTGATATAAGCATATTTCAATTTCAGCAAGTGATTTGAGCCTCCTTTGCCTTAATGTCCCTCTCAAGGTCTACCAGGTTTTACCTAAGCTGTCTATTCTGATATGTATAACTCATGATCACCCTCTGGACTGTAGCCTTAAATGCATCCCACCTAATAGCTTCAGAAACCAGCAATCTTGAAGCATAAAGATTTCAAGTATAAAGTTCAATAGTGCCCAGGACACGAAAAGACGCAGCTGCCTTATCACTCTGTTCTCTCTTGGTCAACTTTCAAGAGATTTAAAACCATTAAGAACTCAGTCCTCAAGTACCCAGGTAAAGATCCCAAAACTGTGGATACAATGGGGAAAAAGATCATCCTAGAAGTGATGCTCAGCTATAGGAGTACTGCTCACCAGCTCCAAATCTTCAATTTTCAGCATTCTCAACTGCAAAAGATTCTCAAGCATATCAAGTCCATCTACAGAGATACAGACCTTATTCTTACCCAAGGACTTCATTAAGTGCTATAGGGGCACATAGAATGGAATAGCTCAGGGCATTGACCCTATATAAAGAGGTATATAAGCACTTCACAGATGCTCTTTGCATGGGGTATAGTTTATTCGGACACAAAGTTAAAGAAACCGTTTTGCAAATTAAGCATCACTGTTCCACCCTGAGAGAGCTGTCTGGCAAGAATGAAGAAGCTTTTTCCTCTTCAAGGAGATCCCAGCCTCAGACATTCCAAAGACCTTATCAACCAGTATTTGCAACCATATTATTCCAGGAGAAGGCTCCAGTCATATTCTTGATTCTCTCATCAACAGCTGTCATCGATAGGATGCTATTCCAAGGGTTGCAGCGCAGAGATGGCATCCATCTGTCCAAGAAGGGTCAACATGTCTTCAATAGCAGACTGGCAAACCTACTGAAGAGGGCTTTAAACTAGATTCACTGGGGATGGTAAAGAAAGCCCCCAGGTAAGTGAACATTAAATACCTATATGGAAATGGGTAAAAAGAGCAACATCTCGAAAGTGGTATGTATAAATGCCCGCAGCATGGGAAATAAGATCCCAGATATTGAGGCTTTAATGGGAGAGGCTGACTTGGATTTGGTGGCAGTAACAGAGGCATGGTTCACGGACAACCATGACTGGTATGTAACTATACCAGGCTATACCTTATTCAGAAAGGACAGGATATGAAGAAGAGGAGGAGGAGTGGCACTATATGTAAAAAATAATATTAAAGCTATGGAAATTCAGGGCTTAAAAGGGAGAGAGGAGGCACTGTGGGTTAAACTCAAAAGAGGGAAAGAGAAATCTATTTGCCTTGGTGTGATATATAGACCTCTCTCACAGGAAGAAGTGGTGGACGGAGATTTAATAGAAGACATACGCAGTATTGCCAGAAAAGGTGAAGTGCTATTCATAGGGGATTTCACTATACCAGATGTTGACTGGCGCATCCCTGCTCCAGTATCATCTAGAAGAAAGTAGATCTGGATTCTTTAGGAAGAACTATTCAGGCATCTCATAACAGAACCCATGTGTGAAGGGGCTATACTGGACAGTGCTTAGCAATGGTGAAAGTGTTTCTGATGTTACAGTGGGAGATCATCTCACATCCAGAGATCACCAGATGGTGTGGCTCACTATTAGGACTAGGTTGGCCAATACCTCAAGGAGTCACTAATGGGATGGGAACAGCTGGGGGATGTAGAAAAACCATGGGCAAAATTGAAAGATTATATTTTAAGGGCAACCAACCTTTTTTTTAGAATGGTAAATAAAGGTAAAAGGAAAAGGAGACCACAATAGTTCTCAAAAGAAGTAGCTGAAAAGGTGAAGAAAAAGAGGGAGGCCTTCATGAAATACAAGAGATCACAGAGAGAGGAAGACAGGCATCTATATTTGGAAAATCTTAGAGAGACTGTCAAAGTAGTCAAGAAAGCAAAGATTCAAACAGAGAAGGAAATAGCCAATGCAATAAAATGGGGATAAGACATTTTTCAGATATGTTAGTGAGAGGAGGAAGGGCAAAATTGTATTGTCAGACTCAAGGGTAAAGGGGAGGAATATGTAGAATCTGATGAGGATAAAGCAGAATTGCTTTACAATTATTTCTGTCTGTGTTCATAGATGAAGGACCAGGAGCAGAATCTTAGAAAACACCCACAAATGGGAAAAGAAGCAAGGGACATCTTGAACGATTTTCGGAAGGCAGTGTTCGTGAGGAACTAGCTACACTAAAAGTAGACAAAGCCATGGGACCAGATGGGATACATCCTAGAATACTGAGGGAATTTGAGGACGTTCTAAAAGCTCCACTGACTGACCTTTTCAATGCCTCTTTGGAGTCGGGAGTGGTGTCAGAGGACTGGAGAGAGGAATGTGTGGTCCCTTTACACAAAAGCAGAAATAAGGATGTGGTTGAAAACTACCGGCTGATTAGGTTAACCTCAGTGATGAATAAATTATTGTAAGCACTGCTGAAGGAGAAAATAGTGAGGTTTCTGGAATCCAACAGATTACCAGATCTGAGGCAGCATGTATTCACCAGAAGCAGGTCTTCTCGGACAAATCTGATTGATTTCTTTGACTGGGTGACCAAGAAGTTGGACTGAGGGAGAGCCCTAGAGGTGGTGTATTTAGATTTCAGTAAAGCCTTTGACACCGTTCCGCACAGGCGATTTATAAACAAACTGAGCACCCTAGGGATAGACCCTAAAGTTACTGCATGGGTTAGAAATTGGTTGGGGGGAGGCAACAAAGGGAGCTCACTCTAGGAGAAGGAAGTTACCAGTGGTGTACCACAGGAATCTTTCCTTGATTCGTTTCTTTTTAAAATTGTTGTTAATATTGTAAACGGCCTTGATTACATGATAAGGTGGCATAAAAGATCCCTAAATAAATTAAATAAATAAACATCTTTGTTATTGATATTGCAGAAGGGCTGTCGGGTAAGGTTTGCCTCTTTGCGGGAGACTATTCCATGCATCTACCACTCTTTCTTTAAAGAAATATTTCCACATATTACTCCTGAGTCCATCCCCTTTCACCCTCATCCTATGTCCCCTGGTAGCAGAGCTTGCTTTCAGTCGAAAGAAGGTCTCCCCCTGTGCATTTATGCCATGGAGGTATTTAAACATCTCAATCATATCACCTCTATCCCGCCTTTCCTCTAAAGTATACATATTAAGATCCTTAAGTCTGTCCACTAACCATTTTAGTAGCAACCCTCTGTACTGACTCCAACCTGTTTATATCCTTTTGAAGGTGTGGTCTCCAGAATTGCACACAAGACTCCAAAAAGTGGTAGATGCGTGGAATAGTCTCCCAGTGGAGAGGGGCTAGAGATGAGAACAGTATCTGAATTCAAAACAGCATGGGACAAATACAGAGGATCTCTAAAGGAAAAAAGGGGACTGTTATAGTGGTTGACAAGGAAGGGCAGACTAGATAGGCCATGTGGTCTTTTTCTGCCATCATGTTTCTATGTTTCTTACCAGCCTCGCCAGACATTGACAGAAAGAAGGCAACAATCATCTGCCCCCAAACCCAATGTGAAGAGAATCCCATCTTTTTGACTATCCAGAAGTGAGGGCGAGGTTAATGTACTTTGCAAACCAGTGGAAAAAGGCTACAATGAACAAATGGGTGATCAAGATCATATACAGGACTGACTTCATTCAAACGCCCCCACATGCTTCTCCACAACCGGGCAATCAGTGGATGGGGAATGACACCATTCTTGCCTTTGAAATATAAGTCTCTCCCGATAAGCAGAGTCACAGATTTTACTCCAGATACTTCCTAATGCTCAAAAAGTTTGGTTGGTTCTATGTCTCCTTCCTGGACCTCAAGGATCTCAACAAGCTTGTAAAGAAGGAGAAATTCAAAATAAATTCCATGGGCACCATCTTACCACTCTTGAAACAAAATGATTGGTTACCCTCCCTAGATCCCAAAGATGCTTATGCACATATCCCTGTTCACCCGAGGCATCATCAGTATCTAAGGTTCACTTTTTGAGAACATATAAACAAACAAGGGAGAATCCAGAACCCTCAGATTTTGTTAGGAGGCTGTAAGAATATGCCATTTGACTTTATTCCTGGGAATTTGCCTATGGGTTACCTACCTCCAAGGCATTCACAATCAGTTGACTGACAATCTAAGCAAACAGCTTGTTCCTCACGAATGGTTCCTCGATATCGCAGAAGCATTTCAGACTTTTCAGTGCTGGGGACTTCCAGACATGGATTTATATGTGATCTATACGTGATTTATACGTACAACAAGAAATGCCAAGTATTTTGCTCAAGACTCCAAACCAGCCCCAGCTTTACTCAAGATGCTTTTCTCATCCCTTGGGAACTTCTCTATGCATTTCCTAGTCTCCAGAATGATTCAAAAAGTTCTATAGGATGCAGCTCACCTAATTCTCATAGCTTCACACTGGGCTCACCAAGCCTGGTTTCCATGGCTTCTGATGCTAGTAAAGGACACTCCTATTCCTCTCAGAAACAGTACCACTCTCCTCACACAACGATCATTTATCCAGATGTTCATTCTTACTGCCTGGTTATTGAAAGCAGTTCTACTACTACTGAGCATTTGTATAATGCTACAAGATGTACGCAGCGCTGCACAGACATGTAAAAGACAGTCCCTGTTCATCAGAGCTTACAATCTGGTCAAGTCAGACAACACAATAGGTGTAGACAGTGATACATCTAGGGGCAATGGTAAGGAAATACAAGGAGATCAGTTATTTGATACTCTGCCACTAATTCAACAGCTTAAAGATGTCTTTATTGATGCACGCAGGCCATCGACAAGAACGTTTTTCAGTGTAAATGGACCAGTTTTTCACACTGGATTCAATCATGTCTACATCTGCTATTCTATTCCAGTAGCTCATGGCTCTTTCTAAACAGTTTGAAGACTAATTCAGTCCATTTCCATCGCAGTGCAATTGCTGCTTATCACCAGCAAACTGAAGGAAAACTGATAAGAATATAAGAACATAACATATGCATACTGGGTCAGACCAAGGTCAATCAAGCCCAGTATCCTGTTTCCAACAGTGGCCAATCTAGGTCATAAATACCTAGCAGTCTCCTCAAACGACAGAGGTTCCTTAATGCTTGTATTGGGTCAAGCAGTGATATCCCGGGTCCCTTTTAATAATGGTTTATGAACCTTTCCTCCAGGAACTTGTCCAAATCTTTTTTAAACCCAGCTACACTAACAGCTTTTACTACATCCTCCGGTAACAAATTCCAGAGTTTGATTACATGTTGAGTGAAAAAATATTTTCTCTTATTAGTCTTAAATAGGTTACCCTATAGCTTCATTGCATGTCCCCTAGTCTTTGAGTATTATGGTTTATGTTTTTTCCTTTACTGTCATACAGGCATACCTGAGAAGCGCTTTTTGAACAGCAGGAATTGAGTCTTCACATATGGGTGACGCCGGCACTGACAGAGCCGACATGGGAACGCTCCCCAGCGTCCTTTAGGAAAGCTTTTGGAGCATCCCACTGCGCCTGCGCTACTGCCTTCCCGCCTTTCCAACTCTCCCTCCTCAGTTGGGTTTGTAGCTGAGATAAAAGGAGAGAAGGAGAGAGCAAAAGAGAGAGAGATAAAGAGATACAACTCCTAGGGGAGGAGGGTGGGTTGTGAAGACTCAAATCCTGTGGTTCCCAGAGATCATCTGTTACAGGTGAGTAAAAACGCTATCTCCAGGAATAAGCAGGAATGTAGTCTTCACATATAGGACTCCCTAGCTTGGAGATGCCAGGGAGATGACCACAGAGAGAGCAGTGAAACACAGGCAGAAGTGGGTTATCTTTCCTCCCAAGGATCTCTGTATCAAAACCCGGGATGGGGGTGTTCTAAGTCTGAAAGAGATGCTGGAGAATAGCCTGGCCAAATGAGGCATCATCCCGACAGGAGTCCTTGTCCAAGCAATAATGGGCCGCAAATGTGTGGGCAGAGGACCAGGTTGCTGCTTTGCAGATTTCAACAATCGCCACTGAGCGTAGATTTGCAATAGAGGCAGCCATTACGCGCACATTGTGTGCTGTGACATGACCTTCAAGAGAAAGTCCTTTACTCTCATAGGTAAAAGAGATACAGTCTGCAATCCACTTGGAGAGAGTTCTCTTAGAAACCGGTAGACCGAGGTGACTGGAATCAAAGGCAACAAAAATATGTGAAGCCTTTCTGTGCTGTCTAGTTCTCTGAAGATAAAATGCCAAAGCACACTTGCAATCCAGAGTATGTAGATTCCTTTCTGCACTAGAGGCATGAGGTCTAGGGAATTAAACAGGCAGGTAAACCGATTGGTTCAAATGAAAAGGTGAAACCACCTTTGGCATAAAGTGGGGATGAGTCCTAAGGACTACCTTATCATGGTGAAATCGTGTATAAGGTGGGTCAGCCACTAGAGCTTGGAGCTCACTGATGCGTCTGGCAGAAGTGAGGGCAATTAGGAAGATGACTTTCCAATAAAGAAACTTCAGGGATGTAGTGCCTAGGGGTTCAAGGACAAGATTAAGATCCCATGCCACAGGTGGTGGCCTAATGGGAGGCTTAGTTAAGAGTAGACCTCTCATAAAACACGCTACAAGCGGTTGAGAGGAGATAGGTTGTCCATCAAAGGGCATGTGAAAAGCCGCGATGGCACTGAGGTGAACTCTTACTGAATTAGTTTTAAGTCCAGAGGATGAAAGGTGGAGGAGATACTTAAGTAACGCATCTACTGGAATGGAAAAAGGATTAAGATCCTTTTTTGAACAACAAATTGAGAACCTTCTCCATTTAAAAGCATAAGCACGCCTTGTGGAAGGTTTCCTGGAAGCCAGAAAGATATCTTTAACCTATTGGGAGAGGTTGATATCCTGGAGTTCTAAGCTCTCAGCAGCCACGCCATCAGGTACAAAGACTGAGGATTCGGGTGCAGAAGCATTCTGTTCTCTGGGATAGAAGATCTGGAGCACATCCCAACTCCAGAGGTTTGGCTTGAGAGAGACGTAGAAGCAGTGGGTACCACGTCTGTTGTGGCCAGCGTGGGGCTATGAAGATCATATAGCTCCTGTCTCTCTGAAGCTTGAACAGAGTCTTCGGAATGAGGGGAACAGGTGGGTAGGCATAGGTTTTTTGGTGATGCCCACCATTGGAGGGACGAAATGAGATGTGCAGAGTTCCTGATTCTGTCTGCCAGACGACCTGATGCTTGAGTCCACTGCGAAGCTAGGTTCCACTGAGCTCCCTGCATGTGTAGACAAGCATAGGGAACCACATATACAGTGAAAACCGTATGACTAAGAAAATGAAGCATTTCTCGAGCAGTTAGGGAGGTTTTCATAGCTGCTTGAGAAGCTAGTTGAACTATTCGAGCGCAGTGTACCTGTGGCAGGTAGCCCTTGACTGCTGGGTGTCTAGAAGAGCCCCTCTGAACTCTAAGGTTTGAGAAGGGGTGAGATGGGATTTTGGAAGATTTAGTACAAACCCAAAATGTTGAAGACCTGCATTGTGTGGGAGAGGGCAGAGCTGGCCTCTGGAGCTGACGGTGCTCAGATGAGCCAGTCATCTAAGTAAGGGAAAACAAATATCCCTAGAGTTCTTAGAAATGCTGCTACTACTGCCATGCATTTTGTGAAAACTCTTGGGGCAGAAGCCAGACCAAAGGGAAGAACCCTCTACTGGTAATGTCTTCCCTGAAAGAGGAACCAAAGAAACCTCCTGTGATCCTTGTGGATAAGGATGTGTGTATATGCATCCTTTAGATCTAGAGAACATAGCCAATCCTGACTCTGGATGTACGGGAGAAGTGTTCCGAGAGAGATCATTTTGAATTTCTCTCGGAACAGATACTTGTTTAATTCTCGGAGGTCCAAAACGGGTCTGTATCCTCCTGTTTTCTTTGGTATAAGGAAGTAGGATGAGTAGAAGCCCAGACCTTGTTGGGAAGGTGTCACTTCCTCTATCGCACCCTGAGCAAGAAGGGTGGTGATCTCCTGGCACAAGAGTGTGGTAAGAGGGGGCCGGGAGCTGAACTCTCTTGGAGTGGAGGGAGGGGGCATACTTTGGAAGTGAAGTTTGTACCCCTCTGTCAATATGGAGAGAGTCCAATGTTCTGATGTTATCTGGTGCCATCTTTTGGCAAAGTAACTCAGTCTGCCTGGGATGTAGACTGGCTCTGGGATTTCCAGGGGTAGGACAGCTACATTTTCTAGCAGGAAGTCAAAGACCTTGTGGAGGCTGGGTCTGCTGTGATGGTTGAGCTCTGGGGGTCTGAGCCTTCCTTTTATGTTTCGGTTCTTGCTGTCCCTTCTGGGAAGCATGGACGGGACAGTGGACCGCATGGGTGTAAGAAGGATAAAATTTCTTCTTCTTGTTGAAAAAGGGCTTCTTAACCATCTTTTTCTTAGCTGGGTTGACTGTGGTCCTAGAGAGCCTCTTTAGGGTGGTATTCTCGGACTCAAGCTGAGAAGCTTTCTCTTGCTAATCCTTGCCAAAGAGGTTTTTTCCCGTGCAAGAAATATTCCCATAAGAACATAAGATATGCCATACTGGGTCAGAGCAAGGTCCATCAAGCCCACTATCCTGCTTCCAACAGTGGCCAATCTAGGTCATACGTACCTACAGAAGCACTTTCCCCAAAAGACACAGGTTCCACAATGCTTGTATTGGGTCAAGCATTGATATCCTTTGTCCCTTCTTAATAATGGTTTATGGACCTTTCCTCCAGGAACTTGTCCAAAACCTTTTTTTGAACCCAGCTACAATAACAGCTTTTACTACATCCTCTGGTAAAAAATTCCAGTGTTTGATTACACGTTGAGTGAAAAAAATATTTTCTCTTATTTATCTTAAATAGTTTACCCTGTAGCTTCATTGCATGTCTCCTAGTCTTTCTATATTTTGATAACGTAAATCGATCTACGTTTACCTGTTCCACTCCGTTCATTAATTTATAGACTTCTATCATATTTCCCCTCAGCTGTCTCTTTTCCAGGTTAAACAGCCCTAGCCTTTTTAGCCTTTCTTCATAGGGGCATCCTTCCATTCCCTTTATCATTTTGGTGGCTCTTTGAACATTTTCTAATAACATTATATCCTTTTTAAGATACGGCGACCAGAACTGCACACAATATTGAAGGTGCGGTCGCACCATGGAACAATACAGAGGCATTATAATATCCTTTGTTTTATTTTCCATTCCTTTCCTTATGATACCTAGCATTCTATTTGCTCTCTTGGCCGCCGCTGCACACTGGGCCGAGGGATTTAACATGTTATCCACAATGACACTTAAATCTTTTTCCTGAGTGGTGGTTCCTAATGTGGAACCTTGCATCGTGTAACCATATTTTGGGTTGTTCTTACCTAGGTGCATATCTTTGCACTTGTCCACATTAAATTTCATCTGCCATTTTGATGCTTAGTCTTCCAATTTATCAAGATCCTATTGCAATTTTTCACAATCCTCATGGGTTTTAACAACTTTAAATAGTTTTGTTTCATCTGCAAATTTCATAACCTCACTCATTATTCCCTTTTCCAGGTCATTTATGAATATGTCAAAAAACAGCCGACCCAGTACAGATCCCTGGGATACTCTACTATTCACCTTTCTCCATTGGGAAAATTGGCCATTTAGCCCTACCCTCTGCTTTCTATCTTTTAACCAGTTCCTGATCTACAATAGCACACTGCCTCTATCCCATGACTCTTTAGTTTTGCCAAAAGTCTCTGAGGAGGGACCTTGTCAAAGGCTTTCTGAAAGTCCAAATACACTATATCAACTGACTCACCTTTGTCTACCTGTTTATTCACACCTTCAAGAAAACATAACAGATTAGTAAGACAAGATCTTCCTTGCCGAAAGCCATGTTTGCTGTCTCCCATTAAGTCATGACTATCTACATGTTCAGCAATTTTGTTCTTCATGATGGTTTCTACCATTTTTCCCGGTACTGACATCAGGCTCACCGGTCTGTAGTTTCCCGAATCAGCCCTGGAACCTTTTTAAAAATTGGTGTTATGTTGGCCATGCTCCAATCTTCAGGTATTACAGATGATTTTAATGATAGTTCACAGATTAGTAATAGCAGGTCTGCAATCTCTTATTTCAGTTCTTTCAACACCCTTGCATGTATGCCATCTGGTCCAGGTGATTTGCTACTCTTCAGTTTATCAAATAGTTGTAATAAATCTTCCCGATGTATCGATATTTCCTTCAATTCTTCCACACCTTTAAATACCACTTCAGTCATGGATAACATCCCTACATCTTCCTCAGTAAAGACCAAAGCAAAGAATTCATTCATTCTCTCCGCTATCGCCTTGTCGCCTCTTAGTGCCATTTAACCCCTCTATCATTTAATGGACCAACTGACTCTCTCACAGGTTTTTTGCTGTAAATGTACTTGAAAAAAAGACTTTATTACACATTTTTGCTTCCACAGCAAGCTTCTTCTCAAATTCTCCCTTTGCCTGCCTTATCAATGCCTTGCATTTAACTTGCCAGTGCTTGTGCTGTTTCCAATTTTCATCATTTGGCTCTTTTTTTCCATTTCCTGAAAGATGCTTTTTTGCCAACAATAGCCTCTCTGGCCTCACCTTTAAAACATGCTGGCAGTTTTTTGGACTTCCTTCCACTTTTCTTTAAGCTCGGAATACAGCTGGTCTGGGCTTCCAAGATAGTATTTTTAAACAACACCCAAGCTTGATGTAAGTCTTTAACCTTTGCAATTGCTCCTTTTAGTTTTTTCTTAACTATTTTCCTCATTTTATCATAGTCTCCCTTTTGAAAGTTAAAAGGTAGTACTGTGGATTTCCTTACCATCCCTCCTCCGCTAATTAAATCAAACGCGATCATGCTATGATCACTATTGCCAAGTGGCCCCAACGCCCTTATCTCTTGCACCAGATCTGATGTTCCACTAAGGACTAGGTCCAATATGGCTTCCCCTCTGGTCAGTTCATGAACCAGCTGCTCCAAGAAGCAGTCATTTATTTCATCTAGGAACTTAGTCTCCCTACCATGTCCTGTTGTGACACTGACCCAGTCGATACCGGGGTAATTGAAATCACGCATTGTTATTACTGTGCAGTAACTTTTGTTAGCTTCCTTGATTTCTTTGAGCATTTTATCATCCATTTGTTCATTCTGGCCAGGCGGTCGATAGTACACCCCCACTGCCATTGCCTTCCCCTTTTTACATGGAATTTCAATCCATAGAGATTCTACAGCAAATTTTGTTTCCTGCAAAGCTTTAATCTTTTCTGACTGAATGCCCTCTCTAACATAGAGCGCAACCCCTCCACCAATTTGATCAGCTCTATCATTACGATATAGTTTGTACCTAGGTATTATAATGCCCTACTGGTTGTCCTCCTTCCACCATGTCTCTGAGATTCCAATCATATCGAACCTCTCATTTAGTGCTATATATTCTAACTCTCCCATTTTATTTTTTAGACTTCTAGCATTTGCATACAAGCATTTTAGAGACTGTATTTTATTTATATTAATCTGGCTATTGGTGGTAGGCATAGGTAATTTGGAATCTTTAAGCTCTGTCTGCTCCATACTCAAGGGCATTTGGGCTACTTTACTCTTTTTTGGAACCTCTCTGCTTTTGGTAGTATCCTTCAAGGATACATTCTTCCGAACCATGTGCTCTTGGGTGACTGTCAGCTTTCCCCTATTATCTAGCTTATCTTGCACCCACTGTTCTAAATCAGATGCTTGTAACCAAGTAATCCGACGTGCACCGATGGAAATAAAAGAAGTCCTGCTAATATACTCAAAACAATAAAAAGTTACTCTGTTCATGAACTTGGAAACATTCTGGGAATGTTAAACAAGTGTCAGGAAATCAGCCCTCTTGTCGTCTGGGAGAAGAGAAGCCATTAGTTCCAAATCTTTGGTCACCTCCCAAAGAAACATACCCATGTTGAGTATGTATGAACTTATTCTGGCCGATAACATGGAGGCCTGAAAGCATCGACAGCCAAAGGCATCATGAGTTCTTGCCTCATGGTCCAGGGGATTAGATGAATGTGTCTTAGCACTTTTAATTTGACGCATTGCCGACTCCATAACCATGGAATGGTGTGGTAACTGCGTCTTCGGGAAACTGGGACACTGTGGTACCCGGTACATGGTATCGAATCTTCGAGAATGTGGAGACACCATTAAGGGTGTTTCCTACATCCTAAGCATGAGGTCATGCAATATCCGATGACTGGTCTGGTCCCAAGCATTTAAGATACCAGTCATGGGTGTCAGTAGCAGAAATGGTACTGCTACACTTGGAACACTTTTTGAAACTACTAGTTGGTTTCTCCATTTTGAGGAAGAAAGGCTCCTAAGGCCCAAAATAGCACCTAAGCACCTAGAGGGAAAGACCCTCCAAGAAAAACCTTTTTTTTTTTAAGGCAAGAAAATAGAAGAAAAGAACACTGATGATACCGGTGCTGGCGTCAACGGGAAGGCAGACACACCACAAAAAGAAAAGATTTTCTGCGGTGACAGGAATTGCTCTCTGTCAGCTCCACGGAAAACGAAAAACTGAGGAGGGAGAGTTGGAAAGGCGGGAATGCAGCAGCGAGATGCTCCCGAAAGCTTTCCTATAGGACATTGGGGAGCATTCCCGCGTAGGCTCCATCGGTGCCAATGTCATCCATATGTGAAGACTACATTCCTGCTTGTTTCTGGAGATCATAGGCACCCGGATGTAAATGTGTGTGTGTAACTCTACACACGTGCGTGTGTCTTTTATAAAATACCCAGGTATATCATAGTTCCACCCTCTGCCCGAACTACACCCCCAAAGAGCAAGCAGTGTGTATATAGGTACGTCATGTCAGCATTCATAGTTAGACATGCGTATACCACGAGACAATTTCATAAAGGGCCTTTTCCACCTGCAAAAAACGTTTGCACCAGAAAAACCTTTATAAAATTCTCCCAGAATGGCTTTTCCAGTTAACAAATTAAGGTCTTCATTTACTAACTTTTGTTAACGATTTAACACATATTTATTTTGTGTTACGTTTACAATAGTAATAGTAAATAGGTCCCATAGAGAATAATGGCGTTAAATCATATTAAAAGAAATTAGTAAAAGAGGGCCTAATTTATTCATTATTTTCCATTGCACTTTGGATGTACAAAGAGATAGGAGCCTTCTCCCAAGTATAGTCCAATACTCTTAACAATAGTCCAGGCCTCTCAGACTACAGGAAACGCACGCATCTTACTCAAAGCAAAAATAAAAACATATTTTGAGTCTTTGTGCTGCTCATGAACACATTACCCACGTACCTTGCTTCTCCACATCCTTTAATGGATCAACGCCAGGGGACAAGATAAAGAACATTGGTGTTCCAGGTCCAGACTCATCAAAAGATGTTGCAAAGTCTAAAGATCTTCCAATAACATATTTGCTTCCTAACTTCTCCTCCACAAAGTCCCTGCAAAAGAGGAATTTCTCAGATTAAATGTTTCTTTCGGCCAAATAATCCAGAAAGCATAGTACTGACAATTTGCTAAACTGATGTGCTTATAAAAAATACACACAGCTGAGTACTGGAGTGGAGGAATAGTCATGTGGTTAGAGCACTGGCCTGGGAGCCAGACCACCTCCCAACATGTCTGCAGTTTCATGTGCTACCAGAAGGCCAGCAGCAACAATGAAGTGAACCATCTTGGAGAAAATCAAGCACCAAGACTGTATTTCCCTTGTAAGTTCATAATCAAGTCCATAGAAATCCACTCCAAAAGTTTAGAGGATGTGGCTAGTGCCATTAACAGTCACTGGAGGTTATTTGCAACTGGTTGCAACAAAGTAGTATGTCAATTAATCACAAAAAAACCGAAGTAATGTATATCTCCAAAGAACCGAATTTTGACCCACCCACATCAATAACACTATGTAACAACACTTACCAAACAAAAAAAGAAATAAAGTATCTAGGAGTCACATTTGACTGTGACCTAAAGATGGAAAAACACCTCCGAAAGACCAACAGAGCAGTTTTCCACAAGCTTAGAGTGCTCCAACCCATTCGGAATATTATTGATCCCCAAGACTTCAGAACTGTGGCCCAAGCACTCATCATGCCACATTTTGACTACTGCAACGCCATCCTACAAGGTTTACCTAAAAAAACCCTAAACATATTACAAATGGCACAAAATGTAGCTGCCAGGGTCATAATGAAGAAAAATCTAAGTGACCACATCACACCAGTGCTAATTCAATTACACTGGCTACCCATAACAGCTCGAACAAAATACAAAATACTAACAACCACCTTCAAACTCATCCACAACTTAGCACCTTCCTTCCTCAACAACCTAGTAAGATCCCAACCTCCTACCCGAAACAGAAGAACCAACATCCTTCACACTCCAACAGATATAAGATCTGCCAAAGCTAACACCAGCCACAGGGCTTTCTCATATGTGGCACCAACACTGTGGAACCAACTCCCACCAGAACTACGAGCTAGCAATGACCTTCTAGACTTCAGAAAGAAACTCAAAACACACATTTTCCAATCTCATTTCAACCTGAACTAAATCCACAGATGGAGCAGCCCCTGACCACTGTGGCCAAAAAGCTTATCCTGTATATATGTATTTATGTATATATGTAAATGAACTCCCCCATAGCTAAGAAGTGTTAACTCTGTATGATGTGCTTTTCTGACAATCTGTATGTAAACAAAATTTGTACCTGCCTTGATTCGGCAGTTTCACAATAGTAATCCTACCCGCTTCTGATCGCTGGAAGGAGCGGGCTACAAATGCTTGCTAAATAAATTAATAAATAAATAAATTTGATGGATGATCTGTGTATATTTTAGGCACAAATTCCACAGGAGATAAGATTTCTCTTTATAACCTTGCCCCATTCTGGCCATCAGAAGTCTCAGCCAACTAGTCCCCAGATCCTGCAAATGTCAGGGTGGTTTGCAGGGCCGGCCCGTCCATTGAGCGAGAATGTTTTTTGCACAGGGCCCCGCGTTTCAGGGGGCCCCGCGCAAAAAACGTTCTGATCCAAAAGTAAAATGAAAAAAAAATAAAAAAAAGCTGTCTGCTGCCGCTTCCGGGGCCGCCGCGGCAGAATCGAGTGTGCCGCGGGGCCCCCCCCTGTGCCCGGCAGAGCCTGCCCTCCCCTGTATCAGCTCTCTCTTTCCAGTGGCAGTCACACGCGCCGGCTTTCAGAGCGCGAAGGGACTAGTTTCCCTTTCGCGGCTCTGTTAAGCCCGCGGGGGCTAATGGGAGTTCCCATCAGCCCCCGCGGGCTTAACAGAGCAGCGAGGGAGAAACTCTCCACTCGCGCTCTGAAAGCTGGCGCGTGTGACTGCCGATGGAAAGAGAGAGCTGATACAGGGGAGGGCAGGCTCTGCCGGGCACAGAGGGGGCCCCGCGGCACACTCGATTCTGCCGCAGCGGCCCCGGAAGCGGCAGCAGACAGCTTTTTTTTATTTTAAATTTTCCCTGGGCTGGGCTGGGGGGGGTTAGGAGTGGTGATGGGTGATGGGCGCTGGGGGGGGGTTAGGAGTGGTGATGGGCGCTGGGGGGGGGGGGTTAGGAGTGGTGATGGGCTATGGGGGGGCTTAAACTAAAAATTGGGAGATGGATTAGGACTGGAAATGGGCTGGTGGGATTAGGACTGGAAGTGGGTTGATGGGGGGTTAGGAATGGTAATGGGCTATGGGGGGGGTTTAAACTAAAATTGGGGGATGGGGGCTTAGGACTGGAAATGGGCTGGTGGGATTAGGACTGGAAGTGGGTTGATGGGGGGTTAGGACTGGTAATGGGCTATGGGGGGCTTAAACTAAAACTTGGCTGAGGGGGGATTAGGACTGGAAATGAGCTGGTGGGATTAGGACTGGGAGTGGGCTGATGGGGAGGTTAGGACTGGTAATGGGCTATGGGGGGGCTTAAACTAAAAATTGGGTGATGGGGGATTAGGACTGGAAATGGGCTGGTGGGATTAGGACTGGAAGTGGGTTGATGGGGGGTTAGGACTGGTAATGGGCTATGGGGGGCTTAAACTAAAAATTGGGTGATGGGGGATTAGGACTGGAAATGGGCTGGTGGGATTAGGACTGGGAGTGGGCTGATGGGGAGGTTAGGACTGGTAATGGGCTATGGGGGGGCTTAAACTGAAAATTGGGTGATGGGGGATTAGGACTGGAAATGGGCTGGTGGGATTAGGACTGGGAGTGGGCTATGGGGGGCTACGACTGGTAATGGGTTGGGGGGGGTTGCTAGGACTGGAAATGGGCTGAGTGGACGGGGGCTTGAACTGCAAATAGCTGATGGGGACGGGGCTTGGAATGGAAATGGGCTGAGAGGAAGTGGGGGGCTTGAACTGCAAATAGCTGATGGGGACGGGGCATGGAATGGAAATGGGCTGAGGGGAAGTGGGGGGCTAGAACAGCAAATAGCTGATGGGGAGTGGGACTTGGAATGGAAAGGGCATGAGGGGAAGTGTGGGTCTTGAACTGCACATAGCTGATGGGACGGGGGGCTTGGAATGGGCTCTTAGGGGAGGGAGCTAGGACAGGAAATGGGCTGCTGGAGGGGCTAGGATACGACTGGGAAATGGGTGGTGGGGGGAGCTAAGATTGGAAATGGGCGGTGGTGGGGGCTTGGATTGAAATGGACTCATGGAGGGGCTAGAACTGGAAGTAGGCTCATGGGGGGCTTGGATTAGAAATGGGCTGAGTGGAGGGGAGCTAGGATTTAACATGGGCTGATGGTGGGGCTAGGAAAGGACTAGAAATGGGCTGATGGGAGGCTGGTATTGGAAATGAGCTGATGAAGGGACTCGGATAGGACTGGAAATGGATGGGGGAGCTAGGACTGGAAATGGACTGATGGGGGGCCAGGACTGGAAATGGGCTGATGTGGGGACTAGAAGGGAGCGGATACTGGGTGGGGCTGGAACTAAAAGGGAGCTGATGTTGGGGAAGATTAGAAGGGGATGGGGCTGGGAGAGTGAAATGGAGAGGGGAAAAATATTTTGTGTGGGAGGGAAAAAAAATGTACAATTGGCCGGGTATTGGGAGACTAAGTGGGGATTGAGGATGGAGGGGTAAAATTTGAGTGGATGAAATAGGAATGAGGAAAGAGCAAAAGGAGAAAGATTATTATGTTAAAGCAGATGTAGAGAGAGAATGGAAAAAAAACTAGAAGAGAAGAAAGGACAAATGGACAGCAGACGATGGAGAGATAGCAGAAGACACAAATAAACCAGAAGAAAGTGGCTGGAACAATTGCAACTGAAAAAAAAAATGCACAAAAGGTACAAAGATATCTCCTTATTTTGAATTTATTAACTGGAATATGTCAGCTCTGGGAAATGTGCATCATTAATGTCTGTGTTTTGTTTAGTACAAGAGGAAATTAATTTATAGTTTTATTTCTACATTGTTGTTGTACATTCCAAGTTTGGCTTTTAGGGTTCCCAGTTTAATTATTGTCTTCCTGTTTTTAAATTGTGATTCCTTGTTTGGTGATGGTCTATGTTCTGCATGTGTAACTGAGCTGAGGTATTCTGTTTATGTAATTCCTATTTGACATTGTCACTTATTCTCTTTCCCCAGTAGGTCATGTATTGTTATTCTCTGAAATGTATTGGTTTAATATTTGCAGTGTTGCCTTTTGATAGGTAGGGTATGGTGCTTTATGAGTCCTGGTAGTGCTGTTAGGATACGGTGGGTTTGCTATGGGTTCTAAATGGGCAGTGTTTGTAGTAGTTCCTAATGTGCCTGGCGGTTGGCACTGGATTATAGTAATGTAGAAATCTTTGTCTTTCTTTATCCATACTCATGAAGAGGCATGTTTACTAAAAGTTAGTGTATGGTAACATTATGCAAATATTTATGCAAATGAGGCCCCTTATGCAAATGAGGCCCCGCACCGAGTCTCCGCACATGGCCCCGCACCCCCCTTGGGCCGCCCCTGGTGGTTTGCAACTAAAGCATGGCAGCTACGTATTACTTCCAGGCATGTTATGCCCTTAGGTATATATAACTTATCCCTCTCCATATCTTATCAGTCCCTGCTGTGGGTCTTCAACAAACTCATCACTGGGCAACTAGTCTTTACATATTCCAGAATGTTCATCTTTCTAATGCCCAGGATACAATTCTCAGGATGAAGAATTGTGGTAGACACTGGCTCTGGGACCTCATCCCTTTCTGTCTTGGAGAGGGCATTTGATATATTATTCTGGGTTCTGGTCATTAAGGTCAGAACAAAATTGAATTGAGAAAAGAAACGTCATTAGCATACTTGTCTGGAATTCATATTCTGTGATAGGCCAAAATTCAGCTCGCAGATGTCAGCAATTTCTTTAACCACTGGCCACCATGGACAAAATATATCTAGATAGCTAATTTGCATAGATTTAGTAATGTATATTTTTTTTATCAGGCTTAAGTTATGCATCTGGATAGCAGTGCTGAAAATCGCCACTAACCACATAAACGACAGCTTCTCTCCAGATATATATTTTATTTATTTATTTAACAGGTTTTTTATACTGCTTTATCATTTCAGCCTAGTGGTTAGAACACTGGCTTGGTAACCAAGCAACCAGGGTTCGATTCCCACTAGCACTCCTTGTGGCCTTGGGCAAGTCACTTAACCCTCCATTGCCTCGGAAGAAAGGCCTGGCAATCTACTTCCAGTGACACTGCCAAGAAAACCCAGGAGCTTCTGGGTCGCCAGGAGTCAGGAATGACTCAAAGGCACACATTGCATTGCATCATTTCAGTCAAAGTGGTTTACATTGTAACTTAAATTTGCCTACATTTCTTTATTTCCTTCTCAATTACTTTCCTTTTTGAATGCTCGTGGATCCATAGGTTTGGAGATGGGTGATCTTTCTATTTCTCCATGATAGTTTTTGCTTTTTCCTAGACGAGCATCTGATATGTATTATTTCCTAATCATTAAGGATCCTCACTTGTGGGCTAGAGGTAGGATGGCTTGTATTTAATTCCAATTTTTCTTTTTCTAATGCTTCCTTATTATATATAAATTTTTTTTTTTTTTTTTTTTTTTTTTTTTTGCTTCGACATGTCTGTTTTTTTTTTTTTTTAAACTTTTATTTTCATTTTGCAACAAACAAAAGAAACAACACACCAAAAGAGACAAAACAAGTATACAATAAGGAAAAGTAAACCCATTACCCCCCACCCCGATGCTTCTTCTCTACCCGATTATATCAGCGTGTGAGCGCGTCCAATTAACAGTGATTATACATCAAACGATCAAAAGAGTATCTACAATACAGCATGATCATGGGACAGAAAGATATACAAAGTTAGACAGTCAGATGAGAGCATTTAGCAAAATGTACATAGTCATTGAGCATCTTCCATTGAGACCAATGAGAAGGAGTCTAAACAGAGGAAGCGAACAGACGAGGTATTTGTTCATATTTACTGTAAAGACAGGCATGATTCCACCATTCATTGGGGCTCAGATGGGAGCTAATTTTCCAGTATACTTAATTAGGGAAATAGCAATGCCAAGCATAAAGTTCGAAAGGAGATAAGCCATTTTTGGGAGAGAGGGGATCCCCGCAACAGGGCGAAGTCCCACTATCCTCCAAGAAAGGGGCTCCTGAGAGTGCGAGATAGACTAAATACGACCCCAGACCCGATGCCAGTAATACTGTGGTGCGGGATATTCATGCATAACATGAGACAATGAACCAATGGCCGCAGGACATGTCCAGCAACCATTGCCCTGAGTAGTGTTCCGTTTGTCTAATCTGTGAGAAGTGTAAAAAAAAAAAACACCGGTGGGCTAGAAAGAAGAGGGTCGGAGTGAGTGAGGCGGATCGGAAACCCGTGTCCCTCTACTCCAGATAAGGCTCCATTGCTCCGAGGTCAAAGTCACATGCAATTCTCTCTCCCATACTTTCTGCGCTATAGGGGTATCTCTAGTTATAGCATTACATAAGGTTTAGTAAAATTGGATGCTACACCCGGTGAACTACCGAGAGATCGGAGAGTCTCCAATCAACCTTATGTAGAGAATGCCGATGGCGGGAGTACTCTAGTGCTCCGAAGGCGATGCTGAAGTCGCACTGACCAGAGTCGGGAGTCTAAAGATTGCATAAGAGTATGAAGGCACCTAAAGTGTCTAAAAGCATTAGTGGATAGTGGGAGTCTGATGGGAGAGTCATACCAGGGAGAAAGATAAGAGGAATCGGTTTGTAAAGGCCCGCTTCTATATCTAGCCACACAGGTCTACTCGGTACTGGATCTTCCAACCAACGAGCACCTTGTTTGAGAAGAAAAGATTGAGGGAACACTTGAGTAAAATCGCCACCAAGTATTAATGGAGCATTGGCAGAGGCCAAGGCCAACTGCGCAATACTTGCATAGTAAGCAGGGTTGTCCACATTCGGGGCATAATGCAAATACACGTGAATTAACTATCTCCAACCTCAAGGTGCACACGGGCCCATCTACCCTCCTTGTCAGCGCTAATATCAGGTACAGTAACGTGCAAAGACTTCTTAACCAGAATGGCTATCCCGTACCATTTGGAAACGGTGGGAGAATAGGCAGCTACCATGTGAGGCTTAGCATTGAGTTTCAGTGTTTCAGCAGAGTTTAAATACGTTTCCTGAAGAAACACTAAATCAACATGCTCATGGCTAAGATAGCTGAGGATTTTCTTTCCTCTGAGTGGACCATTAATGCCTTTGACGGTGAATGATAAGATTTTACATAAGGCCATTCAGAAAAGTTAAAAATTCTGAGCATAATAGCACACATAATTTCACTATGTCCCTCAAACTGACTGTATCTGGCTGTACACATGACATAGGAAAAGTAAGCTAATATAATACAATGAAGCGCCCCACATTAACAAAGAAAACCGCAGTACAGTAGAGGAGAAGCAAGACCCCAAAATTACTGGCGACCATGTGTCTGCGGGGAGAAACCCCAGAGAAGGCCAAAATTGAAAAAACACATAACCTGTAGGACTGTGCGTGCTCCGAATCCGACCGAGGCACACATCATGAAGGGATAGGAGACCAAAAAACAAAAGTCATATAGAGAAAGAAAGAAAGTCCAGGCTATTTCTGTGCTTGGCTATGACCGCCGCATCGGGCCCTTCAAAATGGCGGATAGAGCCGGCAGATAAGAGTCCAAGATTTGGGATTAGCGCATCTGCTCTGCTTCTTTGGAGTCTAAAAATGTTGATAGTAGATCAGGATCTTCGAACGTCCTGGTTTGGTTGTGGAGAGTCACTCGAAGCTTCGCTGGATACAACAGGCCAAAGCGAGCCTGTAGCTGTCGAAGTCGAGGGCGAAAAGCAAGGAGTTTTCTTCCGACGGTCAACGGTAGGCTTTGCCAAATCAGGAAAGAAGGAGACCTTACGGCCTTCAAATTCCAAATGATGATTCGCTCGGGCAGCATGTAAAATTTGTTCCACTTGTTGATATCGTAACAAGCTAAAAATAATAGGCCGGGGGGTCGTGCGGTTGAGCGCCATGTGGGCAGGAACACGGTGTGCTCGATCGATTTCCAGTTCTCTGTGAAAAGTGATCTTCAGCAAGGAGGGAAGAGTTTTGAGCAAGAATTCTCTTATATCTCCTGCTTCCACCCCCTCCGGTAGTCCGAGGAGCCTCACATTATTGCGACGGGCTCGATTATTGCTATCTTCTAACTCCTTTTGAAGATTCTGTATCTGGCGCTCAGCCTTGTCCAGTTTGCCCAAGCGCACCTCGTGCGAGTCGAGGACCCCCGCCATGTTGTCCTGCCGTGATGAAAGACTTTCAAGTCGGTCCTGGAGCACTCCAAAGTCTTCTCGCATGGCTCGAAGCGCTTCTCCATTGGACTGCACCAATTCCTTCACGCCGCGGATTTCCTCCAAAATCTCCAGGTGCATTTCGGGGTTTTCACGAAATGGAACCATCTTCTGTGGGGAGGACACCTCTGTTTTGGAGCGTTTTCCGTGAGAAGAAGAAGGAGACCCGAAGTCCAAGCGCGCTGGTTTATGGGCCGCCATCCCCCCCGAGGTGCCCCGGTCAGCTCGGAGCGAAATAGTAAATTTGTATAGGTATTAAGTCAGGATTCTAAGTAGGCCTCTCGGGAGCTTCAACGCAAAGCGTCCTACCCGCTGGACATCAGGCTCCGCCCCCATTATATATAACTTTTGTTCTTTCATGGCAATCCTTGTTTACTATGCAAGTGGTTATGTGCTTGCGCATGATCCTTTGGGTTTTCAGAGAAAGCGTAGTACTCACCTGTAACAGGTGTTCTCCAGGGACAGCAGGAATCAGTTCTCACATATGAGTAACATTGGCACTGACAGAGCCTGCACGGAAGCATCTCCCCAACTTTCAAAGAAAGCTTTTGGGAGATGCCTCCACACATGCGTGGTCCCCTTCCCGCCTAAGGATGCCATAGCTAGAACGGTAGTAAAAAATTAAAACTAGGTAGGGAGGCAACCTCTAGGGGAGGAAGGAGGGTTGTGAGGACTGATTCCTGCTGTCCCTGGAGAACACCTGTTACGGGTGAGTAACTACACTTTCTCCAGGAACAAGCAGGAAGTCAGTCCCCACATATGGGACTCCCTAGCTCCAGGCTGCCGAGGACCGAACCACGACAGCACCAACAGTGACCAAGTTGGGTAGCTGTGAGTTGCAGAAGAGGAGCCCCCAATTGAGTGACTCTGCAAGATCCTAGCGCCCAGAGGTACCATCACTCTGGTAGCCTGAATATAGAAGGGACGGAGGGCAAGAGTTGCCTACAACCTGAGAAGATTACGGAGTACTGCCTGGCTGAAGGCACTGTCCCAATGGGACTCGCTTTCCAGGCAATAGTGAGCTGTGAATATATGGACTGAAGACCTGTGGCGGCTTTGCAGATCTCCGTCACTGGTACTGAGCACAGGTTCGCTACCGATGTGGCCATCGCTCTCACATGATGAGCTGTGATCCGGTGGTCCAGGGACAGCCCAGCTCACTCACAGTGGACAGAGTTCGCTTAATCACATGAAGCCTCAGTCTGCTGGGGTCATAGGAAACAAAAAGCTGAGGAGCTTTGCTATGGCCCTGGGTCCGCTGTAGATAGACAGACAGGGCCCATTTGTAGTCCAGTGTATGGAGTATAGTTTCTTTCCAACTAGCTGTGGGAAAAAGGTGGGAAAGACCACCTCCTTGAGGTGGAAAAGAGATACCACTTTCAGGAGGTATTTGGGGTGAGTGCGGAGCATCACCCTGTTCTTGTAGAATCTTGTGCATGATGGCTCTGTCACCAGGGCCTGAAGCTCACTTATTCTGCGAGTGGATGTAAGAGATACCAAGAAGGCCACCTTCCATGACAGATACTGCAGATGGCAAATAGCTAGAGGCTCAAATGGTGGCCTGGTGAGCTGTGAGAGCACCACATTGAGGTCCTATTCCACCACCAGAGGGCATATGGCAGGCTTAGACAGCATGAGGCCTCAGAGGAACTGAGAGACCAGGGGCTGACCCGAGAGAGGTTTCCCTTTGATAGGGTGGTGGTATGCAGCAATCACACTCAGGTGCACCCTCACGGAGTTGGACTTTAATCCAGTGTGTGACAGATGCAGTAGGTATTGGAGTACCAGTTGCACATGGCAGGAGAACAGGTTCTCCTACTTCTCTGCACACCATGCTCAGAATCTACGCTACTTGAAGGCGTATTCTCGTCTCGTGGAGGGCTTGCGGGAGGCCAAAAGGACCTCCCCAATCTCTCATGGAAAGTTGAAAGGGGCCAAGGCTACCCTTTCAGCAGCCATGCTGTTAACATTAGGGATCCCAGATTGGTGTGCAGAAGGGAGCCCTCCTCCTGAGATGGCCCAGCAGAACTGAAAGTGCTGATAGGGAGAGCAACAGTTGGAACCACGGTTGTCTGGGCTACCTGGAGGCAATTAGTATCAGTACGGCCCCCTCATGCTGGACCTTGAAGAGGGTCTTGGCAACCAGAGGAGTTGGCAGAAAGGCATAGAGGATGCCTTCTGTCCACAGGATCAGGAAGGCATCTGCCGCTACCCTCGCACAGTGCGGCTGCCGTGAGCAGAAGTGGAGCAGCTGCGCATTGGCAAAGAGGTCCATCACGGACACCCCACAGAGGCAGAAGGGCCGTGAGGCCACCCTGGGTTTCAGGTACCATTTGTGCAGCTGGAGCACCCTGCTGAGTCTGTCTGCAAGGAGGCTGTCTTGGCCCAGGAGGTGGACCACCCGCAGGAGCATGTTGTTGTGAACTGCAAAGGACAGGAGGGCCACTGTTACCTGATAGAGGGAGTATGACCCCGTGCCCACCTACTTGTTGACATAGAGCATGGCGACCTGGTTGTCCATCTGTACCAGCATTGACTGGTGTCATAGGCGGTGACAGAACGCCTGTAGGGTCATAAAGATTGCCCTGAGTACCAGAAGATTGATCTGTAGCATGGATTCTGCTTGGGATCAGCTGCATTGTATGCGACGGTCCTCGCAATGCACCCCCCAATGAGAAGGGAGGCATCTGTGGTCAGGACCCTCTGGAGCAGGGGCGCCTGGAAAGGCATTCCGGCCCGGAAGTGGCTGTGAAATTGCCACCAGTTGAGAGACTCCGCCAGCTGGCAGGTTATCCTGATCCTGTCCCGCAATCTGTCCATGGCTTGCATCCACTGAGCGCAGAGGCACTACTAGGTTGTTCGCATACGCAGGTGGGCTAGCGGGGTCACATGGACCATGGAGGCCATGTGACCCAGAAGGCGGAGGAGGAGACACGCGATTTGCTGCACCTTCACCGCTAACTCCCTGAGTTGATCTGTTCTTTCCCTGGATAGAAAGGTCTTGGCTTGCAGGGTGTCCAACTGAGCACCTATGAATTCCAGGCAGTGGGCTGGAGTGAGATGAGATTTGGGGTAGTTGATGATAAACCCCAGATGCTGTAGCAGGAGAGTTGGGTTCCGAGTCAGACCTGAGGAACAACTTTTCTTGCGACTCTGACCATTTCTGTTGGTTTTGACAGACATGGCCTGGCAGAGGTCACAGGAGGTGCTGTCATGCTCCAGGCCTAGGCAGCACAGGCAGCAGCCATGGGTATCAGTAATGGACATGGTTTGACTGCAGTGGTCACACTTTTTAAACCCACCAGGAGACATGGTGGGAGACAGCTGGACAGAGTTGACGACCCCTGGGCGAAAAAAGACACGAATGATGGTCAAGGGAGACCTTAATAAAAAGGGAGCCGAGAACGGCGCCGGGGAGCACTGACTCAAGGCGGGAAGAGGAACCAATATGCCTACCAGAAAACTAAGTTTTAGGAACAGTTTTGTCAAGGATTTTTCTGAGGGAACAGGACCTACATCCATTGGGATCCCCAGAAAAAAGGAGACTGAGCAAGATGGCACCCTTTGGCGGGAAGGAGACCACGCATGTGTTCACTGATATGTGAGGACTGACTTCCTGCTTGTTCCTGGAGAATATCAGGATGCCTTCTAGATAAATTACAACACATCAGTATAACAGCTCATGGAATATCTCATTTACCAAGCATTAAAGTAGCAGGGGAATTTTTTAAGCCAAATGGCATCATTAGATACTAAAAATGTCCATATTGGGCATGAAGGGCAGCCTTCCATTTATTGCCTCTTCGTATACAGCTAAGATGGTAGGCCGCCCAAAGGTCAAGCTTTGTGAGCACTTTAGCTGATTGGAGGAGTGAGAATCTTGGCAGTGAGCAGGAGGAAGAAACAGGCAATGTTCGTAAGCAATCATTCCAATTGAGAAAGTGAAGGGGGCTAGACTGACAGCAGACTCACAGAAAACTGTAAAGCCAGTAAGGATGTATCTGGCTGGGCCTCTTTATATGGCATACAATAAGACACAACCCTTGTCCCTCCACTGGGCTCCTCCAGAGGCGGGCTTCTCCTTCACCCACTTCTAGGATGTCTTTTCTGGACTTCATTGTGGCTCAGTGGCCTCTGTAGCTCCAGCTGCAAGCTACCAGTCTCTGATCCCCAAGGTCATGGGGTCTGAGTCTCAGCTGACCTAACAATCTAATTAAAACAAGACCTAGGCCTTTAACTTAAAGAAGTGAGGCCAATTGAATGGAGTGGGGCCTAATGAGAGACTCTCTGAAGGAGCAGCTTGTAAACATGGAAAGGAGGACATTTGTGGACTGAATAGGCTTAAGTTTTAAGAGTTGCCTCCATAAGGTGTTTTTCAGAATAAATTTGAATCTGGCAAGAAAGGGGGCACCATAATGTGTTCAGGAGTGCTATTCTAGGTTCTGATGCAGGTATGGAGGATACTATAGATGGAGGACCATGGAAGAAAAAAAGACGATGGTAGAGAGAGGGAGACACTGGGGAGGGGAGAGCAATGATGCTGGGCTAGAGGGGCTTGAGGACCATCAGGAATTTGGGAGAATTAAGGATCACTTGGGGGAGTACTGAGAGACTGAAAGACCACAGAAGACAGAAGACAGAGAAGAAGGGTTGGCAGAAAATGAAGAAGTCCTGGGAATTGAGTAATAGTGGGAAATTGTGTCTTGAGGACCACTGAAGAGTGAGGAGGGGGAACTTGAAAGACCATTGGGGGTGATCAAGGGTCACTGGGGGAATGATAAAGGCTGATGAAAATATGATTGCCTACTCTAGGCAATGAAAAGCCAGTAACAGCTCAGCCTACATTACACAAAGATGCCTACAACATTCAGTCTTGCTGTATCTACATAGACATTATAGAAGGAGAGAGTAACCACCAAGCTGACCCAGTAGCACAGCAATATTGTCAGTGACCTGGGTTTTCTTTCATTCCCTGGGGGGAAGAGCAGACGGTTGATCAATAGAAAGCAATTATCGATGGGCATCATATTAGGGAGAGGCTCTCTTTTGGAACAAGGACTGAGGAGAATGTTCCTTCTTTTTCCAAATGGAAGACACAGTTTAGCTCTAGCTTGAAAGTGTGATAAAACAAGCCATCTAATAAAATAAAATCATTTTGTTACATTCAAATATACCTGCAGGAAGTTTTAAAGCAGAAATGAATGCACTCTTTCACTTTCAAAACTGGAGCAAAGTCTGTAGGTAGTTTGAAAATTAACCCTTCCGCATTTGCACTTACCGCACAGCATATGTCATGCGATCAGGCCGTAGAGCACGCATCATACACAGGCGCTGCAGAGCTGTTTTGTTCTTCCATTCTTGAGGGAACTTCTCTTTTTCTGGACATTCTGATTCTACAAATTTCTTCCAGCGTTTTGCAGAGCCCTCAATGTCCCGATCCAGGTTTCTGAATTCTTCCATAGAAGAGAGCGCCTAGGAAATGGCAAGAGGAGAAAAAAGAGAACAGTTTCTGATATGTCACAGCATGGCAAATGTGATGTTTATAAAGTGAGCATTTCAGCTTAAGAAACTATAAAAATAAAGGTCACAATCAAGTATTCGGCACATCATTTTACTTGCTGACTTCAATATATTTAGTTTAATTATCAAAAAATAATAACAATTGTATTAAGTTAGAAATAAAGGTGAACAAACTGAAGGTAGAACTATGTATTCATGTGTGCATGTACATATGTATTTGTTTATAAAAACTTGATATACCGCTCCCCATATAAAACATAGCAACGCCGTTTACAACAAAATAGAACAATTGAAAAAATCTTTGTCGTATAACAAAAGGTTTTGATATGCAAAGGTAGGGGAAATCATGTCTAAATAATGTGACAACCAACTTACTTAAACAACTGATACAGATCTCTAAGGTTCTGCTGTTTTTGGGAGGCAGAGAATTCTACAGGCTCTACTAAAATATCCCCTTATTTATTTATTTGTTTGTTTGTTTACAGTTTTTATATACCGCTAGGGCAAAAACATCATAGCAGTTTACAGTAAGAGGGGACAGGATAAAAAAAAGACATGATAAAAATGCACAAAAAACATTCAAAGATCTAGGCAGAGACATAAGGTAGAGCTACATTATGGAACAACAATATCAGCCAAAAACAAACATGTAACTGAGCCACAAGAGGGGACACACAATCTGAAAGAAATAGCAGTCTGACGAAGGCTTTGACTCATGGAAAAACACACCCAAAATGCAAGGTTTTTAGGTCAATCTTAAATTTTTATAAGAGGATTCAAGTCGAAGCTCCTTGTCTCCTTTTACACTATCTAGGAAGTCTTTTCCTAAAAGTATGCTTTGGACACACATGGACATCCAAGGATACAGTTTTTTTTGTTTTTGGATAAAAAGTTAGGTTTTGACAGAGGTGTTTTCTTTTTTCTTAAACTGTGCTGACCTTTTTCTTGTGAAGTCCACCCAGAGCTTAGTGCAACATGGTAGGAAGGGTTCAGGCACCAGCAGAGACATTGGGGAGCGGAATCGCAAGCATTTTAAAGAGGTTTTTGAGAAAACTGCTTTGCAAATTTGAATCTGCTACTGTTTCCTGGTGGTGACATCAGCAAGCACATGAGAGGGCCCACCCACTGATGAGTCACAAAACACGTATAGGCAACAGTGCCTTTAAGACAGGACAGGCACCATTGTGAGCAGCATGCGAAAGAGACTCTGCGTGATCTAACCAACAGAGAGAGGCCCCAGCTATGTCTCACCAGTGGCAACCCCAAATCTTTCTTTCCATTAAGGGAAGAAACCCAAAGGAAGGGCCCAGTGTCATCAATGCCAGCACAAGTAAGACCCATAGCCAGTGATTCTGAATTGCCAGTGCTGCAAGAAGACCTTCTTTGAATCAGATGACTCATCCTGCTCCTAACCAGGGGTAAAACATTCATTTTTAGTGAGGCAGTGGAGTGAACCGAGGAGCAGGCGTCCATCTGCAGCAGTACGGAACTCCAGGGTTACACCTGCAAGGACAGGGTTATCGCCCTGAAGTTGTGCCCCTAATTTGTCACATTTATTTATTTATTTATTACAATCTTTTATATACCGCGCTATTTGGTATCAGCGCGGTTCACATACAACAACATCAACAGAATAACAGGCTATTCCGTGTTTACAGCAAACAGGTATATAAACTTGGGTAACATAAGGTTAACTTATTACAAACTGTGATAAGGAAGCTTATCATAGCTCAGGTAGGAGCTATAGAAAAGATGATGTGACTCTGAATAAGCAACCTGTCAGTTCTGGTAGAAGTGAGAAAACAGAGTTTTCACATAAAAGACTACCAGTCCCAGAATGCACCAGGTTTCCAGCAGCCATGAGAGGGGCTGAAGGGAGAAAATGTGTGTGCAATCAAGAGAGCTATGAGGTAATCCCTAAGCACTCATCTCAAAGGGCAGGGCCTGATTCAAGACAGCTGCGCTGTGTTAGGGAGCAGCACACATTAGGACAGAATAAGAATAGAGCTTATTCTTCAGGAAACAGTTTCAGCAACAGTTGGAAGAACAGCTTCAGCAAAAGCCACGCAGATAGAGAGAGAAGGAAACTCTCTGGAAGGAAGAGAAGAAAGCCCGTTGGAAGGTCTGGGAGATTCCAAGGCAGTACCCATACTGGGAGGTATTCCAAATGCCAGCAGAGTCCATTGGACTGGATTCAGCCAGAGGAATGGATTGGCAGAGATAGGAATCACCAGTGGCTACCTGGAAGAGAGAAGACTGCATGTGGAAGGGACTTTCAGACCAAGGCCAGAAGGTATGTGAGAGGAGATCCAGTGTCCAGGGATCAAGATTGGAAGGCTGGACATCAGAATTGGATTACATATTGGCCAGGCTTTACAGAGAGGAATTATGATGGCAGGAGAGGCTCAGGTATGAACACTGATCCAGACCCTATCTATAATAGAGAATGGCAGCAAGGGAATAAGCATTCTCATGATAGTGCCTTAATGAAAGACTCATCTGTGCCAATGTATGATATTGACCCTATGATTGTTGATGAAGGGGGAGATACAGCAGATGAAACTATTTATATGGACTGTTCTCTATCTAAATGCTATTGCTAGTTTTCCGTGAGCAAACACATCAGCCATCACAAAGAAACCTAACTTTGTTCTTTATTTCCACTGCAAACAGCTCTTAAAGCAGGATTTGGGCTCACACAGTAGCAGCCAGCCAGCTAAAGGCTTTCAGCTGGTCCATTGATAGTAATTAGGGCTGCACCTGATTGTGTGTGTGAGCAAGGGAGAATCACTGCTGAGATCGGCGTGGAAAATAAGCAGAAGTTAACCTAACCAGCAAAGTTTATTCTTTACTTTGTGCCTTTGTATTTGGTAATTACTTGCTAAGAAAACATTAGCTAATTGCCTGACAAGCTGAAGGTTGTTTTCTGGTTTACTTTGTGACTTTTTGTTATCCATTTTAAACACTGCAAGCAAGTAACCTCATTTATAGTGCTATCAAGCATACATGTGCTGGGTGAATTAAACCCCATCAATAAAAGAAGTATTTTATTGATCTTACCACTTGGTTTCACAACTCAAATTATTGTCATCAGCTGTGTTTGGGAGTGAATGAACTACAATACCCACAATACCTTGCAAGAATCATATGAATATATGCATCGTCAAGATTGTGTAAGTTCTCACCCTAAGCAGCCGTCTGACAAAACATGATTATATAAAAGGTATCATGTCACATAGCTGTAAATAGCCACACTGCGGGTCCTCCAGACTGGCAGGGGATACAAACTAAAGCAATTGCAATGAATTTCTGTGACCAATAGACAAGTCATGACTCCATCCCAAAATATCTTCACATGATTTTAGATAAAAGATACCACCACCATCTTGAATATATATACAGAAAAATAAAAATGGGATGAGGGAATGTATCCAGTACCTGCTTGTAGTGATTACATAATAACGTAAACTACTTTGATTGAAGGATAAGGTGGTATAGAAAACTGGTTAAATAAATAAATAAATACATAAAATAAAAATCTAGAAACTTTTAGATGTAGCTTGGGGAGCCAAAGGACAAACTTTGGATGTCTTTGTTGGTTCTGCTCTGCTATTCTGCAGAATACTCTATGTATCCACTTGGACAAACAGCCCACCACCACCTCTTGTCAATTTACTACTGTCAGGAGGCACATTGGGGTAATTTGATAAAGTCATTTGAGCATGTATGTTGCAATAAACACACTTAAAATAGCTTTTATAAAAGTAGTAGAAGCACATGCACTCTTACCTTAGGCACTGCTAGGGGCGCAGTCTGGATGGAATGAGGTAGTCATGGAGTACGCACACTGATTATACAATACATTCTTCTACAGATCACCTTGCATACTCTGTGTGCGCATTTACACCTACTCTCAAGCAGAGTATCTACCATCGCTGCTGGATTTCCCCATGTATTTTATAAAGACATATGGGTGCCTAAGTCTCTTTATAAATAGGTACTGCTTTGCCCTCTAAACCTAGGCCCTCTGTTATAAGGGCGCCACAGCGCTCGACTTCCACAAGTGCTGCAACATTCTAGGAGCCTTGACTTACTACTACTAATCATATGTATAGTGCTACAAGGTGTATGCAGTGCTGTACCTATAGATGTAAAATACAATCCCAACTCATCAGAGCTTACAGTCTAATCAGGAAACACTTAATTTCCAGTATGTGAAAAGCTGAACATATGATAATCTGCCTTAAATTCACAAAACCTTTCTGACCTTCAGGGTGAAAATTCTGGTTTCTCTTTCAAAGACTAATGGCAAGCAACTTGAAAAGACCTAAATTCTGAGAAAGGGCCTCATATACTTGAGGCACAGATTTTCTGTGTAGCTATCTGACAGAAACATTTCTCAGGCTCTAAGACCCTCATCCACTCTTTAGTGACCTCCTGTCTAGACTATTGCAACCTCCTCCTAGCTGGGCTCCTTCTGAATCTTCTCTCTCCCCTTCAATCTGTTCAAAATTCAGCTGTGCAGCTAATCTTCTACCAGTCTCGATATGCTCATATAACCCCTCTTCTCAAGTCACTTTATTGGCTCCCTATCCATTTCCATATCCAGTTCAAACTTCTCCTACTGACCTATAAGTGCACTTATACTACAGCTCCTCACTACCTTTCCTCTCTTATCTCTCCCTACACCCCTCCTCAGGAACTCCGCTCTTCTGGCAAATTGCTTCTATCTGTGCCCTTCTCTTCTGTTGATAACTCCAGACTTTGCTCCTTTCACCTTGCTGCAACCTTACGCTTGGAACAAACTACCTGAGTCTGTACGTCAGGCTCCTTCTCTGGCCCTTTTCAAATCCAGGCTGAAAACTCACCTTTTCAAGGCTGCTTTTGGATCCTGATCCACTTATTTATTTTATTTATTTATTTATTTATTTTTTATCCGCACTCTTTAGAATCAGTGTGGTTTACATGTATACTAACAGGTACTTTTTATTCCCTTGTCCCCGAAGGGCTCACAATCTAAGTGTACCTGAGGCAATGGAGGGTTAAGTGGCTTGCCCAAGGCCACAAGGAGTGGCCATGGGACTAGAGACCCCAGTCCCTCCGGCCTGAAGTTGCTTGTCCTCATGTGGGAATTGAACCCCCAGCCTTCAGGCCTGAGGTAACTTGTCCCAACCACTGAGCCACTCCTCCCTCGTAGTCTCCAATGTGTTTCCTTACCTTTCCCCTAGATGTACCCTTGTCCTCAGCTGTTGTGCTGTCTTTATTAGACTGTAAGTTCTGTTGAGCAGGGACTGTCTCTTACATGTGTCTCTATAGCACTGTGTACGCCTTGTAGTGCTATACAAATGATCAGTAGTAATAGCTCAGTATGAACCTAATCCAATCCTTGCTCAGCAGCTGATGAGCCTTTGCAGTCTATTTCACTGCCTCTGCACAATCACATTCATTCTTACAGAAGATGTTCAGCAAATTTGCTAAGAGCTACTACTTAGTTCATTAGCCCTGCTCAGAGAGATTCGGGATCCAATAGTTTTTCTGCTGTCTAACTCTGACTCTGAACCATAGAAGGGCATTCTTTACCTCCTTCCTCACTGCATTTGGAGTTCTCTCAAAGTGGCCTGGAGGATAATTCCAATCTGGGAAAATCAAAACTGATTCCTGGATGCTCAGTATCCTCAGAATGGGTTACCACTTCAGGTTTCAGCGTCTACCACTAGAACGACTCTCTGATTTGGTCTTAAATACCTCAGATGTATACTCATCAGCTTCAGGGAAAAATCACACAGTCAAATGAAATAGAACCTGTCCCACCTCAGGAGAGAATCCAGTGTTTCTATTCCAAGTGCTCTTTGATCCCTGAGAACACAGGAAGATTGCATCCCCATTTAGATCTCAAGAGCCCCAACTTGTTCTGTGCAAAGAGGAGTTCAAAACGAACACACTCCTCTCTGTCCTCTCCTCCTCGTCAAATGGAGAATACCTATGCTCGCTAAAACTCAAAAATGCTTATACACATATTTGAATTCATCCCAAGTTCAGGAAGTACCTTTGGTTTGTTCTGCATACTAATGATTACCAGTATAAAGTCCTTCCCTTCATCCTTTTATCAGTCATGAGTTTTGCCAAATGCCTTGTGTGGTGGCCACCCGTCTGTCCATACCTCAGTGACTGGCAGCTTCCTAGGAAGCCCTCTCTCTCATACAAAAATAATACATCCCTCCTCCAGGGCCTAGAGTTTATCATCATTACTTCAAATTTACAAACAATTATTAATCCAATTCCTTACAAAGCAAGGAAATGGATTAATAATTGGATACAAAGTAATAGAATTACGGGATACATTTCGATCTCCATAGGAGGGGATATGTTTTTCTATTATGACGCTAATTTAATTCTTGGCCGTTCTTCTAATGCTTACTGGATTTCTGGGGACCTCTGGGCTGTAATCATTTGTATGTTGATTATAATTTTAAATCCTTTTGGTAAATAATATGGAACCTTCCTGACCTTTTGGAAATTTTTGGTTTTATGTATATTTTCTGCAATTTCCTGTTACATTAGGGTTCAAACAATAATAGATTCTTTTGTAAACTGTGCTGATCTGAGTATTAATTGGGTTAGCTGTGGTATAGCGTAGTTGCTCACCTGTAATAGGTGATCTCTGGGAACAGCAGGAATTTAGTCTTCACATATGGGTATCGTCGGTACTGACGGAGCCTGTGCGGGAATGCTCCCCAGCGTCCAACAGGAACGCTTTTGGGAGAATCCCACAGCGCATGCATGCTGCCTTCCCACTTCTGTACCTCTCTCACTTCAGTTGAGTTTATAGCTGAGACCAAAGGAGAGAAGTAGAAAAAGAGATAGATAGAGACAATTCCTAGGGGAGGTGGGTGGGTTGTGAAGACTAAATTCCTGTTGTTCCTGGAGATTACCTGTTACAGGTGAGGAACTACGCTATCTCCAGGAACAAGCAGGAATGTAGTCTTCACATATGGGGACTCCCCAGATGAAAAATGCCAAGGGGTGACCCCAGCAAGCTGCAAACCCAGGTGAGATGGGTCATGTTTCCTCCCATGGATCTCTGGCATTTGAGTTGTATTAAGTATGGAAGAGATGCTGGAGAACAGCCTGGCCAAATGAGGCATCCCGATGGGAGTCCTTGTCTAAGCAGTAGTGGGCTGTGAAGGTGTGTACCGAAGCCCAAGTGGCTGCTTTGCAGATGTCATCAATAAACACAGAACAAAGGTTAGCCATTGAGGCCGCCATTGCTCTCACATTGTGAGCTGTGACATGGCCTTCGAGAGAAAGTCCTTTACTCTAATATGTATAGGATATGCAATCTGCAATCCAGTTTGACAGAGTTCTTTTGGAAACTGGAAGTCCCAAATGACTAGAGTCAAAAGTCACAAAAAGCTGAGAAGATTTTCTATGTGGCTTAGTTCTTTGGAGATAAAAGGCTAAGGCCCTTTTACAATCAAATGTGTGAAGATTACTTTCGGCACTAGAGGCATGAGGTCTAGGGAAGAATATTGGAAGATAAACCGGCTGGTTTAAATGGAAAGGCGAAACCAACTTTGGCATAAAGTGAGGATGAGTCCTGAGGACTACTTTATCATGGTGGAACCTTGTATAAGGAGGGTCAGCTACTAACGCCTGTAGTTCACTAATGCGTCTTGCAGAAGTGATGGCAATTAGGAAAATAACTTTCCATGAAAGAAACTTTAGGTCTGAAGTGGCTAAAGGTTCAAAGGGCGGATTCATAAGCTGACCAAGAACAAGATTCAGATTCCATGCCACCGGTGGTGGTTTAATGGGAGGTTTTGTTAAGAGTAGGTCTCTCATAAACCTTGATACAAGTGGATGAGAGGAAATAGGTTGTCCATCGAAAGGTTTATGAAAAGCAGCAATAGCACTAAGATGGACTCTCACTGAATTGGTCTTTAGACCAGAAGTTGATAATTGGATAAGATACTCTAGTAGCGACTCTACAGGTACCAAAAAGGAGTTAAGTTCCTTTTGTGAACACCAGACAGAGAACCTTTTCCACTTAAAATCGTAGGAAAATCTTGTGGAAGGTTTTCTGGAAGCCAGAAGGATATCCTTTACTTTTTGAGAAAGGTTAATATCCTGGAATTCTAGGCTTTCAGTAACCAGGCCCTGAGATGTAGGGACTGGGTATTGGGATGCAGTAAGCATCCGTCCTCCTGAGAGAGAAGATCTGGAGCATTCCCCAACTCTAGAGGAGTGGTTTGAGAGAGACGCAGAAGAAGAGGATACCACGTTAGTCGTGGCCAACGCAGAGCTATGAGTATCATACGACCTCTGTCTCTCTGAAGTTTGATTAAAGTTTTGGGAATGAGGGGAATGGGTGGGAAGGCATAGACGAAATCCTGACCCCAGTGGAGTAGGAAAGCATCTCTTGCCTGACAGTTGTGAGCCGGGATTCTGGAAAAGAATTGGGGACTTGCAAAGAGGTCTGGTGTTCCCCAGATTTGAAATACTCGAGAAAGCTGGTATGAGTGGAGGGACCATTCGTGTGGCAGCAGTATTAGACTGAGTCTGTCTGCCCATAGGTTTTGAATGCCCGGAAGGTATACCGCAAACAGGTGAAATTGCAACTCTCTGGTGAGGGCCCATAGTCGCAAAGCTTCATTGCATAGCGACAGAGAGCCTGTTCCGACTTGCTTGTTCACATAGAACATAGCTACCTGATTGTCGGTTTGGACCAGAACTATTTTGTTGCTGAGATGGGTCTGAAAGACTTGAATAGCATTGAAAATGGCTCTCAGCTCTAGGAGGTTTATGTGAAGGGAAACCTCCTGTGAGGTCCAAACACCCTGAGTGGAGAGATCATGCAAGTGGGCCCCCAACCCATCTTGGACGCATCTGTTGTTAGGGTGGCCTGATACAGAGGCTGCTGGAAAGGAGAGCCTACGAGGAGGTTTTCTAGAGTTTGCCACCATTTCAGGGATGAAATCAGACGTGTGGTGTTTCTGATCTTGTCCATTAACTGACCCGAGGCCTGTGACCATTGAGAAGATAGGGTCCACTGAGCTGCTCGCATGTGGAGGCGAGCATGGGGAACCACATGGACAGTGGATGCCATGTGTCCCAGAAGTTGAAGCATCTCTTGAGCAGTAAGGAACACCTACGTAGAAGCTTGAGATGCCAGATGTATTATTCGTAGACAGCGTGGGTGTGGCAGGAAAGCCCTTGACTGCCGTGTGTCTAGACGAGCCCCTATGATTTCGAGAGATTGAGAGAGGGTGAGATGAGATTTTGGGAGGTTTATGACCAGTCTCAAGAATTGAAGAATTCTCATTGCTTGAGAAAGAGCGAAGCTGGCCTCTGGAGCCGTCGATGCTCGTATGAGCCAATTGTCTAAGTAAGGGAAGACGAATATTCCCAGAGTCCTCATAAATGCTGCTACCACTGCCATGCATTTTGTGAAGACTCTTGGAGCAGAGGCCAGTCCGAAAGGAAGACCTCTGTACTGGAAGTGTCTTCCTTGGACCAGGAATCGAAGGGAAATTCCTGTGATCTGAGTGGATGAGAATATGCATGTACGCATCTTTTAGATCTAGAGAACATAGCCAGTCCTGACTTTGAAGATATGTTAGGAGTGTCCCGAGGGAGATCATTTTGAACTTTTCTTGGAACAAATATTTGTTTAATTCTCTGATGTCTCGTATAGGTCTGTGTCCCCCTGTCTTCTTTGGAATAAGAAAATAGGGGGAGTAAAACCCCAAACCCTCTTGGAGTATGGGTACTTCTTTGATTGCTCGTTGAGCAAGAAGTGATGTGACCTCGTGCCAGAAGAGTTTGGTGGCAGGGGCCTGAGAATTGAACTGTTTTATTATTGTAGGCAAGTTGAGAAAATGAAGCTTGTACTCCTATCATAAAATGGACAGAGTCCAGTTTTCTGATGTTATTTGTTGCCATCTTTTGGCAAAATAGCATAGTCTTCCTGGAATGGTTAAGGATTCTGGACCTTTCAGGGGCGGAATGACTAAGTTCTCTAGGTAGAAGTCAAAGATCCTGAGGGGGCTTGGACTGTTGGGCTGGTTGAGCTCTTTGAGCTTGTGGCTTTTTTTGCTGTCTGTTCTGTTGTTGCCCCTTCTGGGGAACATGAAGCGGACAGTGGCTTTGATGAGTGTAAGATGGGTAAAACTTCTTTTTCTTACTGAAAAAGGGTTTTTTGAATGTTTTCTTCTTTGCTGGGTTGGCTGTGGACTTTGACAATCTGTTCAAAGTAGTATTATCAGATTCAATCTGATTAGTCTTGTCCTGCCAGTCCTTGCCAAAGAGATTTTCTCCTGTACAAGGAATGTTTCCCAGCTTTTCTTGCACCCACTGTTCTAAGTCTGATGCTTAAAGCCAAGCAATACGACGTGCTCCTATGGATATAGCAGAGGTTCTGCTAATACATTCAAAGCAATCAAAGGTAGCACGGTTCATGAATTTAGAGACATTCTGGGCGTGCTTGACCAGAATAAGGTAATCTGCTCTTTTTTCCTCAGAGACACAAGGGCTAATGAGCTCCAAGTCTTTTGTGACTTCTTCCAGGAACATTCCCATGTAAAGAATGTAAGAACTTATCCTGGCTGATAGCATGGATGATTGAAAGCATTGACACCCAAAAGCATCGAGTGTCTTGGATTCACAGCCTGGAGGATTAGAAGAATGTGTTTTAGCACTCTTGATTCTTCGTATGGCCGATTCCACTACCATTGAATGGTGTGGTAACTGAGTTTTTTGAAAACCAGGACAACTTGGCACTCGGTACATAGTGTCAAGGCGTCGGGAATGTGAAGATACCGTTAAAGGAGTTTCCCACATTCTCACCATCAGATCATGTAAGATCTTGTGAATGGGAAGCATAGCTGCCTGCTTGGGAGCCATAGGATATTGTAGAACTCTTAATTCTTCTGCCCTAGGTTCCTTTTCTGGAATCACAGTGATTGCAAGACCCTTTGCCAAATCACGTATGAAATTCTGGAAGGATATATCTTCTAGAGGAGACATTCTACATTGAGGAGAAGGAGTTGAATCCTGTAGTAGGTTTGCTCTGGTACCGATAGAATTGTCAGAGTCATCGGAATTGGAAGACTCAAGGGCACTCTGTACCGGGTGTTCCTGTAATGCATGGTATCGGTACCACTCAAAGTCGATTCCGAAATGTCTCGGTTCCCGATCCCCGATATCCGAGATAGACTCAAGGCTCAGCATGGGGGGAAGCAGTTCTGTTGAAGCAGGTACTATCGGTACTGGTACTGATGTCAGTACCGATACCTGTTGAACCATCTGTAGTGGTCTTAGCGGTACCGAAGCTGCTAAGAGGAACGCTAGACTGCATTCAATAGCGAGGATTCTCTTATCCATCGCTCCTGCTGATGCCTGGGTGTCGGTACTGGTGGAAGCGGCTATGACCCCAGAAAATGGCACCAGTAGTTCTGCAGAGGTGTAAGCCTCTGGAACATCCTGGAGCCCGTTAATGCTTTGGAGCCTGAGGACTCCCGCCGGGGCTGTTTTGCCGGTGAAATATCCTCGAGGGCAATGCCAGAGGCATCTCGATACTTTGAAGGAGAGCTACCCTTCGAGGACCGGCCAGTCTTAGAAGACTTAAGTTTAGTTTATTTATTTATTTATTTATTTTATTACAAGTTCTTATATACCGCACTATTCGGCATCAGCGCGGTTTACATTATAACATAAAGACCATAACAACAAGCTGTTTGGTTTACATCGAACAGGAGTACAAACTTGGAGAACCGGGGTAAACTATATACAAGAGATAATTACATAGAACAGAATAGAGTCTTAATAATATCAAGAACGGCATGGTGTGTTCATGAGTGGGTCACTTCCTCTGGTTCAATTGCTGGTAGGGTAGTATTGAAGGAAGAGGTGGTATTTGAGTGCCTTCCTGAACTGGAGTAGGTCAGTAATGGCCCTTATGTCGGAGGGTAGAGCGTTCCAGCATTTGGGTACATAGAAACTGAAGGCTCTGTTTGAGGTTGTCATGTTGCACTTTGTCAACGCCTTCGAGGTTGTCAGTAGGTTTACGGCTGATGTTCTTCTGGATCTGTTGGGGGGTACAGTGTGAATCAGATCTGTGAGTGAGGAGGATGAGATACCCTTGATTGCCTTGAATGATAGGACTAGGGTTTTAAAGATGATCCTCCCATGGATGGGGAGCCAGTGAAGCTGTTTAAGAATGGGAGTTACGTGGTCGCTTCTGGAGGCTCCGTAGAGGACTCTTGCTGCGGCATTCATGGCCATCTGTAATGGGCTAAGAGTGGATTGAGGGAGACCTTGTAATATGGCATTTGCAAAGTCGAAGTGTGGCAGGATTAGTGCTTGGTATATGGTTCGGAAGTCATCAGGGTCCAACATGGAGCGCATATGCCTAAGCGAGCGTATTTTGAAGTATACAGCTTTGACTATGTTATTTATGTGATGTTTCATATCCAGACGTTGGTCCAATGTAACTCCAAGGTATCTTATTGTTTCTTTAGCTTGTAGGTCAGCTTCCTTGACACTGACGTGGGCTGGAGGGGTGAAGTTGGGGTCTTTGGAGATGAAGAGCACCTCTGTTTTTTTATGTTGAATGCGAAGGTTTTGTGATTGGAGCCACTCTGAGACCGAATTGAGGCAGTCTACCAACGGTGCCAGGTCTAATTGAGTTGTGGAGAAAGGCATATATAAGAGAATGTCATCTGCGTATATCAAGCAGTTGACTTTGAAAGATCTTATGATGTCGCAGATGGGCTGCATGTATATGTTAAATAGTAGGGAAGACAATGAGGAACCTTGAGGCACACCTTGCTTTTGATGGAAGCGTTTTGACTCTTCTGTACCGGACTTCACATATTGCCATCTACCATCCAGATAAGAGTTGCACCATTCTAATGCACTGTTGCAGATACCTTTCTCTTTCAGTCGTCCGAGGAGAATTTCGTGGCTTACCGAGTCGAACGCCGCAGCGATGTCTAAGAAGACGAGTACAAATCCTTGTCGGATGTTGTTAATGCCTGTGATAATGTCGTTGAATAGGTTCGTGAGAAGGGTCTCGACCCCATGATATTCTCTGAACCCATGTTGGCAGTGATCTAGGGGAGCTGTGGTGTCTATATGATCTTGGATTTGCCGTTGTGCCTCCTTCTCAATTATCTTGGCTAAGAGGGGAATGCTAGCTATAGGCCTATAAGATTCGACCTTTTGCGGGTCTAGCTTGGGGTTTTTCAAAAGTGGCCTGATGGAAGTCTGCTTGAGTGCTGCAGGGAAGTACCCTGTTGTGAATGAGAGGTTCATTAGATTTGCAATGAAGGGGCTGAACGCACAACGTAGCTCCTTAATCCAAAAAGCTGGGCATGGGTCCGTTTGTGCAGTGGAGGTATTGAGAGATGCTATGGTGTCCTCGATGCATTTAGTGGATGGTGTAGAGAAGTTATTTAGTGGGGTTGCATTCGTTGGTTCTTGGAACGGGACTGTTGACACCTTGTTAGTTTGCACTATCTTGGATTGCATGTAGTCAGCGAATTTCTGTGGATGAATCTCACTGTGTTGTTCGGGAGAAGGTTCCTTTGAGAGGGATTTGACCAGGTTGAAGAGGTCACATGGTTTATTCAGTGATCTCTTTAGGGTGTCTGTGTGATATTGTTTCATTGTGGTTGTGATTGCTTCACGGTGTGTGGAGAGGTGAGTACGGTAGGCGGTCTGATCTTCAGTGGAAAGTGATCTGCGCCAGCGGCGTTCCAGTCTGCGGAGTTGAGTCAGAGAGGCTCGCAATTCAGGAGAGAACCATGGGGCGGTGCTTCTTTTTCTCCTCTTTGTGTTATTGGAAATTGGAGGTTGTGATATGGCATGCAGATTGGAGTTCCAGGAGGTGATTAGTTCGTCGAGGTCTGGTGTGGTTTTGTTGAGGAGTGATTGGGTCTCAGCCAAGATGTGTTCTCTGTTAAATGGTCTAAATCTTCTTGTGGGCGTCCGTGATGTGCTGTGCATGTTTTGGCTTCTGTGCAGCTTCTCATTGATGATGGGGATCTGGAAAATGATCAGTTTGTGGTCTGACCAGGGTACATCAACGATTGATATTGGTAGGTTGTGGTTTTGTTGAATGACTGTCTGAGGAGCAAATACCAAATCCAGAATGTTTCCCTTTATATGAGTGGGTTTATTGATAATTTGCTTGAGTCCCAGGTCTTCCATAGCACCAAGGAAGGCAATTGCGTGGTTTTGGGATAACGATGGGAGATTGAAGTCACCCATTATCCAATTTGGTTTATTGGGATTGAGGGTGCTGGCAGTAAGGTCAATAATGGTTGGGAGGTCATCTGGAGACGTGGACGGTGTCCTGTATAAGAGGTTGAGGGAGATTTGCTGGTTTGTAATGGAGAGTATGTCTAGATTGCTTGAGCTAGAGGAATCTGTTATGTGGAAGTTAAGGTCCGATTTGGAGACTATGAGCACCCCTCCTCCTTTTTTGTTTTCTCTATGTCTTGTGTGTATGGCGAAATTGGGTGGTAGAAGTTGGTTGATGAGAACATTATGTTCAGCTGATAGCCAGGTTTCTGTGATCATGAGTATCTCTAGGTCATAGCGGGAAATTGTTTCAAGAACCACAGGCCACTTTTTGCGAATAGAACGCGCATTTATGATGGCACATCTTAGGGGTCGGTAGTTCGGAGGTTCTTCCTGGGTGAGTGTATTGGGCAGCTGGAGTGCTATGTGTATCAAATGGGAGCGGCGTGTGTAGGTGTCATTTCCTGGGTGGGAGTATGGAGGTCCAGACCACCTTTTTCCATGGCTATTTAAGATGGGGATATTTCCATGAGATATGTAAAGGGCTTGGGAGGTTCCAAGCCAGTGAGTCAGTAGGAAAAAGCTGATAAGGGCGAAGAGCTGGAGGGCCATTTTGCGAGTTCCTGTTGTGTGCGAAGTACTGTAGATATACTGCAGTATAGTGCAATAGCAGGACAGAGAGTACGGTAGTGAGACACAAAACAGTATGGCAATGGACAACGGTATATGATGCTACTGACAACAGTATAAGAAGCTATTGACCGTGTTATATAGTCTACTGACAACAGTATGAGTACTATCAACAATGTTATACAGTATAAGAAGCTATTGACAGTGTTATATAGGCTATTGACAATGGTATAGGTACTATCAACAAAGTTATATAGGCTACTGACAACAGTATATGAGGCTACAGATCATAGGATATGTGTGACCATAGGAGAATATTGATATTGGCTTAGATGGGTGTGCTGGAAGACTCATTTTAGCCAGTGTTTTAGAAGTGGTATACTTGCTGTGATCGGTAGGTGGCTTGGTTCAGTGTGAGAGCGAGGTCTGCCATGGGTGCGCTCCAGCTGGAGGTTTGAAGAAGACGGAGATCTTTTCAGATGATGTTGATGATGTTAGTTTCAAGCCCGCCGGGCAGTCGGGATACTGCTGTGCTTATACGGGTTATCATAAATGACAGTCTATTTAGTGAATAGCTACCTGAGATCCATGGGAGGAAGATGAAGCCCTGGAAGACGTTGATGCAACTGACATCGTATCCGCAACAAAAAGTGTACGGAGTTTTGCAGCTCTATTCTGCAGGCCCCTTTTGGTCATTCTCGTGCAGGAGAGACACTCCGTTGGACAATGTTCAGGACCTAAACATTTTAGATAGCAATCATGGGTGTCGGTGACAGAAATGGTACACCACACTTTGAGCATTTTTTGAAACCACTAGTAGGTTTCTCCATGCCTGAAGAAAAGTGTGCATAGTGCCCAACATAAGAACATAAGAACATAAGATATGCCATACTGGGTCAGACCAAGGTCCATCAAGCCCAGTATTCTGTTTCCAACAGTGGCCAATCTAGGTCATACGTACCTAGCAGTTTCCCCAAGGGTCACAGGTTCCACAATGCTTGTATTGGTTCAAGCATTGATATCCTGGGTCCCTTCTTAATAATGGTTTATGGACCTTTCCTCCAGGAACTTGTCCAAACCTTTTTTAAACCCAGCTACACTAACAGCCTTTACTACATCCTCCGGTAACAAATTCCAGAGTTTGATTACACGTTGAGTGAAAAAATATTTTCTTTTATTAGTCTTAAATAGTTTACCCTGTAGCTTCATTGCATGTCCCCTAGTCTTTCTATATTCTGATAAGGTAAACAATCGATCTACGTTTACCCGTTCCACTCCGTTCATTAATTTATAGACTTCTATCATATCTCCCCTCAGCCGTCTCTTTTCCAGGTTAAAGAGCCCCAACCTTTTTAGCCTTTCTTCATAGGAGTAGCCTTCCATCCCCTTTACCATTTTGGTGGCTCTTCTCTGAACCTTTTCTAAAATCGCTATATCCTTTTTAAGATACGGCGACCAGAATTGCACACAATATTCAAGGTGCGGTCTCACCATGGAACGATATAGAGGCATTATAATATCTTTTGTTTTATTTTCCATTCCTTTCCTTATCATACCTAGCATTCTATTTGCTCTCTTGGCCGCCCAAAATGGCGCCTAGCACCAGAAACAGGGGAAAGACCCCTGAATAAATACAAGTTGTTTTTTTTTTGAAAAAGGAAGAAGAAGAAGAACCGGCGGTACCGGTAGGCATCGAATAAAGGCAGACGCGACCACAAAAAAACAAAGAATAAAAGGAAATTATCTGCAGTGACAGGGTACATATCCTGTCAGCTCCGCAGAAAATGAAGAACTGAAGTGAGAGAGGTACAGAGGCAGGAAGGCAGCACGCATGCGCTGTGGGATGCTCCCAAAAGCGTTCCTATTGGATGCTGTGGAGCGTTACAGCGCGGGCTCCGTCTGCACCGACGATACCCATATGTGAAGACTACATTCCTGCTTGTTCCTGGAGATAGATTTGTTATAAATAAAATAAAAAAGTAAACGTTTTCAGGTGGCAAAGAGCACAATATAAACCATAGTGGCCATACAGCCTAACATTTATTTTATTTATTTATTTTAAAGGATTTTTATACCACTTTATCCTTAAATCACAGCGGTTTACAATTCAAACCAAACATATTACATGGTGCAAGGGTGTATGCATACAGTGGATATTACAATGTGTTTAAGTTGGTGTAATTGTAGTATAACTATGTACAAGATGCACTATTTACAAAAAGCTTAGTTACTCACCTGTAACAGGTGATCTCTGGGAACAGCAGGAATTTAGTCTTCACATATGGGTATCATCGGGACCGACAGAGCCTATGCGTGAACGCTCCCCGGCGTCGAATTAGAAAGCTTTTGGGAGCATCCCACAGCGCCTGCGTTCTGCCTTCCTGCCTTTCCCAACTGCTTCTCTGCAGTTGAGTTTAAAGCTGAGACAAAGAGAGAGAGAGGGAAAGAGAAAGAGATAGATAGAGAGATACAACTGCTAGGGGAGGTGGGTGGGTTGTGAGGACTAAATTCCTGCTCTTCCCGGAGATCACCTGTTACAGGTGAGTAACTATGCTATCTCCAGGAACAAGCAGGAATGTAGTCTTCACATATGGGGACTCCCTAGCTTTAGATGCCAGGGAGAGACCCCAGAAGTTGTGTGTCCCTGTGAAAGGGCTCCACTTCCCCCCATGGATCTCTGGCATCCAACCAGGGATGGAGGGTAGGAGTTGATTAGGTATGGAACAGGTGTTGGAGAACAGCCTGACCAAACAAGGCATCCCGGCGGGAGTCCTTGTCCAAGCAGTAATGGGCTCTGAAGGTATGAACCGAGGCCCAAGTGGCTGCTCGATAGATGTCGTCGATAGTCACAGAGTGCAGATGAGCCATTGAAGCTGCCATGGCTCTCACACTGTGAGCTGTGACATGGCCCTCCAGAGGAAGATTCTTACTCTGATAAGCAAAGGAAATACACTGTGCAATCCAGCTAGACAGTGTTCTCTTGGAGACTGGAAGTCCCAAATGAGAAGGATCAAAAGCAACAAAGAGTTGAGAGGACTTTCTATGTTGCTGTGTTCTTTGCAAATAAAAGGCTAAAGCTCTTTTACAGTCCAAAGTATGAAGATTCCTTTCTGCATTTGATGCATGAGGTCTTGACAAGAACACAGGCAGGTAGACCGCTTGGTTAAGATGAAAAGGCGAGACCACCTTTGGCATAAAGTGTGGATGAGTCCTAAGGACTACCTTGTCATGATGGAACCTTGTATAAGGTGGATCAGCCACTAGTGCCTGCAACTCACTGATGCTATGTGCTGATGTGATTGCAATGAGAAAGATAACCTTCCAAGAAAGATATTTCAATGAGGTAGTAGCTAAGGGTTCGAAAGGTGGCTTCATGAGCTGACCAAGAACCAAATTTAAGTCCCATGCCACAGGTGGTGGCTTTATGGGAGGCTTAGTTAGAAGAAGGCCTCTCATAAATCTTGCTATAAGAGGATGGGAGGAAATAGGTTGTCCATTTAGAGGCTTGAAAGAAGCTGCAATAGCACTCAAATGGACTCTTACCGAGTTAGTCTTAAGTCCTGCATTGGATAAATGAAGGAGAAACTCCAGTAATGATTCCAGAGGTATCGCAAGGGGGTTAAGACCCTTTTGCGAACACCATATGGTAAACCTCTTCCACTTAAAAGCATAAGAGCGTCTTGTGGAAGGCTACCTGGAAGCATAAAGGACATCCTTTACTTGCTGAGGGAGGTTAAGATCATGAAGATCTATGCCTTCAGCAACCAAGCTCTGAGATGCAGAGACTGGGGATTGGGATGCCATAACATTCCGTCCTCCTGTGACAGGAGATCTGGAGCAGATCCTAACTCCAGGGAGGGAGCTTGAGAGAGATGTAGAAGGAGAGGTTACCACACTTGCCGTGGACAATGTGGAGCTATGAGAATCATACGCCCTCTGTCTCTCTGAAGTTGAACAGGGTTTTGGGAATCAGGGGAATGGGTGGAAAGGTATAAAGGAAGTCTTGACCCCAGTGAAGGAGGAAAGCATCCCCGGCCTGAGAGCCCTGAGCCGGAATTCTGGAACAGAACCGGGGAAGTTTGGCATTCAACAGACTTGCAAAGAGGTCTATGTCCGGGGTTCCCCAAATTTGAAAAATCTTGGCCACCTGGTCTGCATGTAGAGACCATTCGTATGGAAGCAGAACTCAACTGAGTCTGTCTGCCCAAGAGTTTTGTATGCCTGGAAGATACACTGCCAGGAGATGAATCTGATGCTCTCTGGCGAGGGCCCATAGTCGCAAAGCTTCGTTGCAAAGCGACAGAGAGCCTGTTCACCCCTGCTTGTTCACGTAGAACATGGCTACTTGATTGCCAGTATGAATGAGGACTGTCTTGTAGCTGAGCAGGGTGTGGAACACTCGAAGAGCAAGGAAGATTGCTCTGAGCTGTAAGAGATTGATATGTAGATGAGTCTTCTGTGGAGTCCAAGTGCCTTGGGTGGAGAGGTCTTGCAGATGAGCTCCCCAACCATTGGTGAAGCATCTGTTGTGAGAGTTGCCTGGGGTAAAGGCCGTTGGAATGGGGACCTCAGCAACAGGTTCTGAGTGGACTGCCACCATTGGAGAAACAAAATAAGACGATTTGTGTTTGCTATTTTGTCTGACAGGCACATTGATGCCTGAGTACATTGAGTGGACAAAGTCCACTGGGCTGCTCTCATATGGAGGTGAGCATATGGAACTACATGCACTGTAGATGCCATGTGGCCTAGTAGTTGTAACATTTCTCGGGCAATGAGATGAGATTTTAGAACTGCTTGAGAAGCTAACTGCACCATGCGAAGGCAATGGGCCTGGGGAAGATAGGCCCTCACTTTTCTGGTATCCAGCAAAGCTCCTATGAACTCCAGAGATTGAGTGGGAGTTAGACTGGATTTTGGGATGTTTATGACCAGACCCAAATACTGAAGGATACGCATTGTGCAAGATAGGGAAGTCCTGGCATCTGACTCTGATGGGGCTCGAATGAGCAAGTCGTCTAAGTAAGGGAAGACGAATATCCCTAGAATGCGGAGAAATGCTGCTACCACAGCCATGCATTTCGTGAACACTCTTGGTGCTGAGGCCAGGCCAAAAGGAAGCACCCTGTATTGGTAGTGCTTTCCTTGATAAAGGAACCGAAGGAACTTTCTGTGGGTTGGATGGATGAGAACATGAGTGTACGCATCCTTGAGATCTAGAGAACAAAGCCAATCCTGACTCTGAAGGTATGGCAGCAGAGTTCCCAGAGAAATTATCTTGAATTTCTCTTTGAACAGGAATTTGTTCAATTCTCTGAGGTCTAAAATAGGTCTGTGTCCCCCTGTTTTCTTTGGGATAAGGAAATAGGGGGAGTAAAACCCTGTACCCTATTGATGAATGGGTACTTCTTCTATTGCCCCTTGGGCAAGAAGCATAGTGACCTCTTGATCTAACTGGTTGATGAGAGAGGTCTGAGAATTGAACTGTCTTACCATTGTGGGAGGGGGCATGCACAGAAAGTGAAGCTTGTACCCTTCTTTTATAATGGAGAGAGTCCAATGTTCTGCTGTTATTTGCCCCCATCTGGGGGCAAAGTGACACAACCTTCCTGGAATTGCTCTGGTCCATTGAGGGCCAGGAAGGCTAAGTTCTCTAGATGAAAGCCAAAGGCCTTGTGGAGGATGAGACGGTTGAGGCTTAGCAGTCTTTGCTTTCCTCTGTTTAGGTGGTTGCTGACCTTTCCGGGCAGGCTGACCTGCAGAACGTCCCTGCTGGGAATAAGAGGGATAAAACCTCTTCATTTTTGAGAAGAATAGTTTCTTGAAAGATTTCTTTCTTGCAGGATCAGCTGTGGCTTTGGATAACCTATCCAAAGTGGAGTTGTCAGCATCCAACTCATTGGCTTTTTCTTCCCAATTTTTGCCGATTAGGTTCTCACCTGTACAAGGGATATTTCCCTGTTTGTCCTGCACCCAGAGCTCCAAATCGGATGCCTGGAGCCAGGGAATTCTTCGTGCACCTATGGCAATGGCAGAGGTTCTGCTTATGCACTCAACACAGTCAAAAGCTGCACGATTGACAAACTTAGAAACATCCTGGGCATGTTTGACCAGTGTGAGAAAATCCTGCCTCTTGTCATCAGGAAGGAGAGGGCTTAAAATCTCCAAGTCTCCTGTGACTTCTTTAAGGAACATTCCCATATGTAAAATATAGGAACTGATCCTGGCAGAAAGCATGGAAGCCTGGAAAGTACGACGTCCAAAGGCATCCAAAGTTCTAAACTCACGCCCTGGAGGATTAGAGGCATGCCTCTTTGCACTCCTGATCCTTCTGATAGCTGATTCCACTACAATAGAGTGGTGAGGAAGCTGAGTTTTCTGGAAACCAGGACAAGGAGGGACTCGATACATGGTATCCAGTCTGCGAGAGTGAGGAGAGGTGGTAAGAGGTGTCTCCCACATTCTCAACATGAGATCATGCAAAATCTCATGGATAGGCAGAGTAGCTGCCTCCTTAGGAGCTTTGGGATATTGTAAAATCTCCAACTCCTTAGCCCTGGGCTCTGTTTCAGGAGCCACAGTAATGGATAGACCTCGAGCCACCTCCCTGATAAAATCCTGAAAGGAGATATCTTCTGGAGGAGACATCCTACGTTTAGGAGAGGAAGGCTCCTCCGGGAGAAGTATACCGGTACAGGCAGAGCTGTCAGAATCCTTGGACTCCTCCGAGGATTCGAAGTACCTTCTGTCTGGATGCTCTTGAAGAGTCTGATACCCTTACCGACCGAAGTCGGTACCGGGGGGAATAGGTACCGGTGTATCAGCACCGGAAGGCATCGCATGACTGGGTGCCAGCAAAGCCGACACCGATGTCAATGCCGATGCTGTCAGTACCGGTACCGGTTGAACTGTCTGATGCGGTTCCGAGGGTGCCAATGCCGTAAGGAGAGCCGCCAGACTGCGTTCAATAGCCAGGAACCTCTGGTCTATCGACGCTGCCGATGCCTAGGTATCGGTACTGGAAGCAGCCTGTACCCAAGAGCATGGCACCAGTAGTTGTGCTGAGGTCGAGGCCTCGAGAACATCCTGGAGCTTCGATAATGTTTTCGAAGCCGAAGCTTCCCGCCGGGGCAATTTTGCCGGTACAGAACCCTCAGGGGCAACGCCAGAGGCATCTCGATGCTTGGAAGGAGATCTACCCTTTGAGGATCGGCTAGACTTATGTTTAGTTACCTGAGATCCATGGGAGGAAGACGAAGCCCTGGAAGACGTCGATGCCACAGAAGCTGCATCGGAGGGAAAAAGGGCGCTGAGCTTAGCAGCTCGGTTTTGTCGACCCCTCTTGGACATCATGGCAAAAGCCATACACTCGGCGATGGAGTGGTCAGGACTTAAACATTTAAGACACCACTCATGGGTGTCGGTGACGGAGATAGTACCGCCACACTTGATGCACTTTTTGAAACCCGAAGCGGGTTTTTCCATAGTGGAGGAAATTTTGGGCCTAAGGCCCAAAATGGTGCGTGCACCTGGAAAGAAAAGTTTGGAAAAAAATAGGATATATATATATATATATATATTTTTTTTTTAAACGAAAGAAAGAAAGAAAAGAGAACCGGCGGTACCGGTATAGCGTCGAGGAAGGAAAAGGAGGAATAAGGAAAAAAGTTTCTGCGGTGACAGGAACAACGACCTGCTGGCTCCGCGGAAAATGAAGAACTGGAGAGAGGCAGTTGGGAAAGGGGGGAAGGCAGCATGCAGGCGCTGTGGGATGCTCCCAAAAGCTTTCTAATTCCTTCTTGTTCCTGGAGTTTGAGCTATATACAATGAGTTATATACAAGGAGGAGGAATCGGTTTAACTGGGGTAAGGGAATGGGGAGAGGCAGGTGAGAGGGTCAAGAGGGGAGGCAGGGGGTGGGTGAGGGCAGGAACAATTAAGATGCAGAAAGTTGAGGTCTTTGATCAGGTCATGTGATGTCAACAAAGGATTATTTATAGAGCATTGGTTTGAGCAACTTCCTTAAGTCCTTAATGTCCACGGTAGATCTTTGGCAGTCTGGTAGGGAGTTACATAGGGTGGGAGCAGCCAGAGATATTGCCTTGTGTATAAGTAGACCCCGACTTTGATGGTCTCTGAGCTTTGATGCATCATGTCCAGAGGAATTAGTGTAATAATAGTGATAGAAAAGCTTTTGCTTCATCTGTGACCAGAATAACTCTTACAAATGAAATGGCCTCAATGGGATCTCACATCTCAATGGAATGAACACACTTTCCCCTTTCTACCACAATCCACCTGTTGCCTTCAATTTGCCCCATGCTACAGTGGTGGATGACCATATTCAATCTGATCAGGGGTGTTCATTTATACCAATACAATGGTCCTGTTTCCTCACAAGAGATGTTTCCAGCACTGGTTAGGGTGCCCATCACAACTCTCACTTTACTTAGGAAACCTGGTCAAATGCCAAGCAGCTGCTCCATATAAATCATCTAGCACTCCGAATCATATTCTACTCTGTTCCTAGAGAAAGTATAGTTACTCACCTGTAGCAGGTGTTCTCTGTGAACAACAGGAATAAATTGAACTTTTTGTGGACTAGAACTTGTTGAGGTTTCTGAGGTCCAGAATGGGTCTGTACCCTCCAGTTTTCTTTGGAAAGAGAAAGTATGGAGAGTAGAAGCCCATGTCCTGTTGGGTAAAGAGTTGCTTCTGATCTAGATGAATGCAGTTTAGAAAAGAAAACTAGAAGGTAAATTGACTGGTTTAAATGGAAGGAAGACACCACTTTTGGCATAAAGTGTGGGTGAGTCTAAAGGGCTACTTTGTCATGGTGGAAGCAGGTATAGGGAGGATCTGGCCACCAAAGCCCGAAACTCCTAAATCATCTCGCTGAAGTGAGGGCAATTAGGAAGTTTACCTTCCAAGCGAGGTCGTGGCTAATGGTTTAAAGGGTGGCTTGAGATGCAGCGCTAGAATGATATCGAAGTCCCAAGCTTCCGGAGGTGGCTTAATGGGCGGTTTGGATAGTAGGAGACCTATCCTGCATGGAGATGGGCTGTCCTTCCAGTAGATGGTGAGAGGCCGCAATGGCACTGAGGTGGATTCTCACTGAGTTTGTCTTTAGACCTGTTGAGGACAGGTGGAGGAGATACTGGAGGAGTGACTTCACTGAGCAGAAAAGGGATTGAGATCTTTCTGGGAACACCAGACAGAGAATCCACTTTCTGAACTGAGTCCAACCTAAATTTTAATGCTTTTGCCTATCCATGCGCTGCTCTAGTAGTGTGTTGGTTTTAGTCTGGGTGCCTTCTGGTTGCATGCCCCCAGCTACCATGGGTCAAAAGCGCACATTAGCCCCATGGTCCTGGCAACCAGGCTTTAGTAAACATGCCCCTTTACAAAAGAGGTGTTTTACGTTCACTTATGTTTATGTTTATGTTTATTTTATTAGATATACCGCCCTTTGGAAAAACAGAGTGGTTTACAATATACAAAACTTCATAAGAAAAAGGCACGAGGCCAGAAGGAAGAAAGGAAGTTACAATTATTGATAGGTAAACAGGAAAGAAAAAGAGAGTAGGATGAGACTGGAGGTCAGGTTACACAAAGGGGGAGGGAAGGTCAAAGGCAAGGGAGAAGAGGTGGGTCTTTAGATCCACTTAATCTAGTCACTCTGTTATAAAATTATCCCAATGTGTACGAGTGTAAAACTGGCTATGAGCTGGGAACCGTGAATATCCGGGTATAAAGACGCTGGCAGTCACGTGAAGATATGTAGTGCCTGCACTCTTCGTAATAGGCTGGAAAAATGACATCAGCTGCAGAGGAAGGGCCAACACAGATAATGGAATCCCTAAGCCATAGGGTTAGCCTGACAGGACTCCAAATTGAAATGAAAACTTGAAAGACAGAAAATCAAATTAGACTCCACCAGTCTTGTTCTAAATTGAGCCCTTTAGGTGATACAGTTTGTAAACAGAAAATCCATCTTTGTTCCAATCACTGTAGCCGATGGATGCGGTTGCCACCCCTTGGGTCATCTGGAACCAGATCGATCACCTTCTACCTAAGGTCCGTAAAAGAGTGGCACAGTGTTATGCAATATCCACAATGGGAGCTGTGACCGTGGACGTCTTAATGCCAGAAACATGTTCACCTAAACGGATCTTGATGAGGCGAGTATTGCGACCAATATAAAGGAGGTCACAAGGACAATGTAATAAATACACCACAAAACTGGTAAGACAGGTGGTTGTCCAAAAAAATGTATAAACTTGACCTGTAATGGGGTGGATCCAAGTGTTGTCCTCCAAAGTGTTATGGCAAAATTTGCAAGATCCACAGGCAAAATGGCCTGCAGACAGATGTCAAAACAGGGCGATCAGATGGTAAAGCAGACCGCACCAGTCAGTCACATACCTGGATATTCACGGATCCCAGCTCATAGTCGGTTTCACACTTGAAACAGGGCCCTGTGTTGGCCCAAAACATGCATGTTGTGTATTGGCATTTGACTGCTACCAAAGGGATATGTTCCACCACGACGTTTGCCACTTTCAGATAAATGAAATGATATGAAAATTATTAAAAGGGTTTCGCAACCATACGAGCAGAGCGTTTTTCTCAGCTCTCCTCCTGTTTGTTTAACCCAGCAAATATTTAGGGGCTTGTTTACAAAGCCACGGTAGCGGCTTCCGCCCGATATCAGAGCCACCGATATCAGGCGGAAGCCGCTACCGTGGCTTTGTAAACAAGCCCCTTAGGTATATATCTATAAGCTTGCTGCACTGCTGTGTTTCAGGTGACCTTTTCTTTGGATTTTATTTTATTAATTAATTAATTTATTTATTTATTTACATTCTCTTATATACCGCGCTATTCTGCATCAGTGTGGTTTACATTGAACAAACTGAAATTGCATTGAACAGGGTATTATAACTTGGAGATAACTAATTTACAGGGAACATGGGCTATGGAGGGTTGCCCAAGACCACAAGGAGCACCTGTGGGACTAGAAACCCTAGTCCTTCCAGCCCAAGGCTGCTGTCCTCTAGTGGGATTTGAACCCCTGACCTTCCGGCCTGAAGTACCTTGCCCCAACCACTAGGAGGTTTATGACTAAGAGGTTTATGACAATAACAGGCAGAAGCATTAAGAGAAGGGCATTCAACCACATTAAGAATTGAAATAAATCTGCATTTTACTGCATGATAACCACTAATTCTTATACATGTACAATTTTACTTTACATTTTATAAAGCAGCCTTGCAGCTGAAACTGGGTGGATGCATAATTTGCTCGCAATCAACCAAATGCTCGCAATCAACCAAAAACAGAGCATTCGCCTTTTATGCACCGACTTGCTGGAACGCCCTACCCCCTACTATCTGGGCCATAAGTGACCTTACCCAATTTAGGAAGGCACTTAAACATCACCTGTTCCTACAATACTACGCACACCCAGGTCACCACACACCCCCTGCCACACCTACGAGCCCATGTAGCCCGCCAAACTCCAACCCTCCTGCTAGTAGCACTTCACTCATCACATTGACATCATGATCACTACAGATCCAATTTATATATAGCTGAATGATACAGGTACATTTGTTGATAGTTTATTATTGATCCATGTACATATGTTGATAGTTTATTCTGCACATAGATATCTTGTTCGTATGTCTCCTGTACATAACTCCCTGTTATAATGTAAATGCAGTTCATTCCCCTGCTCTGCATAGTTTCGTTTCATGTGAACCGCACTGGTGTAAAGAGCGCGGTATATAAGAAAGTTAAATAAATAAATAAATAAATAAATAATTTGTCTTCCATTTGATACCACAGCAAGCAATAAACAATAACTCCACTTACTGCAAATCATGTACATGCTGTGAACTACCAACATGGCTGGAAGAGGACTTTATAAATATGGGATAGAATGGGATTTTGGATTTAGCTCATGTCTTTATCAGCAGTAGCTCAAGGCGAGCTACATTCAGGTACAGTATGTATTTTCCTATCCCTGGAGGGTTTGGAAGGCTAAATGACAAGGAGCAGTCGTGAGATTCAAACAAAGTGTCCTTGGTTCTCTGCCCACAGCTCTAACCATTAGGTTACTCCTGAAAATAGTTTAGAATAGTTTAGTTTATTCCTTGATGAACTGTTCTTTCAAGCTATATATGGCCTATCAGAGTAGAATACATTGTTAAAATCACAATATAAAACTATGATGCATCAAAGTAGAATTTATAGCACTTCAAATAAAAGAAACATAAGTAAAAAATAACCAAAACATGTATAACATAAATGGTAGCACAGAAAGATGAATTAGAGTAAAAAAAACCATTTTAAGTTAAATTTTAAAAAATAATTACCACAGTTAAGAACATAAGAACATAAGACATGCCATACTGGGTCAGACCGAGGTCCATCAAGCCCAGTATCCTGTTTCCAACAGTGGCCAATCTAGGTCATACGTACCTAGCAATATCCCCAAAAGACACAGGTTCCACAATGCTTGTACTGGGTCAAGCATTGATATCCTGGGTCCCTTTTTAATAGTGGTTTATGGACCTTTCCTCCAGGAACTTGTCCAAACCTTTTTTAAACCCAGCTATACTAACAGCCCTTACTACATCCTCCGGTAACAGATTCCAGAGTTTGATTACACGTTGAGTGAAAAAATATTTTCTCTTATTTGTCTTAAATAGTTTACCCTGTAGCTTCATTACATGTCCCCTAGTCTTTCTATACTCTGATAGCGTAAACAATTGATCCATGTTTATCCGTTCCACTCCATTCATTAATTTATAGACCTCTATCATATCTCCCCTCAGCCGTCTCTTCTCCAGGCTACCAGCATGCAGCAGTAAGGGGCAATTGAGTCCATATATAATTACTACAGTCTAGCAGGATAAAACAGAGCAGGCCCTAACAAGTTTTACAGACCGAAAATTCTACATAACCCTTTCTTCACAAACAGCAGCAGTCATAGGAGGAGGAAATATAATTGATGAAATATTCTGTAAATAAGATCCCTGATGTTGAAGCTTTGGTGGGAGTGGCTGACTTGGATTTAGAGGCAGTTACGGAAACATGGTTCACAGAAAACCATGACTGGGATGTAACTATACGAGGCTATACTTTATTCAGAAAGGACAGGGTAGGAAGAAGGGGAGAAGAAGTGGCACTATATGTAAAAACTACTATTAAAGCTTTGGAATTACAGAGCTTAAAAGGGAGAGAGGAAGCACTGTGGGTTAAACTTGAAAGAGGGAAAGAGAAATCTATTTGCATTGGCGTGCTATACAGATCTCCTTCACAAGAGGAAGAGGTGGACAGAGAGTTAATTGAAGACATAGGCAGTATTGCTAGGAAAGGGGAAGTGATACTAATAGGGGATTTCAATATGCCAGATGTTGACTGGCACATTCCTGCTGCAGTATCATCTAGAAGTAAGGAGATCCTGGATTCTCTACAGGGAGAACTATTCAGGCAATTGGTAACAGACCCCACATGTGAAGGGGCCATACTGGACATGGTGCTTACCAATGGTGAAAGTGTTTCTGATATTATAGTGGGAGATCATTTTGCTCTTTCCTGTTACCCAATGGCGTTCCTTTCTCTCTTTGTTTTTCTACAGCTGCCTTTTATTGTACACCGCCCTGATAACTTCGGTCTTGGGCGGTATATCAAGCCTAAATAAATGAAATGAAATGAAATGGTGTGGTTCAGTATTATGACTAGGGCTGTTAGAATCCATTAAAAAGTGAGGGTCTTAGACTTTAGGAAAACTAACTTTGCCAAGATGGGCCAATACTTCAGGGAGTCATTAGCGGGATGGGAACAGCTGGGGGATGTAGAAAAACAGTGGGAAAATTGAAAGGAGATATTTTAAGGGCAAACAACCTTTTTGTTAAGATGGTAAATAAATGTAGAAGGAAAAGAAGACCGCTATGGCTTTCGAAAGAAGTAGCTGAAAAGGTGAAGAAAAAGAAGGAGGTCCTAGGGGAGGTGGGTGGGTTGTGAAGACTAAATTCCTGCTGTTCCCAGAGATCACCTGTTACAGGTGAGTAACCATTTATTTATTTAATTGGATTTCTATACCGCCTTATCATACAATCAAAGCGGTCTTACAAACAAAGATATTAAGAGTATTAGTGAGAAAATGTAAAGAAATAAAAGTTAAAGTGCTGCGAACCCAGGTGAGATGGATCATGTTTCCTCCCATGGACCTCTGACATCCAAACCGTGGACGATGGGTAGGAGTTCTATTAAGTATGGAAGAGATGCCGAAGAACAGCCTGGCCAAACGAGGCATCCAGATAGGAGTCCTTGTCTAAGCAGTAGTGGGCTGTGAAGGTGTGTACCGAAGCCCAACTGGCTGCTTTGCAGATGTCATCAATAGACACAGAACGGAGGTTAGACATTGAGGCTGCAATTGCTCTCACATTGTGAGCTGTGACATGGCCCTCGAGAGACAGTCCTTTACTCTGATAAGTATAGGATATGCAATCTGCAATCCAGTTTGACAGAGTTCTTTTGGAAACTGGAAGTCCCAAATGACTAGTCAAAAGCCACAAAAAGCTGAGAAGATTTTCTATGTGGCTTAGTTCTTTGGAGATAAAAGGCTAAGGCCCTTTTACAATCAAATGTGTGAAGATTCCTATCCGCACTAGAGGCATGAGGCCTAGGGAAGAATATAGGAAGATAAACCGACTGGTTTAAATGGAAAGGCAAAACCACCTTTGGCATAAAGTGAGGATGAGTCCTGAGGACTACTTTATCATGTGGAACCTTGTATAAGGAGGGTCAGCTACTAAAGCCTGTAGTTCACTAATGCGTCTTGCAGAAGTGATGGCAATTAGGAAAATAACTTTCCATGAAAGAAACTTTAGGTCTAAAGTGGCTAAAGGTTCAAAGGGCAGATTCATAAGCTGACCAAGAACAAGATTCAGATCCCATGCCACTGGTGGTGGTTTAATGGGAGGTTTTGTTAAGAGTAGGCCTTTCATAAATCTTGATGCAAGTGGATGAGAGGAAACAGTTTGTCCATCGAAAGGTTTATGAAAAGCAGCAATAGCACTAAGATGGACTCTCACTGAATTGGTCTTTAGACCAGAAGTTGATAATTGCAGGAGATACTCTAGTAGCGACTCTACAGGTACCAAAAGGGGGTTAAGTCCCTTTTCTGAACACCAGACAGAGAACCTTTTCTACTTAAAAGCGTAGGAACATCTTGTGGAAGGTTTTCTGGAAGCTAGAAGGATATCCTTTACTTGTTGAGAAAGGTTAATATACTTGAATTCTAGGCTTTCAGTAACAGGCCCTGAGATGTAAGGACTGGGGATTGGGATGCAGTAAGAATCCGTCCTCCTGAGATAGAAGGTCTGGAGCATTCCCCAACTCCAGAGGAGTGGTTTGAGAGAGACGCAGAAGAAGAGGATACCACATTTGTCGAGGCCTACGTGCAGCTTTGAGTATCATACAACCTCTGTCTCTCTGAAGTTTGAATAAAATTTTGGGAATGAGGGGAATGGGTGGGAAAGCATAGAGGAAGTCCTGAACCCAGTTTAGTAGGAAAGCATCTCTTGAGTGACAGTTGTGAGCCGGGATTCTGGAACAGAATCGGGGAAGTTTGGCATTCTGTGGACTTACAAAGAGGTCTATATCTGGTGTTCCCCAGATTTGAAATACTCGAGCAAGCTGGTATGAGTGGAGGGACCACTCGTGTGGCAGCAGTATTCGACTGAGTCTGTCTGCCCATAGATTTTGAATGCCCGGAAGGTATACCGCAAACAGGTGAATTTGTAACTCATAGTTGCAAAGCTTCGTTGCATAGCAACAGAGAGCCTGTTTTGTCTTGCTTGTTCACATAGAACACAGCTACCTGATTGTCGGTTTGGACCAAAACTGTTTTTTTGCTGAGATGGGTCTGAAAGACTTGAATAGCACTGAAAATGGCTCTCAGCTCTAGGAGGTTTATGTGAAGGGAAACCTCCTGTGAGGTCCAAACACCCTGAGTGGAGAGATCGTGCAAGTGGGCCCCCAACCCATCTTGGATGCATCTGTTGTTAGGGTGGCCTGATATAGAGGCTGCTGGAAAGGAGAGCCTACAAGGAGGTTTTCTAGAGTTTGCCACCATTTCAGGGATGAAATCAGACGTGTGGTGTTTTTTTTTTTTTTAAACTTTTATTTTCATTTTGCAACAAACAAAAGAAACAACACACCAAAAGAGACAAAACAGGTATACAATAAGGAAAAGTAAACCCATTACCCCCCACCCCGATGCTTCTTCTCTACCCGATTATATCAGCATGTGAGCGCTTCCAATTAACAGTGATTATACATCAAACGATCAAAAGAGTATCTACAATACAGCATGATCATGGGACAGAGATATATACAAAGTTAGACAGTCAGATGAGAGCAATTAGCAAAATGTACATAGTCATTGAGCAGCTTCCATTGAGACCAATGAGAAGGAGTTTGAACGGAGGAAGCGAACAGACGAGGTATTTGTTCATATGTACTGTAAAGACAGGCATGATTCCACCATTCATTGGGGCTCAGATGGGAGCTAATTTTCCAGTATTACTTAATTAGGGAAATAGCAATGCCAAGCATAAAGTTCGAAAGGAGATAAGCCATTTTTGGGAGAGAGGGGATCCCCGCAATTGGGCGAAGTCCCACTATCCTCCAAGAAAGGGGCTCCTGAGAGTGCGAGATAGACTAAATACGACCCCAGACCCGACGCCAGTAATACTGCAGTGCGGGATATTCATGCATAACATGAGGCAATGAACCAATGGCCGCAGGACGTGTCCAGCAACCATTGCCCTGAGTAGTGTTCCATTTGTCTAATCTGTGAGAAGTGTAAAAACACCGGTGGGCTAGAAAGAAGAGGGTCTGAGTGAGTGAGGCGGATCGGGAACCCGTGTCCCTCTACTCCAGATAAGGCTCCATTGCTCCGAGGTCAAAGTCACATGCAATTCTCTCTCCCATACTTTCTGCGCTATAGGGGTATCTCTAGTTATAGCATTACATAAGGTTTAGTAAAATTGGATGCTACACCCGGTGAACTACCGAGAGATCGGAAAGTCTCCAATCAACCTTATGTAGGGAATGCCGATGGCGGGAGTACTCTAGTGCTCCGAAGGCGATGCTGAAGTTGCACTGACCAGAGTCGGGAGTCTAAAGATTGCATAAGAGTATTAAAGGCACCTAAAGTGTCTAAAAGCATTGGTAGATAGTAGGAGTCTGATGGGAGAGTCATACCAGGGAGAAAGGTAAGAGGAATCGGTTTGCAAAGGCCCGCTTCTATATCTAGCCACACAGGTCTACTCGGTACTGGATCTTCCAACCAACGAGCACCTTGTTTGAGAAGAAAAGATTGAGGGAACACTTGAGTAAAATCGCCACCAAGTATTAATGGAGCATTGGCAGAGGCCAAGGCCAACTGCGCAATACTTGCATAGTAAGCAGGGTTGTCTACATTCGGGGCATAATGCAAATACACGTGAATTCACTATCTCCAACCTCAAGGTGTACACGGGCCCATCTACCCTCCTTGTCAGCGCTAATATCAGGTACAGTAGCATGCAAAGACTTCTTAACCAGAATGGTTATCCCGTACCATTTGGAAACGGTGGGAGAATAGGCAGCTACCATGTGAGGCTTAGCATTGAGTTTCAGTGTTTCAGCAGAGTTTAAATGCGTTTCCTGAAGAAACACTAAATCAACATGCACATGGCTAAGATAGCTAAGGATTTTCTTTCCTTTGAGTGGACCATTAATGCCTTTGACGGTGAATGATAAGATTTTACATAAGGCCATTCAGAAAAGTTAAAAATTCTGAGCATGATAGCACACATAATTTCACTATATCCCTCAAACTGACTGTATCTGGCTGTACACATGACATAGGAAAAATAAGCTAATATAATACAATGAAGCGCCCCACATTAACAAAGAAAACCGCAGTACGGTAGAGGAGAAGCAAAACCCCAAAATTACTGGCGACCATGTGTCTGCGGGGAGAAACCCCAGAGAAGGCCGAAATTGAAAAAAACACATAACCTGTAGGACTGTGCGTGCTCCGAATCCGACCGAGGCACACATCATGAAGGGATAGGAGACCAAAAAACAAAAGTCATATAGAGAAAGAAAGAAAGACCAGGCTATTTCTGTGCTTGGCTATGACCGCCGCATCGGGCCCTTCAAAATGGCGGATAGAGCCGGCAGATAAGAGTCCAAGATTTGGGATTAGCGCATCTGCTCTGCTTCTTTGGAGTCTAAAAATGTTGATAGTAGATCAGGATCTTCGAACGTCCTGGTTTGGTTGTGGAGAGTCACTCGGAGCTTCGCTGGATACAACAGGCCAAAGCGAGCCTGTAGCTGTTGAAGTCGAGGGCGAAAAGCAAGGAGTTTCTTCCGACGGTCAACGGTAGGCTTTGCCAAATCAGGAAAGAAGGAGACCTTACGACCTTCAAAGTCCAAATGATGATTCGCTCGGGCAGCATGTAAAATTTGTTCCACTTGTTGATATCGTAGCAAGCTAAAGATAATAGGCCGGGGGGTCGTGCGGTTGAGCGCCATGTGGGCAGGAACACGGTGTGCTCGATCGATTTCCAGTTCTCTGTGAAAAGTGATCTTCAGCAAGGAGGGAAGAGTTTTGAGCAAGAATTCTCTTATATCTCCTGCTTCCACCCCCTCCGGCATTCCGAGGAGCCTCACATTGTTGCGACGGGCTCGATTATTGCTATCTTCTAACTCCTTTTGAAGATTCTGTATCTGGCGCTCAGCCTTGTCCAGTTTGCCCAAGCGCACCTCGTGCGAGTCGAGGACCCCCGCCATGTTGTCCTGCCGTAATGAAAGACTTTCAAGTCGGTCCTGGAGCACTCCAAAGTCTTCTCGCATGGCTCGAAGCGCTTCTCCATTGGACTGCACCAATTCCTTCACGCCGCGTATTTCCTCCAAAATCTCCAGGTGCATTTCGGGGTTTTCACGAAATGGGACCATCTTCTGTGGGGAGGACACCTCTGTTTTGGAGCGTTTTCCGTGAGAAGAAGAAGGAGACCCGAAGTCCAAGCGCGCTGGTTTATGGGCCGCCATCCCCCCCGAGGTGCCCCGGTCAGCTCTGAGCGAAATAGTAAATTTGTATAGGTATTAAGTCAGGATTCTAAGTAGGCCTCTCGGGAGCTTCAACGCAAAGCGTCCTACCCGCTGGACATCAGGCTCCGCCCCCCTCCAGACGTGTGGTGTTTTTGATCTTGTCCATTAACTGACCCGAGGCCTGTGACCATTGAGAAGATAGGGTCCACTGGGCTGCTCGCATGTGGAGGCGAGCATGGGGAACCACATGGACAGTGGATGCCATGTGTCCCAGAAGTTGAAGCATCTCTTCAACAGTAAGGAACACCTTCGTAGAAGCTTGAGATGCCAGTTGCATTATTCGTAGACAGCGTGGCTGTGGCAGGAAAGCCTTTGACTCCCATGTGTCTAGACTTGCTCCTATGAATTTGAGAGATTCAGAGGGGGTGAGATGAGATTTTGGGAGGTTTATGACCAGTCCCATGTATTGAAGAATTCTCATTGCTCGAGAAAGAGCGAAGCTGGCCTCTGGAGCTGTTGATCCTCGAATGAGCCTATCGTCTAAGTAAGGGAAGACGAATATTCCCAGAGTCCTCCTAAATGCTGCTACCACTGCAATGCATTTTGTGAAGACTCTTGGAGCAGAGGCCAGTCCGAAAGGAAGACCTCTGTACTGGAAGTGTCTTCCTTGGACCAGGCATCAAAGGAACTTCCTGTGATCTGAGTGGATGAGAATATGTGTGTACGCATCTCTTAAATCTAGAGAACCTAGCCAGTCCTGACTTTGAAGGTATGGTAGGAGTGTCCCGAGAGAGATCATTTTGAACTTTTCTCAGAACAAATATTTGTTTAATTCTCTGAGGTCTAGAATAGGCCTGTGTCCCCCTGTCTTCTTTGGAATAAGAAAATAGGGGGAGTAAAACCCCATCCCCTGTTGGGGTATGGGTACTTCTTTGATTGCTCCTTGAGTGAGAAGTGATGTGACTTCCTGCCACAAAAGGATGGTGGCAGGGGCCTGAGAATTGAACCGTTTTATTATTGTAGGTGGGGGCAAGTTGAGAAAATGAAGCTTCTACCCCAGTCGAACAATGGACAGAGTCCAATTTTCTGATGTTATTTGTTGCCATCTTTTGGCAAAATAGCATAGTTTTCCTGGAATGGTTAAGGGTTCTGGACCTTTCAGGGGCAGAATGACTAAGTTTTCTAGGTAGAAGTCAAAGACCCTGAGGGGGCTGGTTGAGCTCTTTGAGCTTACGGCTTTCTTTGCTGTCTGTTCTGTTGTTGCCCCTTCTGGGGAACATGATGGGTGTAAGATGGGTAAAGCTTCTTTTTCTTGCTGAAAAAGGGATTTTTGAATGTTTTCTTCTTTGCTGGGTTGGCTGTAGACTGTTCAAGGTAGTATTTTCAGATTCAAGCTGATTAGCCTTGTCCTGCCAGTCCTTGCCAAAGAGATTTTCTCCTGTACATGGAATGTTTCCCAGCTTTTCTTGCACCTACTCTTCTAAGTCTGATGCTTGAAGCCAAGCAATACGACGTACTCCTAAGGATATAGCAGAGGTTCTGCTAATACATTCAAAGCAATCAAAGGTAGCACGATTCATAAATTTAGAGACATTCTGGGCGTGCTTGACCAGAATAAGGTAGTCTGCTCTTTTTTCCTCAGAGACACAAGGGCTAATGAGCTCTAAGTCTTTTGTGACTTCTTCTAGGAATATTCCCATATAAAGAATGTAGGAACTGATCCTGGCTGATAGCATGGAGGATTGAAAGCATCGACACCCAAAGGCATCGCGTGTCCTGGATTCCCGGCCTGGAGGATTAGAAGAATGTGTTTTAGCACTCTTGATTCTTCACATGGCTGATTCCACTACCATTGAATGGTGTGGTAACTGAGTTTTTTGAAAACCAGGACAACTTGGCACTCGGTACATAGTGTCAAGGTGTCGGGAATGTGAAGATATCGTTAAAGTTGTTTCCCACATTCTCAACATCAGATCATGTAAGATCTTGTGAATGGGAAGCACAGCTGCCTCCTTGGGAGCCATAGGGTATTGTAGAATTCTTAATTCTTCTGCCCTAGTTTCCTTTTCTGGAATTACAGTGATTGCAAGACCCTTTGGTAAATCACGTATGAAATCCTGGAAGGACATATCTTCTGGAGGAGACATCCTGCATTGAGGAGGAGTTGAATCCTGTAGTAGGTTTGCTCTGGTACCGATATAGACTCAAGGCTCGGCATGGGGGGAAGCAGTCCTGTCGAAGCAGATACTGTCAGTACCGGTACCAATATCGGTACCGATACCTGTTGAACCGTCTGTAGAGGTCTTAGCAGTACCGAAGCTGCTAAGAGGGATGCTAGACTGTGTTCAATAGTGAGGATTCTTTTATCCATCGCTCCCTGGGTGTCAGTACCGGTGGAAGTGGCTACGACCCTAGAACATGGCACCAGTAGTTCTGCAGAGGTGGAAGCCTCTGGATTATCCTGGAGCCCCGTTAATGCTTTGGAGCCAGAAAACTCCCGCCGAAGCTGTTTTGCCGGTGAACTATCCTCGAGGGCAATGCCAGTGGCATCTCAATACTTTGAAGGAGATTTACCCTTCGAGGACCGGCCAGTCTTAGAAGACTTAAGTTTAGTTACCTGAGATCCATGGGAGGAAGATGAAGCCCTGGAAGACGTTGATGCAAGTGACATCATTTCCGCAGCAAAAAGGGTAACGAGTTTTGCAGCTCTATTCTGCAGGCCCCTTTTGGTCATCCTTGTGCAGCAGAGACAATCTGTAGTACAATGTTCAGGACCTAAATATTTTAGACACCAATCATGGGTATCGGTGATGGAAAGGGTATCGCCACACTTTGAGCATTTTTTGAAACCACAACCTGGTTTCTCCATGCCTGAAGAAAAGGGGAAAGACCCCTGAAGAAAATACAAGTTTTTGTTTTTTTTAAAAGAAAGAAGAAGAAGAAGAACCGATGGTACCGGAAGGCGTCAAATGAAGGCAGACGCGACCACAAAAAGGAAATTTTCTGTGGTGACAGGGTACATGTCCTGTCGGCTCCGTGGAAAACGAAGAACTGAAGTGAGAGAAGTACAGAGGCGGGAAGGCAGCACGCATGCACTGTGGGATGCTCCCAAAAGCATTCCTATTGGACGCTGGGGAGCATTCCCAAGCGGGCTCCGTCAGTACTGACGATACCCATATGTGAAGATTACATTCCTGCTTGTTCCTGGAGATATCTGATTGATTTCTTTGACTGGGTGACCAGGGAGTTGGACTGAGGGAGAGCCCTTGATGTGGTGTATTTAGATTTTAGTAAAGCCTTTGACGCTGTTCCTCACAGACGACTTATAAACAAATTGAGCACCCTAGGGATGGACCCTAAAGTTACAGCTTGGGTTAGAAACTGGTTGAGTGGGAGGCGACAAAGGGTACAGGTACATGGAGCTCACTCTGAGGAGATGGAAGTTACCGGTGGTGTGCCCCAAGGATCTGTCCTTGGTCCGATTCTGTTTAACATCTTTGTTAGTGATATAGCAGAAGGGCTGTCGGGTAAGGTTTGCCTCTTTGCGGATGATACCAAAATCTGCAATAGAGTAGACACCCAGGAAGGTGTAAATAACATGAGGAGGGATCTAGCTCAGCTTAAAGAATGGTCTAGAATTTGGCGGCTGGGATTTAATGTTAAAAAATGCAAGGTCATGGATTTGGGCTGCAGCAATGCAAGAGGGCAATATAGTATACAGGGTGAAGTACTTTTGTCCTCTAAAGAAGAGCGGGACCTAGGCGTGGTCGTGTCAGATGATCTTAAAGTAGCTAAACAGGTAGAAAAGGTGACAGCAAAAGCTAGAAGGATGCTTGGGTGCATACGGAGAGGAATGGCTAGCAGAAAAGAGGTGATAGTGCCTCTGTATAAGTCTTTGGTGCGATCTCATTTGGAGTATTGTGTGCAATTCTGGAGACCGCACCTTCAAAGGGATATAAACAAGATGGAGTCAGTACAGAGGGTGGCAACCAAAATGGTTAGTGATCTTCATTATAAAGCATACGAGGACAGACTTAAGGACCTCAATATGTACTCCTTACAGTAAAGGTGGGATAGAGGTGATATGTTCCAGACATTTAAATACCTCCGTGGCATAAATGCACAGGGGGAGAGCCTCTTTCAATTGAAAGCAAGTTCTGCTACGAGTGGACATGGGATGAGGGTGAAAGGGGATAGATTCAGGAGTGATATGCGGAAATATTTCTTTATGGAAAGAGTGGTGGATCCGTGGAATAGTCTCCCAATGGTGGTGGTAGAGATGAGGACGGTATCTGATTTCAGAAAAGCATGGGACAAACACAGAGGATTTCTAAAGGAAAAAAGGAGTCTGTTGTAGTTGTTGATATGGAAGGACAGACTAGATAGGCCATGTGATCTTTTTCTGTCGTCATTTTTCTATGTTTCTGTGTTTCTAAGTTACTCACTGCGGCCCCCCCCCCACGTCTCCCTCCTCCCCCCGTTTTCTGTGCCACTCTACTTCTATATATGCCATGTAAAATGCTTATACCCATTTCTGTAAATAATTTGCTCTCTATGCCCCCTACATGCCTCCACCTTGTTTGCTGTGTACTCTGCTTATATATGCCATGTAAACCACTTTGATTGAAGAAAATGGTGGCATAGAAAACCTGTTATATAAATAAATAAATTATATATATATATATATATCATCACATCAACATGCTCCAATACTATTCATATAGAGGGACATTTTAGAAAGGACGTCCAAGCCAGAACCTCTGAAAAAAGACAGGCATATCCAGGTGCAGACAATTTCACAATGTGGACATCTGTGGGAGCATCTACATCAGCGGTTTTCAACCTGTGGGTCACGACCCCCACGGGTGTAGCCACAGGATTTAGCGGGGGTCACTTCGCCTCACCTCACTCCGCCGTTAAAAAAAAAAAGCACCCAAGTTGCTGTCGCTTCCGCGTCCGCTTCTCGGCAGCGGCAAACTCACCACCTCCCAGTCCCTTCTAATGCAGCTGCGACTCCCTGCCACTTAGGGAACCGCGGCTATGCCAGTAAAACCGTTGCGGAGCCTTCCTGTCTTTCGACGGGCTCCGTGCAGCATTGTCCCGCCTCAAAAGGAAGTTGTTTACCACGTCCTTTGGAGGCAGGACAATGCTGCACGGAGCCCATCGAGAGACGGGAAGGCTCCACAATGGTTTTACAGCTATAGCCACGGTTCCCTAAGAGACAGGGAGCCGTGGCTGTAAAAGAACAGCAGGGCAGCAGCAGGCAGACAGAGAGAGGGGAGGAGGGGGCAGGGATCCTGCAACGGGGCTGACATGGAGGGATGGAGGGAGGTAGGGGTCTGACATGGTCAGGGGGGCTGACATGGAGAGAGGGGGGGCTGACATGAATGGAGGGAGAGAAGGGGGCTGACATGGACAGAGGGGGGCTGACATGGACAGATGGAGGGCCTGCATGGACCGGGGGGCTGACATAGAGAGAGGGGTGGCTGACATGGAGGGGGGTGACATGGAGGGAGGGGGCTGACATGGACAAAAGGAAGAGACAGGGGGACATACTGTAGAGATGGGCAATAAATGCTGGACAGAGGGGAGAGACAGTGCGGGTTAGGATTATAATGGGCAGATGGGGGTGGGCTAGGACTGGTAATGGGTTGATTAGGGAAGGCTAGGACTGGGAATGGACTGATCAAGAGGGGGGGGTTGGGACTGGTAATGTGCTGATAGGGAGGTAGGACTGATAATGGACTGATGGGGGGCTAGCACTGGAAATGAGCTGATCGGGGAGGTTAGGACTGGAAATGGGATGATGGGGGGTAGGACTGGTAATGGGCTGATTAGGGGAGCCTAGCACTGGTAATGGGGTTGAGGAGGGAATAGCACTAGAAATGAGCTGATTAGGGGAGGCTAGCACTGGTAATGGGGTTGAGGAGGGACTAGCACTGGAAATGAGCTGATTAGGGGAGGCTAGCATTGGTAATGAGCTGATGGGGGGGGTAGGACTGGTATTGGGCTGATTAGGGGAGGCTAGCACTGGTAATGGGGTTGAGGGGGGACTAGCACTGGAAGCGAGCTGATTGGGGGGCTTCGACTGGGAATGGGCTGATTGTGGGGAGGGGAGGATAGAGCTGTTGGCCCTGGAAGAAAACTGGGGGCTAAGGCTACAAATGGGCTGATACGAGGGGATGGGAGAATGGAACTGGAAGAGAGTGGATCTGAGAGGGGCAGCCATGGTATTCGTACTAGAAGGGACTGTTCAGTGGGGAAGGAGGGGGACTGGAAGGGAATGGCCACCAGTGGCAGTCATGGGAATGTAAGTTGACATTGGAAGTTACTAAGAGTGAGGACTGGAAAGGGGCTGATACTGAGGATGGTTACTGGGACTGGAAATAGGCTGATGGAAAGAAGTGAAGAAAACGAAAGAAGAGATAAGAAATGGCAGATGGACCATAGACCACAGAAAGAGAGCTGAGAAGACAGGAAAGCAGAAGCCTCAGATCGGGACCAGCATGATCAGAGAATAAATTGGTCAGACAACAAAGGTAGAAAAAATAATTTTATTTCATATTAGTGATTTGACTACAAAATCATCATAATTTTGAAATCAGATATTGTTACTTGTGATTAATTGTGGTTTAAATAAGTACATTTTATAAATAAAAACATATTGCAAAGGCCTATAATATATTAATAATTCAACAAATGATTACAGCGACAATGCGTTAACGGTAAAGGAAGAGAGACACATTTGATTTTATCATTGGGGGTCACCACAAGTTGACCAATGGTAAAAGGGGTCACGGTACAAAAAAGGTTGAGAACCACTGATCTACGTAGACATCTCAAAAACAGTACCTCAGAACCTGGAATCTAGGAATAGCCTAATAGTTAAATTAGTGGGCTAGAAACAGGGAAGCCAGGGTTCAACTCCCATAGCAGCTATCATTTAAACTGTGTTGAGAACTGGGCATGATGGAGTGCTATCTTCTCTATTCCCTCTGGATGTTTTTCAGCCAAAATGAGCACCGTTTCTGTCTGGAGCTGGTCTAAACTTACTATAGATGCAACTCTGGACATTTCTGAGATCAGGCAGTGACATCCAGGTTACTACTAATCATTTGTATAGCACAAAGGGGTGCCGCTAAGCAAGCATGCAAACTTAGCACATTCCAATGTTTACGTATCACCTTCACAATCTTATGAACCCCAGATGTATATGGCAGTTCACATACCAAGGCATCTTCTTGCTCAGGTTGTTTATATTGCAGCAGGAGATCATGTTGGGCATAGTTGGCCCGCAGGAAGGCATGCTTAATTTAAACTTAAAAAAGAGCCTGCCTACCAGTCAATACCTGAGAGCACGTTGTGTCTGCTCAACGGAGGTAGCTTTTCCTTCTGAAACTACTTAAATCCCGCTTTGGAGCTAGGGGATATCGTAGTTCTGACATTAAGCGTGCCAGGTGTTCATGAGATTGTGCAGGTGATACGTAAATATTGAATTGTGCTAAGTTTGCATGCATGCCTAGCAGCATCCCTTCATGATGCTTTTAAACGCAGCAGGAATCTGGGCAAATTGCTTACTAATTATGCTGGTTTTGTAGGAGCTGGTGATCAGGCCTCTGTTGGTCATTACATGTCTGAGAACTGCAGCTGGAGTGCCTTATCTCTGACTGGCTCGCATTGGACTCACCCTAATGGGGAAACTTATCATTCAAATTATCATACAACCTGCAACACTGAGGGGATAGTTTATATGATTATTTGTCCCTGCTCCCTTATTTATGTTGGCTGGACTACCCGGAAGATAAATCTGCGATTGACTGAATATAAGAGCTGTATTAATACTCAGTCAGAGACTACCCAGCTAGTACGCATTGAATGCAGTATCATCACTCCTTTTCTGATCTATGCCGGCATGTTCTTGATCATTTGCCACGCACCTGGCAGGGTGGCAACTATCTGAAGCAATTAGCCCTTCATAAGCATGCCTGGATGTTCAGGCTTGGGTCTACTGAACCACATGGATTAAATTTAGCGGTTGATTGGTCCTCTTTGTTCTGATTGTCTGTCTTGACCATGTGTCCTCCCTTGTACCCTGATATACTCCCAGGAGTTTTAGTAGAGATTGGAGCATTCAGCTGGTTGGAGTCGCTCTATATGCAGTGGATATTTTGGCAATTCTTTTCCATTATTTTTGTTTGATGTGTATTTCCCTTGATGCAGATAAGTCAAGTTAGTTTTCTTCAGATATGCCATACTGGATCAAACCAAGGTCCATCAAGCCCAGTATCCTGTTTCCAACAGTGGCCAATCTAGGTCATACAAACCTAGCAGTATCCCCAAGAGACACAGGTTCCACAATGCTTGTATTGGGTCAAGCATTGATATCCTGGGTCCCTTTTTAATAATGGTTTATGGACCTTTCCTCCAGGAACTTGTCCAAACCTTTTTTAAACCCAGCTACACTAACAGCTCTTACTACATCCTCTGGCAACAAATTCCAGAGTTTGATTACACGTTAAGTGAAAAAATATTTTCTCTTATTTGTCTTAAATAGATCACCTTGTAGCTTCATTACATGTCCTCTAGTCTTTCTATATTCTGATAAAATAAACAATCGATCTACGTTTACCCGTTCCACTCCATTCATTAATTTATAGACCTCTATCATATCTCCCCTCAGCCGTCTCTTTTCAAGGCTGAAGAGCCCCAACTTTTGTAGCCTTTCTTCATAGGAGTAGCCTTCCATTCCCTTTACCATTTTGGTGGCTCTTTTCTGTACCTTTTCTAATAACGCTATATCTTTTTTAAGATATGGCGACCAGAATTGCACACAATATTCAAGGTGCAGTCGTACCATGGAACGATACAGAGGCATTATAATATCCTTTGTTTTATTTTCCATTCCTTTCCTTATGATACCTAGCATTTTATTTGCTTTCTTGGCCGCCGCTGCACACTGGGCGGAGGGTTTTAACATGTTATCCACGATGACTCCTAAATCTTTTTCCTGGGTGGTGGTTCCCAATGTGGAACCTTGCATCGTGTAACCATAGTTTGGGTTGTTCTTCCCTAGGTGCATAACTTTGCACTTGTCCACATTAAATTTCACCTGCCATTTGGATGCTCAGTCTTCCAATTTATCCAGATCCTCCTGCAGTTTTGCACAGTCCTCTTGGGTTTTAACAACTTTAAACAGTTTTGTGTCTTCCGCAAATTTGATATCCTCACTAGTTATTCCCTTTTCCAGGTCATTTATGAATATGTCAAAATGTAGCGGACCCAGTACAGATCCCTGGGGTACTCCACTATTCACCTTTTTCCATTGGGAATATTGGCCATTTAGCCCTACCCTCTGCTTTCTATCTTTTAACCAGTTCCCGATCCACAACAGTACACTGCCTCCTATCCCATGACTTTTTAGCTTCGCCAAAAGTCTCTGATGGGGGACCTTGTCAAAGGCTTTCTGAAAGTCCAGATACACTATATCAACCGACTCACCTTTGTCTACCTGTTTATGCACACCTTCAAAAAAACATATCAGATTAGTAAGACAAGATCTTCCTTGTCTAAAGCCATGTTGGCTGTCTCCCATTAGGCCATGACTATCTACATGCTGTGTAATTCTGTTCTTTATGATGGTTTCTACCATTTTCCCTGGTACTGACGTCAGGCTCACCGGTCTGTAATTTCCTGGGTCACCCCTGGAACCCTTTTTAAAAATTGGTGTTACGTTGGCGACCCTCCAATCTTCAGGTATTACAGATGATTTTAATGAAAGTTCACAGATTATACCATCAGGTCCAGGTGATTTGCTACTATTCAGTTTATCAAATAGTTGTAATATATCTTCCCGGTGTAGTGATATTTCTCTCAATTCCTCTGCAGTATCACCTTTAAATACTTCAGTCTTGGGTAACATCCCTACATCTTCCTCAGTAAAGACCAAAACAAAGAATTCATTCAGTCTCTCTGCTATAGCCTTGTTTCCTCTTACTGCCCCTTTTACCCCTCTATCATCTAATGGTCCAATTGACTCTCTCACAGGCCTTTTGCTACGAATGTACTTGAAAAAGTCTTTATTTCATGTTTTTGCTTCCGTAGCAAGTTTCTTCTCAAATTCCCGCTTTGCCTGCCTTATTTATTTATTTATTTATTTATTTAAAGTCTCTTTTATACCGCGCTATTCAGCATCAGTGCGGTTTACAATAAACAACGAACATACAATGCTTTGCATTTAACTTGCCAGTGCTTGTGCTGTTTCCAGTTTTCATCATTTGGCTCTTTTTTCCATTTCCTGAAGGTTGCTTTGTCTCTCTGACCTCACCTTTAAACCATGCTGGCAGTTTTTTGGACTTTCTTCCACTTTTCCTAATGCGTGGAATACAGCTGGTCTGGGCTTCGAGGATAGTATTTTTAAATAACACCCAAGCTTGCTGTAAGTCTTTAACCTTTGGAACCGCTCCTTTTAGTTTTTTCCTAACTATATTCCTCATTCTATCATAGTCTCCCTTTTGAAAGTTAAAAGGTAGTACTGTGGATGCCTTTACTATCTGTCCTCCACTAATTAAATCAAACATGATCATACTATGATCACTATTGCCAAGTGGTCCCAACACCCTTATTTCTTGCACCAGATCTGGCGTTCCACTAAGGACTAGGTCCAGTATGGCTTCCCCTCTGGTCGGTTCATGAACCAGCTGCTCCAAGAAGCAGTCATTTATTCCATCTAGAAACTTTATCTCTTTAGCTTGTCCTGCTGTGACACTGACCCAGTCGATACCGGGGTAATTGAAATCACCCATTATTACTACTCTGTTGTGACTTTTGTTAGCTTCCTTGATTTCTTTGAGCATTTCATCATCCATTTGTTCATTCTGGCCAGGCGGTCGATAGTATACTCCAACTGCCATCACCTTCCAGGTATCACAGTGTCCCACTGGTTATCCTCCTTCCACCATGTCTCTAAGAGTGCAATCATATCTAACCTCTCATTTAGTGTTATATATTCTAACTCTCCCATCTTATTGTTTAGACTTCTAGCATTGGCATACAAGCATTTTAGAGACTGTATTTTATTCATATTAATCTGGCTATTGGTAGGCAGGGGTAACTTGGAATCTTTATGCTCTGTCTGCTCCTTACTCAAGGGCATTTGGGCTACTATACTCCCTTTTGGAACCTCACTGCTTTTGGTAGTATCCTTCAAGGATACCTTCGTCCGAACCATGCACTCCTGGGTGACTGTTGGCTTTCCCCTATTTTCTAGTTTAAAAGCTTCTCTATCTCTTTTTTAAAGGTTAATGCCAGCAGTCTGGTCCCATCCTGATTAAGGTGAAGCCCATCCCTTCGGAAGAGCCCCCCCTTTCCCCAGAATGTTCCCCAGTTCCTAACAAATCCAAAACCCTCATCCTTGCACCATTGTCTCATCCACGCATTGAGACTCCGGAGCTCTGCCTGTCTTTTGGGTCCTGCACGAGGAACAGGAAGCATTTCGGAGAACGCTATCCTGGAAGTTCTGGATTTAACTTCCTACCTAAAAGCTTAAATTTAGCCTCCAGAACTTCCCTACCACATTTTCCTATGTCATTGGTACCAACATGTACCAAGACAGCAGACTCCTCCCCAGCACTATCTATGATCCTATCTAGGCGGTGCGTGAGGTCCGCTACCTTCGCACCAGGCAGGCATGTTACCAGGCGATCCTCACGTCCACCAGCCACCCAGCTATCTACATTCCTAATGATAGAATCACCAACTATAACAGCTGTCCTGACCCTCCCCTCATGGGGACATGGCCCTGGAGAAACGTCCTCGGTGCGAGAGGGTTTTACATCACCTGGAGGACAGGTCCTAGTTACAGGATCACTTCCTGCCACACCAGGGTGATGCTCTCCTGTCACGTGACCTCTCTCCTCCATGGCAACAGGGATGCTGCCAGACTGGAGGTGGGACTTCAGGACTATATCCCTGTAGGTCTCGTCCATGTACTTCTCTGTCTTTCTTATGTCTTCCAGGTCTGCTACTCTAGCCTCTAGAGAACGGACTCGTTCCCTGAGAGCAAAGAGTTCTTTGCACTTAGTGCATACGTAAGACCTCTCACCAACTGGGAGAAAATCATACATGTGACACTCAATGCAAAAGACCGGAGAACCCCCATCTCGTTGCTGGACGTCTGTCTGCATCTTAGTTTAAAGCTTGTGTTTAGGTCTTTTAAATTCTGTATATAATAAGGATTGGTGTGGATGCTTATACCAATAAAAGTGTATCTAATACCTCTAATACACCTTGTGTACCTGAAGCTTAAGTAATTAATCTCAGGTCCTCTGTGTATGACTGATTTGGATAACGAGCTGCACCTGAGAGCAGCCCCTTTCCTCTAAGATGTGCAAGTACCTATAAAACTACAATTACCCCAGGGGTGGGTGGGAGCTGGGGAGGGAGGGAGGGAGGGAGATAAGTCCTATTAAAGAGGGCAGTTACAAGGTACTCTGTCCTGAACCCTCAGCAGGGGGGAAGGGGGTACCACACAAAGCCCAGTTAGTTGAGAGAGGCAAGGTAAGTTAAAGCTGAGAAGGCTGAACTAGCATACCACTAAACAAACAATAAATAATTAAATAAACAGTTAGACAAACAATAAATAATTAATAAACAGCTAGAACTCACAGCAAGGTGTCACAGGAGACAAATATCCACTTCTCTAGCAGAGCACTGTAAAAAGCACTGCTCTTCTCTGATCAGAGAAAAGCAGACTAAAACAGACTATGCACACGTGGAGGAAACAGGAAGATGGCTACACAATACCTCAGCAGGGGGGGGAGGGGGAGGATTCACTCAGGCAGGCTAGGACAGGAAAAAAAGTTTAACACACAGCAGGTTCTGGGGAGAGAGATTTAATTTAAAATGAACAGTTAACCTGGCTACCACACAAAGCCCAGTTACTGCCCCTTTTACCCCTCCATCATCTAATGGTCCAATTGACTCTCTCACAGGCCTTTTGCTACGAATGTACTTGAAAAAGTCTTTATTTCGTGTTTTTGCTTCCGTAGCAAGTTCCTTCTCAAATTCTCGCTTTGCCTGCCTTATCAATGCTTTGCATTTAACTTGCCAGTGCTTGTGCTGTTTCCAGTTTTCATCGTTTGGCTCTTTTTTCCATTTCCTGAAAGACGTTTTTTTGGCAGCAACAACCTCTCTGACCTCACCTTTAAACCATGCTGGCAGTTTTTTGGACTTTCTTCCACTTTTCTTAATGCGTGGAATACAGCTGGTCTGGGCTTCCAGGATAGTATTTTTAAACAACACTCAGCTACACTCTTATCGAAACACATTATTGTGTTGGGTTGTGTTTTTGTAAATGAGTGTTTATTATTTTGTGCACAATTCACTGTTTTGGTTGTGTTTTAATGTGGACCTATGATGAATATCAAGTTGACTAGTTTTGGCCCTTGAGGTTGATATACTAGAGCAGTGATGGCTAACCTTTTTGAGCCCGAGTGCCCAAACTGCCGCACAAAACCAAAGAATTTCCTCAAAGTGCCAGCACGTCCATTAAAGCCTCATTTGCATAAGGTGCCTCATTTGCATAAATATTTGCATAATGTTACCATACACTAACTTTTAGTAAACATGCCTCTTAATGAGTATATGGATAAAGAAAGACTAAAAGGTTTCTACATTACTATAATCCAGTACCAACCGCCAGGCACATTAGGAACTACTACAAACGCTGCCCATTTAGAACCCATAGCAAACCCGCCGTATCCTAACAGTACTACCAGGACTCACAAAGCACCATACCCTAACTATCAAAAGGCAACACTGCAAATATTAAACCAATACATTTCAGAGAACAACAATACATGACCTACTGGGGAAAGAACAAGTGGCAATGTCAAATAGGAATTATATAAACAGAATACCTCAGCTCAGTTACACATGCAGAACAGACCATCACCAAACAAGGAATCACAATTTAAAAACAGGAAGACAATAATTAAACTGGGAACCCCAAAAGCCAAACTTGGAATATACAACAACACTGTAGAAATAAAACTATAAATTAATTTCCTCTTGTACTAAACAAAGCGCAAAAATTAATGATGCACATTTCCCAGAGCTGACATATTCCAGTTAATAAATTCAAAATAAAGAGATATTTTTCTACCTTTTGTGCATTTTTTTTCAGTTGCAATTGCTCCAGCCACTTTCTTCTGGTTTCTTCGTGTCTTCTCCTAACTCTCCATCTGCTGTCCATTTGTCCTTTCTTCTGTCTTCTTGGGTTTTTTTTTCCATTCTCTCTCTACATCTGCTTTAACATACTAATCTTTCTCCTTTTGCTCTTTCCTCATTCCTATTTCATCTACTCAAAATTTACCCCTCCATCCTCAATCCCCACTTATTCTCCCAATACCCGGCCAATTGTAGATTTTTTATCCCTCCCACACAAAATATTTTTCCCCTCTCCATTTTACTCTCCCAGCCCCATCCCATTCTAATCCTCCCCCAACACCAGCTCCCTTCTAGTTCCAGCCTCACCCAGCATCCATTCCCTTCTAGTCCCTGCATCAGCCCATTTCCAGTCCTAGCAGCCCCCCAACCCATTTCCAGTCCTAGCAACCTCCCAACCCAATACCAGTCCTAGCCCCCCCTCATCAACCCACTTCCAGTCCTAACCCCCCATAAGCCCATTTCCAGTCCTAGCTCCCCCATCTATTTGCAGTCCCATCCGAGTCCCTCCATCAGCTCATTTCCAAACCCAGCCCCCCATGAGCCCATTTCTAGTCCTTTCCTAGCCCCACCATCAGCCCATGTCAAATCCTAGCTCCCCTCCACTCAGCCCATTTCCAATCCAAGCCCCCCATGAGCCTACTTCCAGTTCTAGCCCCTTCATGAGTCCATTTCAATCCAAACCCCCACCACAGCCCATTTCCAATCTTAGCACCCCCCCAACAGCCAATTTCCAGTCCTATTCTAGCCCCTCCATCAGCCCATTTCCTGTCCTAGCCCCCCCTCACCCATTTCCAGTCCTAGCTCCCTCCCCCTCACAACCCATTTCCATTCCAAGCCCCAATCCCATCAGCTATTTGCAGTTCAAGCCCTCCTTCCACTCAGCCCATTTCCAGTCTTAGCCCCCCCATAGCCCATTACCAGTCCTAACCCCCCCATCAGCCCATTACCAGTCCTAACCCCCCCATCAGCCCATTTCCAGTCTTAGCCCCCCCCCATAGCCCATTACTAGTCCTACCCCCCCCCAATCACCATCACCATCACCATCACCAGCCCACTTCCAGCCTTAGCACCCCCCATGGCCCATTACTAGTCCTAACCCCGGCCAATTACCAGTCCTACCCCCCCCCCGGCCAATTACCAGTCCTAACCCCCCCCCCTGGCCAATTACCAGCCCTAACCCCCATCAGCCCATTTCCAGTCTTAGCCCCCCCCATGGCCAATTACCAGTCCTACCCCCCCCCCCGGCCAATTACCAGTCCTACCCCCCCCCCTGGCCAATTACCAGTCCTAACCCCCCCCCCCATCAGCCCCTTTCCAGTCTTAGCCCCCCCCCATGGCCAATTACCAGTCCTAACCCCCCCCCCGGCCAATTACCAGTCCTAACCCCCCCATCAGCCCCTTTCCAGTATTTGCCCCCCCCCCATGGCAAATTACCAGTCCTAACCCCCCCATCAGCCCCTTTCCAGTCTTAGCCTCCCCACCATAGCCCATTACCAGTCCTAAACCCCCTTCCCCCCTATCATCCCAAATTAAAAAAAAAACCCAAACAAAGCGGCTGCTTCTGCCGCGGCAGCCTCAAGAGCTCTGCCGCGGCAGCCTCAAGAGCTCTGCCGCGGGGGCCCCCCCGCCCGGCAGAGCCTCCCTGCATCATCTACCTTCAAGTCGCAAAACGCGGGCTTCTTTCAGAGCCGCGAGAGTTTCCTTTCTCGCGGGAGAGCCGCGAGAAAGGAAACTCTCGCGGCTCTGAAAGAAGCCCGCGTTTTGCGACTTGAAGGTAGATGATGCAGGGAGGCTCTGCCGGGCAGGGGGGGGGCCCCGCGGCAGAGCTCTTGAGGCTGCCGCGGCAGAGCTCTTGAGGCTGCCGCGGCAGAAGCAGCCGCTTTGTTTGGTTTTTTTTTTTTAAAAAATTGGGACCTTTTAAATGCGGACCTTCCCGCGTGCCAGCTGCAAGGCCTTCGCGTGCCACAGCTGGCACGCGTGCCATAGGTTCGCCATCGCTGTACTAGAGGGTCTGGTTGGGCCTATTTAAGCTCAAAATTTGTTTGAGATCCCTTTCTGATGACGCTTCAATATTTAATATCCATCTTTATATGCATGTGAAATGAGACAACACTGCACCGGATAAGTTTTATTATGTTCTATGTGTGAGGCGCTGATGTGGCATTTTTACACTCTTTTGAGCATTTATTTGCTTATTATTTAAGAATAAAATGGAGGGTTTGTTACGAGGAGGGTTAGCCTTCTAGTCTCCTGGGATAAACGATCCAACAAAAACCCCCCAAAAAAACAAAAAACGTTTAGGGTTGGTAAAAAACTTTGATAATACTGATGATTAAACTTTATGGATAGTTAAGCAGTTTGGTCCATAGTTTATATTGAAGTTTTATAATCAATAGAAGATGATTGTCAGCAATCTTATAAATAATTCAAATCAGTTTGAACAGAAGAACCACATTACCACTGCAGTAAAATTAGATGCACCTGTAATCAATTGTCAATATTCACATGACATGAATCAACCAATGAATGAAGGCTGTAATGTTTAAAATGGCCACATTCACTCTCTTATGGAAGGGCAGAGGACAGAAGGTAGATCCCAACCATCCATATCAAACATGGGAACATCATCAATCATTTTATCCATAAAAGGACAGAGGAAAGGGAAAGAGTGACAGGTTCAGTAGTGTTAGTTCAGAAGGGCTTTACCTTGATGCCACCCCAGGATTGGCTGGAGAGAAAATCAACAGGAGTTGTGACCCCAGGCAGTGCTGGATAGCGGAGGAGAAAGTCAAGCTCCACTGTGTTAATTTCTTTATTCATCAGAAGTATCTGGAAGATAGGAAAAATATTACATATCACCTATACTATACTGCTCATACTGTGATTTATAGGGTTAGTTCCTTTCTTTATTTAGAGCTAGTGAACACCTAAACTGCTCATACTATATATAACCTTTTCAAGATGCAAATTACCTACAAACAGCATCATTGATAACCTAAATCTATAGTACCTTGAGCCAATCACCTTTCTCAAGGTCTAACCATTCTGTTCCTTGTGAGTTCCTGGCATTCTTTACTCACAGTTTAAAAGATGAAGTCTGTATCCACCATATTCTATGAAAAATCTCACGGGTAGATCACAGCATAAAGTAATGCGTAGTTACTCACCTGTAACGGGTGATCTCCAGGAACAGCAGGAATTTGGTCTTCACATATGGGTGATGTCGACACCGACGGAGCCCGCATGGGAACACTCCCCAGCGTCCTACAGAAAAGCCTTTGGGAGTATTCCACTGCACCTCTGTGATGGCCTTCATCTCCTCAGTTCGATTTGTAGCTGAGAAGGAAAAGTAAAAATAATCCTACAACTCCATGGGGAGGAGGGTGGGTTGTGAAGACTAAATTCCTGCTGCTCCCGGAGATCATCCATTACATGTGAGTAAAGCGTAGTTACTCACCTGTAACAGGTGATCTCTGGAAACAGCAGGAATTTAGTCTTCACATATGGGGTATTGTCGGTACTGATGGAGACTGCCAGCATCCAATAGGAACGCTTTTGGGAGCAACCCTCAGCACATGCGCGCTGCCTTCCCGCCTTTCCAACTGTCCCTCTTCAGTTACGTTTGTAGCTGAGTGAAAGGATAGAGGGAGAGAGGAAAGAGACAAAAAGATAAAGAGACAACTCCTAGGGGAGGTGAGTGAGTTGTGAAGACTAAATTCCTGCTGTTCCCGGAGATCACCTGTTACAGGTGAATAACTACACTATCTCCAGGAACAAGCAGGAATGAGGTCTTCACATATGGGGACTCCCTAGCTGAAGATGCCAGGGAGATAGCCCCAGGAAGGTGCCACCCTAGAAAGGTAGGCATTCTTCCTCCCAAGGATCTCTGGCATTCCACAAGGATTAGAGGGTAGGAGTTGAATTAGGTCTGAAAAAGATTTTGAAGAACAGCTTGGCCAAAGAAGGCATCCCGAGGGGAGGCTTTATCCAGGCAGTAGCGGGCTGTGAAGGTGTGTACCGAAGCCCAGGTGGCTGCTCGACAAATGTTATCGATAGACACAGAGTGGAGATTAGCCATGGAAGATGCCATGGCTCTCACGTTATGAGCTGTTACATGGCCTAGAAGAGGAAGACCCTTACTCTCATAAGCAAAGGTTATGCATTGGGCAATCCATTTAGATAAAGTTCTTTTGGAGACTGGAAGTCCCAAATGACTAGAGTCAAAAGCTATAAAACATTGTGAGGACTTTCTATGTTGCTGTGTTCTCTTTAGGTAAAAGGCTAAGGCTCTTTTACAATCCAAAGTATGAAGGTTTCTTTCTGCATTAGAGGTGTGAGGCTTCATAAAAAATAGAGGAAGATAAATTGATTGATTTAAATGAAAAGGCAAAACCACCTTTGGTATAAAGTATGGATGAGTTCTAAGAACAACCTTATCATGGTGAAACCTAATATAAGGAGGATCAGCCACTAAAGCTTGCAGTTCACTAATGCGACATGCAGAGGTGATTGCAATTAGGAAGATGACCTTCCAGGTCCAAAACTTAAGGGTTGTAGTGGCTAAAGGCTCAGAAGGCGGCTTCATGAGCTGCCCAAGAACTAGATTTAGATCCCATGCCACCGGTGGTGGCTTAATGGGAGGTTTGGTTAATAGACGACCTCTCATAAATCTGGATATGAGTGGATGAGAGGAAACTGGTTGTCCATTCAGAGGCTTATAAGAAGCTGCACTTACACTAAGATTTATTTATTTACATTCTCTTATATACCGCGCTATTCTGCATCAGTGCGGTTTACATTGAACAAACTGAAATTACATTGAACAGGGCATTATAACTTGGAGATAACTATTTTACAGGGAATATGGGCTATGGAGGGTTAAGTGGCTTGCCCAAGACCACAAGGAGCACCTGTGGGACTAGAAACCCCAGTCCTTCCGGCCCAAGGTTGCTGTCCTCTAGTGGGATTGGACAAGATGGACTCTTACCGAATTGTTCTTTAGACCAGAATTCGATAAGTGAAGGAGATACTCTAGTATCGATTCTAAAGGTATGACAAGGGGGTTTAATCCTTTCTTGGAACACCATATAGTAAAACGATTCCACTGGAAAGCATAAGATCTTCTTGTGGAAAGTTTTCTAGAAGCCTGAAGGATATCCTTTACCTGTTGGGACAGGTTGAAATCCTGGAGGTCTTAGCCTCAGCAACCAGGCCGTGAGATGCAGGGACTGGGGCCTTGGGTGCCAAAAGCGTCCCGTCCCCTTGAGAAAGGAGATCTGGAGCATGCCAACTCCAGAGGTGTAGCTTGAGAGAGACGTAGAAGCAGGGGATGGCGTGGCCATCGTGACGCTATGAGAATCATACGACACCTGTCTCTCTGAAGCTTGAAGAGTATTTTGGGAACGGGTGGGAAGGCATAAAGTCCCGACCCCAATAAAGGAGGAAGGCATTCCTTGCCTGACAATTGTGAACCGGAATCCTGGAACAGAACCGGGGAAGTTTGGCATTCAGTGGACTTGCAAAGAGGTCTATGTCTGGAGTGCCCCAGAGAAGAAATATCTTTGCCACCTGGTCTAGGTGGAGCGACCACTCGTGAGGCAGCAGTACTCAACTGAGTTTGTTTGCCAAAAGGTTTTGAATGCCTGGAAGATATACCACTAGAAGGTGAATTTGATACTCACTGGCGAGGGCCCAAAGTCGTAAAGCTTCGTTGCATAATGGCAGAGAGCTTATTCCACCCTGCTTGTTCACATAGAACATGGCTACTGTCAGACGGCTGCCTGGGTGAGAATGTTCACAGTCTTGGCAAGTGCATATATCAATATGATTTACAAGGGATTGTGGGAAATGCAGTCCATTCACACCAGACACAGCTGCTCACAATAATTAGTTGTGCTTGAGTGTAAAGCCAATAAGATATTTATTTATGGGGTTATTTCTCCCAACACAGATATGCTTGGTAGCACATAAAACAGGATACTTGCTTTCAGTGTTAAACTTGGAAAAACAAAATCAGGAAAACAACAGTTGAACTTGTCAGGCAATCAAAGCAAAAGAATAAAGACCTGGTTGGTAACAAACTGGTCTTTTCTGTAGGCTTTAGCTAATATTTTCTTAGCAGTGTTTCAAACAACAAGCAAAACCCACAAAGAAGGGAAAAACTGTTCTTTTCAGGTTAACTTCTTATATCTTCACACATAGATTCAGAAGTGATTCCCTCAGAGCTCACAAGCAATTAGGTAAGGCTCAATTGCTAGCAGTTACCCAGCTGAAACCCCTTAGCTGGCTTGCTTTCTACAGCGTGGCTCAAATCCTACTTCAGGAGCTTTTCTGAGTAGATTAAAGAACAAGTTTGTATTTCTTTGTGATGGTTGCTGTACTTTGTAACAGAAAATTACCAAAGGAGTTTAGACAGAGAGCAATCCATATATTCACAGCCTGTATCTAAGACCGCTCCTTCCCCTTCTTCAACAATCATGGGTTCAATATCAGGGATTGGCACAGAGGAATTTCTCAATGGAGCACTTTCAGGAGAATACTTGTTTCCTGCTGTCTTTCAAGGTTATAGCTAGGGCATAGATCAGTGTTCATACCTGAGCTTCCATTGCTGTTAGAGTTCCTCTCTAAATAGCCTGGCCAGTATGTAGTCCAGTTCTTATGTCCAGCCTTCCAATCCAGATCCCTGGATACTGGATCTTTCCTCACATACCTTCTGGCACGGGTCTTAGGGTCCCTTCCACATGCAGCCGTCTCCCTCACAGGTACCGTCTGGAGATTCCTAGCCCTGCAGCACCATTCCTCTGGCTTTCCCCAGTCCAATGGTGTATGCTGGCCATTGGAATGCCTTCCAGTATACGTACTGCTCTGGACTCCTTTAGACCTCCCAAAGGCTTTTCTCTTCTTTCTTCCAAAGGATTTCTTGCCCTCTCTGTCTGTCCGGTTTGGCTTCTGCTTCTGATGATCCTCCCGATGATGAAGATGTCCAAGATGAGGATCTCCAAGCTGATCCTGAGGATGAGGATAATTCTCTGTAGAATAAACTCTACCTTTATTCTGCTTTAATGAGTGCTCCACCCTAGCACAGTGCAGCTGTGAATCAGGCCCTGCCCTTTGAGATGAGTGCTTAGGGATTACCTCATAGCCCTCCTGATTGAACACACGTTTCCCCACTTCAGCTCCTCTAATGGCTGTTGGAAACCTGGTGCATTCTGGGACTGGTAGTCTTTTATGGGAAAATTCTGTTTTCTTATTTCTACCAGAACTGACAGGTTGCTTGTTCAGAGTCACTTCACCTTTTCTATAGCTCCTTCCTGAGCTATGATAAGCTTCCTTATCACACTACTTGATTGTCCGTCAGGACTAGGACTGTCTTGTAGCTGAGCTGGGCATGGAATACTTGAAGAGCTAACTAGATTGCTCTTAATTCCGGGAGGTTTGTGTGTAGACCAGCTTCCTGTGGAGATCAGGTGCCCTGTGTAGAGAGATGATTCAGGTGTGCTCCCCAACCCACCTGTAATGCATCTGTTGTTAGGGTGGCCTGAAAGAGGGGTTGATGAAAAGCAGACCCCACTGTCAGATTTTCAAGTGAGTGCCACCATTGGAGGGACAAAATTAGTCGTTGAGATTTTATTATTTTGTCTGATAAGTGTCCTGTGGCCTGTGTCCACTGTGTGGCTAGGGCCCACTGAGCAGCTCGCACGTGGAGGCGAGCATATGGGACTACATGAACTGTGGATGCCATATGTCCCAGCAACTGTAGTAGCTCCCGAGCAGTTAAGGAAGATTTCTCTGCTGCTTGAAAAGCTAGTTGCATTATGCGAAGACACCGAGCCTGTGGAAGGAAAGCCTTTGCCTGTCTGGAATCTAGACAGGCCCCTATGAATTCCAGGCATTGGGAAGGAACAAGTTGGGATTTTGGGAAGTTTATTACCAACCCCAAGTATTGGAGGATTCGCATTGTGCGAGACAGTGCAGTGCTGGCCTCTGCAACTGTAAGGGCTCGAATGAGCCAGTCGTCTAAGTAAGGGAAGACGAATATCCCCAGGGTTCGCTGAAATGCAGCTACTACTGCCATGCATTTTGTGAATACTCTTGGTGCTGAAGCCAGAACAAAGGGAAGAACCCTGTATTGGAAATGTTTTCCCTTGAAAAGGAATCGTAAGAATTTCCTGTGATCTTGATGTATCAGAATGTGAGTGTATGCATCCTTTAAGTCTAGAGAGCAAAGCCAAGCCTGACTTTGAAGGTATGGCAGAAGAGTTCCTAGAGAAATTATTTTGAACTTCTCTCGGAACACGTATTTGTTCAATTCTCTGAGGTCTAGAATGTGTCTGTGTCCTCCTGTTTTCTTTGGAATAAGAAAATAGGGGGAGTAGAACCCTGCACCCCGTTGAAGAATGGGTACCTCTTCTATTGCCCCTTGGGCAAGAAGTGTTCAGACCTCGTGATCTAGCAGATTGTCTGCGGAGGTTTGAGAACTGAATTGCCTTAGAATTGTAGGAGGGGGCATGTTGTGAAAATGAAGCTTGTACCCTTCTCCTACAATGGACAGAGTCCAATCTTCTGCTGTTATTTGATGCCATCTGTTGGCAAAGTGGCATAATCTGCCTGGAATATTGGGGGGGGGGTTGGGGACCCCTCAGAGGCAGGAAGGCTAAGCTCTCTAGGAAGGAGTCAAAGCCCTTGAGGGGGCTGAACCTGTGGAGCTGGTTGGGCTCTCAGGCCTTTTGGCTTCTTTTGCAGTCTAGTTTGTCCCTTTTGGGCAACCTGACCCTAAGTCTGACTCTGCTGAGTATAGAAAGAATAAAATTTCCTCTTTTTGCTAAAAGATGTTTTTTTATAAGACTTCTTTTTGGCTGGAGTAGCTGTAGATTTCGACAATCTATCTAGAGTAGTATTGTCAGCATCTAACAAGTTAGCCTTCTCCTGCCAGTTCTTGCCAAAGAGATTCTCTCCCGTGCAAGGAATGTTGACTAACTTGTCCTGTACCCAAGTCTTCAAGTCTGATGCCTGAAGCCAGGCAATCCGTCATGTGCCAATGGCAATAGCAGAGGTTCTGCTGATGCATTCAAAGCAGTCAAAGGCTGCACGATTTACAAACTTGGAGACATCTTGAGCATGCTTAACTAGAGCAAGTAAGTCTTGTCTCTTGTCATCTGGGAGAATGAGCTCATAAGCTCCAAGTGTCCTGTAACTTCCTTGAGGAACATTCCCATATATAGTATATATGAACTGATCCTAGCTGAAAGCATGGAAGCCTGAAAAGTTCGGCGCCCAAAAACGTCCAGAGTCCTGCATTCACGACCTGGGGGATTGGATGCATGCCTCTTTGCACTTTTCATCCTACGCATGGCTGACTCTACCATCATTGAATGGTGTGGCAGCTGAGTCTTTTGAAATCCAGGACATGGCGGAACTCGATACATAGTATAAAGTCTCCTAGAGTGAGGAGATGTAGTCAGAGGTGTCTCCCACATTCTGAGCATCAAGTTATGCAGAATTTCATGGATGGACAGAGTGGCTGCCTCCTTTGGAGCTTTAGGATATTGGAGAATATCCAATTCCTTTGCTCTGGGTTCCTCTTCAGGAGCCACTGTGATTGAAAGGCCCTTGGCCATATCACAAATAAAATCCTGAAAAGACATGTCCTCTGGAGGTGACATTCTGCGTTGGGGAGAAGAGGGATTCTCTGGGAGAAACCCTCTAGTACCAGCAGAATTGTCAGAGTCTTTGGAATCGGAGGCTTCGAAGTATTCCTGACCACGATGCTCATGTACAGCATGGTCCCGGTATCGATTGAAGTCGGTACCGAGTTGATCCGGTACCGATCTGTCAATTCCAGCCAAAGGTGGAATGGGAAGAATTCCCACCGGGGCCGGTACCGTCACCAGTGTCTGAACCAGAGTAGGTACCGGCATCTGTATCGATGTCGGTACCGGTGTCCGTTGGACCAACGGTACCGCAGCTGAGAGAAGAGCTGCAATGCTGCGTTCGATAGCAAGGAACCTCTGGTCTATCGACGCTGCCGATGCCTGGGTGTTGGTACAAGTGAAAACGGCCGGGACCCTGAGCATGGCACAGGTAGTTCTTACGAGGTCAAGGCCTCGAGAAGATCCTGGAGCCCCACTGATGCTTTGGAAGCCGAAGCCTCTCGCCGGGGCTGCTTTGCCGGTGTGGTTCCCTCAAGGGCAATACCAATGGCCTCTCGATGCTTAGCAGGAGAGCTACCCTTTGAGGACCGGCTTTTATGTTTAGTTACCTGAGATCCATGGGAGGAAGAGGAGGCCCTTGAAGATGTAGATGCAATGGATCTGGCGTCTGAAGAAAAGAGGGTACCGAGCTTTGCAGTCTGGTTCTGTATTTCTCTTTTAGTCATCCCCATACAGGAGAGACATTCAGCTAGAGAATGTTCAGGCCCTAAACATTTAAGACACCAATCATGGGTGTCAGTGACGGAAATGGTACCGCCACAGTTAGTACATTTTTTAAAACCACTAGTTGGTTTTTCCATGTTTTAGGAATATGGGGCCTAGTGCCCAAAATGGCGCCTAGCACCAAAAAAGAAACGTTTCTGAAGAGAAACAGTTCAAGTTTTGTTTTGCTTTTTAAAGAAAAGAAAAGAAAAGAACCGGCGGTACCGGTAGGCATCGTGCGGAGGCAAACGCGACCACAAGAAAACAATTTTTAAAGACGAAATTTTCTGCGGTGATAGGGTATGGATCCTGTCGGCTCCGCGGAAAACGAAGAAATAAAGAGGGACAGTTGGAAAGGCGGGAAGGCAGCACACATGTGCTGAGGGATGCTCCCAAAAGCTTTCCTATTGGACGCTGGGGAGCGTTTCCATGCAGGCTCCGTCGGTACCGACGATACCCCATATGTGAAGACTACATTTCTGCTTGTTCCTGGAGATCTACACTATCTCCAGGAACAAGCAGGAATGTAGTCTTCAAATATGGAACTCCCTAGCTCCCAGATCTTCAAGAGACTTGGAAAACAGGTCAGAAAGGTCAGACTGGGTTCAGTTGGACATAGACATCCCCACCATGGAGATCTGGAATAAACAGTGTGGGCGGGGGGGGGGGGGAGGAAAAGAGTTGTAGCTATGTTCCAAAGTGATGTTAGAGGATCACCCGGCCGGAGGCCGCATCTTGGTGGGAGTCCTTCTCCAAGCAATGTTGTTGTTAAGTGCCGTCGAGTCGGAGTCGACTCATGGCGACCCTCTGGATAGCTATCCTAAACTGTGTTCGGTCTTCAGTCAGGCGGCTCATTGTTGACAGACTGGTACCCGTAGCTGCTGTTATTGTATCGATCCATCTCATTGCTGGCCTTCCTCTTTTGCGTTGACCTTCTATCTTGCCAAGCATAATGTCTTTCTCTAATGCTCTCTCTCTTCGCATGATGTGTCCAAAGTATGAAAGTCGAAGTCTTGTCATCTGAGCTTCTAAAGAAAACTTAGGTTTGATCTCCTCTAGTACCGACTGGTTTGTTCTTCGGGCAGTCCATGGTATACACAGTATTCGCCGCCAGCACCATAATTCAAAGGCATCAATTTTCTTCCTGTCTATCTTTTTCACTGTCCAGCTTTCACATCCATATGATGTTATTGAAAATACCATGGCTTGAACAAGTCGAATCTTTGTATGGAGAGAGACATCTCTGCTCTTGAGAATCTTATCTAGGTCTTTCATAGCCATTCTGCCAAGAGCAATGCGTCGTCTGATTTCTTGACTGCTTTTTGCTTCTTTATTGATAGTTGATCCAAGTAGGTTAAAGTTGTTCACAATTTCAATTTCTTCTCCTTCAACAATGAACCTGTTGATTATGCCAGTTGTCATGATCTTTGTCTTCTTTACATTAAGGTGCAGGCCCATTTTGAGACTATGTTCTTTGATTGTGAGAAGCAAATGTTTCAGATCATCTTCACTTTCAGCCAGTAATGTGGTATCATCAGCATAGCGAAGGTTGTTGATGAGTCTTCCACCAATCTTCACACCTCTGTTGTCTTCATACAATCCTGCTTCTCTGATGATTTGTTCTGCATATAAATTAAACAGGTAGGGGGAAAGTATGCAGCCTTGTCTTACACCTTTGCTTATTTTAAACCATTCTGTTTCTCCTTGTTCCGTTCGAACTGTTGCTTCTTGATCATTGTACAGATTGCGCAAGAGAACGATCAGGTGTTCTGGTATACCCATGCTTCTTAATGTGGCCCAGAGTTTCTCATGGTTTACACAGTCAAAAGCCTTGCTATAGTCGATAAAGCACAAATAGATATCCTTTTGGTATTCTTTAGTCTTTTCAAGGATCCATCTCACATCCGCAATGATGTCTCTCGTTCCTCGCCCTTTCCTGAACCCTGCTTGCACTTCAGGTAGTTCTTGTTCCAGGTATGGCTGTAGTCTCTTTTGAATAATCTTCAGTAGAATCTTGCTGGCATGTGGGATCAGAGCGATTGTGCGATAATTTCCACAGTCAGTTGGATCACCTTTCTTTAGTATTGGTATAAACACAGATCTTTTCCAGTCAGTTGGCCATGATGTTGTCTTCCATATTTCTTGGAAGAGCCTTGTGAGTATGGTAACAGCTGCATCAGATTGCTGCAATACTTCTATGGGAATGATATCAATGCCTGGTGCTTTGTTCTTTGATAAGGCTTTCAATGCTGCTTCAACTTCTTCTTTCATCACCAATGGTTCCCGATCATAAGGTAAAGGTTGAAACGGCTGTTGGTCCACTTGATCTTTATCATATAAAAACTCTGTATATTCCTTCCACCTTTTCTTGATCTTCTCAGCATCATTCAACATAGAACCTTGAGCACCTTGTAACATTCCAATTCGAGGCTGGAACTTTTTCTTTAACTCTCGTAGCTTTAGGAAAGCCTATCTTGTTCTTCCTCTAATAGTTTCTGCTTCTATTTCCTTGCAAGTGTCATTGTAGTACTTTTCCTTGTCCTGTCTTGCTGCACGTTGGAAATCTCTGTTGAGTTCTGCGATTGTCTTTCTTTCTCCTCTGGCTTTAGCTTCTCTGCGTTTCTGGGCAATTTTCAGAGTTTCTTCCGTTATCCATTTTGGCCGTTTTTGCTTTTTCACCTTTTGTAGAGACTTCTCGCTTTCTTCCAACACAACCTTCTTGATGTCATTCCATAACTCTTCCGGAGCTCTGTCATTTGTATCTAAAGCAGCAAATCGATTTTGCAGGCAGTCTTTAAATTCCAGTGGTATATTCTCAAGGTCATATTTTGCTGCATTCATGAGTGGTTTGCTCTTTTTCAAATTTAGCTTGAGTTTGCATACTAGTAGTTGATGATCTGTACCACAGTCAGCTCCAGGTTTTGTCTTTGTTGATGTTACAGAGCTTTTCCATCGTTGACTTCCACATATGTAGTCAATTTGATTTTTATATAATCCATTCGGTGAAGTCCATGTGTACAGTCGCCGCTTGTGTTGCTGGAAGGTGTTTGAGATGAATAGATCATTGGTCTTGCAGAATTCTATCAGTCTTTCTCCAGCTTCATTTCTGTTGCCAAGTCCATATTTCCAACTACTTTGCCTTCTTCTTTGTTGCCAACCTTTGCGTTCCAGTCACCCATGACTATCAGGATATCCTGTTTGCATGTTCTGCCAATTTCAGCTTGTACTTGTTCATAGCAGTCTTCAACAGCAGTTGTTGGGGCATATACATGAATTATAGTTGTGTTGATAGGAGGAGGAGGAGGAGGACCCCCCCCCCCCCAAGCTATTCTCAGTTCTGGTTCCCATTAGGGCAACTCCTGATTTTTGTCCCAGGAAGAAGGGAGGTGTATTCAAGCATTTTGCAACCTAGGGATTGGATATATTTGATAAATATATCAATAATTGGGAGGTACAGGCCTTTGAGGAGCTCAGGGATTGCTACTCACTAGCTGCAACAGATTACTTTGCTTACTTACAGGTTACCCACTTTTTACATCAGGGGAGCTGTCGGTCCATCTGTGAGGATGGGTATAATGATCTGGAGGCATTGTGGCGGAGCTATTATAAGTCCTTTATGCTAGTCTGCATAATCGGGAGGGGGAGGATAAATTTCCATATATGAAGGAGTGGGAAAAGGATTTGGGTCTCAGTTGGCAGGAGAAAAATATGGCGTTCATTGTGCATGGGGGCTACAAGATTGGTGATGTGTGTGACTGTTAAGGAAAATGCATATAAACTTTTGATGCGCTGGTATAATACTCAAGTACGTTTGAGATGGATGTTCCCGGCAGCCTTGGATCGCTGTTGGTGAGGTTGCGGGAGGCAGGGTGCTCTGTTTCACATTTGGTGGGAATGCCCTACTATACAGGGGTACTGGGCACAATTCCGGGGGCAGATCCAAGCTATTTTTGATCTGGATATGGGCCTTGACCCAGCCTTTTATTTGCTGGAAGTCTGGCCGGAAGATCGGCGCCTTAGGTGGTGCCGCACCATATGGGCATGTACTGTAACAGTCCGCTGTGAAGTAGTTTGGAACTGGAAAAAGCTACAGCCCCCAGAGCTGGATGCATGGGTGCCGAGGCTCCAGAAGGTGATTACCATGGAGCATCTTACAGCACTGTAGAAATAAGGCAGAGTCCTTTAATTCTAGGCTGACATCTTTGCTGGACTATGTAATTAGCAGTTGAACCTTCATGGGAGGGAGGAGGTTAGGGAGTGGGATGGTGATGGATGGTTGGGCAGATGGATGGGAAAGGGATTTATTTATTTAGTTTGCTATTTAACAGCTTTTCTATACAACTTTATCCTGTGGTCAAAGCGGTTTACATCAAAACATAACTTAATAAATTATAACAGGGTAACAAACTTGGAGAGAACTTAACATAAAGGGGGATCAGGGATCATGGTGGGGGAAACATTAGGAAGGTTAACAAGGGGATTCAGGGGGAGGGGGGACCGAGAGTCTTGCAGGGGGTTATGTCCTGTCTTCAGTGAAGTAGTCCATGAATAGGTGTGTCTTGAGGGCCTTTCTGAATGTTAATAGGTCCTTTGTGGCTCGGAGTTTGCAGGGGATCGAGTTCCAGAGGGAAGGTGCATATAGAGGGAAGCCCCTCTTGGTTGTGGTGGTGCTGGATCTGGTGTAGAGCGCAGGGGAACTTAGAGTAAAATCTAAGAAGCAGGGAAAGAACTGATAAGAAATTGGAAACACTGACTCAAGTTGAATTTCAGATCCTACTGGGGACACCTAATTTCCCAGTTAGTGAAAAACAACTACATAACATGCAGGTGTCATGAGTTTCCTCAGGTGCAAGTAGGTGTTTGCAGTGACTCTCAGTGCTGACAGAATGCTGTAAATATGTATTCTGGATGCCTTGAGTCCAAACTGTGGTAGAAAGTATTGGCTTGAAAAAGTGCCTAAGATTAAGCCCGTAAATAGAAAGGTGTTTGCTGAGCATAACATAGAATTTGAAAAGATGAGAAGAAATCCTGGAGACTGGAGACGAGCAGTAGTATTGCTCATGTGCATTTAAATCTGGGTTTCAAAAGGGTCAGCAGAAGTCAGCCAGATTCTGAAATACTTGGTAGGTTGCCAACATGCAAAGGGGACAGGCAAAGGTGGACCTTGCATGGAAGATGGTCAGACTGATGAGTAAAACTAAGGTACTGATTGTGATGTGGGTAGATTGGGGTATCTGCGTAGTCCTCCTTGAGAACCAGAAGATATGGTCTCTCCTGTTGAAAAGCAGAAGAATTAAGGGGAGAATGGTCATACAAAATTTGTTCCTAAGAAGAAAACAGTTGAGATCTCCATAATCTAGGATGAGGCTCAAGTCCCCTGTCTTCTTGGGCATGTGAAGGAACCTGAAGCATAAAAACCTTTTTTCCTCTATTGTGGCAAATGGGTCTATGATATTGGATTGGTAACATTGCAACAGAATGGACTGAAATAACGAACCTGATAACCCACTGGAAAGGTGGGATGGAGTATTCTGGAGTGGCTGGAGGCAAGGTTGTTGTTTGGGCTGAGCAGGGCACCCGATTCAATTTGAACCATTCCTCACTATAGTGTTTTTTGTACAATCAGGCGATAACACCTGTTAAATTTGTTTACTATACTAGAACCTCTAAGAGTGATAGAATTCTTGATAGACTTGTCTGAAGGGGCACCTTTGTTATTTCCTTTACTTATCTCACCTTTTCTGGTTATACTTGGTTTACTATGAAAATCATTTCTAGAGAAAAATATAACACATTTGAAGCTCTCATGGCTAATGAGATAGGTAATTTAAAGGAAAAGGAAAGGATATATTGCTTGCCTACATTTTTTTTCAGTGTGCTACTTATGATAAGAGAGAGTAATCTAGAAAGACTCAAACATTGTGGAACAGCATTTTAGAAGTTTTATACATCAGGTGAAAATGCTACAGATCAGACCATTTATTAATATTCCAATAGGAAACAAAATCCCAAACAAGAGCAATCAAAGTCATTAAAAGGAGTAAGCCAACAAGACAGTAATACAATGCACATTATCCCTAAAATAACAGAATTTTGTGACTGGCTCTAAATGGATACAAAATAAGCACAAACTGGTGAAATTACTTGGCCTTGGGTAGTCAATGTCAATTTAAAAAAGTGATGGGATATCTCCATATATTTGTGGCTAACAGAAACTGCTGTTATTAGTAGGCTCCTGCCAGTATCGTCTTAGGAGGCCTTGCAAAAATTCAAAAATACATCATATTTCCACCAAAGAATATTTTCGAAATAAAGGCTGTAGAGATAATGAATCATTATTGTTCATAACAGGAGCCAGCACTGCTTCCACCTTAGACTGATCAGCTGTGCACAGTAGCACAGGGCTTCCAAGGCTATCACTGAGAAGAACAGTTGGTACTGTACAATACGTCAGACACTAGCAATGAAAGAAGTCTACACAGATGGACTGAGGAAGATGGACGAGATGCGCAGAACATGAGATGTTGTGGCATTTGGATGTCTGGAGTCTGAACAACATGAGCAGTTTCAAATTCCTGTGAAGGAAACTCACCCACAGATCCAAGTGCACGCTGAGTAAGAAAGGTATGTCTGATCTGGGAACTTCCATATTGCTTGAGGAACTAGGACTACTCCCATATCCTTTTCCTGTGCACCCGGACCTCTCAGGCCACTGCACTAAAGGGGGGCATTATTCTGAAGTACAGAGCTAATCTGCACAGAGTTTGGCAATTTCAGCACAACTTTAGTAGGCAATAAAACCTCTGAGTCTCTGAGGTGGTTAAAGTTCAGCCACTTTTTCACTGTGTTAGGCAACAGCCATAATTGTACAGAAAACACAGTGGTCAGGTTTGTGGCTGAGCTCAAGCAATTGTAGCAAACCGGATGAAGGGAAAGTACCAGAGGAGCACAGGTAGGGGGACATCAGTGTGAAATAAATTAAATGTAATAAATAAAAAAAAGTTGAATACTGAAGATGGAAAAATTATCCTTGTAGAAACTGAATAGAAAAGGAGTAGCGGGAACCATGGCTGCCTGGGCCATCGAGGGGCTATCAGGAACAGTGAGGCATTGTCACGGAGGGTCCTGAATAACATTTTGGCAATTAGTGGCATGGGTGGGAAGGCGTACATGAGATATTCTGACCCCGAAATGAGAAACGCATCTACTGCCACCCGGGAGGGGTGAGTTTGCTGGGAGCAGAAGCAGGGAAACTGGTAGTTGTCCGGGCTGGCAAATAGGTCTATCCATGGTTCCCCCCAGAGGTTAACCCTGTCATGATGTGGGCACTGATAAAGTTGTTTTGAAGAAAAGAAATCCTGTTTCTTTAGAGGAACTAGATGTGCAGTTACCCCCAGGCACAGCTAGAGGGAGCAGGAACAGACATGCCGCACTTAATGAACCTAGGCTCTCTGATGGCCTGCAGCTGAAAGGGAATCAGGAAGTCATCAGTAACCGTTCACTTTATAAGCCAGAGCAGAATGCTTCTGGACGGGAGGAGAAAGAGGAAGAGGATAGGAAGGAAGGAGTAGAGCTGGTAGTAGAAGAAGGAGAAGGAGAAACAGCAGAGAAGCCTGGAGGCTACCAAGGAGATAAGCCTGATTGCTGTGAAGAAAGCAAAGCTGGGAGCTGGAGGAGAAACAGACCTCACAAGGTGGGAAGCCAGAAGACCCAAACTGATCCTGTGGTACAAGGGGAGTTTGGTGGAAGTTACCCCAAGGTGAGAGCGTCTGCCACGCCTAGTTCCTATACTCTGCCTGAAGTTAGAATAGAGAGAGGAAAGCCAAGAACCAGAGAGAAAGGTTCTGACAGAAGCTTATTATCTCTAGAGGATCATTACCCAGTTTCACCTGTTCAGAGGGAAAAGCACTTTTATAGGCAACAGAAGGTTTTACCCAGAGTGAGAGGAGAATCCAACAGCAGTTTTATTCCACTGCCTAGAAGCACACCTCGGTATCCGGTTGGCAGGCAGAAGTGCAGCTACCAAGGGAGAGGTGCAGGAAAAAGAAGCACTGTGGATTTTATCTCACCAAAGCCAAGGTATGAGGCATTAAATATTGACTGTGATAATTGTGCTACTAAAAGCTCTACTAAAACAAGTATTCCTTCTATGAGATACAAGAATCAAGACTGGTTTAGTAAACTACCACCAGCCCTGAGAATCCCTGGCTATAGGAAGCCAGACTCCCAAGTTTTAAACTACCATGCTGAGATAGACAGGGACAGTGAACGCTCCTTGAATGAGTACAGGGGAGAAGAATCTATGGAAGTGGATTATCCCAGCACTGTTCCCTCACCTATGCCAGAGTTAATGGAATGTGATTGGTGCACTGCCTATGCTCCAAAGTCTGTATGCTCCACATACCATAGAAGAATAAGTGAAATATAATTTAATGTTTCTTATACTGAATGCTACTATGGAAAAACTTGCCTTAACTGTGAAGTAACAGTTAACTGCTCAGTGTGAATATTGGTACCTTTTAAGACAAAGGACTGTTTCTGTTATCTGGAATTATCTCTTAGTTGAACCTTGCTTTAAACAGGGAATAAAAGCCTTTATTACCCACCACCTGGTCTCTTTGATCATTAACGTCTCTACATAGTGGCGTAAAATCTTTGTGTCACTGGGAATCCCGTGACAACCCTTTCAAGGCCAGGTTTAAATTTTTAATCCACATTCTGCAGCCGGGTTAATTTTTGCATATTTCAGGAAAATTGTACCCGTCTTATTCAATATATTCTAATAGTGATTTTCTTTCTGCTATGGTCATGTATTATATACCATTTGATAGGAATATTTAGTCAGAATTTTGGATTCCGAGAGTTTTGGGCTCGGCCTGGAAAGGGTTAAAGAGCCGGTTGGCCACTTTGGGGGTCTAGTTGCCACTCATGCGGTTGGAGGATCCTGCTTAATCTATCAGTCAGTGAGTTGTCATGGCTTGGCAGGTATACTGCCCGTAAGAGTATACCCTGCTGGACTGCATAGGAGCAGAGGGCGCCAGACCCCGTGCCCACCTGCTTATTCACATAGAACATTGCCACCTGGTTGTCTGTTTGGACCAACACCGGTTGGCACCGTAGGTGGTGGCAAAAGGCTCAGAGAGCTAGATATATCGCCCAAAGCTCCAGGAGGTTGATCTTCTGGTTGCTCTCGTCCTGTAACCAGCTGCCCTGGGTGCGGAGTCCCTCGCAGTGGGCTCCCCATCCCAGCAAGGAGGTGTTCGTCGTGAGAATCCTTATGCAGCTCGGAGTCTGGAAGGGCATCCCTTCCTCGAGGTACTGGGGATTTTGCCACCAGGTCAGGGATTCTGCTAATGGCGGGTCACTATGACTCTGTCCTGGAGACGGCCTGTGACCTCTGTCCACTGGTTCTGAAGGCACCACTGTGCGGCCCTCATGTGAAGGTGAGCATCTGGGGTGATGTGGACCGTGGAGGCCATGTGTCTGAGTAGGCGCAGTGCACACCGAGGGATGGTGTTGTATTTCCAGGGCAAGTGTCCTGAGGTGTTCAGCTCGGTCCCCTGGAAGGAAGGCGTTTGCCTGGAGGGTTCTAGTTTTGCCCCTATGAACTCCAGACACTGTGTTGGGAGGAGGTGGAACTTGGGGTAGTTTATTACAAACCCCAGATGCTGCAGGACCTGGACTGTGCATGCGGTTGCCTGCTGCACATCTGAGGCTATCCCTCCTTTTATGAACCAATCGTCCAGGTAGGGGAAGACAAAGACCCCCTGAAGGCGGAGGAAGGCAGCCACGACTGCCAGGCACTTGTTGAAGACTCTTGCGGCGGAAGCCAAGCTGAAGGGCAGCACCTGTACTGGTAATGGCTGCCCCCACCATGAACCTCAGGTACTGCCTGTGGTTGGGGTGAATGAGGATGTGGGTATAAGCATCCTTCAGATCCAAGGAGTATAGCCAATTTCCCTGCTGGAGGTAAGGCAGCGATGTTCCAAGGGAGAGCATCTTGAACTTCAACCTCACCAGGAATCTGTTCAGATTGCAAAGGTTGAGGATGGGCCTTAGGCCCCTGTCCTTTTTGATATGAGGAAGTACCTGCAGTAGAACTCCTTGCCCCTGAGGTGGTGGGGAACTGGTTCTACTGCTCTGCCCTCAAGAAGACCTGCCATTTCCTTCAGTAGAAGGTCCCGGTGAAGGGGTGACCTGGGAGGCTCTCCCAGAAAGGGGGAGGTGTCTGGGCCAGATGGAGGAGATAGCCCTCCTTGACCACCTGGAGTGCCCAAGCATCGGTGGTAATGGTTGGCCACCTTTGGGCATAGTGGATGAGACATCCCCCTGTGGGTTGCTGACCTCCTTGGGGTGGAGAGGCTATACCCAAGGAGTCAAAAGCTCCCCCTGGCTGGGCCAGGGCCGAAGCCTGGGGCTTGGGAGCCTTCTGCTTACAAGGGTCTTGCCCATGTCCCTTGGCCTGCTGCCCTTGCTGGGGAGCCGGGGAGGTCTGAAAAGGTGGGTAGTTTCTGTAAGCAGCCCCTTTCCTCGGGTAGAAGGACTTTTTACCCAAGCCCTTCTGTCGGGGAGGGGCAGTGGTCTTCTTAGAGAGCCTGGTCCTCGTCATAAACTCGGTCTCCAGCTCAGCAGCCTTGTCGGTCATAGGTTTGCCAAAGTAGTTTTCTCCTTGACATGGGACATCGACCAATTTGTCCTAAACTCATTGCATGAGATCAGACGACTGTAGTCAAGCCTGGCGTCGGGCACCAATGCCTGCTGTCGCAACTCGAGCTGCTGATACAAAGCCATCATAGGCTGCCAGAGACATAAATTTGGAACACTTCTTGAACCGCTGCAGGGGTCCTCGGAAAGACCAGCTGAGAACACAGTGAGTTTCTTCGCCAGGTCTCTCAGGTACATGCCCATGTACAGCTGGTATGCCTGGATCCGGCCGATGAGCATCGGGCCTTGGTAGCACTTTCTGCCGAGGGCATCCAGGGTGCATGCCTGCCTGCCAAGGGGCACTGAGGAGTGTCTTCTGACTCTTCAGCCAATGCATGGCCGACTCTACCATCATGGAGTTGTGCAGCAGCTGTGACTTCTGGAAGCCCGAGCTCTGGTGGACGATACATCAAGTCAAGCCGCTTGCTCACCACCGGCACCAATGCTGGAGTCTCCCACATATGAAGCATTAGTCATTCCAGGATGGGTGGGATGGGCACCGTAAGCGAGTCCCTCAGAGGGGCCTCATATTGGAGGATTTCTAGTTCCTCCATCCGAGGGTGCTCCTCCAATTCTGTCAGGAATGCCACAGCCTTGGACATGTCCCTGACAAAGTCGAGGAACGCCATGTTCTTGGGCGGGTACCAATGCCGAGGCTCCAAAGGAGGGGAGTCTGAGGAGACATCGCGGTGGCGATGGGTGTCCAACGACTCCTCGTCCTCCGTCTCCCACTTGGAATAATCTGTCGAGGACATGATCATCACTTGCTCTTGCTCTGTGTGTGGTTCCTGTGGAATGGGAACCAGATCGAGACTTCAGCCGAGGATCGACTGAAAGCCGAAAGACCTTGATTATCGGCTCGGCCTCTGGGGACATCCTCGACGTCGAGAGCCCAGTGGTCTGGGCAGAGGAACTGGTGGTACTGGACAACAGCACCTGCTGCTGGTCCATGAAGGCAGACAAGCTGCGCTTCAGGGCTACCATTCTGGACTCCAGGCCAGAAGGCTCCACAGCCATCGGCATGGGCACCAGGGGAATCAGACCTGATATTAGTTCCCCTGAGGGGGAATCCTCAATGAGGATGGTTTCAGGCGACGGAGGATGGTCTGAGGTAGAGTCCTTTCGGGGACCTTTGCAGGCTGCTCCTTCTCTGATCCCTCGGATGAGCATCTCAGACTGCGGGACCTGGCTTGGGACTTGCCTAGCCCATCGGAGCCATCCAAGGATGCTGCCTTCAAGGTCTTCTTGTTCTTGAGTTCCCTAAAGGAAGACCCCCTTTCTGAGGAACCACAGCGTCAATTGGAATCCGTAAGGCTAGCCTGAGATTCCGCGGCCTCAGAGGCCCTGGCCTTCGGAGATACCGAGGACTCCAGGAGAAACTTATCGTGCTGCTGCTGGCAGCTCTTGAGGGCCTTGGTGGAACTCTTTTAACAGAGGCCGCATGCCATGAGGTCGTGGTCTGGCCCCAAGCAATGGAGACAGCAGTCGCGTGTGTCGGTCAGGGACATTATTTTGGCACACTGATCACACTTCTTAAAGCCACTGGTAGCCACGGGAAAAAAAAAGTATCCCAGCGAGGTTGAAGACCCACAGTGCTGCCAGTTGGAAAAAAGGCACGAAGGCGCTGAAGGGAAGAAAAAGCTAAGAACCCAAGACTTGATGCCGGGACAGCAAGCTCGGGTGGCGGGAAGAGTACTGGTGCACTACCAGAGGAGAGTATGAAACTGAGGTCGAGAAAATCAACTTTTTTCCGGGGGAAGAGCAGACTGAGGTCTGAAGGGCTCCGCGGAAAAAAGGAGACTGAGCAAGATGGCACCCTTGGGCAGGAAGAGGACCACGCATGTGTAGTGGTATCTCCCAAAGGCTTTCTTTGACAGCTGGGGGGATGCTTCCATGAGGGCTCCGTCAGCACAGACGTCACCCATATATGAGGACCGATGTGGCATATTTCCTGCTTGTTCCCAGATAAATTTACAAATATGGTAAAATGCAGAAGTCCTAGTCTGAACTTTTTCTGATATGACAATATAAGGCCCATCTTAGATTTAGATAGGCCGTGGAGAGCGGAATTGAAATGTACAGGTTATGACAATATCACTTGCTTCAGTATTTTAAAAATTCTCTGTAAAATGCAAACCTTTAAATACCTAGAATGACACTGACAATTACATGGGTCTTTCCTAGGACATCCAACTAAAGCAGCAATTTTATGAAAATAAATATTTTAAAAATAAGTGAGGAAAGCATGCAGAGCATAGCTTGTGGAATTCTTTCCATCCCCTCTGTGTCTGTATCTATATGTATAGTGCTGCTTTGTAGCGCTCTACAAAGGTTAGTAGTAGTATAGTAGTTATGAAGTTGTAGTATAGTGTAGTATAGTATAGTATAGTATAGTAGTAGCAGTAGTTATGAAGTTTATAGTGGTGACCAATGGTGAAACTGCAATAAGATGAAAAAGTGTAGAAGTTAGGACATCTCAATGGTTGGCTAGAGTGCAGAACATCTGTTTGATGGAGAAGTTTACTGTTCTGCAAAAGGAGAGATTTAGGAAATTTGACAGTGGTTATCATATGAAGACTGGAAGGGAAGAGATGTGTGCTTGTAAGATTTGATGGAAAGAAGAAAAAAGGGGAGGAGGGTTTTCAATGGGTAAGGCAGGCAAGGATTGGGTAGGGATGGGGTCTGGAGAGAAGAGTTTCAGTTTCTGCAAATGGGTATGAGCAAGGTGGATTCTATAGCTGCTGACAATAAAGATCTTAAGACATTTTGTGGGGGTGGGAAGGGAGGGGGAGGGAGGTGGGTAGGGGAATCAAAATAACCATCAACTGTCACGTTTAGCGGTATTAAACCAACACTCCAATATTGGTGAGCTGCTTTGTTTTGTAGCAACTTATACTGCATAAGTTATTATTCATATATAGATGGTACACTGTGATGTGAAGTGTAAAAGAGTAAACCTGTAGATTGTGATGGTTAAAATAAAATAAATCATTTTGTAAAAAGATGCCTAGTAAAAGACTTTTCAAGATGCCTATTTTATAAAAATAAGTTAGCCCCTACTTGTCTTGATAAAATACTCACCTAAGTTGAAGACACCATGCCATAGAGCTGGTGTAAATGCTTATCCCTAACTTTTTTAAGAACACACGTAAATGATAGAATTTTATAATCTATGTGGCATATTTCAGTGCTCCACCCATATATATGACCACCAGCAAAGTACAATGTCAGTATTTTATAAGAAGTCAGTTATACGTATATGTGGCTACATACACATGCAAATGACTGAAATACTGACATTTATGCGCATTAGTGCCGCCTTCTAAAATTACTCACTAATTGCTGATGTTTGGGTGAATAACAAATGTATGTGCAGTTGCATGAATCAGGGTTGTTAGGCAGGACTGTCTGCAGATCAGAGGCATTGACAAAGTCTCTGTTGGCTACACTCCATGTATACTCCAAATATCTTTTCTGGGGTCCTGAAGTTTTATCTTTGCTTTAAATTAATGAATATCTTCTGAATATCAACTTTTGCCATATTATAATGTTTTTTCCACTATGTGTCTTCAAATACAAAAAACAAATTTGGGTAACCAGGGCCCAGGATGTTTTTCTGGAAATGCAAGCAGCCTAAAGATGTGCTGAAAAACTGCAATCCAAAATAAAATAAAAATAAGGCATGAAAGTATCCTGTGCCTTTCCTGAGGATGTGTGAAGTCAACTGTGTTGTTTACCTGAAAAGCCACTTGGGCCATGTAGGTGAGTTTATCACATTCGAAGAGCCCTCTTGTGGTGTATTGGAAGACAGAGAAGGAGATACTGTCGATCATATTCATTACGCGCTGCTTAAGGACCTCATCGGGAGAGGCTTTCTGCACTGCCTGCTGGAATACCACACTGAATGCCTGCAGAAGGAGCACAAGAAAATGGCAATTCATAAAATACATGATATTTAGTTATCTATATAATGCTTTTACAAAGCCTTTTCTGACTGGCAGGTCACATGCCGAGCTAAGCCAACAGTTGAGTAATGATGACAGTCATTTCTTTTGAAAATTCAAATAGCAAAGGTGAAAGAAATGTGAAATGAGGGGGAGACGAACTTGCTGTGCATTTGGTTTCTTGCTCATCTAAAAATGACCCCGACTTCTTATGCCACAGTAATGCCAAGGGAGAGGGGTTAAGAGTAAGGGGTGGAGACAAGGGATGTCACAAATCCAGTGTGTTCCTCTCACAGTATTCAGGTTCTGCAAAAATAGCTCTTCAGAAGAGTACTAATTATTATAGGCAGTTGGTGACTCAGATGTTTGGGCAGGCGAAATTAAGGCAGGATTAGGGTGGGGTGGGGCTCGGCAGTGCAGGGCTAGGGTGGAGCAGATTAAAATCCTTGGGGTGGGGGCAACACCTATATTAACAGTAAAGGGACAATAGGGACACACTGGAACACAGCAGGGAAGGACCTCTTCACTATGGGGGTCATTCCGAGCCACGAATAGTGGGGATGGATGCCCTGCCTGGACGTACATCCCTGCTAGTTGTCTTCCTCCTGATACTGCACAAAGGCTCCCTGTACAAACAGCAGAGTTGTACGAGGAGCCTTAGGCAGGAGCGGGAGGGGGCAGGCGGAAGGCGGAGCGAGGGCGGGTCATCACTCGGGACGTCCAGGGCCGATTCGGAGGTCGGCCCTGTACGTTCAGCGTAGGATGGTTAGACAAGGAACTTATTCCACCTCAGAGGTAGAATAAGTCCCCCTGGATGCGGGGCAGCAGCGGCGGCCAGCAATGACAAAACTGGGAGGTTGCAAGAGGTTTCCTGCAGCTGGACCCTGGCATGTGAGACCGGACCAGTGGTCTGGTCGCGGGGAAAGGACATTCTTGGCGGCGGCCAGCATTCGCGGCTCCTGAATGGAGCTGCGGTGCCATGGGGACAGGACACCATGGCTCTGTGGCTCCATTCAGGAGCCTGGCTGAGTTAGCCACATATGCAGCTGGGCATGCAGCCGCTAAAGTCTGCTGCGGGTCTCTTCAGGGAGGGGGGGAGCTTGGGCTGAGTGGAGGGGTCTAAAATTGGAAATTGGCTGGGGGGGGGGGGGCTAGGATTGGAAATGGGCTGAGTGGGGGGTGGCTAGGACTGCAAATGAGCTGATGGGGAGGACTAGGACAGCAAATGGGCTTTTGAGGGGGTAGGATTGGAAATGGACTGATGTGGTTCTGGAATAGTATTGGAAATGTCTGATGGGGGGGGGACTACTTTTAGAAATGGCTGATAGGGGCAGCTTGGACTGGAAATGAGTTGATTGGGGGGGGCTAGGACTGGAAATGAAATGTTGGGGGGGGGGGGCTCGGACTGGAAATGGACTGAGTGTGGGGGAGCTTGGACTGGAAATGGGCTGAAGCTCCCCCACACTCAGCCCAATTTCCAGTCCAAGCCCCCCATCAGCTCACTGGAATAGGATTGGAATTGGTTTATGGGGGGGGGGCTAGTATTGGAAATGGCTGATGGGGGGCCTAGGATTGCAAATGAGCTGATGGGGGGAGCTAGGACTGGAAATGAGCTGATTGGGGGGAGGCTAGGACTGGAAATGGGCTGATGCGGGGGAGGGGGAGAATGCAATTAGAAGTGAGCAGATGCTGAGTGGGGCTGGAACTAGAAGGGAGCTGATTTTGGGGGAGGAATGAGGATGGAGGGGGAAAAATATATTTTGTGTGGGAGGGAAGAAAAATCTACAAGTTGCTGGGTATTGGCAGAGTAAGTGGGGATTGAGGATGGAAGGGTGAAATTTGAGTGGTTGATAAAGGAATAAAAAATAAACCATATCATAAAAGCTCTAACTTCCAGGAGACACACAATAAGGGCTCTGCAAAGGATAAGGCCACTGGACATCAATACACCAGGTGGGAAAACTAAACAAGCTAGATATGTACAGACTGATCCTACATCAACATTCAGTGCTAATAGAATATCTGGCCTCTTTCGCAAGCACAGATCACAGATAAACTCTAATTCAGTATAGAATAAGAAACCACAAACTAAAAATAGAAATATGTAGACAAAAATTAAACTCAAACCTCAAGAAACCTAGTCTCTTCATGCAGTGCAGCACCAGAGAAATAGATGCAGTGATGCATTTCTCCCATTCTGTGCAAAATATAAAGTTAGCAGATGTAAATTACTCACGTCATGACCTTTAAACATAAGGATGTTCTAAAAGACCAGAAAATGAATCTAACAAAGAAACCAGTTGTTAGATGACAACAAAAATACCCAAGAAATAATTTAAACTAAATAAGAAAAGAGCAGCAAACACATGGCTATATGTCTCGCATATAGACCTCCAAACACCAAATCAGATGACTTAACAAAGATACTCGAAACAGTATGCGCACACGACACAAAAGCAAGCCACTCTTCATCCTAGGTGACTTTAACCTCGGACCAGCACCTGACAAGAATGCCAAAGCCTTCCTCAAAGCAATGGAAGCGCTACATTATCATCAACTAATCAAGGAACCCACCCACAGGCACGGAACAACCCCGGACCTCATATTCATTCCAAGATCACTACAAGCACATAACACAGTCTCCCGCCCCACAATTGTGCCAACACCATGGTCAGACCACCATATAATAACCTTCAAAATACAGATCGATCAACCAACCCATCCACAGGAAAAACCTGAAACTAAAAGAAGATTCAAGTCCTTCAATAGAGAAACTTTTCTGAAAGATGTAATCCCAAACTTACAACAGAATACCTCGAAATGATCGTCGAGAAATGGACCAACACACTGACTACCACAGCAGCAGCACCCCCAGGAAGAATACACACACACACACACCAAACCATCCGTCCCCTGGTACTGCAACGCGATCAGAGATGCAATAAGAAAACTAAGAAAAATAGAAAGTAAATGGAGAAGAACCAAAGATCTAGTCACGTAACAACTATACCATACTAAACAAAAGGAATACAACATCCTCAACAACTGCAAACAACAGCACCACACAAACATCACCATGCGATCAGTAAACAAGCCAAGAGAGTTTTTCAACATTATGTGAACTCTCACCAAAGACAAGATGAACCAGGAGAACATTGAAGTCCACTCTCAAGATATGGCAAACCACCTGGCTTAAAAAAAAACCATGTCAAACTCAATAAATACCCACTGCCTACAGCCACAAAATATAGCAACACGGAAGTGCAAACATCTACACAACCATGGGGAGAATTCAACATACCACCACATAGCACAGTTACTTACCTGTAGCAGGTGATCTCTGGGAACAGCAGGAATAAGTCTTCACATATGGGTACGTCGGTACCGACGGAGTCTGCGCGGGAACGCTCCCCAGCGTCCAATCAGAATGCTTTTGGAAGCATCCCAACATGCCTGCGTGCTGCCTTCCTGCCTTTCCCAATTGCCTCTCCTCAGTTAAGTTTTAAAGCTGAGGCAGAGAGAGAGAGCAAGAAAGGGAAAGATAGAGATAGAGAAAAGCAACTCCTAGGGGAGGTGGGTGGGTTGTGAAGACTTATTCCTGCTGTTCCCAGAGATCACCTGTTACAGGTAAGTAACTATGCTATCTGCAGGAACAAGCAGGAATGAGTCTTCACATATGGGGACTCCCCAAGCTAAGATGCCCAGAGGGAGTCCTAGCATGTAGCGAATCTAGAAAGAGCCATGCTACTCCTCAGGACCTCAGGTATCTTGGGGATGGAGGGTAGGAGTTGAATTATAGAAAAGGTCCTGTGGAACAGCTGGATTAGAACAGGACTTCTATGGAGGAAGATCCTGTATAGATAACATCTAGTAGTAAAAATATTGAGTGCAATATTCTAATATGGACCTCCCTTGGTGGTATTGTAAAAAGTCTATTGAGGTTCATATGGATCTGTTAGAAGAGCCAGTAGAAGATCCTCAAGGAGTGCCTCACTGTGAAGTAGAGGTAAGAAACTGTAGGAAAAACAAGTGGAGGTCAGAACCCATCAGGGTGAGAAATAGCCCCAGGGGAAACTGGGGTAGTACAATGAGGTAGGGCTTCAGCGGGAAACGCAGAAGGTACTATTAGACAAAGCTTAAGCCCTTTTGGTCGAAGAACAGTACAATGCTAGGACCAAAAGGAAAAATAAGTCTGAACAATTTGGACTGACAATATAAATAGTCCCTGTAGGAGAGAAGGGGTATGGAGACCCCTATATCCGATAACAAAGTAAGGACAGACTTATGAAGCGTTACAGCTTTAGATTAACTGAAAATCCGTGATGTCTTTCCTAAATGAGGTCAATTAGGAAAGAAAAGGTACATGGAAAGCTTCAGAGGTACCTAAACCTGAAAGGTTATGGTAAGAGAAACAAAAGTTTTGTTAATTACCACAGGGAGTGGTTGTATGTGTAGAACCCCAAGCATGCTGGCACATCCATCAGAGTCATATAGGAATATATGGATATATGAACCTAGACAGAGAGATAGATAAGTACGTAGATACATATCTACCTAGAAGATATATCTCGACAGGTATATATATATACATACAGAGATATACCTGGGCGGAAGATACCGAGAGACAGATATATATATATATAAATATGTAGACATATAGACGCAGGTCTCCATGTAAGTAGATGGAGACATGGCTATATAACTAGATCCCCAAAGGGATATGGGGATAGAGGGGAGATTCATCTAATAGCAAGAAGGGTGATACCTGCTTGAATAGATGTATAGAGAATCTTCTTTCCCTGGTTATAATTGTCAGAGTCAGAGGAAAGGTCTCCCTGACAAGGAGGAGTCTAGATTCCTTTAAGAATTCGAGCTCTTGAATAACCAGGATGGCCTACGTGAAAAATGCAGAGGATAACTTCAGTCTGCAGGCAGCAAGTCCAGATCTCTCTAGAACTGCAGTATGGTGAATGGATAGCCACTGGAATAAGATACCATATTGACTCGCCTATGAGGGCAAGAAGGGTATCAGGTGTCCTTGAGCTGCAGCTGAAAGAAAACTATCCCTGGCGAAAAGTCCAAAGGAGATATGGACCAAGCCAGGGAATTGGCCATTCTTTAGGTTTTCACATGATGTCTTTGTCTCGGGCTTTGTCTTTGTCTCAGGCTAGCCTTACATGCCTGTGTCTTTTGTCTCAAAAAGAGATTTTAGATGAGATGGTAAGGGTAGGGAACACCTACCAGTCATGGGAGCATGACTGGGTGAACCCCTCCTAACCATCTAGGATTATCTGCTAGGCAAGATACTAATGCTCTCTAGCAAGGGCCCATAGTGCAAAGCTACTCTGTAGAGTTGCAGAGAGCATGTTAGAGGTTGGTTAGAAGAAAAAACTGGCTGCTTAAAGCCAGTAGGTAACCTAAACTATTCTGCCAAATACCAGGGAATTGGAGATGGCGAAGAATAGACGTCAACCAACAAGTCTGTGATAATAGGGTTTCCAAAAAAGGTTGATAACCTGTTTGGGGTTTAGCACTGAGGCTAGAAGGATTGCTAGCGGAGGAGAAACCCTGGTTGTGTGGTGAACAGAACCAGTGGCTTAACCACTAGGAGTGGCTGCATTTGCAGCAACTACCAGGGCAGCGGAAAAAAATTTCTTTTTCCTTTTTTTTTTTTTATTTTTTAGATTGGAAAAAGAAGCAACAGACATAAGTAGGAGTGGTAAGACTTCCTTATTGTCTGATAAGCTGCCCTAAACTAAGAAAATGAAAAAGGGGGAGACAACTCTGGAAGGGAAAACCCCTTTGTGGAATAGGTAGAGGACCATAGGGGCTTACCAGCGTAATAGAGCCACTCTTACAAACTGAATGTTGTAGTAAGAGGGAGGTAAGACAGAGTTGAAGGAGACTGACTATGTAGTAAGTCTCTGAGAGGTAAGATGATACATGCTAGTACAAGGAAAACTGTCTTATTGATAGTTGTCACATCTCTTTTCCCAGTAGGAGGAAGAGAAACCTGTTAACTATAGGCAAGATCATCATAAAGACTCTTAGAGCAAAAAGAAAGGATGTCTCGTGAAGAGAGGTCCATGAGAATTTAGGATGAAATTAGTGTAGATGCTTCAAGTGAAAAGAAGCAGACTGCAAACTCTAACCAACAAACAGGAGATGTAATGATAATCTATCTGAAACCCTGCGACTGCTGGGTTTGCTGAACCTGTTGAGGTTGTGGTTTCTTTAGACCAGTGCAATGTTTCCCCTGTTTGGGAACATCTGTATGACGGGCAGAAGATGGATAAAACATTTTCCCCTTAGGGGAAGAAAGTCTGTTAGGAAATTTCCTACCAACTGGGAAAGAGGAAGGCGTAGAACAGCTTCTGGAAACAGCAATGTCAGTGGTTAACTGAGCAACTTGGAGTAAAGACTCCTTGTTAAAAAGATTTTCTCTAGTGCAAGGAGTATTTCCCAGTCTTTCTTGTGCCCATTTGTCCAAGTCTGAAACTTGGAGCCAGGCTTTACGTCGTGCCCCTATAGCTATAGCAGAAGTTCTGCTAACAGACTCAAAGGAGTCTAGGGAAGCACGAGTAAGGAACCTAGAGATATTTTGAGCATGACTAACCAGTAAGGAATAGTCTGCTCTTTTGGGCTCTTGAAGAAAAGGGGTCAAAAGCAGTCATTTCTTTGTGACCTCCTCAAGAGATAATCCCATATAGAAAATATATGAGAGAATTCTTGCTGAAAGCGTGGATGCCTGGAAGGTTTGGCGTCCAAAGGCATCTAAAGTCTTAGACTCACGACCTGGCGGATAAGAAGAGTGCTTTTTAGTACTCTTAATACGCCTCACTGCTGATTCCACAACAATGGAATGATGAGGAAGTTGAGTCTTTTGAAAACCTGAAGAGGGGGGCACCTTATACAGAAGATCAGTTGCCCTAGAAGGTGGGGGTACCGTTAAAGGAGTTTCCCACATTCGAAAGAGGAGATCCTGCAAGGTCTGATGCAAAAGAAGCATGATGTTCTCCTTTGGACTCCAGGGAACATACAGGGACTCTGTAATCCCTGTCGTAGGATCCTGACCAGGTATAGAAATGGCAAGTGACTTTGCCATATCAAGCAGGAATGCTTGAAAAGAAAAATCCCCAGAGGGAAATCCTCTAGAAAGAGGAGGACAGGCTAGATCTGTTGAAGAACTAGCATTGGCACCCAGGGATCTATCCAAATTTAGAGGAATAGAAGACCCTAAAGGGTGGATTATCGGATCCTTAGAGGATGGTTGCCAGTGCCGCAGGAGGTCGGGACCAGCAACAGTCCATGCTAGGGATCGATTCCAAACTCGGTACCGAGGGAAGCGAGCCTGATGAGAGAAGCATGGAAGGTACCGACAGCAATGGTAATGTGGATACCGGTACCGACTCCGGCACTGTATCTGATACCGGTAGATGAAGGCCAGCTCGTGACAGCTCTAACGGTATCGAAGAAACCGAGAGTGCCCGACATGAACATAAGAACATAAGATATGCCATACTGGGTCAGACCAAGGTCCATCAAGCCCAGTATTCTGTTTCCAACAGTGGCCAATCTAGGTCATATGTACCTAGCAGTTACCCCTAGGGACACAGGTTCCACAATGCTTGTATTGGTTCAAGCATTGATATCCTTGGTCCCTTCTTAATAATGGTTTATGGACCTTTCCTCCAGGAACTTGTCCAAACCTTTTTTAAACCCAGCTACACTAACAGCCTTTAATACATCCTCCGGTAAGAAATTCCAGAGTTTGATTACACGTTGAGTGAAAAAATATTTTCTTTTATTAGTCTTAAATAGTTTACCCTGTAGCTTCATTGCATGTCCCCTAGTCTTTCTATATTCTGATAAGGTAAACAATCGATCTACGTTTACCCGTTCCACTCCGCTCATTAATTTATAGACTTCTATCATATCTCCCCTCAGCCGTCTCTTTTCCAGGTTAAAGAGCCCTAACCTTTTTAGCCTTTCTTCATAGGAGTATCCTTCCATCCCCTTTACCATTTTGGTAGCTCTTCTCTGAACCTTTTCTAATAACTCTATATCCTTTTTAAGATACGGCGACCAGAATTGCACACAATATTCAAGGTGCGGTCTCACCATGGAACGATATAGAGGCATTATAATATCCTTTGTTTTATTTTCCATTCCTTTCCTTATCACACCTAGCATTCTATTTGCTCTCTTGGCCGCCGCTGCACACTGGGCCGAGGGTTTTAACATGGTATCCACAATGACGCCTAAATCTTTTTCCTGGGTGGTGGTTCCTAATGTGGAACCTTGCATCGTGTAACCATAGTTTGGGTTGTTCTTCCCTAGGTGCATAACCTTGCACTTGTCCACATTAAATTTCATCTGCCATTTTGATGCCCAGTCTTCCAATTTATCAAGATCCTCTTGCAATTTTCCACAATCCTCTTGGGTTTTAACAACTTTAAATAGTTTTGTGTCATCTGCAAATTTGATAACCTCACTCGTTATTCCACTTTCCAGGTCATTTATGAATATGTCAAAAAGCAGCGGACCCAGCACAGATCCCTGGGGTACACCACTATTCACCTTTCTCCATTGGGAAAATTGGCCATTTAGCCCTACCCTCTGCTTTCTATCTTTTAACCAGTTCCTGATCCACAATAGTACACTGCCTCCTATCCCATGACTCTTTAGTTTTGCCAAAAGTCTCTCATGAGGGACCTTGTCAAAGGTTTTCTGAAAGTCCAGATACACAATATCAACCGACTCACCTTTGTCCACCTGATTATTCACTCCTTCAAAAAACATAACAGATTAGTAAGACAAGATCTTCCTTGTCTAAAGCCATGTTGGCTGTCTCTCATTAGTTCATGACTATCTACATGCTGAGTAATTTTATTCTTTATGATGGTTTCTATCATTTTTCCCGGTATTTATGTCAGGCTCACCGGTCTGTAGTTTCCCGGATCACCCCTGGAACCCTTTTTAAAAATTGGTGTTACATTGGCGATCCTCCAATCTTCAGGTATTAGAGATGATTTTAATGATAGTTCACAGATTACTAATAGCAGGTCTGCAATCTCATATTTCAGTTCTTTCAATACCCTTGGATGTATACCATCCGGCCCAGGTGATTTGCTACTCTTCAGCTTATCTAATAGTTGTAATACATCTTCTCGATGTATCGATATTTCCTTCAATTCTTCTGCACCTTTAAATACCACTTCAGTCATGGGTAACATCCCTACATCTTCCTCAGTAAAGACTGAAGCAAAGAATTCGTTCAGTCTCTCCGCTATCGCCTTGTCTCCTCTTAGTGCTCCTTTAACCCCTTTATCATCTAATGGACCAACTGACTCTCTCACAGGTTTTTTGCTACGAATGTACTTGAAAAGGTCTTTACTTCGCGTTTTTGCTTCTGCAGCAAGCTTCTTCTCAAATTCTCCCTTTGCCTGCCTTATCAATGCCTTGCATTTGACTTGCCAGTGCTTGTGCTGTTTCTAGTTTTCGTCGTTTGGCTCTTTTTTCCATTTCCGGAAAGATGCTTTTTTGGCAACAACAGCCTCTCTGACCTCAACTTTAAACCATGCTGGCAGTTTTTTGGACTTCTTTCCACTTTTCTTAAAGCGTGGAATACAGCTGGTCTGGCTGGATGATCATGGATCATCGGAACCGTGCCTTCGGTACCGTCCGGTATCGGTACCAAGGCGAGTCGGTACCCAGTCATCCAGACTGGAGATCGATTCTAGACTCAGCATCGAGGGAAGCGAGTCTATCGATGCACATCTGGAGGGTACCGGCACCAGGATCGATACCGATACTGGAAGATCGGTCTGCAGCGTATCCAACGGGCCCGCAGCCGAGGACACCAGACTACGATCTTTGGTGAGGAATGCTTCATCCAACACCATTGCCGATGCCGGGGTATCGGTACCGCTCGAAGTGGATGCCACCACCAAGCATGGCTCAGGTATGTTCGGAGAGGGGTGAACCTCAGGAACAACCTGAAACCCCACTAAGGATTTGGAGGCCGAAGACTCCCACCAGGGTTTTAAAGCCAGTGTGTCCTCGAGGGCAAGGCCAGAGGCATCTCTATGCTGTGCATGAGATCTACCACTCGAGGACTGGCTAGTCTTAACAGACTGTTTTTGGGTTACCTGATCCTGTGAAGAAGAAAGGGTGGTCGGTGCCCTGAAGTTGACTGGGGACCGCGTATCGAGGTGAACTCGATGCTGAAGACTTCTTCTGACTATACTGTTGCAGGAGGGACACTCCAGCGGATAGTGGTCAGGACCCAAACAGGGCAGACACCAATTATGAGTGTCTAAAATGAATTTTGTACCGCCACAGTTTGAACATTTCTTAGGGATAGTGGCTGGCGCTTCCATGAGGAAAAAGAGTAGGCCTAGCAGGCCGAAAAAAACCCGTCAGGCACTAAGAAGGAAAAAGGTATTCCTTTATAAAGGAAATTTAGAAGAAAAAAGAAAAGAAACACCGGTGGTACCGGTGGCGTCGGGGAAGGCAGACGCGACCACAAGAAAACCAAAAAATAAAAGAAGAATTTTCTGCGGTGACAGGAGGACGTCCTGCTGGCTCCGCGGAAAAACAAAAACTGAGGAGAGGCAGTTGGGAAAGGCGGCAAGGCAGCACGCAGGCATGTTGGGATGCTTCCAAAAGTGTTCTGATTGGACACTGGGGAGCGTTCCCGCGCAGACTCCGTCGGTACCCATATGTGAAGACTCATTCATGCTTGTTCCTGGAGATTAACAAATAGAGGAAATAATCACTTCCCTTAACACCACCACATCTCTAAATGACCCATGCCCCGTGCAATGGATAGAAACCACGAAGGAACAACTCAATCCATGCATACAAAAAATAGTCAGTCTATCCTTACTGCAGGGATATATGCCAACTCTCCTAACATCACTCTTCAATAATATCCTAAAAGGATTTGACAAGCCAAAAAAAATGGAATCCTCCTCATCTTCATGTATATCTCATCCGCTTTCAACTCAGTTTTATATCCCATCCTAATCCAACGCCCCCAGGAAAAGGGCATCTGCAATACCACACTAAAATAGTTCATTTCATACTTAAGCAACAAAATACAGCAAGTTAAATGTGGAGCAAACTACTTGGATCCCTTTTCTATACCACAAGGCATCCCACAAGGATTGGCACTTTCATCAATACTTTTCAATATATACATGCAGCCTGTCTGCAATATTATCAAGAAGCACAGAATCCTGTTCCATCTATACGCTGATGACCTCATGCTATACACCCCAATTGAACTTGAAGCACTGAACCTCACGGCCATCATGCAATGCCTAGAGGATGTAGCCAGCTGGCTCAGCAATAACAACCTCTCATTAAATTATAAGAAAACAGAGGCATTATACATCAGCAGTAGCTCCACCTTCAATCCTCGACAACAGGGAGTTGGACCGAGGGAGAGCCCTAGATGTGGTGTATTTGGATTTCAGTAAAGCCTTTGACACTGTTCCTCACAGGCGACTTATAAACAAACTGAGCACCCTAGGGATGGACCCTAAAGTTACTGCTCGGGTTAGAAACTGGTTGGGTGGGAGGCGACAAAGAGTACAAGTAAATGGAGTTCACTCTGAGAAGGATGTTATCAGTGGTGTGCCCCAGGGATCTGTCCTTGGTCTGATTCTTTTTAACATCTTTGTTAGTGATATAGCGGAAGGGCTTTCAGGTAAGGTTTGCCTCTTTGTGGATGATACCAAAATCTGCAATAGAGTAGACACCCAGGAAGGGGTAGATAACATGAGGAGGGAACTAGCTAAGCTTGAAGAATGGTCTAGAATTTGGCAGCTGGGATTTAATGTTAAAAAATGTAAGGTCATGCATTTGGGCCGCAGCAATCCAAGGGAGCAATATAGTATAGTGGGTGAAGTACTTTTGTCCACTAAAGAAGAGCGGGACCTAGGCGTGGTTGTGTCTGATGATCTTAAAGTAGCTAAACAGGTAGAAAAGGCGACGGCAAAAGTTAGAAGGATGCTTGGGTGCATACGAAGAGGAATGGCTAGCAGAAAAAAGGAGGTGATAATGCCTCTGTATAAGTCTTTGGTGCGACTTCATTTGGAGTATAGTGTGCAATTCTGGAGACCGCACTTTCAAAAGGATGTGAACAGGATGGAGTCGGTGCAGAGGTTGGCTACTAAAATGATTAGTGGTCTTCATTATAAAGCATATGAGGACAGACTGAAGGATCTTAATATGTACACCTTAGAGGAAAGGCGGGATAGAGGTGATATGATTGAGATGTTTAAATACCTCTGTGGCATAAATGTTCAGGGAGGGAGCCTCTTTCAATTGAAAGCAAGTTCTGCTACGAGGGGACATGGAATGAGGGTGAAGGGAGATAGATTCAGGAGTGATATGCGGAAATATTTCTTTAAGGAAAGAGTAGTGGATCCATGGAATAGTCTCCCAGTGGAGGTGGTAGAGATGAGGACAGTAACTGAATTCAAAAAAGCATGGGACAAACACAGAGGATCTCTAAAGGTAAAAAGGGGACTGTTGTAGTTGTTATGGAAGGACAGACTAGATAGGGCATGTGGTCTTTTTCTGTCGTCATATTTCTATGTTTCTATGTTTCTAAATCCAACTGCTGAACCAAACTCTTCCCATCAAAGAAGAAGTACGATACCTAGGCATTACACTAGATAAAAACATCAACTTCCAATCACACATAAACAAAACTGCAGCGAAGGCATAGCACAAACTGAATCTCATAAGAAGACTCAAACCACTACTTACACCAGGACCACTTCCAGACTGTTTGCCAAGCCATCATCACACCGATACTGGACTACGCAACTCATTATACCAAGGACTCCCAAAGCACGCCCACTTCAAATGGTTCAGAACACAACAGCATGAATCATCAGCGGAACCAACAAGACAGATCACAGCAACCGGTATTACACCAAGTACACTGGCTACCAATTCAAGTAAGTGTCAAGTAAAAAATTATACTAAACATCTTTAAAATCATCCACCATTCCACAGCAGACATACTAGAAACACTAATCACAAGATAAGATAACGCCCACCCTAGAAAGAGCATAAGAACATAAGATATGCCATACTGGGTCAGACCAAGGTCCATCAAGCCCAGTATCCTGTTTCCAACAGTGGCCAATCTAGATCATACTTACCAAGCAGTTTCCCCAAAAGACACAGGTTCCACCACAATGCTTGTACTGGGTCAAGCATTGATATCCTGGGTCCCTTCTTAATAATGGTTTATTACAACAGACACATGATCAACGTCCCACCTGACTCCCTGTTCGGCCGAAACGCATTATGGTAGTCTAAATAAAAGTTCCTTTGACACCTGTCAGTGCATCTGCTGTTTTTGTCTCCAGGTTCCCAAAAAGGTACACAGGTTCCACATGCTTGTCCTGGGGTAAGCAGTGGATTTCCTGAATCTTCTTTAATAATGGTTTATGGACTTTTCCTTCAGGAACTTGTCCAAACCTTTTTTAAACCCAGCTACATTAACAGCTTTTGCTACATCCTCTGGTAACAAATTCCAGATTTTGATTATGCCTTGAGTGAAAAACTATTTTCTCTCATTAGTCTTAAATAGGTTACACTGTAGCTTCATTGCGTGTCCCCTAGTCTTTCTACATTTTGATGACATAAACAACTAATCTACATTTACCTGTTCCACTCCATTCATTAATTTATAGATCTCTATCATATCTCCCCTCAGCCGTCTTTTTTCCAGGTTGAAGATCCCTAACCTTTTAGCCTCTCTTCATAGGGGTATCCTTCCATCCCCTTTACCATTTGGTGGATCTTCTCTGTACCTTTTCTAATTCTTCTTTATCCTTTTAAAGATATGGAGACCAGAACTGAACACAATATTTAAGATGGAGTCACACCATGCAACAATACAGAGGCATTATAATATCCTTAGTTTTATTCTCCATTCATTACTTATGATATCTAGCATTCTATTTGTTTTCTTAGCCACCACTGCAGACTGGGCACAGGGTTTAATGTATTATCCACGATGATGCCTAAATGTTTTTCCTGGGTGGTGGTTCCTAATGTGAAACCTTGCATTGTGTAACCATAGTTTGCGTTGTTCTTTCCTGGGTGCATAACTATGCACTTATTCACATTAAATTTCATCTGCCATTTGGACATCTAGTCTTCCAACTTATCAAGGTCGTCTTGAAATTTTTCATTATCCTCTTGTGCTTTAACAACTTTGAATAATTTCGTGTCATCTGCAAATTTGATTGCCTCACTTATTTATTCCCATTTCCAGGTCATTTATAACTATTGTAAAAAGCAGTGGGCCCAGCACAGATTCCTGCGGTAGTCCACTATTCACCTTTCTCCATTGAGAAAATTGGCCATTTAGCCCTACTTTCTGCTTTCTATCTTTTTAATCAGTTCCTGATCCACAATACTACACTGCCTTCAATCCCATGACTTTTTAATTTCGCCAAGAGTCTCTCATGAGGGATCTTGTCAAATTTGTCTACCTGTTTATTCACACCTTCAAAAAAATATAACAGATTAGTAAGACAAGACTTTCCTTGGCTAAATCTATATTGTCTTTCTCCCATTAAATCATGGTTATCTACATGTTCAGTAATTTTATTCTTTATAATGGTTTCTACCATTTTGTCCAGTACTGACATCATGCTCACTGGTGTGTAGTTTCGCAGATCATCCATGGGATCCTTTTTAAAAATTGGTGTACACTGGTCATTCTCCAATCTTCTGGTACTAAAGATGATTTTAATGATAGTTCACAGAATACTATCGGTAGGTCTGCAAACTCATATTTCAACACTCTTGGATGTATACCATTCGGTCCAGGTGATTTGCTACAGAATATTCTGTTCTATCTCAGTTCAACTAGTGGGTCAATCACAAAATGTTCTAGTAGAGATGAATCAAAAAATGGTTGATGCACCTAGCCCTCATTGAGGCCTCCTTCACTAGGCATCCTGGACTGTAGCCCCAGAGCATACTGAATACTCTTGTTCTCCTCTAAAGAGTCTCCAAACCCTGGTCTAAACAGGCAATGGGTGCACTTCTGGATAGACACTTCTGCCTTCTCCAGAGCAGCCACATTTTTACCAAGCCCCATAACTTTCAAGCCCATTTTTGGGCCAGAAAACTAGTCAACCATAGTTTTGTATCATTCTCTCAACCTATAAAGAAACAGAGGGTCGGTTTCTGACTTTGGCTCCATTGAGATATTGAAGTAGAAAGACTATCTCAGAGCGCACTAAGGCAAAATAAGTTGGACTCTACTGCTCAAAAACAAATGCAGAACCCTGTCTTGTCAGCAAATTTGGAGCTAGAATATTCTGGGTAAAGAGAAACACAAGTAAAGTTCTGGGCCCCAGAGAGCTCTCAGGCACACACCTCTTTGGCATACACCTTAGGAAGCACATTACTATCCCAGGACTTTTGAGGGCAGCCGGGGACTGCCTCTTTCAGTGTAGGCACACAGCAACAAGAGCCCTCAGGAAAACCTGCTGCCCTGATCTAGAAGATAGCAGATGAGAACAGCTACATTCTTCTGCTGATAAAGGCCCTAGATTTTTTTTTTGTTTTGTTTTACATAATGCAGGACCACCTGTGTGTCTGTCTTGGCCAATATGCAGCCTTATTCAGCAACCCTGCCATGTTTGCTATGTCCCCTAATATAATGAAGCAGTGTGTGCTGCCATAATGCCATTGGAAATCCAGCACCTTTGGGACAGACTCATCTGCATTTATGGCAAAGAAGGCTTCAGGATCATAGAAGTCATAAATCCTGCCCCCTGAGCCCAAGGCTGGCACCTGATTTAACTCCTGCTGTGCTGCAAGCAGAACTTGCTCAGAGCTTAGCTTGTGAAATCCCTTTGGTAAAACCGTCCTTCATCTCTGAAAACATGGTGCAGATCCATGGGAACACCAGGCAATGGAAATGGTGCTTTGCTACCTCGGAGATGAGGGCTGGAACCAACAATCAGAATAGCAGCTTTCAGCATTTTCTCAGTGCTGTGACTGTGGCTCGTAAGGTTCCTCATGTTTCTCCAGCAGTACAGGGACCTGAGCCTGGCTTCACTACCAGACGACTAACAAGAAAGGGCATTTCTTAACGTAAGGCAAAGGAAGGTACCAGTAACTAAGACACACCCTGCCCAGGACTCATTATGTATACTTTGGAAGAAGGCGGGAAAGACCTTTAAATACCTCCATGGCATAAATGCAGAGGAGGCAAGCCTCTTATAGTTTGAAATGAAGCTCTGGAATGAGGGGGCGGGAATGAAGGTGAAAGGGGATAGACTCAGCAGTAATCTAAGGACATAGTTCTTTATGAAAAGAGCGGTGGATACGTGCAGTAGCCTCTCAGCTGGAGTGGTAGAAATAAGGACTGTACATGAATTCAAGAAAGTATGCGACAAGCACAGAGCATCTCTAAGAAAAAGGAGGGGTTGCGGAGATTAGTGTGCACTGTCTTTATCTGCTGCCATGTTTCCATGTGAGGCAACGATGCTTCTATGTCTTCTGCCAAAGTGGAGAGGGAGGCCCACGACAGCTAGGAGAAGAGAGAACATCTGGAGACCTGCAAGACAAAAGACCCACCAGCTAGGAACCTACAAAAGCAGAATATGTAGCAAAAACACCTTCTTGCCTTTTATATTCTGTACTTTTAGAGATAAGGCTACCATTGCTCTGATCCTGGGGGAGCCATTCATTGCAGAATTTATGAAGCTGTAAATTACACCACTAACTGACTTTCAGAAAAGGGAAGAGATAGCAAATGTCAGGTTAAATTTACTTTCTACTGGAAATTAAAACTCAGGCAAAATACCGATAAATGTCTATTAAAAAGCTGATACTTTTTAATGAAGCCATTCATCCAGCTAACGGATCGTGGGGGCGGAGGAGGTGCTGGGTACTGTATTACCTTAAGAGAGAACTGGTACATGGGGTGGATTTTATTGAGATCATTCATTATGAAGTACAGTAAGGAAGCGCGTGCTGCTGCTGGCCTGTAGTGCTCTCGTGCCTCATTGATCTTAGACTCCGTCACCTTAGCCTCCTGTACCTGCAAGCAAAGAACGATCACAAAAATATACAATAAATCCCCCAAACTGTTTCAGATATAATAAAAGGTAAAACACATTCATTTCTGGAAACACAACACATGAAGGATTCTGGTCATTCTGCTGCTTAGATATAGGTCCATCACCTGAAATTACACTCATGCGCGGCGCCTTAGGAACTGGGCACTTTGAGACTAACTCTCTACAAAATGCGCAGTTACTGTTCTTTGGTGGGTAACTCCAAAAGTTGAGAGTTGCTGGGTCCAGCTAAGAAGACATCAGTACCCTCTCCTGCCACAGTGCTGATAAGTGTGAAAATAAAACCACTAACAGGAGGCAATCCCCACAACCCCTCATGCCAGTCAAACCGCACATAAAACTTATGGGTCAATATTCACACCCGGCAGCCAGAGTTTTTTGTAAACACCAGCTGCAGTGTTAAAGAACCACCTATATTCAGTGCCGCTATATGAACAGTCAGCAGTGCTGAACCTACATTTACACCGCTAACTGCTGCTACCAGAGGGATAGAGGAGATATCCAGCCAATGTCTACATAGCTAGCTAGTTTAATTTAATAAACCCACAGAAGTTAAATCCCACTGCCACTTACAAAATTATATCAAAAATATGTTTTTGTTGGACCTCCCTATCAAGCTTTAGACAAAGCGTAGTTATTCACCTGTAACAGGTGTTCTCCAGGGACAGCAGGAATCAATCCTCACATATGGGTGACGTCGGCGCCGATGGAGCCCTCATGCAGAGCAATTCCCCAGCTTTCAAAGAAAGCCTTTGGGATTGCATCAAGCATGCGCGGTCCCCTTCCCGCCCAAGGGTGCCATCTTGCTCAGTCAAATGACATACAAACAATGCTAGGCCTAACCGGAGTTTAACTATGATACTTCATAAAGGCACAAAACAACTCCACAAATTAACCAATTGCAGCATTAGTAACTTTGCACTATAAAAAGCTTTCAGTACCGTGATGACAGGGGAGCACAGACCTCAGAATTACCCCCAAATATCCATTGAAAACTTCAAAACCGGAAAACCGGATTTCAGTAATCTAGCAGAGGGAGATTTAACATCAACGGTCTGTTACCAGCCCCCACCGTCCGTCAATCAGCACAGAAAAGCTTCTCTCACAATATACTGATGGGAAAAACTAGAAACTGCTTTAACAGATACCGGCTCTAAAACTTTTCCAGCACAGCATAACTACATATAACAAAGCAATTTATCTTGGAATCCTCTATAATAAACATATTGTATACTATAGATCCATATTTGACTACTTCTCAAAACAAAAGAGGGTTCCCAGAAGACAAAAAAACCCCCATCTGCTCTAAGGTAGGAGTATGTATATATTTGTGGCAGGAATATTTAGCACTTTTTTATTGTTTTATTTATTTTATAGTATACCCCCCTGAAGCAGCGTCTGCGAAACGCTAAGAGGGACGTCTGACTGTGGCGTCGGGGTTGATACTGCATTGATCGTCTTGAAGCTGAGGACTGCTGTTTTTGCTGATGGGTTCTTGGAGAGTCTTGTCCGGGTCAAGTACTCGGACTCGATTTCAGCAGCCTTCTCAGTCATGGGTTTGCCAAAGAGGTTGTCACCCTGGCAAGGGACATCAATCAACATGTCTTGAACCCATGGCTCCAGGTCCAATGACATTAGCCACGCCTGGCGGTGGGCACCAATGCCGGCTGCGGCTACTTTGGCCGAGGCCTCAAAGCCGTCATAGGCTACTCGAGACATAAACTTCGAGCACTCTCGAATCCCCATAGACATGTTCTTGAAGCACTGCAAGGGTTCCTCGGAGAGGCCAGCTGAGAACCTGGCAATCTCCTTTGCCAGGTCCCGCAAGTACATGCCCATGTACAGCTGGTATGTTTGGACTCGGCATGACAGCATTGAGCCCTGGTAGCACTTTCTGCTGAGGGCATCCAGGTTCTGGGCTTCCCTGCCAGGAGGCACCGAGGAGTGTGTTTTTTGGCTCTTGAACCTGTGCATGGCCAATTCCACAAACATGGAGTTGTGCAGCAGCTGCGCTTTCTGAAACCCAAGGCTCTTGTGGACTCAATAGATGGAATCGACTCGCTTGCTGAGAACTGGCATTGAGGCTGGTGATTCCCAGATGCAGAGCATCAGCCGTTCCAAGGGGGAAAGTCATACTGGAGGGCTTCAAGCTCCTCTGCTCAAGGCTCCTCCTCAGAGTCCGCCGGGAATGCAAAGCCTTGGCCATGTCCCTGATGAAGTCTGAGAACTGGGTATTTATTTATTTATTTATTTATTTACAATTTCTTCTATACAGCACTATTCAGCATCAGCACGGTTTACATGGAACATAACAATCAGACAGGGTACATAAGTCTGAGTTTACAATTAACAGGAGAACCAACTTGGATAACAAGATAACTATTTACACAACGGTGCCATATCAAGACATAGTAAAAGGGTGATTTAATGGTCAGAGACTCATTCCATGGTGTGGTCACCTAGCTGATAGGGTGTGGTGGTATCTTCTGGGGGGAACCTTCTCTGAGGCTCGTAATCCGGCAAGTCCGATGGGACATACCGGGTACGGTGGGTGTCCGGGGACTCCTCATCTTCCGTTTCCCCTGCAGAGTCCTCCAAGGAGGAATCGATGTGCTCTGGCCGTGAGGGCTTCTGCCTCGACCGCCCCGATGCCGAGGGCACCGGCGTCAACAACCTCGATCCCGAACGGGAGGTTGAGGGAGACCTCGGCCGAGGATCGACCCGAGTCAGAGTCTTGAGGATCAGCTCGGCCTCCGGGGTTGACTTTCTTACAGGAGCTCTCCAGATCAACCAACAATACCTAAGCTCCACGAACAGAACAATGGCTGGGAAAAATCGTATCGCTAAAGCTATTGCCCCCGTTACAGCTTCTGCCTCGGTCCAGAGAGAGGTCCTAATGCCAGTTGAATGACCGGTACCATGTGCAGGGTGCCTACATGCTGAAGCTCTGAGGAAAAAAGTGGAGGAACTCAGAGAGGAGGTGGCGAGGCTGAGGAGCATTCAAGACAGTGAGAAGTACACTGATGAGATGCTTCTTGCAGCAACCAAGCTCTCCAGCAGAGGAGAAGATGGGTGCCAACAGAATGTCGATGGTTGGACACAAGTCACCAGGGCCTGCAAAATCACCAATCCAACTTCTCCAGCCCTTGAATTGAAGAACCATTATGCAGCCCTGCAAGTGGAGGAGGTGAAAGCATCCCTGGAAAGGGAAGAACCAGAGCTCAAGTACCCCAAAGTTGCAGAATCAGTGACCAGAAGGAAACGAAGGGTAGTGGTGGTTGGAGACTCTCTTCTGAGGGGTACTGAGGCATCCATCTGCCGACCAGACTTGATGTCCAGAGAGGTATAATGTCTGTCTGGTGCCAAAATCCAAGATGTTGCAGAGAGTTTGCCGAGACTCATCAAGCCCACTGACTATTACCCAATGTTGCTAATCCATGTTGGAACAAATGATACTGCCAGGTATACCTTGGAACATATCAAATGTGACTTCATGGCTCTGGGACAGAGGGTGAAGCAGTTAGGTGCACAGGTGGTGTTCTCTTCAATCCTCCCTGCTGAGGGTAAAGGTCAAGGCAGAGAGACTCGCATCCTGGAGATGAATGCATGTCTGCGTGGGTGGTGTCATCGAGAGCGTTTTGGTTTCCTAGACCATGAGATGCTGTTCCAAGGGTTGCAGAGCAGAGATGGCATCCATCTGTCCAAGAAAGGTCAACGCGTCTTCAGTAGTAGACTGGCTAATCTACTGAAGAGGGCTTTAAACTAGATTCATTGGAGATGGGTGAAGAAAGCCCCCAGGTAGGTGATACATTTAATACCTTTATGAAAATGGGTAACAGGGGTAACATATGGAAAGCAGTGTGTATAAATGCCCATAGCATGGGAAATAAGATCCCTGATGTTGAAGCTTTGGTGGGAGTGGCTGACTTGGATTTAGTGGCAGTTACAGAAACATGGTTCACAGAAAACCATGATTGGGATGTAACTATACCTGGCTATATTTTATTCAGAAAGGACAGGGTAGGAAGTAGGGGAGGAGGAGTGACACTATATGTAAAAACTACTATTAAAGCTTTGGAATTACAGAGCTTAAAAGGGAGAGGGGAGACACTGTGAGTTAAACTAGAAAGAGGGAAAGAGAAATCTATTTACATTGGTGTGATATACAGACCTCCCTCACAAGAGGAAGCGGTGGACAGAGAGTTAATTGAAGACATGCGCAGCATTGCTAGGAAAGGGGAAGATCTACTGATAGGAGATTTCAATATGCCAGATGTTGATTGGCACATTCCTGCTGCAGTATCATTTAGAAGTAAGGAGATCCTGGATTCTCTACAGGGAGAATTATTCAGGCAATTGGTAACAGACCCTGCACGTGAAGGGGCCATACTGGACTTGGTGTTTACCAATGGTGAAAGTGTTTCTGATGTTGTAGTGGGAGATCATTTTGCATCCAGTGATTACCAGATGGTGTGGTTCAGTATTAGGACTAGGGCTGTTAGAATCCATTCAAAGGTGAGGATCTTAGACTTTAGGAAGACTAACTTTGCCAGATGGGCCAATACCTCAGGGAGTCGTTAGTGGGATGGGAACAGCTGGGGGATGTAGAAAAACAGTGGGAAAAACTGAAAGGGGATATTTTAAGGGCAACCAACCTTTTTGTTAAAATGGTAAATAAAGGTAAAAGGAAAAGGAGACCGCTATGGTTTTCGAAAGAAGTAGCTGAAAAAGTGAAGAAAAAGAGGGAGGCCTTTATGAAATACAAGAGATCACAGAGAGAGGAAGACAGGCATCTGTATTTGGAAAAACTTAGAGAAGCTAGCAAAGTAGTCAGGAAGGCAAAGATTCAAAAGGAGGAGGAAATAGTCAATGCAATAAAATGGGGGGATAAGACAGTTTTCAGATATATTAGTGAAAAGAGGAAGGGCAAAAGTGGTATTGTCAGACTCAAGGGTGAAGAAAAAGAGGGAGGCCTTCATGAAATGCAAGAGAGAAGCTAGCAAAGTAGTCAAGAAGGCAAAGATTCAAAAGGAGGAGGAAATAGCCAATGCAATAAAATGGGGGGATAAGACATTTTTAAGATATATTAGTGAGAAGAGGAAGGGCAAGAGTGGTATTGTCAGACTCAAGGGTGCAGGGGAGGAATATGTAGAAGCTGATAAGGATAAAGCGGAATTGCTTAACAAATATTTTTATTCTGTGTTCACAGATGAAGAACCAGGAGCAGGACCTCAGAAAACCCACAAATAGGAACAGAAGCAAAGGACATCTTGAACAATTTTCAAAAGACTGTGTTCGTGAGAAACTATCTCAACTTAAAGTAGACAAAGCGATGGGACCGGATGGGATTCACCCGAGAATACTGAGGGAACTTGGGGACGTTCTAGCAGCTCCACTGACTGACCTTTTCAATGACTCGTTGGGAGAGGTGCCAGAGGACTGGAGAGAGGCTCATGTGGTGCCTTTACACAAAAGCAGAAGTAAGGATGTGGTTGAAAACTATAGGCCGGTTAGTTTAACTTCGGTGGTGAGTAAATTATTGGAAACGCTGCTGAAAGAGAAAATAGTGAGGTTTCTGGAGTCCAGCGGATTACAGAATCCAAGGCAGCATGGATTCACCAGAGGCAGGTCTTGTCAGACAAATCTGATCGATTTCTTTGACTGGGTGACCAGGGAGTTGGACCGAGGGAGAGCCCTAGATGTGGTGTATTTAGATTTCAGTAAAGCCTTTGACACTGTTCCTCACAGGCGACTTATAAACAAACTGAGCACCCTAGGGATGGACACTAAAATTACTGCTTGGGTTAGAAATTGGTTGGGTGGGAGGGAGGCGATAAAGAGTACAAGTAAATGGAGCTCACTCTGAGGAGAAAGCGTAGTTACTCACCTGTAACAGGTGTTCTCCAGGAGCAGCAGGAATCAGTCCTCACATATGGGTGACGTCGGCGCCGACGGAGCCCTCGCGGAGCAATTTTCCCCAGCATTCAAAGAAAGCCTTTGGGAATTGCAGCACGCATGCGCGGTCCCCTTCCCGCCCAAAGGTACCATCTTGGCCAGTCTGATGACATAGCGAAAAGACAGCAAAAAAATTTGCAAAAACTAAATCATATGACCGCAACTCCACGGGGAGGAGGGAGGGTTGTGAGGACTGATTCCTGCTGCTCCTGGAGAACACCTGTTACAGGTGAGTAACTACGCTTTCTCCAGGACCAAGCAGGAAGTCAGTCCTCACATATGGGACTCCCAAGCTTAAGGCTACCGGAGACCCTAAGCACAAAAATGAGCTCCCTCTAGCTCAGCAGCACAGAAGGAAGGAATCTTCTCTGACTAATCTCCAACCGGTAGCCCAACATCCGGAATGGAGGGTAGGAGTTGCTTAAACCTCGAAGAGACTACGGAGGACTGCCTGTCCGAAAGCACTGTCCCTGCGGGACTCCCTCTCGAGGCAGTAATGGGTTGCAAAAGTCTGGCTCGAAGACCAAGTAGCGGCCCGGCAGATGTCTGCCAATGGAACAGAGCGGAGGTAAGCCACTGACGCAGCCTTCGCCCTAACCCGATGAGCGGTGACTCGACTTTCCAACGAGAGGCCTGCCGCCCCATAAGTCCAAGCGATACAGTCAGCTACCCAGATGGACAGAGTACGCTTGGAGACAGGGAGCCCCAATTTATTAGGGTCGTAAGACAGGAAGAGCTGAACAGTCTTACGGTGCTCCCGCGTACGAACAAGGTAGAAGTTCAGCGCCCTTCTACAGTCCAGGGTATGCAAGACCCTCTCAGCTCGGCTGGAGTGTGGCCTGGGAAAGAAGGTCGGAAGCACCACCTCCTGATTGATGTGAAAAGGGGAGACCACTTTTGGAAGAAACTTAGGGTGAGTCCGCAGGACTACCCTGTTCTTGTAGAACCTAGTGTAAGGGGGATCAGACACTAGGGCCTGCAGTTCACTAACGCGTCTAGCGGAAGTGAGGGCTACCAGGAATAAGGTTTTCCAAGAAAGAAAACGGAGAGGACAGGTAGCCATGGGTTCAAAAGGCGGACAGGTGATCCGCTGTAAAACCACGTTAAGGTCCCAGTCGGGGGCTGGGGGGCGCAAAGGTGGTTTAAGGAGAAGGAGACCTCGGGAGAACCGTGCCACGAGAGGGTGGCCGGAAAGAGGCCTGCCTTCCACCGGCACATGATGTGCAGAAATAGCACTGAGGTGAACCTTGACCGAGTTGGACTTTAGTCCAAGATTGGAGAGGGTAAGCAAGTACTGCAAGACCACCGACACCGAGCAGGAGAAGGGATCTTGAGACTGTTGAGTACACCAGGTGGAGAAGCGACGCCATTTAAGGGCGTAGGATTTCTGGGTAGAGGGGCGCCTGGAAGCTAGCACGACCTCTTCCACCTCTGGAGGCAGCAGGAGGGGAGCAAGGACTACCCTTTCAGCAGCCATGCCATCAGATGAAGAGATCAGAGGTTGGGGTGTAGGAGAGACCCCTGATCCTGGGTCAGGAGATCGGGTTGAAACCCCAGAGGCAACGGAGTATCTACCGCCAGTTGCATCAGAAGCGGGAACCACGGTTGCCTGGGCCACCGGGGAGCTATCAGGATCATCGAAGCCTTGTCCCGGAGAACCTTGAAAAGTGTTCGAGACACCAGCGGCATGGGAGAAAAGGCATACAGAAGGCCAGTGGACCATGAGAGCAGAAAAGCATCCGCCGCTACTCGGAGGGGATGCGGTTCCCGAGAGCAGAACCGAGGAAGTTGCCTGTTCAGAGGACTGGCAAAGAGATCCAGCGTGGGGAGGCCCCACTGGAGAAAGATCCTTTGAACCACCAACGGGTCCAATCTCCACTCGTGTGGTTGGAGGATTCTGCTCAGTTTGTCTGCCAGGTAGTTTTCCTGACCTGGGAGATAGACAGCTTTGAGGAGGATTCCTCGGCTGACGGCCCAAGCACAGAGCTTTTGTGCTTCCCGACAGAGAAGGAAGGAGCCCGTGCCCCCCTGTTTGTTCACGTAGAACATGGCCACTTGATTGTCCGTCTGGACGAGGACGGACTGGCGAGTGGTAAGGTGGGAGAAGGCCCGGAGAGCCAGGCGGATCGCTCTGAGCTCCAGGAAGTTGATCTGCTGGGCAGATTCCCATGGGGTCCAGAGACCCTGAGTACATGTCCCTTGGCAATGTGCTCCGCAACCCAGGAGAGAAGCGTCGGTCGTCAGTACCTGAACAGGCGGAGGAGACTGAAAAGGCATTCCGAGCACTAGGTTGGGCAGATGAAGCCACCACCGTAGAGAAGAGACCAGCGGGCTGGAGATTCGTACTGAGTCCGCTAGTCTCCCCGAGGCCTGACGCCATTGTGAGCGAAGGCACCATTGAGCAGGCCGCATATTCAGGCGGGCATTGGGGGTCACATGGACCGTGGAAGCCATATGGCCGAGCAGTTTCAGAAAGTGCCTGGCCGAGACCCGGGAATGGCTGCGGAAGCGGCTGGCTAGAGCCATGAGCCGTTGTGCCCTGTCGAGTGGCAGAAAGGCTCGCGCTTGAAGCGTGTTTAACCTGGCGCCGATGAACTCGAGATCCTGAGAGGGGAGCAAAGTGGACTTTTCGAAGTTTATGACAAAGCCCAGGTACTGGAGCAGAGTCACAGTACGTTGCGTGGCGTGAGTGGCCTCCGTGGAGGACGGTGCTCTGATGAGCCAGTCGTCTAGGTAAGGGAAGACAAAGAGGCCTTGAAGCCGGAGATAAGCCGCCACCACTGCGAGACATTTTGTGAAGACTCGTGGTGCGGAGGATAGGCCAAAGGGCAGTACTCTGTACTGGTAATGATTGCCTGCCACCACAAACCTTAGGTATTGTCGGTGGCTTAGGTGGATGAGGATGTGAGTGTAGGCATCCTTTAGATCCAAGGAGCATAGCCAATCTCCCTGCCGGAGGTAGGGCAGCAGGATTCCAAGGGTAAGCATCTGGAACTTTTCCCCTTCCAGGAACTTGTTGAGGTTCCGCAAGTCCAGGATGGGTCTGAGGCCTCCAGTACGCTTTGGTATCAGGAAGTACCTGGAATAAAAGCCTTGACCTCTCAGGTGGTGGGGCACCGGCTCCACCGCCTGTTCCTGAATAAGACTTGCCAACTCTTGAAGGAGTAAGTCCCGGTGAAAAGGGGGTCGCAGAGGCTCCCCTGGAAAGTAGGGGGGAGGTACCTGGTGGAAGTGTAGAAGATAGCCCTCTCGGACTATGTGGAGCACCCAGGTATCGGACGTGATGTTGGACCACCTGTGGGCAAAGTGGACCAGCCGGCCTCCCGTGCTGAGAGACACCAGCGGAGGGGGAGAGGCTATGCTGAAAGAGTCAAAAACCCCCACCCTGCGGAGCAGGGGCCGGTGGCGCAGGCTTGGGGGCTTGCTGCCTACGGGACCCGTTACCCCGTCCCTTGGCCTGCTGACCCTGTTGGGGAGCTGCGGAGGCCTGATAATGAGGGTAGTGTTTATAGGCAGCCGCCTTCCTCGGGTAAAAGGGCTTTTTCCCCGAGCCCTTCTTCTTCTGGGAAGGGGCAGAGGTTTTCCTGGAGAGCCGAGTCCTGGTGAGAGTCTCTGTCTCGAGTTGTGCAGCCTTCTCGTCCATAGGTTCGCCAAAGAGGTTTTCACCTCTGCAGGGGACATCGACCAACTTGTCCTGCACCCAGGGCTCGAGGTCGGATGACTGAAGCCAAGCCTGTCGGCGGGCCCCGATGCCGGCTGTGGCTACCCGAGCCGATGCCTCAAAGCCATCATAGGCTGCTCGAGAGATAAACTTTGAGCACTCCCGAATACCGGTGGACAAGGCCAGGAACCTCCGCAAAGGTTCCTCGGAGAGACCAGCAGAGAATCTGGCGATTTCTTTAGCCAGGTCCCTGAGATACATGCCCATGTAGAGCTGGTAAGTCTGGACCCGACAAGCAAGCATAGAGCCCTGGAAACACTTCTTACCGATGCCATCCAGGCTTCGGGCTTCCCTGCCGGAAGGCACCGAGGAGTGCATCTTCTGGCTCTTGAGCCTATGCATGGCCGATTCCACCACCATGGAATGGTGCGGCAGCTGTGCTTTTTGGAAGCCAGGGCTCTTGCGGACTCGATATATGGCATCGACCCGCTTGCTTAATACCGGCGACGACGCCGGGCTCTCCCACATGCGGAAGAGAAGTCGTTCCAGCATCGGAGGAACCGGAACAGTAAAATGCTCCTTTGCAGGAGAGTCATACTGGAGGGCATCGAGCTCTTCGGCTCGAGGCTCCTCCTCGGGATCCGCAGGGAAGGCCAAGGCCTTGGCCATATCCCTCACGAAGTCCGAGAACCGTGCATCCTCCGGGGGGGACTGTCTCCGAGGTTCGGACTCGGGGGAGTCTGAAGGGATACACCGAGTCCGAAAAGAATCAGGTGACTCTTCCACCTCGGATTCCCAGGCGGACTCCTCGGAGGAGGAGTCGAGCGGCTCAGGCCGGGCGGGCACAGACGCCGTCCGCCCCGACGCCGAGGGAGTCGGCGTCGACGACCGCGGCCCCAAACGGGAGGCCGAAGGGGACCTCGACCGAGGATCGACTCGAGCCCGCATGGACTCGAGGATCGGCTCGGTCTCCGGGGTCGACTTAGACGTCGACGTCCCGGGCGGTCAGGGCAGAAGCGCCAGCGAGGCCAGTGATCAATGCCCGCTGCTGGTCCATGAAGGCAGCCAGGCTGCTCTCCAAGGCCGTCAACCTGAGTCCGAACTCAGGAGACCCAGCAGCCCCCGACTCGGGCCCCGACGGCGTCGGGCCCGACGTCGGACCCCTCAGAGGCGAGTCCACGAGGACAACAGTACTTACGTGAGCAGACGAGTCCATCTCCAGATGAGGCTGTTTGGACGGCCGCTCCAGCTCCAAAGACCCGGGACGGCTATCGGGGCTATGCGACCTGGCCATCGCGGAGCCAGGAGCGTGCACCGACGCCGCCCTCGCGGGTTTCTTCCTCCGATGATGCTCCCGGGAAGGAGACCCCCTCTCGGAGGAGCTCCGAAGGTGTTCAGAGCTAGATTCCCTGGACACCGACGCCTCCGACGAGGTCCGGGTACGGCTGGGGTCAGAGAAGATTCTCTCCCTCTGATGCTTCCGACTCCGCAAGGATTTGGCGGACATCTTGCAACAGGCTCCACAGATCATTTCTTCATGATCTGGGCCCAGGCAACGGAGGCAGCAATCATGTGTGTCAGTAAGAGACATAAGTTTCTTACACTTAACACACTTTTTAAAACCACTGGCGGCCATCGGGGGAAAAAGGGCCCCTGCGAGGTCGAACGTTCGTGCCGCCAGGGAAAAGTGAAAAAAGCGCGAATTTGTCACTAAGGACAGAAAAAAACGAAAAGAAGGGGAGGCCTCGCAACCGGTGTCGCGAGGCCGGACGGAAAAGGGACCGGCTGAAGAAAATAATAAAATAAAGAAAATCAACTTTTCAGCGGTGACTAGTAGACAACGTTTGTAGGGCTCCGCGGAAAAAAGAAGACTGGCCAAGATGGCACCTTTGGGCGGGAAGGGGACCGCGCATGTGCGCTGCAATTCCCAAAGGCTTTCTTTGAAAGCTGGGGAAAATTGCTCCGCGAGGGCTCCGTCGGCGCCGACGTCACCCATATGTGAGGACTGACTTCCTGCTTGGTCCTGGAGAAGGATGTTATCAGTGGTGTGCCCCAGGGACCTGTCCTTGGTCCGATTCTTTTTAACATCTTTGTTAGTGATATAGCGGAAGGGCTTTCAGGTAAGGTTTGCCTCTTTGTGGATGATACCAAAATCTGCAATAGAGTAGACACCCAGGAAGGCGTAGATAACATGAGGAGGGATCTAGCTAAGCTTGAAGAATGGTCTAGAATTTGGCAGCTGGGATTTAATGTTAAAAAATGTAAGGTCATGCATTTGGGCTGCAACAATCCAAGGGAGCAATATAGTATAGGGGGTGAAGTACTTTGTCCACTAAAGAAGAGCGGGACCTAGGCGTGGTTGTGTCTGATGATCTTAAAGTAGCTAAACAGGTAGAAAAGGCAACGGCAAAAGCTAGAAGGATGCTTGGGTGCATACGGAGAGGAATGGCTAGCAGAAAAAAGGAGGTGATAGTGTCTCTGTATAAGTCTTTGGTGCGACCTCATTTGGAGTATTGTGTGCAATTCTGGAGATCGCACCTTCAAAAGGATGTGAACAGGATGGAGTAGCTGCAGAGGGTGGCTTCTAAAATGATTAGTGGTCTTCATTATAAAGCATATGAGGACAGACTGAAGGATCTTAATATGTACACCTTAGAGGAAAGGCGGGATAGAGGTGATATGATTGAGATGTTTAAATACCTCCGTGGCATAAATGTTCAGGGAGAGAGCCTCTTTCAACTGAAAGCAAATTCTGCTACGAGGGGACATGGGATGAGGGTGAAGGGAGATAGATTCAGGAGTGATATGCGGAAATATTTCTTTACGGAAAGAGTAGTGGATCCGTGGAATAGTCTCCCAGTGGAGGTGGTAGAGATGAGGACAGTCACTGAATTCAAAAAAGCATGGGACAAACACAGAGGATCTCTAAAGGTAAAAAGGGGACTGTTGTAGTTGTTGATATGGAAGGACAGACTAGATAGGCCATGTGGTCTTTTTCTGTCATCATATTTCTATGTTTCTATGACTCTTCGAAACTGAGTCTGAAGGCTGTGCTTTTGAACAATGGAAACCGTCTTCCATCTATTCCAGTAGCGCATGCTGTCCACATGAAAGAGACATACGATAACTTAAAGCATCTAATGACTTCCATTAACTATAACAAGTACAGCTGGCACCTCTGTGGTGACTTGAAGGTTGTTGCCCTTTTAATGAGACTGCAGCAGGGATATATAAAATACATGTGTTTCTTATGTGAGTGGGATAGCCGAGCAAGGGATTGGCACTACTTACGGAAGGAATGGAATTGCAGGCAAAATGTAACAGTTGGAGAGAAGACTATCCAGCACCCATCTCTGGTTGAGGCTCACAAAATCCTGCTACCACCCCTTCACATCAAATTAGGTTTGATGAAAAACTTCGTGAAAGCCATGGACCGCACTTCGCCAGCTTTCCGATACCTGCATGAAAAAGTACCTCGACTCAGCGAACAAAGATTAAAGAGGGAGTTTTTGTGGTCCTCAGATTCGAGAGCTCTTCAAAGATAACCGGTTCAACAACTTGCTGCAGGGTTGATACAAAACAAGCATGGAATGCTTTTCGCCTAGTGTCAACAAACTTTCTCAGGAATGTTAGGGCAGAAAACTACAAGGAACTAGTAGAAGACATGCTGATGCAGTATCAGAAACTTGGCTGCAATATGTCTCTAAAGATACATTTCCTTGATTCCCATCTTGATTTCTTTCCTGGCAAATGTGGTATGGTTAGTGATGAACAGGGCGAACGTTTTCATCAGGATATCGCTACGATGGAGCAAAGATACCAGGGAAAATGGTCCACTACAATACTGGCTGACTACTGCTGGACACTCCCCAGAGAAGCTCCCGAACAGCTGTACAAGAGAGAGGCGAAAAAATCTAAGAAGTAGTCTATGACTTGCTTTTTTACAGGTATTAACCGAAGGCCTTTTATATATTTACTATTGACATGCATTTCGTGATGTAAACATTAATTCTTGTAGATTACAAAAAAACTAGAGCCAACTTTGCAATTTCACTGTCATATTCGTGTTCAGCATATAAAAATTGATAAAAATGACTATTTTTATTTCAGTAACATGACATTTGTAAAAATTTGTTGACCAGTGTAATATTTAACAATGTAAGGAGCCCTTTTAGTAAAGCGCGCTAAACAGTTAACATACATTTTCATGCACAGTAACTGTGTGCAAGGGCCTGCAGTAACTGTCATCAAGGGGACATTAATATTACCGCACACTAATTTGCATGTTGGGGTTGTGAAAGGATGGGTTAGGGGTGGCGAGTATGAATTGAGAGCACATTGCGTGCTGTCAATATTGCAATTAGCATGGGTTCAACTGATGCGGATTATAGCATACTCTAGATTTACCTTTAGTGCAAATATTTAGTTCAATACACAACTAGGGTGCACCTCAAGTTAACTTTCAGGAACCTACTGGTCACGCTCAGACAGTTACTATGGAGGCTCTGCACTTAACTCACGTTAGGTTTTAGTGCAAAAATCAAATGCACGTTAATAAAAGGACACCTAAATGTATTATAGCAGATATTCCATGTCAGCAAAAACAGAGCATAAGCATGTGCCGCCTCCTTTGATTCTAGAATCATTGTAATAGACATCATTATACTCCAGGATTCTTTTATTCCTTAACAGACATTCTCATTCATGCTTCCATTCATATATTATGTGCATCCATTTCACAGCTAGGAAACTAATGGCTAGTGAACTATTAGTGCCATATGGCATTATAAAAGGCTTCTTTTAGATGGCCATTTTATTTCTTGTGAAAAGAAATAGAAAAAACTTCATCCAGCCTGATATATAATTCTTAGATACCCTTCTATATGTGAACATAATAACCAGTCTTTCTACTTGAATCCAGGCTACCATTTGTTGCAGCCACACTATAACTTCAGGGGAGAACTTACTGATCCAACTTATTAAAACAGTGTTGACCTATGTGTAAAGCTACAACGTGTGATCAAAAAGTATCGAGACTTGACAATATGTTGCACCACAATGCATTAAACATGCAGTGACCTAATTATGTACCCTGCATTTGCAGAATGTAGCGTGGATGCAGAATACCTTTTTTTTAACCACGTGATGTTTGGTATTGTGTAAAAACAGTTCGTGGATTAGCACTTTTCCCTAATGTGTGCTAAAAGCATCATTTCCACCAATATCTTTTTCCTCTATAAACTTATTGAACTTATGTTTGAACTGATTTTTATAATCATAATAACGTTCCTGCTAGAAGGTCCCATACTTTCACCACTCTGATTAAAAAAGATATTCTTTTTAATCTGATCACCTCAATTATCCCTAAAATTTAGAGGATGCCCTCTTGTTCTCTTTGTTATTGCTTTGGTAAAAAGATTGTGAGTTTTCTATGACATCCTTTGGTGTGTCTGTGTAGTGTAATTAAATCTTTTATTGTAAAGTAAATAGTCCCATTTTGGAAATCTTTCAGCATATAGCACTGCTGTATCTCTTTTATTAGCTTAGTTGCCTTCCTGTGTAGAATTTAAATTTCATTAGTAGAATTTATATTTAGGGGTTTTTTTTGAGAATAGATGCCCAAAACTGAACCTCATCTTCCATATGTGGCCTGACAATCTCCTTCTACGGTGGTGGGACACTAACTTAATTAATTGCTTCAGCCCCATTTTCCATCCAGTTTACTGAATGCTGACTCCTAGTTCGTTTTCTAATTCCCTGGCAGGGTGAGGCTGCCTGGAGCAGAAGCGGGGTAAATGGTGATTGTCCGGGCTTGCAAACAGGTCCATCACCACTTCCCCCCAGGTTTGGAAACGCCAGGTTTCGAAAAGCCTGCTGGTGACCCCTGGGTCCAGCTGCCACTTGTGTGGCTGGAGAATCCTGCTGAGTGTGTCGACAAGCACATTGTCTTGGCCCGACAGGTATACTGCTCGGAGGAGGATGTCCTGCTGGACTGCATAAGAGCACAGATCCATGGCTTCCGGGTAGTGGGCACGGGACCCCCCTGTGCCTCCCTGTTTGTTCACATAGAACATGGCCACCTGGTTGTCCGTCTGAACTAGGACTGACCAGTGGCTCAGGCAATGATGGAAGGCCTTCAGTGCGAGGTGAATGGCCCACAGCTGCAGGAGGTTGATCTGCTGAGTGCTCTCATTCAGGGACCAAATACCCTGGCTGCGGTAGCCCTCGCAATGGGCTCCCCAACCCAACAGGGAAGCATCTGTGGTGAGAACCCTTGAGTGGTGGGGTGCCTGGAAAGGCATCCCCGCCTCCAACTTCTGGGGTGACAGCCACCAGATCAGGGACTTCACCAGCTGCCAGGTCACTCGGACTCTGTCCTGGACGTGTCCCGTGGCCTGGGACCATTGGTCCCTGAGGCACCACTGTGCTGTTTGCTTGTGGAGGCGGGCATCTGGAGTGACATGCACTGTGGAGGCCATGTGCTTGAGAACATAAGAACATAAGATATGCCATACTGGGTCAGACCAAGGTCCATCAAGCCCAGTATCCTGTTTCCAACAGTGGCCAATCTAGGTCATACATACCTAGCAGTTTCCCCAAAAGACACAGGTTCCACAGTGCTTGTACTGGGACAAGCATCCTGGGTCCCTTCTTAATAATGGTTTATGGACCTTTCCTCCAGGAACTTGTCCAAAACTTTTTTAAACCCAGCTACACTAATTTATAGACCTCTATCATATCTGCCCTCAGCTGTCTCTTTTCCAGGTTGAAGAGCCATAACCTTTTTAGCCTCTCTTCATAGGCTATCCTTCCATCCCCTTTATCATTTTGGTGGCACTTCTTTGTACCTTTTCTTATAATGCTATATACTTTTTAAGATACGGCAACCATAATTGCACACGATATGCAAGGTGTGGTTGCACCATGGAACGATACAGAGGCATTATAATATTCTTTGTTTTATTTTCCATTCCTTTCCTTATGATACTTAGCATTCTATTTGCTCTCTTAGCCGCTGCAGCACACTGGGTGGAGGGTTTTTAACATGTTATCCATGATGGTGCCTAAATCTTTTTCCTGGGTGGTGGCTCCTAATGTGCAAACTTGCATCGTGTAAGCATAGTTTGGGTTGTTCTTTCCTAGGTGCATAATGCTGCACTTGTCCACATTAAATTTCATCTACTATTTGGATGCCCAGTCTTCCTCATGGGTTTTAACACTTTCGTTTCATGTCATCTGCAAATCTGATAACCTCACTCATTCATAAATGACCGGGAAAAGGAAATAACATGTCAAAAAGCAGCGACCCAGCACAGATCCCTGGGGCACTCCACTATTCACCTTTCTCCATTGGGAAAATTGTTCATTTAGCCCTACCCTCTGCTTTCTGTCTTTTAACTAGTTCCTGTTCCACACTAGTATACTGCCTCCTATCCCATGACTTTGCCAAAAGTCTCTGATGAGGGACCTTGTCAAAGGCTTTCTGAAAGTCCAGATGCACTATATTAACTGACTCACCTTTGTCTACCTGTTTATTCACACCTTCAAAAAAACATAACAGATTACTAAGACAAGATCTTCCTTGTCTAAAGCCATGTTGGCTGTCTCCCATTAAGTCATGACTATCTACATGTTCAGTAATTTTGTTCTTTATGATAGTTTCTACCATTTTTCCCGGTACTGATGTCAGGCTCACCGGTCTGTAGTTTCCTGGATCACCCCTGGAACCCTTTTTAAAAATTGGCGTTACATTGGCCATCCTCCAATCTTCAGGCATTACAGTTGATTTTAATGATAGTTCACAGATTACTAATAGCAGGTCTGCAGTCTCATATTTCAGTTTTTTCAACTCTCTTGGATGTATACCATCCGGTCCAGGTGATTTGCTACTCTTCAGTTTATCAAATAGTTGTAATACATCTTCCCAGTGTGTCGATATTTCTTTCAATTCTTCCGCAGTATCATCTTTAAATACCACTTCAGTCATGGGTAACATCCCTACATCTTCCTCAGTAAAGACTGAAGCAAAGAATTCATTCAGTCTCTTTGCTATGGCCTTGTCCCCTCTTAGTGCCCCTTTTACCCCTCTATCATCTAATGGTCCAACTGACTCTCTCACAGGTTTTTTGCTACGAATGTACTTGAAAAAGTCTTTATTACACGTTTTTACTTCCACAGCAAGCTTCTCCTCAAATTCTCTCTTTGCCTGCCTTATCAATGCCTTGCATTTAACTTACCAGTGCTTGTGCTTTTTCCAGTTTTCGTCATTTGGCTCTTTTTTCCATTTCCTGAAAGATGCTTTTTTGGCAACAGCCTCTCTGACATCACCTTTAAACCATGCTGGCAGTTTTTTGGACTTCCTTCCACTTTTCTTAAAGAGAAGACGCAGCAGATGCCTGGCTGGCACCGAGGGGTGGTGCTGTATATCTCTAGCTAGCGCCATGAGCCTGGCTGCCCTGTCTGTGGGCAGGAAGGCCTTTGACCAAATGGTGTTGATTCTTGCCCCAATGAATTCCAGCCCTTGAGATGGGCAAAGGTTTGACCTGGGGTAGTTTATAACGAAACCCAAGTGTTGCAGGACCTGGGTGGTGCATGTCATAGCCTGCTGCATCTCAGGGGCTGTAGCGCCCTTGATGAGCCAATCATCGAGATAGGGAAAGACAAATATCTCCTGGAGCCTGAGAAAGACGGTGACTACTGCCCGACACTTTGTGAATACCCTGATGGCTGAGGCTAGGCCAAAGGGAAGCACCCTGTATTGGAAATGATTGCCTCCCACCACAAAGAGTAAGTATTGCCTGTGGTTTCGGTGGATTAGGATGTGAGTATAGGCATTCTTTAGGTCTAAGGAGTATAGCCAGTTTCCCTGGCAGAGGTAAGGCAGCAATGTCCCAAGGGAGAGCATCTTGAACTTCTCCCTCACCAGGAATTTGCTGAGGTTGCACAGGTTGAGGATGGGCCTTAGGCTCACTGTCCTCTTTGGCATGAGGAAGTACCTGGAGTAGAACCCCTTGCCCTTGAGGTGGTGCTTGGTCCTCAAGAAGGCCTGCCAACTCCTTCAGAAGAAGGTCCCAGTGAAGAGGAGACCTGAGGGGCTCTCCCTGGAAGAAGTGTGGAGGTACCGGGCTCAGGTAGAGGTGGTAACCCTCCCTGATCACCTTTAATACCCAGGAATCGGTGGCAATAGCTCCCCACCTGTGGGCATAAAGGGTGAGGCGACCTCCTGTAGGCTGCTGAGCTCCGAGAGGGAGAGGGGCCATGCTGTAGGACTCAAAAGCCCCCTCCAGGCTGGGCCAGGGCTGGAGCCGGAGCCTGGGAGCCTTCTGCTTACGCGGGCCAAGCCCTTGGCCCTTTGCCCTTGGCCTGCTGCCCTTGCTGGGGAGCCAGGGAGGCCTGGTAAGGGGGATAGTTTCGGTAAGCAGTGGACTTCCTCAGGTAAAGCATAGTTACTCACCTGTAACAGCTGATCTCTGGGAATAGCAGGAATTTAGTCTTCACATATCGGTATCGTCGGTACTGACGGAGCCTGCGCGGGAACGCTCCCCAGCGTCCAATTAGAAAGCTGTCGGGAGCATCCCACAGCGCCTGCGTGCTGCCTTCCCGCCTTTACCAACTGCCTCTCTCCAGTTGAGTTTAAAGCTGAGAGAATGAGAGAGAGAGGGAAAGAGAAAGAGATAGACACAGAGATACAACTCGTAGGGGAGGTGGGTGGGTTGTGAAGACTAAATTCCTGCTGTTCCCGGAGATCACCTGTTACAGGTGAGTAACTATGCTATCTCCAGGAAGAAGCAGGAATGTAGTCTTCACATATAGGGACTCCCTAGCTTTAGATGCCAGGGAGAGACCCCAGAAGTTGTGTGTCCCTGAGAAAGGGCTCCTCTTCCCCCCATGGATCTCTGGCATCCAACCAGGGATAGCGGGTAGGAGTTGATTAGGTATGGAACAGGTGTTGGAGAACAGCCTGACCAAACAAGGCATCCCGGCGGGAGTCCTTGTCCAAGCAGTAATGGGCTGTGAAGGTATGAACCGAGGCCCAAGTGGCTGCTCGACAGATATCGTCGATAGACACAGAGTGCAGATGAGCCATTGAAGCTGCCATGGCTCTCACATTGTGAGCTGTGACATGGCCCTCCAGAGGAAGGTTCTTACCCTGATAGGCAAAGGAAATACACTGTGCAATCCAGCTGGACAGTGTTCTCTTGGAGACTGGAAGTCCCAAATGAGAAGGATCAAAAGCAACAAAGAGTTGAGAGGACTTTCTATGTTGCTGTGTTCTTTGCAAGTAAAAGGCTAAAGCTCTTTTACAGTCCAAAGTATGAAGATTCCTTTCTGCATTTGATGCATGAGGCCTTGGAAAGAACACAGGCAGGTAGACCGCTTGGTTAAGATGAAAAGGCGAGACCACCTTTGGCATAAAGTGTGGATGAGTCCTAAGGACTACCTTGTCATGACGGAACCTTGTATAAGGTGGATCAGCCACTAGTGCCTGCAACTCACTGATGCGATGTGCTGATGTGATTGCAATGAGAAAGATAACTTTCCAAGAAAGGAATTTCAATGAGGTAGTAGCTAAGGGTTCGAAAAGTGGCTTCGTGAGCTGACCAAGAACCAGGTTTAAGTCCCATGCCACCGGTGGTGGCCTAATGGGAGGCTTAGTAAGAAGAAGGCCTCTCATAAATCTTGCTATAAGAGGATGGGAGGAAATAGGTTATCCATTTAGAGGCTTGAAAGAAGCTGCAATAGCACTCAAATGGACTCTTACCGAGTTAGTCTTAAGTCCTGCATTGGATAAATGAAGGAGGCACTCCAGTAATGATTCCAGAGGTATCGCAAAGAGGTTAAGACCCTTCTGCGAGCACCATATGGTAAACCTCTTCCACTTAAAGGCATAAGAGTGTCTTGTGGAAGGCTTCCTGGAAGCATAAAGGACATCCTTTACTTGCTGAGAGAGGTTAAGATCATTAAGATCTAGGCCTTCAGCAACCAAGCTCTGAGATGCAGAGACTGGGGATTGGGATGCCATAACATTCCGTCCTCCTGTGACAGGAGATCTGGAGCAGATCCTAACTCCAGGGAGGGAGCTTGAGAGAGATGTAGAAGTAGAGGGTACCACACCTGCCGTAGCCAATGTGGAGCTATGAGAATCATATGGCCTCTGTCTCTCTGAAGCTTGAACAGGGTCTTGGGAATTAGGGGAATGGGTGGAAAGGCATACAGGAAGTCTTGACCCCAGTAAAGGAGGAAAGCATCCCTGGCCTGAGCCCCCTGAGCCGGAATTCTGGAACAGAACCGGGGAAGTTTGGCATTCCACGGACTTGCAAAGAGGTCTATGTCCAGGGTTCCCCAAATTTGAAAAATCTTATCCACCTTGTCTGCATGCAGAGACCACTCGTGTGGAAGCAGAACTCGATTGAGTCTGTCTGCCTAAGAGTTTTGTATGCCTGGAAGATACACTGCCAGGAGATGAATCTGATGCTCTCTGGCGAGGGCCCATAGTCGCAAAGCTTTGTTGCAAAGCGACAGAGAGCCTGTTCCCCCCTGCTTGTTCACGTAGAACATGGCTACTTGATTGTCTGTATGAATGAGGACTGTCTTGTAGCTGAGCAGGGTGTGGAACATTTGAAGAGCAAGGAAGATTGCTCTGAGCTCCAAGAGGTTGATATGTAGATGAGTCTCCTGTGGAGACCAGGTGCCTTGGGTGGAGAGATCTTGCAGTTCAGCTCCCCAACCCATAGGAGAAGCATCTGTTGTGAGAGTTGCTTGGGGTAAGGGTTGTTGAAACAGGGACCCCAGCAACAGGTTTCGAGTGGACTTCCACCACTGGAGGGACAAAATAAGGCAAATTGTGTTTGCTATTTTGTCTGACAGGCATCCTGATGCCTGGGTCCATTGAGTGGATAACGTCCACTGAGCTTCCCTCATATGGAGGCGGGCATAGGGAACCACATGCACAGTAGATGACATGTGGCCTAGTAGTTGTAGCATTTCTCGGGCAGTGAGATGAGGCTTTAGCACTGCTTGAGAAGCTAACTGCACCATGCAAAGGCAATGGGCCTGGGGGAGATAGGCCCTTGCCTTTCTGGTATCCAGCAAAGCTCCTATGAACTCTAAAGACTGAGTGGGAGTTAGACTGGATTTTGGGATGTTTATTACCAGACCCAAATACTGAAGGATACGCATTGTGCAGGATAGAGAAGTCCTGGCCTCTGACTCTGTTGGGGCTCGAATGAGCCAATCATCTAACTATGGGAAGACGAATATCCCTAGAGTGGGGAGAAATGCTGCTACCACAGCCATGCATTTCGTGAGCACTCTTGGTGCTGAGGCCAGGCCAAAAGGAAGCACCCTGTATTGGTAGTGCTTTCCTTGAGAAAGGAACCGAAGGAACCTTCTGTGAGTTGGATGGATGAGAACATGGGTGTACGCATCCTTGAGATCTAGAGAACAAAGCCAATCCTGACTCTGAAGGTATGGCAGCAGAGTTCCGAGAGAAATCATCTTGAATTTCTCTTTGACCAGGAATTTGTTCAACTCTCTGAAGTCCAAGATAGGTCTGTATCCCCCTGTTTTCTTTGGGATAAGAAAATAGGGGGACTAAAACCCTGTACCCTGCTGATGGATGGGTACTTCTTCTATTGCCCCTTGGGCAAGAAGCATAGTGACTTCCTGACTTAACAGGTTGATGAGAGAGGTCGGAGAATTGAACTGCCTTATCATTGTGGGAGGGGGCATGCTTGAAAAATGAAGCTTGTACCCCTCTTTTATGATGGAGAGTGTCAAATGCTCTGCTGTTATTTGCACCCATCTGGGGGCAATGTGACACAACCTTCCTGGAATGGTGGAAGGCTCTGGTCCCATGAAAGCCAGGAAGGCTAAGTTCTCTAGATGAAAGTCAAAGGCCTTGTGGAGGCTGAGGCTGCTGGGACGGCTGAGGCTTAGCAGTCTGCTTTTCTTTGTTTGGGTGGTTGCTGACCTTTTTTGACAAGCTGACCTGCAGAACATCCCTGCTGAGAATAAGCAGGATAATATTTCTTCTTTTTAGAAAAGAATGGCTTCTTAAAAGATTTCTTTCTTGCAGGATCAGCTGTGGACTTGGACAATCTATCCAAGGTGGAGTTGTCAGCATCCAACTCATTAGCCTTTGCCTGCCAATCTTTACCAAACAGGTTCTCACCAGTACAAGGAATATTTCCCCGTTTGTCTTGTACCCAGAGCTCCAGATCAGATGCCTGGAGCCAAGCAATTCTACGTGCACCTATGGCAATGGCAGAGGTTCTGCTTATGCACTCAAAACAGTCAAAAGCTGCACAGTTGACAAATTTAGAAACATCTTGGGCATGTTTGACTAATGTGAGAAAATCCTGTCTTCTATCCTCAGGAAGAAGAGGACTCAAGCCTCTAAATCACCTGTGACTTCCTTTAGGAACATGTCTTGGTCCGGGCCAAGGCACCGGATGCAGCAGTCATGCATATCGGTTAGGGACATAATCTTACCACACCGATCGCACGTTTTGAACCCACTGGTAGCCATGGGGGGGGGGAAAAAGAACCCCAGCAAAGTCGAAGACCCTTCAGGCTGTCAACGAAGAAAAAAGGGCGTGAAGACGCCCAAAAGAAAAATGAAAACTTAAGCAAAAAGGAATCAACCCGATACCGAGGTTGGGGCGGGAAAAGTACCGGCGCAAGACTGGAGACAAGCAAAATGCTCTAAAAAATCAACTTTTTTCCGGGACGAAAACAGACAATGTCTGGTGTGCTTCGCGGAAAAAAAGAGATTGAGCAAAATGGCACCCTTGGGTGGGAAGGGGACCACACAAGCGTGGTGGCAATCCCAAAGGCTTTCTTTGAAAGCTGGGGATTTGCTAGTGCGGGCTCTGTCAGCACCAACATCACCCATATGTGAGGACTGACTTCTTGCTTGTTCCCGGAGAAACACCACTTCCCAAACAAGTGATCAAACCAGTATAGAAAGTACATAAAAAATCTAAAACAATAAAATTAAAATTACATAACTCAGATCAACATACATTGTCCCAAAATACAAAGCAGAAGCAATATTGTGCCAAACATTTTAACAAAATTATAATTAACTGTATCCATAAAGAAAACAATATGGCTAGTCTGTCAAGATCCCTTGATTTTTGTTAATCATTTAGAGGAAATTAAATGGATTAAATGGAAATTAAATTAAACCTAACTCAAACTATTTACATAAAACTAAAAGGAAACATTTATGATTCAAAGGAAATTTGCAAGGAGAAATGCTTCTAGCATGCAGTGCTCATTCATCTCTTAACCCTGGACTTTCTCCCTAGTTGAAGTCCGCCTCAACCCTGTATGCCAATTTTGTAACTAAAAATCAGTTGCAGCTATAGATAAATGAAAGCAAAGCTCCAATGCTCTGGTTCTACAGTTGTGCTCACTGCTTTCATTTTCTCAGTAAGGGTGCGTGTTCACTCGCAAACATACTGTGCTAACATTAAACTACAACCCGCCCAAGAATTAAAGCTCTCAAGAGCTAGATTTAAGGTTTCTTGTTTCCATTTGAAAATTCATAGCTGAAAAGTATGAATCCCAAAAGTGCACACATACTTTGTACCTGCTATTTGTGTGGGTAGGTGAGAGGGCATAAAATGGTGCATGTGCTTTGGAAAATGTCACATATGTGTGCTGTTTACTTCCTCATCCTAAACATATCTCCCTAGCCTCACTTCTATTTAATCTCTATATTCAACCAATATGTGACATCTTCATTAAAAGCAATGTATATTATCACCTCTATGTGGATGATATTATGCTATATCATCCAGTAGACATCCATAACCTCATCTGCTCTCAAATTCAAGCTTGCCTCATTGACATAACTAACTGGCTTAACATACACAATTTAAAAATTAACATCAAGAAAACAGATGTATTATATGTTACCTGAAATCAAAACTTCAACCCCCCCACCAAAACTTCACCTATGCAATTCAGAGCTGAAAGTCAAACAAGAAATCAATTAAGTAGGAATCATCCTAGATCAATCCCTCTCCATGGTCCCCTACATTAAAGCGATCTCAAAAATCATATATCTCAAACTAAAAATGCTGGAGCATCTACGACCCTTACTGGAAAACCATGATTTTAGATCAGTCTTGCAAGACTTGATAACATCCCACCTTGACTACTGTAATAGCATTCTGTATGGTCTACCTAAAAACACCATCCATCAACTTCAACTAGCGCAAAACCTACCTGCCCATGTTATACACAAGGCCCACTACTCTGACTACATCACACCGCTACTCCACTCCCTCCACTGGCTACCCATTGTGACAAGGACTAAATACAAATACCTTACAATAATCTTCAAATTATACAACAAAATGGCCCCTTCATTCCTCAGCTCCCTACTCAGCTCACCCAATACTACAAGAACCAGGAGGACTTGCACCCTAAATACTCTTAACAATCTCAACTCACATCCGCAATGTCATCAAAACCATCAGCAATACAGCCTTTACATACGTGGCCCCATCCATTTGGAATGCACTACTAGACAACTTAAGAATTATTAAAGACCTCAAAACCTTCCACAAAGAGTTTAAAACTCACCAATTTGTCGAACACTTTGGCTCCTCCACCAACAATCAGCAGCCACAAACATTCCAATCCCTTTGCTAACCTTCATCTCCTTTATTCTTCCCTCTCATTCACCAATATGTTCTTAATACAGTAACTGATTCTTGTATATAGTTACATTAACTGTGTTGCAATTTCACAATTGCCTTGTACATAAGTTATTCTGATATTATAAAATGAAATTAGACCTTACCTGCTAATTGTCTTTCCTTGAGCTTTCTCCGGGCCAGTCCAGGGAAAGGTAGGGTTGTCAATCCCCCATAGCAACTGAGGACTGAAGACTTCAAGTTTTCCTGAGAGGTGAAGCCACTCCCCCTGAGGGTAATCCAGCAGTCTACTTCTGACAAAGCAACTAAAACGAAAAAACTGACACACAGCAGATTAACCCTTGAAAAACTGAAAATATTCTATAGTCCGTCAAAACTCGGAAGCTAAGAAATTTGCTTCCCTTTACTGTTTTTTTTTTTCTCTAAATATATACAAATAGACATAATAGAGGAGCACTGAGTGAACCCGCAAAGCCCCAAACCGATCCCCCACAGATGAACATGCATAAAAGGTGGAATTCTTATGGTTATGCAAAAACAAACCGCTCCGAAAAGCGAATGGGGTGGGACCCTGGACTGGCCCGGAGAAAGCTCAAGGAAAGACAATTAGCAGGTAAGGTCTAATTTCATCTTCCTTATCGCTTCTCCGGGCCAGTCCAGGGAAAGGTAGGGCAGTACCAAAGCAGTACCTAAATCTGGGAGGGACCCGCCAGACCTGCGATAAGAGCCGAGGCCCCCACTTTCGCATCGTCTCTGGCTTGAACATCCAACCGGTAATGTTTCGTAAACGTATGCAAGGAAGACCACGTTGCCGCTCTGCAGATATCCACTGGAGGGACAAAGGCATACTCTGCCCAGGAAGTCGCCAGAGCTCTAGTAGAATGAGCCCTCAACCCATCCGGCAACGGTATATGTTGAGCAGCGTAAGCTGCAGTAATAGCGCTGCGAACCCAACGAGCAATGGTGGACTTAGACGCCGCCTGACCCTTGCGAGGACCCGCACACTGTACAAAGAGCCTGTCCGTTTTACGAAAGGGTTGCGATACCCTAAGGTACGTCTTCAAGACTCGCTCCAGATCCAAATACTTGAGTGCACGGTCCATAGGAGAATTGGACAAATCAGAAAAAACTGGCAATGCCACAGATTGGTTAATATGAAAAACCGAAAGGACTTTTGGCAAAAAAGAAGGAACCGTCTGTAGCAAAACTCGCTCGGGAAGAAATTGAAGATAAGGTTCCCGGCAAGATAAGGCCTGCAAATCCGAAATACGTCGTGCAGAACACAACGCTACAAGAAAGGCCGTTTTCCAGGAACACTCCCGGAGATTTCGAGAGCACAGGGAAGATAAGGGAGACCGGGAAAACGCTTCCAACACTATATTCAAATCCCAAGGAGGGACAGACCGCAATGGAGGACGGAGAATCTTTGCTGCTCGTAGAAAGCGACGTATATCCAGATGTGCCGAAAGACGGCGTCGCTGCACCGACCCCCGAAAACTAGCGAGCGCAGCTATATGAACCTTAAGGGTACTAAGCGCCAACCCTTTGTCCAAGCCATGCTGGAGAAAGAGAAGCAGTTGAGGTAAGGTAGATGACATGGGAGAAACATTGCGCTGACTACACCAAGTTTCAAAAAGACGCCAGATGCGCACATAGGCCAAAGAAGTCCCAGACCGCTTAGACTGAAGTAAAGTGTCTACGACGGAACTCGCATAGCCTTTGCGTTCTAAGCGAGCCCTTTCAAGAGCCAAGCCGTAAGCAAGAAGCGATCCACTCGAGGCATGAGAATCGGTCCCTGATGTAACAGATTGACGCGGACTGGAAGAGGCCAGGGCTGAGCTACTAGGAGTCGAAGCAGATCGGCATACCAAGGACGACGAGGCCAATCCGGAGCGATGAGAATCACCCTTCCCCGGTGCTGTGTTATGCGCTGAATAACTCGACTCAACATAGGCCAAGGCGGGGAAAACGTACAGGAGAGAGTCCTGAGGCCAGGGCTGCACTAGAGCATCGAGACCTTCGGACATGTGTTCCCTGCGCCTGCTGAAGAAACGGTTGGCCTTGGCATTTGCGCAGGTTGCCATAAGATCCATTAGCGGTTGTCCCCAACGCAACGTCAGATCGTGATAAACTGCCGCGTTCAATTCCCATTCCCCGGGATCGAGAAGATTGCGGCTGAGATAATCGGCCTGCACATTCTCTTTGCCAGCTACATGTGCCGCTGAAATCGCCAGAAGATTGTCCTCTGCCCAAACCATCAAATCCTGACATTCGGAGAGAAGAGAAGGAATCTTGGTTCCCCCTTGCCGATTGATATATGCGACCGTCACTGCATTGTCGGAGAAAATCTTGACTGCCCTGCCCTTGAGGAATGGTGCGAAGTGCAGAAGAGCAAGACGAGCCGCGCGAAGTTCCAGTCGGTTGATCGACCATGAAGCTTCCTCTGGTGACCAAGAACCTTGAGTCATGTGAGTCTGACAATGAGCTCCCCAGCCGGAGAGACTGGCATCCGTGGTGACTAACACCCACGCGGGCTCTTGTAAGGGAACACCCGCCGTAAGATGATCCCGCACTAACCACCAGTCGAGACTGCGCCTCACCATGTCGGGACAGGGCAGGCGCTGCGAGAGTGGGTGGAGCTGGGGCGACCAATGGGAAAGCAAGGCTTGTTGCAAAGGCCGCATGTGAGCCTTGGCCCACGGAACGAGATCCAGCGCTGCCGCCATGGACCCTAAAAGCTGTAAATAGGTCCACGCCGAAGGAGCTGTGAGCCCTAGAAAAACCTTTAGTTGGTGCAGAAGCTTCTCGACTCGAACCTCGGGCAAAGAGACCTTCCCGCGCTCGGTGTCGAAGACCGCCCCGAGATAAGTTAGCTGTTGCGATGGCTCTAGGCGACTTTTGGCACGATTGATTACCCAACCGAGCTGTTCGAGAAGCTGCACCACACGCGCGGTGGCTGCCAGCGCCGCCGAGCGAGACTCGGCCCTGATCAACCAATCGTCGAGATAAGGATGCACTCGGATACCTTCTTTCCGTAGGGCTGCTGCAACAACTACCATTAGCTTCGTGAATGTCCGCGGAGCCGTAGCGAGACCGAAGGGCAGCGCTCGAAACTGGAAATGTCCCGTCGGAAGTGCAAAACGCAGATATTTCTGATGAGAGAGTCTGATTGGAATATGAAGGTAGGCTTCCGTGAGATCGATTGAGGAGAGAAATTCTTGAGGACGTACCACTCGAATTACCGTACGTAGTGTCTCCATGCGAAAGTGAGGCACCCGTAAGGTACGGTTTACTCCTTTGAGATCTAGCACGGGACGAAAAGAACCTTCCTTTTTGGGGACCACAAAATAGATCGAGTATCGACCGCAACCGTATTGGTCTAGAGGCACGGGAACTATCGCCCGGAGTTGCAGAAGGTGAGAGAGGGTGTCCGCAATGGCTTGTCTCTTGAGACCGGCCGGATAGGGAGACATGACAAAAGCCGGTTCCAAGGAACAGGCGAAGTCGAGAGCATACCCCTTCTGTATTATCTCTAACACCCATTTGTCGGAGGTGATGGTGGTCCAGGCTGTCAAAAAACTCTGCAGGCGTCCGCCCACCGGAACTAAGGCCTGGACCAGCCGACCTTCATTGTGTTTTCTTAACAGACGGCTGGGAGGCACCAAAGTAGGACCTGGCAAAACCTCTGGCACCCCGAAAGGAATGTCCACGAAAACTAGAACGACCCCTGGAATAGGGAGCAAATCGCGCCCCCCGGAATCTACGGGAGTCCCAACCGGAGCCGCGAAAACCCGGTGCACCTCTCGCCAGCTTAGGCTTATCCTCAGGCAACCGACCCCCTTTGGAGTCGCCCAAATCCTTCACAATCTTTTCCAACGCCTCGCCGAAAAGCAATTTCCCTTTATAGGGTAATTTACTGAGATGCAATTTTGAGGATACATCAGCAGACCAGTTCCGCAACCAGAGAAAACGCCGCGCCGCCACTAGCGAGGCCATAGTTTTAGCCGCAATTCGCAGCAAATCATAAAAGGCATCCGCCATATAAGCCGCAGCGGACTCCAATTTAGCAGAATCCGCCGGTTCCGAAGAAGACTCCCCAGAAGAGTCTCCCTGCAACCATCTAATGGACGCCCGAGACACATACGCTCCACAAACAGCAGCTTGCAGCGCCAAAGCCGAAGAATCAAAAGCCTGCTTGAGAAGAATTTCTAATTTTCTATCCTGCAGGTCCTTAAGAGCTGCTGCCCCCCCCCCACAGGAATGGTAGTCTTCTTAGTCACTGCTGATATAATGGCATCAACCTTTGGCATGCGTAAGAACTCCTTCTCGTCTTGCGGAAGGGGGTACAAGCGCGCCAAAGCGCGGCTGCCACGCAATGTAGCTTCAGGACATTCCCATTCAGATTCAATCATCTGCTTGATAATTCTGTGAATGGGAAAACAGCGTTGCTCAGCCTTAAAGCCTTGCAACAACGGATCCTCCAAAGGCTCTTGAGAGGCAGAGGGAAGAATCAAATGTAACGCCGCCAAAGATTGCGAAATAAGCGCTGAGAGTTTTTCTTTCCGGAAGACCCTAAAAATATTTGGATCTTCTCCGGGAGCAATCTCCCCTTCTTCCAAGTCCTCTGCCTCCAGATCCAAACCTGGGTCAGCCAATACCTGAGAGTCCCCTGGACCTAGAAGAACCGAGGGCAGAGACAAAAAGGGATCCGCAGACCCCTTAACAACAATGGTAGCCTGAGAAGATCCCTCACCAGGATCTTCTGGCAACTGTTCATTAATAGAAATAGGCTCAGAACGCAGACCCTCTGAAAGAAGTTCAGGCTGAGAAGAGCAAAGTAAAAAGGCCTTGTGCATCGCCAAAATAAACTCTGGCGAAAAAAAGGAGTCCATGCTCTCCTGCGCTGCACAAGCTGATGGCAAAGGCTTTTTGAGAGAAATGTTATCCTTAGAAGACTTAGTTCGCTTTTTATGCAGCCGGGACTGCTCTGCCGAAGAATTGACTGAGGGCGCTAAAATGGCCGCCTTTCCCGCCGGCAAAGATGGCTCATCCAATTTTTGTGCCGGCTTGTCTGCCATAAGGAACAAACGTGCCTCTGCGAGAAAAAAAAAAATGAAGCGGACAACAGCGAACGGCTCTGAAGGAAAAACCGCCGACGGAGAGTAAAAGCAAACCGGAACTAGAGCCGAGCGCTCCGACGCGATGGTGACCGAAGAAAAAATAAAATTCACACAGAGACTCACCGAAATCGCCGAGAGGGAACGCAGGGAAGCTGGAAGTAGTCCCGCTGCTAGCGGGACTTCCCAGACCGGCAAGTAGTAGTGCAGAGGATAGACCCGGGGCCCCCAGGCTCACTCTGATGCGATAGACAGAGACGGTGAAAGAGGCAGGCTCTACCTCACACCGTACAGTATTGCAGTCTATCTGTCTCAAATTTCCTTAAAGACACAGCGCCCCCAAAAAGTAACTGGACTATAGAAATAATCAGCCCTGCTAGAGCCAGATTATTATACTGAAAAAACAAAGAAAGAAAAGGAAGCAAAAGTTTGCCAATGAGGGAGAAAGAGGGATTCGATCCTCCTTAGCTGCTGAGGACTGAAAGACTACTGGATTACCCTCAGGGGGAGTGGCTTCACCTCTCAGGAAAACTTGAAGTCTTCAGTCCTCAGTTGCTATGGGGGATTGACAACCCTACCTTTCCCTGGACTGGCCCGGAGAAGCGATAAGGAATATAAAGTTCCTGTTTTGTTCTTTGTAAACCGCCACTGATCTTTGGAAGTGGCAGTATATAAATACTACTAAATAAATAAATAAATATCAAAGGTGCATCGCTTTCTATCCTAACACAGTATGGACCCAATCCAAAAAGGTGCATAGCCCTCAGCCTATGCTGCGTCCCGGCCCTGCTGCACGTAGCCCGGCAACCCCCCTCCCCCCAAAGCAACAGGACACACGCGGTGAGTCCGTGCCACCTGATCCGGGCCCCAGCGGTCCCCATAGGGGTCAGGCGGTGGGGAATCAGGGGTCACAAAGACAGAGAGCAGGCTGTGCCGTGGGGAAGATGTCCCTGCGGTGATGCAGGGGCATGCCGGGCCGTCCCAGGGCCCGATCCTGCACCCCCAGGGCCGTCTTGCTCCCGCAGTGCAGAATCGGGTCCTAATGGGCCTCTCCTGCCCGGGGGGCGCCCATACGGTACCGACATGCCCCTTCAGGGATCGGGTTCTATGTTAACTATAAAAGCCCACGTATATTTTTGACTTGACAGCAGATGGCAGTTTTCAGCCCAATCATTTCACCAGGTTAAATGGCTATTTATCCAGGTAAAGGACTTTTGATATTGTTCCTAATATACTTTAACAGGGACTGACAAAGTTTAACTGTCTGAAATTTGATGACACAGATAGAATAAGTGTTTTGATTTCGACTTTAATCTGTTCTTACCAGCAAATTGGGAAGGGAGGAGAGAAAGGTTGTTCACCCCATTACATTTGCATAGGCTTAGACACCAAGCAAACTCTGGAGCTGTTGGTCCCCTTACCTTTTCTTCAATTTCTGCAGCTGTCTTTTTGGTTATCTCTAAGTTCTCCACTAGAGTTGTGTCTCCAAGGAAGTTCCCAGAGGCAGAGGAGAGGCGGGACAGCAGATTGTCCTCCAAGGTTTTCAGTGTGATCTTGAATCCATTCTGTTGCTTAGTGAGGTTGGACTAGAAGAAAAAAAAAAGAGTGGGATAGTGAGTGGATGAGGGGCAAGCAGACTGAGCAGCAGGTTCCAGAGCCAGGGAACCCTCTGGTCACTTTTATACCCTGTAGACTACTGTACTCAAAGCTTGGAGGTAAGAAGCAACAGTGCCTTCAGCATGTAAAATGAGAAACTCTTATGAACAAAAACTAAGCAAGGCAGAGTTCTGAAGCCACTTTTTTTTTTTAAGATGTTCATTCAGGAAAAAAATGCAGTCTGAAGGCAATTAACCAGGGGGGTCAAGAAAATGACCTATGGGTTCCTGGATTCTCTCTTCCTTGTCATCTCCTTTTATGCTTTTCCAGATGACACAAAATGACACCCTCTGCATGGGAATACTTCATGTCCAACTTTTGACAGCTCTGCAACAAAGAGTCAACATGAAGGTCCCAACTCTTGTTCAACACAGCCAAAAACTAATTTTGTCCCATGTCAAATTTAATCTTTGGCTGCAGAATGTGCTTTCACCATTCCTAATGCCTGAACTGGACAAGCTGATTAAGGGGTTCTCGTTGTCTAATTGCATTTCATGCAGTTACATATTTATCTATCAACTGAGCTCTTAGAGACTCCTTCCAAAACACATTTTGCCATCAGAATTTGAGGCAGCAAAAGTTTGCATACAGTAATACATAAATGACTAAGAAAATGAGCAAACATTCCTATAGTGAGTCCTTCAAATACACAGGACGACTTGGACACACACCGCAATGCAGCATCATGGAACATGAAAAGTGACACCCTTTTCCCAGACCCTATTACTAAGCATTTTCCCATAGACCCCAAAGTTTAAGAAAACCTTTAGTCCCATCATGCCATAATTTGAAATACCAGGTACTGGTGTGGAAGACCATGAAATACTGTGGTTAAAATACCTCCCCGTCTTTCAGGAAAGCAGCTAATTTACTAAGCCAAGCACTGAAGAATGCTTTGTGGGGCAGGGAGACTTCACTTCTTTTCTATTTCCTATCAAATATAGAAAATTCAGTTGTACAGCACGGAAAACTGCCCCGGCTGACCTCTTTCCCTTCTGCAATCAGTGCTCTGTCCTCGAGCTTTCATACAGACTGGATCCTACCCAGTCTCTGTAAGGAGAGCTTTCTTTCACTATCCCCCATCTTCCTATCCACAGTTTCTGCCGCTTGTTAGGGTGGATGCAGAGAGGGCCAAGGCCAGGGCTGGCCTGTCCATTGAGCAAGAATGTTTTTTGCACAGGGCCCCGCATTTCAAGGGGCCCCGCGCAAAAAACATTCTACATAGCCCAAGTAGATTAAAAAAAAAAAAGGCTGCTGCTGCTGCCGCTGCTGACGTGGCAGCGGCAGAATCAAGCGTCCTGTGGCTCTGCCACGGGGCCCCCCCTGCCGGCAGAGCCTCCCTGCAGCCTCAGCTCCAGAGTCCCAAAGCGCAGGCTTTCAGAGTTGCGAAGGGAGAGCTTCTCTGACCTCTTGCAGCTCTGTTAAGCCCACCGGGGCTGACTGGAAATCCCATCAGCCCCGGCGGGATTAACAGAGCCGCGCGAGAAAGGGAAACTCACGCGGCTCTGAAAGCCCGTGCTTTGGGACTCCATCCGGAGCTGAGGCTGCAGAGAGGTTCTGCCGGGCAGGGGGGGGGCCCCGCGGCGGGACGCTTGATTCTGCCGCTGCCATGGGGGCAGCGGCAGCAGCAGCCGTTTTTTTTTTTTTAATCTACTTGGGCTGATGGAGGGAGGGGGGTAGGACTGGTAATGGGCTATGGGGGGGCTAAGACTGGAAGTGGGCTGATGGGGGGGTTAGGACTAGTAATGGGCTATGGGGGGGTTAGGACTAGTAATGGGCTATGGGGGGGATAGGACTGGAAATGGTCTATGGGGGGGCTAGGACTGGAAATGGGCTATGGGGGGGCTAGGACTGGAAATGGGCTATGGGGGGGCTAGGACTGGAAATGGGCTATGGGGGGGCTAGGACTGGAAATGGGCTGATGGGGGGGTTAGGACTGGTAATGGGCTATGGGGGGGCTAAGACTGGAAATGGGCTGATGGGGGGCTAGGACTGGAAATGGACTGATGGGGGGGTTAGGACATAATGGGCTATGGGGGGGCTAAGACTGGAAATGGGTTGATGGGGGGTTAGGACTAGTAATGGGCTATGGGGGGGTTAGGACTAGTAATGGGCTATGGGGGGGCTAGGACTGGAAATGGGCTGATGGGGGGGGTTAGGAATGATAATGGGCTGATGGGAGGACTAAGACTGGAAATGGGCTGATGGGGGGCAGTAGTATAATGGGTACACTACTCGTCAAACTGATTGACAGGTGAGATAAGGATGACAGGAGCCAATCAGCGTTCACTTCCGGTCTATGCCCCGCCTTAGGCCACGCCCCCTCCCATAGAAGTGAATGGTGAGTTAGCCCCGCCCACTCCCGCCCCCAAAATGTTGACAGGTACCAATCAGCGCCCACTTCCGGTGTATGTCCCGCCTTAGGCCACGCCCCTCCCATAGAAGTGAATGGTGAGTTAGCCCCGCCCAGCCCCGCCCACCCCCGCCCCCAAAATGTTGACAGGCACCAATCAGCGCCCACTTCCGGTGTATGTCCCGCCTTAGGCCACGCCCCTCCCATAGAAGTGAATGGTGAGTTAGCCCCGCCCAGTCCCGCCCCCAGGCGTGGCCACCGCCCCCACTTGACACACCCCTGCCCCCGCCCCAAGGATGACATCATCCAATCAGCATACACTTCCGGGGGGGTGTCACACCCATGCCACGCCCCACAATATGGCATTAGCCAATCAGCACCCACTTCCGGGGTTTGTGCTACGCCCACAGCCTCCCACCCTCCTCCACGCCCCCTGCCTACATCATCGGAAATGACATCACCGGAAACAGGGCGTCATCAGAAGAGGGACTGTCCCTTTTTTGCTGACATCAGCGGAAACAGTATGGCTGACTCCGGAAATGTGTTTTTGCTTCTGCTTAATACTGAAAAACAAAAATGCTTTTCTCTCTGTCTCTCTCTCCCACACAGACTCAGTTGTTTCTTTCTCACACAAAAACTGATTCCTAGCACAGAGAGACAGGCAAGCTAGAATCTTTTTTCTTTCCAAAATGCAATTAGCACATCTTTGTTAGAGGGATCACCCTCTCACCCTCAACCACGCCCCTGCCTACATCATCGGAAATGGACTGTCCCTTTGTGCTGACATCAGCGGGGAGCAGTGTGACTGACTCCGGAAATGTGTTGTTTTTTTTTTGCTTCTGGTTAATGTTTACACCTGCAAAAAAAAAAAGCAGGAACCCTGGAAAAATAAAATGCTTTTCTCTCTCCCACTGCACCAGTTCTTATTTCTCACAAAAAGATTCACAGCACAGAGAGACACAATTTTCTTTACAAATGCAATTACAAATGCAATTGTTAGAAAAACTAGTGCGGTCCATGTGATAGAATTTTACTTTTAAGACCTCACTGTTAGAAATATTCTGACAGACCTGTAGAGTTCAGACTGAAATACAGAGAGACCTGAGTTCAAATCCCCCTAATACAGCTATTTTTTTTTGAGAGAGCCGAGTTCAAATCCAAATACAGCTATTTTTTAGTGGCTTTGAAAAAACCAATACAGAGAGACAAGCCTGGACATGTCTCTCTAGGGTGTGGTAACACGTGATTGGTTGAAACAAGAGGTCTGTTCTGAGCATGCTCCAGGTGTTCTGAGCATGCTCCTGCTGTAAGGGGAGCATTTTAACACAGACTTTCAGAAAGGAAAAAATGGCTCTTTTTGGAACACCAAGCAGAATTTCCAGCAGGGCACACAACATTAATTACTTCCTTAAGGATCATGATGCTGTTGCAGAGGGGTATCCACCGATTGAAAATCCATTTGAACTACAGGAGAGTCTGGCAGATCCTCCGCCAGAAATAGCAGCTTTTGTGGATTATCCAGATGCCCAAATATTTTTCAACTCTCAAGAACCCTACGATTCTGGCACAGAACTTGGCTTAACATCTGACAACACAATGGACCTGGAGGATATAGAATTATATCACGCCACTGTAGATGCAGAAACAAACTGTTTATTGGAAGACCTAGGATCAGCAGAGGTAAGAGAAGTTTTTTTATTTAGAAAAGTGTTATAGAAGAAACAGCAGTTCACACTGACATTATTTTGGTTTTTTTTTGTAGGGAAGCGACGAATCTCTGCTCCTACAGGAGCACATACAGACTGCCAATCTACGCTGTTTGTGCTTTCTCTGTACATATCAAAGGGAGGCATTTGATGTCATAGCCAGTCAAAGGGATTGTACAAAACCTGATGAAATAAACAGATTTAAATCTGTTATACAAACAACGGTGGCCTGTATTATCAAGAAATGCTGGCAGGGCATTATGCATAGAGACTGTGCAGCGTGTGTAATACATGCTCCAGGCCAAAGACACCATGACTGTTTAAAGTGGGAACGCAATGAAATACATCAGAAAATCCATAAAGCTTGTAACAGGTTGTGTCTAGGACCTATTTTAAATGTTGCCATGATTGCGGGTCATAAAATGAAAGCAACTGTCCTAGTTTATGAAAATTTGAATTTTTTGTTTGAACTCGTCAGAGATTTTAACAACAGTAGAAACCCAGGACAACTGCTCAATATTTTGCTTAATTCTGTGGCAGACAGCGAAAAAGAAATAGTGGAAGGCTTAATCTGTGACAGAGATTATAGATCGTTCTTTAAAAACACCAAGTTCTGTAAAAATTGACTTTTTATGAAAATGTATGTATTTCCAGAATCTATTAGTTGAACATACAGATGAACAAAAATTATATGTATGCCTTTTATTTTTTTTAAAACTTGTAATGCTCAAATGAATTTCACAAGATGAAAACATTTTATTTGAAATAAAATATTTTGAACCTATGTGTGGTGTGTTTTAGGAATGATTAGTTAATTAAACCTACAATGGTTTGTCTGGAAAAAAATGGGGCCTCCAGGTGTGTCCTAAACAATAGGCCATAAGATAAGAATGTGCAGAACTGTCGTGTAACTAAAATCCACTTAAGACGTCTGGGAAATGGGTGGGAATGTGTATTAGCCACATACACAGATATATAGCATCTATTACACTGTGCTGTCTGCGAAAAAAAGGCATTGTGAATTAGCCAGGTCGTATGATAAGCTTATGAGATCCAGTATATTTCAGCAGCCAGAAAAGATCACACAGTCTCTATAGCTTGTATCATCTGCAACTTTTTCTTCAGACATGGTGAGTAGATATGAGTCTTTTTTAAAAATATTGTTGGCTATGTAATGTTTCTGTCTCTTATGATTGTCTTTAAAAAATAGGAGCAGAAAAAGGGGGTTACAAATAAACTTTCTCTTACAAAAAGAAGGCGGCAAAGAAATTTAAAAGGTATGTCCTGTGTTGTTTTAATTTTCTAACAGCTATGTTCTTTATAATGTGTTTCAGAGGACAGCCTCAACCTGTAATCTTTTTTATTTTAGACCAAGAAGATGCTACAAAACAAGATGGCCAGTCTAACCAACAGACGGTACCTTACAGAAAGCCAAAAGACAAACAGAATCGTGAGTATTCCAGTTTTATCCAGCACCTAGATTTTAAGGTCTCTGTAAAAGTATTAGCCCCCACGTTTTCTTTTTCAGACCGAGAAAATGTTAGAAAATCAGCGGCTATGGGAGAGAAGTCTAACAGGAAAAGATCACGCAGCGATAGTTTTTCTGACGGTGAATCTACACACGCCGGTACAGAATACGGAGGGCGTGGTGAAAGCCGTGTCTTTGATCACAGTGTTTCAGAGGACAGCGCAAACAATCATGCATTAGGCCTCGCTGAAGAATCAGAACCAGTTAGCTATGTTCAGTTTGTGAAAAGGTGGGATCGTAAATTGGACAAGTTTAATGGTGTAATTTATTCAGAGGAATTTCGGTTTATTAATTTAGACAGGATAACATCATTATCTGAGGCTCAATTCGCCATTCGGCAAGGTATTCAACATATTCTGGATGAGGTTAGCAGCCGGGTTTCACCCGGTGATTATGTACAGGTGCATCTACACTCATCTCTTTTCCACAATTCCTTATATTCTGGTAAGTTAAACCCCGAGGCATTAGACGCTGACGATTTCTTAAATCAGATCGCTAAACTCCTTCAGAGTCACAGAGAAATCCAGGTTTGTGATATATTCCGGGTTGTTGTACTTGTCATAAGAAATCGGGGTGGGGGTGCTCGTAGGGTCTTAAAGACCATACCGTTTAGCCATATTATTCATAAGAAAAGGATGTATTTGATAGACTTGAACAACACTGATAATAGCCTGTGTTTTGCAGGTAGCCTCACAGCCCTCATGTCACAGGTAAAAATGACAGATGTCGAATTGTTAGAAGGTGCTAAAAAACTACATAACGAATTGGGGTGGCCGGTACATAGAAAAGTCATGCTCGATGATGTAGCAATATTTGAACAGCATTTAAAGATAAACATACGCGTTGTGCTTTACACAAAATCATGGGTTTGTTTTAAGACATCAGACAGACCTGTGTTCCCTAAGACTGTGTTCTTGTTGCTACACGATGACCATTTCTATGGTATAACCGATGTCAAAAAATTCTATGGGGAGCGCAACTTCTGTAGTTACTGTCAGAAACCGTACAGTCACGATCATAATTGCACATTATGGTGCCGTCTTTGTTTGACACTAACGTGTACGAATAATGTTGGTGTACAACAGAGATGCCCTAATTGCAAACTCTTTTGCCGTTCTAAAGAGTGTTTAGATAGACACGCGGATCTGGCTCTGAAAAAAGAAGTGGCGTGTTTATCTAAGATACTGTGCCAGAAATGTGAGTCTTATGTGGACAAGAAACATAAGTGCAAGGGCCGTCATTGTAAACTATGTCGCGAGCCCCTAACCGGGGATGGCGTCCACTTATGTTTTATGACCCCTATTGGTAAAACTGAAACATCTGAAAAGTATATTTTTTATGACTGTGAATGTATGCAAGAAACAGGCTGGCATGTCCCTAATTACATATATGCGACGGACTTAAATGATGAAAGAAACTGGGAATTCAAGGGTCTCGAATGTATTTCTGCCTTTATACAGATTTTTTGTGACAAAAAATTTAAAGGTTACACCTTCATAGCCCATAATTCCAAAGGTTATGACGGATATTTTGTTCTTAAACAACTGCTTAAGGAAAAGATGGACACGAGGCTGTTGGTTCAAGGTGCTAAACTTTTACAAATTACCGTTGAACCTCTGACTATCCGTTTTATAGACTCTCTAAATTTCCTGCCTATGAAACTTAGCAAACTTCCACAAGCCATGGGTTTTACAGGCAGCAAGGGGTACTTTCCACACTTTTTTAATACGCTGGAAAATCAAAATTATGTGGGTCCCATGCCGGGTGTTGAACATTACGGTGTGAGTAACATGTTGCCTGAAGAAAAAGATGAATTTTTACAATGGTACAAGGACAATCGGCATAAAACTTTTAATTTGCAAAAAGAGCTGGCTTATTACTGCCAGCAGGATGTATCTATTTTGCGACAGGCCTGTGTTCTCTACCGAGCTGAAATCATGAAAATGACAGAGAAAGAAGTGTTTGTAGAGCAGGGTGACATCTCAGAAATTCAAACAAGGTGTTTAGACCCTTTCCAATATATAACCCTTGCATCTGTATGTATGGCTATGTTCAGATTCATGTTTTTAGAACCCAAGACTGTGGCACTCATCCCACCAGATAACTATCACCGGCAGACAAAGAGATATTCAACCCCCTCTATTCAATGGCTGATGTATGTGGAGGCCAAAGAAAATATACAGATCACACATGCTCTGAAAGGTGGTGGTGAAAAAAAGGTGGGGGCTTATTTTCTTGATGGCTATGCCGTGATCGGTGGGGTAGAAACAGCTTTTGAATTTAATGGTTGTTTTCACCACGGCTGTCCGAGCTGTTATAACGATAAAGACCAGAATCCTATAGCAGCCACGACCTATGGTTTTCTTTATTACAAAACACAGCTAAAAGCTGCATTCCTGGAAAGCCGTGGGTTCAAGGTCATAAGTCTATGGGAGCACGAGTGGAAGCGGATGGTAAAAGAAAATGATGGGGGCTGCGCAGATTTCCTGGCTGACTCCGCATTACCGCAACCTCTGATTCCACGAGATGCCCTTTTCGGGGGTAGAACAAATGCCATTTGTCTGTACCACAAAACAAGGCCTGGGGAAAAAATACACTACTATGATTTTACCAGCCTATACCCTTTTGTCAATAAAACAAAGGAATATCCAATAGGCCATCCAAAAATCATTTATGACAAATTTGGCCCCCCTACAAAGTACTTTGGTTTTATAAAAGCAAAAGTATATCCCCCACGAAAGCTCTTTTTCCCAGTGTTACCCATACGGTTGGGCGGTAAGCTTATGTTTCCGCTGTGTCACACGTGTGCTGACACACGGCAACAGGAAATGTGTGCCCACACGGATGAGGAGAGAGCTTTTGTGGGGACTTGGTGTACGGTGGAGATGAATTTAGCCATTGCAAAAGGGTATGTGGTTGTTGAAATCTATGAAATCTGGCATTTCGAGCAAAAATCTGATCATCTCTTTTCCGAATACATCAAAATGCACCTCCGTCAAAAACAAGAGGCTTCTGGCTACCCTCGATGGTGCAATGATACTGAAAAACAAAATGTGTACATAGCTGATTTCTTTAGAAAAGAGGGGGTGTGTTTGCGTACAGACCAGATTAATGTAAACCATGCTAAGCGTCAAATAGCAAAACTTTTCTTAAATTCCCTGTGGGGTAAATTTGGTCAAAGAACAAACCTGCCTACCACAAGCATTGTGAAAGAACCTGATGATCTCTTTAAATATCTGTTTTCTCCTGAATTTGAGGTTTCATCATGCGATTTTATTGATGATGAAACAGCCTGAGTGCTTTTCATCATCAATAAAATCGCATGATGAAACCTCGAATTCAGCTTATCATACGACCTGGCTAATTCACAATGCCTTTTTTTCGCAGACAGCACAGTGTAATAGATGCTATATATCTGTGTATGTGGCTAATACACATTCCCACCCATTTCCCAGACGTCTTAAGTGGATTTTAGTTACACGACAGTTCTGCACATTCTTATCTTATGGCCTATTGTTTAGGACACACCTGGAGGCCCCATTTTTTTCCAGACAAACCATTGTAGGTTTAATTAACTAATCATTCCTAAAACACACCACACATAGGTTCAAAATATTTTATTTCAAATAAAATGTTTTCATCTTGTGAAATTCATTTGAGCATTACAAGTTTTAAAAAAAATAAAAGGCATACATATAATTTTTGTTCATCTGTATGTTCAACTAATAGATTCTGGAAATACATACATTTTCATAAAAAGTCAATTTTTACAGAACTTGGTGTTTTTAAAGAACGATCTATAATCTCTGTCACAGATTAAGCCTTCCACTATTTCTTTTTCGCTGTCTGCCACAGAATTAAGCAAAATATTGAGCAGTTGTCCTGGGTTTCTACTGTTGTTAAAATCTCTGACGAGTTCAAACAAAAAATTCAAATTTTCATAAACTAGGACAGTTGCTTTCATTTTATGACCCGCAATCATGGCAACATTTAAAATAGGTCCTAGACACAACCTGTTACAAGCTTTATGGATTTTCTGATGTATTTCATTGCGTTCCCACTTTAAACAGTCATGGTGTCTTTGGCCTGGAGCATGTATTACACACGCTGCACAGTCTCTATGCATAATGCCCTGCCAGCATTTCTTGATAATACAGGCCACCGTTGTTTGTATAACAGATTTAAATCTGTTTATTTCATCAGGTTTTGTACAATCCCTTTGACTGGCTATGACATCAAATGCCTCCCTTTGATATGTACAGAGAAAGCACAAACAGCGTAGATTGGCAGTCTGTATGTGCTCCTGTAGGAGCAGAGATTCGTCGCTTCCCTACAAAAAAAAACCAAAATAATGTCAGTGTGAACTGCTGTTTCTTCTATAACACTTTTCTAAATAAAAAAACTTCTCTTACCTCTGCTGATCCTAGGTCTTCCAATAAACAGTTTGTTTCTGCATCTACAGTGGCGTGATATAATTCTATATCCTCCAGGTCCATTGTGTTGTCAGATGTTAAGCCAAGTTCTGTGCCAGAATCGTAGGGTTCTTGAGAGTTGAAAAATATTTGGGCATCTGGATAATCCACAAAAGCTGCTATTTCTGGCGGAGGATCTGCCAGACTCTCCTGTAGTTCAAATGGATTTTCAATCGGTGGATACCCCTCTGCAACAGCATCATGATCCTTAAGGAAGTAATTAATGTTGTGTGCCCTGCTGGAAATTCTGCTTGGTGTTCCAAAAAGAGCCATTTTTTCCTTTCTGAAAGTCTGTGTTCTGAGCATGCTCAGAACACCTGGAGCATGCTCAGAACAGACCTCTTGTTTCAACCAATCACGTGTTACCACACCCTAGAGAGACATGTCCAGGCTTGTCTCTCTGTATTCAAAGCCACTAAAAAATAGCTGTATTTGGATTTGAACTCGGCTCTCTCAAAAAAAAATAGCTGTATTAGGGGGATTTGAACTCAGGTCTCTCTGTATTTCAGTCTGAACTCTACAGGTCTGTCAGAATATTTCTAACAGTGAGATCTTAAAAGTAAAATTCTATCACATGGACCGCACTAGTTTTTCTAACAATTGCATTTGTAATTGCATTTGTAAAGAAAATTGTGTCTCTCTGTGCTGTGAATCTTTTTGTGAGAAATAAGAACTGGTGCCGTGGGAGAGAGAAAAGCATTTTATTTTTCCAGGGTTCCTGCTTTTTTTTTTGCAGGTGTAAACATTAACCAGAAGCAAAAAAAAAAAAAACACATTTCCGGAGTCAGTCACACTGCTCCCCGCTGATGTCAGCACAAAGGGACAGTCCATTTCCGATGATGTAGGCAGGGGCATGGTTGAGGGTGAGAGGGTGATCCCTCTAACAAAGATGTGCTAATTGCATTTTGGAAAGAAAAAAGATTCTAGCTTGCCTGTCTCTCTGTGCTAGGAATCAGTTTTTGTGTGAGAAAGAAACAACTGAGTCTGTGTGGGAGAGAGAGACAGAGAGAAAAGCATTTTTGTTTTTCAGTATTAAGCAGAAGCAAAAACACATTTCCGGAGTCAGCCATACTGTTTCCGCTGATGTCAGCAAAAAAGGGACAGTCCCTCTTCTGATGACGCCCTGTTTCCGGTGATGTCATTTCCGATGATGTAGGCAGGGGGCGTGGAGGAGGGTGGGAGGCTGTGGGCGTAGCACAAACCCCGGAAGTGGGTGCTGATTGGCTAATGCCATATTGTGGGGCGTGGCTGGGGTGCCACACACCCCGGTAAGTTTATGCTTATTGGAGTATGCCATCCTTGGGGCGGGGGCCGGGGTGTGTCATGTGGGGGCGGTGGCCACGCCTGGGGGCGGGACTGGGCGGGGCTAACTCACCATTCACTTCTATGGGAGGGGGCGTGGCCTAAGGCGGGACATACACCGGAAGTGGGCGCTGATTGGTGCCTGTCAACATTTTGGGGGCGGGGCTGGGCAGGGCTAACTCACCATTCACTTCTATGGGAGGGGGCGTGGCCTAAGGCGGGACATAGACCGGAAGTGAACGCTAATTGGCTCCTGTCATCCTTATCTCACCTGTCAATCAGTTTGACGAGTAGTGTACCCATTATACTACTGGGGGCTAAGACTGGAAATGGGCTGATGGGGGGGTTAGGACTGGTAATGGGCTATGGGGGGCTAGGACGGGAAATGGGCTGATGGGGGGGCTAAGAATGGAAATGGGCTGAAGGGGGGCTTAGGACTGGAAATGGGCTGATGGGGGGCTAAGACTGGAAATGCTGATGGGGGTTAGGACGTAATGGGCTCTGGGGGGCTAAGACTGGAAATGGGCTGATGGGGGGGTTAGGACTGGTAATGGGCTATGGGGGGACTAGGACTGGAAATGGGCTAATGGGGGGGTTAGGACTGGCAATGGGCTATGGGGGGGCTAAGACTAAAAATGGACTTATGGGGGGGGTTAGGACTGGAAGTGGGCTGATGGGGGGCTTAGGACTGGTAATGGGCTATGGGGGGCCATGACCGGGAATGGGCGGGGGGGTTGCGAGGACATAAAATAGGCTGAGTAGTAGGAGGGCTTGAATTGCAAATAGCTGATGGGGACGGGGGGCTTGGAATGGAAATGGGCTGTGAGGGGAGGGAGCTAGGACTGGAAATGGGCTGAGTGGGGGGGGTAGGACAGGAAATGGGCTGATGGAGGGGCTAGGATAGGACTGGAAATGGGCTTCTGGGGGGTGCTAAGATTGGAAATAGGCTGTGTTGGGGGCTTGGATTGAAATGGACTCATGGAGGGGCTAAAACTGGAAGTAGGCTCATGGAGGCTTGGATTGGAAATGGGCTGAGTGGAGGGGAGCTAGAATTTGACATGGGCTGATGGTGGGGCTAGGAAAGGACTAGAAATGGGCTGATTGGAGGCTGGGATTGGAAATGAGCTGATAGAGGGACTCGGATAGGACTGGAAATGGATGGGGGAGCTAGGACTGGAAATGGGCTGATGGTGTGGCTAGGAAAGGATTGGAAATAGGCTTATGGGGGGCTAGGACTGGAAATGAGATTATGGGGGGCTAGGACTGGAAATGGGCTGATGCGGGGACTAGAAGGGAGCGGATGCTGGGTGGGGTTTGAACTAGAAGGGAGCTGATGCTGGGGGGGGGGGGGGGGGATTAGAATGGGATGGAGCTGGGAGAGTGAAATGGAGAGGGAAAAAATATTTTGTGTGGGAGGGAAGACAAATCTACAATTGGCCGGATATTGGGAAAGTAAGTGGGGATTGAGGATGGAGGGGTAAAATTTGAGTGGATGAAATAGGAATGAGGAAAGAGCAAAAGGAGAAAGATTAGTATGTTGAAGAAGATGTAGAGAGAGAATGGAAAAAAACTAGAAGAGGGAAGAAAGGACAAATGGACAGCAGACGATGGAGAGTTAGCAGAAGACACTAAGAAAGCAGAAGAAAGTGGCTGGAGCAATTGCAACTGAGAAAAAATGCACAAAAGGTAGAAAAATATCTCTTTATTTTGAATTTATTAACTGGAATATGTCAGCGCTGGGAAATGTGCATCATTAACGTCTGCGCTTTGCTTAGTACAAGAGGAAATTAATTTATAGTTTTATTTCTACAGTGTTGTTGTACATTCCAAGTTTGGCTTTTGGGGTTCCCAGTTTAATTATTGTCTTCCTGTTTCTAAATTGTGATTCCTTGTTTGGTGATGGTCTATGTTCTGCATGTGTAACTGAGCTGAGGTATTCTGTTTATGTAAGTCCTATTTGACATTGCCACTTGTTCTCTTTCCCCAGTAGGTCATGTATTGTTATTCTCTGAAATGTATTGGTTTAATATTTGCAGTGTTTCCTTTTGATAGGTAGGGTACGGTGCTTTTTGAGTCCTGGTGGTGCTGTTAGGATACGGCGGGTTTGCTATTGATTCTAAATGGGCAGTGTTTGTAGTAGTTCCTAATGTGCCTGGCGGTTTTGGCACTGGATTATAGTAATGTAGAACTCTTTATGTCTTTCTTTATCCATACACTCATTAAGAGGCATGTTTACTAAAAGTTCATGTATGGTCACATTATGCAAATATTTATGCAAATGAGGTCCCTTATGCAAATGAGGCCCCGCACCAAGTCTCCGCACATGGCCTCGCACCCCCCTTGGGCCGCCCCTGGAGAGGGCAAGCTCACTTTCACAGGGGGGGGGGGAGGGAAGGTTAGAGTACTGCAGAAAGACATTTCTAGCTTCTGGCATTTGGGCGTTATGGTAAAACCCAATACAATCCTGAAAAAAAAGCCAAACACTTGTGAATCCTAACCTCCTGAGTCCTGATGATATCTGAAAGGGTCTCCCTAAACACTGGACCTTATATAGGTGGTTGGTGACTCAGTTGTTTAGGGAGGGGCTCGGGCAGAGTGGGGCAGAGCGTAACACTTATGTCAACAATAAAGGGATAATGGGAGCACTATGTCCCTTCAGTGTGTTGCTCTGGTGCAGCTCCACTTGCTGCTTTGTAACTCTGTCTCTGATGGTTATATGCACATTGAAAACACTACAGCAAATTATGTGCCAAAAAAATTTCAAAGTAAAGCACCAAAATAATGCAACATATAAAACAGTGCAGAATTTGCAATATTCAAGAAATATATGCAGGTACTTTACTATTTTGTTATCAATCAGCCCTAGACCTGCAGGGTCCAGCATCTACCTGATAGCCATGTAAAAAACAGCATTTTGCAGCATTGCAACAGAAATCCTGTGGTTACTGGCAACCATACAATTGATTTCCTTATCAGTTTTTTGGGTGGATTGTCATTAGGCTTCAGATCTGCTGACCTTTAATTTATTGTTGGCGTTACCAAACATTTTTGGTACTAACACCTATTAACTAACACTCCCTACTACCAGGCACTTTGTAAAAATACAAAATCCGACAAAAATAAATCAGGATCTATACAACAATTCTATTATTCTATAACAGTACTAACTTCCAGGAGTCATACAGCAAGGGTCTACCTAGGAAAAGGCAGCATAGGCAACATTTCAGTGGGTGCTAGAACATCAATACAGCTATTGAGAAACCGAACAAGCTGGATTAATACAGATGGATCCTATACAAACACTGAATACTAACAGAATACTTGGCCTCTTACATATGCGTAACACATAAAGATTCTCTCCAAGAGTAGAATAAGTAACCTCAAACTAAAAATAGAAAAAACATATGTTGACAGAAATTAAATTGAAATCCCAAAAAGCCAGATTCTGCATGTAGGGCAACACCAAAGAAACAAACAGTGATGCATTTCCCCTGTACTATGCAAAATATAAAGACAGCAGATGTATAGTTCAAAAACTGACAGTCCAATCACTAAATTAAAAATAAAAAAACTTTCGATCTTTGTTGTCTGGCATTTTATTTTTCTACTTGTGTTGGTCCAAGTCTTTGGTTTCTGGTTTCCTCTATCTTCTCTCAACACTTTCCATGGTCTCCTCAGTCAATTTTCTCTCTCCTACTGTCTTCTTTACCTTTATCGATCTCTGATATTTGTCTTTTATTTTCAGTTTTCTTTCATTTTTCTGCCTCTCTTTCCACTCTTATTTCATTCCTTCTTATTATCCAATCTTCAGTCACCATCATTTTAATGCATCTACTTGTCCTTCACCCAGCCTCCCCACTCCCATTTCTCTTATTCTCCAATCTTTAACTATTTCTACATTCTCGGCCCCCTTTTATCCAGCATTTCCCCTCTATCTTTCTGATAACTTTGTGTCCAGTTCTTCCCCAACTTCTCTGTCCTTATTCCACCCTGTACCCTTCATCTCCTATCTCCCTACTCCCCCTCCCCATGTCCATCATCTCCCCCATTTCCCCTCTCGCATATCCAGCATCTCCTCCCATCTCCCTACTACTCCCAGTTTCCAGCATTAATCACCCGTCTCCTTATTTCTTCTCTCACGTTCTCTATCGTCTTTGTCTACCTACTCTCCCATGTCAAGCTTCTCCTTGTCACCCTATTCCTCACTGCACTCCACCCCTCCACCCCCCCCCCCCCCACCATCTACCTTTGTGTCCGTAGCCTTTTCAAATCCAGGCTGAAAATTCAACTCTTTACTGCCGCTTTCGTATCTTGATTTGCCTATCTCCTTTGTATTGCCTTACCATTCTACCTCTACAGCTACTGTGTTGACGGTCTTAACTAGATGTAAGCTCTGATTAGCAGAGACCATCTGTTACATATCTCTGTACAGCACTGTGTATGTCTTATTTATTTATTTATTTAACCAGTCTTATATACTGCTTTTCTATCATTCAAAGCGGTGTACATTCAGGTACTGTATATATATTTTTCCCTTGTTCCCGAAAGGCTCACAATCTATGTATTTGTACCTGAGGCAACATAGGGTTAAGTGGCTTGCCCAAAGCCACTTAATGTCTTGTAGTGCTATACAAATGTTCAGTAGTAGTAGTATTTCCCCACTCCCAAGTCATCATTTATTTATTTATGTAACTATTTTTTTTATATCACTTTTCACCAGGTCAAAGTACTGTGCATTTAACAGGGTTTCACTTAGTTACAATAAAAAATAACTTATGTACAGAGGTAAACAATGAGAACAAGGAACAGCAGAACTAACAATTGAACATAATACATAATGCCCAATTATTTGCATTGAGCATTATGTATTATAATGTTGTAATGACAAGTTCTATGCAAAGGCCTGTTGGCCATCTTTGTTGTCATGTAAACCGCTTAGAATTGGAGATACTGCAATATTTATTTATTTTATTATTTATTTTTTTATACTGCGCTCTTTAGAATCAGTGCGGTTTACATGTATACTAACAGGTACTTTTTATTCCCTTGTCCCTGAAGGGCTCACAATCTAAGTGTACCTGAGGCAATGGAGGGTTAAGTGGCTTGCCCAAGGCCACAAGGAGTGGCCATGGGGCTAGAGACCCCAGTCCCTCCAGCCTGAGGTTGTTTGTCCTCATGTGGGAATTGAACCCCCGGCCTTCCGGTCTGAGGTAACCTGTCCCAACCACTGAGCCACAGAAAAACTGCTAAATAAAATACATTTAGATGTCATGAAATGGGGAGGGGGGGGAGGGGTTTCAGAGGCTTTCGGGGGAGGAAAAGGGGATTTTATGTGGTGGGTCCAAAGTGTTCAGTGAATAGATGAGTCTTGAGGTGTTTCCAGAAAGTGATCAGTTTGGTGATGTTTCTGATTTTCTCGGGTAGAGTGTTCCAGAGTTCAAAAGATCTTGTGCATGCATACTGGTTACTGACAGTTTTTTCATGCGGTATGATCAGCATGTTTTTGGTGCTTTGTCTTCTTAATCTGTTGGTTTTAGACGTATGTAGTGCAGATGGGAGGAGGATTGGTTGGTAATGATTTTGAAAGTTAGCAGGAGTATTTTATATTTGATTCAGCTTAGTAGCGGGAGCCAGTGCAGTTGTCTCAAGATGGGCATTAGGTGATCATATCTTGTGGCTCTGAATGATGCATGCAGCTGTGTGTAATAGTAGCAGGGTGGATTTTGGTAGACCATGATAAACTGAATTACAGTAGTCAAAGTGTGGGGAGATAATGGCCTGGAATGCCGTGTGGAAGTCAGGTGGTTCCTGTAGTGGGCGGAGGTGTTGCAGGGTTTGGATCTTGTGGTAGATTGTCCTAGTTATGTTAAGAACATAAGAACATAAGACATGCCATACTGGGTCAGACCGAGGTCCATCAAGCCCAGTATCCTGTTTCCAACAGTGGCCAATCTAGGTCATACGTACCTAGCAGTTTCCCCAAAAGACACAAGTTCCACAATGCTTGTACTGGGTCAAGCATTGATATCCTGGGTCCCTTTTTAATAGTGGTTTATGGACCTTTCCTCCAGGAACTTGTCCAAACCTTTTTTAAACCCAGCTATACTATCAGCCCTTACCACATCCTCCGGTAACAGATTCCAGAGTTTGATTACACGTTGAGTGAAAAAATATTTTCTCTTATTTGTCTTAAATAGTTTACCCTGTAGCTTCATTACATGTCCCCTAGTCTTTCTATATTCTGATAGCGTAAACAATTGATCCACGTTTATCTGTTCCACTCCATTCATTAATTTATAGACCTCTATCATATCTCCCCTCAGCCGTCTCTTTTCCAGGCTAAAGAGCCCTAACCTTTTTAGCCTCTCTTCATAGGAGTAGCCTTCCATCCCCTTCACCAATTTGGTGGCTCTTCTCTGTACTTTTTCTAATAACGCTATGTCCTTTTTAAGATACGGTGACCAGAATTGCACACAATATTCAAGGTGCGGTCGTACCATGGAGCGATACAGAGGCATTATAATATCCTTTGTTTTATTCTCCATCCCTTTCCTTATGATACCTAGCATTCTGTTTGCTTTCTTGGCCGCCGCTGCACACTGGGTGGAGGGTTTTAACATGTTATCCACGATGACTTCTAAATCTTTTTCCTGGGTGGTGGCTTCTAATGTGGAGCCTTGCATCGAGTAACTATAGTGTGGGTTGTTCTTTCCTAGGTGCATGACTTTGCACTTGTCCACATTAAATTTCATTTGCCATTTGGATGCCCAGTCTTCCAGTTTATCCAGGTCCTCCTGCAGTTTTCCACTTTCCTCTTGGGTTTTAACAGCTTTAAACAGTTTTGTGTCATCTGCAAATTTGATAACCTCACTCGTTATTCCCTTTTCCAGGTCATTTATGAATATGTCAAAAAGCAGCGGACCCAGTACAGATCCCTGGGGTACTCCACTATTCTCCTTTTTCCATTGGGAATATTGGCCATTTAGCCCTACTCTCTGCTTTCTATCTTTTAACCAGTTCCCGATCCACAATAGTACACTGCCTCCTATCCCATGACTTTTTAGCTTTGCCAAAAGTCTCTGATCGGGGACCTTGTCAAAAGCTTTCTGAAAATCCAGATACACTATATCAACCGACTCACCTTTGTCTACCTGTTTATGCACACCTTCAAAAAAACATATCAGATTAGTAAGACAAGATCTTCCTTGTCTAAAGCCATGTTGGCTGTCTCCCATTAGGCCATGACTATCTACATGCTGCGTAATTTTGTTCTTTATGATGGTTTCTACCATTTTCCCTGGTACTGACGTCAGGCTCACCGGTCTGTAATTTCCCGGGTCACCCCTGGAACCCTTTTTAAAAATTGGTGTTACGTTGGCGACCCTCCAATCTTCAGGTATTACAGATGATTTTAATGAAAGTTCACAGATTACCAATAGCAGGTCTGCAATCTCATATTTCAGTTCTTTCAACACTCTGGGATGTATACCATCCGGTCCAGGTGATTTGCTACTATTCAGTTTATCAAATAGTTGTAATATATCTTCCCGGTGTAGCGATATTTCTCTCAATTCCTCTGCAGTATCACCTTTAAATACCACTTCAGTCTTGGGTAACATCCCTACATCTTCCTCAGTAAAGACCGAAGCAAAGAATTCATTCAGTCTCTCCGCTATAGCCTTGTCTCCTCTTACTGCCCCTTTTACCCCTCTATCATCTAACGGTCCAATTGACTCTCTCACAGGCCTTTTGCTACGAATGTACTTGAAAAAGTCTTTATTTCGTGTTTTTGCTTCCGCAGCAAGTTTCTTTTCAAATTCCCGCTTTGCCTGCCTTATCAATGCTTTGCATTTAACTTGCCAGTGCTTGTGCTGTTTCCAGTTTTCATCATTTGGCTCTTTTTTCCATTTCCTGAAGGTTGCTTTTTTGGCAGCAACAGCCTCTCTGACCTCACCTTTAAACCATGCTGGCAGTTTTTTGGACTTTCTCCCACTCTTCTTAATGCGTGGAATACAGCTGGTCTGGGCTTCGAGGATAGTAGTTTTAAATAACGCCCAAGCTTGCTGTAAGTCTTTAACCTTTGGAACCGCTCCTTTTAGTTTTTTCCTAACTATATTCCTCATTCTATCATAGTCTCCCTTTTGAAAGTTAAAAGGTAGTACTGTGGATTTCTTTACTATTTGTTCTCCAATAATTAAATCAAACATGATCATATTATGGTCACTATTGCCAAGTGGTCCCAACACCCTTATTTCTTGCACCAGATCTGGCGTTCCACTAAGGACTAGGTCCAGTATGGCTTCCCCTCTGGTCGGTTCATGAACCAGCTGCTCCAAGAAGCAGTCATTTATTCCATCTAGAAACTTTATCTCTTTAGTTTGTCCTGCCGTGACACTGACCCAGTCGATACCGGGGTAATTGAAATCACCCATTATTACTACTCTGTTGTGACTTTTGTTAGCTTCTGTGATTTCTTTGAGCATTTCATCATCCATTTGTTCATTCTGGCCAGGCGGTCGATAGTACACCCCCACTGCCATCACCTTCCCCTTCATAAGTGGAATTTCAATCCATAGAGATTCTACAGCAAATTTTGTTCCCTGCAAAACTTTAATCCTTTCTGACTCAATGCCCTCTCTAACATAGAGCGCAACCCCTCCACCAATTTGATCAGCTCTATCATTACGATATAGTTTGTATCCAGGTATCACAGTGTCCCACTGGTTATCCTCCTTCCACCATGTCTCTGAGAGTGCAATCATATCTAACCTCTCATTTAGTGCCATATATTCTAACTCTCCCATCTTATTGTTTAGACTTCTAGCATTGGCATACAAGCATTTTAGAGACTGTATTTTATTCATATTAATCTGGCTATTGGTAGGCATGGGTAATTTGGAATCTTTATTCTCTGTCTGCTCCTTACTCAAGGGCATTTCGGCTACTATACTCCCTTTTGGAACCTCATTGCTTTTGGTAGTATCCTTCAAGGATACCTTCGTCCGAACCATGCGCTCCTGGGTGACTGTCGGCTTTCCCCTAATTTCTAGTTTAAAAGCTTCTCTATCTCCTTTTTAAAGGTTAATGCCAGCAGTCTGGTCCCATCCTGATTAAGGTGAAGCCCATCCCTTCGGAAGAGCCCCCCCTTTCCCCAGAATGTTCCCCAGTTCCTAACAAATCCAAAACCCTCATCCTTGCACCATTGTCTCATCCACGCATTGAGACTCCGGAGCTCTGCCTGTCTTTTGGGTCCTGCACGTGGAACAGGAAGCATTTCGGAGAATGCTATCCTGGAAGTTCTGGATTTCAACTTCCTACCTAAAAGCTTAAATTTAGCCTCCAGAACTTCCCTACCACATTTTCCTATGTCATTGGTACCAACATGTACCAAGACAGCAGACTCCTCCCCAGCACTATCTACGATCCTATCTAGGCGGTGCGTGAGGTCCGCTACCTTCGCACCAGGCAGGCATGTTACCAGGCGATCCTCACGTCCACCAGCCACCCAGCTATCTACATTCCTAATGATTGAATCACCAACTATAACAGCTGTCCTGACCCTCCCCTCATGGGCACGTGGCCCTGGAGAAACGTCCTCGGTGCAAGAGGGTTTTACATCACCTGGAGGACAGGTCCTAGTTACAGGATCACTTCCTGCCACACCAGGGTGATGCTCTCCTGTCATGTGACCTCTCTCCTCCATGGCAGCAGGGATGCTGCCAGACTGGAGGTGGGACTTCAGGACTATATCCCTGTAGGTCACGTCCATGTACATCTCTGTCTTTCTTATGTCTTCCAGGTCTGCTACTCTAGCTTCTAGAGAACGGACTCGCTCCCTGAGAGCAAAGAGTTCTTTGCACTTAGTGCATACGTAAGACCTCTCACCAACTGGGAGAAAATCATACATGCGACACTCAATGCAAAAGACCGGAGAACCCCCATCTCGTTGCTGGACTTCTGTCTGCATCTTAGTTTAAAGCTTGTGTTTAGGTCTTTTAAATTCTGTATATACTAAGGATTGGTGTAGATGCTTATACCAATAAAAGTGTATCTAATACCCCTAATACACCTTGTATACCTGAAGCTTAATTAATTAAGCTCAGATCCTCCGTGTATGACTGATGTGGATAACGAGCTGCACCTGAGAGCAGCCCCTTTCTTCTAAGATGTGCAAGTACCTATAAAGGTACAATTAGCCAAGGGGTGGGTGGGTGCTGGGGAGGGAGGGAGGGAGAAAAGTCCTACTAAAGAGGGCAGTTACAAGGTACCCTGTCCTGAACCCTCAGCAGGAAGGAGGGGGGTACCACATAAAGCCCAGTTAGTTGAGAGAGGCAAGGTAAGTTACAGCTGAGAAGGGTAAGAGAAAGTTTAAAAGGTAAACCTCTACAGCAATGGAGTGGGTAAGGAACCCAACTATGGACAGATAGAGAGCTATGTGGAGACAAACAGATGCACAGTTATATGTTGTTTATATGTGACTTCAGAGTTAGGCATTGGTCCAAGATTATGCCTAGATTTTTTACATCGGTAAAAGGCAAAATTATTAACAGGATCATCCCTGTAATTAAAGTGTCCCCGAAACAGTGAAAACACCAGGTTTACAGATTACAGGAAGAGGGACAGTTAAGGAGAATGTTTCAGAAAAAATCCAATGAGGGGGTAGATAATAAGAAAGGAGCTGAGTCTGGCCCTAAACCCATAGATTGCCTCATTAAACAAAACCTCCTGTTGGAATCCTCAATAAAAGATTGTTCTAAAAAATGGGAAAAATGGGCGAAAAAGGATCCTGTTCTCGCCTGGCCAGCAGGAGGATCATTCGACCCGCTCATTTTAGGAAAAATTAGGGACCTGATTCCATTCTATGTGTAATGTATTTTTAGTTATACTTGTTGTGAATGAATGGGAAGATCTTCCATGCTTTGATGTATTTAGATATTTGATAAATTGTGTGGATTTGTGTGATGTGACAAAGGTTAAGAAAAATTAAGTGTTTAAAGGAAGGATAGAAGTTAGTAACTTAACTGGAAAAACAAAATTGAATTGCTTGCCAAGTTAAGTCAAGCAAGTTTGTTTACTTAAAGGAAGAAAGTGAATGATGCAACTACATTCAAACAAGTGAATTAAGTAATTAAAACAATATTACAAGCTAGTTATAGTAGAACTGTTAAACTGGCAATAGGATGGTTATTGTCTTGTGGTAAGGCATAGTTACTCACCTGTAACAGGTGATCTCTGGGAACAGCAGGAATTTAGTCCTCACATATGGGTATCGTCGGTACTGACGGAGCCTGTGCGGGAACGCTCCCCAGCATCCAATTAGAAAGCTTTTGGGAGCATCCCACAGCGCCTGCGTGCTGCCTTCCCGCCTTTCCCAACTGCCTCTCTCCAGTTGAGTTTTAAAGCTGAGACAAAGAGAGAGAGAGAGGGAAAGGGAAAGAGATAGCTAGAGAGATACAACTCCTAGGGGAGGTGGGTGGGTTGTGAGGACTAAATTCCTGCTGTTCCCGGAGATCACCTGTAACAGGTGAGTAACTATGCTATCTCCAGGAACAAGCAGGAATGTAATCATCACATATGGGGACTCCCTAGCTTTAGATGCCAGGGAGAGATCCTAGAAGTTGTGTGTCCCTGAGAAGGGCTCCACTTCCCCCCATAGATCTCTGGCATCCTACCAGGGATGGTGGGTAGGAGTTGATTAGGTATGGAACAGGTGTTGGAGAACAGCCTGACCAAACAAGGCATCCCGGCGGGAGTCCTTGTCCAAGCAGTAATGGGCTGTGAAGGTATGAACCGAGGCCCAAGTGGCTGCTCGACAGATGTCGTCAATAGACACAGAGTGCAGATGAGCCATTGAAGCTGCCATGGCTCTCACATTGTGACCTGTGACATGGCCCTCCAGAGGAAGATTCTTACTCTGATAGGCAAAGGACATACACTGAGCAATCCAGTTAGAAAGTGTTCTCTTGGAGACTGGAAGTCCCAAATGAGAAGGATCAAAAGCAACAAAGAGTTGAGAGGACTTTCTATGTTGCTGTGTTCTTTGTAAGTAATAGGCTAAAGCTCTTTTACAGTCCAAAGTATGAAGGTTCCTTTCTGCATTTGATGCATGAGGTCTTGGAAAGAACACAGGCAGGTAGACCGCTTGATTTAGATGAAAAGGCGAGACCACCTTTGGCATAAAGCGTGGATGAGTCCTAAGGACTACCTTGTCAAGATGGAACCTTGTATAAGGTGGATCAGCTACTAATGTCTGCAACGCACTGATGCGACATGCTGATGTGATTGCAATGAGAAAGATAGTTTTCCAAGAAAGGAATTTCAATGAGGTAGTAGCTAAGGGTTCGAAAAGTGGCTTCATGAGCTGACCAAAAACCAGGTTTAAGTCCCATGCCACCAGTGGTGGCCTAATGGGAGGCTTAGTTAGAAGAAGGCCTCTCATAAATCTTGCTATAAGAGGATGGAAGGAAATAGGTTGTCCATTTAGAGGCTTGAAAGAAGCTGCAATAGCGCTCAAATGGACTCTTACTGAGTTAGTTTTAAGTCCTGCATTGGATAAATGAAGGAGATACTCCAGTAATGATTCCAGAGGTATCACAAGGGGGTTAAGACCCTTCTACGAACACCATATGGTAAACCTTTTCCACTTGAAAGCATAGAGCGTCTTGTGGAAGGCTTCCTGGAAGCATAAAGGATATCCTTTACTTGCTGAGGAAGGTTAAGATCATGAAGATCTAAGCCTTCAGCAACCAAGCCCTGAGATGCAGAGACTGGGGATAGGGATGCTATAACATTCCGTCCTCCTGAGACAGGAGATCTGGAGCAGACCCTAACTCCAGGGAGGGAGCTTGAGAGAGATGTAGAAGCAGAGGGTACCACACTTGCCATGGCCAATATGGAGCTATGAGAATAATATAGCCTCTGTCTCTCTGAAGCTTGAACAGAGTTTTGGGAATTAAGGGAATGGGAGGAAAGGCATACAGGAAGCCTTGTCCCCAGTAAAGAAGGAAAGCATCCCTGGCCTGAGCTCCCTGAGCCGGAGTTCTGGAACAGAACCGGGGAAGTTTGGCATTCCATGGACTTGCAAAGAGGTCTATGTCCAGGGTTCCCCAAATTTGAAATATCTTGGCTACCTGGTCTGCATGCAGATACCACTCGTCTGCAAGCAGAACTCGACTGAGCTTGTCTGCCCTAGAGTTTTGTATGCCTGGAAGATACACTGCCAGGAGATGAATCTGATGCTCTCTGGTGAGGGCCCATAGTCAGAAAGCTTCGTTGCAAAGCGACAAAGAGCCTGTTCCCCCCTGCTTGTTCACGTAGAACATGGCTACTTGACTGTCCGTATGAATGAGGACTGTCTTGTAGCTGAGCAGGGTGTGGAACACTCGAAGAGCAAGGAAGATTGCTCTGAGTTCCAAGAGATTGATATGTAGATGAATCTCCTGTGGAGACCAGGTGCCTTGGGTGGAGAGGCTAAATTAAATAAACAGGCATATGAAAAATCTTAACTTAGTCTACTTTCTTTTTTGTTGGAGTGACCATACAAAAGGGGAAGGAACTCCAGCCCGCCCTTCGCCGTGGTCACTCCGGTTTAATCATTTAAATGCTTGAAAAAAACTTAAAGTCAGCCATTGCAGAATTCATGAAACAAGCACAACGTGCCACGTTTTGGGCCAGCAAAAATCCTATGGCCCTGCATCAGGCGGAGAAGACGAATTCCCAAAGTAATGGCTTCTATATGTCTATATGGAGGGGGATTCCAAGCATGAAAATGAGAGAACAGCCTTTTACTCGCCCCCAAACCACAAGGACATAAAAAGGAAAAAAAAACATAACAAAAGGTCATGCCTTGAGGGGAAAAAGTGAACCTTAAAAACAGTATTAAAAACTCAAATCATTTTTACCCTTTTAAAGAACGTTTAGGTGTACGACAAGGCTGCATAATTCCCCCTAACTATTTAATTTATATGCAGAACAAATCACCAGAGAAGCAGGACTGCATGAAGGCAATGGGTCTAGGACAACTCAACATGGCAAACTGAGAGCGGACAACTCATTGTGGCCAACTCAGTGCGTTGCGCTGAGTTGTCCTAGACCCATTACTGGTCACATACCTGAGGTGAAATTTGGAAATGTCAAGAAAGTGCAATAGTAAATGCAATAGTAAAACATCCAACAACATTTTACTAAGCTATCTGATAAATTCGGATTTGTCAAATGAAATCTGGAACGTCCATTTTGGCTTTAAGGGCGAACTTTAAAAGACTGCTTCTTCCACCTGATTCAGAACATGAGGAAGTATTTGGCGTTGATAGGTGCTGTTCCAGGATGAGACACGAACACTGAGTTCACCCTTAAAACCAAAATGGTTGTGGCCTTAGTATCTGTGCCTGTCCCGGACTTGGGAGATTATGTTGCTGCTCTGGAAGGACACCTGCCCAAAGAACGTCATCCTCTACTCAAATGGTTCGAGGACAGCTACATCAGTCACCCAAATACAGTAGAAGAGGAAACAGTAGATGTTCTCCTCTGTTGCCTCCATCTATGTGGAATCTGTATGATAGCCAAGTTGAGGAAATATCGCAAAGCTGATCAAAGTATTTCAAAGACAGTGCCAGATTATGGCACTAGATGCCTTATAGCATATTTGTGTACCATAGCTCATAATTATCAGATAGCATAACAACATCTTTTTTTATGTTTTCCTATTACACTTTGGATATTCCAGATTTCATTTGATAATACAAAATTATCAGATAGCTTAATAAAATGTTTTTGGATATTTTACTATTGCATTTACTATTGCACTGAGTTGGCCCGCACTGAGTTGTCCGCGTTGAGTTGTTCCATTCCCAAGGCAACCGATGTGTGAAGATTGGTAGAAGATTCATGAACAACCTTTGCTATGCTGATGACACTACATTACTGGCTGAATGTGAAGGTGATCTGAAATATTTGCTTCTCATGATCAAGGAACAGATTCCTAAAATGATCCTGCACCTTAACGTGAAAAAGACAAAGATCCTGATAACTGGCAAAAATCAATAAGTTCATCATTGTTGGAAAAGAAATAGAAATGATGGACAACTTTAACCTACTTGGATCAATAATCTATAAAGAAATGACAAGCAGTCAAGAAATCCGACAACACATTGCTCTTGGTAGAATTGCTATTAAGGACCTAGACAAGATTCACAAGAGCAAAGATGTTTCTCTCTGAACAAAGAATCGATTTGTCCAAACCATGTTATTTTTGATGTCATATGAATATGAAAGTTGGACAGTAAGAAAGATTGACAGGAAGAAAATCGATGCCTTTGAATTATGGTGCTGGTGAAGAATACTGTGTATGCCATGGACTGCAAGAACAAACAAATTAGTACTAAAGAAGATAAAACCTAAGCTTTCTTTAGACCTCAGATGATAAGACTTCTACTTTCATACTTTGGACACATCATGCAAAGAGAAAGTTCATAAGAGAGACATCATGCTTGGCAAGGTTGATGATCAACGCAAAAGAGGAAGGTCAGCAATGTGATCGATCAATAATAATAACAGAGCTATGCATGCCACTCTATCAACAATTATCCACCTAACTGAACACCGAACAGTTTAAGACAACTATCCAGAGGGTCACCATGAGTCAGCACTGACTCGACGGCACTTAAAAACAACAAAGTCTTCATTTTTGATACATGGAGGCACATTCCATAGAGCACATCCAGGCCCCTATGCGGTCGATCAGATTGGGACACACAGAAGCAGACCTGATTCTGAACCCACGGAGGCTCGACGTCCCCTATGGGATCAGAATTGGGTCTAGGGTCTGTACGTGCAGGCCGGGACCCGATTCCAATCAGTCTGCATGTACAGAGCCATGCCTGGCTAACTTAGTCAGGCTCCTGAATAGAGTCGTGGTGCTATGGCATCCCGTTGCCATGGCACCATGGCTCCATTCAGGAGCCACGATCCCCAGCCGTCGACCACTCTTTCCTTTCCCCGCAGCCCAACCAATGGATCTGGCCTTCCATGGCCAGGGTTGGACTGCAGGGAACCCCCTTCACCCCCTCGCCTTCCTTGCGCTGCCCAGGCCTACCGTCTCTCAAAGTCCAGGTGGACTTATTCCACCTCCAAGGTGGAATAAGTCCCCCATCCAGTCTGATGACCCCAGACATACAGGGCCAACTTCAGACTCTATGTCCGGGGTCGCAGACTGCCCCCTGCCCGCCCTAACTCCGCCTACGCAACATCCCCTCCCGCCCCCATCTAAGCCTCCCCACACAAACTCCTTGTTCATATAGGGAGGCTTTTGACAGGGCCGGCAGGGGGGCGAATAGCGGGAATGGATGTCCCAACAAGACGTCCATCCTCGCAATTCGCGGGACAGAATAGACCCCATACTGTATAGAGAGTAATTTTATAAATTCTACATTACCTTGCAAATAATGTCATTCCTGGAAGAGCTTCATTTCATTCAAAGTATTCTGTGACTTTTGCTACAAGTTCTGTGCCTGAAAGTTCTTTAAAAAGGGGGCTATTTTTGCCAGATAACATTTTATTGCTGCTCAAAATTACTATTTTTTTGTAGCTGATTACAGAAGGGAATTTTTCTGGTTTAGGCAAAGATTTTTGTTTTGCTGCTGGGATTTTTTCTCCCCTATAAGTAGGTAGCAAAAATTCTTTGAAGCCAATGCTGAGGTGTTAGATCCCTCCATTCTCACCCACCCCAGTGCTGAATCTTGCTACACAGGTTAGATCCCCAAATTAAAGGGCTACATTAGATAGTTTTATTTTTGGGTAGGCAGATTTGGTAGTTAAAGATATAGGCCAGATTTCGGTTGTCTGTTGAAATAATTCAATATTATAGTTCATAGGTTTATGATTAGTAATCTCTTAATAAATCCTTGAGGTCATTCTACAAAGGGGACACACTGTACTATACATCCCAGATAAATAATCATATTATGCAGCCTGAAGAGATAAGGTAAACTACTTCAGACCCCAATAATAGGTGAGCAAACAAATAGTACTACACATATGGAATCTGACAAAGGTATCAATTTTTACATAAACAACTAGGGCCCGATATTCAAAGGTATTTACACGATTTTCAGACCAGCAAACCATATAAATACTGCTTAGTGGAATATTCACTGGCATTATCACAGTTATGCTGCTGAATATTCATGGGTGCTGCCACTGCACACCCCAGTGCTTACAGGTTAGCACTGGAGCATGCCGGGGATGTTAAATATTAGATGTCTCCCAGAAATATTTCTGGGAGACAGCGTGGTGGCAAAGCTGTTTCCCCTGTTACCACATCTACATCCATCCAGATGGACCGCCAGATCCAGGACGTGGAATCATTTCAATATGCAAGATGCTTGCAGGTTGAATCCATCAGGAAACAAGTTGAGGAACTGATAGAGGAGGTGGTGAGTCTAAGAAGCATCTGTAATGAGATGAGGTACATTGATGAAATGATTTTAGAAGCATCTAAGATCTCCAGGAGTAGGAAAGATGAGACTATACAAAAAGATGACAGCTGGACACAGATCAGCAGAGCCTGCAAACTAAACACTTTTACTCTACCTGCCCTATAATTGAGGAACTGGCATGCAGTCCTGGAAGTGAAAGAGGCAACAACATCCCAGCAATGGGTGGTACTGGAACTCAACAACCCCAAAGCTGTAGGATCAGCAGCCACTGAAAAGTACTACTACTACTACCACTGATCACTTGTATAGTGCTACAAGGCGTATGCAGTGTTGTACAGATACATGTAAAAGACAGTCTCTGCTCATCAGAGCTTACAATCTAGTCAAGACAGACAACACAACAGCTGAGGACAAGGATATATCTAGGGGAATGGTAAGGAAACACATAGACTAAGTGGATCATGATCCAAAAGCAGCCTTGAAGAGGTGAGCTTTCAGCCTGGATTTGAAAAGAGACAGAGATGAAGCCTGACGCACAGACTCAGGTAGTTTGTTCCAGGCATAAGAAGCAGCAAGATGAAAGGAGCGAAGTCTGGAGTTGGCAGTAGAAGAGAAGGGCACAGATAGAGGGAACTGCTAGAAGAGCAGAGTTCCCGAGGAAGGGTGTAGGGAAAGATAAGAGAGAAAAAGTAGTGAGGAGCAGAATGAGTGTGCTTATAGGTCAGTAGGTGAAGTTTGAATGGATAGGGAGCCAATGAGAAATAGAGAAGGGAGGAAGGGGAGAGGTGGGTTTAGGGTGAAAGATAAGGAGCTCAGGTTTGGCCATGTTCAGTTTCACATGGTGGTGAAACATCCAGGCAGCAATGTTGGATAAGCAGGCAGAGATCCAGGCCTGGATTCCTGGAGGGATTTCAGGCTCAGAGAGGCAGATCTGAGAGTCATGAGAATAAAGATAGTACTGAAAATCATGGGAGGAAATAAGTGCACCAAGGGACTGTGTATAGAGAGAGAAAAGGAGAGGTCCCAAAACAGCCCTGAGGTACACCAACTGAAAGTGGGATGGCAGTAGAGGAGGAACCACCAGAACATACCCTAAACATGAGATGGCAGAGAAAAGAAGAAAACTAGGACAGAAGAAAGCGCATAAATCTAAGCGAAGACAGGGTATCGAGGAGAAGGTGGTGATCAATAGTGTCAAAGGCAGTACAAAGTTCAAGAAGGATGAGAATTGAGTAGAGGACTTTGGATTTGGTGAGGAACAATTCACTGGAGACTTTAGCAAGAGACATTTCTCTGGAATGTAGAGAACAAAAGCCAGATTGCAGTGAGTCCAGAGGGTCTTGAGAAGAAATAAAGTCAAGACAGCGGCAGGAAATCGCTTAAGCAGTTTTGAAACAAAAGAGGAGGAGATAGGTAGGTCGATAACTAGAAGGACAGGTAAGATCTAGTGAAAATTGTTTTCAGGAGAGGTGTAACCACAGTATGTTTGAAGGCCATAGAAACAATTGCAGTGAAAAGCTGTTAGTGTAGCTCAGTTTTAAAAAAGGTTTGGATAAGTTCCTAGAGAAAGATCCATAAACCATTATTAAAGAGGACCCAGGAAATCCACTATTTGCCCCAGGACAAGCATTGTGGAACCTGTGCCTTTTTGGGAACCTGCTAGGTACTTGTGACCTGCTTTGGCCACTGTTGGAAACAGGGTACTGGGCTTGATGGATTTTGCTCTGACCCAGTATGGGATATCTTATGTTAGGTCAAGGATATGACAGATAGAAGTGATGACAGCGGAAGAGATAGAGCTTAGCAGACGGGTGGGGTTGAGATCAGAGGAGCTTGGTTGTGGCCTTAGCATTTGTCCCTGTCCCGGACTTGGGAGATTATGTTGCTGCTCTGGAAGGACACCTGCTCAAAGAACTTCATCCTCTGCTCAGATGGTTCGAGGACAGCTACATCAGTCACCCAAATAGGAGAGGAAACGATAGACAATCTCCTCTGTTTCCTCCATCTATGTGGAATCTGTTCAATAGAACATTGAAGGGAATGGGACAACTCAGCATGGCCAACTCAGAGCAGCCAACTCAGTGTGGGCCAACTCAGTGCAATGATGAATGCAATAGTAAAACATCCAAAAACATTTTATTAAGCTATCTGATAATTTTAGATTTGTCAAATGAAATCTGGAACGTCCAAAGCATAATAGGAAAACATCAAAGATTTGGTTATGCTATCTGATAATTATGAGCTTTGGCACGCAAGTATTCTAAAAGGTGTCTAGTGCTGTAATCTGACACAATCTTTGAAATACATTGATCAGTTCTGCGGTATTTCCTCAACTTGGCTGGAGGACTGTTGCCTGAAACGAGCTGTTCATAATAGACATCTCTACCCTTTCTTAATAGACATCTCTACCCTTTCTGCACCTTTCTGAGGCCATTACTGAACTTCCAGATCATGGGATGGCACATTCCAAGTTCAGCTCGGAGGCAACGATGAGCAGCTTCAGAATGGTTGTTAGTGCCAACAAAGTTCATGACTTGGAAGCCCTAATGGTGGAAATGGATTTGGACATTGTGGCCATTACAGAAACATAGTTTAATGAGTCGCATGTATGGGATACAGCCACAGCTGGCTATAATCTATTTATAAGAGACAGAGAGGGTAGAAAAGGAGGAGGAGTAGCCCTATATATCAAAAGCAATATTAAAGCTGCTGAAATGTAGGGGACATGGGGAAAAGAAGAGGGCTGTGGATTTTGTTGGAAAGAGGAGATGGCACTGTCATCCGTACTGGTGTTAGTCTACAGGCCTCCAACTCAAACTGAAGAAATAGATAGCAAATTGATTACTGATATTTCAAATGTAGTCACGAAGGGGAAAGTGATCTTATTGGGTGACTTTAATCTATCCGATGTGGATTGGAGTATTCCTTCTGCAAATGTGAAAAGAAGGAAAAAATTGTGGATGCCTTCCAAGATGCATTACTTAGACAAATGGTGATGGAACCGACCAGGGAAAGCGTGAAGCTGGATTTAGTACTCACCAACGGAGATAGCGTGTCGAATATCCGGGTGGGTGCCTATGTGAGCAGCAGCGATCATCACATGGTGTGGTTTGAGATAAAAGCCAAGGCAGAGTACAATCACGGCAAGCTTCAAAAACATGGACCAGTAAAATGGTCAAGTGCCTGAAGGAGGAGTTGGCAGGGTGGGAGGCGATAAGGGAAGTGGAATTGCAATGGGCTAAACTAAAGGAGGCAATAAAATGGCCAACAGATAAATATGTAAGGAAAGTAAATAAAAACAAGAGGGATAGGAAACCTATTTGGTTCTCCAAAGAAGTGGCTGCACAAAAAAGGTAAAAAACACAGTTTTCATAAAATTCAGGAGTTCGCAATCAGAGGAACACAGAAAAGAATACAGGATAAAACAAAAAAGAGAAATAAGGATAGCAAAATCAAAGGCAGAAGAAAAGATGGCTAAAGATGTGAAGTGTGGCAACAAAACTTTTTTCAGGTTTATTCGGGAGAGGAGGAAAATCAGAAGTGGAATTGCAGGACTCAAAAGTGCCAGAAACAGATTTGTGGAAAGTGACACTGAAAAACTGAAAATGCTAAACAAATATTTATGTCTATTTAGTTACTTGATATACCCCCCCCCCCCCATAACAATGGGGCGGTTTACAATATTCCAAAAACATGAGAAAATGAGGCTTAAGCCCCAGAGGTGAAAAGGAACTACAATTTTCCAAAGGAAAGAGGGAAGGAAGATGCATTCATACCAAACATTCAAAAAGAAAATAGTAAAAACACGAGATTAGGAGACAGTGGAGGGAAGAGGTGGGTCTACAAAAGGGAACACAACTTGGGGTAGGATTCCTCTAGGTGGAGTGCAGTAGGAAGGGAATTCCATAGGGAGGGACTGAGGCAGAAGAAGGCTGAATGTGGGGTGGATTGCAGGTGTGCATGGGTAGGGGAAGGGAGCTGGAGTCGATTGACATGAACCAATCAGAGACTTCGGGAGGGAGTGTGAAACACAAGAAGGTCTGCCAGGTACTGAGATCTATGAGTGTAAATGGCTTGGTGTACCAGAGTGAAAATCTTGAATTGAACCCGGAAATCCAATGTAAGCCAGTGAAGTTGATAGAGGATAGGGGTAATATGATCACGATAAGAGGCATGGGTTATGAGCCGGGCTGGAGTATTTTGTATTAACTGCAGCCGGCATCGTTGATACTGGGAGACACCGGCAAGTGCAAGATTGCAAAAATCCAACCTAGAAATGACTAAAGAAAGAAGAAGGGTGGTTAAGGCCTGTGGAGAAAGAAATGGCCGGATAGCTCGAATACGACGGAGGTAGTAGAAAGAACATGAAGACACCTGTGAGATGTGATCGTGGAATGAAAGATTATTATCTAGCAGTACACCGAGATAGCGAAGCTTAGGGACCAAAGTGATTGGGGTATCTGAGAGAGAGGGAGCCAAGGATGGGCAGCTGACTCCATGCGGGAACTAAATGGCCATAGTTTTAGTGATATTGATGAAAAGGCAGTTGGTGGAAAGCCAGACAGAAATCAGTGATAAACACTTGTTGAGAGGGGAGATATCTGGTTGAGCAGAAGAAGTGTGGTGCAAAATGAAAATGTCGTCGGCATAGTAATACGCCAACAGACTTGATGACTGAATAATTAGTCTTTACTAAAGAAAATCCTGGAGAAGGACCACCTGTGATGGACAAATATACAAATGGGCATGGAGTAGATACCACATTTTATTTATTTATTATTTATTTATTACAATTTCTTATATACCGCACTATTGTCAGCGCGGTTTACATACAACAAAATGACCATAACAAACTGTTTGGCTTCACATAGAACAGGAGAAAACAACTTGGATAACATGCTTTTGCTTTACATAGAACAGGAGTAATAACTTGGATAAACGGGGTATGCAAACTAAACTACTTACATATGTACAATTCACAGAAGATGATGTGTTTGAACAGCTTGAAAGCCTGAAAGTGGACAAGGCCATGGGACCAGATGGGATACATCCCAGGATATTGAAAGAGTTCAGAGAGGTTCTGGCAGGGCTGTTAAAGGATATTTTTAATAGATCCTTGGAGACAGGAGAAGTTCCACAGGACTGGAGAAGGGATGATCTGGTACCTCTTCACAAAAGTGGTAGTAGGGAAGAAGTGGCAAACTACAGGCCAGTAAGCCTTACCTCTGTGGCGGGAAACGTAATGGAGGCAATCCAGAAAGAGCGAATAGTGGACTTTCTTGAAACCAATAGGTTGCATGATCCGAGGCAACATGGTTTTAACAAAGGACAATCTTGCCAAACAAATCTGATTGAGTTCTTTGACTGGGTGACCAGAGAACTAGATCAAGGGCATGCAATGGATGTGATCTACCTAGATTTGAGCAAAGCTTTTGATACTGTTCCTCATAGGAGGCTTATCAATAAACTAAACAGCTCAGGGATGGGTCCCAAAGTGGTGAATTGGATCAGAAACTGGTTGATTGACAGACGACAGAAGGTGATGGTAAACGGAACTCACTCGGATGAAAGGAAGGTGGATTAGCGGTGTGCCCCAAGGTTCGGTCCTGGGACAGGTACTGTTCAATGTATTTATGAGTGATATTGCTGAAGGACTGAATGGAAAAGTCTGTCTTTTTGAAGATGACATGAAAATTTGCAACAGAATGGACTCCCCTGTTGGAGTGGATAACATGAGGAAAGATCTACAAAAGCTGGAAGAATGGTCTAATGCTTGGCAGTTAAGATTTAATGTGAAGAGGTGCAGTGTCATGCACTTGAGAAGCAGAAATGCAAGGGAATTAATGCAATAAGGGGCGAGAGGTTGGTGTGCAAGGACCAGGAGAAGGACCTCGGAGTGATTGTTTCTGAGGATCGCAAGGTGGCGAAACAGTGTAACAAGGCGGTGGCAAAAGCCAGAAGCATCCTGGCTTGCATACAGAGAGGAATGACCAACAGAAAGGAAGAGGTATTAATACCACTGTACAAGTCGCTGGTGAGGCCTCACTTAGAATATTGTGTTCAGCTTTGGAGACCATATCTCGCAAAGGACATAAAAAAACTGGAAACGGTTCAGAGGAAGGCGACCAAAATGATTTGGAGCCTGTGTCAGAATATGTATGAGAAGAGCCTTGAAGACCTAAATATGTATACTCTGGAGGAGAGGAGGGACAAGGGAGATATGATTCAGACTTTTAAATACTTAAAGAGTATTAATGAACAAACAAACTTCCTCCAAAGATGGGGAAGCTGTAAAACTAGAGGGCATAACATGAAGCTGCAAGAGGGTAAACTGAAAGGCAATGTCAGGAAAGCATAGTTACTCACCTGTAACAGGTGATCTCCGGGAACAGCAGGAATTTAGTCTTCATATATGGGTATCGTCGGTACTGATGGAGCCTGCACAGGAACGCTCCCTAGAGTCCAATAGGAAAGCTTTTGAGAGCATCCCACAGCGCCTGCGTGCTGCCTTCCCGCCTTTCCCAACTGTCCCTCTCCAGTTGAGTTTATAGCTGAGACAAAAGAGAGAAGGAAAGAGAGAAAGAGAGAGAGATAGAGATACAACTCCTAGGGGAGGTGGGTGGGTTGTGAAGACTAAATTCCTGCTGTTCCCGGAGATCACCTGTTACAGGTGAGTAACTATGCTATCTCCAGGAACAAGCAGGAATGTAGTCTTCACATATGGGGACTCCCTAGTTGCAGATGCTAGGGAGATGGCCCCAGAAAGTTGTGTGCCCTTGTGAAAGGGCTCCAGTTCCCCCCATGGATCTCTGGCATATGACCAGGGATGGTGGGTAGGAGTTGATTAAGTCTGGAACAGGTGTTGAAGAACAGCCTTACCAAACAAGGCATCCCGGTGGCAGTCCTTGTCTAAGCAGTAATGAGCTGTGAAGGTATGAACCAAAGCCCAAGTAGCTGCTCGACAGATGTCACTGATAGACACAGAGTGCAGATGAGCCATTGAAGCTGCCATGCCTCTCACATTGTGAGATGTGACATGGCCTTCAAGAGGAAGGTTCTTACTCTCATAGGCAAAAGATATACACTGTGCAATCCAGTTGGACAGTGTCCTTTTGGAGACTGGAAGTCCCAAATGACTAGGAAAGAATACAGGAAGGTAAACCGCTTGGTTCAAATGAAAGGGCGAAACCACCTTTCGCATAAAGTGTGGATGAGTCCTAAGGACTACCTTATCATGATAGAACCTTGTATAAGGAGGATCAGCCACCAAGGCTTGCAATTCACTGATGCGACGTGCTGATGTGATTGCAATGAGAAAGATAACTTTCCAGGAAAGGAATTTCAAAGAGGTAGTGGCTAATGGTTCAAAGGGCGGTTTCATGAGCTGCCCAAGTACCAGATTCAAGTCCCATGCCACCGGTGGTGGCTTAATGGGAGGCTTCGTTAAAATCTCGCTATGAGAGGATGAGAGGAAATAGGTTGTCCATTGAGAGGCTTGAAATAAGCTGCAATAGCACTCAAATGAATTCTCACTGAATTGTTCTTAAGCCCTACATTTGATAAATGAATGATTCCAGTAATGATTCCAGAGGTATCACAAGAGGGTTAAGACCCTTCTGCGAGCACCATATGGTAAACCTTTTCCACTTAAATGCATAAGAGCGTCTTGTCGAAGGTTTCCTGGAAGCATGAAGGATATCCTTTACCTGTTGGGAAAGGTTAAGACCGTGAAGTTCTAGGCTTTCAGCAACCAGGCCCTGAGATGCAGAGACTGGGATGCCACAGCATCCCGTCCTCTTGAGAAAGAAGATCTGGAGCAGATCCTAACTCCAGAGGCGGAGCTTGAGAGAGATGTAGGAGTAGAGGGTACCACTTTTGCCGTGGCCAACGTGGAGCTATGAGGATCATATGACCTCTGTTTCTCTGAAGCTTGAACAGGGTTTTGGGAATTAGGGGAATGGGTGGAAAGGCATACAGGAAGTCCTGACCCCAAAGAAGGAGGAAAGCATCCCTAGCCTGACAACCTCGAGCCGGAATTCTGAAACAGAACTGGGGAAGTTTGGCATCCAGCGGACTTGCAAAGAGGTCTATGTCCGGCTTCCCCAAATTTGGAAAATTTTGGCCACCTGGTCTGCATGGAGAGATCATTCGTGTGGAAGCAGAACTCGACTGACTCTGTCTGCCCAAGAGTTTTGAATGCCTGGAAGTTACACGCAAGGAGATGAATTTGATGCTCTCTGGCGAGGGCCCATAGTTGCAAAGCTTTGTTGCACAGCGACAGAGAGCCTGTTCCGCCCTGCTTGTTCTTATAGAACATGGCTACTTGATTGTCCGTATGAACTAGGATTGTCTTGTAGCTGAGCTGGGTGTGAAATACTCGAAGAGCAAGGAAGATTGCTCTGAGCTCCAGGAGGTAGATATGAAGATAGGCCCTTCTGTGGAGTCCAGGTACCCTGGGTAGAGAGGCCATGCAGGTGGGCTCCCCAACCCACCTGTGAAGCATCTGTTGTTAGAGTGGCGGGGTGGGGGTTGCTGAAAAGGAGACCCCACCAAAAAGGTTTTTGGGTGACTGCCACCATTGGAGGGACAAAATGAGGCGATCTGAGTTTGCTATTTTGTCTGACAGGCAACCTGACGCCTGAGTCCACTGAGTGGATAAGGTCCACTGGGCTGCCCTCATATGGAGGCGCGCATAAGGAACCACATGCACGGTGGATGCCATGTGGCCTAGCAACTGTAACATTTCCCTAGTAGTGAGGTGAGATTTTAGCACTGCTTGGGAAGCTAACTGTACAATGCGAAGGAAGCAGGGCTGTGGAAGAAGGCCCTTGTCTGTCTGGTATCCAGAAGAGCTCCTATAAACTCTAGGGATTGAGTGGGAGCAAGGTTGGACTTTGGGAAATTTATGACAAGTCCCAAATACTGAAGAATGCGCATTGTGCGAGACAGAGCAACCCTGGCCTCTGGCTCTGAAGGGGCTCGAATGAGCCAGTCGTCTAAGTAGGGGAAGACGAATATTCCCAGGGTGCGGAGAAATGCTGCCACCACAGCCATGCATTTTGTGAACACCCTTGGTGCAGAGGCCAGGCCAAAAGGAAGAACCCTGTATTGGTAGTGCTTCCCTTGAAACAGGAATCGAAGGAACTTTCGGTGAGTTGAATGGATGAGAACATGAGTGTACACATCCTTGAGATCTAGAGAATAAAGCCAATCCTGACTCCGAAGGTATGTCAGCAGAGTTCCTAGAGAAATCATTTTGAACTTCTCTCTGAACAGGAATTTGTTCAATTCTCTGAGGTCTAGAATGGGTCTGTGTCCTCCTGTTTTCTTTGGAATGAGGAAATAGGGGGAGTAAAACCCTGTACCCCGTTGGGGAATGGGTACCTCTTCTATTGCTCCTTGAACAAGGAGCATAGTGACCTCTTGACCTAATCAGTCATTGAGAGAGGTCTGAAAATTGAACTGTCTTACCATTGTAGAAGGGGGCATGCTGAAGAAATGAAGCTTGTACCCCCTCTCGTACAATAGACAGAGTCCAATTTTCTGCTGTTATCTGACACCATCTGGGGGCAAAATGACATAACCTTCCTGGGATGGTGGAGGGTTCTGGGCCATTCAGGGCCAGGAAGGCAAAGTTCTCTAGACAGGAGTCAAAGCCCCTGTGGAGGTTGAGTTTGCTAAGTCGGTTGAGGCTTAGCTGCTTTTGGTTTCCTTTGTTGTCTAGGTTGTTGCTGCTGTCCCTTTTGGGCAGAATGACCTAAACTATGTCCCTTGTGGGTAAAGGAGGGATAAAACCTTTTCTTCTTACTGAAGAATGGTTTCTTAGAGGATCTTTTCCTCGCAGGATCAGCTGTAGATTTAGACAATCTATCCAAAGTGATATTGTCAGCATCTATCTCATTAACTTTTTCCTGCCAATTCTTGCCAATGAGGTTCTCTCCTGTGCAAGGTATATTCCCCAGTTTGTCCTATACTCAGATTTCCAAGTCAGATGCCTGGAGTCAGGCAATTCTACGTGCACCTATGGCAATAGCAGAGGTTCTGCTTATGCATTCAAAGCAGTCAAAGGCTGCACGATTCACAAACTTGGAAACATCCTGAGCATGTTTAACAAGAGCAAGATAATCTTGCCGTTTATCATCAGGAAGGAGAGGGCTCATAAGCTCTCTTGTGACTTCCTTAAGGAACATTCCCATATACAAGATATAGGAACTGATCCTAGCAGAAAGCATGGAAGCCTGGAAGAATCGACGTCAAAAGGCGTCAAGAGTCCTACACTCACGTCCTGGAGGATTAGATGCATGCCTTTTTGCACTATTTATCCGTCTCATGGCTGATTCCACCACCATGGAATGGTGTGGTAATTGAGTCTTCTGAAACCCAGGACAAGGAGGAACTCGATACATGGTGTCGAGACTTCGAGAATGAGGAGATGTGGTCAGAGGTGTTTCCCACATCCTTAACATAAGATCATGCAAGATCTCATGAATAGGTAAGGTAGCTGCCTCCTTGGGAGCTTTCGGGTATTGTAGGATTTCTAATTCCTTTGCCCTAGGCTCTTTTTCAGGAGCCACTGTGATGGAAAGACCTCGGGCCACATCTCGGATAAAATCCTAAAAGGACATATCCTCTGGTGGAGACATCCTACGTTGAGGAGAAGAGGAATCCTCAGGAAGAAGTACTCTGGTATCGGCAGAGCTTTCAGAGTCTTCAGACTCATCTGAGGATTCGAAGTATCTCCGATCCGGGTGATCGTGCAAGGCACAGTACCGGTACCGATCAAAGTCAACATCGGAGTGGTCTGGTACCGACTTGTCGATGCTGGATAGAGACACATGACTCGGTCCCCGTAGAATACCTTCCGATGTCGATGCAATCAGTGCCGGTACCGGTTGAAATGTCTGAAGCGGTTTCAGGGGCATCGAGGCTGTGAGAAGAGCCGCCAGACTGCATTCAATAGTCAAGAATCTCTGGTCTATCGACGCTGCCGATGCTTGGGTATCGGTGCCGGATGAAGCGGCCGGAACCCCAGAGCATGGCACCAGTAGTTCTGCCGAGGTTGAAGCCTTGAGAACATCCTGGAGCCCCATTAGTGCTTTCAAAGCCGAAGTCTCCCACCGGGGCAATTTTGCCGGTGAAAGTCCCTCAAGGGCAACGCCAGAGGCATCTCGATGTTTAGAAGGAGATCTACCCTTTGAGGACCGGCTAGACTTATGTTTAGTTACCTGAGATCCATGGGAGGAAGATGAAGCCCTGGAAGACGTCGATGCCATAGAGGCTGCATCGGAGGGAAAAAGGGTGCTAAGCTTAGCAGCTTGGTTTTGCCGGCCCCTTTTCGACATCATCCCACAGACAACACACTCTGAAATAGAGTGGTCAGGACCCTAAACATTTGAGGCACCACTCATGGGTGTCGGTGACGGAGATGGTACCGCCACACTTAGAACACTTTTTAAAACCTGAAGCGGGTTTTTCCATTTTGAGGGAAAAAATTGGGCCTAGTGCCCAAAATGGCGCTTGGCACCCGAGAAGAAAATTACTGGAGAAAGACTCCAGAAACAAAGTTATTGTTTTTTTTTTAAATTGAAAAAAGAAAAGAACCGGCGGTACCGGTATAGCGTGTAAAAGGGGGTGCTTGTTATGAAAGCTACACCACCTTTTGCAAAGATCCAGACTATCTATGCCGCAAAGGATTGTGGTAATAGTAGTCCAGTTGTATAGTGTTTGCCTTTGAGGTAAATAAGAATGTAGTAGTTGAGTCGAGTATAAGGCAAAATAGAGTTTATTTATGGGGTAAATTATTCCACACACAGATTATACTTGGTAACACTTTTAGGATAGCTTTTCCAGGTTTTGCAATCAAAGCAAAGAACACAACTGAAAGTTCCAAGCAAACAGCTTGCAGAGTCTTTTCAAGCAACAGAAAAAAAACCACTTCCCTTCAGTCACTGCTGACAACTGCTCAGCAGTGCTGGGGAATAAACCCAAAAGGAAAAACTTCTTTACAAACAGCGTTCTTCTTTCACATTCAAAGCAGTTCTTTATACATGTGCACGGCTTTGAGCAATGCTCTACTCTATCAACAGGTGGATAACAAGCTTTAATCAATAGCTGGTTTCCTCCTCTGCACACGTGTTTTCATTTCCATTCCCCAAAAGTCTCTTTCTTTCCATATAAAACTTTCTGGGAAGCCAGTAATTAGAACATTTCCTTTTGATGGTTTTAATCCTACTTTGAGGATTTCTTTAGGCTATCAATCTTACACAAAGAACAGTCCATGCAAAAATAATCTCCCTCAGGACTTGTACCTTGTTCCTCCAATTGCATAGGCTCAATCTCAATATCTGGCATAGAGGGCTTCAATAACTGGCCTCTAGTGGGAGAGACACTGTTTCCCAACAGTTTACATTGCTCCAGGTTAGTTAAAGGATCAGAGTTCATACCTGAGTCACAACTGTCCTTGGGCAGACTCTCCTTAGGTATCCTGGCCAGTAAGCATGGGTGCTTCTGTAGCCTGTCCTCCAGTCTGTATCACTGGACCTCAGGGCATCGGCTCCATACCTCTTCCCATAAGACTTTGTGTTCTTTTTCTCCTTAGCTGTTCCTGTCTGCTTACAGGGTGCTGCTTTAGAGTTCCTACCAGAATCACAGGAATCTCTATAGGTACATGTCTCTCTCTGAGTTCCTCTTGCCTTATCTCTCTTGCACCTTCTTCTTCTCTCTCGTCGCTGTGCTGGTCCTTCCCCTGGTCTCTGAGCCGGTCCTTCTCCTGGTCTTGGTCTTGGGTCTGCCTGCTGAATATTCAGTTCTGCCTTTAAAGTCCTTAGCTTCCAACTCCTTCCTTGCAGGGCTCAGCTATTGGTGCTTAAACTCTCCTCTGGCCACTGATTGATTAGGCATGATGTAAGGGTTTTTCAGACTATGCTTATGCTTCTTCTCTTTAGCTCCACTAGGGGCTTTCTGTAAGTTACTGCAGCTGGGAATAAGCTGTCTTTTAGGGAAACAGGCTGCTCTATTTCTCTGACCTGCCAGGTCCCTTGATTAATGTAAATTCCTTTCTATTGGCAGTACTCTCAGGGCTCTGATAAGCTTCCTTATCACAAGCATGGAGGGAAGGCAGACGCGACCACAAAAAAGAAGTATAAGAAGGGAATTTTCTGCGGTGACAGGATGTGCGACCTGTCGGCTCCGCGGAAAACGAAGAACTAGAGAGGGACAGTTGGGAAAGGCAGGAAGTCAGCACACAGGCGCTGTGGGATGCTCCCAAAAGCTTTCCTATTGGACGCTTAGGAGTGTTCCCGCGCAGGCTCTGTCGGTACCGACGATACCCATATGTGAAGACTACATTCTGCTTGTTCTTGGAGATATACTTGTTCACTGAAAGGGTGGTGGATGTTTGGAATGCCTTCCTGATGGAAATGGTGGGGGCAAATACAGTAACAGAATTCAAAATGACATGGAACAGACATATGGATCCCTTTATAGCAACAGCATAAAATCAAAATAAATATAGCTATCTCTTATATCTCGACGAAGATAGATGGTCTACTTGTAGAGGGTAGTCATAAAACTATGAAATATGTGAGGATATCCCTCCAATTAAATAAGGTAAATTCGATGTTCTATGATCCACAAATAAACTCCAAGATGCTATATGTCTTTTTCATTAACAGAACCAATGGTCTGGAGCAGTGCAAATCGTAATCTGAGACCATTGGTTCTGTTAATGAAAAAGACATATAGCATCTTGGAGTTTATTTGTGGATCATAGAACATCGAATTTACCTTATTTAATTGGAGGGATATCCTCACATATTTCATAGTTTTATCTCTTATATCTCAACAAATAGGGGTGACTTACGCGGAGTGGTGGGTAGACCCTTAAACAAAGGCATGGGGAGGGGTGACCTGCATGGAGAGGCAGGTGCACATACTCTTTCTGCCTTGCTAGGCAGATTAGATGGACCATACTGGTCTGTATCTGCTGTCACATACTATATTAGTATGTAGTGCGATCCTCAGTGCTCAGTGTTCTATCAAACAGATTCCACATAGATGGAGGAAACAGAGATCGTCTACCATTTCCTCTCCTATTTGGCCAACTGATGTAGCTGTCCTCGAACCATTTGAGCAGAAGATAAAGTTCTTTGGGCAGGTGTCCCTCCAGAGCAGCAACATAATCTCCCAAGTCTGGGACAGGCGGAAATGCTAAGGCCACAAACAGTTTGGCTTTAAGGGTGAACTCCGTGTTCATGTCATGTTCTGGAACAGCACCTATCAATGCCAAATGCTTCCTCATATTCTGAACTAGGTGGAAGAAGCAGCCTTTTAAAGTTCTCCCTTAAAGCCAAAATGGACATTCCAGATTTCAACCAAAATTATCAGTTAGCTTAATAAAATATTTTTGGATGTTTTACTAGTGCACTTTTTTGAAATTTCCAAATTTCACCTCATATATATAAGCAGTAATGGGTCTAGGACAACTCAGCGTGGTGCACTAAGTTGGCCCGCACTGAGTTGTCCTAGACCTCCTGGAAAATCCACTGCTTGCCCCAATACAAGCATTGTGGAACCTGTGTGTCATTTTGGGATACTACCATGTTACTATGTTACCATGTACTTGTGATCTGGATTAACCACTGTTGGAAACAGGATTCTGGTCTTGACGGACCTTAGTCTGACCAGTATGGCATTTCCTATGTGTTTTAACCTGTGCTTAGAAGTGATTGTTGTGGAAACTCAACAACAGCTGGGTCCTCCACTGAGGCCTTATCAAATCCCCAAATGCCGCACACAGGTTATTTTGTAACTAAGTCTCCATACATTCTTTTACTTTGGTGCTACATTGTAAATTGATAGATTTGTACTTGCAATCCCTCTGATTGTTATGATTCACCCATCTTTTATCCAGCATCTTCCCCCTCCCCCCATCTCTCTATCCTATGCCCAACATCTTACCTCCATGTCCCCACTGTGTCCAACATCTGTCCTCTGCCCCCATGCCTTGTTCAGGATCTGAAATCCACTCAACACCCTGCATCTGCACTCCATCCACTTCTATTCTCACTTGTCCAGCACTTTGACTCCACTCCCCTATGTCAGGCAATGGCCCCTTCACCTTAGTCCTTCCCCCAGTGTCCAGCATCTGCCCTCCATCTCGCCCCCCATGGTGTCTTCCTTCTTTTCCTCTGCCCCTTTCCCGCCACTTTGCCCAGCCTACCGCTGCTGTTACTGCTTCCACCTTTCTCAACATCTGTGGCAATGGCTGCTATTAAAATAACAAACCATAATTATAATTATGTGCATGAATATTACACTATTAAGAGCTCCACTTTTTGTTGGATCACTCACCATAAACAGGAACTTTCCTGCTCTCGAAGTGAGCCCTCCTTTTTAATCAATTTAAACCAACCCAAAAGGTCTTTTAAAAAAACAGAAACAACAGCACTATTCAGCTGTCTGATCCGTTAAAGCATTTAACTGTCACAATCGACAATAACCGACATCAAGTGTTCTGCACTTAGCTTGAGATGGAATTACTCCTTGAAACAATTTAAACCAACCCAAAAGGTCTTTTAAAAAAACAGAAACAGTAGCACTATTCAGCTGTCTGATCCGTTAAAGCATTTAACTGTCCCAATCGACAATAACCGACATCAAGTGTTCTGCACTTAGCTTGAGATGGAATTACTCCTTGAAACGGAACGTCCGTGATCTTTATATTCCTTAAACATAAGAAGCAGCCTTCTCAGCTGTCAGCCATCAACTGCTTCCCACAATAAGAACTACTGTTCCTGTCGTTTGAAGCCGGTTGGAAGTCATCACCTCATAAGGTTCACGCTACACCAATCAGTGTTTCAAGCCATGTAGCTTCTCAGCTCTTCTTCAGGCGAATGAACCTTATCCCCTATCAGCTCCTATTAAATACTATTTTGAGAAGACGACGTCGGAAAACGTCACTTCCACCAACACATCTGTTAGACCGCCACCACTCAAAGCCGCAAACTCCACCAGTCAATTTCCTTATTCATGCCCTCCGGGGCCAACGAATGTAAGCGGAAAATCCACTGCTGTTCTCTCCAATGCAATTGTGCTTTACGATCGCCTCCCATAATCAATGGGGGTACAACATCTAAAATCCTCCAGTTCAAATCACTGAATTTATGACCCTTTGCTTGGCAGTGTGGAACCAAAGGAGCAGATGGTAATCCTGAATTTATACGTGACCGGTGTTCCAGCAAACGTTTTCTTAGGGGACGAGTAGTTTTGCCAACATATGTTAAATTGCACGGACAAATTAAAACATATACTGCAAAAGAAGTTAAACAATTAGACCAATGCAAAGTTGAATAGACCCAACCTGTCTTAGGATCCTCCCAGTTTTCGCCCTGCAATGTTGTCTCTTTTGCAGTATATGTTTTAATTTGTCCGTGCAATTTAACATATGTTGGCAAAACTATTCGTCCCCTAAGAAAACGTTTGCTGGAACACCGGTCACGTATAAATTCAGGATTACCATCTGCTCCTTTGGTTCCACACTGCCAAGCAAAGGGTCATAAATTCAGTGATTTGAACTAGAGGATTTTAGATGTTGTACCCCCATTGATTATGGGAGGCGATCGTAAAGCACAATTACATTTGAGAGAACAGCAGTGGATTTTCCGCTTACATTCGTTGGCCCCGGAGGGCATGAATAAGGAAATTGACTGGTGGAGTTTGCGGCTTTGAGTGGTGGCGGTCTAACAGATGTGTTGGTGGAAGTGACGCTTTCTGACGTCTTCTTCTCAAAATAGTATTTAATAGGAGCTGATAGGGGATAAGGTTCATTCGCCTGAAGAAGAGCTGAGAAGCTACATGGCTTGAAACACTGATTGGTGTAGCGTGAACCTTATGACGTGATGACTTCCAACCGGCTTCAAACGACAGGAACAGTTCTTCTTATTGTGGGAAGCAGTTGATAGCTGACAATTGAGAAGGCTGCTTCTTATGTTTAAGGAATATAAAGATCACGGACGTTACGTTTCAAGGAGTAATTCCATCTCAAGCTAAGTGCAGAACACTTGATGTCGGTTATTGTCGATTGGGACAGTTAAATGCTTTAACGGATCAGACAGCTGAATAGTGCTGTTTCTGTTTTTTTAAAAGACCTTTTGGGTTGGTTTAAATTGATTAAAAAGGAGGGCTCACTTCGAGAGCAGGATGGTTCCTGTTCATGGTGAGTGATCCAACAAAAAGTGGAGCTCTTAATAGTGTAATATTCATTAACATAATTATAATTATGGTGATTTATGGGATTTAGGATAGGTGATTAGGTTCCTTGGAAAAGGGAAATCAAAGTATTTTCTGGATACATTGGGATTGATTTCAGGGGGTGTACTTATTATTACCATTAAAATAACAAAAGCATTGGATTTGTGCAACTCCTTTGTGTTTGTAGGTTTCTGCCAGTTCCACCTCCTGTGTTGCAAAAAGCATGCATCAGAAGAGGGTAGGACTCACAGGGCCTTTCAAGCATGCAAGAGTCACAAAAAGACTCCATGCTTTTGGTTCCTTAAAGTTGGTGGTCCTCCACTGCCGTAGGAGACCCAGGAGAAACAAAGGCGGTCAGATGGAGATGCTGCCAGTTGTCTCCACTGACCTTTTGGGGGGGATGAGGCAGAGTGAAATGGCCACTGCTGGAGTATTTTAGGGGCACTTTTTGCTGATCCCAAAAATTTGCCACCTGAGACAGCTGCCTCACTCTACCAAATGATAGAGCCACCATTGCATCCCACATTGCCTGCTACAATCAGCTATGTCATGACATGAACCAGGAAAGAGTCACATGTTTCCAGTGGAATCTGTGGACACCAACAGAAAGATGCACTGCTAGACACTGAGCTCCATGATTTTTTTTTTTTTTTAGTGCCATCAAGTCAGTGTTGACTCATAGCGACCCAGCTACCTTTGGGTTTTCTTGGCAATGTATCACCGGAAGTAGATTGCCAGCCTTTTCTTCTGAGGCAATGGAGGGTAAAGTGACTTGCCCAAAGTCACAAGGAGTGCCAGTGGGAATGAACCCTTGATCTTCTGGGTACTAGGCAGTTGCTCTAACCACTAGGTTACTCCTCCACTCTAATAATTTTACTTATCATTTATTGTTTAATTGTTTTTTTATATACCACCTTTTGTGGGGCATACAGAACAGTTTACATAGCATACACAAACAATAAACATTAAAACTTTAAAAACAGGAAATTGAAGAACTACAATCTGCGAAAGGAAAGGACAGCGGACAGTATACAGCAGAAAAAAAAAAAAAGCATTCAAACCAGTAACATGTCATAGCAATGGGTTGTACAGTTGCAGTTGCAGAACCCTAGAAAGCATCCGGTATATCCTGTACTTTGGCTATAATATAAACAAGGCAGACACAGATCTGATCTGATCACCATTGCTTGTTTTTTTTTTCTCACTGCTTCCTCCCCCTCAGGGAAGGAATCGGAACACACGTGACCTCGAAAGCTCAGATACATCAGCACCTTTGAATGCCAGAAGAAATCACAACTTACAAAAACACTGCATTTTTCTATAGGTCTAATTCCATTACTAAAACTCTCCCTTTGGCAAATTAACAGCCTGAAAGACAGCAGAAACATCACGCAAGTGCCCGGTACCTCTGCAAGATATCTTTCATTAATTTTTTGAAATCAGAAAGCAACTAAAGTGAGGCTTATTTGAATCTCTCTGAGGCAATGTCATAACAAGCCCAGCGTGTCCTCTCCTGATTCTGTCTGCTTTTAGGTTGCTGTGACTTTGAAGAAGAAAACATTCATCTATGCATGCCTAGAGTGCTATGACTGTCTAAAAAAGCTGTCAGATTTTTCTGGTTTGATCAGCCAGGATATAGCAATGAATTTATTTACAGTTTTCAATTATGACTTTTTAAAAGTCCCAGCTCTCTGGAAAACATCTCTTTCAGCACTGACAAAACAAGTAGAATGTCGTCATTGGAGTTAAATGTGCTTATTCTGGAGTCAATAAGAAATGCATGACTCGCTCTATTTTGGGGAGGAGGGGATACATAAAGCTTAGTTACTCACCTTTAGCTGGTGTTCTCCATGAACAACGGGAATAAGTCCTCAAGTATAGGTGATGTCACCGCCAAAGCCTCACCCCTAACACTCCCCAGCTTCCAAAGGAAGCTTTTGGGAGGTGCACCAGACACGCATGCATGCATACCTTCCTGCCTGCAGCGGCACCATAATCTCTAGTCAAATAACATAGCAGGAGCCAAAAGACAACTCCCCAGGAAGGTGGGAGGGTTGTGAGACTTATTCCTGCTGTTCACAGAGACCACCAGCTACAGATGAGTAACTATGCTTTCTCTGTGAACAAGCAGGAATTAAGTCCTCACATATGGGACTCCCAAGCTACAGGCTATAGGAACCCGAGGAGAGAAGCAGCCCAACCGGGCAATGAGAACTGGGGAAGTCAGGAAGGCCTGAGAGACAGTCTTGCTATGGGACCCATCCGATTCAGTATCCTCAGCAGACATCAACCTGAGGGGATTTTTGTGCTGGTAGCCTGGATGGACAGAAGGGCCGGTGGGTAGGAGTTGACTCAGACCCAAAGAGATGCTGGAGCACAGCCCAGCCAAAATTGCTGCCCCGTTGGGAATCCCCATCCAGACAGTAGTGTGATGCAAAGGTATGGACCAAAGACCACGTCGCAGCCCTGCAGATTTCCTCCGCAGACACTGTTCTTCTGCAGACACCAAACGGAGGTTGGCCACTGATGTAGCCATCACATGGACATTGTGTGCCATGACATGATCCTCAAGACTAAACCCAGACAGAGAAAACGCATGAGTGATGCAGTCTGCTAGCCAGAGGGATAGCATATGCTTCAAGACAGCAATGCCTAGCCTATTGGGGTCGAAGGAGATGAACAGCTGGGTGGATTGATGGTGTACCTACATGCGCTCCAGAAAGAAGGCCAATGCATGCTTACAGTCCAGCATATGCAAGGCCGCCTCACCATGGTTTGCATGAGGCCAGGAAAGAACGTTGGAAGAATAATGGATTGTTTGAGCTGGAACGCCAAGACTACCCTTCAGCAGAAAGAGGGTGTGTGTGTGGAGGACCACCCGATTCTGGTGAAACCTGGTATATTCTCACGCATAGGGCTGTTCACACTGGCACTCCCCTCTATCTCGCCGATCAGATACACTTTCGTCTTCCCCCCCGCCTACTCCGGGCAATACACTCTAATCGACTTGCCCTTCCCTCACCTACCCAGGCTCATCTTGTTTCCACCCATACTTCTGCCTTCTACTTTCTAGCCCCCAGCCTCTGGAACTCACTTCCCCCTTCACTCCGTGCAGAGGAGTCCTATCCAAAATTCAAATCACAACTCAAAACCTACCTTTTCAGCCTAGCCTTTGACCTGCCACTCCCAACATCCTCCCCTCCCTCTGTTACTCCCTCCCTCTTGTCTGCTTGATGTCTTAATTGCTTGTTGTTAATTACTACGTTGTGGTCTGTTCTTTTCTTGCCTTTCCTTCCTCCTCTTTCCTATTTGCTTTATTGGCGTTCCTTTCCTTTTTCTCAGCCATTTTAAACGGTTTTAGAATACTGTTTTTAAGTTTGTTTTTAAACTTGTATTGTAAACCGCCCAGGTACTACTAAGTGTTGGGCGGTATATAAAGCCTGAATAAACGTAAACGGAAACGTGGGCAACCAGAGCTTGGAGCTCACTGACATGTTATAGAATTCCGCAAAAAACTGAAAACCTACCTCTTTGCCATGCACTACAACAACATTGATAATACACTAATCATCCCAGAAAAAGGCTAAATAACACCCAACTGAGTATAGCTAAACCTCATAATTAACAGATTTGCACCCTCTTGTAAATACCCATGATTTAAATCTAAGGAACCTACAAACCTGTATCTGTACATAGTTCATAAATTGTTCTTGTTCTGTTATGTATTTAACCTTTACATTGTTCTGTTATGCATTTAACCATTCACCGTTCTGTTACGTATTTAACTATTACATTGTTTACTGTCAAAAATTGTTCCATGTAAAACAAGCCCTGCTTTGTTGACTGTTGTTCAATTGTGAGCCACATCTGAACTCTGGAAGATGCGGGATATAAATGATTGTTAAATAAATAATAAATGTCATGCCAAAGTGATGGCCACCAGGAAGAGGACCGTCCAGGTCAAGAATTTCAGCGAGCATTGAGCCCAGAGGCTTGAAGGGGGCCCGTATCAGTTGGCCAAGGACCAGATTGAGATCCCAAGCAACTATAGGGGGCTTGAGCGGAGCAGGCCCCTCCTGAACTGGGCCACCAAAGATTGGACCGAAACAGGCTTTCCCCCACAGCCGCGATGGTAGGCCCCAATCACGCTGAGGTGAATTCGCACCGAATTAGACTTCAGCCCGGAACTGAAGAGATGCAAGAGGTATTCCAGCAGCCAGTCGACAGGGCAGGAGAAGGGGTCCAGCACCCTACCTGTGTACCAAATGGCAAACCGTCACCACTTGAGTGCATAGGCCTTGCACATCGAGTCCTTGCAGGATGCCAGCACAATGTTGATAATGTCCTGGTGGAGAGAAAGCTCCGCGAGGACTACCCTCTCAATATCTACACCATGAGAACCAGGGAGTGGATGTTGGAGTGCAGCAGGGAGCTGCCCTCCTGTGAGATGAGGTCTGGATTGGAGCTCAGGTGGAGAGGCTCCCTCAGCAAGAGCTGCAGCAACAGAGGGAACTATGGCTGCTGAGGCCAGTATGGGGCAACAAAAATCATGGAGTCCCTCTTGACCTGGAGCTTCAAGAGAGTTTTTGTCACAAGCAATATTGGGGGTAAGCATACAGCAGGCACTCCTCCCAGTGGAGTAGAGAGACATTCAAGGCCAGGCTACTGCTGGCCGGCCTCCAAGAGTAGCCTCCTGGGTCCACCTGGGCATTTTGCTCCATGACAAAAAAGGTCCACCACCAGGGTGCCCCACTCTCAGAAGATCCGGTCCAACATTTCCCTCTTGAAGGTCCCACCTAGCAAATTAGGTGGTCCTGATTCAAAATGACAACCAGGTGGTGGTGTTCCACTCATTAGGCTGAAGCACCCAGCTGAGGCAAACCGCTAGGCCGTTGAGCTCACCAGGCAGATAAGTCACCCTGAAATCCATGCAATGGAGCAGATCGAATGTCCAGAGGTGAACAACCTGCCAGCACAGGGGTACAATCCCTTGTCCCCCTGCTTGTTCATACAGAACACCGCTACCTAGTTGTCATTTTGAATAAGGACTACCTGATTTGCCAGGTGTGCACAAAAGGCGCAAAGGGCATTTGCTATGGCCAGAAGCTTGAGGAAAAGAGCAGTTACTCACCTGTAACAGGTGTTCTCCAGGAGCAGCAGGAATCAGTCCTCACATATGGGTGTCATCGGCGCCGATGAAGCCCCAGTGGAGCATTTCCCCAGCTTTCCATGAAAGCCTTTGGGAATGCTGGCACGCATGAGTGGTTCCCTTCCCGCCTAAAGGTGCCATCTTACCTCAGTCAAATGACATAGCTAAGAACAGCACATAAAAATGAAAAATAAACTATGTACAACTGCAACTCCCAGGGGAGGAGGGAGGGTTGTGAGGACTGATTCCTGCTGCTCCTGGAGAACACCTGTTACAGGTGAGTAACTACTCTTTCTCCAGGACCAAGCAGGAAGTCAGTCCTCACATATGGGTGACTCCCAAGCTCTGGGCTACCAGGAACCCAGGCTAAACAAGAGAACTCCCTCTAGTCTCAGCAGCAAAGAAAAGGCTTTTCAAGGACACAACTTCCACCGGTAGCCCAAAAGAGGGCAGGAGTTGCCTAAACCTCAAAGAGATTCCGGAGTACTGCTTGGCCAAAAGCACTGTCCCTACGGGACTCCCTCTCCAGACAGTAATGGGTCGCAAACGTCTGGCTTGAAGACCACGTTGCAGCCCTGCAGATGTCTACCAAGGGCACAGAGCGGAGATGAGCCACTGAGGCAGCCATTGCCCTGACACGATGGGCCGTGACCCGACCCTGCAAAGGAAGGTCAGCCGCCTTGTAAGCCCAGGTGATACAGTCAGCCACTCAGATGGACAAGGTACGCTTGGACACAGCCAACCCCAACATATTGGAGTCAAAGGAGACGAAGAGCTGAGTAGCCCTTCGATGCCCTTGCGTATGGTCAAGGTAGAAGGATAAGGCCCTCCTACAATCCAGGGTATGCAGAACTGCTTCAGCCTGGCTTGCATGAGGCCTAGGGAAGAACGTAGGAAGAACCACCTCCTGATTGAGGTGAAAAGAGGAGACAACCTTTGGGAGGAACTTTGGATGAGTCCTGAGGACTACCCTGTTCCTATAAATCCTGGCGTAAGGCCTATCACAGACCAGGGCCTGAAGCTCACTTACTCTCCTAGCCGAGGTGAGGGCTATCAGGAAGAGAGTCTTCCAGGAAGGGAAGCGTAGAGGGCAAGTAGCCATCGGTTCAAAAGGTGGGCGAGTCAGTTGCTGCAAGACCACATTCAGCTCCCACTCAGGAGCAGGAGGACGGATGGGAGGCTTGAGCAAGAGCAAGCCTCTGAGAAACCAAGGGGTGTCCCGACAGGGAATGTCCTTCCACCAGTGAGTGGTGAGCTGCTAGAGCTGAGAGGTGGACCCGAACAGAATTGGACTTAAGTCCCTGATTGGATAAGTGCAGTAAATACTGAAGCACTACTGGTACCGTACAGGAGAAAGGATCCTCTGTACGCAGCTGACACCAGACAGAAAACCTCTTCCACTTTAGAGCATAGGTTTTCCTAGTGGACTGTTTCCGAGAGACTAGGACAACCTCCTCAACCTCCTGAGGTAGGCCCCAGGGAGCCAAAACTACCCTTGCAGCCTACAGGCCATCAAATTGAGAGCTTTGAGATTGGGGTGCAGAAGGGAACCCCGCTCCTGTGAGAGAAGGTCGGGTTGCAACCCCAGAGGTAGTGGGGAATCCACTGCCAGCTGAAGCAGAAGTGGAAACCAAGGCTGTCTCGGCCACCTGGGAGCTACCAGCAGGACCGAGGCCTTGTCCTGAAGAGTCTTGAAAAGAGTTCGGGCCACCAAGGGCGTGGGAGGAAACGCATATAGGAGGCCCTGAGACCAGGACAACAGAAAAGCAGGCGGTGCTATCCTTAAAGGATGCGGCTGCCTGGAGCAGAACTTGGGCAGTTGCTTGTTCAGTGGACTGGCGAACAGATCTATCCAAGGGAGACCCCACTTCAGGAAGGTATTCTGAACCACCAAGGGATGCAGCTGCCACTCGTGGGGCTGCAGAATTCTACTCAACCGGTCGGCCAGGTAGTTCTCCTGGCCTGGAAGGTACACCGCCTTGAGAAGCATGTTGTGCTTTAGGGCAAAGGTCTTGAGTCTCCTGACAAAGTAGCTGGGACCCAGTCCCGCCCTGTTTGTTCACATAAAACATGGCTACCTGGTTGTCTGTTTGAATCAAGACTGAGCGTTGAGCCAGGGCAGGAGAAAAAGAGAGCTAAGCGGATAGCACAAAGTTCCAGGAGATTGATCTGTTGGGCTGCTTCCCAAGGAGACCAGAGGCCTTGGGTGCACTTTGCAGAGAGGCATCGGTGGTGAGGACCACCGAGTACTCTGGCATTTGGAAGGGCATCCCCTTCAGCAGATTGGGTGGATGTAGCCACCAGCTAAGGGAGGTCAAAAGGGGTTTGGACACCCTTATCCTGTCTCTTAGGCGGCCTGAGGCCTGTGACCACTGAGTCCGAAGGCACCACTGTGCAGGCCTCATACGGAGCCTGGCATTGGGAGTCACATGTACTGTCGAAGCCATGTGGCCCAGAAGCCTGAGGCAGAGTCTGGCGGAGACCAGGGGCTTGTTTAGGAACTGTTTGGCCACGTCCATCAGTCTTTGGGCCCTGTCTTCTGGCAAGAATGCCTTTGCCAGTTGAGAATCTAACCTTGCCCCTATGAACTCCAAGTTCTTGGAGGGGAGCAAAGTGGACTTTGCGAAGTTTATGACAAAGCCCACGTTTTGAAGCAGAGCAATGGTTCTGAGGGTGGCTTGTCTGGCCTCCAGGCACGTCTGACCCCTGATGAGCCAGTCGTCCAGATAGGGAAAGACAAAGATGCCTTGATTTCTCAGGTAGGCCGCAACCACTGCCAGGCACTTGGTAAAGACCCTGGGAGCGGAGGTCAGGCCAAAAGGTAGTACTCTGTGCTGATAATGGGTCCTCCCACAATGAACCTGAGGTACTTTCTGTGGTCTGGATGAATGAGGATGTGAGTGTACGCATCCTTTAGATCTAAGGAGCATAGCCAATCTCCCTGCTGGAGGTAGGGCAGAAGTGTCCCAAGAGTAAGCATCTTGAACTTTTCTTTCTCTAGGAACTTGTTGAGGTTCCTGAGATCCAGAATGGGCCGAAGGCCACCGGTCCTTTTGGGTACCAGGAAATACCTGGAGTAGAAACCGTGACCTTGGAGGGGAGGAGGCACAGGCTCCACCGCCCTGTCTTTCAACAGGCCCTGAAGTTCCTGAAGGAGAAGGGCTGTGTGCAGGGGAGGCCTCAAGGGCTCTCCTGGGAAGTAAGGAAGAGGCAGTTGATGAAAATGCAGGGCATAGCCCTTTTGGATTATGTCCAGCACCCAACTGTCGGTGGTAATGAGAGGCCACTGGTGGGCAAAGAGTACAAGGCGACCGCCTGTGCAGGGCTGGGAGAGCAGGGATGGAGTGGCTATGCTCAAGGAGTCAAAAACCCCCACCCTGCTGAGTGGAAGCAGGGGCAGAAGGCTTGGGGGTCCTCTGCCTACGGGGCCCATTACCCTGGCCCTTGGCTTGCAGACCCTGGGGGGCAGCTTGGGCAGCCGGATACTGAGGGTACTGTTTGTAGGCAGTGCCCTTCCTCGGGTAAAAGGACTTTTTACCCGAGCCCTTCTTCTTGTGTGAAGGGGCAGAGGTCTTCCACGACAGCTTTGTCCGGGTAAGGTGCTCGGTCTCGAGCTGAGTGGCCTTCTCGGTCACAGGTTTGCCAAAAAGGTTCTCACCTCGGCAGGGGACATTGACCAACTTGTCCTGAACCCATGGCTCGAGGTCCGATGACTGGAGCCACGCCTGGCGTCGAGCCGCGATGCCGGCAGCCGCAACTCGGGCCGAAGGCCTCGAAGCCATCGTAGGCGGCGCAGGAAATGAACTTTGAGTATTCCCGAATCCCCGAGGACAAGGTATTAAATCTCTGCAAGGGTTCCCCGCAGAGACCAGCAGAGAATCCGGCCAATTTCTTGGCCAGGTCTCGCAAGTACATGCCCATGTACAGCTGGTAAGACTGGACACGGCAAGCAAGCATAGACCCCTGGAAGCACTTTCTACTGACGCCATCGAGGTTGCGGGCCTCACGGCCGGGGGGCACCGCGGAGTGCATCTTCTGGCTCTTCAGACGATGCATGGCCGATTCCACAACCATGGAATGGTGTGGTAGCTGTGCTTTCTGGAAACCAGGGCTTTTGCGGAGTCGATAGGTGGAATCGACTCGCTTGCTCAGAACCGGCGCCGAGGCCGGTGCCTCCCACATCCGGAAGAGGAGCCGTTCCAGCATTGGAGGAACCGGGACAGTAAAGGCCTCCTTCGGAGGAGAGTCGTACTGTAGAGCATCGAGCTCCTCGGCTCGAGGCTCTTCCTCGGGGTCGGCAGGGATAGCCAAAGCAGCAGCCATATCCCGGACGAACTCCGAGAACCTAGTGTCCTCCGGAGGGGATCTACTCTGGGGCTCAGACTGCGGTGAGTCCGACGGGACGCACCGAGTCTTAAAAGTATCAGGAGACTCCTCGTCCTCCGTCTCCCAGGCGGACTCATCCAAGGAGGAGTCAGGGTCCGACCCCGAGGGGCCCCGAGGCACCGGCATCGACACCCTCGGTCCCGAACGGGAGGTCGAGGGAGACCTCGACCGAGGACGACTTCGAGCCACGAGGGTCTCGAGTATCGGCTCGGTCTCCGGGGTTGACTTAGAAGTCGACGTCCCGGTGGTCAGGGCAGATGCACCAGACAGGCTGGCCATCAGTGCCCGCTGCTGCTCCATGAAGGCAGACAATCTGCTCTCCAAGGCTGTCATCCTGAGACTCAGCTCGGGAGACACAGCAGCCACCGACTCGGGCCCCGGTGGCGCCGGGCCCGACGTCGGCTCTCTGGGAGGAGAATCCACGAGGACTACGGGGCTTAAGTGTCCAGCAGACTCCGGCTCCACGCGAGGAACTTTGGCAGGCTTCTCTTGGTCCATGGGCCCGGGACGGCTGTCGGGGGTCTTAGACCTGGCCCTCGAGGGGCCAGGGACCTCTTCCGACGCCGCCCTCACGAGCCGCTTCTTCCTCTTGCGTTCCCGGTCGGGGGACCCCTTGTCCGAGGAGCTTCGACGGCGCTCGGGATCGGAATCCCGAGATGTTGAGGCCTCAGACAAGGTCCGGGCCCGGCCAGAGGCCGAGTCCGAGAAAAGCCTTTCCTTCTGATGCTGTCGACTTCTGAGTGCCTTGGAAGACATCTTCCCACATGGCGCACACGATTTGGGGTCGTGGTCAGGGCCGAGGCACCAAAGTCAGCAGTCGTGTGTGTCAGTGAGAGACATAAGTTTCTTACACCGATCACACTTTTTGAAACCACTGGAAGCCATCGGGGAAAAAAGAGCCCCTGCGAGGTCAAAAGACTGGCCTTCCAGGGAAAAATGAAAAAAGGGCGCGAACGCCAGCCACGAAGGGCAAAAACCGAAAAAGAAGCTAAACGGGCTCGATACCGGTGTACCGAACCCGGCGGGAGGGGGAACCGGCGTCAAACCGGAGAAAAATAGCGAAAAATCGCTGAAGAAAAAATTACTTTTATCCGGGAGAACAGGACACACGTCCGGTGGGCTTCTCGGAAAAAAAGAGACTGAGGTAAGATGGCACCTTTAGGCGGGAAGGGAACCGCGCATGCGTGCCAGCATTCCCAAAGGCTTTCATGGAAAGCTGGGGAAATGCTCCGCTGGGGCTTCATCGGCGCCAATGACACCCATATGTGAGGACTGACTTCCTGCTTGGTCCTGGAGAATTGATATTACGGCGACTCTCCTGCTCAGACCACAGCCCTTGGATGCTGAGACCATCCAGGTGCACACCCCAGCCGAGCTTGGATGTGTTTATTTATTTATTTATTTTATTTATTTGCATTTCTTATATACCGCACTATTTGCGATCAGCGCGGTTTACATTAAACAAAAACAGTATCCGACAATAAACAAAAGTCAGGTCATTACATTGAACAGGAAAAAGTAACTTGGAGAACAGGGTAAACTATATACATGTGCAGGTGCCTTGAACAGGGTAATTATATACGTGTAAAAATGAAATGAAAGCAGATATTATTAGGTATTGATCATACTTGGGGATACTCTATTCGAGGGTGGCGGGGGTTCAGGGCAGTCAGTGAGGTATTTGGTAAAGAGAAAATGTTTTACGGCCTTCCTGAACTGGCTCAAGTTGGGGATTGCTCTGATATGTGTTCATCGTGATCACCTTGCAGGGTCTGCTGGCTGGAAAGGGAGACCCACAACAGGTTATCTGACTCAAGCCACCATGCCAGGGATTGCACCAGTGGTATGGTGACCACTATTCTGTCTCACAGGGGGCCTGACGCCAGCCTCCATTTTGTAGACAAGTTCACTGGGCCTGCCACATTGAGAGGCAGGCCTGAGGAGTGACATGCACCAGAGCAGCCATATGTCCAAGGGCCCTCTACAACCCGTGGGCCGTGGTGTGGCGCTGACAATGCAATGCACCCACCGCCTCGACAAGGCACTTCAGGCAGTCCGCTGGCAGAAAGGCCTGCGCCTGAGTGGTATCGAGGAGGGCCCCGATGAACTCCAACTGCTGAGATGGATGGAGGTGGGACTTTGGGTAGTTGACTACAAAGTTGAGATCCTCGAGCACCTGAATTGTGAGTGCAACAGACTGCCAAATGACGGCAGACATGGGAGCCTTGATCAGCCAGTTGTACAGATATGGGAAGATAAAGACCCATCCGGGTCTGGAGAAAGGCTGCTTAGGCACAGATAGAAGACCTTCTTGGTATGATGTTGTTTCTGTACTAGGTCTTTGGTCTTTCAAGAGAGCCTGGTGAGAGTCATCTGCTCCTTCTCCAGCTCCTCAGCTTTCTCTTCCATGGGCTTACCCCCTCAGTAGGGGACGTTAGCAATCTTGTCCTGGACCCACTGCTCGAGATCCGAAGACTGCAGCCACGCCAAGTCTAACATGACATCCTTCAGGAACATACTCATCATGTACTGTAAGTCTGGTAAGCTATGATTCTGGCGATCAGCATTGGAACCCTGGAAGCACTTCCTCCCAAGGAGTCCAGGGTCGGAGCCTCGCGACTCGGCAGGACCGAGGAGTGCATCATTGCACTCGTTGCGCACTCTAAGACTGACTCCACTACAATGGAATTGTGGAGTAATTGAGGCTTTTTAAAATCCCAGGGACTTCTGGACCCGGTATAGGGAATTGAGCTGGCAGCTGACGACAGGAAGCATAAGCAATGTCTCCCACAGCTGCAGCAGCAGCTACTGCAGGACACGGTGGATGGGAACCATCATTGCCTCCTGGGGGGCCGAAGGGTATTGGAGAAGTTCTAGTTCCTCCACCCTCAGTTCCTCCTCTGATTCCAGGGAAAAGGGGATGGCCATAGCCATGTCCCTAATGAAGTCCTAGAAGGACATGTCCTTTGGGGGTGACTTGTGCTGCTCAGGAGGAGGGGATGGGTTAGACGGGAGATCTTGGGACCGAAGGTCCGATGCTGTCCATTCCACCTCGGTCTCCCATTCTGATTCAGATTCCAAGAGAAAGTCAAAATAGCCAGAGTCTCCTCGTCCCGCTGGCTCCACGGCTTGGGGGAGGGGGGGGCGCCGATGACCCTTGTGCCACCTGGTGTGCCAATGATGCTGCTCCTGGGCCTCTGACGCATTGGAGAGGGAGATGGGTCCGGCAACAGGAATTGATACTGATCTCCTACCCAATGTCCCTACCTTGGTAGGCAGGGCATGGGTTTCCAGGATTGGCCAGAAGGAGTGCAGTGATGATACATTACACACCACAAAGCCTGCATTCCGCAAGGCTTCCACCGCTGCCAAGTGAGCTTCTAGGGCTTGACGGTGTTTCTTCAGAACAGCCACCTATAAAGGGGCCAATGCTGCAGCTGCGGACATTGGCAATGCCAGCTCAGGAGGGCACCATGATGATAGGAGCATTGGGAGACATCCAGTTGCCCTCCTGGGCACTGGGAGTGGACTCTGCCATTCTGATTGGATCCTCCTGCTGTGGAAGCTTAACAAAGCCGCTCCTGGCCATTGCTCTCCGAATCTCGTCGAGTAGGACTGCGGGAACGCTGCATCTGGAACTTCTCCCGATGCTCACCCTTCAACGTCAACAGGGTCTCTGCAGGAAGACTCCCCTTGCCACCTGGGCCCTTCAGCTCCTAATGAGCACATTACTCCTTCTCCTTGGCCGCCTCCAGACCTTTCACAGGCATTGACGAGGGGGTCGGGGTTGAGGATGCTGAATCAGATTAGCCAAAAAGGGACTCCTTCTGCTTTTTCCAATCTTTCAGTCCTTGGCATGTCATCTGCAAGCAGAGTTTGCAGAATGCTAGCTCGTGGTCAGGCCCAAGGCATTGCAAACACCAATTATTGCAGAAATATTCTTGCCACACTTGGTGCATTTCATAAAGCCACTAGCTGGATAAACATGCCGAAAAACATCACCTCGGCAAAGTCAAACTGAAAAACTGCCATGGGTAGGAAATCACCCCAAAGGGGGAAAAAAACCAAGCAAAGCATTGAAAAAGAACACAAAAAAAATCCTAAAAGGAAAAAATAGCTAACCGACAACAGGCAGGAAAAATAAGAACGAAAAATCCCAGTCACAAGGACCAGAGAGAAAAACTTTTTTTCTGGACTGCAGGAATGTGTCCTAGGGGCGCCACGGAAAAAAGACTGGAGAGTATGGCACTGCAACAAGCAGGAAGGCAGGCGCACATGCGCGGTGTACCTCCCAAAAGCTTCTTTCGGAAGCTGGGGAATATTCTATGTGGGGCTCCGTCAGTGACATCACCGTACATGATGACTTATTTCCTGCTTCTTCAGGGAGAACTCAGTGCTCTTTCAATCTATATTTCTTTTGGTATTTTCCTTAAAAAAACACATTTCTAATTGTTTTTTTCTTATGTGCCACTTCACTGAAGGTAACTAGCATCAGCATTTTCTCCATAATTTTGTTTCAAATGCTTTATCTGAATAAAATTAAGGCTGAAATAGGATGTGATTTTAGATCCAGCCACATAAATGGATGTGGCCGGAATATGTCTAAAAAGCAGCGATATTTAGAAAGGGAAAAGGTAAGTATACTTTCCCTTCTAAAATCAGCCCTTATACATGCAACCAGTGGTGGCAAGCATACATGTATGTTTACATCTGCAGGCATTTTAGCAAAGTACACATGTAAACACCACACTCCATCTCCAGGAACATCTAACTTTATAAACATATAAAAAAGTATATGTGAGATCACACTCTATGTAAACGTTTGTGCATGTATTGTGGTAGGCGACGGCCTATGATCCATGCTAATTGAACTAAGCAGACAGGCCTGAGCAGCTTGACCTGTAACTGAAGCCTGTAGTTAGGCCCAGAGGAATGAAAACCCCCCTGAATGATGACACCATAGAATTGAAACTTAACTCAGTTTAACTGAACATAGCTAAGCAGAAACGAAACTTATAAAAGACAGAAAACAGCTCTAATTGGTACTGATAAGAGAGCACAGCTTCTATGGAATTAATTAACTCTGCAAAAAAGCAAGGTTACAGTGCCCTGCTTCCCATATGTTTTAACAAGCTCAGCGACCTTGGAGGAGAGAAGTAACAAGTTAGAGACACTGACCATTGTAATTGGGACTAGAAGGGGGGCAACCAGGTGCTGGGCCCAGACCAGAGTCCCGATTGGGTAGCCATATCAGTACCGGGACCAATAGATGGGTGAGAGGGGTACTGGGACCAATGAAAAGTTTGCCTATGCTTAGAATGGACAAGAAAGCTATAAAAGTTGTTGTTTTACTAGAAGCCATTGCTCAGCCATTTTGAAATTGCTTATTGCTTGAGCCATGTGCACATTAAACTGGCTTGGATCCTTGAAAAGACTCCTGGATTTATTTATTGCATGCTTATCTGCTGCTACATTCTTGGTGCGTTGGCCGAGAAGTGCGAGTGATGGATAGTGTTCAAGTGAATAAATCCACGTAATTCGCCTTGAGGTTTGGTCCAGTTGGAACCATGCCAATCCGACGCAGGGGAATCTCCCTGGGCCCACCGATCCTCTTGTATCGGAGGGAGTTCTGCCTGGCCTCGGCAGGCACTGAGTCCAGCTGGCTAACACTTCCGACCCGGGGGAGTCCAGGATCCAACTCAGAAGCTTGGGAACCAGATCTGGTAAGTATAGTTTTGAAAACCTGTCTAGACAGATGAGTTAGAACTGCAGTTTGCAAACTTTGGTAAGACTTAAGTCTTTGTTTGAAAATCCTTGCATGAGTATTCGCTAGGTACAGTTGTTATAGAGAATCATGATTCAGCCTGGTCAGAGCAGACAGGACTGGGTTTTTGGTATGTCTAGACAGAAATAGAAAGAGCAGTACTGCCAGTGGAACTTGGAATTTGTAATCTCGAGATATTGGGAATTGGTAAGAGAGCTCTCAAGGAAGGGCCGAGTAACCCCGCATGGGAATTCGCCGGGTGAAACCCTCATCCTTTTTGTAATTGGGAAAAAGACTAGTCAGAATAGATAGAAAGGAATGCATTCTAAGATACGTTGCTAGCATGATTGTGTGAATGAAGTGTGAATGAAAGGTCTGGCAGCACTGACCAAGCGAGAGTGGACTCTGGACTAGCGCAGTTCCTAGTCGGGTGACTGCGTCTAGGTCGCGAAACGGATGAAGCGTTTGATGTATTGTCCGTCCTGTGTATTTGATTTTTGTTATCTGTTGAAACCACGAGTTTCCCTTCTGTTATAAATGTGAGATTATTATGTTGAGTACTTTGTGACAGTTCACTGGTTAAGAAATTGTATTAATAGAGCAGAATGAAGACCCAAAACACCTACGGTCATTTTTAGAAATCAAAAAGCTGGTCTCACCCAGTTGGTTTTAGCACAGTGAAAAAGCTGACAGGGGGCGTGTCTGTGCAGGAGAATGTTTGGTGCTGTTTAACCCTATGCAGGCATGTTTTTCAACGATCTGCTGCTGGACTAATCAGGACAATTATACCTGTTTCTACCTGTTTTTATTCACTTTGTTCTGATAGTAATGTTCCTCCTGCTGTGGTCATGTATTGTGTACCATTCAATAAGAATATTTAGTCAGAATTTTAGTTTTGAAGGTTGTATTAATCATCAGAGCTCCGCAAACAGTTTTTAGTTATATTCTCTGCTCTGTCTGCATTTCTAAGTCAATTGAGCCTGTTATATTGCTGTTACTTTGCAGAAATATCCAGGAGGTGACGGGTTTAGTTCAGTTATAGTGTGTAGGGTAAGATTAGTTATTCCGGTCAGATAGGTATAATATATTTGTGGGCTTAGCTTTGCCCTGTGTTTTATGATTCAAATAGGAAATGATAAAGAACTGTTTTTGTTTTTCCTTTGATCTACAAAGTAATTAGATCACGACTTAACATTGATTTAAATTGTTTTTTTCTGGCATCTCTGTCCATGTGAATGAGAAGTCTCTTTTTATGAGCACAGTTCAATTGTTTCCCCGCGAGCAGAGGGGTGTGGCTTCCACATATCCTTTAAAAAAAAAAAAAAAAGGTTCTGGAGAGACAGCTGGAGACTGCAGGAAATTTCTCCTAGGAATGAAAAGGGACTGCCGATTTGAAAAGTCTCTTCATTTAATCGAAGCGTGATGAATTTATAATTAGTTTTTTCTCTGGTTTCACTAGCTCTGTTTAACCAAAAGTTTTAAAAACAAAGTTTATCTTTTTATGAATGAGTATAAGTCATTTGAATGCATGCTTCCCCTCTGTGCTGGTTACTAATGAACAAATCAGTTAGCTTTTCTGTATTTAAAAAAAAAAGGGAAAGGTGTACTGTATTTTATTGAAAAAAGTATCCGGAATGTCTTTTGAATATCTCCTTCCTAAACTGTAATCTTTTGCAGAGACGTTATTCACCTTAAGTGCAGATTACGGCTGGCAGCTAGTTTCTTCCAGCCATACGTAATAGTTCTCTCTGTTGGGATTGTTGTTTATAACATGTTGCAAAAAAATAGTTTTATATTTGAAGGAATTTATCTAAATTGTATTTATTTAGAATGAGATTATTATGCCTAGTCACAGGAAAATGCAGCCTGACAGACCGCCTTCTGTCTGTTGTTAACTACGTCACCATGGGGGGAGGAAGGGGGGTCAGAGTCCATGCAGATTCCAGAGTTACTTCATGGCCCCGTAGTTTCCCAAAATCCTGCCTGTTTATTTCCCTGAGCTCTGCCATCATCCCGGGCAGAGCCTGGAACAAGGGGGGGGGGGGGGGGAGGGGGGTTGACTTCTCCCTACAGATTCCCAAGTAGTTTGCTAGCCACCTCTGCAACAGGGGAATGTCCACCCCCTCCGGACTAGAAGTGAAAGTCAGCTGACCAGACTTGTTTAGAACTGAAAAAAACTGCATTATACACTGAGAAGTTTTAGGACTTGATTGAACTAATGAACGGAAATTGCAAAGAACTGGATGAATTTGCGGGCATAATGGTTAAATGAAAGTTAATCAGAGGGTGTGTGTGAATTGTGAAAATAAATGTAACAGAGAAAGTGAATGATATTTTAGTTGAATGATGTGAGGAGATTATCCTAATCGAAGGAACAGAGGAAGTGAAAAACTGGGTGTGAGTACGCCCATTATAGAAAAAGAAGGACATTAGAGAAGTGAATGCCCGTATCTTGACTCCCGAGGGAGTACTTGATTGCAAAGTCATAAAACAATAAACCAAGCACAGTGTTTCAGCACGAGAGTGAAGCAGCTATAGCGTGAGTGGCAGCCGAAGAGGGCTACAGCATGGATGAAGACTAGGCCAGACCGGACTCTCCAGTTTCCCTGGGTCCCCAGGAGTCAGTCTGAAAAATAGGGGACCAATATATGGACTTTTATGGGGGATACAGGAGCAGAATACTAAAGCCAGTAGCCCCTGTGTTTTTCTCGCAAAGCCTTTTCTGCAGAACCACATGTGTGAACTAGAAAAAAAAAATAATAATAATAATGTACCAGTTCCTGTATATGCCTGAATGCCCTATTCCATTTTTGGAGCCGAGATCTGCTTGCAAAGCTTCAAGCACAGATATCCTCTGTTGAAGGAAGAAAAAAATGAAACTCAAACTGTCCCCAAGAAGAAGAATGGCGGTTCTATTCACCTGCATCCAAAGCAACAAGCTGTACACTTACCAACCTCATAGCCCCACCTGGAGGATGGGCAGAAGATAATCCACCTGGCCTAGCGAAGAACATAGCCCCTGCCATTGTCACCCTCAAGCCAGTCAAGAAGCCTGGGACAGGTGATTACCGCCCAGTGCAGGATCTAAGAAGAATGAATGATGCAGCTGAAACTATACAACCAGTGGTACCAAAATCCTTATATTCTCTTGGAACTGATCTCTGCTGAAGCTATACATTTCATCATTCTGGACTTAAAAAGATGCCTTTTTCTGTATACGCTTAGCCCAAGACCCCACTACAAGGAGGCGGGGCCAACTCATCTGGACAAGATTACCTCAAGAATTCAAGAACTCGCCTCACTCAGCAAAAGATTTGACAAGTTATCCAGAAACTCAAAAAAAAAAAAAAAAGAAAAAATTCTACTTCAATATGTGGACAACTTGCTCATAACCACCAACTCAGAAAGTGAATGTCCACCAGCCACCAGTGAACTCTTGCACCTTTTTAATGAGGCTGGATACAAAGTCTCAAGAGCCAAAGCATAATTATGTCAAACAAGTTAAATACCTAGGATTCCAGTTGTCCAGCGGAATTCGACGCCTGGAACCCTTACCAGAACGCAAAGCAGCTGTATGCAGTATTCCTACTCCAATCACCAGGAGGCAAGTGAGAGCCTTCTTGGGTGCCACAGAGTATGTTGTATATGGATCCCCAATTTTGCGCTGCTAGAGAAAAAAAACCATTGTATCAAGCTATCAAAGGAATGGAAATGTCTCCAGAGGAATGGGGACTTGAACAGGATGCAGTCTTTTGATCTTTGAAAAAAACACTCTGATGTTGTCACCAATTCTGGGTCTACCAGATGTCCAGAAAACCTTACAGTCTCTATGTTCATGAGTCGCAAGGAAATGTTCTGGGAGTGTTGACTCAATCTCTTGGACCTTATTTGAGAAGCTGTTACAGCTACAGCCTTCCTAGTAAGCAAAAACTAAAAGAAAAATCCCTTTACAAAGGAAATTACTAGCTAACAAATCTATGAATGTTGAAATATTAGAGTATGTTGTGTGAAAACCCCAGATACAACTGAAGGGTCAGTCAAGCTTTCAATCCTGCTATGTTGTTATCAGTTGGTCTTGATCCCCTGATCATGACTGTTTAGAAATTATGGACACTGTATTCTCAAGCCACCTGGATTTGACTGATGTCCCTCTGGAGAACCCTGAACAGACTTTCTTTGTGGCTGAAGGCAGTTTCATCATCAATGGACATTGTTGTGCTAGATATGCAGTAGTGACCCCTGATTTGGTAGTTGAGTCCTCAGCCCTGGCCCCAGAAACTTCACCACAGAAAGCTGAACTGATAGTCCTCACTAGAGCACTAACAATAGGAAAAGAGCCCTGTCTAAATGTGTACCCAGATTTCAAGTATACCCTTACAACCTTGCATGCATATGGGCCCCTGTACAAAGAATGAGGGTGGATAACCTTAGGAAGCAAGTCCATTAAGTATAGCCCCAAGATATTGATATTAATAGATACATACTGCCTATAGATCTCAGAATTTAGGAAAAGTAGAATGTGTGAATAGAACCCTGAAATCTCAGTTGTCTAAACTTTGCCAAGAGGTTTACCTGAAGTGGCCCTAGGTTCTTCCTATAGCCCTTCTTAGGATATACTTAGCCCCTGCTAAGTCTTTAGGAGTTTTCCCTTTTGAAATTCTGTATGCGCAACCCCTGCCTATTGTATAGGAAATAAAAGGAGATATGAGACAGATAGGATCTGAAATTATTAGACATGAACTATTGGTTTTAAGTTCTGTTTTGCAGGAGTCTTCATACCTGAGTACAAAATCGATTACTCATCAATTTGCCTGCACCCCTGCATCCTTTCAAGCCTGGAGTCTCGGTGTGGATCAAAGAGTGGAGAAAGATACTGTTAGCCCTGCATTGGAGGGGACCCTATGTCGTCATCCTGTCAACAACTCCAACTGCAGTAAAAGTCGCAGAATTTGAACCTTGGACCCATCATAATCAAGTGAAGCCAGCAGCTGCTCTTGAACCTGATCACTGGACTACTGTACAGCATCCTGAGACTCCATTGCACCTCACCCTACGACAACAACCACGGACCTAAGACTTATTGGTCCCTCAGAAACTGCACTATTTCAAGACTGTTTGTTTATCTGAAGGTAAGCCTCGCATCTGAAAAAACCTGCAATCATCAGAAAGAGACTGTGTTGTGTTAAGAAATTGAATCTTCTAAGAGACTGTGTTTAAATACTCTGAAAAGACTGTTTTGATCTCCTAAAGAGTGAACTGCTCTAAGGAAGCAATAATAGCCTAAGAGACTATGCTATGATATTTTAAGAAATTGAGACATCCCAGAGGACAGTGATACTTTGGAATCTACAGCCCTACTCCTGCCAAAAAGCTGGTAGGTCTACGTACGGCAGAAGCTTGAGGATCTACAATCAACCCTACATCTGTTATCTGTTGTGGAAGTCGACAGTTCCACCAATTTTCCAGAGACTATGCCCATTATGAATTATTATTATTGCTTTATTTTGGCAGCAGCCTTGGAGTGCTTTGAAATGACTTTTGCCTTATCTCCCTGGGCAGCCTGTATAAGTACAACATGAACTGGACCGAAGGTCACTCAGACCTTGTTTTATCATTCTTCCTATACTTGCATTGGTATACTCTCCAATCCAAAAATTGTTCTAGATCTTGACTTTCTACAAGGCTATGCAAGCCACCGTTGCAATTCCTCATACCACCACCAGAACTTGTTTCTTGAACTTACTGGAGCAATAGCATCTAGTCTCCACACTTCTGACTGTTTCTATTGTGGAGGAACTAAGATGGGAGATCAGTGGCCCTGGGAGACGCAAGAACTGAACTATTCTATCCTATACAATCAGACTGATTTACATAATACTACTAGTGAGTGGGTATTGGCCCACCCCATTGTTGACAGTTTGTGTTTTGTTCGGACTGGACCACAATCTACTACGAAGGATGGACAGCTGGTCTGTCTAAATCAGAAGCTTTACGACAGCACAACAAAGATGCAACCGAACCTTCTAATCCTTTAGTTCTTTTTCCCACTCTTGCCAAACTATGGACTTTGACTATCTGCCTGTTGCTCCCTTGTTTCTTGCCATTTTGCTTGCAAATGATAACTTCAGTTATTAATAACACTGTAGAGCGTAAGACAGCTACAAAGATATTAGCTATGTGAACTTACTACCCTATACCACAGAGTGATACCTTTACCTAGTATTATGTGATTTGATTCTCACACCTTATTAACATGCGGGTGAGAATAATCAAAGGGGGGAATGTGGTAGGCGACGGCCTATGATCCATGCTAATTGAACTAAGCAGACAGGCCTGAGCAGCTTGACCTGTAACTGAAGCCTGTAGTTAGGCCCAGAGGAATGAAAACCCCCCTGAATGATGACACCATAGAATTGAAACTTAACTCAGTTTAACTGAACATAGCTAAGCAGAAACGAAACTTATAAAAGACAGAAAACAGCTCTAATTGGTACTGATAAGAGAGCACAGCTTCTATGGAATTAATTAACTCTGCAAAAAAGCAAGGTTACAGTGCCCTGCTTCCCATATGTTTTAACAAGCTCAGCGACCTTGGAGGAGAGAAGTAACAAGTTAGAGACACTGACCATTGTAATTGGGACTAGAAGGGGGGCAACCAGGTGCTGGGCCCAGACCAGAGTCCCGATTGGGTAGCCATATCAGTACCGGGACCAATAGATGGGTGAGAGGGGTACTGGGACCAATGAAAAGTTTGCCTATGCTTAGAATGGACAAGAAAGCTATAAAAGTTGTTGTTTTACTAGAAGCCATTGCTCAGCCATTTTGAAATTGCTTATTGCTTGAGCCATGTGCACATTAAACTGGCTTGGATCCTTGAAAAGACTCCTGGATTTATTTATTGCATGCTTATCTGCTGCTACAGTATAGGGTAGCAAACTTTGCATAACACACTTTTTATGTGTAAAAACGGCTTTTGCATGTTAAAAGTCTTTCTAAAATTATCCTTAGCAGTAATTCAACCTCCCTTCAACCCAGCACTTTGCTCAACCAGTACACACTCCAAATAATCTGTATTAATCCTTAAACGCAATATTAAAAACAATCAAAGACTGAAATATACTAATCTATTAGTACTGAAATCCATTGGACTGACCAGAACCACTGAATTCATGACTTACTGTGGGAACCTCTATTACTATTTGCTCATACACCCAATATATCACATCGAGCAAATCAAAGTTATTACACTTTATGGCCTGGCTTCAGCGAATTTAGGGCCCCTTTTATTAAAGCCCGTTAGCTGGTCAACATGTATTTTAACACTTGGCAACTGGCAGTTGGGAGCACTAATGTGCAATATGTCTGCTACTGTGGTAGGCTATGGCCTGTAAACTAGGCCTAGACCCCAACCCCCACCTGGGATTAGTGCTGAAAAGAATCAGAGTTTGAGAATCTGCTTTAAACTGCTTTTGAGAAGTTTGTATAATTCCTTTATGCTGATGATGGAAATGTTCCTGCATTCTCTGAGCTAGAAATGGCCTTGAAGTAGAAATGTAACTATACCTAAAAACTGTGCCTTTGTTAGAATAGTCTGAGAGGGGGGGAACAGGGAGCTAGGCCCAGAGAGGGTCCCCGATTGGACGGGTGCAAGGGGCATTGGGACCAATAGAAAGGTTGCCCCTATCAAATTGTAAAAATTGTATATAAGGAATTTGCTTCTGTACTTCGTTGCTCAGTCTCTTTTGGACATGCTCCTGTCTGAGCCTGTGCACAATAAATTGGCTTGGATCCTTCAACTGACTCCTGGTATTATTTATTGTGTGCACTTCGCTGCTACATTTCCTGGTGCGTTGGGCCGGGAGGTGCGAGTAGTGGATGGTATTCAAGTGAATATACCACGTTTTACCGCCTCAAGGTTTGGTCAGGCTGGAACCGTGTCTGGCCGACCGCAGGGGAAGCCTCAGGCGCCACTGGTCCTCTTGCATCGGAGAGGATTCTGCCTTGCCTCGGCGGACTACTAGGTCCGGCCGGCCAACACCTCCGAACCCGATGGGGAGTCCGGGATTCAACCCAAGAACTGGTTCTGTATCGGGTACCGGATCCGGTGAGTAGAAATTTCTTTGCTCCTCAGTCAGTTAGTTTTGGGGACGTCTTGCATGAAATTTCTTTGCTCCTCAGTCAGTTAGTTTTGGGTACGTCTTGCATGAGTATACGCGAGACTGAATTGGTATGGGAATATCGTACTGGGAGACTGATCACCTCTCAGGGCAGTCCTAGTACGTCTCGCATGGTAAATGCGCGAGACCGAAGCCACAGCCCTTGATAAAACAGGCAGCCCTAGTACGTCTTGCATGAGTATGCGCAAGACTGAAACCGCTGTTCTTGGTTAGTCAGAAAGGCCTGGGAATTTGGAAAAACATTGCTAGCATGTCTGTTTGTGTCTCCCTCTGTTTCTAGGGCTGCCCGGACCCCTTACCGGCAGTCAGATCACCCGCACCCTCTGTCTGTTGTCTAACCACGGGTTTCACTCCTGGTATAATGTAAGGTTATTAATTAAGTAACAGTACTGAGAAAAGGGAAAAAAAACCTCAGGAGTCACTTTAAGGAATCGAGTCTAAGCACAGCACAGAGCTGTTTCAGTGATTTAATTCTTCAGCACAGCGTGAGAGATGGTATCTCTAGCAAGCAGAGGGAGAAGGGGTGTGTCTTTCACACAGCCCGCAGAAAGGAATGTCTCAAGTATCTTGGAAAGTTTCAGTATCCTTTAAGTTCTTATTAACCCCTTTGGATCTCCTCAACTGTTTTAGTTATATCTCTGCCCTGCCTGTATTGTTACTTCACCTGTACCTGTAATATTAGTTTGCTGGTTATATCTCAGCCCTGCCTGTATTTCTACATCAACTGTTCCTGTTATATTATTATTTTTATTTTTTTATTTATTCTCTGATTTATGGGGGAAACCTGAACGGCTTAGAGGTCCGAGTACGGACCAAGGGAGGAGGAAAGCGTTAATTTTACAGTTGCTGAATGAGTGAGACAGTGATTTCTGTGGGATTTGAGAGAGAGAAACCTGAATGAGTGAGAGAGAGACAAAGGTTTTGAACAGCATGGGAGGGGGTGTATCTATACTGAGCCTTCTGCAGTGTCTCCTTAAGAACTTTAAGAGGTGTTTCTCTGGTGATTATGTAATTGTAATGAACCTCAGGTCGATGGGAAGTTTTATGAGAACGGGAATGCCCCCCCCCCCTGTCTTTATAGAGTGCACCCAGAGGAACACTGCCACATAGTTCTGTCAAGCTGGGAATTTTGGATTTTGCTGGCATGTCTGTTTGTGTATGTGTGAATGAGAGGTCTTGAAACACAGACCAAGCAAGTGCGGACTCCTGATTAGCGCAGTTCCTGGCCGGGCGACCGCGCCCAGGTCACGAAAAGGAGGAAGCGTTTGGTGTTTGTCTACCTATTTGTTCCTAGGGCTCTACGGACCCCTTACCTGCAGCCCGACCACACACCCCTACTGTCTGTTGTTGTGTACGTCATAATGGGAGGATCGGAGTCCACGCAAACTCCGTTGAAATGTATGATCAAGAATTTCAGTAAGGGATTTGCCGGAGACTATGGAATAAAACTGTCTCCGTCCAGATTAAAAATGCTCTGTGAAAGGGAGTGGCCCGTTCTGATCGCTTAATGGCCCCCTGAGGGTATCTTTGATGTTAGTATTGTATCTAGAGTACACCAGATGGTCCGAAAAGACAGCCCTGACCAGTTCCTCTATATAGATTCCTGGTTAAGTATTTGTGAAAAAGAGCCCCCTGGATGAAGCGTTATGAGGAACAGTGTAGGACATTGGTAGCGACCACAAGGGGGCCCCGTATGTCTGGAAAAGAGAAACTGCCCATTTATTCCGTCCCAGAATCTCCAGACATTCCAACCCGTCCATCCCAGTATCTGTATAGGCCAGTCCCCTCAGCTCCGCCACCACCCCGGGCAGAGCCTGGTGCAGAAGGATACCCCCCTGCAGATGTACCCCTAGTCCACCAACCACCTCCGCAGCAGGAGGATGCGCACCCCCTCTCGGCCGGAAGCCCCATCTTCATTCAGAGTGCCTCGGGAGGACCGCTATGCACCGATGACACTGAAAGCAGGGATTCATTTGCCAGTTTAGGGTCACTTACGGCAGAAGCCCAAAGCCAGGGAGCAGCATTCCAACAATCCAGACCACCTTATATTTTCAGAAGTACAACAGGAAGTCAGAGGGATGGTCACGTTATGTCGTTGCGCCAGGTCCAAGGCCTACCCACTCTTGATAACCAGGGCCAGGTTGTGGTGGGACCAACTAGCTTTGTCTATGTGCCTTTTTCCACTACTGATTTATTGAACTGGAAGACGCATTATGCATCATATACTGAGAAGCCCCAAGAATTGATTGACTTAATGTCTAGTATTATGCAGACCCATCAGCCTACCTAGTCTGATTGTCGCCAGCTCCTGTCTACTCTTTTCACTACTGAAGAGCGGGCACGGATTGTGCAAGCATCCACCCGATGGTTAGAAGAAAATTCCGTAGGTGAAGTAGGCCTAAATCCCCGGCAAGCAGCTGCCGTGGATTTTCCAAATGACGATCCTAGATGGGATCCGAACAGTGCCGATGGGGCAGCGGCCCTCAATCGATTCCGCCAGGCCCTACTACAAGGCCTGAAGAAAGGAGGCCAGAAGGCCATGAATATCGGAAAGGTATCAGAAGTCCTCCAGCGTCCAGATGAGAGCCCAGCGGCTTTCTATGAATGCTTATCTGAAGCTTATAGACTCTATACCCCATATGACCCGGCGGCCCAGGAAAATTTGCGCATGGTAAATGCGACCTTTGTGAGTAAGTCCCAGGGAGACATAAAACGGAAACTGCAAAGGTTAGAAGGGTTTGCGGGCATGAACGCGGCCCAGTTAATGGAAGTTGCACAGAAGTGTTTGTGAATCCTGACCGAGAACCTCAGAGGGAGAGTGAACGTAAAATAAAGGAGAAAGCTGATTTCCTTGCAGCAGCTTTAGGTGAACAACGAGGAGGAAGTGCCTCAAACAGAAGGATCCGAGGACGTGGGAGGGGCCGAGGGAATAGTTGGCCCCCAGTGGGTGTGAATCAATGTGCCTACTGTAGAGAAGAAGGACATTGGAAGAATGAGTGTCCGAACCTTGACTCCGCCTCCTGGAGGGGAGGAGGGAGCACTTGGAGAGCAGGGGGATGATTCCAGAGTCATGGAGGAATGCGCCGCACACAGTTCCGACAAGATGAAGCAGCTATGGAGGGAATGGCAGCCGAAGGGGGCTACAGCATGTATGAAGACTAGGCCAGACCGGGCTCCAAGTTTCCTCTGGGTCCCCAGGAGCCTATGGTCAGTTTGAAAATTGGGGACCAATATATGGTGGATACAGGGGCTGAACATTCGGTGGTGGCAAAGCCAGTGGCCCCTCTGTCTTCTCGATCCATCACCATTGTCGGAGCTACTAGAACTAGAGCCACTAAACCTTTCTTGCAGAACCGCACCTGTGAACTAGGGGGATGGAAGATAACACACCAGTTCCTGTACATGCCTGAATGCCCAATTCCCCTTTTGGGCCACTAAGCTCCAGGTGCAGATATCCTTTGCTGAAGGGGGAGAAATGGAAATGACTCTGAACTCGAAGTCTGCTGGCCTGATGGTGTTGACTGTCCACCGAGAAGAAGAATGGCGGTTCTATAGCACATCTCCGACCAAGGCAGCCAGATCCCGTATACCCACCAGTGTTTTAGCTCCGCCCAAGGTGTGGGCGGAGGATAATCCTCCGGGCCTAGTGAAGAATGTAGCCCCTGTTTTCGTCACCATCAAACCAGGAGTGGAACCAGTGCATGTAAGACAATACCCTCTTCCGCGACCAGCGATTGAAGGCATTCACTGTCATCTAATGGAATTATTAAAGTATGGACTTCTCAGAATGTGTCAATCGCCCTGGAATACCCCCCTCCTCCCTGTCAAGAAGCCTGGGACAGGTGATTACCACCCAGTGCAGGATTTGAGACAAGTAAATGACGCATTTGTGACCATACATCCAGTAGTGCCAAACCCTTATACTCTCCTGGGACTGATCCCCGCTGAAGCTACTCATTTCACCGTCCTGGACTTGAAAGATTCGTTCTTCTGTATACGTTTAGCACCAACCAGTCAACTTCTGTTCGCCTTTGAATGGGAGGACCCTACTACCGGAAGGCGAGGTCAACTCACCTGGACTCGATTACCCCAAGGATTCAAGAACTCACCTACTCTCTTCAGTGCTGCTCTCAACCAAGATCTTTCAAGTTACTCTGTCATGCCCGGGAAAAGAGTCCTTCTACAATATGTAGATGATCTGCTGATAGCCACCAACTCTAAAAATGAATGCTTGCAAGCCACCAGTGACCTCCTGCATCTTCTGAGCGAAGCCGGATACAAGGTCTCAAGGGCCAAGGCTCAGCTATGCCAGACTGAGGTTAAATATTTGGGATTTCATCTGTCCAACGGGGTTCGACGAATAGGACCAGAGCGGAAGGAAGCTGTGTGTTGCATCCCTACCCTGACCACTAGAAAGCAAGTAAGGGCTTTCTTGGGAGCTGCAGGCTACTGTCAAATATGGATACCCAACTTTGCGCTGTTGGCAAAGCCATTGTATCAAGCTACCAAAGGAATGGAACGATCTCCCTTGGAATGGGGACCAGAGCAGGATGCAGCATTTCGATCCTTGAAAGCAGCCTTGATGTCATCACCAGCTCTGGGGCTGCCAGACGTACAGAAACCATTTTGCCTATATGTCCATGAGTCAAGTGGAAATGGTCTGGGTGTATTGACTCAGCCTCTCGGATCCTGGCAGCGACCTGTAGCGTATCTATCCAAACAACTGGACACCTTGCCTGAGAGCCGTTGCAGCTACAGCTCTCTTGGTGAGTGAAGCCGACAAGCTCACCCTGGGTCAGAGTCTCCAAGTTACAGTACCACACTCTGTCCTAACCCTCATGGAGCACAAAGGAAATTATTGGTTCACGAATTCCCAAATGCTGAAGTACCAAAGTATGTTATGTGAAAACCCCCGATTGCAGTTGATCGTCAGTCAAGCTTTGAACCCTGCTACGCTGTTGCCAATTGGTCCAGGTCCACCCGATCATGATTGCTTGGAAATTATGGACACTGTATTCTCAAGTTGCCCTGATCTAACTGATGTCCCATTAAATGACCCTGAACGAACTTTCTTCGTGGATGGAAGTAGTCTTGTCATCGACGGACGACGATGTGCGGGCTATGCAGTGGTGACCCTGATCATGGTAATAGAATCATCAGCTTTGGCCCCGGGGACTTCAGCACAGAAAGCTGAATTGATAGCCCTCACTAGGGCACTGATAATAGGGACAGGGTTCTGCCTAAATGTGTACACAGATTATAAGTATGCCTTCACAACATTGCACGCACATGGAGCCCTATACAAGGAACGTGGGTTAATAACCTCGGGAGGCAAGTCCATCAAGTATGGCCCTGAGATATTAACATTACTAGATGCTGTTATGGGCCCCTAAACAAGTTGCAGTGATGCACTGCCAAGGTCATCAGATAGGGGAAGGAGAGGTTTCATGAGGAAATAGATTTGCTGACGCTTCGGCTCGAGAAGCGGCCACAACTGGACAAGTTCCTGCCACTAGTATTACAGTCCAGGCAGCTATATTTCCAGTGCCCCTCAGTGCATGGACTCCCCGATATACTTCCAAAGAGTTAGACTATTATTGTCAAGAGGAAAGGGAAGTGTTATCAGAAACCGGATGGATAGTGCTACCGCTGCCAGCGGGTGGTCTTCCTCCAGGTCCAACTGTGATCCCTGAAGCATTAGGTCCAGCATTTGTCCAAGCTTTCCACCAAGCCACACATTATGGGAAAACTGCAATGGAAAAAGCTCTCATACCCCATTTCTGTATCTCATTATTAGGACCCCTGTCAGCCTCAGTAGCCCGCAAATGTGTAACCTGTGCAAAGAACAATGCCCGGCAGGGTCCCAACCTGCCCCCAAGAGTTCAGTCAGTAGGAGTTACCCCCATGGGAAATATCCAGGTGGACTTCGCAGAAATGCCACATGCGAATGGATATCATTACCTGTCGGTTGTGGTTTGTAGATTCTCTGGTTGGGTGGAAGCTTTCCCCACCAGGACTGAGAAAGCCAGGGAAGTCACCAAAGTTCTACTCCATGAAATCATTCCCCGGTTTGGTATGCCATTAGTTATGGGATCGGACAATGGTCCCTCATTTGTATCTCAGGTGACTCAGCAGTTAACCCAAGCTCTATAAGTACAATGGAAATTACATTGTGCATACAGACCCCAAAGTTCGGGAAAAGTGGAACGTATGAATCGCACCTTGAAGTCCCAGTTGTCTAAACTCTGTCAGGAAACTCACCTGAAGTGGCCCCAGGTTCTTCCTATAGCCCTTCTCAGGATACGTTCAGCCCCCACCAAGTCGTTAGGAGTTTCCCCTTTTGAGGTCTTGTATGGGCGACCTCCGCCCATTGTCCAAGGGATAAAAGGGGATATGAGTCAGATTGGGTCCGAAATCACTAGACAAGATCTATTGGCTCTAGGTTCTGTCTTGCAGAGTCTCCATGCATGGGTACAAGACCAGCTGCCCATTAACCTGACTGAACCACTGCATCCCTATAAGCCTGGAGCCTCGGTGTGGGTCAAGGAGTGGAGGAAGACACCGTTAGCACCTCACTGGAAAGGACCGTATGTCGTCATATTGTCGACCCCCTACAGCAATCAAGGTTGCGGAATTAGAACCTTGGATCCATCACAGTCGGGTAAAGCCAGCAGCAGCTACCGAACTTCGTCCCTGGACTTCAACCACCAACCCAGCAACACCACTGCGGCTCATGCTGCGACGTCAACCACTGCTGTGAGAGTCTACAGCCCTACTTCTGCCACCTACCGGACGCTGGCAGGTCCACGTATGGCAGAAGCTTGAGGAATCTACTACCCTACTCCTGTCACAAATTGGAAGCTGACAGGTCAATGTACGGTGGAAGCTATAAAGGAAGAGAACTTAAGTGAAAGATTTGCAGTTTTTAAGAGAAATTTATTAAGATCTTGTAATCATGATATATCTATGTTGTACTTGCGGTAGCCCTGGGGCCCCTTAGAATGACCACTGATATACCTCCTTGTATCACATGTTATGGACCAGCCACATGGGTGAATGATGTGTCCTGGGGATACCGCACTCCTGTTTAGGTTTGAAGACTATTGTGTTTGCAGTTTTACTAATGATAGCTATGTGTCTGCTCCTTCCATGCATCCTGCCTTTATGCCTGCGTATGTTTACCTCCATCATTGATAGTACGGTTGAACATAAGACAGCGGCCAGAGTACTAGCTATGTGGCAGTACCAGGCCTTGCCTCAGGAGGAAGCACCAGTTTGAGGAGAATATGCTATGTGATTTTTTCCTCACCCCTTTTTAGGTGAGGTGAGAATAATCAAAGGGGGGAATGTGGTAGCAGCGAAGTGCATGCAATGAATAAAACCAGGAGTCAGTTCAGGGTCCAAGCCAATTTATTGTGCATAGGCTCAGACAGGAGAGTATCCAAAAAGGACTGAGCAATGGAGTAAAGGAGCAAATTCCTTATATACAATCTTTACAGTTTGATACAGGCAAACTTTCTATTGGTCCCAATGCCCCTTGCACCTGTCCAATCGGGGACCCTCTCTGGGCCTAGCTCCCTGTTCCCCCTTCTCAGGCTATTCTAACAAAGGCATAGTCTTAGATATTGATACATTTCTACTTCAAGGACATTTCTAGCTCAGAGAATGCAAGACTAGTTCTATCATCAGCATAAAGGAATTATACCAAATTTTGAAAAGCAGTTTAAAGCAGTTTCAGCCAGTTTCTCAGACTCAGGTTATTCTCAGCACTACTCTCAGGTGGGGGTTAGGATCTAGGCCTAGTTTACAGGTCATAGCCTACCACATTCCCCCCTTTGATTATTCTCAACCTGAATAAAAGAGGGTGTGAATATAATCACATATTGAACACGCTTCAAAGTGATGCTTCTTCTTGGGGTAGAGCCTGATACTTCCACATGGCTAGTACCCGGGTTGCTGTCTTACGTTCAACTGTACTATCAATAATGGAGGTTAACATACGTAAGCAAAGAGGCAGAAAACATGGAAGGAGTAAACACATAGCTACTATGATTAATACTGCAAACATAATTGTCTTCAATCCTCCTAGCCCTGAAAATAGGGTTCCAGACCATCCATTGAGGTCCAATCCATTCCAAGTCAGAACTGGGACATGGGCTAACCTACGAATGTCATCAGCAATGTCTTCAACAACCTGACCTTGATCATCAATCTGCAAACAGCAATTAGTTAGATCAAATTTTCCACACACCCCACCCTCAGATGCTAGTAAATAATCAAGTGCTAAGCGGTTCTGGTAAATGGCTGTACGCATTTGGGTACTTTGCTTGGCTAAAAGAGTTAGCGCTTTACTTGTTTCATTAGTTATAATTTCTACAACAGCTTGTATGCGGATAATACGATTCAGCATATAAATAGGAGTGCGGTATCCCCAGGTCCCATCTTGCGCCCAAGTAGCTGGCCCATAATAGGCAATAATTCTTTCAGGTGGCCACTCATCACCTTCCCACTTGTCCCACTGACCTATCTTCAAAGTGCTGCGCTTCTGTCAAATATTGTAGATGGGGAAGCCGAGCTGCTCCCCTTGAGAGATGGGAATGAGAAAGAAAGAAGGTCGTATTGTTCCCATATAACATGCCCCACCCCAGTTATTAGGGAGTCAAGCATATGCCCGGGTGCCACAAATCCAATAAAGGCCAGGAGGGGCTTCCCAAGTATTGGAGGAGGTGAGGTCACTTGGGGCAAAAGTAGGTGTCTTCTGATGCTTTGACATAACTAGTTGAGGTATGTGTCCCGGTGCATTTTCCCCACTTATATGCTCCTTCGGAGCACATGTATTTTTCATCATAGTAATAACTGCACTCTTGGTCAACAGATCCACAGCTATAGTAGCCGTTTCTATTAATGGCATCACAATCATCAAAGTAGAGAGGGGCTGCTTTTGTTGGATCTGCGAGTTGACGTGTGGCATTCAGGAGGGCCCCATCCTCATCGTTCCATTGCAGCTCTAGAACATGATATGAGGGGTTTTGTCGGGGGTTAAAACAAGTTCTCACCCTCCCTCTAGTACAGATACTTAATTCCGTACCATTATATACACATCGGCTAATCACACTAGTACAGGTGTAGTAAGAGTGATAATGTAAAGTTTGGGTAATCTTTGTCCCGATCCGGGTAGTAGTGATACAGGCCGCACAGGGAGATACGGCAAAAGTCATTCAAAGGGTCCTAGGGTTACCGCAAGTACAATATAAACACATAGAGGTAACATGATTACAATATTTCAATGAGTTTGTTTAGAAATTACAAAGTCTTTATTGAAGTTCTCTTTCTCCACAGCTTCCACCGTATGTAGACCTGTCAGCTTCTGGTTGGTGACAGGAGTAGGGTTGCAGATTCCTCAAGCTTCGGCCGTACGTAGACCTGCCAGCTTCCCGATGGGTGGCAGGAGTAGGGCTGTAGACTCTCACAGCAGTGGTTGTCACCACATAAGTCGCAATGGCGAGTCTGGGTTGTTTGTTGATGTCCAGTGACAAAGTTCAGTAGATGCCGCTGGCTTTACTCGACTGTGGTGAATCCAAGGTTCCAATTCTGCAACCTTAACTACTGTAGGGGTTGATAGTATGACGACATAAGGTCCCTTCCAATGAGGTGCTAACGGTGTCTTCCTCCACTCTTTGACCCACACCGAGGCTCCAGGCTTGAAGGGATGCAGCGGCTCGGTCAGACTGATGGGCAACTGGTCTTGTACCCATGCATGGAGACTCTGCAAAACAGAACCTAGAGCCAATAGTTCTTGTCTAGTGATTTCAGATCCAATCTGACTCATATCTCCTTTAATCCCTTGGACTATGGGCGGAGAGCGTCCATATAGGATCTCAAAAGGGGAAACTCCTAATGACTTGGTGGGAGCTGAGCGTATCCTGAGGAGAGCTATAGGGAGAACCTGTGGCCACTTTAGGTGAGCTTCCTGACAAAGTTTGGACAGCTGGGATTTCAGGGTGCGATTCATACGTTCTACCTTCCCCGAGCTCTGGTGCCTGTATGCTGCATGTAACTTCCATTGTACTTGCAGTGCTCGGGCTAACTGCTGGGTTCCTTGAGATACAAATGAGGGCCCATTATCTGATCCTAAAGCTAATGGTATTCCAAACCGGGGGACAATTTCATGGAGCAGAACCCAGAGAATGTACAAACCAGGACCAACAGATAATGATATCCGTTTGCCCAGGGCATTTCTGTGAAGTCCACCTGAATATTTCCCATGGGGGTAACTCCTACTGATTGAGCCCGTGGGGGCAGGTTGGGACCCTGCCAGGCATTGTTCTTCACACAGATTACACATCTACGGGCTACTGTGGCTGATATGGGTCCTAGCAATGAAATACAGAAATGGGGTCGGAGAGCTTTTTCCATAGCAGTTTTTCCATAGTGTGTAGCTTGATGGAATGCCTGAACAAAGGCAGGACCCAAGGCTTCAGGGATTACAGTTGGACCGGGAGGCGAGCCACCGGCTGGCGGTGGTAGCACTACCCATCCGGTCTCTGATAACACTCCCCCTTCCTTTTGACAATAATAGTCTAACTCTTTGGATGTGTACCGGGGGGGTCCATGTACTGAGGGGCACTGGGAATATGGCTGCCTGGACTGTACTAGAGGTAGGTACGGGCTCTGTGATAGCCGCTTTTCAGGCAGAAACGTCTGCAAATCTATTTCCTCGTGAAACTTCCCCTTCCCCTGCCTGATGACCTCGGCAGTGCATTACTGAAACTTGTTTGGGAGCCCACACAGCTTCCAATAATGTCAATAACTCAGGACCATACTTAATGGACTTGCCTCCTGAGGTTATCAACCCTCATTCCTTATACAGGGCCCCATGAGCATGTAATGTCGTAAAGGCGTACTTGGAATCTGTGTACACATTTAAGCGGAGTCCTGTTCCTATTATCAGTGCCCTAGTGAGGGCTATCAGTTCAGCCTTCTGCGCTGAAGTTCCCGGGGCCAGAGCTGAAGATTCAACTACCATGTCCAGGGTCACCACTGCATAGCCAGCATGATGTTGTCCATTGATGACAAGACTGCTTCCATCCACGAAGAAAGTTCGTTCAGGGTCGTTCAATGGGACATCAGTTAGGTCAGGGCGACTTGAGAATACAGTGTCCATTATTTCCAGGCAATCATGATCCGGAGGGCCTGGTCCGATTGGCAACAGCGTGGCTGGGTTCAAAGCTTGACTGACGACCAACTGTAATCGGGGATTCTTGCACAACATGCTCTGGTACTTCAGCATGCGAGAATTTGTGAATCAATAATTTCCTTTGTGTTCCATAAGGGTCAGAACAGAGTGTGGTACGGTAATTTGGAGATCCTGACCCAGGGTGAGTTTGTCAGCCTCACCCATCAGGAGGGCTGTAGCTGCAACGGCCCTCAGGCAAGGTGGCCATCCTTTTGCGACGGTATCCAGTTGTTTTGATAGATAGGCTACAGGTCGTTGCCAAGATCCGAGAGACTGAGTCAGTACTCCTAAAGCATTCCCACTTGACTCGTGGACATAAAGACGAAATGGTTTCTGTACACCTGGCAGGCCCAAAGCTGGTGATGACATCAAGACTGCCTTCAACGATCGGAATGCCACATCCTGTTCTGGGCCCCACTCCAGGGGAGATCGCTCCATTCCTTTGGTGGCCTGATACAATGGCTTTGCCACCAGTGCAAAATTCGGTATCCATATTCAACAATAGCCTGCAGCTCCCAGGAAAGCCCTTACCTGCTTTCTGGTGGTTGGGGTAGGGATACAACACACTGCTTCCTTACGCTCCAGCCCCAATTTCCGAATTCCTTTGGACAGATGGAATCCCAGGTATTTAACCTCAGTTTGGCATAGCTGCGCCTTGGCTCTTGAGACCTTGTATCCGGCTTCGTTCAGGAGGTGCAAGAGATCACTGGTGGCATGCACGCATTCATTTTTGGAGTTGGTGGCTACTAGCAGGTCATCCACATACTGAAGAACAACTCTCTTCCCTGGAGTCACAGAATAACTTGAGAGATCCTGATTTAGGGCAGCACTGAAGAGGGTAGACGAGTTCTTGAATCCTTGGGGTAATCGAGTCCAGGTGAGTTGGCCTCGCCTCCCTGTGATAGGGTCTTCCCATTCAAACGCGAACAAGAGTTGACTGGTTGGTGCTAATCGTATGCAGAAGAAAGCATCCTTTAAATCCAAGACGGTGAAGTGAGTAGCCTCAGCGGGGATCAGTCCCAGGAGAGTATAAGGTTTTGGTACTACTGGATGTATGGTTACAACTGCATTATTTACTTGTCTCAAGTCCTGCACTGGGCGGTAGTCACCTGTCCCAGGCTTCTTGACTGGGAGGAGGGGGGTATTCCAGGGCTTGGCACTCCCTGAGAAGTCCATACTTCAATAATTTCATTAAATGACAGTGAATTCCTTCAATCGCCGGTCGCGGGAGAGGATATTGTCTCACATGCACTGGTTCCACTCCTGGTTTGAGGGTGACAATGACAGGGGCTATATTCTTTGCTAAGCCAAGAGGATTATCCTCCTCCCATACCTCGGGAAGAGCTGAGATTCTGGTGGGTATACGGGAGCTGGCTGCCTTGGTCGGAGATGCACTATAGAACCGCCATTCTTCTTCCCGGGGGACAGTCAGCACCATCAGGCCTGCAGATTTTGAGTTCACAGTCATTTCCATTCCTCCCCCTTCAACAAAGGATATCTGCGCCTGGAGCTTAGCGAGCATGTCCCGGCCCAAGAGGGGGATTGGGCATTCAGGCATATACAGGAACTGGTGTGTTATTTTCTGTCCCCCTAATTCACAGGTGCGGTTCTGCAAAAAGGGTTTGGTGGTTCTGGTTCCAGTAGCGCCGACGATAGTGACGGATCGCGAAGACAAAGGGGCCACTGGTTTGGCCACTACCGAATGTTCGGCCCCCGTATCCACCATAAAGTCCATATATTGGTCCCCAATCTTCAAGCTGACCATAGGCTCCTGGGGACCCAGAGGAAACCTGGAGCCCGGTCTGGCCTAGTCTTCATCCATATTGTAGCCCTCTTCGGCTGCCATTCTCTCTATAGCTTCTTCTTCTCGCTGGAACTGTGTGCGATGCATTCCTCCCCGACTCTGGAATCGTCCCCCCTGCTCTCCGTGTGCTCCCTCCTCCCCTCCAGGAGGCGGAGACAAGGTATGGGCATTCATTCTTCCAATGTCCTTCTTCCTTACAGTGGGCGCACTGATTTGCGCCCAATGGGGTCCGACCATTTCCTCGTCCCCTTCCAGGTCCTCAGGTCCTTTGGTTAGAGAAACTTCCTCCATGCCGTTCAACTAAAGCTGCAGCAAGGAGATCAGCTTTCTTCTTCATTTTACGTTCACTTTCCTTCTGACGTTCTTGATCACGATTCACAAACACTTTCTGAGCAACTTCCATTAACTGGGCCGCATTCATGCCCGCAAACCCTTCCAACTTCTGCAGTTTCCGTTTTATATCTCCCTGGAACTGACTCACAAAGGCTGCATTTATGATGCGCAAATTTTCCTGGGCCGCTGGATCATATGGGGCATACAGTCTGTAAGCTTCAGATAAGCGTTCATAAATGCTGCTGGGCTCTCGTCTGGATGCTGGATGACTTCTGATACCTTTCCGATATTCATGGCCTTCTGGCTTCCTTTCTTCAGGCCTTGCAGTAGGGCCTGGCGGAACCGAGTGAGGGCCGCAGCCCCATTCACACTATTCGGATCCCATTTAGGATTGGCATTTGGAAAATCCGCGGTGGCTGCTTGCCAGGGATCCAGGCCTCCTTCTCCTGCAGGGTTCTCTTCTAACCATCGGGTGGACGCTTGCACAATCCGCGCTCGTTCTTCAGTAGTGAAGAGGGTAGACAGGAGCTGGCAGCAATCAGACCAGGTAGGCTGATGGGTCTGCATAATACTTGACATTAATTCAGTTAATTCTTGGGGCTTTTCAGTATATTGTATGGCATCAAGAGAGATTGTATTGTAAATTGTATGGCATCAAGAGAGATGCTGTAGTGGAGAGTAGGATTTTTACAAATTATATATTGTATGCACTGAATCCTATGGGCCGAAGAGGAAAACGACTGAATGAAATGCTACTGGATATGGAGACTCCTGATAAAGATCAGCAATTCCAGCGGAACTACTCATGTATGTGCAGCAGTGAAGCCTGGGTGGATGGTCACTGAAAAAGATTGATCTAAGATGTGCATAGCACAGCCCATGGTGAGAAAGGATGCTGCTGAAGAATCTGGAGTGATGACTGGTGTCATGATATGAGGGACTAATCGCTGAATTATTGCTAGATCTACGAGAAGCAGTTGGCCACTGCTGGATGAGGTAGTGCTTACAAGAATAATTGGTAAAGTCTTGCTCTCTGTACACATTTTTATTGGGGCTAAGCAAAGGTAAACAATGTCACATGATTTTGTATAATGATTTCTTCCAATGAACAAGATGGAGCTCACCTATGGACCAGATGTGCCTAGGACTTTGACAGAACATCTGAAAAATGAAGCCTACTATAGAAGATTATTCTGGAATTGGACATGTTTCAACTACTGCTCTTTAGTAATGATTCTTTTTAGAATCACAGGGAGGACTGTAGGGATGGACAGATAAAGGGATACCAGAATCCCCAATATGTAATTGAAGATGGATGAAGTTCTTGATACAAAAATGTGTTTATAAGTTTGACTTTTCACCTACTTTCTTAAATAGAATAGGATGTCATGATCATGAGTTCTCTGTGTAACCGTCTTTAAAATAGATGGAACAGTGTTAACTAAGCATAACGCCTATGAACTGTGCAACCATAGTTCATTGTACAGTCAGCTGGAAGTCCCTGCTGACACAACATAATTTTTGCAGCTTTTGCAATTATAAATTTCATCTAATATACTGTAATCAGATCTTACTCTGTAAAAAGAACTTTGGCGACACCTTGTGTTATTTCATGGTTATAATAAATGATTGTTACTTCCTTTTTTTTCTCTAATAAAAAAGGAGCTTTTAGGAGGAGAACTTTGAATTCGGCAGGTGTGGAATTATGCCCGTCCATATACCGCTTGCCGTCTTCCCTCTGAGCTCAAAGAAAATAGCACTTTGTGTGTGTGTGATTGTGTTCTGTATTACTCTCTGCCTGTCTCTCACTACTGATGGACCAGAGACCTAAAGAGCCGAGGTATTGTGGTCAATTCATGAAGTTTTCTTCAGTATGCATAATGCGTTTTCCAGTTCAGTAAATCTGTGGTGGAGAAGGGCACATAAACGAGACTGGCTGGCCCCACCACAACCTAGTCCTGTTCATTAAGGATAGGTAGTCCTGGGACCTGGCGCAATGGCATCACGTGACCATCCCTCTGGCTTGCTGTCGTACTTCTGAGGGCGTAATGCAGTCTGGCCTGCCGGAATTCGGCTCCCCTACTTTGATCTTTGGCAGTAGGTGATCCCAAATTGGCGAATGAATCCCTGCTTGCAGTATCATCGGTGGACTGCAGCCCTTCCGAGACACTCTGGACGGAGCTGGGGCTCCCGCTCGGGAGGGGGTGTGCCTCCTCCTGTTGCGGAGGTGGTTGGTGGGCTAGGGGTAAATCAGCGGGAGGGGGTTCCCCTGTGCCAGGCTCGGCCTGGGGTCGTGGCGGAGCTGAGGGGACTGGCCTATAGAGGAACTGGGGCGGATGGTTCAGAATATCTGGCGATTCTGGGGCAGAATAAACAGGCAGCTTCTCTTCTCTAGACCTCTGGGCCCCCCTTGTGGTCGCTACCAATATCCTACACTGTTCCTCATGGCAGCGCTTTATCCAGGAGGGCTCCTATTCGCAAATACTTAACCAGGAATCTATATAGGGGAACTGGTCAGGGTGTTTCTTACGTACAATCTGATGAACTAGGGATACTATTCTAACATCAAAAGTACCACCAGGGGGCCACGCGGTGACCTGCACCGGCAACTCCCTGTCACAGAGTATTCCTAATCGGGACGGAGACATTTTTACTCCATAGTCTCTGTCAAATCTCTTCTTGAAATTCTTGATCATACATTTCAGCGGAGTTTGCGTGGACTCCGACCGTCCCATCATGACGTACACAACAACAGACAGTAGGGGCGGGTAGTCAGGCTGCAGAGGTAAGGGGTCCATACAGCCCTAGAAACAAATAGGTAGACAAACACCGAACGCTTCCTCCTTTTCATGACCTGGGTGCGGTCGCCCGGCCAGGAACTGAGCTACTCAGGAGTCCGCTCTCACTTGGTCTGTGTTTCAAGACCTCTCATTCATACACACAATTAAACATGCTAGCAACGTTTTCCCAAATTCCCAGGCCTACCTTACTAACCAACCGCAGCCGGCCTCGCACACTCATGCAAGGCATCTCGCGCACTCATGCAAGACGTACTCGGACTGCTGAACCAAGGGCAGTAGATTCGGCCTCGCGCACTCATGCAAGGCGTATTCGGACTTGCCCTGAGAGGTGATCAGGCTCTTGGTACCGTACCAATTTAGTCTCGCGCACTCATGCAAGACGTTCCCCAAGCTAGCTGACTAGATAGCAACAAAAATTCTACTCACCGGATCCGGTACCCGCTACAGAAGCAGGTCTTGGGTTGAATCCTGGACTCCCCTCGGGTTCGGAGGTGTTGGCCGACCGGACCCTGTAGCCTGCCGAGGCAAGGCGGAACCCTCTCCGATACAAGAGGACCGGTGGCGCCTGAGGTTCCCCTGTGGTTGGACAGACACGGTTCCAACCGGGCCAAATCTTGAGGCGGTAAAGCACAGTTACTTACCTGTAACAGGTGATCTCTGGGAACAGCAGGAATAAGTCTTCACATATGGGTATCGTCGGTACCGACGGAACCTGCGCGGGAACGCTCCCCAGCGTCCAGTAAGAAAGCTTTTGGGAGCATCCCACAGCGCCTGCGCGCTGCCTTCCCGCCTTTCCCAACCGCCTCTCTCCAGTTCAAGTTTTAAAGTTGAGACAAAGAGAGAGAGAGGAAAGGAAAGATAGATAGAGAGATACAACTCCTAGGGGAGGTGGGTGGGTTGTGAAGACTTATTCCTGCTGTTCCCAGAGATCACCTGTTACAGGTAAGTAACTGTGCTATCTCCAGGAACAAGCAGGAATGAGTCTTCACATATAGGGACTCCCTAGCTGCAGATGCCAGGGAGAAACCCCAGGTTGTGTGTCCTTGAAAAGGACTCTACCTCCCCCCCTGGATCTCTGGCTTCCGACCAGGGTAGGTGGGTAGGAGTTGATTAGGAATGGAACAGGTGTTTGAGAACAGCCTGACCAAACGAGGCATCCCAGCGGGAGAACTTGTCCAAACAGTAATGGGCTGTGAAGGTATGAACCGAGGCCCAGGTGTCCGCTCGACAGATTTGGTCGATGGACACAGAGTTTACATGAGCCATTGAGGCTGCCATGGCTCTCACATTGTGAGCTGTGACATGGCCCTCCAGAGAAATGTTCCTACTCTGGTAGGTGAAAGAAATACACTGAGCAATCCAGTTGGACAGTGTTCTCTTAGAGACTGGAAGTCCTAAATGAGAAGGATCAAAAGCAACAAAGAGTTGAGAAGACCTTCTATGTTGCTGTGTTCTTTGTAAGTAAAAAGCGAGAGCTCTCTTACAATCCAAGGTATGAAGATTCCTCTCTGCATTTGATGCATGAGGTCCTGGAAAAAAGACAGGTAAATATACCTCTTGGTTCAGATGAAAAGGTGAGACCACTTTAGGCATAAAGTATGGATTGGTCCTGAGGACTACCTTATCATGATGGAACCTTGTATAAGGAGGATTAGCCACCAAAGCTTGCAACTCACTGAAGCGGCGTGCTGAGGTGACTGCAATGAGAAAAATAACTTTCCAAGAAAGGAATTTCAAGGAGGTGGTGGCTAAAGGTTCAAAGGGTGGCTTCATAAGCTGGCCAAGAACCAGGTTTAAGTCCCATGCCACTGGAGGTGGTCTAATGGGAGGGTTAGTTAAAAGAAGGCCTCTCATGAATCTTGCTATAAGAGAATGAGAGGAAACAGGTTGTCCATTGAGAGGCTTGAGGGACGCTGCAATAGCACTCAAATGGACTCTTACTGAATTTGTTTTCAGACCTGCATGGGATAGATGCAGGAGATACTCTAGTAGAGAATTCAGAGGTAGTGCAAGAGGGTTTAGACCTTTCCCTGAACACCAAATGGTAAATCTTTTCCATTTGAAAGCATAGGAACGTCTAGTAGAAGGCTTTCTAGAGGCATGAATAACATCCCTGACTTGCTGAGAGAGATGAAAATCTTGAAGGTCTAGGGCCTTAGCAACCAAGCCCTGAGATGGAGTGACTGGGGGTTTGGGTGCCACAAAGTTCCCTCTTCCTGGGACAGAAGGTCTGGTGCAGAGCCCAAGTCCAGGGAAGGAGCTTGAGAGAGATGCAGAAGTAGAGGGTACCACACTTGGCGTGGCCAATGTGGTGCTATGAGGATCATGGTCCCTTGATCTCTCTGAAGCTTGAATAGTGTCTTGGGAATTAGGGGAATTGGTGGAAAGGCATAAAGGAAGTCTTGACCCCAGTGAAGGAGGAAGGCATCCTTTGTCTGAACTCCCTGACACGGAATTCTGGAACAGAACCGGGGAAGTTTGGCATCCCACAGACTTGCAAAGAGGTCTATGTCCGGGGTTCCCCAAATTTGAAAAATCCTGGCTACCTGGTCCATGTGGAGGGACCACTCGTGTGGAAGCAGAACTCGACTGAGTCTGTCCGCCCAAGAGTTTTGAACGCCTGGAAGATATACTGCCAGAAGATGGATGTGATGCTCTCTGGCGAAGGCCCAGAGTCGCAAAGCTTCGTTGCAAAGCGACAGAGAGCCAGTCCCGCCCTGCTTGTTTACATAGAACATGGCTACTTGGTTGTCCGTATGGATGAGGACTGTCCTGTAGCTGAGCAGGGAATGGAACACTCTGAGAGCTAAGAATATTGCTCTGAGTTCCAAGAGATTGATATGCAGAGAAGTCTCCTGTGGAGACCAGATGCCCTGGGTGGAGAGATCCTGCAGATGAGCTCCCCAACCCATTGGAGAAGCATCTGTTGTCAGAGTTGCTTGGGGTAGCGACTGCTGAAAAGGGGACCCCAGCAACAGATTTGGAGGGGACTTCCACCACTGGAGAGACCAAAATAGGCAACTGGAGTTTGCTATTTTGTCTGACAGGCAACCTGATGCCTGAGTCCATTGGGTGGACAAAGTCCATTGAGCTGCCCTCATGTGAAGGCGAGCATATGGAACCACATGCACGGTGGATGCCATGTGGCCTAATAGTTGTAACATCTCTCCAGCAGTTAAATGGGACTTTAACTGTATCTGGGAGGCTAACTGCACCAAGCATAGGCAACGGGCCTGAGGAAGATAGGCCCTTGCAGTTGTGGTATCCAGCAAGGCCCCTATAAACTCCAGAGACTGAGTAGGGGTGAGATGGGATTTTGGGATGTTTATTACCAGTCCCAAATACTGAAGGACACGCATTGTGCAGGTTAGAGAAATCTGGGCCTCTGATTGGGATGGAGCTTGAATGAGCCAGTCGTCCAGATATGGGAAAACAAATATTCCTAGAGTGCGTAGAAATGCAGCTACTACTGCCATGCATTTCGTGAACACCCTTGGTGCAGAGGCCAGACCGAAAGGAAGCACCCTGTATTGGTAGTGCTTTCCTTGAAAAAGAAACCGAAGGAACCTTCTGTGTGTTGGATGGATGAGGACATGGGTGTACGCATCCTTGAGATCTAGAGAACAAAGCCAGTCCTGACTCTGAAGGTATGGCAGCAGAGTACCGAGAGAAATCATCTTGAATTCCTCTTTGAATAGAAACTTGTTCAATTCTCTGAGATCTAATATGGGTCTGTAGCCCCTGTTTTCTTTGGAATAAGAAAATAAGGGGAGTAGAACCCTGAGCCCTGTTGAAGAAGGGGTACTTCTTCTATTGCCCCTTGGGCAAGAAGGGTAGCAATCTCCTGACCCAGAAGGTTGAGGAGAGATGTTGGAGAATTGAACTGTCTCACCATGGTGTGGGGAGGAAGGTTCAAGAAATGAAGCTTGTACCCTTCCTTTACAATGGAGAGGGTCCATTGCTCTGCTGTAATTTGCTCCCATCTGGGAGCAAAGTAAGCCAACCTTCCTGGAATGGTGAGGGGCTCTGGTTCTTCCAGAGCCAGAAAGGCTAAGTTCTCTAGTTGCAAGTCAAAGGCCCTGGGGAGGCTGAGGCTGCTGAGTCGTGGGAGGCCTGGCAGCCTTTGACTTGGCCTGTTTAGGTGGTTGCTGACGCTTTGCAGCAAAACGACCTGCAGATGATGCCTGCTGACCATAAGCAGGATAGTATCTTCCCTTTTTAGAAAAAGTTGTCTTTTTGAACAACCTTTTCTTAGCAGGAGCAGAGGTAGACTTTGAAAGTCGATCCAAAGCAGAGTTCTCAGCATCCATCTGAGTGGCCTTTGCTTTCCAATCCCTGCCAAAAAGGTTTTCACCTGTACAAGGAAGATTTCCCAGTTCATCTTGGACCCAAAGTTCCAAATCAGAGGCTTGTAACCAAGCAATTCTGCGTGCACCTATGGCAATAGCCGAGGCTCTGCTTACACACTCAAAAGAGTCAAAGGCTGCATGGTTGGAAAATTTGGAAACATCTAGGGCATGTTTAAGCCAAGTGAGAAATTCCTGCCTTCTGAAATAAAAGGGGCTAAAGTCTGCAGATGATCTGTGACTTCTTTTAGAAACATCCCCATATAGAGACTATAGGAGTTGATTCTGGCAGCAAGCATATTAGCTTGGAAAACCCTTCGGCCAAAAGCATCAAGGGTCCTGCATTCACGTCCTGGAGGATTAGATGAGTGTCTCTTTGCACTCTTTATTTTCCTCATGGCAGACTCTACCACAATAGAGTGGTGAGGAAGCTGAGACTTATGAAAACCAGGACAAGGAGGGACACGGTACATGGTGTCTAATCTATGAGAATGAGGAGAGGTGGTAAGAGGAGTCTCCCACATGCTCAACATGAAATCATAGAGAATCTCATGAATAGGTAAAGTAGCTGCTTCTTTAGGAGCCTTAGGATATTGCAAAATATCTAGTTGCTTGGCTCTAGGCTCTGACTCAGGGGCCACTGTAATGGATAGGCCCCTAGCCACTTCCCTAATGAAGTCCTGAAAAGACAAGTCTTCTGGAGGAGACATTCTTCGTTTTGGAGAATCAGACTCCTGAGGAAGAAGTACCGGTGCATCGACAGAAACCTCTGACTCATCAGAGTCTTCGGAGGAATTGAAGTATCGCCTGTCTGGATGCTCCTGTAAAGCCCGATACGCGTACCGAGTGGGATCGACATCAGGAGTAAGCGGTACCGGTTCGGTATCGATGGGCATAATAGGACAGGGTACCGTTGCAGTCGACACCGAAGCCGATGTCGATGCAATCGGTACCGGCACCGGGAACGCTGCCGGAGTTGGTACCGGCAAAGGAGACTGTTGCGGTACCGGAGGCGTCAAAGCCTGCATAAACGCCGTTAGGGTGCGCTGCATGGACAGAATCTTCTGATCCATCGACGCCACCAGAGTCTGGATGTCGGTACCAGTGGAGGCCACCGGTACCCCAGAACACGGCAACAGGTGATCGGTCGAGGCCGAGCCATCGATGTCAACCTGTGACCCCATAGACAATGCTTTGGAAGCCGGAACTTCCCGCCGGGGTAATTTTGCCGGTGTGGAATCCTCGAGGACAAGCCCGGAGGCATCTCGATGCTTAGAGGGAGATTTGCCCTTTGAGGACCGGCTAGATTTATGTTTGGTTACGTGAGATCCATGGGAGGAAGAAGAAGCCCTGGAAGACGTCGATGCCACCGAGGCTGCATCAGAGGGAAACAGGGTACTGAGCTTGGCTGCTCGGTTCTGTCAACCTCTTTTAGACATCATGGTACAGGACACACAATCCGTGATGGAATGGTCAGGACCCAAACATTTTAGACACCAGTCATGGGTATCAGTGACAGAAATAGTACCGCCACACTTCGTGCACTTTTTGAACCCGGAAGCGGGCTTCTCCATGAGGAGAAAATATGTTCAGGCCTAAGGCCCAAACCGAAAATGCACAGATGAAGAAAGAAAAGTTTTTTGTTTTTTTGTTTTTAAGAAAGAAAAGAAAAGACCGGCGGTACCGGTCTGATGTCGAAGAAGGCAGACGCGACACAGAAAAATAAAGAATTCTTCTGCGGTGACAGGAACACGACCTGCTGGCTCTGCGGAAAAGAAGAACTGGAGAGAGGCAGTTGGGAAAGGCGGGAAGGCCGCGCGCAGGCGCTGTGGGATGCTCCCAAAAGCTTTCTTACTGGACGCTGGGGCGCATTCCCGCGCAGGCTCCGTCGGTACCGACGATACCCATATGTGAAGACTCATTCCTGCTTGTTCCTGGAGATTACGTGGTATACTCACTTGAATACCATCCACTACTCGCACTTCCCGGCCCAACGCACAAGGAAATGTAGCAGCGAAGTGCATGCAATGAATAAAACCAGGAGTCAGTTCAAGGTCTAAGCCAATTTATTGTGCACAGGCTCAGACAGGAGAGTATCCAAAAAGGACTGAGCAATGGAGTACAGGAGCAAATTCCTTATATACAATCTTTACAGTTTGATACAGGCAAACTTTCTATTGGTCCCAACGCCCCTTGCACCTGTCCAATCGGGGACCCTCTCTGGGCCTAGCTCCCTGTTCCCCCTTCTCAGGCTATTCTAACAAAGGCATAGTCTTAGATATTGATACATTTCTACTTCAAGGACATTTCTAGCTCAGAGAATGCAAGACTAGTTCTGTCATCAGCATAAAGGAATTATACAAATTATTCAAAAGCAGTTTAAAGCAGTTTCAGCCAGTTTCTCAGACTCAGGTTATTCTCAGCACTACTCTCAGGTGGGGGTTAGGATCTAGGCCTAGTTTACAGGCCATAGCCTACCACACTATGGCCTGTAAACTAGGCCTAGACCCCAACCCCCACCTTGGATTAGTGCTGAAAAGAATCAGAGTTTGAGAATCTGCTTTAAACTGCTTTTGAGAAGTTTGTATAATTCCTTTATGCTGTCCAACACAGGTAGGCAATAAACCAGGTGCAACACCAAACCACAGTCCAAAACGTGATTATTGTGGAAAAACAAATTTTTATTATAAGATATTTGACCTATTACCAGCCCGACACAGGCCGTGTTTCGCTACCTTCGTCAGGGGCAAACCAGGTAAAGGTACTAAAACATAGAAAAACATAAATTATAAAACATATAATACAATAAGCAAGATAAGAACAGATATTAAAATAACAATAAATAAGATAATTTAAGATCTTAAATATTACTTAAAACATAAAATCATAACTACTTATAAATGTATTAATTTAGGAACATGTATATAAGAAGAGTAAAAAATGTATGGAACCTAAATAACATGTAAATAAAATATTACAATAATGAAACATATAATCAAATTGTACTAATCATGTACTAATAAAATGAAAACTAAAAGGAATAAGAACGTGACAAACTTGTACAATATAATATAATAAATAGTAATAATAAATAATAAATACCTCTATCTTGAAATTGAGGACCATTCAACTCGTGACCTTAGTCAAATATAATCTGTTCGTGCGATTAAACAATATCACCATAAGCCAAATTACCACCCAAACTTATGTAAAAAATAATTTATAAAAAGGATAGTATCAGTACAATCGCCCTACGCACACCAACCGACAAGCCCCTAGGGAAAAGAACGAGCGCTCCATGGTACACAGCAGATCTTAGAGTTTCTCTTACCCAATTATGGAAACTCGAGAAGCGCTGGCGCCGATCCCACTCTACAATTGACCAGACAGCATACAATTGTCATCTGGCTGCTCACCGCAAGGCAATCACTGATGCAATGAAACAATACTACTCAGAGACCTTAAAAAGATCACTTAATAAACCCCACGATCTCTTTGACCTAGTCAAGACTCTATCAAAGGAACCAACCACCGGACCTCAATTTGAGATTCACCCACAAGATTTTGCTAACTATGCACAATCCAAGATATGCCGGACTATCAATATCTTGACTACAACCACCACCCCAGAACGAGACTGCCCTGCAGCCCTAACCGTATTCTCTACCCCTACCAAGAAAGGAATTGAAGACTCTATTATGGCCCTTAACACCACCACATCTCAGTCCGATCCTTGCCCAGCCTTCTGGATTAAGGAGCTCCGCAGCCATTTCAGCCCAATACTATCCAATATAATGAACCTCTCCTTCATAACAGGTTCCTTCCCCTCAGCGCTTAAGCACACCTCTATCAGACCTCTTTTGAAAAACTGCAAACTCGACCCCCAAAAAGTAGATTCATACAGACCTATATCCAGTATACCTCTGCTTGCGAAGATCATCGAAAAAGAGGTACAACGACAACTACAGGATCACGTCGACGCTGCCGCACCATTGGACCCCTGCCAGCATGGTTTTAGGGAATCCCACGGTGTGGAGACTCTTCTTACCACCCTCTTCTGCAAGATAATCACTGGCATCGATGACATCCGTCAAGGTTTTGCTCTCATCTTTCTGGACATCGCTGCAGCCTTTGATTCAGTGAGTCATGAGCTTCTCGTAGGTCGACTAATTGAGAAAGGCATTACTGGTAGAGCTCTTGAATGGTGCAGATCTTACCTGTCCGGAAGATGGCAACATGTGCGTTCCGGAGGCATGACATCCGAACCTTTCCACCAAAGCCAGGGAGTCCCACAAGGTTCCTCCCTTTCAGCCCTCCTGTTTAACATTTACATGCAGCCAATTTGCAAGATCATCCGATCCTTCAATGTCGACTGCATGCTATACGCTGACGATGTCCTGTTGTACATACCCTTCTCTACTGAACATCCGGACCTCTCCTCATTGACGAGCTGTTTCGACGCAATATCTGACTGGCTTTCCTCCCAAAACCTCCGAATACAACATAAGAAAACGGAAGTACTCTTCATTACGAGGAACCCTAACTTCACCCCACCACCATTCCTTAAAGTAAAAGGAGCAGAGTTACATTCTAAACCTTCAATACGCTACCTAGGAGTCACTTTGGATCAACGCCTGGACATGAAAGTCCACATAGCGAACACTGTCAGAGCAGTATACTATAAGATCCGCTCACTTATGCATTTACGATCCATGCTAGAACCAAATGACTTCAGGACTATATACCAGGCGTTGATCATACCTCATTTTGACTACGCCAACGCCATCCTTCAAGGCCTGCCCCTATCCACCTTACATCCACTACAGCTCGCCATGAACGCTGCAGCAAGGGTCATCCATGGAGCCTCCAGAAGTGACCACGTGACACCTCTGCTGATACAATTACATTGGCTACCTATCCAGGCCAGAATCGTCTTCAAGACACTGTTAATCACATTTAAAGCTATTAACAAGCTCTCCCCTGAGTCAATATCGGCCCTCATCCATATCACATCTCCTAATAGAGCAAGGAGATCCACAGCTACAAACACCCTAAAAGTCCCGAAAGCATTAACAGCGTGCACAACATCTACAGCCAATAGGGCGTTTAGTATCAGTGCACCAAGATGCTGGAACGCATTACCTCCAGATATCCGGGCGATTAAGAGCCTCACACAGTTTAGGAAAGCCCTTAAATACCATCTTTTCAATAAGTACCTCATAGAACCCAACCTCACCCACTGAGACAGAGATGCAACCCGCTAAGCAATTATATGGTTTCCCAACAACATGCTAAGAAAGATTCCCTAACCCTTAGTGGTGCATTTGTTTCTATGGTATTCATGATCATACGACTTTATGTAGCAATATTTGTAAATAGTTTGCCACTGTTATACAAGTTTATGTAGCAAATGCTGTAAATAGCTTACCCCTGTTATCCAAGTTACTTGCCCTGTTATCTGTAAACTCTTACATGTTAACTGTACTGAGCATTTTTGTTCCATGTAAACCGCGCTGATGCCGAATAGTGCGGTATATAAGAGACTATAAATAAATAAATAAAATAAATAAAATATCTACTAAAATGTCTATCCACAAGAAAGCTTTATGTAAAGAGAATGCAGCAGGAGCGAAAAAAAAGGGGGGTTGTATGGGAGGGGAAAAAAACTTCCATGATTACACATTGGTTCCAAATGGCCTTAATTTAGAAAAGGATTTTTCTGTCTTTCTTTAAAGGTACACATATTATATGGTGGATTTTACTTATAATAAACATTTATATTAGTCACCTTTTTATATGTTTTTAAGCTATTTGTATTTTTATTCCACCCATTTAGGTCAGCTCATGGTGTCATTGTGGTAGGCTATGGCCTATAATAGCCTGCGAATATGAAAGGCCTGTAAGTTAGGCCCTGATTCCAACCCCCATCTTAGTACAGAACCAAAAATCTGTGAAAGTCTGAGAAAACTGCTTTAAACTGCTTAATAAAAAGTTTTTCATGACTTCATAAATCTTTCATTATTCTCCTGTGTTCTGAGGATAGAGATGTTTCAATGCTTGCATTCCTAGAGCTAGAAACGACCTTGCAGTAGAATTGTATCCATACCTAGAAACTGTACCATTGTTAGAACAATCCTAGAGAAGGGAGCTGGGTGCTAGGCCCAGGAGGGATCTCCAATTGGACAAATGCAGGGGGCGTTGGAACCAAAAGAAAGTCTGCATGTATCAAACTGAAAAGAAATGTATAAAATGAATATGTCTCTGTAAGAACTTCGTTCAGTCTTTTTAAAGCTTGACTCTCTGAGCCTTGCGCACAATAAATTGGCTTGGACCCTGTAACTGACTCCTGGATTTATTCATTGTCTGCACTTCGCTGCTACATATTCTTGGTGCGTTGGCCGGGAATGTGCGGATAGTGAATGGTATTCAAGCGAATATTCCACGTAATTCACCTCCAGGTTTGGCCCGGTTGGAACCGTGTCTGTCCGACCATGGGGGAAACCTCAGGCGCCACTGATCCTCTTGCGTCGGAGAGGGTTCCGCCCTGCCTCGACGGACCACTGGGCCCAGCCGGCCAACACCTCCAAACCCGAGGGGAGTCCAGGATCCAACCCAAGAACTGGTTTGGTGTCAGGAACCGGATCCGGTGAGTAGACATTTTCTTGTTCAATAGTCAGTGAAGCCTGGGGAAAAGTCCTGCATGAGTATGTGAGACAAATTTGGTGTAGACTAACTGAGAACGTCTTGCATAAGTGCGCAAAGATGAGAGAGCTTGATCACCTCTCATAAGGGCGGTCCTAGTACGCTCTGCATAAGGGTTAGCGGAAGCCGAAGCCACCGACCCTTTGGTTGGGATAGTCAGTTAGTCAGAAAAACCTTGGGCATTTGAAAAATAATTTCTTGTGATAGTATGACTGCCTGTGTGATTGAGAGGTCTTGAGATACAGACCGAGTGAGAGCGGACTCCTGAGTAGCGCAGTTCCTTGCCGGGCGACCGCGCCCAGGTCGCGAAAAGGAGGAAGCGTGTGGTGTTTCCCCCCCCCCCCCCAGTGTTCTGTGGGCTGTACGGACCCCTTACCTACGGCCATACTACCTACCCTTACTGTCTGTTGTCGTGTACGTCATTACGTGTACGCCATTACGATTATGGGAGGGGCGGAGTCCACGCAAACTCCGTTGGAATGTATGATCAAGAATTTCCGTTAAGGATTTTCAGGAGACTACGGAATAAGAATGTCTCCATCTCGATTAAGAATGTTATGTGATAGGGAGTGGCCTGTGCTAGCTACTTCATGGCCCCGTGGGGGCAACCTTGATGTAGAAATAGTTTCCCGTGTTCATCAGCTTGTACAAAAAGCGCACCCTGATCAGTTCCCCTACATAGATTCCTGGCTGGGTGTTTGCGAAAGGCAGCCCTCTTGGGTAAAGTGCTGCTATGAGGAACAGTGTAGAATACTAGTAGCAACCACTAGGGGGACCCGGAAGTTTGAGGAGGGGAAGCCGCTTGTGTATTCCGCCTTAGAGTCCCCAGAAATCCTGGCCCGTTTACCCCAGTACCCATGTAAGTTAGTTCCACCAGCTCCGCCACCTGAAGCTGAACCTGATGAGGTACCGCAGCAATTACTGTTGCAGCAGCAAAAGAAGCCCACTTCCCCGAGTGACAGCCCCGAGTCTGGCCCAAGTACTCCAGGGGGACCACGGTCCTCCGACGATACTGGGAGCGGAGGCTCTCCTGCCAGTTCAGGGTCACCCACCAAGGAAGCCTATACCCGGGAGCTGTATGATTTAAGAAGTGTAACCACAAAGAAGAAGGAGAAAGCAGGGCGTCTAATGCCATTGTGTCAAGTGCCTGGCTTGCCTATCCTAAATGATCAGGGCCAGATGGCACCAGGACCAACCAGTCTAATCTACGTGCCTTTTTCCACTACTGATTTATTAAACTGGAAAACGCATTATGCATCCTATACTGAGAAGCCCCAAGAATTGACAGAGTTAATGTCTAGTATAATGCAAACTCATCAGCCTACCTGGACTGATTGTCGCCAGCTCCTGTCCACTCTCTTTACTACTGAGGAGCGAGCGTGGATTGTGCAAGCAGCCATCCGCTGGTTAGAAGAGAATCCCGTAGAGGCGGGGGAAATGAATCTCCCACAAGCAGTCGCCGCAGCTTTCCCAAATGAAGATCCTAGATGGGATCCAAATGATGAAAGGGGGGCGGCGGACCTAACGTGATTTCGCCAGGCCTTGCTGCAGGGCCTGAGGAAGGGGGGCCAGAGGGCCATGAATATCGGGAAGGTATCAGATGTTATCCAGGGTCCAGATGAGAGCCCAGCGGCCTTTTATGAGCGGTTGTCTGAAGCCTATAGATTATATACCCCATACAATCCCGCTGCTCAGGAGAATTTGCACATGGTAAATGCAGCCTTTGTCAGTCAGTCCCAGAGAGACATAAAACGAAAATTACAGAAACTGGATGGATTTGCGGGCATGAATACAGCACAGTTAATGGAAGTTGCTCAGAAAGTGTTTGTGAATCGTGAAAATGAATGAAACAGAGAAAGTGAACGAAAGATGAAGAAGAAAGCAGATCTTCTTGCTGCCGCTTTAGTTGAACGACGTGAAGGAGGTTTTCCTAATCGAAGGAGCAGAGGACGTGGAAGGGGTCGCGAGAATAATTGGACCCCACTGGGTGCGAATCAGTGCGCCCATTGCAGATAAGAAGGACATTGGAGAAGTGAATGCCCGCATCTTGACTCCGCCCCCAGGAGGGGAGGAGGGAGTCCCTGGAGAACAGGAGGCCGATTTCAGAGTCGTGGAAGAATGGATCGAGCACAGTTCCAGCAAGAAAGGGAAGAGGCTATTGAGGGAGTGGCATTTGCAATGGGCTATGACGTGGATGAAATGGATGAAGACTAGGCCAGACCAGGCTCCAAGTTCGCCCTGGGTCCCCAGGAGCCTATGCTCAGTTTGAAAGTAGGGGATCAATATATGGATTTTATGGCAGATACAGGAGCTGAACATTCAGTGGTGGCAAAGCCTGTGGCTCCTCTTTCCTCTCGATCTGTCACCATTATTAGGGCCACTGGGAACAGGGCCACCAAGCCATTCCTGCAGAACCGCATGTGTGAACTAGGGGGACAGAAAATAACGCACCAGTTCTTGTATATGCCTGAGTGCCCTATTCCACTTTTGGGCCGAGATAGGCTTGCCAAGCTCCAGGCACAAATATCCTTTGCTGAAGGGGGAGAAATGCAAATGACTATGAACCCAAAGCCTGCTGGATTAATGGTGCTAACTGTTCCCCAAGAAGAAGAGTGGCGGTTCTACAGTGTACCTCCAACCAAGCCAGACAGTTCCTGTATACCTCCTAACCTTTTAGCCCCGACTGAAGTATGGGCAGAAGATAATCCACCTGGCCTAGCGAACAACATAGCCCCTGTCATTGTTGCCCTCAAGCCAGGAGTGGAACCAGTGCATGTGAAGCAGTATCCTCTTCCTCGACCAGCTATTGAAGGTATCCACTGCCATCTGATGAAACTATTGAAGTATGGACTTCTCAAGGAGTGCCAGTCACCTTGGAATACCCCCCTTCTCCCAGTTAAGAAACCTGGGACAGGGGATTACCGCCCAGTACAAGATTTAAGGCGGGTAAATGATGCAGTTGAAACCATACACCCAGTGGTACCAAATCCTTATACTCTCTTGGGACTGATCCCCGCTGAGGCTACTCATTTCACCGTCCTGGACCTGAAAGATGCCTTCTTTTGCATACGCCTAGCCCCCACCAGTCAACTTTTGTTCGCTTTTGAATGGCAAGACCCCACAACAGGAAGGCGGGGCCAACTCACCTGGACTCAATTACCTCAAGGATTCAAGAATTTACCTACTCTCTTCAGTGCTGCTTTGAATCGAGATCTCTCAAGTTACTCAGTGAACCCAGGACAAAGGGTTCTCCTTCAGTATGTGGATGACCTACTCATAGCCACAAATTCAGAAAGTGAATGTCTACAAGCCACTAGTGAACTTTTGCATCTTTTGAACGAAGCTGGATACAAAGTCTCCAAAGCCAAGGCGCAATTATGTCAAACTGAAGTTAAATATCTAGGATTCCAGTTATCTAGCGGGATTCGACGCTTGGGACCGGAACGCAAGGAAGCTGTGTGCAGTATTCCCACTCCAACCACCAGGAGGCAAGTAAGAGCCTTCCTGGGGGCCGCAGGATACTGTCGCATATGGATCCCCAATTTTGCTCTGCTAGCAAAACCATTGTATCAAGCTACCAAAGGAATGGAAAAGTCTCCACTGGAGTGGGGACCTGAACAGGATGCAGCATTCCAGTTTCTAAAAACCGCTCTGATGTCATCACCAGCTCTGGGTCTACCAGATGTCCAGAAACCTTTCCATCTCTATGTCCATGAGTCACAAGGAAATGCTCTAGGGGTACTGACTCAATCTCTTGGATCTTGGCAACGGCCAGTGGCCTATTTGTCAAAACAGTTGGATGTGGTAGCAAGAGGTTGGCCCCCTTGTTTGAGAGCTGTTGCAGCGACAGCCCTTCTAGTGAGCGAAGCAGACAAGCTCACTCTGGGACAGAATCTTCAAGTTACTGTGCCACATTCTGTTCTGACCCTCATGGAACACAAAGGAAGTTTCTGGCTAACGAATTCACGAATGTTGAAGTATCAGAGTATGCTGTGTGAAAACCCCCAGATACAATTGAAGGTCAGTCAAGCTCTGAATCCTGCTACGTTGTTCCCAATTAGTCCTGGCCCCCCTGATCATGACTGTCTGGAAATTATGGACACTGTGTTCTCAAGTCGCCCGGATTTGACTGATGTCCCTTTGGAGGACCCTGAACAGACTTTCTTTGTAGATGGAAGCAGTCTCGTCATCAATAGACATCGTTGTGCCGGATATGCAGTAGTGACCCTTGATCTGGTAGTTGAGTCCTCAGCTCTGGCCCCAGGAACTTCAGCACAGAAGGCTGAACTGATAGCTCTCACTAGGGCACTGACATTAGGAGAAGGACTCCGATTAAATGTGTACACAGATTCCAAGTATGCCTTTACAACTTTGCACGCACATGGCGCCCTGTATAAAGAACGAGGGTTGATCACCTCAGGAGGCAAGTCCATTAGGTATGGGCCCGAGATATTAATATTACTAGATGCTGTGTGGGCCCCTAAGCAAGTTGCAGTCATGCACTGTCGAGGTCATCAGGCAGGAGTAGGAGAAATTGCCCGAGGGAATAGATTTGCTGATGCCACTGCCCGAAAAGCAGCCACGACTGGACGAGTTGTGACCCAAGATACCTCAGTACAGGCAGCCTTATTCCCTGTGCCCCTTAGCTCATGGGCTTCCCGATACACTACAAAAGAGTTAGATTACTTCTGTGAGAAGGAGGGAGGTGTCCTAACAGAAAAAGGTTGGATAGTGCTGCCACCTCCAGAGGGTAGCTCATCTCCAGGTCCCACAGTCATTCCTGAAGCATTAGGACCAGCCTTTGTTCATGCTTTTCATCAGGCCACACATTATGGGAAAACGGCCATGGAAAGAGCCCTAAGACCCCATTTCTGTATCTCATTACTAGGACCCTTGTCTGGTGTGCCAAGAATAATGCTAAGCAGGGTCCCACTCCGCCCCCAAGAGTTCAGTCAGTAGGGGTGACCCCTATTAGTGATATTCAAGTGGATTTTACTGAAATGCCACGAGCAAATGGATATCACTACCTGTTAGTTCTAGTTTGCACATTCTCTGGGTGGGTAGAAGCTTGTCCCACCCGAACTGAGAAAGCTCGAGAAGTCACTAAAATACTGCTCCATGAGATTATTCCTCGATTTGGAATACCATTGACTATAGGATCAGACAATGGACCCTCATTTGTGTCCCAAGTGACTCAACAGTTAGCTCGAGCTCTACAGATACAATGGAAGTTGCACGCTGCCTATAAACCCCAAAGTTCAGAAAAAGTAGAACGTATGAATAGGACCCTGAAATCTCAGTTGTCCAAGCTTTGTCAGGAAACACACCTAAAGTGGCTCAAAGTTCTCCCTATAGCCCTTCTTAGGATATGTTCTGCTCCCACCAAGTCTTTAGGAGTTTCCCCTTTTGAGATTTTGTATGGGCGACCTCCACCCATTGTACAGGGAATAAAAGGAGATATGAAACAAATTGGATCTGAAATAACTAGACAAGAACTATTGGCTTTAGGTTCTGTTTTGCAGAGTCTTCATATCTGGGTGCAAGATCGATTGCCCATCAATCTGACAGAACCTCTACATCCCTTCAAGCCAGGAGTGTCAGTGTGGATCAAAGAGTGGAGAAAGACCCCGCTGGCACCGCATTGGAAGGGACCTTATGTTGTCATCTTATCAACCCCAACTGCAGTAAAAGTTGCAGAACTCGAACCCTGGATCCATCACAGTCGAGTGAAGCCGGCAGCCGCTTCTGAACTTGGTCAATGGACTTCAGTAAATGACCCTGAAACTCCATTGCGGCTTACATTGCGGAGACAACCGGCGCTGTAAGAGTCTTCAGAATCTACAATTCCACCCCTGTCATGCAGGAGTGGCAGTTGAAGCAGAAAAGAAGAAGAAGAAGAAAAGACTCTACAAGTTCATCATACCCAATATCTCAGTTCATCTCCAAAGACTGTAACCATGATGTTCCTCCACTACTGCCTTATGGAAGTGATAGTCCTGGGATTCCTGGAAAAGACTTTTGCCTTACCCCCTTGTGCAGCTTGTATAACTACCACCCGAACTGGAATAAAGGTCACTCAGACTTTACTTTATCATTCCTACTATACTTGCACTGGTATAGTTAGCCGGTGTGTGTATAATGATACAGAGTTGAATATCTGTATGAAGGGGAAAAGTAAGACTTGCTACAACCCCCGGCAGAACCCCTCTTATTATGTACTGGAGATACGATGGAATAACGAGGAGGGAGCTCTCATAAATACTAAACAACAACTCTCCAATCCCACAAAATATGTTATCCTGACCTTTGATGCCTGTGATGTGATAAACAGAAATGCCTATCACAAGTGTGGATCGTGGGAGCAAGCCTACTACTATGATGATAAATATATGTGTCCTGAAGTAGCATACGGATGGGGACAGTGTACTGGAAAGAGTTCCCTAACTGTCTACAGCACATCATCTAAAGATGCTTACTACTGTCCAAAGTGGGAATGCGTGTACTATGCCACTTGGTCTGGACGAGAGGGAGATAAACGCATAGCCAGCCTGGAAAGATTATCCTTACCAGAACCTCGGAAGTGCAAGAAAGGTGCCTGCAATCCTCTACAGCTCCTCATACTTAACCCCAGCCAGTGGAAGCAGGGGTTCAGATTTGGATTGCGTATAGCAGGAGGAGGCATAGATCCTGGAACTTTTATACATATACAGCTAAATACTAAGAATCATGTATCCGCACCTTATCAGATACATCACTCTTTTTATGAGGCCATGAAGGCAGAATTTGAAGTCCCTCATACCTCCCAAAACTTGTTCATTGAGCTCGGTGGGGCAGTAGCATCTAGTCTCCACATCTCGGACTGCTTCTTCTGTGGAGGAACTAAGATGGGAGACCAATGGCCCTGGGAGGCGCAAGAGGTGAATTACTCTATTCCTTATAATCAGACTGCTTTGCATAATACTACTAGTGAGTGGGTACTGGCCCACCCTATTGTTGGTAACTTGTGTTTTGCTCGCTCTGGACCACAGTTTACCATGGAGGTTGGACAGCTGGTCTGTCTCAATCAGAAGTTTTACAACAATGCCACTAGGAAGACGTCCGGTGGTCGGGGGTCAACACTCCAGAGCCCTCCAACCCTTTGGTCCTCTTTCCTAATCTTGCCAGCATCTGGACTAATTTAGCGTTTCATGGTACCTGGCAAGCACCACCTGGACTATACTGGATATGTGGAACCCGAGCATATGCTAGGCTTCCTCCCCATTGGGGAGGAGCATGTGCATTGGGAACTATACGACCTTCCTTCTTTCTTCTGCCCATTTCCCATGGAGAACTGGGATTTCCCGTGTACAGGAGTCGACAGAAACGAGAGGTCTTGAAAATAGGCCAATGGGACAAGTGGAATGATGAGGAGTGGCCACCTGAGAGAATCATTTCATACTATGGACCTGCTACTTGGACACAAGATGGGACATGGGGATATCGCACTCCTGTATATATGATAAATCATATTATACGTTTACAAGCTGTTGTTGAAATAATAACTAATGAAACCAGTAAAGAACTAATTCTTTTAGCTAAGAAGAGTACACAAATGCGTACAGCTATTTATCAGAATTGTTTAGCTCTAGATTATTCGTTAGCAGCTGAAGGTGGAGTATGTGGAAATTGAATTTAACCAACTGTTGCTTGCAGATTGATAATAATGGACAAGTTGTTGAAGATATAGCTACTCAAATGCAAAAACAAACCTATGTGCCTGTTCAGTCCTGGCATGCTTTAAAGCTTGATGGGTGGTTTGGTTCAGCATTTTCATGGTTAGGTGGTCTAAAGACCCTTGTGTTTATTATATTGTTCATATTAACTGTATGCTTATTGCTCCCATGCCTATTACCCCTTTGCTTACGTATGATAACCTCAGTTATTGATAGCACTGTAGAACGGAAGCAGCTACAAAAGTTCTAGCTATGTGGCAATATTACCCTATACCCCAAGATGGTGCTGTTACACGAGTATAATATGTGATTTAATTCTCACCCTTTCTCACTTGCGGGTGAGAATAATCAAAGGGGGGAATGTGGTAGGCTATGGCCTATAATAGCCTGCGAATATGAAAGGCCTGTAAGTTAGGCCCTGATTCCAACCCCCATCTTAGTATAGAACCAAAAATCTGTGAAAGTCTGAGAAAATTGCTTTAAACTGCTTAATAAGAAGTTTTTCATGAATTCATAAATCTTTCATTATTCTCCTGTGTTCTGAGGATAGAAATTTTTCAATGCTTGCATTCCTAGAGCTAGAAACGACCTTGCAGTAGAATTGTATCCATACCTAGAAACTGTACCATTGTTAGAACAATCCTAGAGGAGGGAGCTGGGTGCTAGGCCCAGGAGGGATCTCCGATTGGACAAATGCAGGGGGCGTTGGAACCAATAGAAAGTCTGCATGTATCAAACTGAAAAGAAATGTATAAAATGAATATGTCTCTGTCAGAACTTCGCTTAGTCCTTTTTGAAGCTTGACTCTCGGAGCCTTGTGCACAATAAATTGGCTTGGACCCTGTAATTGACTCCTGGATTTATTCATTGTCTGCACTTCGCTGCTACACCATCAGTTCACTCTTTTAAGCTATATGTTTACTAGTCACCTTTTTATATGTTTTTAAGCTATTGGGTTTTCATTCCACTCAATAAGGTCAGCTCATGATGCCCTTATTTTGTTTTGTTTTGTTTTTTCTTCGTTTTTTCCTGGTTTTTCCTATTTGCCCTGTTTTTAGTATTAGCATATGTGTGCAAGAGCTGTCATTTTTTAAGACGCAATACAGATCGGTCTTTCAAAAGGTCGTGCGTTCTATTAAGCAATACACCAATTGGTTTTAGAAAGAAATACACCATTTGTACATGTTTAAATAGCCCTGCAAGATCGATATGTAACGTAATATTTATTCATTTTCATCACCTGGTTCATATTTTTACATTGGGAGGCATTTGTTTTAAAAGAAAGGGTCCTGTGTCGGTTTCCTATTTCAAGCATACAGGAGGGTTTCTGCTCCCCTGACACAGCGGTATATATACTTTTATATGATACACATTTTTTATATTTCACAACATTTTTGGTTGAACAGCAAAATTTGGTGCACATTTTTTAGTTACTTTTTGTTTTTGTACTATCTGTGGGCATAGAAGCTTCAGCGCGCTTCAATAGCTCCGCCCCGTGGTTCCTTCACTTTGTAGTTCCCGCCTTTAGAAGTACAATATATGTGCGCATGAGCCGGCATTTTTTAGTTTGCAGTACAGATCGATTCAATTGAAGGTTGCTCGATCCTGTGAGTAACCATGCATTTGGTTTTAGAAATAAATATGCTTTCAGTAGATTTTTAAACATCTCCTAAGATTGACACGCAGTATAAGGGTTGGATTTATTACTGACAGTATTGATCCTCACTATCTGGTTTATATAATAGACACAGTAAAGAGTTTATTTATTTTGAACAAAGAGACTCCCTGCTGGTTGCCATGTCCGTATACAAGGCGGGGCATTATCTTCCCTGAAATAGTGGGCTACTCATTTTTAGACATGGTAATAGTAATTTTGTTTTTAGAATAGGTTTTGGTACACTATTTATTATTTGAGACGCACATAACGTTTTTAATTCTATTTATGTTCTTATAGTTTAATTTTTATGTGTGGTTCTTATTTCCGTATATAGACATGCCAGCTATAATGTGGTTTTGATGTGTAATCATGGAAGTTTTTTTCCCCTCCCCTACAACCCCCCTTTTTTTTCGCTCCTGCTGCGTTCTCTTTACATAAAGATTTCTTGTGGATAGACATTTTAGTAGATAAGAATATATATCGATAGATACTATCCTTTTTATAAATTATTTTTTACATAAGTTTGGGTGGTAATTTGGCTTAATCGCACGAACAGATTATATTTGACTAAGGTCACGAGTTGAATGGTCCTCAATTTCAAGATAGAGGTATTTATTATTTATTATAACTATTTATTATATTAAATTGTACAAGTTTGTCAAGTTCTTATTCCTTTTAGTTTTCATTTTATTAGTACATGATTAGTACAATTTGATTATATGTTTCATTATTGTAATATTTTATTTACATGTTATTTAGGTTCCATACATTTTTTACTCTTCCTATATACATGTTCCTAAATGAATACATTTATAAGTAGTTATGATTTTATGTTTTAAGTAATATTTAAGATCTTATCTTATCTTATTTATTGTTATTTTAATATCTATTCTTATCTTGCTTATTGTATTATATGTTTTATAACTTATGTTTTACTATGTTTTAGTACCTTTACCTGGTTTGCCCCTGATGAAGGTAGCGAAACACGGCCTGTGTCGGGCTGGTAATAGGTCAAATATCTTATAATAAAAATTTGTTTTTCCACAATAATCACGTTTTGGACTGTGGTTTAATTCCTTTATGCTGATGATGGAAATGTTCCTGCATTCTCTGAGCTAGAAATGGCCTTGAAGTAGAAATGTAACTATACCTAAAAACTGTGCCTTTGTTAGAATAGTCTGAGAGGGGGGAACAGGGAGCTAGGCCCAGAGAGGGTCCCCGATTGGACGGGTGCAAGGGGCGTTGGGACCAATAGAAAGGTTGCCCCTATCAAATTGTAAAAATTGTATATAAGGAATTTGCTTCTGTACTTGGTTGCTCAGTCTCTTTTGGACACGCTCCTGTCTGAGCCTGTGCACAATAAATTGGCTTGGATCCTTCAACTGACTCCTGGTATTATTTATTGCGTGCACTTCGCTGCTACACCACCACACACTAAAACGCATGTTAATTGATGATCATGGGATGGGGGTGGGGATTGTATGGAGAGTGGGCGTGGAAAGGACATTACCACTAGTGCCAGAGTAATTGCTGTGTGCTCAAAGGCAACACAGCTCTTAATGCAGGTTCACCTAATGACTCCTCTATGGGAATTACTGTATTAAGTGAACACGCCTTAGCGGAGCATGCTTTTGAGTGACCCATCATGTGTTTGCTGCAAGGAAAATACCGGCTACGCCCACGACAGCTAATTAATGCAATTAATAGGCATTTAGAGCGTTAATTGAAAATCCTTTGTGGGCTTTAGTAAATAAAAGGGGCCCTAAATTATATCACAGCAGATCACAATGAATAATAAAATGACAGGGTGTGATATTCAATGGGATTATCATGACTAGCAGATATGCTAAATGTGTTAATTCCCTTACCTGAGATATTCAGTGGCACTAACACGGTTAGTGTCACCAAATATCCGTAGGTGCTGCCGCTGCACCCCCCGATGCTAACTGGTTAGCATCGGGGCATTCCAGGGGTGGCGCCCAGCTATAACCAGACAGCGGTGATATTGAGCCACTGCCCAGGTATTGCTAAGTGGCAAAAGTCAGGTGCAGTAAAGGCTGACCTAACTTTCACCACTGAAGCCAAACAGGCAGAGACTGAAAATTGATGCTGCCTAGAAAACCTCCTGGTCATCGGGACAAAACAAAGCACCTCTAGGCGCGAAGAGGAGACCCGCAGCACCACCAGCAACTGCGGCAGACCGGCATCGGGGAAGTGAGCGGGAAGCAGAGCCCCTCTCCGATCACCCCCGCAAGGACCAATCGGGCCACCGGAACACCTTTTGAAAAACAAAGTGCCTCTAGGCGCGACCGCACCTGGCGGGCCACGCCAAAGGGCCCTTTGGCGTAGTCCTTAGGCGTGGCAACTAGGAAGAATTGAATAGAACTCACGAAACAAGATTGATGTCTGAATAAGTCACTAGTAAAAGCTAAATGATCCTATTGAAGAATCCATCTCTCCAAACAAAACGACTAGCACACCAACACTGAAACAACAACCTACAAAGGGAGAACAACATATTCCTGAGAACAACTAAACTGTGAGTAGCAACAACTAAACTGTGAGTAGTCACCACCTCTACCTCTACCTCTGAACCTACCACCACCACTCAATCAGCCATAACCATTACACTAACTCCCTCCAACATATACAAGACAAACTTCAAAATGGATCTTTATCTTTCTTTATCGCTTGATATACTACCCAAGCATATGCGTCAGGGCGGTGTACAAGAAATCAATTGGAAAGTAGAAAAGAAAGGAACGACACTATTTGGATAGGAAAGAGAGGGACAGGAAGAGACAGAAGAGGACAGTTTAGACAGGGTAGGGGAGGGAGGGAGAGAGGACTGATGGAGGGAGAGGGGATAAAAGAAATATAATGGTTTTATTCCTCCTCCTGCTCCTCAAAACCAAGTACTCTACTGCTACAGTAACCAATGCACCTTTCCCTACCAACTTGATACCAATTATACATACAAACAGATCCACAATACAAAAATGGAAACCAATCTTCACAATAGACCACAAAGATTAATCCGGATAAACACCCATACCCCACAAGTACTACATGCTACTATGAAACCATTTCACGCACCCCTCAAGTGTGCATTAGTCAACGCCCGTTCAATCCGGATCAAATTCAACACCATCATGGACTACATACAAGACAAGAACATAGACATTATGTGCATCACAGAAACATGTCTCTCCGATACAGATAATGTCATCTTAAACCAACTCTCATCACAGCAATACTCAATACACAACTCCCCAAGACCATCAAGAAGAGGCGGAGGTGTATTAATTATCGCAAAATCACAACTAAAGTTCAACACCATCTCATTGCTCCAATCTAGAGCAAGTAACACAATAACACAATAACTATTTCAAATAAACATATTGCGCTCTGCCTTACATATAGAGCCCCGAATGCAAATGATGACGAGCTCTCAAACATTCTAAAACATGCCTGTGCACATACCTCCCAGAATAAACCACTTAGAATTCTAGGGGATCCTAACCTTCCATCACTCCCTCCACAAAATAGTGATGCATTCCTGGAAGCAATGAATGACCTTCAGTACAAACAATTAATAAACACCCCAACACATAAGAAGGGTGGAATCCATGACCTTATCTTCACACCAAACAACTTCCACGATAAAGGACTTGTCTCATATCTAACAATAACCTTGATCCCATGGTCTGATCACCACATAATTAACTTCTCCATAGACTCACCCAGAATGACGGAAACATTAGTACCAACCTCCAAAGAAAAAAGGAGGTTTTGAACCTTCATCAAAGATAAATTCTTAGAAGAAGTAATACCAGAGATTGAACAAGATACAACAAACCTTGACACTACCATTACAAATTGGAATAAAACCATTCAGAAAGCAGCAATTGTACCAAACAATTCAATAACTAACAAGAGGAAACATAATGCACCATGGTTCTTGAACGAAATAAACGAACAAAAGAAACAACTAAGGAAAATGGAAAGACTATGGCATTTTCGAGTGGAGGAGTAGCCTAGTGGTTGGGGCAAGGTACTTCAGGCCGGAAGGTCGGGGGTTCAAATCCCACTAGAGGACAGCAACCTTGGGCCGGAGGGACTGGGGTTTCTAGTCCCACAGGTGCTCCTTGTGGTCTTGGGCAAGCCACTTAACCCTCCATAGCCCAAGTTCCCTGTAAAAAATAGTTATCTCCAAGTTATAATGCCCTGTTCAATGTAATTTCAGTTTGTTCAATGTAAACCGCACTGATGCAGAATAGCGCGGTATATAAGAGAATGTAAATAAATAAATAAATAATCAAACCAAAAGCCAATACCACCTAACAAAATACAATGAGATGCAAACCTCCTACCACAATATGATAAATAACCACAAGAAAGAATATCACACAAACCTAATAATGAAATCCATCAACAAACCAAGGGAACTCTTCACAATGGTAAACAGCCTAACAAAAGAACCAGAAGATCTGAACCTCATATCCCCGCAAGAGATAGCAGACTTTATACAAATGAAATATACACAATCACCACTCGCAGGACCAAAGGAACCCAACCCACAACATAACAAAAAGAAAACGTGGGACAAATTCCACACCCCAACCAAAAAACAACTTGGCCTTATCATAGATAGCATAAATAACACAACAGCACCTATTGACCCATATCTAGTTAATTGGATTAAACAAACAAAAGAAGACCTATTACCACACCTACACAAGATTGTAGAATCATCCTTCATGCAAGGTTATCTACCACAACTAAAACAGGCATCAATTAGAGCAATCCTTAAAAACAACAACCTTGTTAAAAAGGACCCAAGCTCCTATCGACCAATATCAAGCCTGTCATTCATAGCCAAAGTAATAGAAAAAATAGTACAACAACAGCTGCAGGACCACATTGATACCTATGCCCCTTTAGACCCTCACCAGTATGGATTTAGACAGAACCACAGGGTTGAAACACTCATCACATCACTGATGAACACCCTCCTTACAGGAATCAACAATATCCGCCAAGGCTTTGTTCTATGCTTCATTGATATTGCAGCTGCGTTCAACTCAGTGAACCATAACACCCTACTACAAAGACTTCGAGATATAGGAATAACTGGAACTGTGCTCGACTGGTTTCTATCATACCTTTCTCACCATAACCAACAAGTTAGAATCAAAAAACAACAATCTAAACCCTTCATCCAACACCAGTGTGTTCCCCAAGGATCTGCCTTGTCGGCTTTACTCTTCAATATATATATCCAACCATTATGCAACATCATAAAACATCATAACATCCAATATAGAATATACGCAGATGATATCATGGTATTCACTCCAATAAACATCAACCACCCCACTACTCTCAAATCAAGGCATGTCTCGAATCCATGACAAAGTGGCTCAAAGAACAGAATCTATTCATAAACTTCAAAAAATCTTACTTAATGCATATAACCAGGAACAACACATTTTCTCCACCTGATACTATAAAAATTCTCGATCACAGCCTAACTAACAAACAAGAAGTCAGATACCTCGGAATAACCTTCGATCAGCGACTCAACTTCCAAGCCCACATAAAAATAACAACCAAATCTGCATATCACAAACTTAGATCCCTACAAAAGCTCAAACCACTACTTGATGACTATCACTTTCGAACAGTATGCCAAGCCTTAATAACCCCCATACTAGATTATTGCAATGTAATATACTACGGCCTGCCCAAGAAAACAGCACTCCCCATGTAAATGGTGCAAAACACGGCTGCAAGAATTGTAACAGAAACAGCAAGATACAGCCACATAACACCTACTCTCTACCAACTCCACTAGCTTCCAATCACTATACGCACTAAATACCAAAATATAATTATAATTTTCAAAATCTTAAATAACCTGTCCCCATCTACCCTTGAAGAACTGATCAAAAGAACCCATCCAACCACAACAAGAAGACGAACCGATGACAACACCTTAGAAACACCAGCAAGCTTCAGAACATCAAAACACTCCACCAGCAACAGAACTTTCTCCCTTTATGCTCCTCACCTGTGGAATGAGCTACCCAGCACATTACATACAATCAAAGACTTGCCTGACATTAAAAAAAGCCATAAAGACCCACCTTTTCATGGAACACTATGGTCCCACCTATGAAGAAACAAATCATAAGACCTCACTAGAAGCAACACAATAACCAAGATCTCTCATAGAATCATATCACTCCTCATCAACATAATATAATTCTCCCATATCTCTGTTTGTTTTTTTTTAAGTGCCATCAAGTCAGTGTTGACTCATAATGACCCAGCTACCTCTGGGTTTTCTTGGCAACGTATCACCGGAAGTAGACTTTTCTTCTGAGGCAATGGAGGGTAAAGTGACTTGCCCAAGGTCACAAGGAGTGCCAATGGGAATTGAACCCTTGATCTTCTGGGTATGAGGCAGTTGCTTTAACCACTAGGCTACTCCTCCACTCTCTGTACATAGTTGTATATAGTTGATAATTTAAATGTATTCATTATAACCTATGTAACCCTCCTAGTTGTAACTCCCTGTTCTATGTAAAGCTCATTGCTATAACTGTTATATGTAAACCACTTTGAATTGATGAGAAAGCGGTATATAAAACCTATTAAATAAATAAAAATAAATAAAATAAACCTGAATAGTCAATGCAGAGGCCCGGATATGGCCCTGGCATTGAATATCTGGGTATAAAGTTCAGTGGCAGCAACCACTGCTGCTAAATATTGGGCTCACAGATTAAAACACCCAAAGGTGCACTCTCTACACAATCCTTCAGGCGTCTGTCACATGTCTTTCCAGGCATTCTCTCCCATGACTCATATACATCTCACAAAACTCCTCCGCTCCTTAAATGCAACTCATTCCATAGCTGACACTTTTCCTCCCTGTTAAAATCCTCCTGGGATTCCTTTGCCCCCACAACATTAGGACTAATTAATGAGAGTCTAACCAGAGGTGAGGTTCCACCATCCTGGAAGCACTCCATGGTCCGCCCTTTGCAAAGCAGCAGAATCTTGATCCTGGTTCTCTGAGCAACTATCGTCCGATTTTTAATTTGCCATTCTTAGCTAAGCTTCTGGAAAATTCAGTCTTTATGAAACGCTCCCACTTTTGGGAGTCAAACAATTCTTTCTGTCCTCGGTAATCATGATTCAGGCAACACCAAAGCACGGAGGTATCCCTTCTAGGGGTCATAAATGAAATCGCAATTCATTTGGATAACCTTGTGACATATTTGTAATTCAGCTTGACCTCAGCTTGGCCTTTGACGTTATTGATCATACCCTCAGGAATAAGACACATTGCCCTGAACTAGTTCTGTTCTTACTTCTCTGATCGTACCTTCCAGGTCCTTATTGATGGTCACAAATCTATCTTCTTTCCTTAGACATATGGTATTCCTCAAAGATCAATTCTCGCCCCTACTCTCTTTAACCTCTTCATATCCCCGCTAGCTTTATTCATCTAAGATTTAAACATTAGTTCAAACTTCTACGCTGATGATATTCAACTCATCATAGCTTGTGACTTCCGGGACCCTCAATTCCAATCAGAATTCGACTTTAAACTGCAGTCTGTGGGGAAAAGTAATGGAGGCGCTCCTGAAAGAGCAAATAGTGGACTTTCTCAAAACCAACATGTTGCATGATCTGAGGCAACATGGTTTTACCAAAGGATGATCTTGCCAAACAAAACTGATTGAGTTCTTTGAATGGGTGACCAGAGAACTAGATCAAGGGCATGCGATGGATGTGATCTACCTAGATTTCAGCAAAGTCGTTGATACAGTTCCTCATAGGAGGCTTATCAATAAACTAAACAGCTAGGGGATGGGTCCCAAGATGGTGAACTGGATCAAAAATTGGTTGACAGATGACAGAAGGTGATGGTAAATGGAACTCACTCGGATGAAAGGAAGGTGATTAGTGGTGTGCCCCAGGGTTCAGTTCTGGGACTGGTACTGTTCAATGCATTTGTGAGTGATATTGCTGAAGGACTGAATGGAAAAGTCTGTCTTTTTGCAGATGACATGAAAATTTGCAACAGAGTGGACTCCCCTGAGGGAGTGGATAATACGAGGAAAGATCTACAAAAGCTAGAAGAATGGTCTAATGCTTGGCAGTTAAGATTTAATGTGAAGACGTGGAATGTCATGCACTTGGGAAGCAGAAATGAAAAAGAATTGTATGCGACAGAGGGCGAGAGGTTGGTGTGCACAGATCAGGAGAAGGACCTCAGAGTGATTGTTTCTGAGGATCTCAAGGTGACGAAACAGTGTGACAAGGCGGTGGCAAAAGCCAGAAGGATGCTGGGTTGCATACAGAGAGGAATTACCAGCAGAACGTAAGAGGTACTAATGCCATTGTACAAGTCGCTGGTGAGACCTCACTTGGACTATTGTGTTCAGTTTTGGAGACCATATCTCAAAGGACATAAAAAGACTGGAAACGGTTCAGAGGAAGGCGACCAAAATGATTTGGAGCTTGTGTCAGAATACGTATGAGAAGAGCCTTGAAGACCTAAATATGTATACTCTGGAGGAGAGGAGGGACAGGGGAGATATGATTCAGACTTTTAAATACTTAAAGAGTATTAATGAACAAACAAACCTCTTCCAAAGACAGGGAAGCTGCAAAATTAGAGGGCACAATATAAAGCTGCAAGAGGGTAAATTGAAAGGCAACGTCAGGAAATACTTTTTCACTGAAAGGGTGGTGGATGCTTGGAATGCCCTCCCGATGTAAGTGGTAGGGGCAAGTACAGTGAAAGAATTCAAAATGGCATGGGATAGACACAGTGGATCCCTGTATAGCAATAGGACAAAATCAAAATAAACATAACTCTTATATCTCAACAAATAGGGGTGACCTACACAGAGCGGTGGCTACACCCCTAAACAAAGGCATGGGGAGGGGTAACCTGCACAGAATGGCAGGTGGACCTACGCTTTCCGTCTCACTGGGCAGACTAGATGAACCATACTGGTCTTTATTTTCCGTCATATACTATGTTACTATGGCTGGTTCTGATCACACAAGATGGTTCTCAACCCTAATAAAACAGAAGCACTCTGGATTCCACACAACTCCAATTCTCCCCCTTTCACTCCACAAATCTCTTCAACCCCAATCTCAATTATGTCCTCTGATAATCCACTTGGAGTTTTTCTAGATGAACATCTGACTTTCTGCCCCTTCATTTCAAAAACTGTCCAGAGATGTTTCTTTGCCCTAAGACAGATAAGATCAATGAAACCTTATCTGGATCAGAAGGCTCTACAAATAGTCACTGGTTATAAATTGGCTCAATTATTCTAACCTTTCTCTGAGGTATATCCCAAGCACAAGCAAAGTGCCTGCAACGCATACAGAATCCAGGATCTGTCTTTGGTCCGATTCTTTTTAACATCTTTGTTAGTGATATAGCGGAAGGGCTGTCGGGTAAGGTTTGCCTCTTTGCGGATGATACCAAAATCTGCAATAGAGTAGACACCCAGGAAGGTGTAGATAACATGAAGAGGGATCTAGCTAAGCTTGAAGAATGGTCTAGAATTTGGCATCTGGGATTTAATGTTAAAAAATGTAAGGTCATACATTTGGACTGCAGCAATCCAAGGGAGCAATATAGTCTAGGGGTTGAAGTACTTTTGTCCACTAAAGAAGAGCAGGACCTAGGTGTGGTTGTGTCTGATGATCTTAAAGTAGCTAAACAGGTAGAAAAGGCAACGGCAAAAGCTAGAGGGATGCTTGGGTGCATATGGAGAGGAATGCCTAGCAGAAGAAAAGGGGTGATAGTACCTCTGTATAGGTCTTTGGTGCGACCTCATTTGGAGTATAGTTTGCAATTCTGGAGACCGCACCTTCAAAAGGATATAAACAGGATGGCGTCAGTACAGAAGGTGGCTACTAAAATGGTTAGTGGTCTTCATTATAAAGCATATGAGGACAGACTTAAGGATCTTAATATGTACACCTTAGAGGAAAGGCAGGATAGAGGTGATATGATTGAGATGTTTAAATACCTCCGTGGCATAAATGTACAGGGGGAGAGCCTCTTTCAATTGAAAGCAAGCTCTGCTATGAGAGGTCATGGGATGAGGGTGAAGGGGGATAGATTCAGGAGCGATATGAGGAAATATTTCTTTATGGAAAAGAGTGGTGGATCCGTGGAATAGTCTCTCAGTGGAGGTGGTAGAGATGAGGACAGTATCTGAATTCAAAACAGCATGGGACAAACACAGAGGATCTCTAAAGGAAAAAAGGGGACTGTTGTTGTTGTTGATATGGAAGGACAGGCCATGTGGTCTTTTTCTGTTGTCATATTTCTATGCTTCTATGAATACAGCTGTAAGGCTTCTCTACAACGCAAAATGAAATGATCGCATTACTCCTGCTGCTTCATGAGCAGCATTGACTTCCCATTGTTTTCCAGATTAAGTTCAAACTTCTTCTGTTTACACATTGGGCTTACTATACTGGACAACCCTATTCCCTACTGCCCCTCTCGTACTCTTCCCTCATCAAATACCAACCTTCTAGTGACCCACTCCAAACGTACACTATGGACCTGATTCTGGGATGTGAGCCTGATTCCTCCTCTGACTCTCTCCGTACGTCTTGAGCATCAGGATGGATAGTGTCAGCGGAGGCAGGAAGGGGTGGGATCTGAGAGGAGCGGGTACGGGCCAGCCCAGCAGGACATACATGGCTAATTCAGGTCATAGCCCTGTATGTCCTGCCGGGTCAAAGGGGACATGCTGCTTATTCCACCTGGAAGGTGTAATAAGCAGCACTGACCTGGCAATCAGGCTCAGGGATCCCCCCCCCAGGGCCCAAGCCAGGTGCGAGGGAGTCCCTGCTGCCCGATCCAGGCCCTGGCAGGCCAGCCGTGAGTTGGGCAGCAGGGAAGAGGGGGGCCAAAGCCACGGGAGTTGTGGGCGCCTGCAGGGAGGACATTCTCGCAGGTGGCAGGGGCAAGCCAGACCATCCACAGGCCCAATTCTGTGCACCACGGGAATGTTTTGTTCCCGTGGTCCAGAATCAGGTCCTAAACTGGCCCGGCTTCCTCGGGGTTGTCCGGATGGCCCAGCCGTCCCCTACCTGAATTGGGCTCTACGTCTAGAAGTCTATTGATTTTTATTTATTTATTTATTTAATTTACATTCTCTTATATACCGTGCTATTCTGCATCAGTGCGGTTTACATTGAACAAACTGAAATTACATTGAACAGGGCATTATAACTTGGAGATAACTATTGATCCTTTGCCTTTTCTTTTCAAGCCCCTCATCTTTGGAGCACTTTGCCCATAGCACTCCGGATGGAACCCTATTATGTAAAGTTCAAATCTGGCATGAAGACCTGGCTTTTTAGTCAGGCTTTTGAAATAGATTCTTCTCTCCCCTCCGTTTGATGCTCCAGGCTGAGGCTTGGTACTGCTCCCCCCCCCCCCCCTCTTCTTGTCTCCACCGCAATTATCTGTTCAACCTTGTCTTATGGCATTGATATTGTTGTGATACTCCTCCCCCCCACCCCCATCAGTCACTTTGTTGTTCCTTGTCAGTATTGTATCTGTCTTTGCAATTAAGAAACTGGTTTTATTCTGTAGACCACTATGATGTACCAAATCTTTGCAAATAAATAAATTTAACACGTTCCCCTTTCACAATATTTCTAACATATTAAAAGAATTAAGTTTCTGCTTACTGATGCAAATTGTAAGATTTGCCAGGGATCAAACCTGTGACATTGTAGGCCAGAAACTGAAGACTTGCAGCTGAGCCATGGAGGTTACTTAGCTGTCATGCTAGATCCAGGAAACATTTATTTATTTATTTATTTACATTCTCTTATATACCGCGCTATTCTGCATCAGTGCGGTTTACATTGAACAAACTGAAATTACATTGAACAGGGCATTATAACTTGGAGATAACTATTTTACAGGGAACATGGGCTATGGAGGGTTAAGTGGCTTGCCCAAGACCACAAGGAGCACCTGTGGGACTAGAAACCCCAGTCCTTCCGGCCCAAGGTTGCTGTCCTCTAGTGGGATTTGAACCCCCGACCTTCAGGCCTGAAGTACCTTGCCCCAACCACTAGGCCACTCCTCCACTCCACTCCACATGAATTAGATACAATAGAAGGAGAACTCCCCACCTCCCCTACCACCACTGGCCAGCAAAAGCTACATCTTATAATGCTGTGTACATAAGGAAACCTAACCTGATGTACCCTTGCTGGTTCAACAGCTTTCATCAGGCCTGACCTGAGTCTACTGCAAAGCGTAGTTACTCACCTGTAACAGGTGATCTCCAGGAACAGCAAGAATTTAGTCCACACATGGGTGACATCGGGTACTGACAGAGCCCGCGTGGGAAGCTCCCCAGCTACTAATAGGAAACACTTTGGAAGCACTCCAATGCACCTGTGCTACTGCCTTCCCGCTTTTCCAACTCCCTCTCCTCAGTTGAGTTTGTAGCTCAAAAGAAGGAGTAAAAAACAAAAACAACAAACCCCTACAACTCCAAGGGGAGGATGTTGGGTTGTGAAGACTAAATTCCTGAGTAACTATGCTATCTCCAGGAACAAACAGGTAGTCTTCACATATGGGACTCCCTAGCTCGCAGATCTCTGAAGAGTTGGACTGGGTAAGAAAGTCAGACAAGATCATCTGAACCTAGACTTCCCCAACAAGGAGATCTGGCAAGAATAGTAGGAGTTGTCCCTGTGTTCCAAAGAGAAGTTGAAGGACTGCCTGGTCAAAGGCTGCATCCCAGCGGGAGTCCTTGTCCAAGCAGTAGTGGGCAGCAAAGGTGTGGATGGAGGACCATGTTGCAGCCCAGCAGATCTCGTTGATCGCTAGTGAACGTAGGTTCGCCACTGATGTTGCCATGGCTCGGACATTATGAGCAGTAATGTGCCCAGTAAGGGTAAGTCCTGCTTTGTTGTATATCAGTGATATGCAATCTTCTATCCATCTGGAGAGCGTGCATTTCATTACTGGGAGACCAAGGCGGTTAGGATCAAAGGACACAAACAACTGAGAGGATTTTCTGATATCCTGTGTCCTTTGGAGATAGAAGGCTAGTGCCCTTTTGCAGTCAAGTGTGTGCAGGGTTGCCTTTGCACGAGATGTGTGAGGTCTTGGGAAGAAGACCAGAAGCATCATTGACTAATTAATATGGAAAGGTGACACCACTTTTGGCAAAAAGTGGGGATGTGTGCGAAGGACAACTTTGTCATGATGAAATCTAGTATATGGTGGATGTGCCTGGCTGAAGTCAGGTCAATGAGGAATAAAACTTTCCAAGTTAAGTATTGCAGGTGTGTAGCTGCTAAAGGCTCAAATGGAGACTTGAGGAGCTGAGCCAATACCACATTGAGATCCCACACTATTGGGGATGGTCGAAGGGGTGGCTTGGTGAGGAGGAAGCCCCTCATGAAATGTGCCACTAGAGGAACTATGGAGATGGGTCAATCATCCACAGGTTTATGAAAAGCTGAAACAGTACTGAGGTACATCTGTACTGAATTTGTTTTGAGTTCTCGAAAAAACCATCTTTGCACAGCTTTCTCACCATCTGGACTCCACTAATTTTCTCCACCCCCGTCAGTCAGGATTCCGACAGGGTCACAGTGTCGAAACTGTTCTGCTTGCCTTCACCAATGTACTGCATGTGGCTCACGATTGTGGTGACTTTTCGGTGGCGGTATCCTTGGACCTATCTGCTGCTTTCGACTTAGTTGATCACTCCCTTCTTCTTCTTCGCCTACATGAGGCTGGCCTATGTAGCACTGTCCATCGGTGGTTTCATTCCTTTCTCTCCTCTCGATCCTGTGCAGTTCTCTCTTCTTCCTTCTCTATTCCGTCCTCTGACCCATTTCCTCTACCTTGTGGGGTCCCCCAAGGTTCTGTCTTGGCACCTCTCCTTTTCAATCTCTTTCTAGCACCCCTTGCCTTACTGATACAGCAATCTGGGATTTCCGCTTTCTATTACGCAGACGACATTGTTCTTCTACACCACACCTCCCCTCTTCACCCCGATCTTTCTGCTCTGAATTCCTGTCTCTCCACTATCACAGATTGGCTAACCCTTAACTGTCTTCATCTTAACTTAACCAAAACTGTTGCAATCTGGTTCACCCACGGCAGCCCACCCCCCTCATTGGCCCCATCCTTCTGAGGTTCCACCATACCCCTAGTTTCCAGCTTCCGCTACCTGGGTGTCCTTTTCGACTCCGACCTTTTTTCAAGCACAGTTTCACATATCACCAAAACCTCCTTCTTCTTCCTTCGTCAGATCCGTGCAATTCGCCCCTTTCTTACTCCGCCCGCCCGCCCTTACTACTCTGCTACTGTCACTGGTTATATCACGTGTTGACTTCTCTAACTCTGTCTTCACTGGCCTCTCTAAATCACAACTAAGTAGATTACAAAGAATCCAAAACATGGCTGCCCGTCTTATCACCTTCTCCTCCCAATGAGATCACGTAACGCCTCTCCTCTTTCGTCTACGCTGGTTACCTGTCTCCTTTCACACTCAGTTTGTTACTTACTCTAGTTCACAGGGCTCTTCATACTAGTACTCCACAATACCTGGCAGACCTTATTACATTCCACACCCCCAGACACACTCCCCGCTCCTTACACCTCAACTGCCTTAATCTCCCTTCCTCCTCCCTCGCTCACCTTCAATCCACCCGCTCCTCTGCTTTCTTTTTCATCGGCCCCGCACTCTGGAATTCACTCCCCACCTCCCTCCGGTTAGAACCCCATCACGCCACCTTCAAGCGAGACCTAAAAACCCACGTCTTTTCCTTGGCCTATGACCTTCCCTCCCCTCTTGTCTGATCCTGTCCCCTACGTATAGTCCTGTATCCTTTCTCTCGTACTATTCTATCAACAATTGTAACTTCCTTTCTGGCCCTGTGCCTCTTTCTAATTGTTTGTGAATTGTAAACCACTCTGATTGATAAAGTAGGGCGGTATATCAAATAAATAAACATAAACATAAGAAGCATGGGTACTGATGCTTCAAAGGGATTGTGATTATTTTGAGAGCACCATGACGCATATCTACACTATTTGAAAGAGTACATCCTCCTGATGGAGGGATTTCTGGAAGAAAGGAGGACATCTTTCATGGCTGTTGATAGTGGTAGATGTTGAAACATCATGCTCTCAGCATCCATGCTGTCAGTCGAAGAGACTGCATATTGGGATGCAGAACTGTTCCGTTGTCCTGGAACAGAAGTCCTGGCTCGGATCCCAGTGGAATCGAAGGAGTCTGTGTCAGCCGAAGCAAGAGGGGAAACCAAGGCTGATGGGTCCAGCAAGGGGCTATGAGGATCATAGATCCCTTGTCTGCTTGGAGTTTGAGGAGGGTCTTTGGGATCAGAGGTATGAGGGTAAATGCATAAAGAAGTCTCTGACCTCAGTGGATCATGAAAGCATCTGATGCCAGACTGAATTTGGATGACATTTTGGAGCAGAGCTGTGGAGGTTTTGAGTTCTGTGGAGTGGCAAAGAGATTTATTACTGGGGTTCCCCAGGCTTGAAAGACTTGTGCCACTGTCTTCGGATCTAGAGTCCACTCGTGTGGTTGTAAGATTCCGCTCAGTTTGTCCGTCAAGTGATTGATCTCTCCTGGAATATAAACTGCACGACGGTGCATATGATGGAGAATGGTGAAGTTCTATAGGTAGTAGGCTTCCTTGTTTATTTATGTAAAACATTGCCACCTGATTGTCTGTCCTGACCAGGATCTGGCTGTTGGAGAGGTGACGCTGGAAAACTCGGAAGGCATTCGTGATTGCTCAAAGCTTGAGGAGGCTGATTTGTTGGGTTGATTCCTGGACTGTCCACAGTCCTTGTGTGGAGACAGAATCTAGATGGGCTCCCCAACCGAGCTTGGATGCATCTATAGTCAGGGTATATTGAGAATGGGGCATCCGAAAAGGTGACCCTACGAGAAGATTTGTTTGGATGCACCACCAGAGGAGTGATTCAGCCAGAGGGCTTGTTACTTGCATATCATCCCATAGATTTCCTGAGGCTTGGGTCCACTGGGCTGAGAGGGTCCATTGTGTTAGTCGCATGTGCAGTCTCGTATAAGGTACTACATGTACTGTAGATGCCATGTGGCCTAAGAGGCACAGGAAGGCTTGAGTCATTGCAGTTTGCTGTTGGCGCATGTGGGTGGCTAGTTCCACCAATTTGTTCATGTGGTCCATAGGAAGGAAGGCTCTGGATTGTTGAGTGCCCAGTATGGCTCCTATGAATTCCAATCTTTGAGTTGGAGTGAGCTGGGACTTTGGGAAGTTTATTACAAAACCCAAATGTTGCAATAGTGCAAGAGTTTGCTGACGAGATGAGCAGAGTTAGAGTAGTTACTCACCTGTAACAGGTGTTCTCCAGGAGCAGCAGGAATCAGTCCTCACATATGGGTGACATCGGCGCCAACGGAGCCCTCATGCAGAGCATTTCCACAGCTTTCAAAGAAAGCCTTTGGGAATGCAGCACGTATGCGCGGTCCCCTTCCCGCCCAAGGTTGCCATCTTGCTTAGTCTGATGACATAGCTAAAAGACAGCAAAAATCAAAATAAAGTATATGACTGCAACTCCAGGGGAGGAGGGAGGGTTGTGAGGACTGATTCCTGCTGCTCCTGGAGAACACCTGTTACAGGTGAGTAACTACTCTTTCTCCAGGACCAAGCAGGAAGTCAGTCCTCACATATGGGACTCCGTAGCTTCAGGCTACCGGAAACACAAACTGAAAAATAAGCTCCCTCTAGAGCGTCAGCATCCATTAAAGAATCCTTTCTGAGAACGCCCCTGTATGGTAGCCCAACACAAGGGCCGGACGGTAGGAGTTGCCTAAACCTCAAAGAGATTACGGAGTACTGCCTGTCCGAAAGCACTGTCCCTACGGGACTCCCTCTCGAGGCAGTAGTGAGCCGCAAAAGTCTGGCTTGAAGACCAGGTAGCGGCCCGGCAGATGTCTGCCAACGGAACAGAGCGGAGGTGGGCTACTGACGCGGCATTTGCCCTGACACGGTGGGCCGTGACTCGACCCTGCAAGGAAAGGCCGGCTGCCCTGTACGCCCAGGCGATACAATCCACTACCCAAAGGGACAACATACGCTTGGAGACAGGCAACCCCAGTTTATTTGGGTCAAAAGATACGAAGAGCTGAGCAGCCCTTCGATGCCCCTGCTTACGGTCTATGTAAAAGGACAACGCCCTTCTATAGTCCAGGGTATGCAGGACTGTTTCAGCCCGGCTGGCATGCGGCCTGGGGAAGAATGTTGGAAGAACCACATCCTGATTGAGGTGGAAGGAGGAGACAACCTTCGGAAGGAACTTAGGGTGAGTCTGCAAGAGCACCCTGTTCTTATAGAACCGTGTGTACGGTCTATCAGAAACCAGAGCTTGTAGTTCACTCCCACGTCTGGCCGAGGTAAGAGCCACTAAGAACAATGCCTTCCAGGAAAGGAAGCGTAAATGACAGGTAGCCATCGGCTCAAACGTAGGGCAAGTAAGTTGCTGCAAGACCACATTTAAATCCCACTCAGGGGCTGGTGGATGGATCGGAGGCTTGAGCAGAAGCAGGCCTCTGAGGAAGCGGGACACCAAGGGGTGGCCCGAGAAAGAGATTGGCCCTCTACCTGTGAGTGGTGTGCCGATAGAGCACTGAGGTGGACCCGAACAGAGTTGGATTTAAGGCCTAGGTCCGAGAAGTGGAGCAGGTACTGCAGCAGCACTGGAACCAGGCACGAAAAAGGATCCTCCTGGCGCTCAGCACACCAGGTGGAGAACCTACGCGACTTGAGGGCATAAAATTTCCGGGTATATTGCCTCCTAGAGGCCAAAACCACCTCTTCCATTTCCTTAGGAAGAAGTAAGGGGGCTAGAACTACCCTTTCAGCAGCCAGGCCATCAGATTGAGGGATTTGAGGTTGGGGTGCAGGAGAGATCCCTGATCCTGAGAAAGGAGATCGGGTTGTACCCTCAGAGGGAGTGGAGTGTCCACCGCCAACTGTAGAAGGAGTGGAAACCACGGTTGCCTCGGCCATCTGGGGGCTACCAGAATCACCGAGGCCTTGTCCTGAAGGACCTTGAACATGGTTCGGGCCACTAGAGGCGTGGGAGGAAACACATACAGTAGGCCCATAGACCAAGAGATTAGAAACGCATCTGCTGCTATTCGCAGAGGATGCGGTTGTCTGGAACAGAACCTGGGTAGCTGACGGTTCAGTGGACTCGCAAAGAGATCGATGGTTGGAAGACCCCATCTTAGAAAGACCCCTTGGACCACCAGAGGATTCAACTGCCATTCGTGAGGCTGTAGAATCCTGCTCAATCTGTCTGCCAGGCAATTTTCCTGTCCAGGCAGATAAACTGCCTTGAGAAACATGTTGTGTTTGATTGCCAAGGAGCACAGGGCCAGTGCCTCCTGACACAGAAGTTTGGAGCCTGTGCCTCCTTGCTTGTTCACGTAGAACATTGCCACTTGATTGTCTGTCTGAAGTAAGAGAGACTGGTGAGAGAGGACATGAGAGAAAGTCTGTAGAGCTAAGCGGATAGCTCGCAACTCCAACAGACTGATCTGCTGTGTGGACTCCCAAGGAGACCAGAGGCCCTGAGTGCAAGCCCCCTGGCAATGTGCACCCCAGCCCTGAAGGGAAGCATCAGTTGTCAGCACCTGTGTGTGAGGAGGGGCCTGAAAAGGCACCCCCTGGACCAGGTTCGGGAGATGCAGCCACCACCGTAGGGAGGCTGCCAGCAGTTTGGACACCCTTATCTTGTCTTTCAAGTCACCTGTGGCTTGCACCCACTGAGCTCTGAGGCACCACTGAGCAGGTCGCATGTGCAGGCAAGCATTCAGAGTTACATAGACCGTGGATGCCATGTGGCCTAAGAGCCTTAGGAAGTTTCTGGCGGAGACCAGAGAACCGCTCTGGAACTGTTTGGCCAAAGCCATCAGTCTGAGGGCCCTGTTCTCGGGCAAATAAGCCTTCGCCTGGAGGGTATCCAATCTTGCCCCTATGAACTCCATGTCCTGTGAGGGCAGCAAAGTGGACTTTGTGAAGTTTATGACAAAGCCTAGATGCTGGAGAAGAGAAACAGTGCGAAGGATGGCCTGTCTGGCCTCCTGTGGAGACTGACCCCTGATGAGCCAGTCGTCCAGGTATGGGAAGACAAAGATGCCCTGGTTTCTGAGATAGGCCGCCACCACTGCCAGGCACTTGGTGAAAACCCTTGGGGCGGAAGTGAGGCCAAATGGAAGTACTCTGTATTGAAAATGACTTCCTCCCACTACAAATCTGAGATACTGTCTGTGGTCTGGATGAATGAGGATGTGAGTATAAGCATCTTTCAGGTCTAAGAAGCATAGCCAATCTCCCTGCTGGAGGTAGGGCAGCAGTATTCCAAGTGTAAGCATCTTGAACTTTTCCCTCTCCAGGAACTTGTTGAGATTTCGCAAGTCTAGGATGGGCCGGAGGCCTCCAGTCCATTTTGGTACCAGAAAGTACCTGGAATAGAAGCCTCGCTCCATCAGGTGGTGAGGCACCGGTTCCACCGCCTGCTCCTGTAGAAGACTTGCCAACTCCTGAAGGAGGAGGTTCCTGTGCAGAGGGAGGCTCCCCTGGAAAATAGGAGGGGGGTAACTGGTTGAAGTGGAGCAAATAGCCCTTTTGGATTATGCTCAGTACCCAGGTATCCCCTGTTATGGCTGACCACCTGTGGGTGTACAGTGTCAGCCGGCCTCCTGTGCTGAGAGGAGCCAGCTGAGGAGGAGAGGCTATGCAGTGGGAGTCAAAACCCCGCTCCCTGCTGTGCAGAGCCGGAGCTGATGGCTTGGGGGCTTTCTGCCTACAGGGCCCATGTCCCTGCCCCTTGGCCTGCTGCCCCTGATGGGGAGCCGTAGAGGCCTGAAATTGAGGGTAGGACTTGTAGGCAGTAGCCTTCCTTGGGTAAAAGGGCTTTTTCCCTGAGCCCTTCTTCTTCTGAGAAGGGGCAGAAGTTTTCCTGGACAGCCTTGTCCTGGTGAGAGTCTCAGACTCGAGTTCTGAAGCCTTTTCAGCCATGGGTTTGCCAAAAAGGTTCTCACCTCGGCAAGGGACATCGACCAACTTGTCCTGTACCCATGGCTCGAGGTCCGATGACTGTAGCCAGGCCTGATGGCGTGCACCAATGCCGGCCGCGGCTACTTGGGCCGAAGCCTCAAAGCCATCATAGGCTGCTCGAGAGATAAACTTTGAGCACTCTCAAATCCCGGATGACAAAGCCTTAAACCTCTGCAAAGGTTCCTCGGAGAGGCCAGCTGAGAACCCAGTAATCTCCTTTGCCAGGTCTCGGAGGTACATGCCCATGTACAGCTGGTAAGTCTGGACACGGCAAGCCAACATAGAGCCCTGGAAGCACTTTCTACCGAGGGCATCCAGGTTCCGGGCCTCCCGGCCGGGGGGCACCAAAGATTACATCTTCTGACTCTTCAGACGATGCATGGCCAATTCCACAACCATGGAGTGGTGCGGTAGCTGTGCCTTCTGGAACCCAGGGCTCTTACGAACTCGATAAATGGAATCGACCCGTTTGTTGAGAACCGGCGCCGAGGCTGGTGCCTCCCACATGCGGAAGAGCAGCCGTTCCAGCATCGGAGGAACCGGTACAGTAAAGGCCTCCTTACTCCGGTGAGTCCGATGGGACGCACCAGGTCCGGAAAGTGTCCGGGGACTCCTCGTCCTCCGTCTCCCACTCTGACCCCTCCGAGGAGGAATCGAGCGACTCCGGCCGGGCGGGCACCGATGCCCTCCATCCCGACGCCATCCGTCCCGACGCCGAGGGCACCGGCGTCAACGACCTCAGCCCCGAGCAGGAGGCCAAGGGGGACCTTGGCTGAGGATCGACTCGAGACCGCATCGACTCGAGGATCGGCTCGGCCTCCGAGGATGACTTGGATGTTGAGGTCCCGGTGGTCGGGGCAGATGCACCGGTCAAACCGGTGATCAGTACTTGCTGCTGCTCCATGAAGGCAGCCAAGCTACTCTCCAAGGCTGTCAACCTGAGACTCAGCTCAGGAGACTCAGCAGCCCCCGAATTGGGCCCTACGGCGTCAGGCCCGACATCAGCTCCCCCGGAGGGGAGTCTATGAGGACAACTGCACTCACGTGACTCAGGGACTCCGGCTCCACTCGAGGCAACTTGGCAGGCCTCTCTGACTCCGAAGACCCGGGACGTCAGTCGGGGCTATGCGACCTGGCCCTCGAAGGGCCAAAAGCGTCCACCTACGCCACCCTCGCGGGTTTCTTCTTCCTTCTGTGCTCCCGAGAAGGAGACCCCCTTTCAGAGGAGCCTCGACGGTGCTCGGGGTCAAACTCCCGAGATGTCAAGGCCTCTGACGAAGTCCGGGCCCGGCCAGACGCAGAGTCAGAAAAGAGTCTTTCATGCTGATGCTGACAGCTCCTCAGTGCCTTAGAGGACATTTTGCTGCATGGGACACAGACCACCAGGTCATGGTCGGTCCCGAGGCACCGGAGGCAGCAGTCATGTGTGTTGGTGAGAGACATCAGCTTCTTACACCGATCACACTTCTTGAACCCGCTGGCAGCCATCGGGGGAAAAAGGGCCCCTGCAAGGTCAAAAGACTGGGCTGCCAGTGAAAAAGAGAAAAAAAGTGCGAGCGCTAGTCATGAAGGACAAAAACCGAAAACCTAGCTCCGGGCTCGATACGGTGTACTGGGACCAGATGGGAAGGGGAACCGGCGTCAAACCAGGCAAAAAACACGAATCCAACACAGGAAAAATCAACTTTTTACCGGGTGAGAACGACACATGTCCATCGGGCTCCGCGATAAAAAGAAGACTGAGCAAGATGGCACCCTTGGGCGGGAAGGGGACCGCGCATGCGCGCTGCATTCCCAAAGGCTTTCTTTGAAAGCTGGGGAAATGCTCCGCACGAGGGCTCCGTCGGTGCTGACGTCACTCATATGTGAGGACTGACTTCCTGCTTGGTCCTGGAGAACTCCAGGATAGTCTACCTTTATTAGCCAGTCGTCTAAGTAAGGAAAGACAAAGACTTTGTTTCAAAGATATTCTGCCATTAGGGCCATGCACGTTGTGAAGACGGTGCAAATGCAAGGCCGAAGGGAAGGATGCTGTATTGATAATGGGTGCCCTGACAGATGAAGTGAAGATACTGTCTGTAGTCTGGATGAATCAGAATGTGAGTGTGGGCCTCTTTGAGGTCTAGGGAACAGAGCCAGTCGTGTTCCTGTAGGTAGGAAAGGAGGGCTCCCAGAGAGATCATTTTTAATTTTTCCTTGACAAGGAACTTGTTTAGTTCTCTGAGGCTGAGAATAGGCCTATAGTCTCCTGACTTCTTTGGAATGAGGAAGTAGGGTAGAGCAGAAGCCCTTTAACAGTTCGTTTTGAGGAACTGCTTCTATGGCTCCTCAGGAAAGGAGATTGTTGACTTCCTGCTTGAGCAGGGTGTCCAGGGGAGGGTGGATGGGAAATCCCCCCTGACGTGGTGAGAGGGCAGGGTAGTATCCCTTTTGAACTATGGATAGGGTCCATTGTTCTGTGGTGATGGAGTCCCATCCCACTAGCACACCTTGTGGCCTTGGGCTAGTCACTTAACCCTCCATTGCCTCAGAAAAATCCAAGTTATCAAGGTCCATGTTTAATGTATATTACCAAGTTTAAGTTACAATGTAAACCACTTTGACTGAAATGAAAAAGCGGTATATAAAACCTGTTAAATAAATAAATAAATGAAAATGTGAAAAATAGCAGAGTCTTCCTGGAATAGTGGTGGGTTCCTGAATGTGTAGGAATGAACTAGCTGTGCTCCCTAAGTGGGAGTCAAAAACTGGGTGCTGCCAGTGCCTGGGTGGCTGGTCATAGCTTAGCTATCCTGGGCTTTTTTGCTTGTTTAGGACCTGTTATTTCTGCTGGGGATGATAAGCCGGTTGAGAATAGGAGGGGTAGAACCTCCTCTTCTTTGGGTAGAAGGGTCTTTTAGTTGCTCTCTGTATGGTCAGCAGTCTTTCTGGAGAGCCGTTTCAGGGTTGTGTCATTTGTTCCCAGCTCTCCTGCCTTCTCCCACCAGTTCGTACCAAAGAGATTCTCTCCTGTACAGGGGATATTGCCAAGCTTGTCCTGGACCCATTGTTCCAGGTCTGATGCTTGGAGTCAAGCTAACTGGTGTGCACCGATGTCAATAGATGAGGCTCTACTAATGGATTCGAAGGCATCAAATGCTGTCCTATTCACAAACTTCGACACATTTTGGCTATATGCAAGTACAGCTTGAAAAGTAGGTCTCTTTTTCTCAGGAAGGAAATCCTCTCAGTCCTTATTAAGTTCCTTGAGGAACATTCCCATATAGAGAATGTAAGAATTAATTCTGCTGGCTAGCATCGATGCTTAAAAGGATCGGCGGGCAAAGGAATCAAGATTCCTGGATTCTCTTCCTGGAAGTATGGAAGAGTGGTGTTGAAGTTGTGGTTTCTGAAAACCAGGACACTCCAGTACCCTATACATGGTATCAAGCCAACGGCTAATTGGGGATACTGTGAGATGAGTCTTCCACATCTGGAGCATCAAGTTGTGGAGGATACGGTGCACCGTGAGGATTGTGACCTCCTTCGGGGCTATAAGGTACTAGAGTATTTCCAGCTCTTCCACCCTCGGTTCCCAGTTCTCATACAGCAAGAATCGATAGCCCCGCCACCATATCTTGGATAAATTCCTGAAATGACATGTTTTCATAGGAGATTTTCTGCGAGTACTCATGGTTGGAGATGAGGGCTCAGAGGCGATGTCATGGAGGACTGTGGAATCGGAGGAGCGGTGGTTGGAATTGGACATATTCGAGTCTGACACCGGTGAGTATCGATGATGTTGATGCTGGTAAGAATGGTGTCAATTTTCCTCAATACCTTCAGGGTCCAGAACTGTGGTAGTCCCCCCATGGGATCTTGATGGCCGATATTGATGTCAGTAGTGAGGCCTCGGTTCTCGATGCAGAGTGTGTGTCGGTGCCGATGCAGATACATGGATCAGTGTCGATGAGGTCACCGATACCCCGGCTGTCAATGCCCGATATCAATGCCAATGGTCCTTCAGCTGTCGGTGCAAGAGGAATCGAAGCTGTGAGGAGAGCTGCCAAAGTCCTTTCGAAGGACAGCATTTCGCTGATCCAAGGTGGTTGCCTGCATCTGGTCCAATGTAAGAATGCGGCTTGGCGCCACTGTACCAGAGCAAGGCATCGGGGGCTCTCCAGAGGTTGAGGTCTCGGGTGCCTCCCGATTCCCCACCAGGGCTTTGGAGGACAAGTCCTCCCACCGGGGATGCCTGGGCCGATGGCCAGAGTCAGAAGAAGTCCTGGAAGACTTCCGATGTTTAGAGTGGGATCTCTCCCTCAATTCCTGAGACTTGCCTGAAGAATCCTTGGGCCTTTCCTTTGGTTCCTTCGACTTCTCTGAGGATTCTCAAGGTTTTAGCTTGTCTTTGGAAGACCTCGAAGGAGACGTGGGTCTTTTAGTCTTTTTCTCTGAGTGTTTGGAATCTTTAGACTGCTTGGAACCCTGAGAGCACGTGGATGGCTCTAAAGGAAATCGAGACCAGGTCCCTAGGCCTCTCTTCGTCATCTGTTTACAGAGGGAGCAGGCTTTGGGGTACATGGTCGGGACCAAGGTATGTCAGATACCAAAATGGTGCTGGAGCACTTGGCGCATTTTTTTAACCTACTCTAGGGTTTTTCCATTTTAAAGATGGTGGGCAAGGCCCGGTGGGCACGAGGCCTTGAGGTAAAAGTTTTGAAAAAGAATTTTAGAGGAAAAAAATAAAAGAAAAATGATACCGGGATCGAGCGATACCGGCACACAGAGGCAGAAGAGCTTTTTGAAGAAAGTTTTTCTCCAGTGACAGGGTTTTGACCTGTTAGCTCCGCGGAAAAAGAATAACTGAGGAGAGGGAGTTGGAAGAGTGGGAAGGCAGTAGCACAGGCACAGTGGAGTGCTTCCAAAGGCTTTCCTATTGGTAGCTGGGAAGCTTCCCGCACGGGCGCCTTCAGTACCCAATGTCACCCATATGTGAAGACTACATTCCTGCTTGTTCCTGGAGATCCCAGCTGCACTCCATTATTCAGTGCAGTGTTTCCTAGCTACTTCCACTTCAGCACCAGCTCCATGCCTGGTTTCTGCTCCACACTTGGTTCCTGTTTAGCCCTACTGGGGCCTAGCCCCTCCACCATGCTCCTGCTCAGGGAAGGTCCAGAGTAATCACCACTTGATAACGTATGAATACTCTTGCAATGGGAATTCCAGCTCTGAAAAAACATTCTAAAGTACAAATGCTCCTTTCTTCAGTCTAATAGTCATACCAGATGGATGCTATGGGTCTGGAAATCGTCACAGCAGCATATCATCATGAGCCAAAAAAGATTACAATCTATCCAAAATACCGCTGCACTCATTCTCTCTCATGCCAGAAAGCAGGATCATGTGACCCCCCTTCTAATTCAACTTCAATATTTATTTATTTAGCTAGGCTTATATACCATTTTTCACTGGGTCAAAGCGGTTTACAGGGAACAAAACGTTTTACAGTGAATATATGTCATATAAGGAACAGAGTAACCATTACACTGAAACAGTTTAACATTTTGATAACAATTATATTATACATTATAAACTCCAGTACTATATATAAACATTGAAACTAAATGGTATGTACAAACACTATTTACAATTGTGAGTCTGTTTTGATAGCGTTATGTTGGGGGGGGGGGTTAGGTGGAGGGTCCAAAATATTCAGTGAATAGGTGGGTTTTCAAGTGTTTGTGGAAGGCAGGGAGACTGGTAATGGCTCTTAGTGTGTCAGGAAGGGAGTGCGAAAGGGAAGGGACATGGGGGTATGTTTACTAAACCGTCTTAATGTGCGCTCTGTGACGTTATCGTGCGATAAGCTACATTATCGCACGATAATGGCGCTTTATCGTGCGATAACGCGTGCAGCGGCGCAAACGAGCACTGAAGGCGGAGAAAGGCTACAGGAGGGCGGAGGAAGGCTCCCCAGTGGCGGAGAGAAGGGGTCAATGGGTGGAGAGTGGGAGGGGAGAGGCTCCCCGCACACTAATGCTGTGAAATCCGAGGCTGAAAACTAACGCCAGTGAAACCCTGGCGTTAGAACTGATTTAAAGGGAAGAGAAACCATTTCTGTCAGCAATGAAAAGCAAAACCAGGGAAACCTACAAAAAAGTGATAAGTGTGATACATGTGCACAGAACAAAAAAGCAAATAAACAGTGAAAATGAACAGAAGAAAATGAAAAAATAAAATAACCAAGCTGGGCAATAGTGACCTCAATGGGAAACATCAAAAAACACTCCCAAGAAAGCACCAAAAAAAGGATATGAATTCTGGAAGGGTCCATGAGCCCACAGTGAAATTGCACTGTGCAGGGTTTTCCTCTCCATCGGACAGGTTTCCTATGCATGCGGCAACAGCAGGGCGGGCATGTCGGAACGGCCAACTGGATAGATGCTTGAAAATGGGATACAGAGGGCTGTAGGCGGCACATGCTGTGGTGCAGCTGGGGCAAAGTGCGGACTAGGCAGATGCCTAGGTGGCACTTAGGAATGCTGAAACTGTACAGCAGCCAGACAGCAACTGATGAGGGCCCAACATGGGCACGAGTGGGTCTATCACAGTATCACAGGGGATAGTACCCAGCAGGTACCACCAAGGGCACAGAACATTGGCAGGCGGTGTTGGGGGGGAAGCGTGGACGTCTATGCAGGCACCCCTACCCCAGAATATGCACCATAGGCAGCCGCCTACCTTCACACTGGATGGCCTGAGACTGCGCACCACCAGCAGAAGGGCATGTCAGCATGGTGGCAAAGGGGTACTTGGTGGTGGAGGGGGGCAGTGGCAGCTGCCCAGAGCAGACCATGGCCTAGCCCTGTGTAGGTGGGTGCCATGCACTGCAACAGACAGGCCCTGCCGGACAAACAGTCATGGTATCACCAGGGAATACACTGTCTCTGTGGCAACACGGTGGTGCGGTGCACGCAACCAGTGCGTTCAGAGGCAGAAGGTCACAGGTTCAAGTCCCAGCTGTGGTTCCTGCCAACCCAGTCCCCATATTTTACCCACTACTAAAACGTGCTAATACAGACAGAACCTTTATTGCAGATGACGTAAACATGCTCAAAACACCTACATTTTACCCTACAGAGCACAGACACCATAAACAGGCGCATTACCTAGAGCAGAGTCTCCCAAATGCAGTCCTGGAGGGCCAAACACCATTCAGGTTCCATGCTGCCTCTAATAATGATGCCTGTGCTGCAGTTCTATGCGCTGCCCCCATGGTATGCAGATGTATCTCATGCATATTCATGAGGGACAGCATGAAAACCCAAACAGTGTTTGGCACACCAGGACTGGAGTTAGGAACCTCTGCCGTAAAGCAGCAGCCAACAGGGGCAGACACACCCGCACCCACAGGCTCCATTATCCAATGCCTCCAGGAGAGGCAGGACATTGGGCCCTGCGTGCATCTCCCAATACTAGCACTTGCATACCTTAGCAATGCCACCCTAAACCTGGGAATACGGTACACAGCTATCAAAAGGTTGCGATAAATACTGGCAGATAGCAATTCCGAAGTTAAGTACAATTTTCTGATTGAGCTGCATCATGGCAACCTTTCTGATGTCTGTGCAGTGTGCTACAGGTCTTGTGTCTGACAGTGTTTACCACCCTGGGGAGTGACCCCAACAGTATTGCGTACCATAGCCATGCCTGCACTGTGCCCAGGACTGGAGGGGTGGTAGCCAAACACCTCTATAGTTGTACAATGCTGGCATAGGTGTGGGAGTGTGTGTCTGTCTATTCAGTGTGTGGTGGCTGCAAACACCCTCCACAGCCCACACTGCCAGCACTGTTGCCAGTATTGGCCTGCCAATGTGCATAATAAGGAGCAAGGTACCATGGGTATAGCCCGGACAGGGTGGCCTGGCCAGGATGCATCTGCACAGGGCATAGGGCAATAGCTGGGACATTGTAGTGCCTGGCCACCACCTGCACAGACAGGGTGGCCACAGCATGTCCTGCTGGGAGATCACTCTCACCCTGACTGAGCAGTGACCACGGCATGGCTAGGTTCTCCCATAGTGCTATATAGCGTAGTTAATCACCTGTAACAGGTGTTCTCCAGGAGCAGCAGGAATCAGTCCTCACATATGGGTGACGTCGGCGCCGACGGAGCCCTCGCGGAGCAATTTTTCCCAGCTTTCAAAGAAAGCCTTTGGGAATTGCAGCGCGCATGCGCGGTCTCCTTCCCGCCCAAGGGTGCCATCTTAGCCAGTCTGATGACATAGCTAAAAGACAGCATAAAAATTTGCAAAAAAACTTAAGCAGATGATTGCAACTCCAAGGGGAGGAGGGAGGGTTGTGAGGACTGATTCCTGCTGCTCCTGGAGAACACCTGTTACAGGTGAGTAACTACGCTTTCTCCAGGACCAAGCAGGAAGTCAGTCCTCACATATGGGACTCCCAAGCTTAAGGCTACCGGAGACCCTAAGCACAACAATGAGCTCCCTCTAGCTCAGCGGCACAGAAGGAAGGAATCTTCACTGAATTATTACCCACCGGTAGCCCCCATCCGGGATGGAGGGTAGGAGTTGCTCAAACCTCGAAGAGATTTCGGAGGACTGCCTGTCCGAAAGCACTGTCCCTGCGGGACTCCCTCTCGAGGCAGTAATGGACCGCAAAAGTCTGGCTCGAAGACCAAGTAGCTGCCCGGCAGATGTCTGCCAGCGGAACAGAGCGGAGGTAAGCCACTGACGTAGCCTTCGCCCGAACACAATGAGCCGTGACTCGACTTTCTAACGAGAGTCCGGCTGCCCCATAAGCCCAAGCGATGCAGTCAGCAACCCAGATGGACAGAGTACGCTTGGAGACCGGGAGCCCCAATTTATTGGGGTCAAAAGACACAAAAAGCTGAGCAGCTTTACGGTGCTCCCGCGTACGGTCAAGGTAGAAGTTCAATGCCCTTCTACAGTCCAGGGTATGCAGGACCATTTCAGCTCGGCTGGAGTGTGGCCTGGGAAAGAAGGTCGGAAGTACCACCTCCTGATTGATGTGAAAAGGGGAGACCACTTTTGGAAGAAACTTTGGGTGAGTCCGTAGGACTACCCTATTTTTGTAGAACCGAGTGTAAGGGGGATCAGACACGAGGGCCTGCAATTCACTTACGCGTCTAGCGGAAGTGAGGGCTATCAGGAATAAAGTTTTCCAAGAAAGAAAACGGAGAGAACAGGTAGCCATAGGTTCAAAAGGCGGACAGGTGATCCGCTGTAACACCACATTCAGATCCCAGTCAGGTGCTGGCGGGCGTAGAGGTGGTTTAAGTAGAAGGAGACCTTGGAGAAACCTCGCTACGAGAGGGTCGCTGGAAAGAGGTCTGCCGTCCACCGGCACATGATGTGCTGAAAGAGCACTGAGGTGAACTTTGACGGAGTTGGACTTAAGTCCCAGATTAGAGAGGTAGAGCAAGTACTGCAAGATCACCGACACCGAGCAGGAGAAGGGATCCTGAGACTGCTGGGTACACCAAGTGGAAAAACGATGCCATTTAAGGGCGTAGCATTTGCGGGTAGAAGGTCGCCGAGAAGCTAGGACGACCTCTTCCACCTCTGCCGGCAGTAGAAGGGGGGCAAGGACTACCCTTTCAGCAGCCAGGCCATCAGATGTAGAGATCTGAGGTTGGGGTGTAGCAGGGACCCCTGATCCTGTGTTAGGAGATCCGGTTGAAACCCCAGAGGGAACGGATCCTCCACCGCTAATTGCAGCAGGAGTGGAAACCACGGCTGTCTGGGCCAGCGAGGAGCTATCAGGATCATGGAAGCTTTGTCTCGGAGAACCTTGAAAAGAGTTCGAGAGACTAGCGGGATGGGAGGAAAGGCATACAGAAGGCTCTTCGACCATGAGAGCAGAAAAGCATCCGCCGCTACTCGAAGTGGATGCGGCTGACGAGAGCAGAAGCGAGGAAGTTGCCGGTTGAGAGGACTGGCAAAGAGATCCATCGTGGGGAGGCCCCACTTCAGGAAAAGTTTCTGAACTACCAAGGGATCCAGGCGCCACTCGTGCGGCTGGAGGATCCTGCTGAGTTTGTCGGCCAGGCAATTTTCTTGGCCTGGGAGATAAACTGCCTTGAGAAGAATGCCGTGGCTGACGGCCCAAGAGCAGAGCTTCTGTGCTTCTCGACAGAGAAGGAAGGAGCCCGTGCCTCCCTGTTTGTTCACGTAGAACATGGCAACCTGATTGTCTGTCTGGACAAGGACGGACTGGTGAGAAGTCAGGTGGGAGAAAGCCTTGAGAGCCAGACGGATTGCTCTGAGCTCCAGGAAGTTGATCTGCTGAGAAGACTCCCACGTGGTCCAGAGACCTTGAGTACATGCCCCTTGGCAATGCGCTCCCCATCCTAGGAGAGAAGCATCGGTCGTCAGCACTTGAGCCGGCTGAGGTGACTGAAAAGGCATTCCGAGCACCAGGTTCGGCCGATGAAGCCACCACTGTAGAGAAGAGGCCAGCGGTCCGGAGACGCGCACTAAGTCGGCTAGGCCGCCCGTGGCTTGTTGCCACTGCTTGCGAAGGCACCATTGAGCAGGCCGCATATTCAGGCGGGCATTGGGGGTCACGTGGACGGTGGAAGCCATATGGCCGAGTAGTCTCAGGAAGCGCCTGGCTGAGACCAGGGACTGGCTGTGAAAACGGCCGGCTAGGTCCATGAGCCGTTGAGCCCTGTCGAGAGGCAGGAAAGCTCGTGCCTGAGGAGTGTGCAGTCTTGCGCCGATGAATTCGAGATCCTGTGAGGGGAGCAAAGTGGACTTTGCGAAGTTTATGACAAAGCCCAAGTACTGCAGAAGAGTCACAGTGCGGTGTGTGGCATTGGTGACTTCCGGAGAGGACGATGCTCTGATGAGCCAGTCGTCTAGGTACGGAAAGACACAGAGGCCGTGAAGCCGGAGATAAGCCGCCACCACCGCGAGACATTTTGTGAAGACTCGCGGTGCGGAGGATAGGCCAAAGGGTAGTACTCTGTACTGGTAATGATTTCCTGCCACCACAAACCTTAGGTATTGGCGGTGGCTTGGGTGGATGAGGATGTGCGTGTAGGCATCTTTTAGATCCAAGGAGCATAGCCAATCTCCCTGCTGGAGGTAGGGCAGAAGGATTCCAAGGGTAAGCATCTTGAACTTCTCCCTCACGAGGAACTTGTTGAGGTTGCGCAAGTCCAGGATGGGTCTGAGGCCTCCTGTTCTTTTTGGTATCAGGAAATATCTGGAATAAAAGCCTTGACCTCTCAGGTGGTGGGGCACCGGTTCCACAGCCTGTTCCTGAAGAAGACTTGCTAACTCCTGAAGGAGTAAGTCTCTGTGCAGAGGGAGTCGTGGAGGTTCTCCCGGGAAATAGGAGGGAGGGACCTGGTGGAAGTGGAGAAGATAGCCTTCTCTTACGACTTGAAGCACCCAGGCATCTGAAGTGATGTTGGACCACCTGTGGGCGAAGTGAACCAGCCGGCCTCCGGTGCTGGGAGGAACCAGCTGAGGGGGAGAGGCTATGCTGATGAAGTCAAAAACCCCCACCCTGCTGAGCAGGGGCCGGTGGTGCAGGCTTGGGGGCTTGCTGCCTACGGGACCCATTACCCCGTCCCTTGGCCTGCTGACCCTGTTGGGGAGCTGCGGAGGCCTGATATTGAGGGTAGTGTTTATAGGCAGCCGCCTTTCTCGGGTAAAAGGACTTCTTTCCCGAGCCCTTCTTTTTCTGGGAAGGGGCGGAGGTCTTCCTAGAAAGCCTAGTTCTGGTGAGAGTCTCCGTCTCGATTTGTGCAGCCTTTTCAGCCATGGGCTTGCCAAAGAGGTTCTCACCTCGGCAGGGGACATCGACCAACTTGTCCTGCACCCAGGGTTCAAGGTCAGACGACTGAAGCCAAGCCTGTCAGCGGGCACCGATGCCGGCTGCGGCCACACGAGCCGATGCTTCAAAGCCATCATAGGCTGCTCGGGACATGAATTTGGAGCATTCCCGAATACCAGTTGTCAAGGCCAGGAACCTCCGCAAAGGTTCCTCGGACAGCCCAGCGGAGAATCCGGCTACCTCTTTAGCCAGGTCTCTGAGATACATGCCCATGTAGAGCTGGTAGGTCTGGACCCGACAAGCAAGCATAGAGCCCTGGAAACACTTCTTACCGAGGCCATCCAGGTTACGGGCCTCCCTGCCAGGAGGCACCGAGGAGTGCATCTTCTGGCTCTTAAGCCTATGCATGGCCGATTCCACTACCATGGAATGGTGCGGTAGCTGTGCTTTTTGGAAGCCGGGACTCTTGCGGACTACATAGATGGAATCGACCCGCTTGCTTAATACCGGCGACGATGCCGGACTCTCCCACATGCGGAAGAGTAGTCGTTCCAGCATGGGAGGAACCGGTACAGTAAAGTGTTCCCTGGCGGGAGAGTCATACTGAAGGGCGTCGAGCTCTTCGGCTCGAGGCTCCTCCTCGGGATCCGCAGGGAAGGCCAAAGCCTTGGCCATATCCCTGACGAAGTCCAAGAACCGGGCATTCTCCGGAGGGGACTGCTTCCGAGGTTCGGACTCAGGTGAGTCCGAGGGCACACACCGAGTCTGAAACGAATCAGGTGACTCTTCCTCTTCAGACTCCCAGGCCGACTCCGAGGAGGAATCGGTGGGGTCGGCTCGGGCAGGCGGAGGCGTCGGCTGCCCCGACACCGAGGGAGTCGGCGTCGACGACCTCGGTCCCGAACGGGAGGCCGAGGGTGACCTCGACCGAGGATCGACTCGAGTTCGCATGGACTCGAGGATCGGCTTGGTCTCCGGGGTCGACTTAGACGTCGACGTCCCGGCGGTCGGGGCAGCGGCGCCAGCGAGGCTAGCGATCAGTGCCCGCTGCTGGTCCATGAAGGCAGATAGTCTGCTCTCCAAGGCCGTCAACCTGAGTCCGACCTCAGGTGACCCAGCAGCCCCCGACTCGGGCCCCGACGGCGTCGGGCCCGACGTCGGACCCCTCGGAGGCGAGTCCAGGAGGACTACAGGACTTACCCGAGCAGGCAACTCCGACTCCAGACGAGGTCGCTTCGGGAGGTGCTCCTTCTCCAAAGACCCGGGACGGCTATCGGGGCTATGCGACCTGGCCCTCGCGGAGCCAGGAGCGTCCACCGACGCCGCCCTCGCGGGTTTTACCTTCCGTCGATGGTCCCCGGAGGGAGAACCCCTGTCGGAGGAACTTCGGCGATGGTAAGAGCTGGAACCTCTGGACGCCGAGGCCTCCGACGAGGTCCGGGTACGGCCGGGGTCAGCGAAGATTCGTTCCCGCTGGTGCCGCCGACTCCTTAACGCTTTGGAGGACATTTTGCTGCAGGCCCCACAGATCAGTTCTTCGTGATCCGGGCCGAGGCAGCGGAGGCAATTATCATGTGTGTCAGTGAGTGACATATTTCTGTCACACTGAACACACCGCTTGAAACCACTGGCAGCCATCGGGGGAAAAAGGGCCCCTGCAAGGTCAAAGGACCGGGCTGCCAGTGAAAAACCGAAAAACGAAACTGACCAAAAATCAGAAAAACCGAAAAATAACAGAAGGACTCGCAACGGCGTCGCGAGTCCGGGCAGGAAAAAGACCGGCGTCGAACCGAAGAAAGAAATAGAAATAAATCACTAAAATCAACTTTTTCAGCGGGGACACGACGGGTACGTCTGTAGGGCTCCGCGGAAAAAAGAAGACTGGCTAAGATGGCACCCTTGGGCGGGAAGGAGACCGCGCATGCCCGCTGCAATTCCCAAAGGCTTTCTTTGAAAGCTGGGGAAAATTGCTCCGCGAGGGCTCCGTCGGCGCCGACGTCACCCATATGTGAGGACTGACTTCCTGCTTGGTCCTGGAGAAAGTATTTCTCTCACGTGATATTTATGGGTTCCCTTTTGGGGCCCAATCACTGACTTATCTGCTTGGTGTGTATGCTGGCATCCCAGTTCTGGGTGCATGCATCTCCTCCAGGAACATGCACTATGGACTAGCTAGCAGACTGTCTGCAGCTAGCATGTGTCTTGCTGGAACACCTTGCAGGGTGCAGCGGCTGGAGGCTTGCTGCAGGAGAATATCAGATAGTGGTGGGGCGCAGCTGAGCATTTCCAGGCCTAATGTCTGTCTGCTATTGCTTTATGGATGTGTACAGAGCTGCATTGACTGCCCTGTAGGGTGTCTGTTCCCCAGCAGGACTGGGGTTGATGGTCCCCTCTACTGCCACCATTGCAGGGAGGTCGAATGTGGATCTGTTGGTGGGAGACCCTGTTTCCCACCCTCAGCCCCAGAGGGTGGGTTGGGTGGTGGTACATAATCTGCCTATGGGTTCATAAGGGCTAAACCTGACTGAGAAATACAGATGTATCCAAGGTGTGTCTGCAGGAACTACCTATCTCACACACTAGCACTGCTGGGGACCTGCAGCATGGCCTATTTCTGCCATGGAAGGTGCTGTGGACCTGGTGCTGGGTGCCCCACCTCACCCTCAGGGTGAGCACAGTACCCGCACAAGGTGACGGTGTGTAGCTACTCTGTGCCAGTAACACACACGGTCAGTTCCCCCTAACAGGCCGAGGTGCTGTGGGGGTGCATACCCCATCTTGTGATCATCTGTAGACTGCTGATTTGCATGTGCAGTGCATCATGGGTACAGGTGGGTTAACCCTATCCTGGTGATCACAGCAGACTGTTTCTGTGGTCACGTGCAGTCCTTCTGCAGCCAGCCAGGGGTTTGTTAGCAGCTATAGAGCTGTAGCCCACTGGTTACTTCACTGCCTGTGGAGCCAGAGGTCATGGGTTCAAACCCACAGTGGGGTTATTTGATAGGGCTGTCCGAAGCATTGTCTATTTTTAATGTACATTAGTGCTGCCAGCAAAAACACCCTCAGAGTACTGTAACCATAAGGTGCCTCAGAAGGCGCTTTATAGGGCTATAGGGCGCCCTATAAAGCGCCTTCTGAGGCACCTTATGGTTACAGTCCATATAAGGTGTCCTATGGAGCGCCTTATAGGGTGCCCTATAGGGGACATTATAGGGTGCCGTGGCGGACAGTGCACTTTATAATGTGCCCTATGGAGTGCCTTATAGGGTGCCTTATGCGGCACCTTAGGTTACGGCATGTGAGGGTGTGTTTGCTGGAAGCAATAACTAAAATACAAATAAAATGCCTCAGGAAACAATACTTACATGTCAAAGCTGATGCCTCAGCCAGCCTTATGCATTAGGCACACTGGGGGATCAAACTCATGACCCCTGTATCATCAGTCAGTGTATTAACCATTGTGCTACACCTCTGTTTCTATGTTTGCATGTCTGGGCGCCTACTTAAGATTACCGCGCATTAACGCGCTTAGTGGCGCTTCGCCCGATAATGTGCGCAGCAGCGCGCGTTATCGCGCGATACTCCTGTTTTGCTACTTTAAGACTGAAACGCCAACTCCTTTTATGGCAGCGTTAAGACGGTTTAGTAAACTGTCTTCACCTTAACCTAACTAAGACCACCGCTATTTGGTTCCCTCACAGTCACCCTTCCCCCCCTCTGGCCCCTTCCCTTTCCAACACCCCTATATCCTTGGTCACCTCTTTTCGTTATCTCGGTGTTCTCTTTGACTCGGATCTCACTTTTCACGCTCATATTTCCCATATCACTAAAACCTCTTTCTATTTTCTACGCCAAATTCGGGCCATTCGTCCCTTCCTCTCCATTTCTGCTCTTTCCACACTACTTCTCTCCTTAGTTATGTCCCGGGTCGACTTCTCTAACTCTATCCTCACTGGTTTGTCTTCTTCCCAACTTCATCGCCTTCAGAGAATCCAAAACACCGCAGCTCGCCTTCTCACACACTCGTCCCCCTATCACCACATAACCCCTCTTCTCATCCATCTACACTGGTTACCCGTTTCCTTTCGTTCCCAGTACAAACTACTCACCTTAGTTCACAAGGCCCTTCACACCAGTACCCCACAATATCTAGCTGACCTTATTCATTTTCACACTCCCAGGCACACCCCCCGCTCATTCCATCTGAACCGTCTCACCCTTCCTTCCCCTGCTGCTGCCCGCCTCCAATCCACCCGCTCTTCAGCTTTCTTCTTTATTGGTCCCGCACTATGGAATTCCCTTCCCACTTCCCTTCGTTTAGAACCCTGTCATGCAACATTCAAACAGCAGCTAAAAACCCACCTTTTCTCCATGGCCTTTAACCTCCCTACCTCCTCTTCCCCCCTATAATTCTACTTCTCTCCCCTACTATTTCTTACCCTACTTTACTTTTAAATTGTAAATTTCTTTTCCTTTCCGGCTTCATGCCTTTTATTGATTTTTATTTATTGTACACCGCTTTGCTTTTACTGAAGGGCGGTCAATCAAGTTTTAATAAACATAAACATAAACATATCCCATAGAGTTCAAAAGCTTTGCGGCATGTTTGTTGATTGTATTTAGTTTTGAATTGTGGTATGTTAAGTTTGTTGATTCTAGTAAGTCTTCATGGTCTGCTTGTAGGGGGGTTTCTGTAGCAAGGATTTCAGTCAAGTTTCCTGGTGGGAGTGAAGTGCTTTGTGAGTGAGGAGGATACATTTATATTTGATTTTATTGGCAAGGGGTAGCCAATGTAATTGTTTTAGGATGGTACGTGCAGCAGTGGTGGAGAGTGAGTGCTTGTAGTGCTGATCTAAAATCTGTTGATTCGAAGAGGGGACGGAGTCGTTGTAGGGTCTTTGTTTTGAAATAGATTGTTTTGGCTGTCATTGCTACTTGGGTTTTGAAGGATAGTTGTTGGTCAATAGTGATACAGAGGTATTTCAGCTCTGTTTTTACATTTATCTGTATGTTGTTTGATATTATTTATTTATTTATTCGATTTTATATACTGCACTATTTCAAAATCAGCACAGTTTACAGAGAAGAAGTATCGACGCTTTACAAAGAACAGGTGTCAAGGAGCAGAACAATAACGTCAGGCATTGCACTATAAACAACAGTGGTTGGGGGTGTGAAAGAGGTATCTTTTGTAATGAACATAGCCTCGGTCTTTTTGAAGTTGATTGATAGGTTATTTGTTGAGAGCCAGTGTGAGACTTCCATGAGGCAGTATAATTTGTGTGTAATCGAGTTGCTTGGAGAGGAGTGGGCAGTAAAGCATAATATTATCAGCGTATAGGTGATAATGGATATTGTGTTTTTTTGAAAACTGAGCATAGGGGCTGTAGCTATATGTTAAAAAGGGATGCAGATAGTGTGAAACCCTGGGGTACTCCTTGCATTTGTTGGTAAGGTTTGGAGATGTTTGAACCCATCTTTATTTGTTGTTGTCTGTCTGTAAGATATGATTGGAACCATTTGAGTACAATGTGTTGAATTCCAAATAGCTGTAGTCTCTGAAGTAACATGTTATAGTTGACTGTGCCAAACGCTGGGGAGATATCCAGGAATATTAGGAGGTAGGTTTGTATACGGTCTTGAATGCCTTTGGGTTATGGTGATAATGAGACAGGTCATTAGGATTTCTACTCCATGAAATGGGCGGAAACCGTGCTGTTGAGGATCAAGTAGGTGGTTTTCATCAATATGGTTTTGGAGCTGGAACTGTATGATTTTCTCAATGATTTTGGCCAGGAATAGGAGGCTGGTGATGGGTCAGTATGATGTTGGGTCTGATGGATCAAGTTTTGGTTTCTTCAGGGAAGGGCAGATGTAAGAGAGCTTGAGACTGTTAGGCATTATTCCTTGTTGGAGTGCTTCGTTTGTTATTTTGGCTAGAAATGGGCTGAATTTGTTTCTTGCTGCTTTGACCCAGTTGGCTTGGCGTGGGTCAAGCGGCGAGGTGGAGATGTTAAGCTTGGCTAGTATATGCTCGACATTTTCACTACTGACTGTTTGGAATGTGAGTCAGCAATTGTTAGGAATGGCAGCGGTGTGAGGGAAGATGATGTGGTTTGGGTGGGGGTGTAGTTGTTTGTAGTGTGCAGCCAATTTTAATCTTGCTTCTACTCAACCTACCTTAGCCAATACTTTCTTAGAAGCAATGTCTTACCTCAACTATAAGCAAGTAGTGATGGACCCTACCCACCAACATGGGAACCTCTTGGACCTAGTCTTCATCCCTCAACTAGAGACGACTAAACTGAACCAAATGAATCTCTCTATCACTCCTGTCCCCTGGTCGGACCATAATCTTATAACATTTCAAATTCCAGCGTTTCAAACTACAGACAGCTGCTCAAACGCAACCAAATCTTCAACAACTACCAGATTCAAACAACTCGACAGAGAGAAGTTTACAACCCATGCACTTCCCAAGCTCGTCCAACCAACAGTCAACCTCAATGAAATGGTAAGCAACTGGAACGAAACCCTCTCCTCGTATGCACAACACCCGGTCTCTGTCAAGAAATCGACTCCTGACAACCTGACCACCAAAAAACAATCTGCCCCATGTTTCTCATCTGATCTTCGTACTTCACTCATCCACCTCAGAAAACTAGAGAGAAAATGGAGAACTACACGTAATTCCTCCAACCAAGCCACCTATTTAGAACATCTTAAAAGACATCGTGAAGCGACTTGGGCCAGGAGGAAGGAATTCCACACCGAGATCCTGAACCGCTCATTGAACAAGCCAAGGGAACTATTTAAATTAGTAAAATCCTTTACCAACCAACCATCTCCTCCTCAACAAGACTTTATTCAGCCCCAGGCTTATGCGAACTATATACAACCAAAAGCAATAAAAATAACAACTACAGCACCACAAGAACCCTCCCAGTCTTCTCACCCACAGTTCCCATTCACCAAACTCGCCCCACCTTCAGCAAAGACCATAGAGGATGTAATCGCCTCCATCAACACGACAACGGCCCCAACTGACCCATGCCCAGCACACTGGATTAGGACCATGCGCACAGAGCTCAGTCCAGTCATAGCCAACATAGCGAAGATGTCATTTGAATCTGGTGTCTTCCCAGACGCTCTTAAGCAAACCTCCATCCGTCCGCTTCTGAAAAACAACCAGCTGGACCCAAAGAGAGAGGACTCTTACCGTCCAATTTCTAGTATTCCATTACTGGCTAAAATACTCGAGAAGCTAACCCTGAGACAGATCCAGCAGCATATAGATTCCTCTTCCCCATTAGATCCTTGTCAACATGGATTTCGGGATGCCCACGGTGTAGAAACTCTACTAACAACCCTGATGAACACTCTTATCAACGGCATTGACAATCTCAAGATGGGCTTTGCTTTAATCTTCCTCGATATAGCGGCTGCATTCGACTCCGTTGACCACACACAGCTTCTGAAGCGTCTCCACGAGAAAGGAATCCATGACCGAGCATGGGAATGGTGCAAATCTTACCTGGAAGGTCGACAGCAACACATACGTATTGGCAACGCCACATCTGATCCCTTCCAGCAGACAATGGGTGTGCCCCAAGGTTCCTGCCTGTCTGCGCTTCTGTTCAATATCTACATGCAGCCAATGTGCGACATCACACAGCCTCATGTACGCAGACGATGTACTGCTATTCTCACCCATATCTGTTGCATGTCCAGACTACACAAAATTAATCAACTGCTTTAATGCAATAACTGATTGGCTTCATACTCAGAACCTCCGTATCAACTTCAAAAAGACGGAAGTCCTAATAATTACAAGAAATAAAAGTTTCTCTCCTCCATCTACTCTAAAAGTCAGAGACGCTGATCTCCCGGTCAAATCCAATATACGCTATCTGGGAGTGATATTGGATCAACAATTGGACCTCAAGGAACATATAAGACGCACCGTAAAATCAATATACTTCAAGATAAAAACCCTAAGGCACCTGAAACCAATGTTGGAACCTGACAGCTTCCGAACTATCTTCCAAGCTCTAGTTACACCGCACTTTGATTATGCAAATATTATACTCCATGGCCTCCCTAAGATCACCATCAATCCCTTACAGTTAGCCATGAACGCAGCAGCACGTATCCTCCACGGAGCCCCAAGGAGTGACCACATCTCCCCCATTCTGATGGAACTTCATTGGCTTCCAATACACTCTAGGATCCTATATAAAGCCCTCCTTATTACCTTTAAGGCCTTCAATAAACTATCTCCTACAGCCATCTCGGATCTCATCACTCACACAGAGAACAACAGGCCTAGAAGATCGTCTGCTATGGACATGCTAATCATACCAAGTAACTCCATAAAGTCTAACCAATCAACTATCAACAGAGCCTTTGTTAATTTCGCCCCCAGATGCTGGAACAAACTCCCTCCTGGCATTAGAGCGACCAGGGACATCAGACAATTCAGAAAGGCCCTCAAACACTACCTTTTTACAACTCACTTCAAGCTGCCGGTTGTACCCCCCCCCCCCCCACACACACACACACACCTGCCCTCACAACCCCACACCTATCCTATATGAATGCATAAAGCTGACATATGTCCCTACAGGTAGTTTCAAAGATTGTATATAGTTCACCTTGTTTACCTCCATGTTAACTCCCTGTTATCTGTAAACGAAAGCCAAATTAACTGGCCTATGTGTTTTATTGTTACAATGTAAACCACACTGATGACAAATAGCGCGGTATATAAGAAATGTTAAATAAATAAATTGTTGATGAGTGATGGTGGTTGTTTGGTTGTGGTTTGTGAGAGGTTCAGTGATGCTTTGACTAGGTCAAATAGTTCTCTTGGACTTTTTATTGCGATATTGATGATTCTTGAATGACAGTCTTTCTTGGCTGTATCTGCAGTGGTGTGGTAGTTCTGTAGTAAAGGGAGCTGTTGCGGTCTTCAACCGAGGTGGTTTTCTGCTATTTCCACTAGATTAGTCTTAGTTCTGTTTTTACTTGTCATAGGGAATGGAAGTACCAGGGAGTTCTGTGGATGCAATTTTTTTGGTAGGGTTTTGTTGCTTAGGTGGTAGTTTAGCTGCAGATCCAAGCACATTATTCCAGTTGTCTGTCAATACTGTGGTCTTAACATTTATCTACAAGGTGCTTTACCCTAAATGTACCGGCATATTTGTCATCCTTAATGATCCCATATTGCCCCATCTGATCTTTGCTTTCACTGCATGGAACTACATATGCTTACCTTCCCCAGCCATATCATATTAGAAATCAACTAGGAAATCTGCCTTTTTCTGCTGAGCACTACTGCTATGGAATTGCAACTTTGCCTCCAGGATTCATGCGTACGCTTTAAAGCAGATCTGAAAACACTTGTTCAAACAAGCCTTTGAACACCCTAAGTAAGCAGGGGCAGGTGGACCTCCAGGGACCTACATAGGATAACTGATTGTGTGAAAATAATCTGTGCGTTGCTCGACTGTGTGGTTCTTTAAGATCATCTTTTTCTCTCTCCTGTCAACATGTAATTCTTTTCACAACTTTCTAATTAGTTTTGACTTTTGGAATTGTAAATCATTTGTATGCTTTGAAAAAGATGGTATGTCAAATAAAATAAACCATGAACTGTATCACAATATGCAAAAAAATACTTGGGCTGATATTGAGCCCGAAACAGTCAGCATTTTTTTAAATAAAGTCTATCCAGATATTAGGTGGCAGTATCTGAGATAGAAGCTGCTGCTGAATATCTGGATTTTGTATTCGGCAGCACTGGCTATCCAAGTAACTGAATTTCAGTCGCTATCAATACAGCAAATCTGCATACAATTAGGGCTCTTTTCTTCTGTCCTAATTATTTGGATATTTATCTGGACAGTAGCATAGCTGAATATCGCTTCTTTTCAGATAAGTGCCAGCTCCTCCCCCACTCTACCTATGGACCACTCCAGTACTATCTTACTACTACTACTACTACTACTACTAGTACTGAACATTTGTATAGTGCTACAAGACATACGCAGCACAGCGCAGACACATGTAAAAGACAGTCCCTGCTCATCAGAGCTTACAATCTAGTCAAGCCAGACAACACAGTAGCTGTAGATATGGGATACAGCTAGGGGGAATGGTAAGGAAACATAAAGGAGATCTGGTGAGTCAAGATCCAAAAGCGGCAGTGAAGAGATGAGTTTTCAGCCTGGATTTGAAAAGGGTCAGAGAAAGGTGCCTAATGTACAGACTCGCTAGTTTGTTCCAGACATAAGGAGCAGCAAGGTCAAAGCAGCGAAGTCTGGAGTTAGCAATAGAAGAGAAGGGTACAGATAGAAGCAATTTGCCAGAAGAGCGGAGTTCCCAAGGAGGGGTGTAGGGAGTGATAAGAGAGGAAAGTTAGTGAGGAGCTGTAGAGTGAATGCACTTAAAGCTCAGTAGAAGTTTGAACTGGATGCGGAAACGGATAGGAAGTCAATGAAGTGACTTGAGAAGAGGGGTAATATGAGCATGACAAGGCTGGCAGAAGATTAGCCGTGTAGCAGAGTGTTGAATAGATTGAAGGGGACAGAGATGATTCAGATGGAGACCAGCAATATTCAGCGGTATCATCCAGATAGTGCTATTGAATACTGGGGCTTGGACATCTAGACCTCCCTTTTACTAAGCTGTGCCAAACGTTTGCAGTTACCACGTTATTGGCAAAAATTAAAATGCAGTAATTGCAAAGGCTCTGTGTTAACTGTTGGGCACAAACACAGAATCTTCCATACGGAGTTTAACGCAGATGCAATGCACTTACAGCATGTCAAATGCATTGCAGATAACACAGAGGCATTGGACAGCACTATCTAGTGGCATTAACTGCTCTGTGTCATCTGCTGCATTAACATTTATATGTGGCACTGCACTACATGTTGAGTGCAGTCCCCAGCTGATCCTTGCTTATTCCCTGCCTCACTCCACATTTGTTCATTAATGAAGTAATTAATGCATGCTAAATGCCAAGCCATTCTGGTAAAGCGTAGTTACTCACCTGTAAAAGGTGATCTCCGGGAACAGCAGGAATGGAGTCTTCACATATGGGTATCATCGGCACTGATGGAGCCCGTGCGGGAACGCTCCCCAGCGTCCAATAGGAAAGCTTTTGGGAGCATCCCACTGTGCCTGCGCTGCTGTCTTCCTGCCTTTCCAACTCTCCCCCTTCAGTTGGGTTTGTAGCTGAGACAAAAGGAGAGAAGGAAGGAAAGAGAGAGAGATAGAGATACAACTACCAGGGGAGGTGGGTAGGTTGTGAAGACTCAATTCCTGCTGTTCCCGGAGATCACCTGTTACAGGTGAGTAACTACGCTATCTCCAGGAACAAGCAGGAATGTAGTCTTTACATATGGGGACTCCCAAGCTTAGAGATGCTAGGGAGATGACCCCAGAAAGCAGTTAAACCCAGGCTGAGGTGGGTCATGTTTTCTCCCAAGGATCTCTGGCATTGAAACCTGAGACAGCGGGTAGGAGTTGTTCTAAGACTGAAAGAGATGCTGGAGAACAGCCTGGCCAAACAAGGCATCCCGACGGGAGTCCTTGTCCAAGCAGTAATGGGCTACAAAGTTGTGGACCGTAGATCAAGTGGCTGCCTTGCAAATGTCATCAATCGACACTGAATGGGGCAGTGAAACCGCTTGATACGGTGATGATGTAGAAAAATGTAAAAGTAGGTAACATGTCATCTATGCAAGGGAGTAAGGGTATAATAGAAGGTTTAGTGAGCATTCCGCATGCGTGGCGTTTTTTAGCAAAATTGGTTGGTTTGAAATCCCAAGGAGGAAGATGTCTGCAGCATGGGTGTATCTGGTATGTGAAAGTTTTAGTTAATAATAGTAAAACAACATAAAATAAAAAAAAGTGTGAAGTAGAAAGCAAGTTCACTAAATATTTTTAACTTTTGATCTTTATAGAGTACTGATTTATATAACCCCCTGAAGAAACTCGAAGGGAGTGAAACGCAAAGAAGGCGCCAAGCAGAGGCGTTGAGGAATATCTTAAGATAAGCACATTTAAAGAGTTCATCTTTAATCTACATTTCCAAAGCGTTGGGAAGGTCATTGATGCAAAAGGGCACTACTGTAGTAACATCTACAAATTGTTGCCGATAAGTCTGAGACCTCCCACACATTAGTTAGTTACATTTACTTGAGATGATAGAAATAACTTGTTTAAAATAGAAGTGGATTATGAACATGAGTATTGAAAAAAGCATTCATTACACAAACTAACTAGTGATTGATTTGAGTGAATTACATTCAGCTATCAATCGACACTGAGCAAAAGTTGGCCATAGAGGCTGCCATTGCTCTCACATTGTGAGCTGTGACATGACCATCGAGAGAAAGCCCCGTACTTTCATAGGTAAAGGATATGCAATCTGCAATCCACTTAGAAAGAGTTCTCTTGGAAACTGGTGAACCCAGGTGACTAGAATCAAATGCAACAAAAAGCTGTGAAGCCTTCCTATGTTGCTTAGTCTTCTGAAGGTACAAAGCTAAAGCTCTTTTACAATCCAGAGTATGAAGATTCCTTTCTGCACTAGAGGCGTGAAGCCTAGGGAAAAAGACAGGAAGGTAAACCGACTGGTTCAAATGAAAAGGTGAAACCACCTTCGGCATAAAGTGAGGATGAGTCCTAAGGACACTTTATCATGGTGGAACCTTGTATAGGGAGGATGAGCCACTAATGCTTGTAGCTCACTGATGCGCCTTGCAGAAGTGAGGGCAATTAGGAAGATTACCTTCCAGGAAAGAAACTTTAGAGACATAGTAGCTAAGGGTTCGAAGGGCGGTTTCATAAGCTGCCCGAGGACAAGATTCAAATCCCATGCCACGGGTGGTGGCTTAATGGGAGGCTTAGTTAAGAGTAGGCCTCTCATAAACCACGCCACAAGCGGTTGAGAGGAGACAGGTTGTTCATCAAAGGGCTTGTGGAAAGCCGCAATGGCACTAAGGTGGACCCTAACTGAATTAGTCTTAAGTCCAGAGGAGGAGAGGTGGAGGAGATACTCTAGCAATGCCTCTACTGGAACTGAAAAATAATTAAGTTCCTTTTTTGAGCACCAGATAGAGAATCTTCTCCACTTAAAGGCATAGACACGCCTTGTGGAAGGTTTTCTAGTGGCCAAAGGAATATTCTTAACCTGTTGAGAGAGGTTGATATCCTGGAATTCTAAGCTCTCAGCAGCCACGCCATCAGGTGTAAAGACTGAATATTCGGGTGCAAAAGCGTCCTGTCCTCCTGGGACAGAAGATCTGGAACACATCACAACTCCAGGGGTCTCGCTTGAGAGAGACGTAGAAGCAGTGGATACCATGGCTGTCGTGGCCAACGTGGGGCTATGAGGATCATATGGCCCTTGTCTCTCTGAAGCTTGAACAGAGTCTTGGGAATGAGGGGAGCAGGTGGGTAGGCATACAGGACGTCCCGACCCCAGTGAAGCTGGAAGGCATCCCTCACCTGACTGTCCTGAGCCAGGATTCTGGAATAGAATCGGGGAAGTTTGGCATTCTGAGGACTGGCAAAGAGGTCTATATCTGGAGTTCCCCAGATCCGAAAGATTCGAGCGATCTGTTCTGGATGAAGAGACCACTCATGTGGTAGCAGAACTCGACTGAGTTTGTCTGCCAGAAGATTTTGTGTTCCTGGAATATATACCGCCAGTAGGTGTATCTGAAGACCTCTTGTGAAGGCCCAGAGGCGTAGAGCTTCATTGCACAACACCTGAGAGCCTGTTCCATCCTGCTTGTTCACACAGAACATAGCTACCAGTTTGTCCGTCTGGACAAGAACTGTCTTGTAGCTCAGTTGGTCCTGAAATACTCGGAGAGCATTAAAGATGGCTCTGAGTTCCAATAGATTTATGTGAAGACAAGCCTCCTGTTCGGTCCAGAGACCTTGAGTGGAGAGATTGTCCATATGAGCCCCCCAACCTGACTAGGACACATCTGTCGTCAAGGTGGCTTGGTGTAGTGGCTGCTGGAAAGGAAACCCTACGAGAAAGTTTCCCACTGATTGCCACCACTGTAGAGATGAAATGAGGCACGCAGAGTTTCTGATTTTGTCCTCCAGGCAACCCGACACTTGTGTCCACTGAGAGGCCAGGGTCCACTGGGCTGCTCGCATGTGTAGGCGAGCATAGGGGACCACATGAACAGTGGTTGCCATATGCCCCAGCAGCTGAAGCATTTCTCGAATAGTCAAGACAGTTTTCATAGCTGCATGAGAAGCCAGCTGGAGTATTCGAGCACAGCGTAGTTTTGGCAGGAAAGCCCTTGACTGCCATGTGTCTAGAAGAGCCCCTATGAATTCTAGAGACTGAGAAGGGGCGAGATGGGATTTTGGGAGGTTTATGACCAGTCCCAAGTATTACAGGATTTGCATTGTACAAGAAAGCATGGAGCTGGCTGCTAGAGCTGTCGATGCTCAGATGAGCCAGTCGTCTAAGTAGGGGAAGACGAATATCGTTAGAGTTCTCAGAAATGCTGCTACTACTGCCATGCATTTTGTGAAGACTCATGGGCCGGAAGCCAGTCTAAAGGGTAGAACCTTGTACTGGTAATGTCTTCCCTGAAAGAGGAATCGAAGAAACCTTCTGTGATCTGCGTGAATAAGGATATGTGTATATGCGTCCTTTAGATCTAGAGAACATAGCCATTCCTGACTCTGAATGTAAGGGAGAAGTGTTCCAAGAGAGATCATCTTGAATTTCTCTCGGAAATGTTTAACTCCCTGAGGTCCCTTGTTTAACTCCCTGAGGTCGAGGATGGGCCTGTACCCCCCCTATTTTCTTCGGTATAAGGAAGTAGGGGGAGTAAAAACCCATACCCTGTTGAGAAGCAGGCACCTCCTCTATTGCCCCCTGAACAAGGAGTGAGGTGACCTCTTGACACAAGAGAGTGGTGAGGGGGGGGGGGGGGGCGCCAGGAATTGAACTCTCTTGGAGTGGAGGGAGGGGGCATACTGTGGAAGTGGAGTTTGTACCCCTCCGTCTATTGTTCTGATGTTATCTGTTGCCACCTGTTGGCAAAATGACAGAGTCTGCCTGGAATGTTGAGAGGCTCTGGACCCCTTAGAGGTAGGATGACTAGGTTCCCTAGGAAGGAGTCAAAGACCTTGAGGAGGCTGTGTCTGCTGAGCTGGTTGAGCTCTGGGGACTTGCGCCTTTCTCTGTTGTTTGGGTTGCTGCTGCCCCTTTTGGGGAGCATGGACTGGGCAATGGACAGTTTGGGTGTAAGATGGATATAATTTCTTTTTCTTGTTGAAAGAGGGTTTTTTCACTGTCTTTTTCTTAGCTGGGTTGGTAGTGGCCCTTGATAGTCTATTCAAGGTAGTGTTTTTGGACTCAAGCTGAGAAGCTTTGTCCTGCCAATCTCTGTCAAAGAGGTTTTCTCCTGTGTAAGGAATATTCCCCAGCTTGTCTTGCACCCACTGTTCCAAATCAGATGCTTGTAACCAAGCAATCCGACGTGCACTGATGGAGATAGCAGAGGTTCTACTAATGCATTCGAAGCAATTGAAGGTTGCCCGATTCATGAACTTAGAAACATTTTGGGCATGTTTTACCAAAGTGAGGAAATCAGCCCTTTTGTCATCAGGAAGGAAAGGAGCCATGAGTTCCAAATACTTTGCAACACCTCGAAGAAACACACCAGTGTAAAGTATGTAAGAACTTATTCTGGCCGATAGCATAGAGGACTGAAAGCATCGACGCCCAAAGGCATCGAGCGTCCTCGCTCCATGGCCTGGAGGGTTGGAAAAATGCGTCTTAGCACTCTTGATTCTACGCATTGCCAATTCCACTACCATGAAATGGTGTGGTGATTGTGTTTTTTGGAAACTGGAACATTGCGGAACTCGGTACATTGTATCGAGTCTCCGAGAATGTGGAGACACCGTTAAAGGTGTTTCCCACATCCTAAGCATGAGGTCATGCAAAATTCAGTGTATAGGAAGGGTAGCAGCCTCTTTAGGAGCTGCTGGATACTGAAGAATTTCTAATTCTTCAGCTCTCAGATCCTTCTCAGGGGTCACGGTAATCGAGAGTCCCCGGGCTATATCACGTATGAAGTCCTGAAAGGACATGTCCTCCGGAGGAGACATCCGATGCTGTGGTGAAGGACAGGGATCCTCCGGAAGAACCATTCCGGTACCGACAGAGTCCTCAGAATTATCGGAATCGGAGGACTCGAAGTATCTACGGGCTCGATGCTCTCGTATAGCTTGTCGCCTGTACCGATCGAAGCCAGCATCGGAATGCTTCAATACCGGATCCTCGATGCTGGAGATCAATTCTAGGGCCAGCATGGGAGGAAGCATGGAGAGAGGTACACCGGTCGATGCAGGTTGTGATAAGGAAGCTTATCATAGCTCAGGAAGGAGCTATAGTAAAGGTGAAGTGACTCTGAACAAGCAACCTGTCAGTTCTGGTAGAAATAAGAAAACAGAATTTTTCTATAAAAGACTACCAGTCCCAGAATGCACCAGGTTTCCAACAGCCATTAGAGGAGCTGAAGTGGGGAAATGTGTGTTCAATCAAGAGGGCTATGAGGTAATCCCCAAGCACTCATCTCAAAGGGCAGGGCCTGATTCAGCACAGCTGCGCTGTGCTAGGGTGGAGCACTCATCAAAGCAGAATAAAGGTAGAGTTTATTCTACAGAGAATTATCCTCATCCTCAGTTTCATCTGGGAGATCCTCAGGATCAGCTTGGATATCCTCATCCTCAGGATCAGCTTGGAGATCCTCATCTTGGACATCTTCATCATCTGGAGGATCATCAGAAGCAGAAGCCAGAGCGGACGGCCAGAGAGGGCAAGAAACCCTTTGGAAGAAAGAAGAGAAAAGCATTTGGGAGGTCTAAAGGAGTCCAGAGCAGTACGTATACTGGGAGACATTCAAAAGGCAAGCTTACACCATTGGACTGGGGAAAGCCAGAGGAATGGTGCTGCAGGGCTAGGAATCTCCAGACGGTACCTGTGAGGGAGACGGCTGCACTTGGAAGGGACCCTAGGACCCATGCCAGAAGGTATGTGAAGAGAGATCCAGTGTCCAGGGATCTGGATTGGAAGGCTGGACATAAGAACTGGACTACATACTGGCCAGGCTATTTAGAGAGGAACTCTAACAGCAATGGAAGCTCAGTTATGAATACTGATCTATGCCCTAGCTATAACCTTGAAAGACAGCAGGGAAACAAGTATTCTCCTGAGAGTGCTACATTGAGAAATTCCTCTGTGCCAATCCATGATATTGAACCCATGATTGTTGAAGAAGGGGGAGCGGTCTTAGATACAGGCTGTGAATATATGGATTGCTCTCTGTCTAAACTCCTTTGGTAATTTTCTGTTACAAAGTACAACAACCATCACAAAGAAATACAAACTTGTTCTTTAATCTACTCAGAAAAGCTCCTGAAGTAGGATTTGAGCCACGCAGTAGAAAGCAAGTCAGCTAAGGGGTTTCAGCTGGGTAACTGCTAGCAATTGAGCCTTACCTAATTGCTTGTGAGCTCTGAGGGAATCACTTCTGAATCTATGTGTGAAGATATAAGAAGTTAACCTGAAAAGAACAGTTTTTCCCTTCTTTGTGGGTTTTGCTTGTTGTTTGATACACTGCTAAGAAAATATTAGCTAAAGCCTACAGAAAAGACCAGTTTGTTACCAACCAGATCTTTATTCTTTTGCTTTGATTGCCTGACAAAGTTCAACTGTTGTTTTCCTGATTTTGTTTTTCTAAGTTTAACACTGAAAGCAAGTATCCTATTTTATGTGCTACCAAGCATATCTGTGTTGGGAGAAATAACCCCATAAATAAATATCTTATTGGCTTTACACTCAAGCACAACTAATTATTGTGAGCAGCTGTGTCTGGAGTGAATGGACTGCATTTCCCACAATCCCTTGCAAATCATATTGATATATGCACTTGCCAAGACTGTCAACATTCTCACCCAGGCAGCCATCTGACAAATGGCGTAGTTTTTCGGATTGCTTTTGCGCAAAGGGATTTACTTGCTAAGGATTACAACTCAAGACTGAAGGAAAAGACAGTTCAAGCTTAAAAGCTGAAAGAAAAGATTTTCCCTCAACTGCACTTTGGAGGAGAGGTGGCTGTTCCAGGTAGCTGTTCCAGGAAGAAAAGACCCTGTGCAGAGCTGGATTCATCACTGGCATAAGGTAACAAGTACCTGGGCATGTCTAGTGGTGGATGGGAGTAAGGCACAGGGGTAATTGAAAAAAAAAAGTAGAAAAAAACACCTGTTTGGAAGGTGGTGCACTGTGTTGTTTTTTTTGTGTTTTCTTGCAGGGATCAAGATGGATCCAAGGGAACTAGCTGATTGGATGGCAGCCCAGTTTAGCAGGCAACAGGAGTTAGCACAGCAGGCTCAGGACACTGCTATGAAAGCCTTAATGCACCAGCAGAAGCCAGTGCTTGATCTGGTGCAAGCCCTAGTTAAACTGCAGAACCAAAGTGGACCAGATGCAAGACCAGCGGTAAATACTGGTACACCACATGTGGACAGTGTGGGACTCAATCAAGGAATTGGGGCATTTAGTTTTGGGAAGCTAACTCCAGATGATAATGTTGATGATTTTCTAGAGTCTTTTGAAAGAGTGGCACAAGCATTAGCATGGCCAGAGACCCAGTGGGCAGTAAGGCTGGCAGCCTCATTAACTGGAGAGGCGCTTGCAGCTTATAGAGCAATGCCAGCAGCCCAAGCTTTGAATTATAAGGATGTAAAGGCTGCTATTAGAGATCGCCTAGGGTTGTCTATTTCAGAGTATAGGCGAATGTTTAGAGCTACTACATTGAGAGTGGGTGAAACACCCAGGGCTCTGAGTCAGAGAATCAGAGGATTAGCTGTAAAATGGTTGGAGCCTGAGCAAAAGACGGTAGAAATGTTATTAGACATTATTATGCTTGAACAATTTATGTCTGCGGTGCCTAAAGATTTGCACACTTTCCTTATACAGCAAAATTGCCAAAATCTTGGAGAGGCAACCATGCTAGCAGAGAGATTCTTGGAAGCCACGCAGGCTTGCCATAGAATGGGTGGCCCTCTGAAGATGGGTGCTGAGGCAAGCTGTGCTGTATCAGAAAAGAAAATAGTTAAAAATGCTTCTGAAAATAAATGTACTGTGCCAAACCAGATGACACAGTGGAATAGAAAGAAATGTTTCAAGTGTGGAAAATGGGGACATTTAGAAAAAGGATGCCAGACACACACTAGCTTAATGGGTGTGGATTTAAAACAGCCCAAAGAAGGATTTCTTTTGATGGTTGATGTGCAAGGAATTACCACAAATGCTTTGTTAGACTCTGGGGCACACCAGAGTATGATGTCAAAAAGGCTTTGGAAGAGAATAGAGGCCCAAGAAGGATTTGTGCCTAGAACCCCTGAAAGCCAAGTTCACATCAGATGCATTCATGGTGCTGCAACATCATATCCCACCTATAGGCTAAAGGTTAAGTGCCTGGGGAAACAAGAGGAAGTCCTGTTAGCAGTGGTGCCTAGGCTACCCTTTGATTTGGTTCTAGGAAGAGACTGGCCAAGATTTAAGCAGGGTCTAGTGGAAGGACTAGGAAAGAAGGAGGGAGAAGGATTAATGGTGATAGCTCCCGGGCCTTTATTTGGAAGTCCTCAGACCCCAGCTAAAAAGATGGTTAAGCGTCCAGAAGACCAAGCTACCCCAAAGCAGACATTCCTCTTAAAGTACCATAGGGTCACAGAGAAGGCCCAAGCTCCTAAGCGGGCAACCCCTCAAGCTGCTGGGTTTGACCTATGCAGTATAGAAAATGTGACTGTACCTAGCCAAGGGAGAGCCCTGGTGGACACTGGTCTCCAAGTGGAAATACCTATTGGATGCTATGGGAGAGTAGCCCCAAGGTCCGGATTAGCCCTTAAATATTTTATCGATGTGGGTGCGGGAGTAATTGATCCCGATTACAGGGGCAATATTAAAGTTCTGTTATTTAATTTTGGACAGAATGATTATCACGTGAAGACAGGAGACAGAATTGCCCAATTGATCTGTGAGAGACTGGGTTTTCCACCTGTGGAGGAGGTCACATCCACTGTTCCCTCTAAGCTGTGCACGTGTGCGCGCGCACACACATCACCGAGCGAGCGCACATACTTTACAACAGAGCGCACAAAAATTACAGTTCTGATTCTGATAGAAGACAACACAGACGTCTTAAAATTTAAAAGTTGTTGTGTATTTACGGTTTTCACAAGTTCTACAGTATTTTCTAGTGCAATCAATGTGGTATACATACTGTATTCTGATGTGTAGTAAAATTTTAAAGTATATAACTCCAAGTGTCGTTATGTGGCGTACAAAAATGCAACCTTCCTTCAAAAGCTGCACAGCTGATATTTTATGCACACACAGCCTACAGAAAATTAGAGGGAACATTGGTCACATCCCTGGAAAATTCTGAGCGTGGAACGAAAGGCTTTGGTTCTACTGACGTCAAAGGGGTTAAAAGCCTAGCTGCCACCTGTGCCCGAGAGAGGGAGGTGAATGAAGAGGAAGATTTGGGACCCCAGGTATCTGATTGTAAAGAAAAATCAGAGCCCCAAATAGGTGAGGACCTGACAGTGGTACAACAGGAAGAAATTAGGAAATTGCTTAAAGAATTCCCAGATGTGTTGACACCCATACCTGGGGAGACACATTTGGTTGCCCATGAAATAATAACTCCACCTGGGAAATTAGTTCGTCAAAGGCCATACCGCTTGCCTGAAGCCAAGAGACAGGAAGTAGTGGCACAAGTCCAGGAGATGTTGGACATGGGAGTAATAGAGGAGTCAAAGAGTCCCTGGAATAGCCCCATAGTCCTGGTGCCGAAGCCTGATGGATCTTTAAGATTTTGTATTGACTTCCGGCAGGTAAACGCAATATCAGTTTTTGATGCATATCCAATGCCAAGAATTGAAGAGCTGTTGGACCAGCTTGGACAAGCTCAATACTTAACCACCCTTGATATGACAAAAGGATATTGGCAAATCCCTCTCACCAGGGAGTTGAAGCCGAAGACTGCATTCAGCACCCCCGTTGGCCTTTTCCAGTTCAAGAGGATGCCTTTCGGACTGCATGGAGCGGCAGCTACCTGCCAAAGGTTAGTGGATCAGGTACTTCGACCCCACCAAAATTATGCTTTTGCATATATGGATGATGTCATAATCCATAGTAACACCTGGGCGTAGCATCTAAAGAGGATCAGGGCAGTCTTGTGCTCCATGAAGCAAGCGGGAATCACTTTAAACCCGAAGAAGTGTGCCTTTGCAAATAGGGAGGTAAAATACCTGGGCCACCTAGTGGGAAGAGGAAAAATTAAACCTCTAATGAGTAAGGTAGATAGCATCAGGAATTTTCCCACTCCAACAACAAAGAAACAACTAAGAAATTTCTTGGGACTAATTGGATACTACCGCAGATTTATACCACAATTTGCAGAGAAAAGTGCAATTTTCACGGATATGCTGCGGAAGAATTGTCCAAACCAGCTAAAGTGGACACCTGAAGCTGAAAAAGCATTTTCAGTCCTTAAAGGAAAATTGTGTACAGGACCGGTACTTAAAGGGGTGGACTTCAGGAAACCCTTTCTGGTTCAAACAGATGCATCGGATGTAGGGCTAGGAGCGGTTCTATCCCAGTGTCATGAAGGGGAGGAGCATCCTGTGATGTACCTGAGCAGGAAGTTGTCACCGGCTGAACAAAAGTATTCCACAATAGAAAAAGAATGTTTAGCTATCAAGTGGTCAGTGGAGGCGTTAAGGTTTTACCTTACAGGGAGAAAGTTCCAGTTGGTCACAGACCATGCCCCACTTAAGTGGTTGCAGCAAATGAAGAACCACAATGCCAGGTTGACACGCTGGTACATGGCCTTACAGGCATTTGATTTTCAAGTGGAACATCGTGCTGGGAAGTTACACAAGAATGCGGATGCCCTTTCCCGTATTACGGACTGTGGAGAAGTTTCACCAGTTAAACCAGTCCGTAATAACTTAAGCAGGGGGGTATGTGATAAGGAAGCTTATCATAGCTCAGGAAGGAGCTATAGTAAAGGTAAAGTGACTCTGAACAAGCAACCTGTCAGTTCTGGTAGAAATAAGAAAACAGAATTTTTCTATAAAAGACTACCAGTCCCAGAATGCACCAGGTTTCCAACAGCCATTAGAGGAGCTGAAGTGGGGAAACGTGTGTTCAATCAAGAGGGCTATGAGGTAATCCCCAAGCACTCATCTCAAAGGGCAGGGCCTGATTCAGCACAGCTGCGCTGTGCTAGGGTGGAGCACTCATCAAAGCAGAATAAAGGTAGAGTTTATTCTACAGAGAATTATCCTCATCCTCAGTTTCATCTGGGAGATCCTCAGGATCAGCTTGGATATCCTCATCCTCAGGATCAGCTTGGAGATCCTCATCTTGGACATCTTCATCATCTGGAGGATCATCAGAAGCAGAAGCCAGAGCGGACGGACAGAGAGGGCAAGAAACCCTTTGGAAGAAAGAAGAGAAAAGCATTTGGGAGGTCTAAAGGAGTCCAGAGCAGTACGTATACTGGGAGACATTCAAAAGGCAAGCTTACACCATTGGACTGGGGAAAGCCAGAGGAATGGTGCTGCAGGGCTAGGAATCTCCAGACGGTACCTGTGAGGGAGACGGCTGCACTTGGAAGGGACCCTAGGACCCGTGCCAGAAGGTATGTGAAGAGAGATCCAGTGTCCAGGGATCTGGATTGGAAGGCTGGACATAAGAACTGGACTACATACTGGCCAGGCTATTTAGAGAGGAACTCTAACAGCAATGGAAGCTCAGGTATAAACACTGATCTATGCCCTAGCTAGAACCTTGAAAGACAGCAGGGAAACAAGTATTCTCCTGAGAGTGCTACATTGAGAAATTCCTGTGTGCCAATCCATGATATTGAACCCATGATTGTTGAAGAAGGGGGAGCGGTCTTAGATACAGGCTGTGAATATATGGATTGCTCTCTGTCTAAACTCCTTTGGTAATTTTCTGTTACAAAGTACAACAACCATCACAAAGAAATACAAACTTGTTCTTTAATCTACTCAGAAAAGCTCCTGAAGTAGGATTTGAGCCACGCAGTAGAAAGCAAGCCAGCTAAGGGGTTTCAGCTGGGTAACTGCTAGCAATTGAGCCTTACCTAATTGCTTGTGAGCTCTGAGGGAATCACTTCTGAATCTATGTGTGAAGATATAAGAAGTTAACCTGAAAAGAACAGTTTTTCCCTTCTTTGTGGGTTTTGCTTGTTGTTTGATACACTGCTAAGAAAATATTAGCTAAAGCCTACAGAAAAGACCAGTTTGTTACCAACCAGGTCTTTATTCTTTTGCTTTGATTGCCTGACAAAGTTCAACTGTTGTTTTCCTGATTTTGTTTTTCTAAGTTTAACACTGAAAGCAAGTATCCTGTTTTATGTGCTACCAAGCATATCTGTGTTGGGAGAAATAACCCCATAAATAAATATCTTATTGGCTTTACACTCAAGCACAACTAATTATTGTGAGCAGCTGTGTCTGGAGTGAATGGACTGCATTTCCCACAATCCCTTGCAAATCATATTGATATATGCACTTGCCAAGACTGTGAACATTCTCACCCAGGCAGCCGTCTGACAAGGTATATTCGGTACCGGTATCAGTACTGATGACTGGGGAACTGATTGTAGCGGCTTTAGCGATACCGAGCCTGCTAATAAGGCCACAAGACTGCGCTCAATGGCCAGGATATGTTGCTCCATGGAGCCTGCCTATGTCTGGGTGTCGGTACTGGCGGAGCAGGCCACAGCCCCAGAATATGGCGCCAAGAGTTCTCCAGAGGTGGAAGCCTCGGGAACATCCTGGAATGCCGTTAATGCTTTGGAGGCAAGGACCTCCCGCCAGGGCCATTTGGCCGGTGTGTTTTCCTCGAGGGCAACGCTAGTAGCATCTCGATGTTTAGAAGGAGATCTACCCTTTGAGGGCCGGCCGGTCTTGGAACACCTGGGTTTGGTTACCTGAGATCCATGGGAGGAATATGAAGCCCTGGACAACGTCGATGCAACGGACATTGCATCCGAGGCAAAGAGGGTGCCAAGTTTTGCAGCTCTGTTCTGCAGGCCTCTCTTAGTCATCTTTCTACAAAGGAGACACTCCGATGGCAAATGGTCAGGACCTAAACATTTAAGACACCAATCATGAGTGTCAGTAGCAGAAATGGTACTGCTACATTTTGAACATTTTTTGAAATCACTAGATGGTTTCTCCATTTTGGAAGAAAATAGGGCCTAGTGCCCAAGATGGCACCTAAGCACCAAGAGGGGACAGACCCTCAAAAACGAACTTTTTTTTTTATAGAAAGAAAAAGAAAAGAAAGAAGACACCAGTAGTACCAATATAGGCATCGACAGGAAGGTAGACGCAACCACAAAAAAGAAAATTTTCTGCGATGACAGGGTTTGCTGCCTGTCGGCTCCGCAGAAAACGAAGAACTGAAGGGGGAGAGTTGGAAAGGCGGGAGCGCAGGCGCAGTGGGATACTCTCAAAAGCTTTCCTATTGGATGCTGGGGAGCATTCCCGCACGGGCTCCATCGGTGCTGACGATACCCATATGTGAAGACTACATTCCTGCTTGTTCCTGGAGATCTGTTAGTGCATACTAATTCCCACTTCAAGCCAAATTAAAGTGAGGAACAAAAACAAACAATACAATTTTTTTTTACCAGTAACTGACACCACAATCATGCAAATAACAAAGGGCCCGATATTCAAAAGGATCATGCAGTTATCAGCTAACCACGTAAACCCTGCAGAGCCTGCCAATACACTGAAAATCCCCACAGACAGTGCTGGGGCAGTTTGTGGGCCGGGTCAGTCCTGGCACCTATCTGGTCAGCGGTGACTTTGAACCCAATAACTAGATAGGATAGGCCAGGGTTATCCTAACTTTATGTGACCTTGCTCTCCAGTTAGAAGCCGAATATCGTTGCAGACAGGATAGCAATGGAGGTCAGCACTAAACCGGATATTCAGTACCAGTCAACATGCGGCATCTAGCGCTGACTATCTGGTTTCATTTTTACTCATGGCAGCCAGGCGCTTTACAAGCTCCAACAGCTGCGGGCTGAATATCAGGCCCAAACATCCTAACAAAACATTATAAGAAACAAAATACATAAAACAAGCCAGCAACAAAAATAACAGCATAAGATTCTATCTTTATTATTCAAGAGCCTCTTTTTAACATTCTTCATTTTTTCCCACCCAACGAAAGCTGGAAATGGTAGTTACTCATCTATAACAGGTGTTCTCTGTGACAGCAGGAATAAGCCCTCACATATGGGTGATGTCCCCAACGAAGCTCTGTGCAAGAACACTCCCCAGCTTCTACTGGAAGCTTTTGGGAGGCTCCACTGTGCCTGGATGGATTGATACAATAACAGCAGCTATGGATACCACTCAATCAAGAATGAGCCGCTTGGCTGAAGGCCAAACAAAGTTTAGGACAGCTATCCAGAGGGTCACCAGGAGTTGACACCAACTCGACGGCACTTAACAACTACATCTGCAAGCCTTCTTTCTGCCTGCCATGGCAGCATCATAATCAGCTACAGTTTGTAGCAGAAGACAACTCCTCGAGGAGGTGGGAGAGTTATGAGGACGTATTCCTGCTGTCTACAGAGAACACCAGTTATAGGTGAGTGACTACCTTTCCTCCGTGGACAAGCAGGAAGTAAGTCCTCATATATGGGATTCCCAAGCTACAGGCTACCAAAAACTGAGGAGGCCACCAAGAAACCCAACAGGGGCAACAGAAACTGCAGAACACGCAAAACCAGATGGACAAAAGGGCATTGGGAGGATGGAGTTGGATTCTAAACCCCAAACAGGTGCCGGAGTACAGATTGGCTGAAGTTACTGTCACATTGGGAATCCCCTTCCCGGCAATAGTGAGACGTGAAGGACAGAAGCCCACGTTGCAGCCATGCAAATTTCCTCCATGGAGACTGAGTGCAAGTTAGCCACCGATACAGCCATAGCTCGGACACTGTGAGCTTTGACATGACCATCAAGGCTCAGGCCTGCCTAGGCATAAGTAAAGGAGATGCAATTTGCTAGCCAAATTGAAAGAGAACATTTGGAAATGACAACCCCCAGCATGCTGGGATCAAAAGATACAAAACGTTGTATGGACTTCCTATGGTCCTCTCTCCTCTTCAAGTAGAAGGCTAAGGCCCGCTTGTAGTCCAATATGTGCACCACTTCCCCTCTGTGAGTGAGAGGCCTAGGAAAAAATGTAGGTAACAATATGGACTGGTTGAGATGGAAATCGGAAACCACCTTCGGAAGAAATTTAGGATGAGTTCGAAGAACCATCTGATTATATAGGGTGGATGAACCATCAGAGCCTGAATCTCGCTCACTCAGCATGTCGAGGTGACAGCCACCAGAAACAAGACCTTCCAGGTCAAGAATTTCAGTGGACAGGAGACAAGCAGCTCAAAAGGAGTTTTCATGAATTGCGCTAGTACCACACTGAGTCCCAAGCCATAGCGGAGTGCTCGTATGGAGGCTTTGAGAGAAGCAGCCCTCACATTAAGTGAGCAATCAAAGGCTGCACCAAGATGGATTTCCCATCCTCTCCACGATGGTATTCCCCAACTGCGCTGAGGTAAACTTGAACAGAGTTGTATTTCAGGCCTGAGTCAGAGAGGTGTAGAAGATACTGTACTCTAATAGACTCCTTGTAGGACAGATGAAAGGATCCAGGGCACGGCCGTCACACCAGACAGCAAATCTCTGCCACTTACAGGCATAAAACCTCTTCATTGAGGCCTTCCTTGAGGCCACCAGAACATCAATTATGTTGTCAGGCAGATGGAGCTCTGACAGCACTTGCCTCTCAATATCCTTGCTCTGAGGGCCAAGGACTGGACGCTGGGATGTCACATTCTCCTGTCATCCTGTGAAATGAGGTCTGGACCATGGCTTTGTCAGAGGGGATCCTGCATGAAGAGTGTAGCAGGAGCAAGAACCAGGGCTCTCTGGGTTAGTATGGCGTAATGAGTATCATTGTACCTCTGTCTGTCCTAAGCTTCATCAGGGTTTTTGCTTTGAGAGGTACTGGAGGGTAAGCATGCAGAAGACCTTACCCCCAATGCAGGAGCAAAGTGTCAGATGCTGGTTTGTGAACAATGTGTGAACAATGAGGAAGAAATCAGAAAAACAAATCTGTGCTAGAAAACAGAAATAATCAAACCTACCATTAAAAAGGGCATTTTATACAGTATAAAGAGTAATCCTAAACAAAAGATAAGGAGTCAGAGAGTCCTGAAAAAACTATTCACCGTAACAGATAAACAAACCACCATTCACGGTGCACATGACAGGTGTCATATATTTATATATCCCCTCGATTGCAAAAACGTACCTTAAATTATATAAGAAGCCATCTATTGAAAAGATTACTTCCTATAAAAAAACAAATTAAATTCCTCATCATTTATTATTCTTTTATATATTATTTACCACTTTCTTTTATAGTATGTACAGTTTTTAATATTTTTAACATTTTTGTATTATGCTTATATGTTTTTAACATGTTTCATATATTTGTAATGCTTTGCATTTATATGTTACTTTTAGGATTATGTTTGTGTTACTTATTTATTATTGTCTGTTTGCAGTTCTCAGCCCCCTGATGAAGGCATTGCCAAAACGTGTTGGGGCATTTCTTTATCAATAAAGCGCTTGTGACATTCATTCCGCTCACTTTTTGTGTTTCCTGAGAGTTTTGCGATAGGAGCTTTTCTTTTTGTTTCCTTTGGTAAGGTCCATACATGGGTGGTACTCAAACGACTCAAGTATTCCATTGAATCGAAGATTGCTCCTCCTGGAGTGATTCTCCAGATCATTCATCTTCAGTATATCTTCATCCATCTTCTCAGCTTCCTCCAACCGCTACTGCAAAGTATGGAGACCCTCCTCGAACTCGTCTATTCTGTCCACCATCTCTTCAACTCTGTGCCTTAGGCCAGACACATTAAATTTGAATTCCTCTAGGTTTGTCTGCAAGCCACCAAGCCTGGCATTAATTAATTAATGCCCCTGTACAAGTAATTGGTAAGGCCTCACTTGGCGTATAGTGTTCGGTTTTGGAGATCATATCTCACAAAGGATATAAAGACTTGAAATGGTTCAGACGAAGGCAATCAAAATGATTTGGAGCCTGCACCAGAAGATGTATGGTATAAGAAGAGACTTGATGACCTAAATATGTATACTCTAGAGAAGAGGAAGGACAGGGGAGATATGATACAGGCGTTTAAATATTTAACCCTTTCACATCCACATAACTGTTTTGTAACTGAAATTTGTTTTTGTTTTTTTTATTAAGATTTGAGCTAAATGATGCAGAATATAAAGTTTTTTTGAAAAAATTTAATTTCTAAGAAATAATATTTACTGTTGCCATATGGCAACTACGGTCCTGAATGGCTGAAAATTAAAAACAGTCTTGGCATCAGTTTCATTTACTGCTGGGTGTGATAGTTTAAATAACAGTTTTTTTCAGATGTCAAGCACAGATACACATCACATTTCACACACAGTGTGCGGATGTTTTGGAAATATAGAATCCGGTGAAAATTTGGGGGAAAATTTGAAGGTTGCCTTATGGCAACAACAGCCATGAAAGGGTTAAAGGGTATTGATAATCAAAAAATCTTTTTCAAAGAAGGAGAAGCTGTAAAACTAGAGTGCATAACATGAAGCTGCAAGGAGATAAACTTAAAAGCAATGTCAGGAAATACGTTTTCACTGAAAGGGTGGTGGATGCTTGCAATGCCCTCCCGATGGAAGTGGTGGGGGCAAACACAGTGACTGAATTCAAAATGGCATGGGACAGACACAGTGGACCCCTTTATAGCAAGAAGATAAAATAAAAATAAATGTAACTATCTTTTAGACTGCAACAAATCGTGGGGGGTGACTGGCACGAAGAGGCAGGTACAACCCTAAACAAAGATGTAGAGGTGGGTGATCGGCATGGAGTGGCGGGTGCAACTACTCTAGCCACCTTATTGGGCAGACTAGATGGACCATACTGGTGTTTATCTGCCATCATATACAATGTTACTGTGTTACAAAATTGTCCTTCATTTCACTCAGCCACTGCATCAGCTCAGTTTTTGATGGCGATGAGCCATCAGTCTCCACACATTGCATACCCCACTCCTTAAGTGCTTTGTTTGATTCACTCAGTGCCATCTTAGAATCTGCCTTAGAATGCAAGTCTAAACCCATGAAGGCAAAGGCTAACAAACTGTCTCATTTTTGATTTGCAGCCCTCTCATAGATATAGCACCAAATCAAGAATCTTCTCATTTTAAACACCAATTTAAGTGGAGGTGAGAGTGCAGATCTCTCCCTATAGATGCATTACTGGTGGCAACATCACTTTCTCCCACTACAACTTGTTCCTTTACCCTTATTTCCACATATCCAAGTAGACTAACACAGAAAATCCAACTGATTGGATTCCATAACTAAATGGAAGTGAGCAACTGTTGATGCCATGACTGTTACATAGTATGCCTTCACTTTGTTGTGGAATTGAAGGCCATGCTACTAGGTAACCATGTCAGAGTGCACTTGAATACTTTGGCACCCAATCTGTCCAAATTAAAAAACGCAAATAGGTACATAGATTGATGTGGTTGACTTTCCAGCCAATAGTATATGGCATTTGTGGGCCTTCCTTGGTAGGACCCTGGAATGATCTTTTGAACATTTGACTTGTCTGAGGATGGGTTCCACCATTACCAAGTACTTCTGAAACTGAACTGGGCTGGGCTGAATCCTACATTTCAGAGTTCCTAGCTATTAGTGCTACATCCACAGTTATTTCTCTTGCTGCAGTCTATGGACTAGAACAGTTATCTGTTCCTTGGGGGTACCCAGAAAATTTAGGAGGCCAAACATATCCAATCTTCAGTTTTTCGCGTTTTGAAGAGAAAGTGGAAGTACTTGATGCCGTTTTTTGACTGAATCTGGCATAATTCAGGTCATTTAAATTTGAGGTTCTTCTTGGCATATGCAGAGAGAGATCTGATAGCAAACCTGTGGATTCCTCACCTCCCAATTATGCAGAGAGAGATCTGATAGCAAGCCTATAGATTCCTCACCTCCCAATCATTCAGGTGAAAAACCTCAAGATCTAGACTCCGAGACTAAGAACAAAGCCCTACATTCATTGGGCAAAGACAACAGACGCTCACTTTGGGAGTAGTGGATTTTTCTGGGAGTGATGTCTTCCTTGGATGAGTGATGGTGAGAAGATGGGTCTAATGAAATCTGGTATTGACTGCTGTGGGTTAGAGGTGCACGGAATTGTTTTTAAAAAGGTGAAAAGCTGTCTCTTGCCATCTCCAAAATCAGTTGAACTATATCACCCAACCTAAGTGGGGACATATCACTGAAGTAGTTCTCGACAAAAGGAAGAAACTGCTCATATGTCAGCTGAGCTGGAGAGTGCAGAACCAAGGAGATGTAATGAATATAGAAAAAGATTAAAAAAAGATGGCCTGAACTGAGAATAAAAATTGATAATCCTGAAAGCCAGAGACAGGAGGCTAAGCTCAAAGCCATAAAAGCTGCTCAGAACTAGCCTAAATCAAACATTTAAAAATAAACATCAATGAAAGTTCTAAAGATAATCAAGACTGATTGCATGTCCTAATCTAGCAAATTAGGAATACCTAACATTTCAGTAGTTAAGGAAAGGTATGCAAATGCATGATTTAAGAAATATTTAGGTGAGGTGGTGAACTGGCTGACTTTAAATAAACTAAAGCTAAATCCATCTAAAACAGAGATGTTATTTATTTATTTAGACAGATTTGTATACCACCTTATCCTTCAATCAAAGTGGTCACATTACATCAGAATTGGTGGGTTACATTTAACATGTGGGTACTTTACAACATTTAACATGTGGGTACTTAACAACAACTAGACAGTACAACATGTGGCTTCATAAGTCTAACACTCGGAGACCTTGCCATCATATCTGGCTACATTATATTATGTTATAGTCTATTCAGGAAATAAACACTTTGGGGGTGTTACTGATGCTAGATTAGCTCAGTGGTGAGTGTTGCCTTTGGAATATCCACAGCCTGTGACTGTACTTCGGAAAAGAGGAGTTAACTACAGTGGTCCATGCTATGGTAACCTGCTTGGATTACAATAATTCCCTCTATAACAGTCCCTCTAAGAAGCAGCTCTGATAGTTTCAGGTGTGAGAGTTAAAGGCCACCTTCAGTGAGTGCTAAAATCTTTGCACGGGTTTCCTATGACCAAAAGGGTAGATTTTTAATATTTTTCTTATTTGTAGGAGTTTCAATGATCTGGCTCATCAAGCACTGAGTTCCTGTTGTCAGCATTATGTACCAGAAAGGACACTGTGCTCTCTCAGCTATCTCAGCTAAAAGTGCCAGGTGGGATTAAAGGCTTATAAACAAGATGCAGAGGAGAGGGTTTTGTTGTTTTCTTTTTTGTAAAGACTCTATTAGCTGAAATGCTTTTTCAAAGGCACTTAAGGAGATTAAAGATCTTGATACTTTTAGGAAGTACTGCAAGGCATGGCTCTTTCAAGATGTTTTTAAGTAATTGTTTTATTTTTAACTTGATAGGTCGGTTTTAATTTATAATTGACTATTCTTTATTTTTAACAGGGTTCTTATGTCAAAGTTGGAAAAACAGGGGTCTATTTTATAAAAACAACTTTGGAACCTATGAGCCTGTATAAAAATAGGCACCCAGAACCAGCCCCAGCAGTACACAAATCCTCATGTACAAATGTACACCTGTTCTGAAGGTGAAAATGCATGCGTTTTCACTATGAGGGTTTATACATTTTCTCATGCATAAAACCCAGTTTCATGCACATACTTTTATGAAACACAAGTGTGTTTGGGCAAGTCACAAAGTGAGTATGTTTATAAAGAGTAGTTACTCACCTGTAACAGGTGTTCTCCAGGAGCAGCAGGAATCAGTCCTCACATATGGGTGACGTCGGCGCCGATGGAGCCCCCGTGCGGAGCATTTCCCCAGCCTTCATAGAAAGCCTTTGGGAATGCAGCGCGCATGCGCGGTCCCTTTCCCGCCCAAGGGTGCCATCTTGCTCAGTCTGATGACATAGCTAAAAGACAGCAAACATAGCAAAAATAAATCATATGACTGCAACTCCAAGGGGAGGAGGGAGGGTTGTGAGGACTGATTCCTGCTGCTCCTGGAGAACACCTGTTACAGGTGAGTAACTACTCCTTCACCAGGACCAAGCAGGAAGTCAGTCCTCACATATGGGACTCCCTAGCTCAGGGCTACCAGAGGCCCCAAACTGAAAAAATGAGCTCCCTCTAGAGCCTCAGCATGCAAGAACAGAATCTTCTCTGATAACGCCCCCGACAGGTAGCCCAACACCAGGGCCGGAGGGTAGGAGTTGCCTAGACCCCAAAGAGATTATGGAGTACCGCTTGCCCGAAAGCACTGTCCCTGTGGGACTCCCTCTCAAGGCAGTAGTGGGCCGCAAAAGTCTGGCTTGAAGACCAAGTAACGGCCTGGCAGATGTCTGCCAACGGAACAGAGCGGAGATGAGCCACTGATGCAGCCTTCGCCCTGACACGGTCAGCCGTAACTTGATCCTGCAACAAGAGGCCGGCTGCCCTGTAAACCCAGGCGATGCAGTCAGCCACCCATATGGACAAAGTACGCTTGAAGACAGCTAACCCCAACTTATTGGGGTCATAAGAGACGAAGAGCTGAATCACCCTCCAGTGCTCCCGCATACGGTCAAGGTAGAAGGACAACGCCCTCCTACAGTCCAGGGTATGCAAGACCATCTCAGCCTGGCTAGCATGAGGCCTGGGAAAGAAAGTCGGAAGAACCACCTCCTGATTGAGGTGGAAGGAGGAGACAACCTTTGGAAGGAATTTAGGGTGAGTCCGTTAGACTACCCTGTTCCTATAGAACCTAGTATATGGTGCTTCTGATACCAGGGCCTGAAGCTCACTCACTCGCCTTGCTGAGGTAAGGGCTACCAGAAATAGCGTTTTCCAAGACAGAAAACGCAGAGGGCAAGTAGCCATAGGTTCAAACGGTGGGCAAGTAAGCCGTTGCAAGACCACATTTAAATCCCATTCAGGGGCAGGTGGACGCACTGGAGGCTTAAGCAAAAGCAGGCCTCTGAGGAATCGGGCCACCAAAGGATGACTGGAGAGAGAGTGACCATCCACCTGTGAGTGGTGTGCTGAAAGAGCACTAAGATGAACTCTAACAGAATTGGACTTAAGGCCTAGGTTGGAGAGGTGAAGCAAATACTGCAGCACCACAGGTACCAGGCATGAGACGGGATTCTTGTTGTGTTGAGTACACCAGGTAGAAAATCTACGCCACTTAAGGGCATAAGACTTTCTGGTGGACTGCCTCCTAGAGGCCAAGACAACGTCCTCCACTTCCCTAGGCAATAGTAAAGGCGCTAGGACTACCCTTTCAGCAGCCAGGCCATCAAATGGAGGGACTGGAGATTGGGGTGCAAGAGGGATCCCTGCTCCTGAGACAGGAGATCGGGTTGAATCCTGAGAGGAAGAGGAGTGTCCACCGCCAGTGTCCACAGGCCTTGAGTACATGCCCCTTGGCAATGTGCACCCCAACCTTGAAGAGAAGCATCGGTTGTCGGCACCTGAGAGTGTGGAGGTGCCTGAAAAGGTACCCCTTGCACTAGATTCGGAAGATGAAGCCACCATTGTAGAGAAGACTGTAGTAGGCTGGACACCCGCACTTTGTCCGTGAGGCTTCCTGTGGCCTGGTGCCACTGAGTCCTGAGGCCCCATTGAGCTGGCCTCATGTGTAGACGGGCATTTGAAGTCACATGGACCGTAGATGCCATGTGGCCTAAGAGCCTCAGGAATTGTCTGGCGGAGACCAGAGAATTGCTGTGGAATAGCCTGGCTAGAGACATCAATCTGTGGGCCCTGTCCACTGGTAGAAAGGCCTTTGCATAAAAGGTGTCCATGTTCTGGGAGGGCTGCAAACTGGACTTTGCGAAGTTTATGACAAACCCCAGGTGCTGAAGCAGAGCGACAGTGCGAAGGGTGGCTTGACTGGCCTCTTGCGGGGATTGACGCCTGATGAGCCAATCGTCCAGATATGGAAAGACAAAGAGGCCTTGAACCCTGAGGTAGGCCGCTACCACCGCCAGGCACTTGGTGAATACCCTGGGGGCGGATGTAAGGCCAAAAGGCAGTACTCTGTACTGATAATGGTTTCCTCCCACTACAAATCTGAGATATTGTCTGTGGTCTGGATGAATAAGAATGTGAGTATAAGCATCCTTTAGATCTAAGGAGCATAGCCAATCTCCCTGCTGGAGGTAGGGCAGCAGGATTCCAAGGGTAAGCATCTTGAACTTTTCCCTCTCCAGGAACTTGTTCAGGTTTCGTAAGTCTAGGATGGGTCTGAGGCCTCCTGTTCTCTTTGGTACCAGGAAGTACCTGGAATAGAAGCCGTGACCTCTCAGGTGGTGGGGCACCGGTTCCACTGCCTGTTCCTTTAGAAGACCTGCCAACTCCTGCAGGAGTAAGTCCCTGTGCAGAGGGAATCTGGGAGGCTCCCCTGGAAAATAGGAGAGGGTACCTGGTGGAAGTGGAGGAGATAGCCCTTCTGGACTATACTGAGAACCCAGGTATCCCTTGTGACGGCTGACCACCTGTGGGCGAACAGGACCAGCCTGCCTCCAGTGCTGATGGGGGCCAGCTGAGAAGGAGAGGCTATGCCAATGCAGTCAAAAACCCCCTCCCTGCTGAGCAGGAGCCAGAGTAGGAGGCTTGGGGTCTTTCTGCCTACGGAGACCATGACCCTGCCCCTTGGCCTGCTGACCCTGTTGGGGAGCTTCAGAGGCCTGATAATGAGGGTACTGTTTATAGGCAGATGACTTCCTCGGGTAAAAGGTCTTTTTTCCCGAGCCCTTCTTCTTTTGAGAAGGGGCAGAGGTTTTTCTGGACAGCCTTGTCCGGGTAAGAGTCTCGGTCTCAAGTTCGGCAGCCTTGTCAGCAATGGGCTTGCCAAAGAGGTTTTCACCTCGGCAGGGGACATCGACCAACTTGTCCTGCACCCATGGCTCGAGGTCCGATGACTGTAGCCAAGCCTGACGGCGTGCACTGATGCCGGCCGCGGCTACTCGGGCCGAAGCCTCAAATCCATCATAGGCTGCTCGAGATTTAAACTTCGAGCACTCACGAATACCCGAGGACAGAGCATTGAACCTCTACAAAGGTTCCTCGGAGAGACCAGCAGAGAACCCGGCAATCTCCTTTGCCAGGTCTCGAAGGTACATGCCCATGTACAGCTGGTAGGTCTGGACACGGCAAGCAAGCATAGAGCCCTGAAAGCACTTCTTACCGAGGGCATCCAGGTTCCAGGCCTCCCGGCCGGGAGGCACCATGGAGTGCATCTTCTGACTCTTCAGACGATGCATGGCCGATTCCACAACCATGGAGTGGTGCGGTAATTGTGCCTTTTGGAACCCGGGGCTCTTGCGGACTCGATAGGTGGAATCGACCCGCTTGCTCAAAACCGGCATCGATGCCGGTGCCTCCCACATGCGGAAGAGCAACCGTTCCAGCATAGGAGGAACCAGAACAGTAAAGGCCTCCTTCGGAGGAGAGTCATACTGTAGGGCCTCGAGCTCCTCGGCTCGAGGCTCCTCCTCTCGAGGCTCCTCCTTGGGATACATGGGGAATGCCAAAGCCTTGGACATGTCCCGCACGAAGTCCAAGAACCAGGTATCCTCAGGGGGGGACCTTCTCCGAGGCTCGGACTCGGGCGAATCCGAAGGAACGCACTGAGTCCGAAAGGTGTCGGGCGACTCCTCATCCTCCGTCTCCCAGGCGGACTCCTCGGAGGAGGAATCGAGTGGCTCCGGTCGGGCAGGCATCGATGCCATCCGCCCTGACGCTGAGGGTACTGGCGTCGACGACCTCGGTCCCGAACGGGAGGCCGAGCGGGACCTTGGCCGAGGATCGAATTGAGCTCGCATGGACTCGAGGATCGGCTCAGCCTCCGGGGTCGACTTGGACGTCGATATCCCGGTGGTCGGGGCAGATGCACCGGTGAGACCGGCGATCAGTGCCCGCTGCTGTTCCATGAAGGCAGCCAAGCTGCTCTCCAAGGCCGTCAACCTGAGTCCGAGCTCAGGAGACTCAGCAGCCCTCGACTCGGGCCCCGCTCCCCTGGAGGACTACAGTACTCACGTGACCCGGGGACTCCATCTCCACACGAGGTTGTTTTGCAGGCCTCTCCGACTCCGAAGACCAGGGACAACGCTCGGGACTATGCGACTTGGCCCTCGAGGAGCCAAGTGCGTCCACCGACACTGCCCTCGCAAGTTTTTTCTTCTTACGATGCTCCCGCGAGGGAGACCCCCTTTCAGAGGAGCCTCGACGCTGCTCGGGGCAGGAGTCCCGAGATGTCGAGGCCTCTGGCGAGGTCCGGGCCCTACCGGACGCGGAGTCAGAGAAGATTCTTTTCTTTTGGTGCTGCCCACTCCTTAACGCCTTAGAGGACATCTTCCCACATGGACCACAGATCATCGGGTCATGATCGGGTCCGAGGCACCGGAAGCAGCAGTCATGTGTGTCGGTGAGAGACATAAGTTTCTTACACCGATCACACTTTTTAAACCCGCTGGCAGCCATCGGGGGAAAAAGGGCCCCTGCAAGGTCAAAAGACAGGGCTGCCAGTGAAAAAAGAAAAAATGGCGCGAATGCTAGTCACTAAGGACAAAAACCAAAAAAGAGATCCGGGCTCGATACCGACGTATCAGGCCCAGGCGGGAAAGGGAAACCGGCGTCGAACCGAAGAAAAACAGGTTAACGCAGGGAAGGAGTAGTTACTCACCTGTAACAGGTGTTCTCCAGGAGCAGCAGGAATCAGTCCTTACTTATGGTTGACATCGACGCCGATGGAGCCCCCGTGTGGAGCATTTCCCCAGCTTTCTATGAAAGCCTTTGGGAATACTGCACACATGTGCGGTCCCCTTCCTGCCTAAAGGTGCCATCTTGCACAGTCAAATGACATAGCTATAAAACAGCACACAAAAATGTAAAAATAAACTATGTACAACTGCAACTCCCAGGGGAGGAGGGAGGGTTGTGAGGACTGATTCCTGCTGCTCCTGGGGAACACCTGTTACAGGTGAGTAACTACTCTTTCTCCAGGGCCAAGCAGGAAGTCAGTCCTCACTTATGGGACTCCCCAGCTTCAGGCTACCGGGGACCCAGAGCTGAAAAATGAGCTCCCTCTAGCCTCAGCATCAGAGAAAGGATTTCACTGAAAACATACCTCCACCGGTGGCCCAACCAGAGAGCTGGAGTGTAGGAGTTGCCTAAACCTCAAAGATATTCCGGAGCACTGCCTGACCGAAAGCACTGTCCCTGCGGGACTCCCTCTCCAGGCAGTAATGGGCCGCAAAAGTCTGGCTTGACCAAGTTGCAGCCATGCAGATGTCTGCCAACGGTACAGAGCGGAGATGAGCTACTGAGGCAGCCATTGCCCTGACACAGTGGGCCGTGACCCGACCCTGCAAAGGAAGGTCAGCTGCCCTGTAAGCCCAGGTGATACAGTCAGCCACCCAGATGGACAAGGTACACTTGGACACAGGTACCCCCAAGTTATTGGGGTCAAAAGATACGAAGAGCTGAGTAGCCCTCCTATGCCCCTGCGTATGCTCAAGGTAGAAGGATAAGGCCCTCCTACAGTCCAGGGTATGCAGGACTGTCTCGGCCCGGCTGGTATGGGGCCTAGGGAAGAACGTTGGAAGAACCACTTCCTGGTTGAGATGGAAAGAGGAGACAACCTTGGGGAGGAACTTAGGATGAGTCCTAAGGACTACCCTGTTCCTATAGAAGCGAGTGTATGGCCTGTCACAGACCAGGGCTTGAAGTTCACTCACTCGCCTGGCCGACGTCAAGGCCACTAGGAATAGAACAGAGGCATGGGCGTCTCCACTGCCAGTTGAAGTAGCAGGGGGAACCAGGGCTGCCTCGGCCACCTGGGAGCAACCAGAAGCACTGAGGCCTTGTCCCTGAGAATCTTGAACAAGGTTCGGGTCACCAGAGGCGTGGGAGGAAACGCATAGAGCAGGCCCTGGGACCAAGAAATCAGGAAGGCATCCGCCACCACCCTTAGGGGATGCGGTTGCCTGGAACAAAACCTGGGCAGTTGGTGATTCAGGGGACTGGAAAAAAGATCCATGGATGGAAGTCCCCATTTTAGGAAAATCTGCTGAACCACCAAAGGGTGCAGCTGCCACTCGTGGGGCTGCAGAATTCTGCTTAAGCGGTCTGCCAGAAAGTTCTCCTGGCCAGGAAGATAAACAGCCCTCAGCAACATCTGGTGCCTGAGGGCAAAAGAGCAAAGGGCCTGTGTTTCCAGGCATAGAGGCCTGGACCCAGTGCCGCCCTGTTTGTTCACATAGAATATGGCAACTTGGTTGTCCGTCTGAACTAGAACAGACTGGTGGGCCAAGGTGTGAGAAAAAGCCTTGAGGGTTAAGCGAATAGCCCGCAGTTCTAGTAGGTTGATTTTTTGCGTGGCTTCCCATGGGGACCAGAGGCCTTGGGTGCAGCTCTCTTGACAGTGTGCACCCCAGCCCTGTAAGGAGGCATCGGTTGTCAACACCACTGTGGGGGCAGGCACCTGAAAAGGCACCCCCTGCAGCAAGTTGGGGGGTTGTAGCCACCACTGAAGAGAATTCAGGAAAGGTTTTGATACCTTTACTTTGTCGGCTAGGCTGCCTGTGGCTTGCTTCCACTGAGTTCTGAGGCACCACTGAGCAGGCCTCATGTGGAGGCGGGCATTGGGGGTCACATGCACAGTCGATGTCATGTGTCCCAGGAGCTGCAGACAGAGCCTGGCAGGAACCCTCGGCAGACTGAGAAACCGGGATGCCAACTCCATGAGCCTTTGAGCTCTGTCCTCTGGCAAGTAAGCCCTTCCTTGCAGAGAGTCCAGCTGTGCTCCTATGAACTCGAGCTTCTGGGAGGGGATCAAAGTGGACTTTGCGAAGTTTATGACAAAGCCTAGGTCTTGAAGGAGTGTGACAGTCCGGAAGGTGGCCTGCCTGGCCTCCTGGTAGGTCTGACCCCGGATGAGCCAGTCGTCCAGATAGGGGAAGATAAAAATCCCTTGAGTCCTCAAGTAGGCCGCCACCACCACAGCTAGGCACTTTGTAAAGACCCATGGGGCGGAAGTTAGGCCAAAAGTCAGAACCCTGTACTGGTAATGGTTTCCTCCCACCACGAACCTGAGGTACTTTCTGTGGTCTGGATGAATGAGGATGTGAGTGTACGCATTCTTTAGATCTAAGGAGCATAGCCAGTCTCCCTGCTGGAGGTAGGGCAGAAGTGTTCCAAGAGTAAGCATCTTGAACTTCTCTTTCTCCAAGAACTTGTTGAGGTTCCTGAGGTCCAGGATAGGCCGTAGGCCTCCTGTTCTCTTTGGCACCAAAAAATAACTGGAGTAGAAGCTGTGCCCCTGTAGGCAAGGAGGTATAGGCTACACCGCCTTGTCCAGAAGCAGACCCTGAAGTTCTTGGAGGAGGAGGTTGGTGTGCAGGAGAGGCCTTAGAGGTTCTCCTGGAAAGTATGCAGGAGGTAGCTGTTGGAAATGAAGCATATAACCCTGGTGAATGATGCTTAAGACCCAAGCATCCCCTGTAATGGGTGGCCACCTGTGGGCAAACAGGGCTAAGCGACCTCCTGTGCAGGGATGGGACAGCAGGGACGGAGAGGCTATGCCTTGGGAGTCAAAAACCCCATCCCTGCTGGGTAGGAACAGGAGCCGGAGGCTTGGGGGTCTTCTGCCTACGGGGCCCATGTCCCTGCCCCTTGGCCTGCTGCCCCTGTTGGGGAGCCGGGGAGGCCTGGTATTGAGGGAAAGGTTTGTAGGCAGACACCTTTCTCGGGTAGAAGGACTTTTTACCCGACCCCTTCTTTTTGTGAGAAGGGGCAGAGGTCTTTCTGGACAGCCTAGTCCTGGTCAGGTGCTCGGTCTTGAGCTCAGCCGACTTCTCGGCCATGGGTTTGCCAAAAAGGTTCTCACCTCGGCAAGGGACATCAACCAACTTGTCCTGTTCCCAAGGCTCGAGGTCCGTTGACTGCAGCCATGCCTGGCATCGGGCCCTGATGCCGGCTGCCACCATACGAGCCGAAGCCTCGAAGCCATCGTAGGCCGCTCGGGACATGAACTTGGAACAGTCCCGGATTCCTGAAGACAAAGACTGGAACCTCTGCAAAGGTTCCCCGGAGAGGCCAGCAGAGAACCCAGCAAGCTCCTTTGCCAGGTCTTGGAGGTACATGCCCATGTACAGCTGGTATGACTGGACACGGCAAGCAAGCATCGAGCCCTGGAAGCACTTTCTGCCGAAAGCATCCAGGTTCCGGGCCTCCCTGCCGGAGGGCACCGCAGAGTGCATCTTCTGGCTCTTCAGACGATGCATGGCCGATTCCACCACCATGGAATGGTGAGGCAGCTGCGCCTTTTGGAAGCCAGGGCTCTTACAGAGTCGATAAATGGAATTGACCCACTTGCTCAAGACCGGCGCCGAGGCCGGTGTCTCCCACATCCGGAAGAGGAGCTATTCCAGCATCGGAGGAACCGGAACAGTAAAGGCCTCCTTCGGAGGAGAGTCATACTGGAGGGCCTCGAGTTCCTCGGCTCGAGGCTCCTCCTTGGGGTCCACGGGAATCGCCAAGGCCTTGGCCATGTCCCGCACGAACTCTGAGAACCGGGTGTCCTCCGGAGGGGACCTACTCCGGGGCTCGGACTGCGGTGAGTCCGAAGGGACGCACCGAGTCCGGAAGGTGTCGGGGGACTCCTCGTCCTCCGTCTCCCATGCTGACTCATCCGAAGAGTCGTCGAGGGGCTCCAACCACGCAGGTCGAGGTGGCACCCGCCCCAATGCTGAAGGCACTGGCATCGACGCCCTCGGTTCCAAGCGGGAGGTAGAGGGAGACCTTGACCGAGGTCGACTTTGAGCCTTCATGGTCTCGAGTATCGGCTCAGTCTCCGGGGTCGACTTCGATGTCCCGGTGGTCGGGGCAGATGCACCAGCGAGGCTGGCCATCAGTACCCACTGCTGCTCCATGAAGGCAGACAATCTGCACTCCAAGGCTCTCAGCCTGAGTCCAAGCTCAAGAGACTCAGCAGCCACCGAATCAGGCCCCAGCGGTGCCGAGCCCGATGTCGGCTCCCTCGGAGGGGAGTCCACGAGGACTACAGGACTTACGTGTCCGACGGTCTCCGGCTCTACATGAGGTACTTTGGATGGCTTCTCCTGCTCCAAAGGCCCGGGACGGCGGTCGGGGGTCTTAGACCAGGCCCTCGAGGTACCAGGGACCTCTTCCAACGCTGTCCTCACGAGCCGTTTCTTCCTCTTGCGTTCCCAGTTGGGGGACCCCTGTCTGAGGAACCCTGGCGATGCTCGGGATCAGACTCCCGAGACGTTGAGGCTTCAGACGAGGTCCGGGCCCGGCCAGAGGCAGAATCCGAAAAAATCCTTTCCTTCTAGTGCTGACGGCTTTGAAGTGCCTTGGTGGACATTTTGCCACACGGGCCACAGATCATAGGATCATGACCTGGGCCGAGGCACTGAAGGCAGCAGTCGTGTGTGTCGGTGAGAGACATTAGTTTCTTACGCCAATCACACTTCTTGAAACCACTGGAAGCCATCGGGGAAAAAAGGGCCCCCGCGAGGTCAAAAGACCGGCCTTCCAGGGAAAAACAGAAAAAAGGGCGCGAACGCCAGCCACGAAGGGCAAAAACTGAAAAATAGAAAACAGGCTCGATACCAGTGTACCGAACCCGGCGGGAAGGGGAACCGGCGTCGAACTCGGAGAAAAAGGGCGAAGAAATCTTCGAAAAAACGTCCAATTTTCCGGGTGACTCGGACAGACGTCCAATGGGCTCCATGGAAAAAGAGAGACGGAGCAAGATGGCACCTTTAGGCAGGAAGGGGACCGCGCATGCGTGCAGTATTCCCAAAGGCTTTCATAGAAAGCTGGGGAAATGCTCCACACGGGGGCTCCATCGGCGTCGATGTCACCCATAAGTGAGGACTGACTTCCTGCTTGGTCCTGGAGAAAATCAACTTCTTCCTCGGGTGAAACGAATATACATCCGTCGGGCTCTGCGGAAAAAAGAAGATGGCACCCTTGGGCGGGAAGGGGACCGTGCATGCGCACTGCATTCCCAAAGGCTTTCTATGAAAGCTGGGGAAATGCTCCGCACGGGGGCTCTGTCGGCACCGATGTCACCCATATGTGAGGACTGACTTCCTGCTTGGTCCTGGAGAAAATACATGTAGTCGAACAGACTATATGTGAGTATATTTGCATCAGCTCCTAATTGTCCACAGCTTCAATCTTGCAATTTCTGCAGGTTTACCCCTAGTATTTTTATAATGGCACATGCCCTCTCATAGTAACGTAGTAAATGATAGCAGAAAGAGACTAGGAGAGCCCATCTATCCTGCCAAGTAAGATGGCCAGAATTGTACTTGCCGTTCCATGCTGGTTACTCTCCCTTTATGTCATTCTATAGGGTTGCGCCTGCTGCTCTGAGCAGATTACCCTCAACCTAGGCAACTTACTACACAATTACACCCTATAAATTTAATTGCATATTTTATAAAAAAGGCGCGTACATCATAATTCTGCCCCTGGGAAAGCCTATATACATGGTCTGCATAAAATCAGACACTATCCTTTTGCTTGCCTAATTTTTATGTGCATGTACTTATGCAAGATTTTGTAAGAATCTTTTTCTGCCTATTCAACATGCAGAAATGATTTATAAAATAACTCTCATCCAGGCTAATTTTATAAAAGGGAGCCTACGTCCAAGTTTCAGGTGCCTATATTATGTCTATTTTATAAAAAACAATACTGGTGTCTGAATGCCCTTATAGCATACGCTGCTAGATCCAGCCTCAATAGTACAAACATTTTACATCTGTTTGTAGGAAGGTGCAAATGTGCGTGCACTCTATGCACATAGACAAATGTTCAAATGTGCATGTGTACCTTACATGTCTTCCTCTGCTCCACACCCATGGAAATGCCTACACACAAATTGCATAAGAGTGCACCTACCCACATGCAATTGTATAACTGGCATTTTCTATATGTAAAATATGATTTGCATTTAGGGACAGATTTTTTAAGAGGCATGCCAAAAGTCACATTTCTCTTTATACAAATAAGTCCCTGTTTTCAAGGACTTATGTACGTGAATGGGCACATCTGTGTGTGCATCAGCCAGTTGCTATTCTGTACAAGTGTGAGAAGTACTGCTTATGTGTAACTTTCAATGAGCCGTACACTGATGGTGCATAACTTTACAAACTTCGTTATACTATTAACTCCATTCTGTGCAATTCAATCTCAGGTTTTTGTTTCATAATTTAAATTATGCAACATACTCAGAAAACAAGTCAGAGCACAATCTTTCCTACCACTCCACCCCTACCCTACCTTCTAAAAACCATACTTAAAATACATCAGGACATTATCCAGAACAACAATTATTAGTCCCTGTTACAGTGAAATGCACCTCCTCACCCAAAAACTGAACTCAGCAATCAGGTAAAGATGCATATACCTTACAAAATGGAGCCCAATTTGCCTCAAACATGGCCATTTTCCTCCTATGAAGTGAAGTTAGCTTCCTCTTATTATAGATATCCCATATTCTTACTACCCAATTGGTTTAGAGGAGGAGGGGCCACTTGTCTCCACTGGGAAGCTACAGTCCATTTAGAAATGCTTAAACAATGCTGTACCAAGAACATTTGAGGCTTTTTAAACCTGAAATTGAACGGTTAAGTAGGAAAATACCTAGCTCCTAAGGGATTCTCCATCCCTAGCATACACGTAATTCTCTAGTTAATAGCTTTCCAGTAAGTCTTCATTCTGGGTCAACCCTACCATATATGTACACCAGTAAAGAAGTGACAGTCTGGGGGAGGGGGGTCATATACCATCTATATACCACGTTTTAACCATTCTCTTCTACATAAACCTCTAAGGAGATTTTGCCCATTTCTTGTTCCATGTGCTTCCATTGTTCATGTGTATACTGCACTCCCAAGACCATCTCCCATTTAGTCCAATGGTAACTTTGCCAGGAACCCCCCCCCCCCCTTTTGAAAATAATATAAGATGGCAATAAGGCTTTTGGTTGAGTTATCCATTTCACAGATATCCTTCAGAGCTGTTCCTTCTCGAGCCATTCAGGTCTGTACTTCTCTACCTTCTACCAGCAAACCAATGGAGAAAGGTGAGTAGTGGTGTACCCCAGGGATCTGTGCTGGGTCCACTGCTTTTTGACATATTCATAAATGACCTGGAAAGTGGAATAACGAGTGAGGTTATCAAATTGGCAGATGACACAAAACTATTTAAAGTTGTTAAAACCCAAGAGGATTGTGGAAAATTGCAAGAGGATCTTGATAAATTGGAAGACTGGGCATCAAAATGGCAGATGAAATTTAATGTGGACAAGTGCAAGGTTATGCACCTAGGGAAGAACAACCCAAACTATGGTTACACGATGCAAGGTTCCACATTAGGAACCACCACCCAGGAAAAAGATTTAGGCATCATTGTGGATACCATGTTAAAACCCTCGGCCCCGTGTGCAGCGGCGGCCAAGAGAGCAAATAGAATGCTAGGTATGATAAGGAAAGGAATGGAAAATAAAACAAAAGATATTATAATGCCTCTATATCGTTCCATGGTGAGACCGCACCTTGAATATTGTGTGCAATTCTGGTCGCCGTATCCTAAAAAGGATATAGCGATTTTAGAAAAAGTTCAGAAAAGAGCCACCAAAATGGTAAAGGGGATGGAAGGATACTCCTATGAAGAAAGGCTAAAAAGGTTAGGGCTCTTTAACCTGGAAAAGAGACGGCTAAGGGGAGATATGATAGAAGTCTATAAATTAATGAACGGAGTGGAACGGGTAAAGCACAGTTACTTACCTGTAACAGGTGATCTCTGGGAACAGCAGGAATTAGTCCTCACATATGGGTACGTCGGAACCGACGGAGCCTGCGCGGGAAAGCTCCCCAGCTTCCCAGAAAGGAAGCTTTTGGGGCCTCCCACAGCGCATGCGCGCTGCCTTCCCGCCTTCCTGACCAACTCTCTTCAGTTCGAGTTTAAAGCTGAGACAATAGAGAGAGGAAAGGAAAGAGAGAGAGAGAGAGAGAGAGAGAGATACAACTCTTAGGGGAGGTGGGTGGGTTGTGAGGACTAATTCCTGCTGTTCCCAGAGATCACCTGTTACAGGTAAGTAACTGTGCTATCTCCAGGAACAAGCAGGAATGAGTCCTCACATATGGGGACTCCCTAGCTAAGATGCCGGGGAGATCCCCCCCCCCCCCAAGGGTTCCTCATCTTCCTATGGATCTCAGGCATCCATTAAGGGAAGGTGGGCAGGAGTTGTTTAAGAATGGAACAGGTGTCTGAGGACAGCCTGACCAAACAAGGCATCCCGGCGGGAGTCCATGTCCAAGCAGTAATGGGCTGTGAAGGTATGAACCGAGGCCCAGGTGGCTGCTCGACAGATCTGATTAATGGATACAGAATGAAGATGAGCCATAGATGTGGCCATGGCTCTGACATTGTGAGCTGTGACATGGCCTTCCAGAGAAAGGTTCTTACTCTGGTAAGCAAAAGAAATACACTGAGCAATCCAATTGGACAGTGTTCTTTTTGAGACTGGAAGTCCTAAATGAGAAGGATCAAAAGCAACAAAAGTTGAGAAGACTTTCGATGTTGCTGTGTCCTGTGGAGGTAAAAGGCAAGAGCTCTTTTACAGTCTAGAGTATGAAGGTTCCGCTCTGCATTTGATGCATGAGGAGCTGGAAAAAAGACAGGTAAATATACCTCTTGATTAAGATGAAAAGGTGAGACCACTTTAGGCATAAAGTGGGGATTTGTCCTAAGGACTACCTTATCATGATGGAATCTTGTATAAGGTGGATTAGCCACTAAAGCCTGCAGTTCACTGATGCGGCGAGCAGAAGTGATTGCAATAAGGAAAATGACTTTCCAGGAAAGGAATTTTAAGGAGGTAGTGGCTAAGGGTTCAAAGGGTGGCTTCATAAGCTGACCAAGAACCACGTTTAAGTCCCATGCCACCGGAGGAGGCCAAATGGGAGGTTTAGTTAAAGTTAGACCTCTCATGAATCTTGCAGTAAGAGGATGAGAGGAAACAGATTGTCCATTGATAGGCTGAAGAGATGCTGCAATAGCACTCAAATGGACCCTTACAGAATTGGTTTTAAGTCCTGCATTGGAAAGATGCAGGAGATATTCGAGTAAAGAATTCAAAGGTAGTGCTAGAGGGTTAAGACCTTTGTCAGCACACCAAATTGAAAATCTTTTCCATTTAAAAGCATAAGAACGCCTGGTGGAAAGTTTCCTAGATGCATGGAGGACATCCTTCACCTGTTGAGAAAGATTCAAGTCTTGAAGGTCTAGGCCTTCAGTAACCAAGCTCTGAGGTGAAGGGACTTGGGGTTTGGGTGCCACAAAGTCCCCTCCTCTTGAGACAGAAGGTCTGGAGCAGCTCCCAGATCCAGGGAGGGTGCCTGGGAGAGATGCAGAAGTAGAGGGTACCACACTTGGCGTGGCCAGCGTGGAGCTATAAGGATCATAGATCCTTGATCCCTCTGAAGTTTGAATAGAGTCTTGGGAATCAAGGGAATGGGTGGAAAGGCATATAGGAAGGCCTGATCCCAATGAAGGAGGAAGGCATCCTTGGCCTGAGCTCCCTGACACGGAATCCTGGAACAGAACCGGGGAAGTTTGGCATTGTACGGACTTGCAAAGAGGTCTATGTCCGGGGTCCCCCATTCCTGAAAGATTCTGAGTACCTGATCCATGTGCAGGGACCATTCGTGTGGAAGCAGAACTCGACTGAGTCTGTCTGCCCAAGAGTTTTGGATTCCTGGGAGGTACACTGCCAGGAGATGGATCCGATGCTCTCTGGCGAAGGCCCACAGTTTTAGAGCTTCGTTGCAAAGCGACAGAGAGCCAGTCCCTCCTTGTTTGTTTATGTAGAACATGGCTACTTGATTGTCGGTAAGAACAAGGATTGTCATGTTGATGAGGAGGGTATGAAAGACGTTGAGAGCAAGGAAAATTGCTCGCAGCTCCAAAAGGTTGATATGAAGGGTGGTCTCCTGTGGAGACCAAGTGCCCTGAGTGGAGAGGTCTTGGAGATGAGCTCCCCAACATGCTTGGGAGGCATCTGTAGTGAGAGTTGCTTGGGGTAACAAAGGTTGGAAGGGGGCCCCCCAACAACAGATTTTGAGTGGATATCCACCATTGGAGAGACCAAAAAAGGCGTTTTGAGGTTGCTATTTGGTCTGAGAGAGCTCCTGATGCTTGGGTCCACTGGGTGGACAAGGTCCATTGAGCTGCTCTCATAAGTAGGCGTGCATAAGGCACCACATGAACTGTGGATGCCATGTGGCCTAGCAGTTGTAGCATCTCCCTGGCAGTCAAGTGGCTTCTGGACTGAATTTGGGAGGCCAAGTGCACTAGACGGTGGCAACGGGCCTGAGGAAGATAGGCCCTTGCAGTGGTAGTATCTAGCCAGGCCCCTATGAATTCTAGGGACTGAGTAGGGGTGAGTTGAGACTTTGGCAGATTGATGACAAGTCCCAGATACTGCAGTATGCGTCTGGTGTGGTCCAGGGAAGTCTGAGCCTCGGACTGAGATGGAGCTCGGATGAGCCAGTCGTCCAGGTATGGGAAGACAAAGATTCCCAGAGTGCGTAGAAATGCAGCTACTATTGCCATGCATTTGGTAAATACCCTTGGAGCAGAGGCTAGACCGAAGGGGAGTACTCTGTATTGGAAATGTTTTCCCTGGAACAGAAACCGTAGGAATTTTCTGTGGGATGGATGGATGAGTATATGTGTGTATGCATCCTTGAGATCTAGAGAACAAAGCCAGTCCTGACTGTAGGTATGGAAGGAGAGTGCCTAGAGAAAGCATCTTGAATTTCTCCTTGTATAGGAATTTGTTCAATTCTCTGAGATTCAGAATGGGTCTGTACCCCCCTGTTTTCTTGGGAATGAGAAAATAAGGGGAGTAAAAACCTGACCCTTGTTGAGGAAGAGGAACCTCTTCTATTGCCTTTTGGGCGAGAAGAGTGGTCACCTACTGGCCCAACAGGTACAGGAGAGATGGGGGAGAATTGAATTGTCTCACCATGGTATGGGGAGGAAGGCTGGAGAAATGTAGTTTGTAGCCCTCTCTGATGATAGAGAGGGTCCACGGTTCTGATGTGATTTGTTCCCATCTGGGAGCAAAATGAGCTAACCTTCCTGGAATGGTGAGAGGTTCTGATTGTTGCAGAGCCAGAAAGGTTATGTTCTCTAGAATCAAGTCAAAAACCCTGAGGGGGTTGGGACTGCTGGATTGTAGCAGCCCCTGTAGACTTTGTTCTGGCCTGTTTAGTTTGCTGACGCTTAGGAGCAAAGCGAACTTGGGAAGATTGCTGGCCAGTATTTGTGGAAAATCTGGTCTTTTTATAGAAAGGCTTCTTAAAAGGTTTTTTCTTGGCAGGGGTAGAGGTAGACTTAGAAAGTCTATCTAAAGCAGCATTCTCTGCATCCATTTGAGTGGCTTTGATTTGCCACTCTTTGCCAAACAGATTTTCACCTGTACAGGGCAGATTGCCCAAGCCTTCTTGTACCCAGGGTTCCAAATCAGAGGCCTGGAGCCAAGCCAGTCTGCGAGCAGCTATGGCAATGCCAGAGGCTCTGCTTGCCCCCTCAAAAGAGTCAAAGGCTGCTCTGTTGGAGAACTTTGAAACATCCTGAGTGTGCTTTAGCAAAAGAAGGAATTCCTCATGCTTATCCTCTGGGATAAAGGGGAGAAACTGACGTATCTTTAATGCAATCTCTTTCAAAAACATGCCCATATAGAGGCTGTATGAATTGATTCTGGCAATAAGCATGCTAGCTTGGAAGATTTTTCTCCCAAAAGCATCCAGAGTCCTACATTCTCTTCCTGGAGGGGTAGAAGAGTGTCTTTTGGTACTCTTTATCTTTTTCATAGCAGACTTCACCACAATGGAGTGGTGAGGAAGCTGAGTCTTTTGAAAACCAGGAGAAGGAGGAACCCGATACATGGTGTCCAAACGTCGAGAATGTGGAGATAGGGTGAGAGGAGCCTCCCACAAGTCCATCATGTGTTCTTGAAGAATTTCATGTATGGGTAAGGTGGCTGCCTCTTTGGGAACCTTAGAGTATCCTAAAATATCCAATTTTTTTGCTCTAGGTTCCTTTTCAGAGGATACAGATATGGAGAGTCCTTTAGCTACTTCAATGATGAAGTCTTGAAAGGATAAATCCTCTGGAGGAGACATTCTCCTTTTTGGAGAAGAGGGCTCCTCAGGAAGAATAAAAGAGACGTCAGCAGAATCATCTGATGTATCAGAATCTTCACAGGATTCAAAGTATCGTCTATTTGCTTCCAGAGATCGATACGCGTACCGATCGGTACCGACATCGGGCGTACCAGGAATCAAAGTGGTATCGAAGAAAGCTCCGGAACTGGCGACCGGAACCGGCCTGCTACTGGAAGTAGATGCCCTGGGTACCGGTAGCGGTTGCGGTACCGGAATCGGAGTCGGAACCGATTGTCGCGGTACCGATGGCGGTGCAGCATTAAGGAAAGCCAGTAAGGCCTGCTGCATGGATTGTACCGTAGTACCCATAGTCGCCACAACTGCCTGGAAGTCGGTACCGGTGTTAGCCGGTACCCCAGAGCAGTCTAACAGGAGATCGGTCGAGGCCGTGCCATCGATGTCTACCTGTAACCCCATAGGAGGAGCTTTGGAAGCCGGAGCTTCCCGCCGGGGTTGTTTGGCTGGGGCAGGGTCCTCAGGGTCAAATGCAAGGGCCTCTCGCTGCTTAGAGGGAGATTTGCCTTTTGAGGACTTGCCTGAAGAATGTTTGGTTACCTGAGATCCATCAGGAGAAGAAGACCTGGAGGATGTTGATGCTGGAGTATCGGTAGAAAACAGCATATGAAACTTAGCTGCTCTGTTCTGTAAGCCCCTTTTGGACATCAGAGAGCAGGATGGACAATCCGGAATGGAATGGTCAGGCCCCAAACATTTAAGACACCACTCATGGGTATCTGTAACTGAAATAGTACCGGTACACTTAGTGCATTTTTTAAAACCAGAAGCTGGTTTTTCCATGAGGGAGACCTGAGAAGGCCTAGAGGCCTCACAGAAAAAATACACCAAGTGAAGAAAAAGTAATTATTTATTTTTTTTTTTTAAAAAACGAAAAAACAACCGGCGGTACCGGTCCGGAATCGGGGAAGGCAGACACGCGGTCAAAGAAACAAATTAAAATAACAATTTCTTCAGCGGTGACAGGAATACGACCTGCTGGCTCCGCGGAAAAAGAAGAACTGAAGAGAGTTGGTCAGGAAGGCGGGAAGGCAGCGCGCATGCGCTGTGGGAGGCCCCAAAAGCTTCCTTTCTGGGAAGCTGGGGAGCTTTCCCGCGCAGGCTCCGTCGGTTCCGACGTACCCATATGTGAGGACTCATTCCTGCTTGTTCCTGGAGATACGTAGATCGATTGTTTACCTTATCAGAATATAGAAAGACTAGGGGACATGCAATGAAGCTACAGGGTAAACTATTTAAGACTAATAAAAGAAAATATTTTTTCACTCAACGTGTAATCAAACTCTGGAATTTGTTACCGGCGGATGTAGTAAAGGCTGTTAGTGTAGCTGGGTTTAAAAAAGGTTTGGACAAGTTCCTGGAGGAAAGGTCCTAAACCATTATTAAGAAGGGACCCAGGACATCAATGCTTGAACGAATATAAGCATTGTGGAACCTGTGTCCCTTGGGGAAACTGCTAGGTACGTATGACCTAGATTGGCCACTGTTGGAAACAGAATACTGGGCTTGATGGACCTTGGTCTGACCCAGTATGGCATATCTTATGTTCTTATGTTCTTAATTGCATATTGGCATAGTGATGATTGGAAAGTGTGTGATATTCATCATGGAGAGATAAAAAGGAATGAACCCTGTTTCCACTGCTAATAGATACCAGGTTCCAGACCAGGCACTGCAATTAAACTCTCTTTGGTATCTCCATAGGGAGCACTTGAAATAAATACAGCAATCGGGCAAGTGTGTTCATTTTGATCATTGCTATTTATTTGCAGGATTTCCTAGACTGCCTTTCAGAAAGCCAAATAGCCATAAAGGCAGTTTACAATAAAATCTCAATGGGGAAAGGAGGGCAAAGAATAAGGAGACAGAAAAGAGGAGGGGAGACAGAAGGAAAAAGGGCAAGGAAGCTGCTCCCCATCTCCAAGCTAGAAGAGGCAGGTTTAGAAAAAAGATTCCTGTCACAGAGTCCTGGAGGAATGGGCCCAAATATGAAATAGAGTGACAAGAGAATTCCAGATGACAGCATGATGAGGGGGAGGAGGGATCCACCAATAAGAATGCCTGAGAAGAGCAGAGGGACAATAGGGAGGAGCGGTGAAGAGGGTAAGGAGCGGGTGATAAGGACTAGGGGTTTAGAGTTGTTGGAATGAGGGGAAAAGACTACAGAAGAGAAAGTGCCGTAGAAGACTAAGAAGAGAAAGTGCCGTAGAAATAGGAGGGGAGAAGAGAAAGGATATGGATAGGTAGAAGAGAAGCCCCAGTGAGTTGGGGTGCATCTGAGAATGATAGTGTTAATGTGCTCAGGAAGGGGATATAAGAAATGTAAAACCATGGGGTGGGGGTGAGTGGGAAGGAAATAAAAGCAGTAGTTGAGAAAAGAAGACACAAAGTTTAGTGCTGGAGACTAAGGTTAATTTACTACCTTAGTGAAATAAGGAGAGATAAAGAAACAGAGAGATGAATAAATTCAGCAGAATACTAGAGTGAGGCAAAAAGCAGGATGCAGAGAAACAGCAGCAGCGTCTAGAAAGCTAAGCAAAGGCACAAAATTAAACAGATACAAATAAATAATTATACACATACAAACAAATAATACCAAAAAGGTAAAGATTCTAAATAAAAGCAGTAAGAAGTCTGAGGAAACAAAAGCTAGTTCAGAGGTTTGCTATGGAGGTGTTTCACCAAACAGAGAATCCAAGAGGCCTATAAGACAAACATTCTGCTCTATCCTTTCCAGGTTTGGTGATAACGAGAAGGCCGCGGGGCCACGTACCTGTGGGCTGCATTTAACCGGGCAGGCGGCGTGGTGCGTGGCCCCGGCCTTTGGAGAGGAGGGGGGAAGAGGGGGCTGATGCGGCAGTAAGCGTCCTTCAAATCCATTGGCTCCCGTGAGTGTGTGAGCAGCGCGGCAGCCAATGGATGAGGGCGGGTGGGAGGGCCGGTTTAAAAAGGGGAGCGGGCTGGTGCGGCGTTCAGTTCGTCGGAGCTGTCTAGGAGGATGGGCGTTGGAGCCTCTGTTGTGCGGCGGCAGCGAGCGGGGACGGCGGTCTGCAACATGGTGGTAGGCCATGGGATCATCTTTTTTCAGCGTGGGCTGAGGTGCGACCGTTGGATCGAGGCGGTGTGCGGAGGAAGTGCCTGCACGTGGTTGGCTGCTGCCGCAAAAAGCAAAAGGACAGGCGAGTGGTCTGCGGTGGGTTCTTTAGTGCTGGGGCTGTGGGTAGAAACGGGGTGAGGGATCCAAAAAAAACCCCATACACTAAAGGGAGCAGCAGACAGAAGGGGAGGGAGAAAACAGTGTTTTGGGGGGGTGTTTTCTGGTGGGGGGTGGGGGATGGCAGCATGGGAGGGCCGGGGGGGGGGGGGTAGGCGGCCCGTGGGGCGGGCAGCTGTGGCGAAGGGGAAGCAAGCGGGGGAAAAAGGGGGGCGCCGGGGCTGAGGGGGGTCAAGAGGCATGGAGATGGGGGTGAGGGGTGAGGGGTTGGCCGGAGCATGGAGGACCAGGAGGGGAGGGTGGATCGGGGCCTTGTCTCATCGCGGTGCAGGGGGAGTGTTCAGGGGGCTCGGAGGGGGGCTGCTAGGGGGGAGGGGTCCAAGCAGGGGGTGGGGGGATCCCCCGTTTGGGGAGGGAGGCTATTGGCTTAGCTGGCCCAGTGGATATCCCATTGGGGTCGCAAGGGGGGTGGTCGGGCAGGACGAATTGCTGGGGGGGGGGGCCCATCGGGATGGCCTATGGTACCTGGGGAGTTGTGTCCCATGACTTGGGAGCATTGGCAGGGAGGGGTCAGGGATCCTCCAGGGCTGAGTGGCTGGGAGCATGGCAGCTGCCATGGGACATAGCAGGTTCCCCCTCCTTTTTTCCCTCCCTGTCTTCGCAGGTGCAGGCTAGAGAGACGCAGCGGTCGGAGCAGCCGGGAGGTGCGGCGTTACGAAGGGACGGCATGGACACGGAGCCAGTGAGCTGTGTGCAGGCAGCGGTGACAAGGGTAGAGCAGCAAGAGGGGCTTCAGGAGGATGGCGGGCGGCCAGCTTCGGATAGCCTCGTTGGGGCGACGCAGCTTGGGACTTCGGCGGCTAGTGAGTTGCCTGGGGGGCAGAGGGAGCAGGGTGATGGGGGGAGGTTTTGGGGGGGGTGAGGGGCAAAGCAAAGAAAAAGTGTCGGCACGCGCATAAGCGGCGGCGGTCGGGGTCCTATACGTCGTCGTCCGATGATGTTTCATCATTCTCTTCGAGCGTGGGGAGCAGGCAGCAGGCCATGGGCGGGGAGGGGGGGCGGTGGTGTCTGGCGGAGTAGGGTCTACGCTGGCGTCCTTTTCCGAGCTATGGGAGGGGGTTTATGGTTAATAAAGCTGCAACCAATTGAATGCCAAATAAAGTGTACTGTTATGGTTATTTGAGGGGGGGATGGCAGAGGGGGGCAGGAGCACCATGTCCGCCTTGCTCGGTTATGGAAATCCATGTCTCCATCACAGAAGGGGGAAGACTCACACTCCAATAACTGTGTACCTTAGCCAAGTAGGGGTCCAGTTGCCGAAAATTCTTTTTTAAATACTCAGGCATAAAGCATCCAATCCAAGAGCTTAGTTCAACGCTAAAGCCTTAATTGCCTAAAAAAATTCTTTTGCAGTAATTTCATTATTCAACATTGCTACTTGTTCATTTGTCAGCTTAGGTAGATCAACCCCTGCAGGAACCCTGCCACTTGTTCCCGACCTACAGATTCAGCAGTATATAACTGCTGTAAAGACACAGCAAATGTCTCCCGATTTTTCTAAGATTAGCCAACCTCTGTCCCATTCACCCCTTATACCGAACTCTGATGTGTCTATCATTTGTTTCACCTGTTTGAATGCAATTATCCTACTAACTTCATAATATCCTTGTTCAACTCTATCAAGTTTAAAGGACAGATTACATCTGGTCTAACATGACCTTAATAGCCACTAAATCTTTCGGCACAGTCTTTGAATCCATTTCCAAGTGCCTTACCTGCAGCCTTCCCAAGGTTGATGTTAAACTAGTCAGCTCTCTATGCCATTCTTTTTTTCTGGCTGACTGCCCTCTCTATTAAAAAAACAATCCTAACCACACCCTTAAATGCATCCCACACCACTGACTTCTTGTTTTGCTCAAACTACTCCTTAATTAGTGAGTTGTGGGCTTTCACCAGCTCCACCTTATGCAAAAGACTCATTATTAAGAGACTAGTGCAGTGGTTCCCAAACCTGTCCTGGGGGTTCCCCAGCTGGGTTTTCAGGATATCCACTATGAATAATCGTGAGAAAGATTTGTACACACTGGGGGTCATTCTGATCACCGAATAGCAGGGATGGATGTCTGACCTAGACGTCCAACCCCCGCTATCCGCAGGGAGCGGATTCCGACCTCCAAACTTCTCGCATATACAGCTGTGTTGTGCAGGGAAGCCTGGATGGGGGCGGGTGGGGGAGGGTTGGAGGAGGAGCGTGAATGGGGCAGAGGCAGGACCCTGACCCCAGATATACAGGGTCAATTCCGGTCGCGGCCCTGTAAATCCGGGGAAGCAGAAATGGCCGGGGAACTTATTCCACCTTGGAGGTCAAATAAGTCCTCCTGGTTAGGGCAATCAGACTCATTGGCCCCGCAGATCAGGTGAGGAGAAGCAGGGGGTTCCCCGCAGCCCAATCCTGGCCTCGGCAGGCCCGTTCGGGTGTCGAGGGGTGGGGAAATCATCTTTTAAAAAACTGTGGGGGATTGGGGCTTCTGCATGGTGCCCCAACACCATGGTACTGGCTGCCTTACAGAAGCATTAAGAGCGTTGGATGGGGAACATACGGGACATGCAGTGGGTTAGAATCCGGGCACGTCCTGCCCGTCCAGGACCTCTGCACCTACCTGCTCCTGTGGGTTCAGAATCATGTGCCAATCCAGCCCATCCAGATTTTGCAGTCCGGACGGACTCTGAAGGGAATCGGGCCCACTGCCCCCACTGTATGCAAATCTACCACCTGCACATTCATTACAAGTATCTTGAAAACCCAACTGGCCGGGGAGCTCCCAGGACAGGTTTGGGAACCACTGGCCTAATTTTATTTATTTACTTATTTAGAGATACTTGTATACCACCTTATCCTACAATCAAAGTGGTTACATCAAATCACAATTGCGTTACTTTCAACATATGGGTGCTGTACAACATTTAACATGAGGACATTTAATAACATTACGACAACACAATTTGAGGGTTACATTTATCATGATGGTGTCGTGAGTCTAGCTGGGTTGGTTAAGTATTGAGCTTGCAGTGGAGTGTCTTTGAGTCCTGTCCCCCTTGCCCCTTTTGTAAGTCCAGCCAGTATACTGCATAGTCAGACCATTACTGGCATGCCTCAAGATTCCCCCTCCTCTCCCCCCAACTGACTGCCTTATTCACAAACAAGAAGTCTATTCTGGTGATTCTGGAGTAAACATTAGGGGAAAACAAGTAATATGTATATCCCCCTCTCCCCAGGATGGTGATCCCTCTAGGCATCTATTAATCCCATATAATTTATCAACCCTTCAACTGCTTAGAGGGTCTACCTGGCAACTTCTCCAACTGGAGTCAAATGTAGGGTTTATAAAGCATTAAAATCTCCTATTATGACCTTGCTCTCTCTAAATGCTGCTATTGCAAGCTTTATTTATTAAAAACCTTTGCCTGATTTTCACTGGATGCAGAAATATTAGCAAAGGTATACGCCTTTCCACTGATCTTGGTTACCAGTGTGCACCTTCAATTTCTTCTCTGCTTCCTCCACCTTTGCAACAACTTCGCATAAGTCATCTTGTATTGTGGTAGGCTATGGCCTAGCATGGCCTGCTATTATGAAAGGCCTGTAAGTTAGGCCTGGATCCTAACTCCCATTATAGCTACAAAAGAACCAAAAATCTGTGAGAAATGAGAAAACTGTTTTAAACTGCTTAATAAGAAGTTTTTATGAATTCATAAGTCCTCCATTATTCTCTTGTGTGTGAAAGAACAGAAATGTTTCAATACATGGATTTTGGAGCCAGAGATAACCTTGCAGTAGAAAAGTAACGAAATCAAGAACTGCACCATTGTTAGAGCAATCCTAAGGGAGGGGGCTGGTTGCTAGGCTCCGGAGGGATTTCTAATTGGACAGGTGCAGGGAATGTAAAACCAATGAGAAGTTTGCATGTATCGAGCTAGAACCAATAGAAAGTTCTCATGTATCAAACTGAAAAAGAGGTATAAATGGTTATGTCTCTGTATAAACTTTTGCTCAGTTCCTTTTGAAGCTTTGACTGACTGGGCCTGTGCACAATAAACTGGCTTGGACCTAGGGTTGCCAACCGACCGGTTTTCAGCCAGCCTGGCCGGTTTTTCCATGGCCAGGCCGGCAGCCGGCGCAGAGGTAAAACTGGCCCTTGAAAAGCCGTTTTTTTGCTCTGGCCGCAAGATCGGAAGCAGCCAGAGCAAAAAACCGGCTTTTCTTCCGATCCGAAGAAGTCCGCGGAGTTTAAAAAAAACAGCCCGCACACCGGAAGGCTTCAGAGGGAGCCGGGGAAGCCCGCGCGAGGCCCCGGCTCCCTCTGTACAACTGCCAGCGTGAAGATCCTTTTCCTTCACGCTGGCGGTTGTTTCTGTGAAGCCGCGAATGCTGGGAAAGGTTAAAGGCAGCATTCACGGCTTCACAGAAACAACCGCCAGCGTGAAGGAAAAGGATCTTCACGCTGGCAGTTGTACAGAGGGAGCCGGGGCCTCGCGCGGGCTTCTCCGGCTCCCTCTGAAGCCCCTCAGACAGCCGCGGTGCTGGTCGGGGGGGGGGGGGGAGAGGCCAAGGACTGCAAGGGCTGTGATGGGGGGGGGGGGGTAGGACTTCAAAAGGGATGGGGGGGAGACCTGGACTGGAAAAGGGCTATGGGGGGGGGGGAGAACTTGGACTGGAAAAGGGCTATGGGGGGGGGGACTTGGTCTGGAAATGTTGCTGTGATAGATGGGTGGGGGGGACCTGGACTGGAAATGGGCTATGGGGGGGGGGGGAACTTGGACTGGAAAAGGGCTATGGGGCGGGGGACATGGACAGGAAATGTTGTTGTGATGGGGGGGGGGACCTGGACTGGAAATGGGCTGTGAGGAGGGGAACTTGGACTGGAAAAGGGCTATGGGGGGGGGGGGACTTGGACTGGAAATGTTGTTGTGATGGGGGGGGGGACCTGGACTGGAAATGGGCTATGGTGGAGGGAGGGGGAACTTGGACTGGAAATAGGCTGTGATTAGGGGGGCTAGGACTGCAAATGGGCTGTGATGGTGCAGGGGGGACTAGGACTGCAAATGGGCTGTGATGGTGGGGGGGGGCCTAGGACTGGAAATAGGCTGTGATGGGGGGGGGCCTAGGGCTAGAAAGAGGCTGTGATGGGGGACTTGGACTGGAAATGGGCTGTGATTGGGGGGGGCTAGGACTGGAAATGGCCTGTGATGTGAGGGCTAGCACTTGAAATGGGCTGATGAAGAGCTGGAATAGGACTGGAAATGGGCTGATGTGGGGCATGGGAGAATGGGACTAGAAGGGAGTGGATGCTGGATGGGTCTAGAACTATAAGGGAACTGATTTTGGGGGAGGACTAGAATGGATGGGGAATGAGAATGGAAGGGGAAAAGATATTTTGTGTGGAAGAAAAGTCTATGATGGGCCGGGTATTGGGAGAGTAAGAGGGGCTTGAGAATGGAAGGGTGAAATTTAAATGGATGATAAAGGAATAAGGAAAGAATTGGTGGAAAGAGCAAAAGGGAAACAATCAGTATGTTAAAGCAGAAATAGAGAGAGAATGGAAAACATCTAAAAGAGAAGAAAGGACAAATGGATAGCTCGCAGAAGACACGAAGAAACCAGAAGAAAGTGACTGGAGCAATTGCAACTGAAAAATAAAATGCCCAAACAGAAGGTAGAAAAATACTTTTTATTTTGAATTTATTAACTGGAATATGTCTGGTCTGGGAAGTGTGTATTGCTAACATCTTTACGTTTTTGTTTAGTGCAAGAGAAAATTACTTTATAGTTTTATTTCTCCAGTGTTGTACATTTCATGTTTGGCTTTTGGGGTTCCCAGTTTAATTATTATCTGACCAAGGAAGTTAGCCTACACGTATCCTCGGTAATTTTTGTGGGTGGGGCTGGGGGCGGGGCAGGGGTGGGACTAGGGGCGGAGAATGGGTGGAGCATGGTGAGCCACAGGTGTCGGGTTTTTCTCGGTGAAAAAGTTGGCAACCCTACTTGGACCCTGTCAATTGACTCCTGGATTTATTCATTGACTGCACTTTGCTACAACAGTATATCCTCAATTTTAGAAAATGTCATTGTGATAAATATAGCGGTATAAAAAAGTTGATAAATAAATAACTAAAGATCACAGCCAATTTTTATTCTTGGCATATTTGGTTTTCCCTGTCATCCTACAATACTCTGACCCGATTCTGCTTCCTAGCACTGTTCAGCACATAAATGGAGCTGGATCTTTACAATCTTTTTTCTTGGTGGAAGCAAAGCAGCACAGTTAAGCCACCATCTGGATCGCTGATGTCATTTCCTCCCACCACCACATTTTTTGCCAGCAATACATCAGATCTTTTTTTTCTCTGGCTAAGTAATCCAGCCAATTGTTTCATACTTCAGTTTCTTAGAAAATACTCCTGAAGAAAATTTTTGTTGATCAGAACTGAATATGATGTCCCAAACAGAGCAGACATAGTCGCAAAAGCAGGGAACAGAACACAAACAGTGAGGTGTGAATAAATGGTCACAGGTGATTTACGGGCACATGCCTTCCCCTTTGCTTATAATTATCAGTTCACACTGGCTATACTCACTCATCAGATTCTGCATTCTGGAATTCCTACTTAACTCTCCTCCCTCCTCAATTTGCATGCTCCTCCACAACTTCTTCAATCTATTCATGGTCTTTGCTTGCACTTGCCCCCTCCATCACGTTTGTTACAATAATACAAGACAGTCAGCTTTTTTCTTTTTAGGCCCCCATTTATGGAATTCTCTTCCTGCCGACATTAGGCTTCAGTCTTCCTACCCTCAGTTTAAAACAGCTCTGAAGACACATCTCTTTAATTTAGCATATGATTTGTCCTTTTTTTAGTATGACTGTTTTTGGCTGCTACCCCCTCCTACAACCTTTACCTCCTTTCCTCTCCCTCCCCTTTCTCCTTGACTTTTCCATCTTGTTAATGGAGTTCCTTTCCTTTTTCAATTTTACATTTTTAATTGATTGTATACCGCTTTGATGTCTGAAATGCAGTATATCAAGTTTTTAAAAAACTATAAAGACAGATTTTTAAAGTTCATTTAAAATACCAGAGCGCTAAGCACAATTGCAGCCTCGATCACTCTTTTCAAGCCCTAGCTGAAACTGTAGAGAAATCCATTGCTTTTTCAGACAGGTGTAACCTGTCGTATAATGTTATTAATGGATCCTTTCATTTTGCTAGTAATTCTGTCATGATAAAGTGGTATAATCAATCCGGTAATATGGACCCCTCCAATATGAAATATGATTGGAGAAATATTACAAGAAACCCGGTAGTGTTTAATGGAGCTGACTTCCGCTGGTATGTGGGAGTTGGTCCCATTTATCACGATGATTCAGCTGTGCTGACAACGGGTTCTCAGAATGAATCTCCATATACTTCTTGCTATCTCCCAATGTCCAGTTTCAGGAGGGATCTTACCTCAGCTACCACGGGAAAATCTTTTGTTAAGTGGTTTGATGGGCATCATATGAGTCGCATATGGACACCTGCTACAAACCTCTTTGCTGTAATGGGTCATTATTGGTTGTGTGGGGAAACTCTGTATCAGGTAATTAACCTCTCCCTATTACCCTGTGCTTTGGTTAAAGTTTCTTCTTTTTCTGTCTTGATACCTCTTAATGTTACCCATCATTCTGCTTCTCGCTCCACCCTGCATAGATTAAAACGTAGCTCCTCAGCTTATGCTAGCCCCTGGGATTCCTCTATAGCCGAGGATGATGCCATTCAGGCCTCATTTGAGTATATCAATTCCACTTATCCCATGACTAAAACTCGTTTGGATGCCCTTAGCGCAACGGCCTGGATTCCCTTTGCCACCCCCGCCCTTACTGCTGAGCTTGGTATGGCTGTACGCCGTTTGCAATGTTTGTTGCATATTCAAATGAAAGCTGTTACTGAATCCATATCACGCCTAGCCGAGTCCCTTGAACAAAATACACAAATGACTCTGCAGAATAGGCAAGCTTTGGATTTGCTTTTGGCCGCTGAAGGCGGAACATGCACTTTCATTAATGCTACGAACTGTTGTACTGTAATCGCTAACCACACGGTGTTTGTGTTAGATGCCATGAATAAGATAAAGCATCTCTCTGATTTGCATATTGATGATTTTAAAGGGGGACTTCAACTTAATAATATTTGGGGTAGTATTGCTTCATGGTTTGCTAGTTTAGGTGTAGGACTTAAAGCCTTCTTTATTACGCTTTTAAGTATAGCTTGTTTTGCAATCATTGCTTGTTGTACCTTATCCATTTTACTTGCCTGTTGTAAACGAATGATATCGCAAAGCACTAAAACCATGTATATTGTGTCAAGGGAACAGTACCAACGATTGCCTTTGAATGATCCATCTTTGTCTCAAATGGTTGTTATTCACGCCCCTTAGTGGGATTATTTTAATTATCCCCCCAACAAAAAAAAAAAGAAAAAAAAGTGGCGAATGTAGGGAAATCTGACTTAAAGTCTGCCTTGGGTCTGCTTATATATGTATATATTGGCTTTATATGACTGAACTCTTGCCTGGTGAAACTACACAGGAGGATGGATGGCACAGAAGACAAGAAGACAGACAAGAAGACAATAGCTATATGAGAGTATATGCTTGCCATAAGAAAATGGATGCGGCCTGTTATGGAGAATTCTGGGTAACCATATTCTGCATAGGAGTATGCTAGAATAATGGGCCTGGCATGAGGTTACAGGTCAAGCAAAGAATTCAAACAAATGAGCACAAAATACTCTCTGCCTGCTCTCTGCCTGGTTTCAATTAGTGCCAGAAGAAGAAAAATACACAGGAAGGGTCAGAGGTCACAAGCCATACATAGATAAATAGACCTAAAAGCATTCCCAAGCATTTCCAGATGTATAGAGGTCATAGGCCATGTATAGATAAGCAAGTCTAAGTGCAGGTCCAGATGTACACATGTAAGGAGATTCTCCCCTGGGAAAAGTGTTGCAGAACCTTGAGGTCCTCCTGCTGACACTTAAGAATGAACGATGGATTACTGAACAGACATTTGAGACAAGAGAAATGTATATAAGGCAATTATTCTTCATGTAAGGGTGGGCAGTATTTTCTTCCCTTTCACAGAGAAGGAAGTACTGTCTGCCATTTCTATAGACGGGCTTTTGCTGTTCTGTATGACACTGCTATTTTGTTATGCTGAAATAAAAGTTCTTATAGCAACTGCCGTCTAAGTAATTCTCTGATTGGTGATATTTTGGGCAACCATTGTGGGAACCAGAAGCTACAAAACAAACAGTTTGTTATCACTTATGCATACCTCGGAGAAGGGATATAAACCAATGGTGAAATTTTATTGTAATACAATGTATTCCCATACCAGATCGGGAATACAGGTATTGGACCAATCCAACCATGCTCAGAACATGCCCTATTTGAATCTATGTGTAGAGGCCCCTATGGATTTTGTGCAGTGAGATCAGTAACACCATCCAATGGCTCTAACAGTATTGATCATTGAGTCTTGGAAGGGAGGTTCCCCATGCCAGCTTAGACTGGGAGGAGACTCCTTTGGGAAAGAACTACCCCTAGGTTATAAAAACCTCAGGCAGAGACAGTTTCCTGTCTTTAGCCCTGTGAACACCTAGTGGGTATTTGCCCTTAGGGGCAAGTGACTTTGGCACACAGCCAAGGTTCTCAACCCACATAAGAGGAAGATCTGCACTATCTGCTTAAACTGGCACCAGTAACTGAAGAGGCTTGGAGCTACTGCAATAGCGCAGACTGAAGACTGAAGTTCCTGAAACCATCAAAGTAGCTAACTGAGGGGAAATAAGTATTTTTCTTTGTACTGGGGAACAAAAGGTCAAGCGACCTTCATCTGATGTGCTTTGACATAAGATGAAGGGAGAATTATCTAAGATAGATTCCAATAAAGAAAGGATGCCACTAAAGCAAACTAAGTAATGCAAGTGATAATAAGCAAGTGATAATAAGCAAGTGATAATAAGCAAGATTGAGCAATGAAATGAGCTAATATCCTGTCCCAGAGAGCTGACACAATGAGAGGCTCTGAACGCTATACAGCTAATGAAAAGGCTGTCACCTGGGCCTCTTGAATGAACAGTGGCCAATCTAGGTCATACGTACCTAGCAGTTTCCTCAAAAGACACAGGTTCCGCAATGCTTGTACTGGGTCAAGCATTGATATCATGGGTCCCTTCTTAATAATGGTTTATGGACCTTTCCTCCAGGAACTTGTCCAAACCTTTTTTAAACCCAGCTACACTAACAGCTCTTACTACATCCTCCGGTAACAAATTCCAGAGTTTGATTACACGTTGAGTGAAAAAATATTTTCTTTTATTAGTCTTAAATAGTTTACCCTGTAGCTTCATTGCATGTCCCCTAGTCTTTCTATATTCTGATAAGGTAAACAATCGATCTACGTTTACCCATTCCACTCCGTTCATTAATTTATAGACTTCTATCATATCTCCCCTCAGCCGTCTCTTTTCCAGGTTAAAGAGCCCCAACCATTTTAGCCTTTCTTCATAGGAGTATCCTTCCATCCCCTTTACCATTTTGGGGGCTCTTCTCTGAACCTTTTCTAAAATCGCTATATCCTTTTTAAGATACGGCGACCAGAATTGCACACAATATTCAAGGTGCGGTCTCACCATGGAACGATATAGAGGCATTATAATATATTTTGTTTTATTTTCCATTCCTTTCCTTATCATACCTAGCATTCTATTTGCTCTCTTGGCCGCCGCTGCACACTGGGCCGAGGGTTTTAACATGGTATCCACAATGACGCCTAAATCTTTTTCCTGGGTGGTGGTTCCTAATGTGGAACCTTGCATCGTGTAACCATAGTTTGGGTTGTTCTTCCCTAGGTGCATAACCTTGCACTTGTCCACATTAAATTTCATCTGCCATTTTGATGCCCAGTCTTCCAATTTATCAAGATCCTCTTGCAATTTTCCACAATCCTCTTGGGTTTTAACAACTTTAAATAGTTTTGTGTCATCTGCAAATTTGATAACCTCACTCGTTATTCCACTTTCCAGGTCATTTATGAATGTCAAAAAGCAGCGGACCCAGCACAGATCCCTGGGGTACACCACTATTCACCTTTCTCCATTGGGAAAATTGGCCATTTAGCCCTACCCTCTGCTTTCTATCTTTAAAAAAAAAAAGAGTTCATGATTATGTTATAAATTGTAAATAGTTACCCCTGTTATCCAAGTTGTTTATGCCTGTTCAACTGTAAACACAAAGTACCATCGGAAATGTGTAAATTCTTTGTTCACTGTAAACCGCGCTGATGCTGAATAGTGCGGTATAGAAGAGACTATAAATAAAGTGAAGACAAGAAGAGCTTGGGGTATACATCTCTCTAAAATCTTAATGCATGAACCTGTAGTGTTATATCCTAATGAAGTTTTAAGTTTTAAGTTGTAAATTGTTGGAGTTGAAGTTGGGGTTTTTTTAGCAACCCTAAAATTAAAGTAAACCCTTGTCTCAGAATACAAACGTATGACCTGGACTCTATTTTTTGAGAAGGGTGACTGTGACAGTGTCATGTGCCTAAATTTAGATACTGATGGCCACAAAGAGATTTCCCTATACAAGTCTGAACCCTGATATCTAACTGACCAAGAGATCAGAGAAACTCTAGTTAATAGCTCTTGGATCTAATGTGCTTCCCTTGTCTGCCTAGCAGTTCCACACATTCGTCCCCCGGCAACTGCATGTGTAAATGGTAGCGTTGTAAATTGGTCTTTCAATCTATGCCATCTACATACATATGTAATAGTGGCATTTATGTAATTGCCACACAAGGCTTCTAAAATGACCTCCTCTGGCAGAAGCCTGGTAGACCATTAGTAGGATGGACTAAGGGTCCAATGTAATAGTTTACGAAGTACACGGAGCTTAGTGCTGAACTTAGTGGGAGTTCTCTGCACAATTTTCTGCTTTCCTATGCAGAAATAGTCTAGTGCATAAGAAAACTGTGCACATAAAACTTACGTAGACATCGGTGCACTGCTTATTTAAATCCAATAATAACAAAAGTACTAGCTACTATATCTGAATACAAAGAAGTGCAGAGAAGACCTGAAGGCCGAGCGCATGGTTTTCTAGCACTGGGGTTTTAGTATGTGATCTGAGGAGGAATAAAAAGTTAGTTTGTTCTTCTAAGGCTAGCATTAGTGAGGTTTCATGCCTGTTTCTTCTCTTTTGTGCAAGCATGGCATACTCACATCTTTTTTCTTGTTTTATTGATTGGGACAAGTCATTTAAAAAAAGAAACGACAAGGGGATGAGGCACGAGATGACTGAGTCACTGAATGCATAATTAAATAGGTGGTGCTGGGGTTTCAAATGATGGGCAACAAGTTCATCTGCATCAATTTACATGTTACCTTTAATGCAATGAATATACTTCCTGGATATGCACATCCAGTGTTCAAGCTCCTTCAGTTCCCAGTACAATTTCCATGCAAAATATTGATTCAACTGTTAACGCAGGCACATTTTTCTATGGCAATCGCTACACTCTCCCATGTTTGTGCACATTTTTTAATACACATTAAAAAGGATCTCCAGGTGAATTCTGGGGCACCCGGGCAAAATATACAAAACAAAAAGCCAGGGATATTTACGTTTTGGCCCGATTTTAGCAACTTGGACATCCCCAAAATGGATGGCCACACATGCAGACTCATAAACATCCCCGCTGCAAAAACTTGGGGTAGGGACATGTATCCTAAGTTGAATGCAAGTCCATGCACTATTTTGCAAGTGGGGATGTGCAGCAGCGTGGTGGACAAAAACAAATGTCCTCGTTTCCCTGCAGTTTTTGCTATCGTCTTGGAATGTATAGGGAATATCAGAGTACCTTCCTCTCTATGCCTTCCAGGTGTCTAGATGGTAGAACAAGAGCTTTTCTGATGCCTGTTCATGCCCTGTAGCAGGAATAGACATGGACAGTCCTGCTAGTGGGTGGTGATGTGCTTGCCTTTTCTGAAATTGGAAGCACAGGTCCAGCTTGTCCATAACACCCCCAGTCATGCTTCTGCCACATCCCTTGGATGTCCTTGAACTGGTAAAATCTATAGAATCGGCTTCTAAAATGGCTCTGGGGATGCCTCTGTGATTTGAACATCTGTGTGCCTGATTTCAGATGTTCAAAGCATGAACAGAACTTTTAAAATTATGCCCCATAATTTCTTTGCTATACTGGGAATAAATGTTTTTTTAAATATGTTTTTAAAGAGCTGTGTATAGAGCTCTAATGCATGGCTTATTTTCTCACCCTCTACACTGGTCAACATTGAAATCGTTACTGACTTTAAAAGGCCCTAATCTGTAGTATCTTGGTGAGCTGAATATGAATATAACATTAAAAAAATTGTATTGGCTCTTGTTTTGAAGATATTGCATGTAGTTCATTTTTGACGTTTCACCGTGTAAATTTATCCAGTAGGACATCAACAACATCCCAAATAAGCCTTGAATGATGTAATATTGCCTCACATTGCATAATACCAGCAAGCACACATCATCCAGAGTTCATTGCATCAGTTTCTGATGCAATGCAATACTACTGCCAGACGGCTGCTGAAGCCATCTGACGACAGCAGTGTACTATACGCAGTCGGAAAGGAAAGTAATCTGGTATTCTGTTCCGATATTGAAAGCCTCATGAATGCCTTAAAAATCACTCAAGACCCACAAGACTGGAGACTATTTATAGACTCTTCGAAACTGAGTCTGAAGGCTGTGCTTTTGAACAATGGAAACCGTCTTCCATCTATTATTCCAGTAGTGCATGCCGTCCACATGAAAGAGACATACGATAACGTAAAGCATCTACTGACTTCCATTAACTATAACAAGTACAGCTGGCACCTCTGTGGTGACTTGAAGGAAGTTGCCCTTTTAATGGGACTGTAGCAGGGATATATAAAATACATGTGTTTCTTATGTGAGTGGGATAGCCGAGCAAGGGATTGGCACTACTTGCGGAAGGAATGGAATCGCAGACAAAATGTAACAGTTGGAGAGAAGACTATCCAGCACCCAGCTCTGGTTGAGGATCACAAAATCCTGCTACCACCCCTTCACATCAAACTAGGTTTGATGAAAAACTTCGTGAAAGCCATGGACAGCACTTCGCCAGCTTTCCGATACCTGCATGAAAAATTCCCTCAACTCAGCGAAGCAAAGATTAAAGAGGGAATTTTTGTGGGTCCTCAGATTCGAGAGCTCTTCAAAGATGACCAGTTCAACAACTTGCTACAGGGTGATGCGAAACAAGCATGGAATGCTTTTCGCCTAGTGTCAACAAACTTTCTCGGGAATGTTAGGGCAGAAAACTACAAGGAACTAGTAGAAGACATGCTGATGCAGTATCAGAAACTTGGCTGCAATATGTCTCTAAAGATCCATTTCCTTGATTCCCATCTCAATTTCTTTCCTGACAACTGTGGTATGGTTAGTGATGAACAGGGCAAACGTTTTCACCAGAATATTGCAACAATGGAGCAAAGATACCAGGGAAAATGGTCCACTACAATGCTGGCTGACTACTGCTGGACACTCCCCAGAGAAGCTCCCGAACAGCAGTACAAGAGACAGGCGAAAAAATCTAAGAAGTAGTCTATGACTTGGTTTTTTACAGGTATTAACCGAAGGCCTATTATATTTACTATTGACATGCATTTCGTGATGTAAACATTAATTCTTGTAGATTACAAAAAATCTAGAGCCAACTTTGCAATTTCACTGTCATATTCGTGTTCGGCATATAAAAATTGATAAGAAATGACTATTTTTATTTCAGTAACATGACTTTTGTAAAAATTTGTTGACCAGTGAAATCTGAAAAATAACAATTTCAGAGGACAGAAATATGGGCAATTTCTTCTAGAAAAGAGGCCTTACATTTTCAACAATTTATTTGCATTTCTCTTTAAGAAGTGTTCTTTAAGGGACTGAATTTAATGCATATGCAGACTGAATTTTATACTTTACATTGTCTTCATGCCATTAGATAAAACATTGTTACTCACCTGTAACAAGTGATCTTCGGGAACAGCAGGAATCAGTCTTCACATATGGGTATCGTTGATACCGAAGGAGCCCACGTGGGAACACTCTGCAGCATCCAATTGGAAAGCTTTTGGGAGCAATCCACTGCGCTTGCGCATCTGCCTTCCTGCCCTCCCAAGTTCTCACCTCAACTGAGTTTGTAGCTGAGAGATAGAGAAAAAAGAGAATACCCTACAACTCTTAGGGGAGAATGGTGGGTTGTGAAGACTGATTCCTGCTGTTCCCAGAGATCACCTGTTACAGGTGAGTAACAATGCTATCTCCAGGAACAAGCAGGAATGCAGTCTTCACATATGGGACTCACTAGCTCCCAGGTACCAGACTGGAGTTGGTAGCAGTGGTATCTCCAAGGCTAAGAACAGAGATGAGAAAGTGTGGAAAAAAAAGTGGCCCCACTGGATTCAATTGCAGTTGGCAAGACAATCACCAGAGAAGTCTGGTGCCAGGAGAAGTCCAGGACAGAGGGTAGGAATTGCAGTTAAGTCCCAAAAAGGTGCCGGAGGACAGCCTGGCTAAAGACAGCATCCCGATAGGAGTCCCTGTCAAGGCACTAATGTGCAGTGAAGGTATGAATGGAGGACCAGGTACCACCTGGTCATGGTGGAACTGGATGTATGGAGGATCAGACAATAAAGCCTGCAGTTCACTGATGCGGCAAACTGAGGTAAAGTCAATGAGGAAGATTACCTTCCAAGGCAAGAATTTTAAAGAAGCGGTGACTAAAGACTCAAAAGGAGGCTTTAGAAGTTGTGCTAGGAACACATTGAGATCCCAGGCCACCGGTGGTAGTTTGATTGGTGGCTTGGACAGCAGGAGACCCTGCATAAATCTTTGCACCAAGGGGTGCGAAGAAATAGGATGCCTGTCCACTGGCCTATGATAGGCTGAAATGGCACTCAGATGAACTCTGACTGAGTTTGTCTTGAGACCTGCTGAGGGCAAGTGGAGGAGTTATTGTAAAAGGAATTCCACCGGGCAGGCAGAGGGGTCAATATGTTTTGAGGTACATCAGAGAGTGAATCTTCACCATTTGAAGGCAAAAGAACATCTGGTAGATGGCTTGTGCGATGCAAGCAAGATATTCTTGACTTGTTGTCGAAGGTCGAGGTCAGCAAAAATTATGCTTTTAGCAGCCATTCCATGAGATGGAGGGCTTGTGGATTGAGATGGAGAAGCGCCCCATGATCCTGAGAAAGGAGGTTGAGCACTTCTCCCAGGCTGAGAGGTAGAGCCTGCAACAAACAAGTCAGCAGAGGAAACCATGTGCCAATAAGGGGCTATTAGGATCATGGAGCCCCTGTCAGCCTGCAACTTGAACAGGGTCTTGGGTGTTAAGGGGACAGGCGGGAATGCATGAAGTAGGCCCTTTCCCCAATGAAGAAGGAAGGCATCCGTTGCCTGGCTGTGCTGGGAGGGAAATCTCAAGTAAAACAGTGGAAGTTGTGCATTCTCTTGGGTGGCGAACAGATCTCTTCTGTGGGTCTTCCACATGTAGAAGATGTAGAAGTCGGTATTTCGTGATTTAAAGTCCACTGAGTTTATCTGCAAGGAGACTGAGTTCGCCTGGGAAATACACCACCTTGAGATGGATGTAGTGTGCAATGGAGAAGAACCAGAGACACAGGGCTTCCTGGCAGAAGGGATAGGAACCTATTTCCCCCTTGCTTGTCAATATAGAACATGGCCACCTGATATTCAGTTTGGACTAAGATCTGTTTGCCCGAAAGTTGGATTTGAAAAACCCGAAGGACATTCGTGAGAGCATGTAGTTCCAGGAGGTTGATCTGCAACTGAGATTCCTGTTATGTCCACTGCCCCTGTGTGGTGAGACTGTCCAGATATGCTCCCCACCCGAGTTTGGAAACATCCGTTGACATGGTGCATTGAGGTGGAGGCAACTGAAAAGGTGGCCCTCCGAGCAGGTTTTGATGGGAACACCACCACTGAAGGAAGTTTACAAGTGGAGGAGTGATGCAGATCTTGTCTAAGAGATGCCCAGTTGCTTGGGTCCATTGAGACAACAGAGTCCATTGGACTTGCTGCATGTGCAGGTGGGAATAAGGGATGACATGGACTGTGGAGGCCATGTGCCCTAGAAGTCACAGCATTTCTCAAGCTGTCACAGCATTGTGACCCCCTTATCCTGTTGGCAAGTTCAATGAGGCGGGCGAAGCGATTCTGTGGAAGGAAAGCTCAGGCCTGATGAGTGTCCAGAAGTGCTCCAATGAATTCAAGCTGCTGGGATGGGACCAGGTGTGATTTTGGAAAGTTTAGGATGAATCCTAGATCTTGGAGCATAGGTAGGTGGTAACCACTGCCATGCATTTTGTGAACACTCGAGTGTGGAGGCTAACCCAAAAGGGAGTACCTGATATTGGAAGTGGATTTGCTTGAACCGAAAATGCAGATACTGTCTGTGTTGAGGATGGATCAGCAAATGTGTGCATGCCTCCTTCAGGTATAGAGAATATAGCCAGTCGTCCCTTTGAAGGTATGGCAGAAGTGTATTGAGGGAAAAATTGAATTTTACTCAAACTAGGAATTTGTTTAGGTTCCTTAGATCTAGAATGGGTCTGAACCCTCCTGTCTTCTTGGGGATAAGAAAGTGAGGAGAGTAGAAGCCCCTGCCCTCCTGGATGGGTGGAACTCTCTCTACGGCCCCCTGAGCTAACAGGGTGGAGACCTTGAGTGATAGGAAATTTGTCTGCAAGGGGTTTGTGGGATAATCCCTTGTGTAGGGGTGGGGGGCAAGGTTTCGAAATAAAACCAATAGCCCATTTGAATGATGTTAAGAGTCCACTGCTCTGATGTGATGAGGTGCAACCTGTGGGCATAGGGATAATCTGCTTGCTATGTGTAGGGGTGGAGGACCCAGCAGAGGCAGAGTAGCTATGCTCTCTAGGAAGGAGTCAAAAACCAGGTGCTGGCTGTGGCTGTGCAGCTGGTTGTAGCTTAGGTGTCATAGGCTTTTTGGGCTGGCGAGGGCACTGCTTTGCTGCTGAGGTCGGTAAGCAGCTGCAGGTGGATAAGAAGGTTAATATCTTTTCTTCTTAGAATAGAAAGACTTCTTTGGATTAGTCTATCTCCTAGAGCAGTCTAACATCTTTCTGGAGAGGTGTTTGAGGGCAAGATCATCTGTCTCAATCTCTCCAGCCTTCTCTCTCCAACCTTTTCCAAAGAGGTTCTCTCCAGAGCTGTCTATATTGGCCAATTTATCCTGAACCCACTGCTCAAGGTTAGATGCCTGGAACTAGGCCATTCTGCGAGCACCAATGCATACTGCTGAAGCTCTGCTGGATGACTCAAAGGCATCGAAAGATGCTCTGGTAAGAAATTTGGATATATTCCGATTTTGCCTGATTAAGGCTTGAAATGCATCTCATTTGTCATCATGAAGGATAGGGACAAAGCTCTCATGCCCATATAGAGCATGTAGGAAGTAATCCTAGAAGTGAGCATGCATGCCTGAAAACACCAATGGCCAAAGGCATCGAGAGTTCTGGAGTCCTTGCCCAGAGGCATGGAAGAATGATTCTTAGAACTCTTGATGAGCTGCATTACCGATTCCACTACCATGGAGTGGTGTGGTAGTTGAGGCTTTTGGAAGCAAGAGCATAGTGAAACTCGGTACATGGTATCGAGTCGTTTGCTGATAGGAGGAACTATTAGCAGGGCCTCCCACATACACAGCATTAGATCCTGCAGGATACAATGCACCAGTAACGTGGCTGCCTCTTTGGGCGCCAAAGGGTACTGGAGGATTTCCAACTCCTCTGCCCTCAGTTCCGTCTCCGATGCCACAGTGATCTGTAGGCCTGCTGCCATGTACTGAATAAAGTCTTGAAAAGACATAGCCTCTGGCAGGGACCAACGCCACTCATGAGGAGGGGACGGATCAGAAGGGAGATCCTGGATTACCCTGGAATCCTCTGATGCATCATCGGAATCAGAAGAGGTAGAGTCCGATTCTGACAAAAAGTCAGAGTACAGACGGTCCCGTGCCAATGTCGAGGCCCGATGCCAAAGAAGGCATCGGACGGAGAGGGTCCCCCGATAGAGGTTTGAGGTCCGGCATTGGGCACAGAGGTATCTGCCGTGGGCCGGATGCAGACACCTGCACCATTGGAACTGTCAATACCGACGGTACCGAGGCTGCCAGGAGTGCTTGCAGACTCCTCTCGATAGCCAGGATGTGCTGGTTGAGGAAGGAGGCTGATGCCTGGGTGGAATCCAACATGGGGCTCTGAGCCACATAGGGTTGCCAACTGGCTCCAGACGTGCCTGACAAGCTTGATTCAGGCCTGGGTTTACCCCATTGCATGCAGGGACGTTTAGTTTTCCTTTTTTATGGAATGCAATAGAGAAATCATAACTACATATCCATGCCTGCAATGGGGTAAACCCAGGACTGAATCAAGTCTGTCAGGTGGAGCCAGTTGGCAACCCTTGAACCAACAGTCCCAGAGCATGGAATCAGTAGCTCTCAGAGGTCGAGGCCTCGGGAGTATCCTAGAGTCCCTGTTGTACTTTGGAGGGCTGGTCCTCACACCGGGGCTGTTTGGTAAGCCTGTCTGCATTGGATGCACCTTTCGATGAATCTCGTCGATGAAGGGACTTACCTCGAGGATCGGTATCGAGTTTCGATGCCAATGACTTAGACTTAATATTTGTATTTTGAGGAGACCTGAAAACAAAGAGAGGAGACCGACATCCTTGATGATGTGGAAGCAACTGAAATCGAATCCAGGGCAAACAGAGAACCACACTGTCTGGCTCTGTTCTTTAGGCCTCTTTTTGTCATTTGTTGGCATAAAGGACTATCAGTTGGTAAATGGTCTGGATCCAAACATTTTAAATATCACTCATGTTTATCAGTGACTGATACTGTGTCAGAACACTTGGTATATTTTTTGAAGCCGCTGATGTGCTTTTCCATCATTGCGGAACAAAAATAGGCCAAGGCCTAATTTGGTGGTGGAAACCCCCAAAATTGCAAAAATGAAAAAAATGAAAGAAAAAATATTTTAAAAAGAAATATCGGGGCCGGTATCAGAGAAGGTACTGGCATCGACGGAAAGGCAGATCACAGACTTAAATCAAAAGATGACATTTTTTGGTGGCAACAGGAAGAATAAAACCTGCTGGCTCCATGGAAAACAAAGAACTGAGGAGAGGACTTGAGAGGGCGGGAAAGTAGATGTGCAGGCACAGTGGATTATCCCAAAAGTTTTCCAATTGGACACTGGGGAGCATTCCCACGCAAGCTCCGTCAGTACCGATGATACCGATGTTTAAAGACTGCATTCCTGCTTTTTTCTAGGGATTATTTATTTATTTAACAGCTTTTTCTATATCACTTTATCCTGTGGTCAAAGTGGTTTACATTACAACAAAACAGTATACATTTTAAAAGGGTAGTCAACTTGGAGAGATATTAACACAAGGGGGTTAAGTAACATGGTGGGTAGGGAGGAGTTTAATAGGGTACATCGAAAGGGGAAGTCAACTTGGAGAGATCCTGGGTAGGAGGAGGGGGGAAGGGACTGAAGGAGATGCTTTTCTGCTAGTTATGTTATGTCAGGAATTACACCTATTTGTACATTCTGCAAGCCTTCTAAATTTGTTCATAATCTATTAGAAATTATCTGTGTGTAGTCCATTTTACCATGTGGTAAAGGCTCATGAAATCCCTCATTGTCCACACACTCATCATCGGTGCTTGCCTTCTAATGTTGTGCTAATTAGAGGGCCCTGCATGCACTAGCACAGTGAGCGCTCTTCTCCATGTACTTAATTCTACTCAGTCTCCCATTGCTCACCTTTAGCTCTTCGAGATCAGGTCTCTCCATGCTGACCACAGAAGCAAGAAGCTGATCTTCCAAACCATCTCTCGTGACTGTAAAGTTAATGAGAGTGCACTGTGCCTGCATTTCAGGCTGGTAGTGAGGATTAGCCAGCTTTGTGTGCAGGATCAGACGAAAGTTAGGGTTGTACTCACACTCCTTGTCTCCAATTTTAATATACCTGAAAGGGAAGGCACCAGGTGATGTGAATAATAAAGTAAAAGGCAAGAAGATGTTACAATCTAAAGTTATCAATAAGGCTGGTGACATCACAATATATTCTGACAGTTTAAGGATCTCATTATTGTGACTATGGGACATGCAATGAAGCTACAGGGTAAACTATTTAAGACTAATAAAAGAAAATATTTTTTCACTCAACGTGTAATCAAACTCTGGAATTTGTTACCGGAGGATGTAGTAAAGGCTGTTAGTGTAGCTGTGTTTAAAAAAGGTTTGGACAAGTTCTTGGAGGAAAGGTCCATAAACCATTATTAAGAAGGGACCCAGGATATCAATGCTTGACCCAATACAAGCATTGTGGAACCTGTGTCTTTTGGGGAAACTGCTAGGTATGTATGACCTAGATTGGCCACTGTTGGAAACAGGATACTGGGCTTGATGGACCTTGGTCTGACCCAGTATGGCATGTCTTATGTTATGTGATCTGATGAATAGAAAATGTGATTAAAATTCCTGTCATAAATCATGAAGCCTACGAAGACAACTTTCAGACCTATTTTTTTTCTCTTACTATCAAATTTTGCAGTTTTTGCTAATCTCCCACCTACCTTAAGAAGCTAATTTTATAAGTAACTTGAGCATGTAGAATAAAGTTTTACAGGCTCAGGCAGGTATTTATAAAATTGCTTGGCGGGCTATATATGCATGAAAATCGGTGCTCAGAAAACATGGCACTTTTCTGCGATATTCACAAAAGCATGGGTGGAAGTGAGAAAGTACTGGCGCATATGCATGCATTTTATAAAGTACAATGATACAGGCCAGTCACTACCAGCACATAGGTTTAGGTTTAGGTTTATTAAAAACTTGTTATACCGCTCAATACCATAGGCGTCTGAGCGGTTTACAATATATAAAAAACAAGCAAGTTGATTAAAACAAGCATTGGCTGTGGAAAAAGAAAAGGAACGCCATCAAATTAAGGAAAAGTAGGGGAAAAGGCATACAAAAATGTATATGTTGCCTTGATAAAACAGGTGCAACAAGATTTATTATTTATCTATCTATCTTATTTATATACCGCTTTATCTGGATAATCAAGGCGGTTTACATAGAACATCTACCAAACACTGCACAGGACAGTTTACAAAGAACATTTTACAAGTTTATAGTGAACATTTAACAGTCATAGGAATAAATTTACCCAACTATATACAGGTTAAAACATTGTATTAGAACTATGTACATTTCTGGTGGCATTATGCCGTTGATGTATCATATGCAAGTAAGGTACTGTAAAAACGAGTATTGAGTACTTTGATTCATTAATCCGATGGTATTGGCTCAGTTGAGGAATCACTGGTTGTAGGGAGTGAAGGTAAGGTTTCATGGTTCTGTTTTAAGGTGTTTTATGAACAGTGATAAGTCTTTGATTTCCCTCAGGTTGTTGGGTAGGTTGTTCCATAATGTTGGAGCAAAGAGTGAGAATGCTCTATTGGTTGTTGATTGGGTTACATTACAGAACATTCTCGGTGTGGTTAGTGTATTCTTCTGGTTGTCTCTTCTTCTTCTTGTGTCTTGTTGCAACTTTATGAGTGTGCTAAGGTGTGTAGGTGCAATGTTATTTATTGTTTTGAAGGTAGTCATCAGCGCCTTGAACTTGATTCTTTGTATCACTGGGAGCCAATGTAGGAGTAAAGTATAGCTGTTATGTGATCTGACCTGGCAGATTTCATTATAGCGCGTGCAACTGTGTTCTATGCTAGTTTGAGAGGTTTCAGTGTTTGTTTGGGTAGTCCTTTCAGGATGATATTACTGTAATCAAAATGGGGGCATATCAATGCTTGTGCTACAGTGCTGAAGTCTTCCGGAGAGAGGAGAGGTCTTAAGTACTGTATCATTCTGGTTTTGTGGTATATTGTTCGTGTTGTCATGTTAATGTGCTTAGTCAAATTGAGGTTTTGGTCCAAGAAGATCCTTGGGTATTTTATTTCTTTTTAAAACTCAAGCAGGGCATTATTTACTTGTAGATGTTGAGGTGGAACAAATGTTTTGTTCCTGGTGATGATTAGAGCTTCACTCTTTTTTTAGGTTGATTGCTAGTTTAACTGAGTCGAGCCAAAGTAAGACATCGTTGAAGCAGTTGATGATTTTCTGATAGTTGGGATTTGTCTTCAATTGATGTGAATAACATGGTGTCATCTGCAAATATCCTGTAATACACACTGTGTTCTGATAATGTTATAGATGGGTTGGAGATATATATTGAAGAATAGTGCAGATAACGCTGAGCCCTGTGGGACGCTTTGTGTCTGGTTGAATTGCTTGGAGAAAGTGTTGTTAAAAGTCACTTGTTGTGTACTGTTGGAGAGGTAGATCTCGAACCATTGTAGTATGGTCCCTCCTATTTTGAGGTGCTTCAAGCGGTTGATAAGGATATTGTGATTTATAGTGTCGAATGCTGAGGATATGTCTAGGAATATGAGGATGAAGGCTTGTTTCATATTGTCAATTCCTTGTATTATTGTGTCGAGGAGGGATGTAGGAGCATTTTGTCTCCATAGTATGCTCTGAGTCCATATTGATAAGGATTCAGCTGGGCGTATGAGCCAATGAAGTCTTGGAGTTGGGTTTGAACTGATTTTTCATTGACTTTAGATAAGAATGGGAGGCTCAATATCAGTCTATAGGAACTTGGGGAAGACTTGCTTAGTGAGTTGCATTTCAAGATTGGATGGATGGAAGCTTTTTTTAAGGCGTCTGGTAATTGTCCTTTTGATAGTGAGAGGTTGACTATTTTTTGGATGTAGGGAGTTAATTCTGCTTTGACTAATTTAATCCAGCTGACTGGACATGGGTCAAGTAGAGAGGTGGTAGTATTCAATGATTTGATTCATTGGTCAATCTGTTCCTTGCTTCTTGGAGAGAATGAGTCCCATATTGCGTTGTTGGTAGGCACATCATAGTGGGTTTCAGCTAGGTTGGTTGTTTTGAGTTTCTATTTTTCCATATAGTGGTTGGCTAGTTGCTGAACATTTACGTCGCTGGAACGGGTGTTGTCAGTGTTCGGGTTTTTTTTATTAGATTTTGGACAGTGAGAAATAGTTCCCTTGGATGGTTTAATGAATTTGTTAGTATTTTTTAAAAATATTCTTTTTAGTGTTAATGATTTTCTGACGGTATAGTTTTAGTCTTTCCATATATTTTGGTCTGTTTGTGTCGCTTTTTGTGGTTCACCATTTTCTTTCAACCTTCCTTAGGGCTCTCTTTGTCTCTCTCAGGTTTGGGGAGTACCATGGTTGGGAGCTGCGGTGTTTCTTTGTTGATTAGTTGATGCTTCATTGAGGGTATTGTTCCAAGATGTAATGAGGGTGTCTAGATTGTCACAGTTATTTGTTAGCGCAGGTGCAGTGTTCTTCAGGAAATCCTCCTTGTTGAATTTCTTGAATCGATGATGTGGTTGTGTTCTTATGTCCTTGCCTGAAGGGCAGGGGTCAAGGTCTGTGCTGAAGTGTATCAGTAGTGATCTGACCATGGTACAGGTAGCATTCCTATGTTGGATATCATTTTGGTGCGTGTAAAATCTCTGGGGAAGAATATCAAGTCTAGGGTGTTGCCTTTAAAGTATATTGGGGAATCAATGTTTTGCTTATAGCCAATATCATCCATTGCTTGTAGGGATGAGTTGCTTTGGGCATTGGTTATTGAGGAGAGGTTTAAGTCTCCTAGTATTATGTGTTCTTTGCCAGGTGGAGTTTCAGAGCATGTGGTTTCCATTATATTTGCCAGTGCATTGGTTTCTGAGGATGGGAATCAATATAGAAGAAATAGATAAATAAAATAAATAAATAAAATACTAGGGTTATTGCTAGTCTTTTGGTATGGATGGTTAGCATATCTAGGCCTTCTGAGCTTATGGAAGATGTTTGTTGAGCTTCCAATTCGTTTTTTCACAGGATGATTACTCCTCCACCTTTCTTATTGTTTTGTGAGCAGTAAAAAAGGCTGTATCCTAGCACTTTAATTTGGTTGAAGAGTACTGTAACGAGGTTTCAGTTATGCAGATGATGTCTGGCTTGCAATCGCTGATGAGGTCAAGTATAACAGGGATTTTGTTTCTTAGGGATCTTGAATTTATAAGGTACCATTTTAGAGATATAGCACTCTCTTTTATGTGTAGATTCAAGTTGCTTGAAAGTGGTTGTGGAGTTATGTATATGAGGCGAGTTGGTCTAGTATGATGTGAGGGGCAATAGAGGTTATGGCTTATTGACCCATCGTGTTTATAATGGTAGGGGATTATTGGGATGAGATGTTGCTTCTGTATGAGAGAGAGTGAATGATTAATGGAAATGGTGATGAACGACCCTATTTCAGAGTCAGTCCATACGCTGAGTTGCAATGAAGTCATGTAATGCTGCGGGGTCCGTAAACCACGTTGTGACTTGTAACCTGGCAAGGTAAAACATTACATATTAAGATCAGACCAAATCAGAAACGAACAATATTTTGTGCCCTTGGATCAACAGTGAGGGTTTAATGCAGGCTGAGCGTAAAATCTGTACAGCTTGCTAATATCTCAAAATTTTTGTTACTATGGGGCATGGGCCTCTAGCTGGATTCAGAGGTTTCTAAGAAACCCTGTGCGCCCGTTCAATTTCCAGTAATATGGAGACTTGGAGGCCCAGCAACTCTAGGATCATATGTGCCAGGTAGGCTATCATATCTGAGCCTTCAGTGCTCCCCAGTAAACCCAAAATGCAAATACTATTCTTGTGATTGCGATTAGCAAGATCATCCATGTCTAATTGTAAACAAACATTTACTTTTGTGTTGGTTTTAATTTGAGCACACTGAGTTTCCACCAAGGCTGTTCTTTCCTCCAGGGCCATAACTCTCCACTGAGACTCCCCCCAAACGCCCATTCAGTTCCTCCAATTCGCCCTGCATAGATTTTGTGGCCTCCAGTTGTGAGCGAATGAGGTCTTTAAGTTTCAAAATCTTGGCTATAACAGGATCCTGCTCGGCCGCCTTTTCCCCTGGTGCCATTTTTTTCTGGTGAAGGAGGCCCATCCTTATGGCATTTGAGACCAGATACTACCACAAAAGATACCTCATTCTTGGTGATCTTGGTTATAGCCATCATGACAGTGAATAAATGTGTTCAGTCCATCAAAAGTCCCCAAACAGAACAAAGAAACTCAACGGAAAGGCCTGTATCAGACGAAGCTCCTACAGCATACAGCCACTCTGCTCGAGCTCCACAGTGCCCCCCTCCCCCTCAATGACATTATCGAATGGCCAGACGAAACTCTGCTCCAGGTTCTGACTGGTATTTCTGTAAAGTGACCAACCGTCCTGTATTTGTCCCTGGAATCCCGTAAGGATTTGTCCCTGGAAAGCGTAGTTACTCACCTGTAACAGGTGTTCTCCAGGAGCAGCAGGAATCAGTCCTCACATATGGGTGACGTCGGCGCCGACAGAGCCCTCGGGGAGCAATTTTCCCCAGCTTTCAAAGAAAGCCTTTGGGAATTGCAGCGCGCATGCGCGGTCCTCTTCCCGCCCAAGGGTGCCATCTTGCTCAGTCAGATGACATAGCTAAAAGACAGCAAAAATTAGCAAAACCGAAAGCATAAAACTGCAACTCCAAGGGGAGGAGGGAGGGTTGTGAGGACTGATTCCTGCTGCTCCTGGAGAACACCTGTTACAGGTGAGTAACTACGCTTTCTCCAGGACCAAGCAGGAAGTCAGTCCTCACATATGGGACTCCCAAGCTTAAGGCTACCGGAGACCCTAAGCACAAAAATGAGCTCCCTCTAGCTCAGCAGCACAGAAGGAAGGAATCTTCTCTGAATATGTCTCCAACCGGTAGCCCAACATCCGGGATGGAGGGTAGGAGTTGCCTATACCTCAAAGAGGTTACGGAGGACTGCCTGTCCGAAAGCACTGTCCCTGTGGGACTCCCTCTCCAGGCAGTAATGGGCTGCAAAAGTCTGACTTGAAGACCAAGTAGCGGCCCGGCAGATGTCTGCCAACGGAACAGAGCTGAGGTAAGCCACTGACGTAGCCTTCGCCCGAACACGATGAGCGGTGACTCTACCTTCCAGCACGAGGCCCGCAGCCTCGTAAGCCCAAGCGATGCAGTCCGCAATCCAGATGGACAGAGTACGCTTGGAGACAGGGAGCCCCAACTTGTTGGGGTCATAAGACACGAAGAGCTGAACAGCCCTTCGGTGCTCCCGCGTACGGTCAAGGTAGAAGTTCAGCGCCCTTCTACAGTCCAGGGTATGCAGGACCATTTCAGCTCGGCTGGAGTGCGGCCTGGGAAAGTAGGTCGGAAGTACCACCTCTTGGTTGATGTGAAAAGGGGAAACCACTTTAGGAAGAAACTTAGGGTGAGTCCGTAGGACTACCCGGTTCTTGTAGAACCTAGTATAAGGAGGATCAGATACCAGGGCCTGCAGCTCACTAACGCGTCTAGCAGAAGTGAGGGCCACCAAGAACAAGGTTTTCCAGGAAAGAAAACGAAGAGGACAGGTAGCCATAGGCTCAAAAGGCGGACAGGTAATCCGCTGTAAAACCACATTGAGATCCCAGTTCGGGGCTGGCGGGCGCAAAGGTGGTTTAAGGAGTAGGAGGCCCCTGAGAAAACGAGCCACCAGAGGGTGGCTGGAAAGAGGTCTACCATCCACCGGCAGGTGATGCGCAGAAATAGCACTGAGGTGGACCTTGACCGAGTTGGACTTAAGTCCAAGATTGGAAAGGGAAAGCAAGTACTGCAAGACCACTGATGTTGAACAGGAGAAGGGGTCTTGCGACTGCTGAGTACACCAGACGGAGAACCGACGCCAATTAAGAGCATAGGACTTCCGGGTGGAAGGCCTCCTGGAGGCCAAGACGACCTCTTCCACATCTGGAGGTAGCTGGAGAGGAGCAAGGACTACCCTTTCAGCAGCCAGGCCATCAGATGAAGGGACCGAAGGTTGGGGTGCAGGAGCGTCCCCTGATCCTGCGAGAGGAGGTCGGGCTGAAACCCCAGAGGAAGAGGGGTGTCCACCGCCAGCTGCATCAGAAGCGGGAACCAAGGTTGTCTCGGCCACCGGGGAGCCACTAGGATCACCGACGCATTGTCTCTGAGAACTTTGAAGAGCGTCCGAGACACCAGAGGCATGGGTGGAAAGGCATACAAGAGGCCTGTGGACCATGGAATCATAAAAGCATTCGCCGCTACCCGGAGAGGATGCGGCTGTCGAGAGCAGAATCTGGGAAGCTGCCGGTTCAGAGGACTGGCGAACAGATCCATGGTGGGGAGGCCCCACCGGAGAAAGATCCGCTGAACCACAAGCGGATCCAATCTCCACTTGTGCGGTTGGAGGATCCTGCTCAGTTTGTCTGCCAGGTAGTTTTCTTGACCTGGGAGATAGACAGCTTTGAGGACGATGTTGCGATGGATGGCCCAAGAGCAGAGCTTCTGTGCTTCCTGACAGAGAAGGAAGGAGCCGGTTCCGCCCTGTTTGTTCACGTAGAACATGGCAACCTGATTGTCTGTCTGGACAAGTACCGACTGGTGAGAAATCAGGTGAGAGAAGGCTTTGAGCGCTAGGCGGATGGCTCTGAGCTCCAGGAAGTTGATCTGCTGAGCGGACTCCCAAGGAGTCCAGAGACCCTGAGTACAAGTCCCTTGCAATGTGCTCCCCAACCCTGGAGAGAAGCATCGGTCGTCAGGACCCGAGAATGTGTAGAGGGCTGAAAAGTCACCCCCAGCACTAGGTTTGGTAGATGAAGCCACCATCGCAGAGATGAGACCAGCTGGTCGGAGATCTGTACGGAGTCCGCTAGGCTCCCAGTGGCCTGATGCCATTGTTTGCGAAGGCACCATTGAGCAGGTCGCATGTTCAGGCGGGCAATGGGGGTGACATGGACCGTGGAAGCCATATGGCCGAGCAGTCTCAGAAATTGCCTGGCCGAGACCAGGGAATTGCTGTGAAAGCGGCTGGCGAGATCCATGAGCCTTTGGGCCCTGTCCAGAGGCAGGAAGGCCCGCGCCTGAAGAGTGTCCAACCTAGCGCCGATGAATTCTAGATCTTGAGAGGGGAGCAAAGTGGACTTTGCGAAGTTTATGACAAAACCCAAGTGCTGGAGCAGAGTCACAGTGCGATGAGTAGCCTGAGTGGCTTCTTGGGCAGACTGGGCCCTGATGAGCCAGTCGTCCAGGTATGGGAACACAAAGAGACCTTGAAGTCTCAGATAGGCCGCCGCCACCACTGCTAGGCATTTTGTGAACACTCTGGGGGCGGAGGATAGGCCGAAAGGCAGTACTCTGTACTGGTAATGGTTTCCTCCCACAACAAACCTGAGGTATTGTCTGTGGTCCGGATGAATAAGGATATGAGTATACGCATCCTTTAGATCTAAGGAGCATAGCCAGTCTCCCTGCTGGAGGTAGGGCAGCAGGATTCCAAGGGTAAGCATTTTGAACTTTTCCTTTGCAAGGAACTTGTTGAGGTTTCGCAAGTCCAGGATGGGTCTGAGGCCTCCTGTTCTTTTTGGAATCAGGAAGTACCTGGAGTAAAACCCTTGACCCTTCAGGTGGTGGGGCACCGGTTCCACGGCTTGTTCCTGAACAAGACTTGCTAACTCCTGAAGGAGTAAGTCCCTGTGCAGAGGGAGTCTGGAAGGCTCCCCTGGAAAGTAGGAGGGAGGTACCTGGTGAAAATGAAGAAGATAGCCCTTTTGAACTATCTGAAGCACCCAGGTATCTGTGGTGATGTTGGACCACCTGTAGGCAAAGTGGACCAGCCGGCCTCCTGTGCTGAGAGAAACCAGCTGAGGGGGAGAGGCTATGCTGAGAAAGTCAAAAACCCCCACCCTGCTGAGCAGGGGCCGGTGGTGCAGGCTTGGGGGCTTGCTGCCTACGGGACCCATTACCCCGTCCCTTGGCCTGCTTTCCCTGTGGGGGAGCTGGTGAGGCCTGATACTGAGGGTAGTATTTATAGGCAGCACCTTTCCTCGGGTAAAAGGGCTTTTTCCCCGAGGCCTTCTTCTTTTGAGAAGGGGCAGAGGTCTTCCTTGAGAGACGAGTCCTGGTGAGAGTCTCCGTCTCGATTTGTGCAGCCTTCTCATCCATGGGCTTGCACTAGTGGTGTGCTAGTTCAGCCTTCTCAGCTGTACTTACCTTGCCTCTCTCAACTAACTGGGCTTTGTGTGGTACCCCCATCCCCCTGCTGAGGGTTCAGGACAGGGTACCTTGTAACTGCCCTCTTTAATAGGACTTATCTCCCTCCCTCCCTCCCCAACACCCACCCACCCCTGGGGTAATTGTAGTTTTATAGGTACTTGCACATCTTAGAGGAAAGGGGCTGCTCTCAGGTGCAGCTCTTAATCCAAATCAGTCATACACAGAGGACCTGAGATTAATTGAGCTTCAGGTACACAGGGTGTATTAGGGGTATTAGATACACTTTTATTAGTATAAGCATCTACACCAATCCTTATTATATACCGAATTTAAAAGACCTAAACACAAGCTTTAAACTACGATGCAGACAGAGGTCCAGCAACGAGATGGGGGTTCTCCGGTCTTTTGCATTAAGTGTCACATGTATGATTTTCTCCCAGTTGGTGAGAGGTCCTACATATGCACTAAGTGCAGGGAGCTCTTTGCTCTCAGGGAACGAGTCCGTTCTCTAGAGGCTAGAGTAGCAGACCTGGAAGACATAAGAAAGACAGAGAAGTACATGGACAAGACCTACAGGGATATAGTCCTGAAGTCCCACCTCCAGTCTGGCAGCATCCCTGTTGCCATGGAGGAGAGAGGTCACGTGACAGGAGAGCATCACCCTGGTGTGGCAGGAAGTGATCCTGTAACTAGGACCTGTCCTCCAGGTGATGTAAAACCCTCTCGCACTGAGGACATTTCTCCAGGGCCATGTCCCCATGAGGGGAGGGTCAGGACAGCTGTTATAGTTGGTGATTCAATCATTAGGAATGTAGATAGCTGGGTGGCTGGTGGACGCGAGGATCGGCTGGTAACATGCCTGCCTGGTGCGAAGGTAGCAGATCTCACGCACCGCCTAGATAGGATCATAGATAGTGCTGGGGGGGAGTCTGCTGTCTTGGTACATGTTGGTACCAATGACATAGGAAAATGTGGTAGGGAAGTTCTGGAGGCTAAATTTAAGCTTTTAGGTAGGAAGTTGAAATCCAGAACTTCCAGGATAGCGTTCTCCGAAATGCTTCCTGTTCCACGTGCAGGACCCAAAAGACAGGCAGAGCTCCGGAGTCTCAATGCGTGGATGAGACAATGGTGCAAGGATGAGGGTTTTGGATTTGTTAGGAACTGGGGAACATTCTGGGGAAAGGGGGGGCTCTTCCGAAGGGATGGGCTTCACCTTAATCAGGATGGGACCAGACTGCTGGCATTAACCTTTAAAAAAGAGATAGAGAAGCTTTTAAACTAGAAAATAGGGGAAAGCCGACAGTCACCCAGGAGCGCATGGTTCGGACAAAGGTATCCTTGAAGGATACTACCAAAAGCAGTGAGGTTCCAAAAGGGAGTATAGTAGCCCAAATGCCCTTGAGTAAGGAGCAGACAGAGCATAAAGATTCCCAATTACCCATGCCTACCAATAGCCAGATTAATATTAATAAAATACAGTCTCTAAAATGCTTGTATGCCAATGCTAGAAGTCTAAACAATAAGATGGGAGAATTAGAATATATAGCACTAAATGAGAGGTTAGATATGATTGCACTCTCAGAGACATGGTGGAAGGAGGATAACCAGTGGGACACTGTGATACCTGGATACAAACTATATCGTAATGATAGAGCTGAACAAATTGGTGGAGGGGTTGCGCTCTATGTTAGAGAGGGCATTGAGTCAGAAAGGATTAAAGTTTTGCAGGGAACAAAATTTGCTGTAGAATCTCTATGGATTGAAATTCCATTTATGAAGGGGAAGGTGATGGCAGTGGGAGTATACTATCGACCACCTGGCCAGAATGAACAAATGGATGATGAAATGCTCAAAGAAATCAAGGAAGCTAACAAAAGCCACAACAGAGTAGTAATAATGGGTGATTTCAATTACCCTGGTATCGACTGGGACAGTGTCACAGCAGGACAAGCTAAAGAGATAAAGTTTCTAGATGAAATAAATGACTGCTTCTTGGAGCAGCCGATTCATGAACCAACCAGAGGGGAAGCCATACTGGACCTAGTCCTTAGTGGAACGCCAGATCTGGTGCAAGAAATAAGGGTGTTGGAACCACTTGGCAATAGTGATCATAGTATGATCATGTTTGATTTAATCAGTGGAGGACAGATAGTAAAGGAATCCACAGTACTACCTTTTAACTTTCAAAAGGGAGACTATGATAGAATGAGGAATATAGTTCGGAAAAAACTAAAAGGAGCGGTTCCAAAGGTTAAAGACTTACAGCAAGCTTGGGTGTTATTTAAAAATACTATCCTCGATGCTCAGAGCAGCTGTATTCCACGCATTAAGAAAAGTGGAAGAAAGTCCAAAAAACTGCCAGCATGGTTTAAAGGTGAGGTCAGAGAGGCTGTTGCTGCCAAAAGAGCAACCTTCAGGAAATGGAAAAAAGAGCCAAATGATGAAAACTGGAAACAGCACAAGCACTGGCAAGTTAAATGCAAAGCATTGATAAGGCAGGCAAAGCGGGAATTTGAGAAGAAACTTGCTACAGAAGCAAAAACATGAAATAAAGACTTTTTCAAGTACATTCGTAGCAAAAGGCCTGTGAGAGAGTCAATTGGACCGTTAGATGATAGAGGGGTAAAAGGGGCAGTAAGAGGAGACAAGGCTATAGCAGAGAGACTGAATGAATTCTTTGCTTCGGTCTTTACTGAGGAAGATGTAGGGATGTTACCCAAGACTGAAGTGGTATTTAAAGGTGATACTGCAGAGGAATTGAGAGAAATATCGCTACACCGGGAAGATATATTACAACTATTTGATAAACTGAATAGTAGCAAATCACCTGGACCGGATGGTATACATCCCAGAGTGTTGAAAGAACTGAAATATGAGATTGCAGACCTGCTATTGGTAATCTGTGAACTTTCATTAAAATCATCTGTAATACCTGAAGATTGGAGGGTCGCCAACGTAACACCAATTTTTAAAAAGGGTTCCAGGGGTGACCCGGGAAATTACAGACCGGTGAGCCTGACGTCAGTACCAGGGAAAATGGTAGAAACCATCATAAAGAACAAAATTACACAGCATGTAGATAGTCATGGCCTAATGGGAGACAGCCAACATGGCTTTAGACAAGGAAGATCTTGTCTTACTAATCTGATCTGTTTTTTTGAAGGTGTGCATAAACAGGTAGACAAAGGTGAGTCGGTTGATATAGTGTATCTGGACTTTCAGAAAGCTTTTGACAAGGTCCCCCATCAGAGACTTTTGGCAAAGCTAAAAAGTCATGGGATAGGAGGCAGTGTACTATTGTGGATCGGGAACTGGTTAAAAGATAGAAAGCAGAGGGTAGGGCTAAATGGCCAATATTCCCAATGGAAAAAGGTGAATAGTGGAGTACCCCAGGGATCTGTACTGGGTCCGCTACTTTTTGACATATTCATAAATGACCTGGAAAAGGGAATAACTAGTGAGGTTATCAAATTTGCAGATGACACAAAACTGTTTAAAGTTGTTAAAACCCAAGAGGATTGTGGAAAACTGCAGGAGGATCTGGATAAATTGGAAGACTGGGCATCCAAATGGCAGATGAAATTTAATGTGGACAAGTGCAAAGTTATGCACCTAGGAAAGAACAACCCACACTATAGTTACACGATGCAAGGCTCCACATTAGAAACCACCACCCAGGAAAAAGATTTAGGAGTCATCGTGGATAACATGTTAAAACCCTCCGCCCAGTGTGCAGCGGCGGCCAAGAAAGCAAATAGAATGCTAGGTATCATAAGGAAAGGGATGGAGAATAAAACAAAGGATATTATAATGCCTCTGTATCGCTCCATGGTACGACCGCACCTTGAATATTGTGTGCAATTCTGGTCACCGTATCTTAAAAAGGACATAGAGTTATTAGAAAAAGTACAGAGAAGAGCCACCAAATTGGTGAAGGGGATGGAAGGCTACTCCTATGAAGAGAGGCTAAAAAGGTTAGGGCTCTTTAACCTGGAAAAGAGACGGCTGAGGGGAGATATGATAGAGGTGTATAAATTAATGAATGGAGTGGAACGGATAAACGTGGATCAATTGTTTACGCTATCAGAATATAGAAGGACTAGGGGACATGTAATGAAGCTACAGGGTAAACTATTTAAGACAAATAAGAGAAAATATTTCTTCACTCAACGTGTAATCAAACTCTGGAATCTGTTACCGGAGGATGTAGTAAGGGCTGTTAGTATAGCTGGGTTTAAAAAAGGTTTGGACAAGTTCCTGGAGGAAAGGTCCATAAACCACTATTAAAAAGGGACCCAGGATATCAATGCTTGACCTAGTACAAGCACTGCAGAACCTGTGTCTTTTGGGGAAACTGCTAGGTGCGTGTGACCTGGATTGGCCACTGTTGGAGACAGGATACTGGGCTTGATGGACCTCGGTCTGACCCAGTATGGCATTTCTTATGTTCTTATGTTCTTAAAGAGGTTATCACCTCGGCACGGGACATCGACCAACTTGTCCTGTACCCAGGGCTCGAGGTCGGACGTCTGAAGCCAAGCCTGGCGGCGTCCACCGATGCCGGCCGCGGCTACTCGAGCCGAAGCCTCAAAACCATCATAGGCTGCTCGAGAGATAAACTTGGAGCACTCCCGAATACCAGTAGACAAGGATTGGAACCTCTGCAAAGGTTCGTCGGAGAGACCAGCAGAGAACCTGGCTATTTCCTTAGCCAGGTCTCGGAGATACATGCCCATGTAGAGCTGGTATGTCTGGACTTGACAAGCAAGCATAGAGCCCTGGAAGCACTTCCTACCGAGGGCATCCAGGCTTCGGGCTTCCCTACCAGGGGGCACCGAGGAGTGCATTTTTTGACTCTTTAGTCTATGCATGGCCGATTCCACCACCATGGAATGGTGCGGTAGTTGTGCCTTTTGGAACCCGGGGCTCTTGCGGACTCGATAAATGGAATCGACCCGCTTGCTTAACACCGGCGACGCCGCCGGGCTCTCCTACATGCGGAAGAGAAGCCGTTCCAGCATGGGAGGAACTGGTACAATAAAGGCCTCCTTCGGGGGAGAGTCATATTGGAGGGCATCGAGTTCTTCGACTCGAGGCTCCTCCTCGGGATCCGCAGGGAAGGCCAAGGCTTTGGCCATATCCCTCACGAAGTCCGAGAACCGGGTATCCTCCGGGGGGGACCGTCTCCGAGGTTCGGACTCGGGGGAGTCCGAGGGGACACACCGAGTCCGAAAGGAACCAGGTGACTCTTCGTCCTCAGATTCCCAGGCCGACTCCTCAGAGGAGGAGTCGATCGGCTCCGGTCGGGCGGGCACTGATGCCATCCGTCCCGACGCCGAATGAGTCGGCGTCGACGACCTCGGTCCCGAACGGGAGGCCGAAGGAGACCTCGACCGAGGATCGACTCGAGCCCTCATGGACTCGAGGATCGGCTCGGTCTCCGGGGTCGATTTGGAGGTCGACGTCCCGGCGGTCAGGGCAGAAGCACCAGCGAGGCCAGCGATCAATGACCGCTGCTGGTCCAAGAAGGCAGTCAAACTGCACTCCAAGGCCGTCAACCTGAGTCCGAGCTCAGGAGACCCAGCAGCCCCCGATTCGGGCCCCAACGGCGTCGAGCCCGACGTCGGGTCCTTCGGAGGCGAGTCCACGAGGACAACAGTACTTACGTGAGCGGGCAAGTCCACCTCGAGTCGAGGATGTTTTGACGGCCTCTCCGTCTCCAAGGACCTGCGACGGGAATCGGGACTATGCGACCTGGCCGTCGAGGAACCAGGAGCGTCCACCGATCCCGCCCTCGCGGGTTTCTTCTTCCGATGATGCTCCCGGGTAGGAGACCCCCTTTCAGAGGAACTCCGACGATGCTCAGGACCAGAGTCCCGAGACGTCGAAGCCTCTGACGAGGTCCAAGCCCGGCCGGAGTCAGAGAAGATACGCTCCCGCTGGTGCTGCCAACTCCTCAATGCTTTTGAGGACATTTTGCCGCATGGCCCGCAGATCATGGGGTCATGATCTGGGCCGAGGCAGCGGAGGCAGAAGTCATGAGTGTCTGTAAGAGACATAAGTTTCTTAAAGAGGTCACATTTTTTGAAACCACTGGCAGCCATCGGGGGAAAAAGGGCCCCTGCGAGGTCGAACGACCGGGCACAGCCAGGGAAAAAGGAAAAAAGCACGAAATCTGTCACGAAGGACAAAAAACCGAAAAATAAAGGACGGACTCGCAACCGGCGTCGCGAGTCCGGGCGGGAAAAGAACCGGCGTCGAACCGAAGAAAAACAGAGAAAAATCAACTTTTCTGCGGGGATTCACAGGCAACGTCTGTAGGGCTCCGCGGAAAAAAGAAGACTGAGCAAGATGGCACCCTTGGGCGGGAAGAGGACCGTGCATGTGCGATGCAATTCCCAAAGGCTTTCTTTGAAAGCTGGGGAAAATTGCTCCGCGAGGGCTCCGTCGGCGCCGACGTCACCCATATGTGAGGACTGACTTCCTGCTTGGTCCTGGAGAATCATATTAGTACTTCACTTGGGATGCCTAAATATCTCCTATTTTAAAACATGCATCCCCTCTCCTACACTAATCCACATTTGTACCAGCGGACTTCTCAACTCCAGCTGAGATTTTCAAAGGGAAACTATTTATATAAGACTATTTCCATCAGAGACACAGAAACATATACACATGCATGCACTTTGCTGTACTTCAATCACACACACTGTGGCAAGGAGGCCTATCCAGAGTCCAGGGGAGGACAAAAAGACAGGGAATTCACCCTAGTAAAGGGCCCCCTTTACTCAAGTCAGGGTAGGAAAGCCATAAACACCTCCAGGGATCAGAAAACTTCCACATGGACCACATTTCATGCTCCCCCTAGTGGAATGAAGGGGAGAGGATACAAGGCTCAGAACCCTTTAGGCAGTGAATGCTTCAAACACTCAGGTGCCCGGAGTCAGGCTGATTGCCGTCACCTGAGTAGGGTGGGGTTGGAGCTAGAGCCCTGGAAGTATAAACCCAGAGCAGAGTATGAAGTAGAGTGTGGGAAGAGAGGAGAAGCAGGAAGCCAGGCTGAGCAGAGCAGAGGAACGGGGCTTCCAGCTGGAGAGAGTGCTATTTGGCATGTAGCACGGCTGCAGGAGAGTTTGGAGCCAGGAACAAGAGAGACTCCAAGATCCCCCGGGAGGCTGTTAGCTGAGCAGGACGGGGAGTCAGAGTCTATGCAGCTGAGAGAGCCTGAGGTGAAGCAGATTGAGGAGGACACTCCCATGGACTGTTCTTTGTGCCAAGCTATAAACCTGGGGAACGTAGAGAAGGCAAGCCAGTCCTGAAAGAACGTTATCCAGGAAAAAGGTATCCTTATTCCACAAGCAAGGTGGCTGAGATCCCATGTGATTATAAAGGGGAAGTTTACCACAGACTTTAAATGTGCTTTTTTTTGTTTGGTGCTTTAGCCAGCAAGGCTAAGAAGGGAATACAATAGGCTTGCTGGTAAAGACTGTGTATCCTGCAATAGAGAGAACCTTTAAAACTGCATTTTGTGGTTGGATATGTTTTGGACAATTTTTGCTTCAAAGAGTCCTGAACCAACAATCCTATGTGTGGTATGATCGAACCCTTGTGTATATAAAAATAATACATTTCTGTCATTTGCCTTACCTACTTGAGCCTGACTACAGCTTTCTGCATGCTGCACTCATACAGCTGAATAAGGACTACATTTCCCAGAGGGCAGGGAAATAGTTTTTAAAAAAGCTGAAAAAGCATACAGCAGAAAGTTCCTTCAATAATCCACGCCCCTCTAACCTAGAGGCGTGTGGTGGTGGCGTGACAACACATGCAAATGCATTCATCCACATCCCCTACCCCACAAATCAGGTACACACATACACATTAGCACTTTTCAGACAGACTAATTCTGTCTCTAACTCTTGTCAGACGGCTGCCTGGGTGAGAATCTTCACACTCTTGGCAAGTGCATATTTCTATATGATTTACAAGGTATTGTGGGCAATGTAGTTCATTCACACCAGACACAGCTGCTGACAATAATTTAGTTGTGCTCTTGGGTAAAGCCAATAAGATATTTATTTATGGGGTTATTTCTCCCAACACAGATATGCTTGGTAGCACATAAATTAGGTTACTTGCTTTCAGTGTTAACTTGGAAAAACAAAGTCAAAATCAGGAAAACAACAAATGAAAAGCCACAAAACAAGAAACAAACTGTTCTTTTCTGGTTAACTTCTGATTACTTTCCACATAGATACAAAAGTGATTCTCTCCTAGCTCACAAGCAATTAGGTAAAGCTTAATTGCTAGCAGTTACCAGCTGAAATCCCTTAGCTGGCTTGCCTTCCACTGTGTGGGTCAAATCCTGCTTCAGGAGCTTTTCTGAGTAGATTAAAGAACAAATTTGTATTTTCTTGTGATGGTTGCTGTACTTTATAACAGAAAGTTACCAATACTATTTCCAACAACTTAACAGACAATACACTATTATAAAAACACCATGATTCAATTATAAAGCACCCACAACATATATTTGTATATAGTTTATTGTATATAATTTACTAGCCAATTTTGTTATTATGCATAAGCTCATGCTGTTTACATTTACTTTTATTGTTACAAAATGTTCAATGTAAAACTAAGCTTTTGCTTTGTGGATTGTTGTTTTATTGTAAACCGCAACTGAACTCTGGAAGTTGCGGGTTATAAATGTATGCTAAATAAATAATAAATAAAACGGAGTTTAGATAGAGAGCAGTCCATATAAACAGGATCCTCATCTGCTATTATTCCCCCTTGTTCAACAAGCATGGGTTCAATATCATGGATTGGCACAGATGAATCTCTCAATGGAGCATTTTCAGGAGAATACTTGTTTCCCTGCTGTCTTTCAAGGTTATAGCTAGGGCATAGATCAGTGTTCATACCTGAGCTTCCATTGCTGCTAGAGTTCCTCTCTATATAGCCTGGCCAGTATGTAGTCCAGTTCTTATGTCCAGCCTTCCAATCCAGATCCCTGGATACTGGATCTCTCTTTACATACCTTCTGGCACAGGTCTTAGAGTCCCTTCCACGTGCAGCCGTCTCCCTCACAGGTAGCCTCTGGTGATTCCTAGCTCTGCAGCACCATTCCTCTGGCTTTCCCCAGTCCAACGGTGTATGCTGGCCCTTGGAATACCTCCCAGTATACGTACTGCTTTGGACTCTTCTAGACCTCTCAAAGGCTTTTCTCCTCTTTCTTCCAGAGGGCTTCTTTCCCTCTCTGTCCGTCCGGTTTGGTTTCTGCTTCTGATGATCCTTCAGATGAAACTGAGGATAATTCTCTGGATATCCAAGGTGATCATGAAGATGGTCATCTGTAGAATAAAGTCTACTCTTATTCTGCTTGGATGAGTGCTCCTCCCTAACACAGCGCAGCTGTGCTGAATCAGGCCCTGCCCTTTGAGATGAGTGCTTAGGGATTACCTCATAGCCCTTCTGAGTGAACACACGTTTCCCCACTTCAGCTCCTCTAATGGCTGTTGGAAACCTGGTGCATTCTGGGACTGGTAGTCTTTTATGGGAAAATTCTGTTTTCTTATTTCTACCAGAACTGACAGGTTGCTTGTTCAGAGTCACTTCACCTTTTTTATAGCTCCTTCCTGAGCTATAATAAGCTTCCTTATCACATACCCCCCTGCTTAAGTTATTACGGACTGGTGTCACTGGTGAAACTTCTTCTCTACAGTCCGTAATACGGGAAAGGGCATCCGCATTCTTGTGTAACTTCCCAGCACGATGTTCAACTTGAAAATCAAATGCCTGTAAGGCCATGTTCCAGCGTGTCAACCTGGCATTGTGGTTCTTCATTTGCTGCAACCACTTAAGTGGGGCATGGTCCGTGACCAACTGGAACTTTCTCCCTGTAAGGTAAAACCTTAACACCTCCACTGACCACTTGATAGCTAAACATTCTTTTTCTATTGTGGAATACTTTTGTTCAGCCGGTGACAACTTCCTGCTCAGGTACATCACAGGATGCTCCTTCCCTTCGTGACACTGGGATAGAACCGCTCCTAGCCCTACGTCCGATGCATCCGTTTGAACCAGAAAGGGTTTCTTGAAGTCCACCCCTTTCAGTACCGGTCCTGTACACAATTTTCCTTTTAAGACTGAAAACGTTTTTTCAGCTTCAGGTGTCCACTTTAGCTGGTTTGGACAATTCTTCCGCAGCATATCCGTGAAAATTGCGCTTTTCTCTGCGAATTGCGGTATAAACCTGCGGTAGTATCCAATAAGTCCTAAGAAACTTCTTAGTTGTTTCTTTGTTGTTGGAGGAGGAAAATTCCTGATGCTATCTACTTTACTCATTAGAGGTTTAATTTTTCCTCTTCCCACTAGGTGGCCCAGGTATTTTACCTCCCTATTTGCAAAGGCACACTTCTTCGGGTTTAAAGTGATTCCCGCTTGCTTCATGGAGCACAAGACTGCCCTGATCCTCTTTAGATGCTCCGCCCAGGTGTTACTATGGATTATGACATCATCCATATATGCAAAAGCATAATTTTGGTGGGGTCGAAGTACCTGATCCACTAATCTTTGGCAGGTAGCCGCTGCTCCATGCAGTCCGAAAGGCATCCTCTTGAACTGGAAAAGGCCAACGGGGGTGCTGAACGCAGTCTTCGGCTTCGACTCCCTGGTAAGAGGGATTTGCCAATATCCTTTTGTCATATCAAGGGTGGTTAAGTATTGAGCCTGTCCCAGCTGGTCCAACAGCTCTTCAATTCTTGGCATTGGATATGCATCAAAAACTGATATGGCGTTTACCTGCCGGAAGTCAATACAAAATCTTAAAGATCCATCAGGCTTCGGCACCAGGACTATAGGGCTATTCCAGGGACTCTTTGACTCCTCTATTACTCCCATGTCCAACATCTCCTGGACTTGTGCCACTACTTCCTGTCTCTTGGCTTCAGGCAAGCGGTATGGCCTTTGACGAACTAATTTCCCAGGTGGAGTTAATATTTCATGGGCAACCAAATGTGTCTCCCCAGGTATGGGTGTCAACACATCTGGGAATTCTTTAAGCAACTTCCTAATTTCTTCCTGTTGTACCACTGTCAGGTCCTCACCTATTTGGGGCTCTGATTTTTCTTTACAATCAGATACCTGGGGTCCCAAATCTGCCTCTTCATTCACCTCCCTCTCTCGGGCACAGGTGGCAGCTAGGCTTTTAACCCCTTTGACATCAATAGAACCAAAGCCTTTGGTTCCACGTTCAGAATTCTCCAGGGATGTGACCTCCTCCACAGGTGGAAAACCCAGCCTCTCACAGATCAATTGGGCAATTCTGTCTCCTGTCTTCACGTGATAATCATTCTGTCCAAAGTTAAATAACAGAACTTTAATATTGCCCCTGTAATCGGGATCAATTACTCCCGCACCCACATCGATGAAATATTTAAGGGCTAATCCGGACCTTGGGGCTACTCTCCCATAGCATCCAATAGGTATTTCCACTTGGAGACCGGTGTCAACCAGGGCTCTCCCTTGGCTAGGTACAGTCACATTTTCTATGCTGCACAGGTCAAACCCAGCAGCTTGAGGGGTTGCCCGCTTAGGAGCTTGGGCCTTCTCTGTGACCCAATGTACTTTAGGACGAATGTCTGCTTTGGGGTAGCTTGGTCTTCTGGACGCTTAACCATCTTTTTAGCTGGGGTCTGAGGACTTCCAAAAAAAAGCCCGGGAGCTATTACCATTAAACCTTCTCCCTCCTTCTTTCTTAGTCCTTCCACTAGAACCTGCTTAAATCTTGGCCAGTCTCTTCCTAGAACCAAATCAAAGGGTAGCCTAGGCACCACTGCTAACAGGACTTCCTCTTGTCCCCCCAGGCACTTAACCTTTAGTCTATAGGTGGGATATGATGTTGCAGCACCATGAATGCATCTGATGTGAACTTGGCTTTCAGGGGTTCTAGGCACAAATCCTTCTTGGGCCTCTATCCTCTTCCAAAGCCTTTTTGACATCATACTCTGGTCTGCCCCAGAGTCTAACAAAGCATTTGTGGTAATTCCTTGCACATCAACCATCAAAAGAAATCCTTCTTTGGGCTGTTTTAAATCCACACCCACTAAGCTAGTGTGTGTCTGGCATCTTTTCTAAATGTCCCCATTTTCCACACTTGAAACATTTCTTTCTATTCCACTGTGTCATCTGGTTTGATACAGTACATTCATTTTCAGAAACATTTTTAATTATTTTCTTTTCTGATACAGCACATCTTGCCTCAGCACCAATCTTCAGAGGGCCACCCATTCTATGGCAAGCCTGTGTGGCTTCCAAGAATCTCTCTGCTAGCATGGTTGCCTCTCCAAGATTTTGGCAATTTTGCTGTATAAGGAAAGTGTGCAAATCTTTAGGGACCGCAGACATAAATTGTTCCAGCATTATAATGTCTAATAACATTTCTACCGTCTTTTGCTCAGGCTCCAACTATTTTACAGCTAAACCTCTGATTCTCTGACTCAGAGCCCTGGGTGTTTCACCCACTCTCAATGTAGTAGCTCTAAACATTCGCCTATACTCTGAAATAGACAACCCTAGGCGATCTCTAATAACAGCCTTTACATCCTTATAATTCAAAGCCTGGGCTGCTGGCATTGCTCTATAAGCTGCAAGCGCCTCTCCAGTTAATGAGGCTGCCAGCCTTACTGCCCACTGGGTCTCTGGCCATGCTAATGCTTGTGCCACTCTTTCAAAAGACTAGAAAATCATCAACATTATCATCTGGAGTTAGCTTCCCAAAACTAAATGCCCCAATCCCTTGATTGAGTCCCACACTGTCCACATGTGGTGTACCAGTATTCACTGCTGGTCTTGCATCTGTTCCACTTTGGTTCTGCAGCTGAACTAGGGCTTGCACCAGATCAAGCACTGGCTTCTGCTGGTCCATTAAGGCTTTCATAGCAGTGTCCTGAGCCTGCTGTGCTAGCTCCTGCTGCCTGCTGAACTGGGCTGCCATCCACTGAGCTAGTTCCTTTGGATCCATCTTGAACCCTGTAAGAAAATACAAAGAAAAAACACAGTGCACCACCTTCCAAACAGGTGGTTTTTTTTTTTTTACACTCTTTTTTTTTTTTCCAATTACCCTGTGCTTACTCCCATCCACCACTAGACATGCCCAGGTACTTATTACCTTGTCTCAGTGATGAATCCAGCTCTGCACAGGGTTTTTTCCTCCTGGGACAGCCACTTCTCCTCCAAAGGGCAGTTGAGGGAAAATCTTTTTTTTTCCAGCTTTAAACTTGAACTGTAGTTGTAATCCTCAGCAAGTAAATCCCCTTTGTGCAAAAGCAATCCGAAAAACTACGCCATTTGTCAGACGGCTGCCTGGGTGAGAATCTTCACACTCTTGGCAAGTGCATATTTCTATATGATTTGCAAGGTATTGTGGGCAATGTAGTTCATTCACACCAGACACAGCTGCTGACAATAATTTAGTTGTGCTCTTGGGTAAAGCCAATAAGATATTTATTTATGGGGTTATTTCTCCCAACACAGATATGCTTGATAGCACATAAATTAGGTTACTTGCTTTCAGTGTTAACTTGGAAAAACAAAGTCAAAATCAGGAAAACAACAAATGAAAAGCCACAAAACAAGAAACAAACTGCTCTTTTCTGGTTAACTTCTGATTACTTTCCACATAGATACAAAAGTGATTCTCTCCTAGCTCACAAGCAATTAGGTAAAGCTTAATTGCTAGCAGTTACCAGCTGAAACCCCTTAGCTGGCTGGCCTTCCACTGTGTGGATCAAATCCTGCTTCAGGAGCTTTTCTGAGTAGATTAAAGAACAAATTTGTATTTTCTTGTGATGGTTGCTGTACTTTATAACAGAAAGTTACCAACGGAGTTTAGATAGAGAGCAGTCCATATAAACAGGATCCTCATCTGCTATTATTCCCCCTTGTTCAACAAGCATGGGTTCAATATCATGGATTGGCACAGATGAATCTCTCAATGGAGCATTTTCAGGAGAATACTTGTTTCCCTGCTGTCTTTCAAGGTTATAGCTAGGGCATAGATCAGTGTTCATACCTGAGCTTCCATTGCTGCTAGAGTTCCTCTCTATATAGCCTGGCCAGTATGTAGTCCAGTTCTTATGTCCAGCCTTCCAATCCAGATCCCTGGATACTGGATCTCTCTTTACATACCTTCTGGCACAGGTGTTAGAGTCCCTTCCACGTGCAGCCGTCTCCCTCACAGGTAGCCTCTGGTGATTCCTAGCTCTGCAGCACCATTCCTCTGGCTTTCCCCAGTCCAATGGTGTATGCTGGCCCTTGGAATACCTCCCAGTATACGTACTGCTTTGGACTCTTCTAGACCTCTCAAAGGCTTTCCTCCTCTTTCTTCCAGAGGGCTTCTTTCCCTCTCTGTCCGTCCGGTTTGGCTTCTGCTTCTGATGATCCTTCAGATGAAACTGAGGATAATTCTCTGGATATCCAAGGTAATCATGAAGATGGTCATCTGTAGAATAAACTCTACTCTTATTCTGCTTGGATGAGTGCTCCTCCCTAACACAGCGCAGCTGTGCTGAATCAGGCCCTGCCCTTTGAGATGAGTGCTTAGGGATTACCTCATAGCCCTCCTGATTGAACACACCTTTCCCCACTTCAGCTCCTCTAATGGCTGTTGGAAACCTGGTGCATTCTGGGACTGGTAGTCTTTTATGGGAAAATTCTGTTTTCTTATTTCTACCAGAACTGACAGGTTGCTTGTTCAGAGTCACTTCACCTTTTCTATAGCTCCTTCCTGAGCTATGATAAGCTTCCTTATCACACTCTCTACTGGTGCTGTGCTGCTTCTGCACTCCCCTACTTCAATGCTCAGTTCTTGTTTTTGCTACCAGTTCTTTTTCTTTTTATTAGAAAAGGTTCAGAGAAGAGCCACCAAAATGGTAAAGGGGATGGAAGGATACTCCTATGAAGAAAGTCTTAAAAGGTTAGGGCTCTTTAACCTGGAAAAGAGACGGCTGAGGGGAGATATGATAGAAGTCTATAAATTAATGAATGGAATGGAACGGGTAGACGTAGATCGATTGTTTACGTTATCAGAATATAGAAAGACTAGGGGACATGCAATGAAGCTACAGGGTAAACTATTTAAAACTAATAAAAGAAAATATTTCTTCACTCAACGTATAATCAAACTCTGGAATTTGTTACCAGAGGATGTAGTAAAGGCTGTTAGTGTAGCTGGGTTTAAAAAAGGTTTGGACAAGTTCCTGGAGGAAAGGTCCATAAACCATTATTAAGAAGGGACCCAGGATATCAATGCTTGACCCAGTACAAGCATTGCGGAACCTGTGTCTTTTGGGGAAACTGCTAGGTACGTATGACCTAGATTGGCCACTGTTGGAAACAGGATACTGGGCTTGATGGACCTTGGTCTGACCCAGTATGGCATATCTTATGTTCTCAGCTTGCAATAGTCTCCTCACACTTTACCCCATTCCTCTTACATTTCTACCCTTTCTCAGCAACTCCATTCACCCCTATCAAGAAACCCACTTATTCCACTGACAGACCAGACCCTGTGCAGAAAATCAGCACACCTTTCCTTTGACTAGTGCAGCCTTTCCATTGGCTGGAACTTACCACTTATTCTGCACAGTGAGGGGGAGCAATGGCGAGCTGTACAGCTAAACTCTAAAACATACCCAGACAATTTAGACATCATTCTGTCTAAGATAGCTACTTTACAAAGTTGTAGAATCCTAAAAATAATTTAGATGGGTGGCAATTCTAAACTCCTGAGTCCTCAGCACATCTGACAAATCTGGCTCTGCTTCCTCCCAAGGGCCCAAGCAACCATTATTTAAACAAAGCCAGCCAATAGGCTGCAACAGACACAGCCAGCCAATAGGGAGCAGGGGGAGCAGTAACTAGGATACAGAAAACTTCCTTTTCCCTTGTCCTGCACCTCTGAAGTATGGTCATTTTTTTTGCTACAGATATACAGACCTACCGGAGAAAATATTGGAGATGCTCAAGCACCCACAGCACCCATAGAGCTTGTGCCTATGATCCTGGGGTCAACATCAGTATCAGTATCATAGTCAATGGTTAGATGATTTTATTGATTCTGTCATATGTGTAGGCTCTTAGCTTAAGGTGTGTGCTTCTATTTCATCTTTAGGCTTTATTTTCATTTTAAAATGCCGAAAAAAAGTGTTTTTTAAATTATCAACTACAAAATGAATACCCGTTCATTAAGAAACATTCCGGTGATAGCACAGTGTTTTGTAACAAATGCCGGTCTTCTTTTTCAATCACACATGCAGAAAAGGGTGACATGGTTTAGCACCTAAGGACGGACAAGCACAAGACGGCAGATGTTAAGTTCTTCTTCAAGTAAAACTGTGACTTATTTTTTTAAAAGTCAAACTTTTGATGAAAAAACTCAGTCATGGGCTATAACTGAGGGTATATGGGATTATCAATGTGTTATCCACAACCATTCTTTTCAATCATCAGACTGTACTTCAGTCGTTGAAAAAATATTTTAATGAAAAATACTCTTGTGCGCAAACCAGAATGGAAGCTATCGCCTGTAATGTTTTCAAACCTGACTCTATTGATTCCCTCAAGAGAGACCTTTCTGAGACAAGTTTTTAACAGTTTTTTTTTGATTGCTCAAACCATGGAAGCAATAAAGTGTGCCCTATTTTTAGTAACTTCCCGAGAAAGGAGTTCAGGTAAACATTCTTGATGTCCATGGAACTGGGAGCTCCAACGTAGCGAGTTCAAGGGCCTGTATCAGAGCTAATACACTTGGCTGTAGGCAGGATGCTGAAGCCTGCACTGCTGGAGCTGTCAATACTGTCTGTACCAAGGGTGCAAGGAGTGCAGCCAAACTCCTCTCGAGAGCCAGCATGCGCTGGCCCAGGGAGATGGCTAATGTCTGGGTGGAATTACCAACGGGGCTTTTGAGCCAGAGCATGGAACTGGTAGCTCCCCAGAGGTCGATTCCTTGGGAGCATCCCAGAAAACCTCTTGTACTTTGGAGAAGAGGTCCTCCCACCAGGGCTGCTTGGCTGGCCGGTCTGCATCAGAAGCACCCCTAGGGAAGTCTCGATGCTTATGCTGGGATTTTCCTCTAGTCTCGGAATCAGTCTTCGATGCCGATGACTTAATAGAAATCTGAGACATACTTTTATGTTTGCACTTGGAAGAAACCTGAGACCCATGAGAAGAGGTCGATGTCCTCAATGATGTGGAAGCCACTGAAATTGAGTCCAGAGTGAACAGCGATCCATACTGTCTTGTCTCTGTTCTTTAGGCCTCTCTTTGTCGTTTGTTGAGACAAGGGACAAGAATTTGGTAAATGGTCAAGGCCCAAACATTTTAGACACCAGTCAAGTTTATCTGTGACAGATAAAGTATCTGCATATTTGGTACATTTCTTAAAATCACTGGTTGGTTTTTCCATCTTTAAAAGTGTTCTTCAGAACTGAAGAGGATATGGAGGCCTGAAGGCCTAGTTAGTGGTGAAATATGAAGAAAAAGAAAAGAAATAGAAAAAATTTTTAAACTAAAAAGAAAAATGTAATCAGGACTGGTGTCGGATTTGTTGGAACCAGCATCGACGGAAAGGTAGAGCACAGTATTTCACCAAAAAAGAGACGTCTTTTGGCAGTGACAGGATTGAACAACATGTTGGCTCCACAAAAAATGAAGAGCTGAGGAGAGGAGTTGGAAAGGTAGACATGTAGGCGCAGTGGAATGCTCCCAAAGGCTTTCCAAATGGATGCTGGGGAGCATTCCCGCACGGGCTCCGTCAGTGCCCATGTCACCCAAATGTGAAGACTGCATTCCTATTTGTTCCTGGAGATTAAATGATACTGTGCTGTTTGAGTTCTCTTGTCTAAAGTCATTTGTTTCTGAAGAAAAAGTTCAAGAATGGAAAAACCAGACACCAAGGTTGACGAAAAATGGAAGGAAGTGTTTGGACACCTCAAAGTAATGAGCTACCATATAAAAATGTATGCAAACTGGCTGAATTCTTTTTATGTTTTCCAGGTTCCAATGCTCCATCTGAAAGGTGCTTTTCAATCATGAACAAAGTGTGGTCTACAGAAAAAAAAAACATCTGCATGTAGAGGCCCTCAAATGTCTAATGACTGTAAAGTACAATTTTGAGTTGAGTTGCCCAGAATTTTTTAATTATTTTAGTGGAAATGTTGCTATTTTGAAGAAAATTCACTCTGTAGAGAAGTACAAGTAAGCCTGATTGGCACATTTGTAAGTAAAGTTATAAACCTAGCCTACTGATTATAATTTTAGGTTAAAATTAAAATTGTAATTAAAAAAAACATATTTTTTATTTTCCTTAACTTTGAACCCCTGGGCTTGATTGAGTGTCCCGTATCTAGACTTAGAAAAGATGGTCAGATTAACTTTTGGGACGTCTGCTGATAGGAATGGGAGCCAAAACCCTGCTTAGTTTGGGCTGAGCAGGAGGCAGGAGTAGACAGTATCTTTGCTATTTGAGTAATAGGTTCTCCTTTGACCTTTGCCAGAATACCACCTGGATCAAAAGCAATCTCCTTTTGATAAGTTTACATTCTTATGTAAACTTATGAATCCTAACTTCCTTATTTCATGCTTAACACCCACCAAGTGTGTTTTAACCATTCCCTTAATGATCTGCCCCAGTCCCTTGTTTGTTCTGTTTGTCTGCCTTGTATAGATTTTAAGCTCTGTGGAAGAGGAACTCTCTCTTGTATGTATGTGTGCAGTGCTGCGTATGCTCATTAGCGCTATACCAGTCATTCCAAATCCAGTCCTTGGGAATTAGCCAGTCAGGTTTTCAGGATAACCAAAATGAATATACATGCACTGTCTCTATTATAGGCAAACCCATATGCTATACAAATGATAAACAATAGTAGTCTGTAATAGATATTGTTGTGTTGTACTGGGTGCATCTTTTAAACCCACTGGAGTGTGTTTGGGACATGTCATCTGGAAAAGTATCTGCAACAGAATCAAATGACTCAATGGTGAAAAAATACACCCGAGGCCTAAATAAGGCCCAAGCAGCAAAAATAAGGAAACATAAAATGGCCAAAAATCTAACAAAAGGAACTAAAAGAGATAGAAAGCTTATGCAGCAGTGGTAGGAGAAGGAAAATATTGCAAAATAATACGGCAAAAGAAATCGCTAAGGGAACAGGATGAAAAGTCTTCAGCACAGGCATACACATCCAATGAGGTAACCCTGGGTGGCAGCAGCAGCAGGAGGAAAGTGGTGCGCACGAATGCAGGACTGACTCCAAAAGCTTCCAGAAGAAGATGCTAACAGAATCCTGCGCTAGACTCCACTGATGACATCACCCATATGTGAAGACATTATCCTGCTTGTCCAAGACAAATATAAAAGGCCCACGGTGTGTAATAAAAATAAAAAGTGGGTTACTCGAAAGCATTCAAAGTAGGAAGAGATAAACATCAGGGATTTCCCGTCTTCTCTCTTATTTTCGCATTGGTTATGGAACTACTGGTTCAAAGGATAAGAGACAATCATCAGATGAAGGGGATGTGTGCCTGCCAGGGAGCACACAGTTTTTCTCTTTGCAAATAATGCCCTCCTTGTCTTGCCCTGGCTTCTGCCCCTTCTGATGCACGATGCAGACTTCCTTTGGCCTTGGAGGCAGAAGTGGCTGGTTCGTCTACTTCGCTTAATGGTAGCATCAGCCCTGTGTGCTGGAGGTTATATTTTAGCCTGCAGGTAACAGAAATTGATACAGTCTGATACAGCACAGTTACTTACCTGTAACAGGTGATCTCTGGGAACAGCAGGAATTAGTCCTCACATATGGGTACGTCGGTACCGACGGAGCCTGCGTGGGAAAGCTCCCCAGCTTCCCAGAAGAAAGCTTTTGGGAGCCTCCCACAGCGCATGCGCGCTGCCTTCCCGCCTTTCTGACCAACTCTCCTCAGTTCAAGTTTAAAGCTGAGACAATAGAGAGAGAGTAAAGGAAAGACAAAGAGAGAGAAAGATACAACTCCTAGGGGAGGTGGGTGGGTTGTGAGGACTAATTCCTGCTGTTCCCAGAGATCACCTGTTACAGGTAAGTAACTGTGCTATCTCCAGGAACAAGCAGGAATAAGTCCTCACATATGAGAACTCCCTAGCTAAGATGCCTGGGAGATCCCCAAGGGTATGAGACCCTGAAAGGTTCCTCGTCTTCCTATGGATCTCAGGCATCCATTGAGGGAAGGAGGGCAGGAGTTGTTCAAGAATGGAACAGGTGTCTGAGGACAGCCTGACCAAACAAGGCATCCCGGCGGGAGTCCTTGTCCAAACAGTAATGGGCTGTAAAGGTATGAACTGAGGCCCAGGTGGCTGATCGACAGATCTGATCGATGGACACAGAATGAAGATGAGCCATAGAGGTGGCCATGGCCCTCACATTGTGAGCTGTGACATGGCCTTCCAGAGAAAGGTTCTTACTCTGGTAAGCAAAAGAGATACACTGAGCAATCCAATTGGACAGTGTTCTTTTAGAGACTGGAAGTCCTAGATGAGAAGGATCAAAAGCAACAAAAAACTGGGAAGACTTTCTATGTTGCTGTGTCCTGTGTAAGTAAAAAGCAAGAGCTCTCTTACAATCTATAGTATGAAGGTTCCTCTCTGCAGTGGATGCATGAGGAGCTGGAAAAAAGACAGGTAAATATACCTCTTGATTAAGATGAAAAGGTGAGACCACTTTAGGCATAAAGTGAGGATTTCTCCTAAGGTCTACCTTATCATGATGGAACCTTGTATAAGGTGGATTAGCCACTAAGGCCTGCAGCTCACTAATGCGGCGAGCAGAAGTGATTGCAATAAGGAAAATAACCTTCCAGGAAAGAAATTTCAAGGAGGTAGTGGCTAAGGGTTCAAAAGGTGGCTTCATAAGCTGACCAAGAACCAAGTTCAAGTCCCATGCCACCGAAGGAGGTCGAATGGGAGGTTTAGTTAAGGTTAGGCCTCTCATGAATCTTGCAATAAGAGGATGAGAGGAAACAGGTTGTCCATTGATAGGCTTAAGGGATGCTGCAATAGCACTTAAATGGACCCTTACTGAATTCGTCTTAAGGCCTGCATTGGAGAGATGCAGGAGATATTCTAAGAGAGAATTCAGAGGAAGTGCTAGAGGGTCAAGACCCTTTTGAGCACCCCAAATGGAAAATCTCTTCCATTTAAAAGCATAGGAACGCCTAGTGGAAGGTTTCCTGGAAGCATGAAGGATATCCTGCACTTGTTGCAAAAGATTGAAGTTTTGAAGGTCTAGGCCTTCAGTAACCAAGCTCTGAGGTGAAGGGACTTGGGGTTTGGATGCCACAAAGTCCCCTCCTCCTGAGACAGAAGGTCTGGAGCAGCTCCCAAGTCCAGAGAGGGGGCTTGGGAGAGATGCAGAAGTAGAGGGTACCACACTTGGCGTGGCCAGCGTGAAGCTATGAGGATCATAGATCCTTGATCCCTCTGAAGTTTGACCAGAGTCTTGGGGATCAAAGGAATGGGTGGAAAGGCATACAGGAAGTCCTGACCCCAGTGAAGGAGGAAGGCATCCTTGGCCTGAACTCCCTGACACGGAATTCTGGAACAGAACCGGGGAAGTTTGGCATTCCACGGACTTGCAAATAGGTCTATGTCCGGGGTACCCCATTCCTGAAAGATTCTGAGTACCTGATCCATGTGCAGGGACCATTCGTGTGGAAGCAGAACTCGACTGAGTCTGTCCGCCCAAGAGTTTTGAATTCCTGGGAGGTATACTGCCAGGAGATGGATTTGATGCTCTCTGGCGAAGGCCCATAATCTGAGAGCTTCGTTGCAAAGCGACAGAGAGCCAGTTCCTCCTTGTTTGTTTATGTAAAACATGGCTACCTGATTGTCCGTTTGAATGAGGACTGTCTGGTAGCTGAGGAGGGTATGAAAGACCTTGAGAGCTAAGAACACTGCTCAAAGCTCCAAGTGATTGATATGAAGAGAGGTCTCCTGTGGAGACCAAGTGCCTTGGGTGGAGAAGTCCTGCAGATGAGCTCCCCAACCTGTTTGGGAGGCATCTGTTGTGAGGATTGCTTGGGGCAACAAAGGTTGGAAGGGGGACCCCAGCAACAGATTTTGAGTGGACATCCACCATTGGAGAGACCAAAGGAGACGTTTGGAGTTTGCTATTTGGTCTGAGAGAGCTCCTGAGGCTTGAGTCCACTGGGTGGACAAAGTCCATTGAGCTGCTCTCATGTCTAGGCGAGCATAGGGAACCACATGTACTGTGGAAGCCATGTGGCCTAGCAGTTGTAGCATCTCCCTGGCAGTTAAGTGGCTCTTTGACTGAATCTGGGAGGCTAGCTGCACTAGACGTTGGCAACAGGCCTGAGGAAGGTAGGCCCTTGCAATGGTGGTATCCAACCAGGCCCCTATGAATTCCAGGGACTGAGTAGGAATGAGTTGGGACTGGGAGGTTTACCACCAGTCCCAGATATTGCAGAATGCGCCTTGTGCGGTCCAGGGAAATCTGGGCTTCTGACTGAGATGGAGCTCTGATGAGCCAGTCGTCCAGATATGGGAAGACAAAGACTCCCAGAGTGCGCAGAAATGCAGCAACTATTGCCATGCATTTGGTGAACACCCTTGGAGCAGAGGCCAGACCGAAAGGAAGGACTCTGTATTGGTAATGTTTTCCCTGGAACAGGAAACGTAGGAATTTTCTGTGGGATGGGTGGATGAGTATATGGGTGTACGCATCTTTGAGATCTAGAGAACAAAGCCAATCCTGACTCTGTAGGTATGGAAGGAGAGTGCCTAAAGAGAGCATCTTGAACTTCTCCTTGTACAGAAATTTGTTCAATTCTCGGAGATCTAGAATAGGTCTGTATCCCCTTGTTTTCTTTGGGATGAGAAAGTAGGAGGAGTAAAAACCTGACCCCTGTTGAAGAAGAGGAACTTCTTCTATGGCCCTCTGGGCCAGAAGGGAGGTTACCTCCTGATCCAGAAGGTCGAGGAGAAATGTGGGAGAATTAAAATGTCTCACCATGGTGTAGGGAGGAAGGTCTGAGAAATGATGTTTCTAGCCCTCTCTGATGATGGAGAGGGTCCACTGCTCTGATGTGATTTGCTCCCATCTGGGAGCAAAATGAGCCAACTTCCTGGAATGGTGTGAGGTTCTGGCTGTTGTAGAGCCAGAAAGGTTAAGTTCTCTAGCAGTAAGTCAAAACCCCTGAGGGGCTTGGGACTGCTGGGTTGCAGCAGCCCCTGCAGGTTTAGGCCTAGCCTGTTTGGGTTGCTGACGCTTAGTAGCAAAGCGACCTGCAGAAGACTGTTGACCAGAAGTGGAAGGAAATCTGCCCTTCTTGTAAAAAGACTTTTTAAAAGACTTTTTCTTGGCTGGAGTGGAGGTAGACTTAGAAAGTCTATCAAGAGCAGCATTTTCTGCATCCATTTGAGTGGCTTTAATCTGCCACTCCTTGCCAAATAGATTTTCACCTGTACAGGGTAGATTTCCTAAACCATCTTGAACCCAGGGTTCTAGATCAGAAGCCTGGAGCCAAGCAATTCTACGAGCAGCTATAGCAATGCCTGAGGCTCTGCTGGCAACCTCAAAGGAATCAAAGGCTGCTCTGTTGGAAAACTTTGAGATGTCTTGCGTATGCTTAAGCCAAAGAAGGAATTCCTCTCTTTTATCCTCTGGAATAAAAGGGAGAAAGTTGTGCAGCTTTTCTGCAACCTCCTTCAGAAACATACCCATATAAAGGCTGTATGAATTGATTCTGGCAGTAAGCATGCTAGCTTGGAAGATCTTTCTACCAAAAGCATTCAAGGTCCTGCATTCTCTTCCTGGAGGTGTAGAAGAATGTCTTTTGGTACTCTTTATTCTCTTCATAGCTGACTGCACCACAATAGAATGGTGAGGAAGCTGAGTTTTTTGAAAACCAGGAGAAGGAGGGACACGGTACATAGTGTCCAATCTACGAGAATGAGGAGAAAGGATGAGAGGAGTTTCCCACAATTCAAGCAAATGTTCTTGGAGAATTTCATGAATTGGCAAGGTGACTGCCTCTCTGGGAAACTTAGAGTATCCCAAAATGTCTAATTTTTTTGCTCTAGGTTCTTTTTCAGAGGTTACTGAAATAGAGAGTCCTTTAGCTACTTCCATGATGAAGTCTTGAAAGGACAAATCCTCTGGAGGAGACATTCTCCTCTTTGGAGAAGAGGGCTCCTCAGGAAGAGCAAGAGATACTTCGGGAGAGTCACCCGATGAATCGGAATCATCAGAAGACTGGAAGTATCGTCTGTTGGCTTCCAGGGATCGATACGCGTATCGACCGGTATCGACATCGGGCGTACCCAGAACCGGATCGGTATCGGGAAAAGCCCCGGAACCGGGAACCGGAACCGGTATCCTGGTCGACGTGGATGCCCTGGGTACCGGTATCGATTGTGGTACTGGAACCGAGGTCGGTACCGCTTGCTGCGGTACCGTGGGCGTCGCAGCCTTAATGAAAGCCATTATGGCCTGCTACATGGATTGAACTGTATGATCCATGGACGCCACGACTGCCTGGATGTCGGTACCGGAAGAGTGTGCCGGTACCCCAGAGCAGTCTAACAGGTGATCGGTCGAGGCCATGCCATCGATGTCAACCTGTAACCCCATAGGAGTTGCTTTGGAAGCCGGAGCTTCCCGCCGGGGTTGTTTGGCTGGGGCAGGGTCCTCAGGGTCAAGCCCGGAGGCATCTCGATACTTAGAGGGAGATTTGCCCTTTGAGGACCTGCCAGAGGAATGTTTGGTTACCTGAGATCCATCAGGAGAGGAAGACCTGGAAGATGTTGATGCTGGAGTATCTGTGGAAAACAGCATATGAAACTTGGCTGCTCGGTTCTGTAAGCCACGTTTAGACATCAGGGAACAGGACTGGCAATCCGGAATGGAGTGGTCAGGCCCCAAACATTTAAGACACCATTCATGTGTGTCGGTAACTGAGATGGTACCGCTACACTTGGTGCATTTTTTAAAACCAGAAGCTGGTTTTTCCATGAGGGAAAATTGTTCTCTAGGCCTGGGGCCTAAAGAGAGAAAATTTCACCAAGTAGTGAAAAGAAAATAATTTGTTTTTTTTTTTAAAAAAAAAAGAAAAAAGACCGGCGGTACCGGTCCGGTAGCAGGGAAGGCAGACACGCGGCCAAAGAAACAAATTAAAATAAGAACTTATTCAGCGGTGACAGGAACACGACCTGCTGGCTCTGCGGAAAAGAAGAACTGAGGAGAGTTGGTCAGAAAGGCGGGAAGGCAGCGCACATGCGCTGTGGGAGGCTCCCAAAAGCTTTCTTCTGGGAAGCTGGGGAGCTTTCCCGCGCAGGCTCCGTCGGTACCGACGTACCCATATGTGAGGACTTATTCCTGCTTGTTCCTGGAGATCCAATGTGACAAAGTCCTTTATAAGGCTGGTTTTCCTTGGTTATTTGGGTTGTAAATAATAAAGTGCTGAGATGTTTTCCTTATGTCCTTCATTGCCTGTAGCTGGTAGAGAAGTGCACTCTACAGTATATAAGAACATAAGATATGCCATACTGGGTCAGACCAAGGTCCATCAAGCCCAGTATCCTGTTTCCAACAGTGGCCAATCTAGGTCATACGTACTAGCAGTTTCCCCAAAAGACACAGGTTCTGCAATGCTTGTACTAGGTCAAGCATTGATATCCTGGGTCCCTTCTTAATAATGGTTTATGGACCTTTCCTCCAGGAACTTGTCCAAACCTTTTTTAAACCCAGCTACACTAACAGCCTTTATTACATCCTCCGGTAACAAATTCCAGAGTTTACAGTCCAGAGAACTGAAGTATTTTTCTGCAGCACTGGACTCTGCATTGGAAAAAAAGATTGGCAAGATAATAAATTGGTTCATGTGGAATTCTGAGACAACTTTCAGAAGAAACTTGGGATGTGTACAAAGGACAATTCTATTATAGTAGAACTGGATGAAAGGAGGACAATGGTTGAGAGCTTGGAGCTTGCTGATTCTCCTTGCCAAGTTATGGCTATTAAGAAGATTGTTTTCAGGTGAGATGTTTCAAGGATGCAAGGCTCAGTGGCTAAGACAGACTTTCCATGGGCTGGGCTAGAATAACGTTGAGGTTCCAACTCAGAACAGGTAGCTTTAGCTGTGGTTGTGTGCTTATGAGGTCTCTCATTCATGGTATGCAGCTATGGCTGCAAAGTGGAGTCAAACCGAATAAGTCTTTAGGCCAATTTCCAATAGGCGAAACAAGTATGAGAGAACTTGAGATGTGTGTTTCAGCTCAATGAGCAAAGCACATCCATTTTAATTGATAAGATCTGCATGTTGATGGACATCTGGCATCCATAATGATTTCTTTCACAACTCAGAAGACAGGAAGATTGTCTAGCAATTGATATTTAATTTCCATGCTGTCAGGAAAAGGCTTTTGAGGTTTGGCTGTATGAAATCCCCATTCTGCTTGAGATGTGATGGATGGTAACCCAGGGGTACTGGTGGTGGTACAGCCACTAGGACAAGAAGCTTTGGAAACCAAATCTGTCTGGATCAAAGTGGGGCGGTAAGAATCACATCTGCAAGTCTTCTACAAGACCCTTGGAATGAGGAAGAAAGGCAGGAATGCATACAGCAGGCCTGTCGATCATATGATAGCGAATGAGTTGTGGACGAGTTACTACAGTCTGGGTCAAATGGAGCAGAAGTGAATGCACATTTTGTTTTTCTCTGTTGCAAAGAGATCCACTTCTGGGCTTCCCCATGCGTTGAAGAGATTTAGGCCAACTTTCCGGTTGAGAGAGCACTAGTTTGCAACTGAGGGATTCCAGAAGTTGATTCTGCATCTGGGAAGATAGATTGCCTTAAGCAAGATTTGAAGGGAGCAGGTGAGATACCAAATTTTCTGCACTTCCAGGCAAAGAGCCAGGAAGCCTGAGACAATTTGCTTGTTAATATAAAAAATGGCCACCTGGTTGTCTGCCCTTATTACCACCTTTTTGAAGTCTAGATTTGAAGGTCTTTATGGCACTGAACACAAAAGACTGATGTGCAGAGTCCTTTCAAATTGGCTCCAAGGTCCTTGTGTGCTCAGATGGTGAAGATGTGGATGCATCCATTATGAGGACCAGAGCTGGTGGCGGGGTATGAAAGTGTCAGATTGACGCTGTAATAAGCACCTTAGTGGTCAGCGGCTGGATGCATTGTATCCAGTGTTTCTTGAGGTGCCACTAAAGAGTGAAACCTGACCAGAGATGGGACATGTATTGCAGCTACCATATGTCCTAGGAGCCTGAGGTCAGACTGGACTGCTGAAAACAGTCTGGCTGAGATAAGGACAGAGATGAATAAGCGTGGAAGCCCTGTCTTTGGGCAGGTACGTCTTTGCAAGTCTCATGCTGAATTGTGCACTAATAAATTGAATTTGTGATGGCTCCAAAATGGATTTTTTCTGGTTGATCAAGAAGCCTCCCAGTGGAGGTGGTAGAGATGAGGACAGTGTCTGAATTCAAAAAAGCATGGGACAAACACAAAGGATCTCTAAAGAAAAAAAGGGGATGGTTGATATGGAAGGGCAGACTATATAGGCATGTGGTCTTTTTCTGTCATACTATTTCTATGTTTCTAACCCAACCTATTTAAGAGACAAATGGTCTCCCAGACAGAAATCTTCATTCCTTCTCTTGTGGTAGCAAACACAAGCCAGTTGTTTAGATAGGGAGAAATGAAATGACCCTGTATGTGGAGGTGAGCTGCAACAAATTCTAGGCATTTTGTGAACATCCTAGATCAATGGTTCTCAACCCAGTCCTCAGGACCACCTAGGCCAGTCAGGTTTTCAGTATTCCCACAATGAATATGCATGAGATAGAGTTGCATATAATGAAGGCAATACATGTATACTCAAGTAGCCTAAGGCCATTTGGATTTCTTACTATCTCCTACCCCTGTGGCTCCCACCAATCCATTCCTCTCTTTGACTGTCTCACGGGCTATAAACTTGACGCCTCCCTTGCTTTTCAATCTCATATCTCCTCAATTCTCCAGACTTCTAACTTTTTTCTATGGAAGATTCCCCCTGTTAAACATTATCTAGACACCAATCATCTTAAAATGGTTGTTTTTGCTCTCATCTTGATCAGATTGGATTATTGTAATTCACTTTATTACAGATTGCCTCAATCCTCTCTGAAATATTTTCTAGGATGTTCAGAATTCTGCAGCTAGACTCAAAACAAATAAAAGGGAAGTTTGATCATATTACCCCTGCACTCCAAGCTCTCCACTGGCTCCTTCTTTACTACTATCTTCAGTATAAGATCAGCATCATCATACGTAAATTAAGGTCTGCATACTAACTTATTTTGAACAAATTCATTTTATTTATTTATTTAAAGTTTTTATATACCGCCTTTCTACAATTCAAGGCGGTTTACATAGAACTCAACATAACAGTGTAGTTACAATTGTTGTACATAGAACAATAATTTGTAATAGAAAATGTATCTATAGTTAACAAGTAACAGTATATTGCCAGAAAGGCAACTATGTACATTTTGAAAGAATAAGGGGGAAGGGTAAGGGGGTAAAAAAAGAGGGGGGGCAGGAGTGCATATCAAGCCTTATCAGCACTTTTATTCAACCTCTACATCCAGCCAATATGCGACATCATGAAAGAACACAATATACAATACACAATCTATGCCGATGACATCATGATATACACACCTATCACAATCGACAACCCGGACTTCTCCAAATTAACAAACTGTCTCATAAACATGACCAGCTGGTTTCAAAACAACAACCTCACCATAAACTATAGCAAGACTGAGGCACTAATCATCACTCGAAACACTGACTTCGTCCCTCCACCCAACATCAAGATAAAAGACACAACCATACCCATAAAACCGGAAGTAAAGTACCTCAGAGTAACCCTGGACAAGGAACTGAATCTACAATCACACATAAGCAGAACCACCAAAAGCGCATACCACAGAATGAGACTCATCCGATGCCTTAAGCCCCTCCTCACCCCAGAGCACTTCCGTACAGTCTGCCAGGCACTAATAACCCCACTACTAGACTTCTGCAACCCAATCTACCTTGGTCTATCAAAACAAACACTCAAACCGCTGCAATTGGCACAAAGCACAGCGGCCCGCATAATATCTGGCACAACAAGACATGAACACATCACATCCATAATGAAAGATCTACACTGGCTCCCAATCAGCTCATGCATCAAATATAAGACAGTCATAAACATCTTCAAGATCAAACAACAGTCATCAGCCCTCAATCTACAAACACTCATACAACCTGACAGAAGCACACGACCAAGGAGGAGAGGCACTTCCAATCGTGTTAACACCCCAAAAGACCTCACCAAGGTCCGCAAGGACACCACGGAACGAGCCCTTTCCCTGGCTGCACCAGCAATTTGGGACACCCTCCCAGGTGAACTAAGACTAACAGACCTCAAAGACTTTCGGAAGCAACTAAAGACAACACTATTCATTGAACACTATGGACACGTCACATGATCCACTCACCAAGCAAGGACAAAAGACCACCCCCCTCCCCTGATCCTTGTACATAAGAATGCATAATAGCGCATGATGTAAATAGCTCAAGAATCCAATACACACCCTCACAAACACACAATATGTATCACTGCATGAACACACTTGAACCACTCTTATGATTGTTTGCTGTGGAGACTGCCTTGATTGAAGGAGAAGGCGGTATACAAATACTTTTAAATAAATAAATGAGGAGAATTTAAAGGAGTGGATTAAGTGGGAGAGTGAAGCAAATTACATTGGATCTGGGTTGTCATGGGGGATGGAGCCAAAATATTCTTGGAAAAGGAGTGTTTTTAGTTTTTTCGAACTCTGTATGGTCAGAGCAACTTCGTAGGTCAGGTGGCAAGGCATTCCATTCTGAGGGGACGTAGAGGGAGAAAACCTGATTACAAGTAGCTTGTTTGCTCCGTAGTTTTTGTGAAGGGATGTGGAGTAGGTTAGCAGAGTTTGTCCTATGAGATCTGGAGCTAGTAGCCTAGAAGAGGACGGGGCAGAGGCAGGGGGTTGACTCAAGGTGGATGATTTTGTGGGTTAGGGTGAGAGATTTAAATTTTATCCTAGACAGGATGGGGAGCCAGTGTAGGTGTCGGAGTATAGGGGTGATGTGAGATCTTCTGGAAGTCTTGAAGATTAGACACGCAATTATGTTTTGGGCCAATTGAAGTGGATAGGTGCTCTGTTTTGGAAGACCGCGATATATAAGGTTGCAGTAATCAAGGGTGGGGTAGTTAGGGCTTGGCAAATGGTCCAGAAAGAATCTGGGTTTAAAAGTGGGCGGAGGCTTCTAAGGGTTCTAATTCTGGAGTATATGGAGAGGGTTGTTCTTTTTATTTGTTCCTTGATAGTGAGGTTCTGATCAATTATAATGCCAAGATATTTAACTTCTGTTTTAACAGAAATAGGGTAATCGTCAAGAACAACTGATTTAGGGGGAGTATAGGATGGGTCAGTGAATAGATGGAGGGTTTCTGTCTTGGGTTAATGAACAGATTATGTTGCTAGAGCCAGTTTCAGATTTCCTTGAAGCAATTGATGATATTAACGAAGTTTGGTTTTATTGTGTTAAATGGAATGAAAAACATGATGTCGTCTGCGTAGAGTTGATATTGGATTTTGTATTTTTGGAAGATTTTACTTATGGGTTGGAGAAAGATGTTGAAGAGGAGGGCGGAGAGACTAGAACCCTGGGGAACACCTTGAGATTGAATGAATGGCAGGGAGGATTATCACCAATTCTTACCTGTTGAATTCTGTGATCCAGGTATGAACGAAACCAGTTGAGAGTGATACCTCTGAGGCCTATGTCATGAAGTCTGTCAAGAAGCTGGTTATTAGGAAGGGAGTCAAATGCAGAGGATATATCTAGAAAGATTAGGAGACACTCTTGGGTAGGAGTTTGGATGTAAGGGATTACTGTATCTAAGAGGGAGGTAAGAAGGGTTTCAACACCATGGTTCTTTTTAAAACCATGCTGGAAAAGATCAAAGGGGGCATGATCATCAATGAAATTCTGAGGCTGTGTTTGGACAATCTTTTCAGTTATCTTTGCCAGGAGGGGGATACTTGGTATCGGTCTATATGATGTGGGGATAGTGCGGTCAAGTTTGGTTCCTTTTAGTATAGGTCATATAGAGGTCATCTTCAAGGGAGTTGGGCAGGATTCCAGTGCAGAGGGAGGATTGTATTATGTCACATATATATGGGCCAAGAGATTCCTTGGTGCTTTTTACCCATGAAACTGGACAGGGGTCTAATACTGAGGTAGAGGCATTGAAGTTTTTTATTGTGTCAGTAATGTTATCTAGGGATGGCAGATCAAACATTTCCCATGTTACAACTGGGGTGATATTGTGGGATGAGTGGTCAGTGTGTTGAGTTGTTATAGGTTGTATTGAGGGGAATTTAGAGCAGAGGTGAACAGCAATGGTTTGTGAGGATATTTTATCTTCGACCGCATGGTTGTTTGGTTCATTTAGGAGTGACTTAGCTATTGAAAATAACTCTCGGTGTTTATTTAAGGAGCACATGATGACGTTCTCATTGTATTCTCTTTTACATTTTAAAGTTTCAGCGCGGTAGGCCTAGAGTTTTTCGAAGTAAGAGGTGTAGGTAGAGGTGTCTCTAGAACGTCTTCAATTGCGTTCCAAACGTCTAAAGTCTTTCCTAAAGTCGTGTAGTGATTTGGAAAACCAGGGGGCTTGTTTGCGGTGGGAATGAAACTAACTAAAATAAATTTAAATCTCTATTAAAAACTTGCTTTTTTAACACTTGTGTTTGAGGCTCCTCCTGCCACAGCTTTAAAATAATGACTATTTATTTATTTATTTTATTTTATTTGTTGTGTTTTTCATACCGCCCTTTCCAGAGATCAGGGGTGGTTTACATAAAACTTAACATGTTACAAAGACTATTTGTAACTTTACATTATAACATTTAACCTTGAACATTATAACTTTGTACATTATAACATTTGGCCTTGCACGCTATAACTTTATACAATATAATATTTGTGCTTTCTTGTTCTTCCCTGGATTCCCTTCTCTTCCACTATTTTTTTCTTCTCTGTTTTTTCTTCTGTTTTGGTTATTATAACTTTCTTTTCATTGTATCTATTTTATATTGTGTAAACTGCTTTGAAGCATCCTTCGGGCCAAAAGGAGGTAAAGAATTGAATAAACTAAACTAAACACTCAGAGTGCAGACAAAAGGCAAAGGGCAGGATCTTGTAATTGTTCTGCAAAGTGAATCACAGAAATTTCCAATGATTTGGGTAGATAGGTATGTGGGTGTAAGCATCTTTCAGGTTTAGGGAGGCAAGCCAATCGTTTTGCTACAGAAGAGGCAATATTGTTGCAGGTGTGTTCATTCTCACTTTTTATATACAATTTGAACTTGCAAAAGTCCAGAATTGGCTTGAAATCTCCTGACCTTTTGGGAATAAGAAAGAATCCAGAGTAAAATCCTGGCCCTTCTGGTCCTGTGGGACTTCTCTAATTGCCTCATTTGACAGAAGTAGTATGATCTCTTCCAACAAAATGGTGAGGAGGGTACTCTTGTTGGTGGAGGGTCTTTGAAGTTTAATCTATAGCTTTGACTGATTATTGAGAGAACCCATCAGTCAGTGGTGATTTGATTCCATGCCTCCCTGAATTGAAGAATTCTTCTTCCCAATTGAGGGTAGTCAAAAAAGCATAGTTACTCAATTGTAATAGGTGTTCTCTGGGGACAGAAGGAACCAGTCCTAACATATGGGTGACGCTGGCGCTGAGAGAGCCCAAGCAGAAGCATCTCCCCAGCTTACCACGCATGCGGGTGCCATCTTGCCTCAGTCTAATGACATAGCTAAGACGGCAAAAATTAAAATATGGTAAAGAAGCAACTCAAAGGGGAGGAGGGAGGGTTGTGAGGCTGATTCCTAATGTCCCTGGAGAACACCAGATGAGTAGCTATGCTTTCTCCGGAAACAAGCAGGAAGTCAGTCCTCACATATGGACTCCTCAGCTACAGGCTATAGAGAACCTGTAAAAATGCCACGGTGACCTGCAAAGAGTGAACTGTAAGCTGCAGCAGTTGAGTCCCAAGTGAGAGACTGCTGCAAAACCCAAGTGTCCAGCAGGCCACCCAGACTCCAGTAGCCTGAACACAGAAGGGTCGGAGGGTAGGACTTGCCTACACCCCAAAGAGATTACGGAGTATGGCCTGGCCAAAGGTGCTGCCCATCGGGACTCTGCCAGGCAGTAGTGAGCTGCAGAGATATGGACCGAAGACCAGATGGCAGCCGGGCAGATTTACGTCACAGGTACAGAATGCAGATTTGCCATAGAAGTAGCCATGGCCCTGACGCAGTGTGCCATGATCCGCTGGTCTAATGAGATCCCAACTTGCTCATAGGTGAGGGCAATGCAGCCCACCACCCAAGTGGATAGAGTTTGCTTAGTCACTGGGAGCCCCAGTCAGCTTGGGTCATAGGAGGCAAAAGGCTGAGGCGCTTTGTGGTGGTCCTTTGTGGATAGAAGGACAGGGCTCTTTTACAATCCAAAGTATGGAGGACAGTCTCTGCCTTGCCAGCATGAGGCCTCAGAAAGAAGGTGGGGAGCACCACTTCCTGACTGAGGTGGAATGTGGATATCACCTTTGGCAGAAACTTGAGGTGTGTGCAGAGGACCACCCTGTTGTAGAACCTCATGTAGGAGGGCTCTGCCATCAGAGCTTGGAGCTCGCTGACCCTACAAGCTGATGTGACTGCCACAAAAAAGATGACCTTCCAGGAGATGTACCACAAGTGGCAGGTAGCCCAGGGGCTCAAACAGCGTCTTAGAAAGCTGTGAGAGCACCATGTTGAGATCCCATTTTGATGATGGAGGGCAGATGGGAGGGTTTGGATAGCATGAGGCCCCACAGGAACCAAGATACCAAGGGCTGAGCCGAGAAGGGTTTTCCCATAATGGAATGGTGGTGCACTCTGACTGAGTTGGACTTCAGTCCCACCTGTGACAGGTGGAGTAAGTATTGGAGCACCATCTGTACCAAGCAGGAGAACGGGTTCACCCGCCTCTTGGCACACCAGACCGGCACCACTTGAAGGCATACGCTGCCCTTGTGGAGGCCTTTCAGAAGGCCAGAAGGACTTCTTCCAAATCCTATGGGAGGTTGAAGAGAGCTAACGCTTCCCTTTCAGCAGCCAAACCATGAGTGATAGGGACCCTAGGTTGGGGTGCAGGAGAGAGACCTCCTCCTGTGAGAGCAGGTCTGGGGTGCAGCCCAGGGAAATTGCCAACTCCGCCACCAGAGAGAAGCAGTGGGAACCAAGGTTGCCTGGGCCACCAGGGGGCTATCAATTTCAGTGATGCCCTGTCACGCTGGGCTTTGAAGAGAGTCTTGGTGAATAGTGGTGTCAGTGGGAAGGTGTAGAGGAGGCCTTCCATCCACTGCATGAGGAATGCGTCCTCAGCCACTCAGGATGGGTGCAGTTGATGGGAGCAGAAGCGGGGCAATGGCGTGTTGTCCAGGCTGGCGAATAGGTCCACTAAGGGGACACCCCAGAGTTGAAGCAGCTGCGAGGCCACTCTGGGATCCAGGCGCCACTCATGCAGCTGACAGACTCTGCTCAGCTTGTCCGCCAGGGCATTGTCTTGGCCCAGGAGGCAGACCATCCTCAGCAGCATCTCGTTGCATGATGCATATGCGCAGAGGCTACCGCTTCTCGACAGAGGGAGTATGACCTCGTGCCCCCCTGCTTGCTGACACAGAACATTGCAACTTGGTTGTCGGTTTGGACCAGCACTGACTGGTGATGCAGCCGGTGACAGAATGCCCATAGAGCCAGAAATATCGCCCAGAGCTCTAGAAGGTCGATCTGAAGCTGGCATCCCATCTGGGACCAGCTGCCTTGTGTGTGGAAGTCTCTGCAGTGAGCTCCCCAATGCATCAGGGAGGCATCCTGTGATAAGGAAGCTTATCATAGCTCAGGAAGGAGCTATAGAAAAGGTGAAGTGAACTAGGAGAGAATCACTTCTGTATCTATGTGGGAAGTAATCAGAAGTTAACCTGAAAAGAACAGTTTGTTTCTTGCTTTGTAGCTTTTCATTTGTTGTTTTCCTGATTTTGACTTTGTTTTTCCAAGTTAACACTGAAAGCAAGTTACCTAATTTATGTGCTACCAAGCATATCTCTGTTGGGAGAAATAACCCCATAAATAAATATCTTATTGGCTTTACCCAAGAGCACAACTAAATTATTGTCAGCAGCTGTGTCTGGTGTGAATGAACTACATTGCCCACAATACCTTGCAAATCATATAGATATATGCACTTGCCAAGACTGTGAAAATTCTCACCCAGGCAGCCGTCTGACAAATGGCGTAGTTTTTTGGATTGCTTTTGCACAAAGGGGATTTACTTGCTGAGGATTACAACTAAAGTTCAAGTTTAAAGCTGGAAAAAAAGATTTTCCCTCAACTGCACTTTGGAGGAGAAGTGGATGTCCCAGGAGGAAAAGACCCTGTGCAGAGCTGGATTCATCACTGAGACAAGGTAATAAGTACCTGGGCATGTCTAGTGGTGGATGGGAGTAAGCACAGGGGTAATTGAAAAAAAAAAAAGAGTGTAGAAAAAACACCTGTTTGGAAGGTGGTGCACTGTGTTTTTTTTTCTTTGTATTTTCTTACAGGGTTCAAGATGGATTCAAAGGAACTAGCTCAGTGGATGGCAGCCCAGTTCAGCAGGCAGCAGGAGCTAGCACAGCAGACTCAGGACACTGCTATGAGAGCCTTAATGGACCAGCAGAGGCCAGTGCTTGATCTGGTGCAAGCCCTAGTTGAGCTGAAGAACCAAAGTGGAACAGATGCAAGACCAGCAGTAAATACTGGTACACCACATGTGGACAGTGTGGGACTCAATCAGGGGATTGGGGCATTTAGTTTTGGGAAGCTAACTCCAGATGATAATGTTGATGATTTTCTAGAGTCTTTTGAAAGAGTGGCACAGGCATTAGCATGGCCAGAGACCCAGTGGGCAGTAAGGCTGGCAGCCTCATTAACTGGAGAGGCGCTTGCAGCGTATAGAGCAATGCCAGCAGCCCAGGCTTTGATTTATAAGGATGTAAAGGCTGCTATTAGAGATCGCCTAGGGTTGTCTATTTCAGAGTATAGGCGAATGTTTAGAGCTACTACATTGAGAGTGGGTGAAACACCCAGGGCTCTGAGTCAGAGAATCAGAGGTTTAGCTGTAAAATGGTTGGAGCCTGAGAAAAAGACGGTAGAAATGTTATTAGATATTATAATGCTTGAACAATTTATGTCTGGGGTGTCTAAAGATTTGCACACTTTCCTTATACAGCAAAATTGCCAAAATCTTGGAGAGGCAACCATGCTAGCAGAGAGATTCTTGGGAGCCACGCAGGCTTGCCATAGAATGGGTGGCCCTCTGAAGATAGGTGCTGAGGCAAGTTGTGCTGTATCAGAAAAGAAAATAGTTAAAAATATTTCTGAAAATAAATGTACTGTGCCAAACCAGATGACACAGGGGAGTGAAAAGAAATGTTTCAAGTGTGGAAACTGGGGACATTTAGAGAAGGGATGCCAGTCACACACTAGCTTAATGGGTCTGGATTTAAAACAGCCCAAAGAAGGATTTCTTTTGATGGTTGATGTGCAAGGAATTACCATAAATGCTTTGTTAGACTCTGGGGCAGACCAGAGTATGATGTCAGAAAGGCTTTGGCAGAGAATAGAGGCCCAAGAAGGATTTGTGCCTAGAACCCCTGAAAGCCAAGTTCACATCGGGTGCATTCATGGTGCTGCAACATCACATCCCACCTATAGGCTAAAGGTTAAGTGCCTGGGGGAACAAGAGGAAGTCCTGGTAGTAGTGGTGCCTAGGCTACCCTTTGATTTGGTTCTAGGAAAGGACTGGCCAAGATTTAAGCAGGGTCTAGTGGAAGGGCTAGGAAAGAAGGAGGAAGAAGGTTTAATAATGGAAATAGCTCCCGGGCCTTTCTTTGGAAGTCCTCAGTCCCTAGCTAAAAAGATGGTTCAGCTTCCAGAAGGCCAAACTATGGGTAATAAGAGGGGCCTTGTATCCACCCGCTCGCAGGCTAAGATAGAGAGCCAGCAGAAGGAGGAGGGGGAGCAGGCAGAGTTATTAGGAGACTTACCCTCTCATGATGATTTAATAACCCCATCATCTGGTAAAGTAAGAAAGTTGAAAGCACAAAAGCGGCGTGAGAGACTTTGCAGAGCACAGGGTAGGGCTGAGATGTTAACTGGTCAAAGTTTACCCTGGGTGCCAGCTGAGTTAGTGGCAAAGTTTCCTAACTTTCCACAAGAGCAGCGAGCTGATCAAGCTCTCACCCGAGCTTTTAAGTATGCTCAGGAGGTCAGGGACGAGTTGCCCAGATTCAGACTAGATAATGATATATTATATAGAGAGAGTCAGGACTCCAGAAATGGGACCATACGTAAACAATTGGTGGTACCCACAACTTTCAAAGGGCTAGTACTTAGATTAGCACATGATCATCCAGTTGGAGGTCATAAAGGGATGCAAGGAACGCTGGATCAAATACTTATGCGTTTTTACTGGCCAGGTATCTTCAAAGAAACTGCCCAGTTTTGTGCTGCATGTCCAGCGTGTCAGCGAGTTACAGCGGCTCACCCACCGGTGGTGCCATTTTATTTATTATTTATTATTATTTATTTATTTATTACAGTTGCTTATATACCGCACTATTCGGCATCAGCGCGGTTTACAGTATAACAAAGTGACCAAAACACACATTCTGTTTGGTTTTACATCGAACAGGGGTATAAACTTGGATAACAGGGGTTGAACTATATACATGAACTATTTACGTGAAATAGGCTATATACATGAAGTAAAATTCCTATAACAGGGTTGAATTGTACAATAAATAATGAGTCCGTTTCGAATACTTGAGACATTGTGAGTATGGGCTGCAAAAAGGCGGTGTTTCTTAGGTGGTGCTATCTAGATTCATCGCTGGTTGGGTAGTATTGGAGGAAGAGGTGATATTTGATTGCCTTCCTGAATTGGGTCAGGTCTGCAATAGCTCGAATGTCTGGTGGGAGTGCATTCCAACATTTGGGGACGTAAAGACTGAAGGCCCTATTTGCTGTTGTGTTATTGCATTTAGTCAAGGTCTTCGGGGTTGTTAGTAAATTTAGGGCTGTTGACCTCCTGGCTCTGTTGGGGGGCACTGTATGGATTAGTTCAGTAAGTGCCGTGGAGGATAGGCGCTTGATGGCCTTGAATGAGAGGATCAATGTTTTGAAGATAATGCTTCCATGTATAGGTAGCCAATGAAGCTGTTTTAAGATCGGGGTCACGTGGTCACTTTTGGAGGCTCCATGGAGAATCCTTGCTGCAGCATTCATGGCCAGTTGTAGCGGGTTTAGTGTGGATTGCGGGAGACCTTGTAAGATGGAATTGGCAAAGTCAAAGTGCGGTAGGATCAGTGCTTGGTATATGGTCTGGAAATCATCTGGCTCTAGTAGGGAGCGCAGATGCCTGAGTGAATGGATTTTAAAATAGACCGCTTTGACAATGTTGCTTATATGACATTTCATGTCCAGATGTTGGTCTAAGGTGACCCCCAGGTATTTTATTGTTTCCTTGGTTTGTAGTTCCGCTTCCTTGACCTTTATATGTGTTGGTGGGGTAAAGTCTGGGTCTCTAGCGATGAACAGTACCTCCGTTTTCTTGTGCTGGATGCGGAGGTTTTGTGCTTGTAGCCAATCCGATATGGTATTGAAACATTCTATGAGAGGTGTAAGGTCCATTTGAACGGTCGAAAAAGGCATATATAGGAGGATGTCATCCGCATATATCAGACAGCTCACGTTAAATGATCTAATGATGTTGCAGATGGGCTGCATGTATATGTTGAATAGTAGAGATGACAATGAGGATCCTTGTGGCACACCTTGTGTTTGATGGAATTGTTTCGACTCTTCTGCTCCGGATTTAACATATTGACATCGGCCATTTAGATAGGAACTGCACCAATCGAGCGCGGTATTGCAAATTCCCTTTTCTTTCAGTCGCCCGAGGAGAATTTCATGATGAACTGAGTCAAAGGCTGCAGCGATGTCTAAAAAGATGAGCACAAAGCCTTGTCGGATGTTGTCAATGCCTGTGAATATGTTATTGAATAAGAAGGTGAGAAGTGTCTCTACTCCATGGTACTCTCTAAACCCGTGTTGGCAATGATCTAAGGGAGCTGTGGAGTCTATATGATCCTGAATTTGCCTTTGGACCTCTTTCTCCAATATCTTTGCTAGTATGGGAATACTAGCTATTGGTCTGTACGAATCGGCTTGTTGTGGATCAAGTTTAGGGTTCTTCAATAAAGGCCTGATTGATGTTTGCTTGAGGGTTGTAGGGAAGGAACCAGTAGTAAAGGAATGTTTTGTCAGTTTTGCGATGAATAGACTAAATTCCTTGCGTAGCTCCTTGATCCAAAAAGCCGGGCAAGGGTCTGTTTGAGCTGTGGAGGTATTGAGGGAAGCTATTGTATCTTCAATGCTTTTTCTAGATGGTATGGAAAACTTGCATAAAGGGGTTAAGCCGGTATGGTCTTGGAATGAGGCTGTTGATATTTTGTCGGTCTGTATGATCTTTGACTGGAGGTAGTCAGCGAATTTTTGTGGTTGGATATCCACGTGTTGTTCAGGAGTTGGTTCTTTAGAAAGTGCTTGAACCAAGTTGAAAAGATCCCGTGGTTTGTTCAGAGATCTTTTCAGAGTGTCAGTGTGGTGCTGTTTCATTTTTATTGAGATCGCTTCCCTGTGCCTTGTTAGGTGGAGTTGGTAGGCTTTCAAATCTTGTGTGGAGAGCGATCGGCGCCATTTTTTCTCTAGTCTGCGTAGTTGTGTGTTAGAGAAGCTCTCAATTCTTGGGAGAACCATGGGGCCGCATTTCTTATTCTCTTGGATGCGTTATTGCTTTGTGGACGTTGTGAGATAGCCTTGAGGTTGAGATTCCATGCGGTGACTAGTTCTTCCGGGTCAGATGTGGTTATGGTGAGGAGGGAGTGGGTTTGCGAGAGTATTAACTCTCTGTCAAATGCACGGAAGTTTCTTGTTGAGGTTCGAGCTGTGCTGTTGCATTTTCGGGTACTATGCCGCTGGTTGTCCCTGGTGGGTATTTGAAAAGTGATAAGTTTATGGTCAGACCAGGGGACGTCAATGATAGACAACATCGTGTTGTGGTTTTGCTCGAGGGCTGCATGTGGTGCGAACACCATGTCCAGGATATTGCCCTTTTCGTGTGTGGGTTTGTCGATGATTTGTGTAAAGCCCAGATTCTCAATGGCTTCGAGGAATGCAGTTGCATGGCTTTGATGAAGTGAAGGGAGGTTAAAGTCTCCCATTATCCAAATAGGTGAGTTGAGGTTGTGAGCATTAGCAGCAAGGTCAAGAAGTGTGGGGAGGTCCTCAGGTGATGAAGATGGTGATCTGTATATTAGATTGATGGAACATTGCTGGTTTTTGATGGAAAGAGAGTCCAAGTTACTTGTACTGGAGGCTTCAGTGATATGGAAATGAAGATCTGATTTTGTAAGGATTAGTACTCCCCCTCCTTTTTTAGTTTCTCTGTGTCTTATATGTATAGAGAAGTTGGGAGGTAGGAGTTGGTTGAGGATGACGTTATCCTCCGATGATAGCCAGGTTTCCGTGATCAAAAGTAGGTCCAGGTTATAGAGGGATATCATATCTAGGACAACGGGCCATTTCTTGCGTATGGAACGTGCATTTATCATGGCACACTTTAGGTTGTGGCAGTATTTTAGTTTCTTGTGGTTGGGTGTCATGAAAGGTTGGAGTGGAATGTGTATAAGGTGAGAGCGACGTGTGTCGCCACCTGGGTGGGGTCCAAACCATCTTTTTCCATAGTTGCTCAAGATGGGGATATGGTTCTGGGATTGAGACAGTGCATTGGATGTTCCCAGCCAATGTGTAAGGAGATACAGGCTGGCAAGGGCCAGGAAGTGTGAGGCCATATTGTGTGTATAGGAGTGAGTGATTGCGATATGGAGAGGTTCTCACTGCAGATTACACAGCAATAGTGGGACTAGTAAAGTATTAATAAGGAGTATAAAGCAATAGATAATGATGTCAAACGATTGCATATGCAAACATGCTTATATGCTGTAATGGGGTAGTAAGTTGTACATACACGATAAGTAAGACAATGATGGCAGTAAATGTTGGTACTCTTGTTGGGGTAACTAGAAGAACTATGCAGCAAAGATACAGTCATAAGAGGATAAGCTGAGGAGATTGTACTCAGACAAATTAAATGCACAGTATAAGTTACCAATAGGGAACAGATAATGATAATAGTAATGACATAGTATTGTTAATGGCAGTGATATGCAAAGCTGTTAGGTTCAGTACCTGGGAAGGTTACAATTATGTCTCTGTTGAAGTGTTTTTCTTAGGTGGTGCTGTGCTTCCGTGCTTCGTGTCCTGTGGTACATTCGTTTAGCGTAGCCTCCCGCCCCGTTCCACGCCTAAGGGCCACGCCAAAGGGCCCTCTGGCAAAGCCCTCAGGCGCGGGCGCGCCCGATAGCGCTGAGTCCTTTAAAGGGTGAGTGCTGCCCCGATTGGACAGCACTTGAAGATGGCTGCTGTTTCCCACTGCGGCACCCCCGCTGGAGGCGCGATCCCTGCCCAGGGAGAGCTGATGATGGTGGGGATGCAGGAGCGCCCGATAGCGCTGAGTCCTTTAAAGGGTGAGTGCTGCCCCGATTGGACAGCACTTGAAGATGGCTGCTGTTTCCCGCCGCGGAACCCCCGCTGGAGGCTCGATCCCTGCCCAGGGAGAGCTGATGATGGTGGGGATGCAGGAGCGCCCGATAGCGCTGAGTCCTTTAAAGGGTGAGTGCTGCCCCGATTGGACAGCACTTGAAGATGGCTGCTGTTTCCCGCCGCGGCACCCCTGCTGGAGGCTCGATCCCTGCCCAGGGAGAGCTGATGATGGTGGGGATGCAGGAGCGCCCGATAGCGCTGAGTCCTTTAAAGGGTGAGTGCTGCCCCGATTGGACAGCACTTGAAGATGGCTGCTGTTTCCCGCCGCGGCACCCCCGCTGGAGGCTCGATCCCTGCCCAGGAAGAGCTGATGATGGTGGGGATGCAGGAGCGCCCGATAGCGCTGAGTCCATTGATTCCCATGCCAATTATCACAGACCCAATTGGTCGCATTGCCATGGATATTATAGGCCCATTAGTCAAAACGCTCCGAGGTTTCCAATACATCCTAGTTATGGTAGATCAGGCAACAAGGTTTCCCTGGGCCATACCATTGAGGAATGTTTCTGCAAAGACAATAGCTTTAGAGCTAGTAAAATTGTTTTGTGAAGTGGGATTCCCAAGAGAGGTGTTGACTGACCGAGGGTCCAATTTTGTATCCAAATATTTGGCCCAGGTCTGGGATGCCTTTGGCATTCATCATGTGAAAACCTCAGCCTACCATCCACAAACGGTTTGGTGGAGAGATTCAACCAAACTCTCAAACAAATGTTGAGAAGGGGGTTAGCAGGAGAGGTAAAAGAATGGGATATGTTATTGCCCTTTGCCTTATATGCCTGCAGGGAAAGAATTCAAGTGTCCCTAGGTGTAACTCCATATGAATTGATGTATGGTAGGGCTCCACGGGGTTTGTTAGACATTTTGAGGGAACAATGGATTGATCCTGAACCAGGAAGTCAGGAGGTGCCACTGTTTCTACGTGACTTGAGAGCACATTTGAAAAGGACGTCACAGGTTGCTGAGAGGAACCTGCAGGACAGTCAAGTGCGCCAGAAAGGGTGGTATGATAGGAAGGCCAAAAGCCGCCAATTAAGCATTGGTGAAAAGGTTTTGGTTCAAGTAGCAGGTACAGCTCCAAAATTTGAAGTACAGTGGAAAGGGCCATGGAAGGTTGTTAAACAAGTGAGCCCAGTATCTTATATGGTAGAAAATGCAAGAGGGCGTAGGCAGACCTACCATATTAATGGACTTAAGTCTTGGAAGGAGAGGCCTGTAAATAATAATGACCCTGAAGCCAGTCAGGAAGTAAGTGAGCTTCAAAATGATAACACTCTCGTAGGTATTACGGACTGTAGGAAAGAGGTTTCACAAGTTAAACCAGTCCATAATAACTTAAGCAGGGGGGTATGTGATAACGAAGCTTATCATAGCTCAGGAAGGAGCTATAGAAAAGGTGAAGTGACTCTGAACAAGCAACCTGTCAGTTCTGGTAGAAATAAGAAAACAGAATTTTCCCATAAAAGACTACCAGTCCCAGAATGCACCAGGTTTCCAACAGCCATCAGAGGAGCTGAAGTGGGGAAACGTGTGTTCAATCAGGAGGGCTATGAGGTAATCCCTAAGCATTCATCTCAAAGGGCAGGGCCTGATTCAGCACAGCTGCGCTGTATTAGGGAGGAGCACTCATCTAAGCAGAATAAGAGTAGAGTTTATTCTACAGATGACCATCTTCATGATCTTCATGATCACCTTGGATATCCAGAGAATTGTCCTCAGTATCCTGAGAATCAGCTTGAGTTTGATCATCAGTTTCATCTGAAGGATCATCAGAAGCAGAAGCCAAACCGGACGGACAGAGAGGGAAAGAGACCCTTTGGAAGAAGGAAGAGAAAAGCCTTTGAGAGGTCTAGAAGAGTCCAAAGCAGTACGTATACTGGGAGGTATTCCAAGGGCCAGCATACACCATTGGACTGGGGAAAGTCAGAGGAATGGTGCTGCAGAGCTAGGAATCACCAGAGGCTACCTGTGAGGGAGACGGCTGCACGTGGAAGGGACCCTAAGACCTGTGCCAGAAGGTATGTGAAGAGAGATCCAGTGTCCAGGGATCTGGATTGGAAGGCTGGACATAAGAACTGGACTACATACTGGCCAGGCTATATAGAGAGGAACTCTAGCAGCAATGGAAGCTCAGGTATGAACACTGATCTATGCCCTAGCTATAACCTTGAAAGACAGCAGGGAAACAAGTATTCTCCTGAAAATGCTCCATTGAGAGATTCATCTGTGCCAATCCATGATATTGAACCCATGCTTGTTGAACAAGGGGGAATAATAGCAGATGAGGATCCTGTTTATATGGACTGCTCTCTATCTAAACTCCGTTGGTAACTTTCTGTTATAAAGTACAGCAACCATCACAAAGAAATACAAATTTGTTCTTTAATCTACTCAGAAAAGCTCTTGAAGCAGGATTTGACCCACACAGTGGAAGGCAAGCCAGCTAAGGGGTTTCAGCTGGTGACTGCTAGCAATTAAGCCTTACGTAATTGCTTGTGAGCTAGGAGAGAATCACTTCTGAATTTATGTGGGAAGTAATCAGAAGTTAACCTGAAAAGAACAGTTTGTTTCTTGCTTTGTAGCTTTTCATTTGTTGTTTTCCTGATTTTGACTTTGTTTTTCCAAGTTAACACTGAAAGCAAGTTACCTAATTTATGTGCTACCAAGCATATCTGTGTTGGGAGAAATAACCCCATAAATAAATATCTTATTGGCTTTACCCAAGAGCACAACTAAATTATTGTCAGCAGCTGTGTCTGGTGTGAATGAACTACATTGCCCACAATACCTTGCAAATCATATAGATATATGCACTTGCCAAGACTGTGAAAATTCTCACCCAGGCAGTTGTCTGACAATCCATAATGAGGACCCTCTGGGGGGTGGGTGCCTGAAAGGGCATCCCGGCCTGAAGGTGGCATGGATTCTCCCACCAGTCAAGGGAGTCTGCCAGATAGTGTGTCACTCCCACCCTGTCCCAAAGCCTGTCCATGGCTTGTGTCCACTGAGAGCAGAGGCACCACTGGGCCACCTTCATATGGGGCATATGGGGTCACGTGGACCGCGGAGACCATGTAGCCTGGTAGGTGGAGAAGACGATGGGTGGGTAACCTCCAGCGGTGCTGTACCTCTGTGGCTAACCTCCTGAGAAGTTCTGCCCTCTCATGACGGACGAAGACCTTTGCTAGGAGGATATCTAGCTGAGCCCCTATAAACTCTAGGCACAGAGTCGGACAAGGTGTGATTTGGGGTAGTTGATGACGAACCCCAGTTGCTGCAGGGCATGGACGGCACGCCTGGTGGCGTGGTTCACCTCTTCAGCCATGCCTCCCTTTCTGATCCAGTCATCCAAGTAGGAAAAGACGAAGGCCCCTTGAAGATGAAGGTGGGCCACTACCACGGCTAAGCATTTGGTGAATACCCTTGGCGATGAAGCCAGCCCAAAGGATAGCACCCTGTGCTGGTAGTGGCCTCCTCCCACCATGAAGTGGAGGTACTTTTGATGGCTGGAATAGATCAGGATGTGCATATAGGTATCCTTCAGGTCTAAGGAGCATAGCCAGTCTCACTGCTGGAGGTAGGGCAGCAATGTTCCAAGGGAGGGCATCTTGAATTTCTCCCTCCCAGGAATCTGTTCAGGTCCTGCAGGTCCAGGATGGGCCTGAGGCCCCCTGTTGATTTGGGAATGAGGAAATACCTGGAGTAGAAGCTCTTGCCCCATAGATGTTTGGGGACTGGCTCTACCGCCTTGTCCTCGAGGAGACCTGCGAGCTCGGTGAGGAGACCTGCGAGCTCGGTGAGGAGCAGAGTCTGGTGAAGGAGAGGACTTACTGGCTCTCCTGGGAAGTATGAGAGCGGTGTTCTTTGTAGGTGGAGGAGGTAGCCCTTCTTGACCACATGCAGTACCTAGGAATCAGTGGTGACAGTGGACTACCTGTGGGCAAACAGGGCCAGATGCCCCCTTGTGGGCTGTTGAGGACCTCCTGGGAGAAAGGAGGTTGCGCCCAGAGAGTCAAAAGCTTCCCCAGGCTGAGCAGAAGCCGGCATCTGGGATTTGTGGGCCTTCTGATTATGGAGGCCATTCCCGTGCCCCTGTCCCTTGTGCTGTTGGCCTTGCTGAGGGGCCGAGAAGGCTTGGAACTGTGAAGCATTACCAAAGCCTCCCTTTTTTCTCTGGAAAAAGAGCTTCTTCCCTAGTGCCTTCTTTCGGGGCTGAACCGAGGTCTTTTTAGAGAGTCTGGTCCTCGTCAGGAAGTTAGTCTCTATCGCTGCAGCTTTGTCTGTCATGGGTTTCCTGAAGAGGTTCTCTCTGATACAGGCCTGACATCGAGCCCCAATGCCCACGGTGGCTACTCTGGCTGAGGACTCGAAGCCGTCGTAGACTGCTCATGATAAAAACTTTGAGCACTCCTTGACCGCAGAGGCCAGAACCTTGAACCTCTGGAGGGGTTCTCCATTGAGGTCTGCCGAGAACTCAGAGAGCTGCCTCACTAGCTCTTTATTTATTTATTTAGCTGTGCTTATATACCACTTTTCACCGGGTCAAGGCAGTTTACAGATATATGCTAACAGGCACTTTTTATTCCCTTGTCCCCAAAGGGGTCACAAACTAAGTTTACCTGAGACAATGGAGGATTAAGTGGCTTGCCCAAGGCTACAAGGAGTAGCTATGGGACTAGTGACCCCAGTCCCTCTGGCCTGAGGTTACTTGTCCCTACATGGGAATTGAACCCCCTGGCCCTCCAGCCTGAGGTAACCTGTCCCAACCACTGAGCCACTCCTCCCCCACATGACGATGTACGGTTGATAGGACTAAACTCGGCATACAAGCATCGAGCCCTGGATGGCGTTCTGGCAGAAAGCCCAGGCCTCCCTACCGGGGGGCATTGAGGAATGGGTCATTTGGTTCTTGGCAGACTCAACAACTATCAGGTTGTGGGGAAGTTGGGTCTTCTGGAACACAGGGCCTTGGTGGACTCGGTACATGGAGCCGAGTCACCTACTTACAAGGGGCACTGACACCGGTGCCATGTCTCCTGCATATGGAGAAGGAGGTGCTTGAGGATTGGAGAAATAGGCTCCGTGAGGGCCTCCTTTGGAGGGGTCTTATATAGAGGATCTCCAGTTCTTTCGTGCGAGGGTCCTCCTCCACCTTGGTCTCAATGGTGAGCACCTTAGCCATGTCCTGCACAAAGTCGAAGAAGGCAACGTCCTCAGGCGGGGAACAGCGTTGGGACGCCAGAGGAGATGGGTCTGAGGGCATATCTCGGTGTCACCGGATGTCCGGGGACTCCTCAATCTCCCGGACTGGAAGTCCGAGATCAATTCTGAGGCTTCGTAGTCACCGTAGTCGAGGTTTGAGCCCAGGGGCCCAGAACCTCCAGAGGACTGATGGTCCAAGTCGTGTGTGCTTGCTGGAGATGACCAGTGACCCAAGGAATGAAGCCGGGATCTCGTCCGATGCCGATGACTCTGAGGCCAGTGGCACTGGAGGATCGGTGATGTTCAGGGAGGCCCTCGATCTTGAGGGTCCCGTTGTTGGGGTGGATGAACTGGAGGAGGTGGACATGAACACCCACTGCTGGGCCATGAGGGCAGATATACTGCGCTCTAAGGCCGCCATCCTGGTCTCCATGCCAGTTGGCTCTGCAGCCTTTAACACAGAAGGCGAGGGTTTCGGGTCCGGCATCGGTTCCATCGAGGGGTATCCTCAGCGAGGGTGTCCTCAGGTGTCCAAGGCCGGTTGGGGCAGCTCGTGAGGCTGCTCCCACTCCATTTCTTCTGACTCACACCAAGGACTACGGGGCTTGGTGTAGGATTTTCCCAGACATGCTCTCTGAAGTGGTCTTCGAGGACTTTGACTTCTTGTGTTCCACCTCCAGTGATTTCCTCTTGGAGGAACTGCAGCTGCAGGACTCTAAGGCAGCTCAGGCTTCACAGGACACCGAGGTACTGGAGGGGGCCCTGGAGTGGACTGTCGCCGGAGACTCCGGTGTGAAGTCGGACTTGTGAAAATTTTTTTCCTGCTGCAGCTGACGGCTTTTAAGGGCCTTTGGGATCATGGTCCTGCAAAGCTTGTAGTCCGAGTCGTCATGTTCCAAGCCAAGGCACCAAAGGCAGCAGTCATGCGGATTGGTAAGGGACATCATCTTACTGCACCAAACGCACTTCTTGAAGCTGCTGGAGGCCATAGGGAAAAAATGTGGCTTTGCCACCTGGCAGGGGTCCGAGGCCTTTAGCCAAAAAATGGTACGAACGCTGGTTGAGGGATACATCGAAGAAAAAAAACAAAAAAAGGGAACAAACCCGAGGAGCGACAACGAGACGAGCTGATTCGGGGGCGGGAAAAGAACCAGTGCACAGACCGGATAAAACAGTATCAAAAAACAACACTTTTTCTGGGGGAAAAAAGGAGAATGAGGCAAGATGGCACCCTTGGCAGGAAGGGGACTACACTTGCATGGTGCATCTCTCATTGGCACTGACTTCACCCATATGTGAGGACTTGTTCCTGCTTGTTCCCAGAGAATTACAATTTGATTTCCCAAAGGAATTCAAAACAGTCAGTGTTGTTTTTGTTCTCACTCATGTTGACACTGGTCATAAGCAGGAGCTGGATGCTGTGCTAGAGATTTTGCATAAGTTTGGTATCTTCTTCTAGGATAAAATTGCAGGAGATATTGGTAGTGGTAGGGTTTTCTGAAGGATTTCTGGTACTGAGCTGTAGATTCAGGAGTGGTAGAAAGCTTCTTCACTGTGGTGCTGTCGTCTTTGATATCATTTCTTTAATCTTGTTCCCAAACAGAGGGCATCTGCCAATTTATCCTGCCTGAAGCCTTATATCAGGCCATTCATTGTGCTGCAGTAGTTTCTACTGACTGAGATGCTGTGTTATACACATCATGCATAGATTTAATGAAATACAGCTGAACTTTCAGGAGCTCACGTAGTAACTTGCCCTGTTCGTTATCAAGCTACTCAATGCATAATGGTAGTGAAAAATCTGGAATTGATGGGCCACTATTTTCAGGGTGAACACTGTGCTCTGGAATACCTGAACTGTACCTGGGGCTGCATGGTAGTGGAGCTTAGAGGTCATGGTCTGGCGCAGAGAGATCCTGTACTTCAGGTTGAGGCATTTGGATATTTGTAGGTTAGTTTTCTAGATAGTTAGTTGGAGATCCTGAAGAGTCTGCTGGACTGGCAGCATCAAGACCTCCTTGAGTATGCCACAAGCCTGCAAGATTGACTAGAAATCCTTTCTTATTAGGTTGAATATATCCTATTCCCAGGGAGAGCACCTTAGATACTTTTTGCAGGAATTTAGGATAGAAATACATTTCTGTTGCTTCCTTAGAGGTCTCCTCTGGTGGCTGAGTTTGGTGCTTTGAGGTAGATGAATCTAGTTAGGGTCCCATTCATGATAACAGGCCATGCTGAGGGGAGAATGGTTGCTTTCTGGAATATTAGGATTGCGATATACCTCAGGAGACCAGTCCCTCCATGGACTGGAGAAAACCCCAGAAGCAGAAACTGCAGAAGTCTTGGCGACTGACGCACTCCGATGGTGTCTGATGGAGGGGTAGAAAATGAGGCAGAGAGAAAATTCTGAAGGAGCAACTCAGCACCCTACATGAATTTGGAGAGTAACTGCAGGAGATCCTACTTATCATTTGTATAGTGCTGAGCCAGATAAGATAGGGCCAAGAAGAGGCTCCTGGGTTTGTGGTGGAGCTGACAGAGATTGATCTAGGGTTGCCAACTGGCTCCAGATGCGCCCGACAGGCTTGATCCAGTCCTGGATTTACCCCATTGCATACAGGGATATGTAGTTCTGATTTCTCCATTGCACTCCATAAGAAAGACTACAAGTCCCTGCATGCAATGAGGTAAACACAGGGCTGGAACAAGCCTGTCGGGCGCATCTGGAGCCAGTTGGCAACCCTAGATTGATCTGAAGGAGAAGAAGTCAATAGAGTGGCCAGGCCTTTTATAACAGAAGTCCCTCTGAGATCCTGTGTGGAGACTAACAAGCAGAAGTCAGCATGGCTCTTTTTAATTTGTGCTTACGAATGCGTCATTCGGGTGTGACTTAGGAGGAGCTGATTTTCCTTTAATTTTATTTTATCTGCACTTCCCTGCAATAGCACTGTTGCTGTCAAAGATAACAATTTGTCTTGCTATGGCTCTGAGCAGGGAGCTGGTGGAGGAGGAGATGAACAACAGTCCCTGAGCTGGGGACTGAGGATGTCAGTGGTGCTGCCGCCAGCAGGCAGTTTCAATGACTCTGGAAAACTCCCTCTTTTGGTGCCAGACCCAGAACTAGATCTGAGGAGCAGGGGATCTGTTAAAAAGAGAGGCTCTTAGTAAGGAAGAAGCCTTCAGAGCAGTAACGTGGAAAAATGGCAGTGCTGCAGAGAATGGATGAGATGAGCCGAGCCGGTCAACAGAATGTTTGCCTCTTCAATAAATGCGCTCTTTCCCGGTGCTTGGCCGGAAGACTTCTTGGTGATATAACTGCTTTGAGATTTCTTTTTCTTTTTTGCTTGTGATCAATGCTGTGAGGAGCAAAAGGCACAGGAGGGGGGAGGACCATTTGCACTTGTCCATAGTGAAAACAAACTGGTTGTGAGAGGTTCTACAGAGAATGCAAGAAGCACATATGCAGGCAGTGAGAAGTCTCTCAAAGATTTCTCTTGTTGAGGAAGGGCCTGGGCACACTGGCTCCATTCAGGGATATCACCAGCTAGTATGCTTTCATGCTTATTTTTAGCTTATTTTATAAAGACACATAGGCACTTATATGTCTTTATAAAATACTAGCACCGTTCCTGCAGAAATAGCACCTAAATTGTGGATTCTGACATAAGGCATAACTATTAGCACATAAAATACCTGTGTAAATCATGACTCCAGCGGCACTCCACTCCTTCCCTGAACATGCCTGCTCTACAAGTATGCTCGTAAGTGCACCGAGCATACATTTAGGCACGACCTAATTTTACAAGAGGTGCTTTATGCACGGAAAAGATTTACAAATGTACCTCCTAAATGCTGATTCTTACCAGCACGTATACATACAAAGTTACTCCTGCCTTGGAACAGGTATAACAGAATAGCAGCTTTCAGGGAAATAATCTTCTAAAGACACATAGGTGCATAAGCTGTCTTTATAAGAGTTTCATATGCCTTCCCTGCCATAGTGGCCATTACTGAGAATTGTTCTAAGTTCACCCCCTCCCTCCTTCAGCCATAGGGGCACATTCCTGGATTTTCCTGGAACAGGATGTGGCAGAAAGCTGGAAGCTAGGTTAAGAATGTCTTGATAAGGATAGATGTTGTGTGTGACAACCCAGAGAGAAACTAGACAATTAAGGACATGCAAAATAAAAATGCATTCATTAGTAACTAGTCAATGTATGGGGCTCCTCTCTTTTCCTCTGCTCTTTCATTTCCTTGTTTCCGTCTTACCTTCCTTTCTTGATAGTTTCTCGTCCGAGCAAAGGTCCCAAAACAGGATCAACGGTCTCTTCCAAATTTTCTATCAAAACCACTTCTCCTGATCCGAGTGCTCTTTCCATAACATCTAAGTACCTAAAAAACACAAGAATACATATAGAATATAACTGAGTACACACAGAATCAGTGGAAAATTCATACAAACACGAAGGCTGCAGACAATTCCTCTGACAGAAGGAGAAACTAATCCAGAGATGGCCACACTTCATCAGCTGTAAAGTTTTAAAGGACCATAATGTCCATGTCAGACACTTTCAACGCATACCAAACATAAGCTCAATGTCTTTCTTTAGAAACAGAATTATCTCCCATATGGGAAGGGTTGCCTTCTTGATGAAGTGGAGTGTTTCTCAGTGGCCAGCAATGGAGACTGTAGTGTGGAGTAGAGATCTTTCATTAATTCAACAGTTGTTTTGACCTTGTTTCCTAAATGGTTCTCCCCCTGTGCAAGGAATATCTGCTAATCTGCTATGGATGTCCTTAGATAGTCCAGATGCCACGCATTTCCTTGCTCTAATGGTCACTGAGAGAGTGCTTCTGCTCTGTGATACAAGATCTTTCTAAGCGGATAGCATCTGCACCAAAGAAAAATAAGATTTTCTATACAGAGAAGGGTAATGCTGTGCAAAGAGTTGCTGCTGAGGCCTCTGTGCTGAGAATCTCTGCACTGAACTTACTTATGTTCCAAGCGCAATCTCAAAGTGAGTTTTTAGCCTGGATTTGAACAGGGCCACAAATGGAGCCTGACGGAGCAACTCAGATAGTTTGTTCCAGGCATAAGGAACAGCAAGGTAGAAAGATCTAAGTCCGGAATTGTCAGTGTAAGAGAAGGGCGCAGAAAGAATGGATTTACCAGATCAGCAGAGCTCCCGAGGAGGGGTGTAGGGAGAGATAAGAGAGGAAAGGTAGTGAGGAGCTGTCGAATAAAGGCATTTATCGGTCAGTAGTAGAAGTTTGAACAAAATGCGAAAACAGATAGGGAGCCAATGAAGGGATTTGAGAAGAGGGGTGACATGAGCATAACAACATTAGCGGGAGATTAGCAGTGCAGCTGAGTTTTGAACAGACTGAAGTTGAGGAAACAGGGAGGAGTAGTGTTATCCACAAAAATAGAGAAATGAGGATGGGGAAGGTGGGTTTAGGGGGAAAGAGAAGGAGCTGAGTTTTGGCCATGTTCAATTTCAGATGGTGATGAAACATCCAGGCACTAGTGTCAGGGAAGCAGGCAGAGATCTGGGCCTGGATACCCGGAGAGATTTCAGATGCAGAGAGGTAGATCTGAGAGTGATCAGCATAGAGATGGTACTGAAAACCATGGGAGGAGATGAGTGCACTAAGGGACTGAGTGCAGAGAGAGAAAAGGAGAAACCCTGGGGTACACCAACAGAAAGGGAGATAGCAGTAGAGGAGGACCCACCAAAGCATACACTAAAAGTACAGTGGGAGAGATGGGAAGAAAAGCAGGACAGGACAGAACCCCTAAATCCAAGTGAGGACAGGGTATTGAGGAGAAGGTGGTGATCAATATTGTCAAAAGCAGCAGAAAGATCAAGAAGGATGAGGATCGAATAAAGTTCTTTGGATTCAGCGATGAACAAGACATTGGAGACTTTGGCAAAACCCGTCTGTTGTAGAATATAGAGGGTGAAAATCAGAATCCAGAGGATTCAGAAGGGACTAAGAGGAGAGAAAGTCAAAACAACAGTGGCAAACCGCACATTCAAATAGTTCAAAAATAAAGGGGAGGAGAGAGATGGGTCGATAATTAGGACAGGTAGGATCAAAGGATGGTTTCTTGAGGAGAGGTATAACCACAGCATGCTTGAAGGCTGCAGGAATAATTGTGGTAGAAAGCGACAGGTTGAGGATATGACAGATGGAAGGGACACTAGTGGAGGAGGTGAAGTTCAGTTGACGGGTGAGGATGGGATCAGAGGAGTAGGCAGTAAATTTAGAGGACTCTTATGTCAAGCTGGAAGGAGAGTAGGAAGGGGATTCCAGAAGGTTGTTGCTTCTGCTGAGCAGGAGGTGCCTCCTTAGCTTGTTTTGTTTTTCTTTGGAAAGGTTTGGTTGAAGCAGAACTCTGAAACTGTTGAGGCTGTCTTTGATAATAATACCATCTGTGTAGTAGTATCCTCTTCCATATTGACTTATGAAGTTTGTTTAAGGAAGGTGTAAACATTTCCTTGGTCTCTGGCTGCATTTTTTGGTACTTCAGGATCTTCTCCCTCTCCACGTGATTCACAGAATAATCACTGGGAACCGACACCTCTATTATCAATACTGTTCTGGTGTTTTTCTACTTTTCTACTATATTGGGTTTCCTCTCATCTAGTTTCTTATCCATAAGAATGGAAATCTCCCAGATGATCAAATCCTCTTCATTCTCTGTTATTCTCTTAGGGTCATGATCCCAGTGCTTTTCAGGGACAGTGATGTTATAGTGTAAACAGTGTTTCCGATGGATGAGGCGTGCTACTTTGTTATGCCTTTCTGTTTGGAAATTTTCCACCATCAAAACTTCACAGCCAGCTATGACATGAGTCACTGATTCCAGGTCTTTCTTACAGAATCAACATATGTCAGTGTTGCCAGTTTTTTCGATGCTAGCTGTAAATTATCTCATCCGTAATCTGCTGTCCTGGGGCTGCAACTATCAATTTCTCATCCTTTGGTTTCAGTTCACCTCTCCTTAACCATTCATGTGTCCATTCTTGATCAACAAAGGGTTCCTGTTGCAACACATTTTATTTCCCACTGTATTTGTGCATTTGCCACTTGTTTTTCCTATTTGCTGATCTAATTCTTTGAAGAGTTTTTTCTCTTGTTTTGCAAATTCTGTTCCTTACTTGTGGATTCTCATTCATTCCATCTAGTCGTCAGAACGCTTGTCCAAGTTTGATAATAGAGACGTTTACTTTCATATTTCAGCACTCTGTGCTCTATGTGCTGAGATGTTTACATCTCATCATAGCCAAAATTAGCTTGTCGTCAAGTTTATGTAGTCAACTGAGAAAATTAATCTGGGCCAGGGTGCAGTTCAGAATTCCCAAATACTTAGTTTTTACAAGATATTAAAATAATACATTCCTGCTCTCTCCTCGCCATGAAACCCACAGAGAGTATTCAAAAATCTATTTCCATGAAAAATCAGAGCTCACCCATACACACTAACTGCACACTGCAATCAGGATGGGAAAGCTGTGTCCTTGAACGTCATGCTGTCACTAGCTAATATCTACCAGATGAAGTTGTGAGCAGGGAGGTATACCTCAAGTTAAATCTCGCCTCCCTGCAAGGGAGTGTGCAGATGCAATACAATGAGAGTGCTGAACTGCCAAATATCAGGTTTACTTTCACACACTGAGTTTAATTACAGCAGTACATGTGACAACATGCTATCTGCAAATCTTTAGCACACTTTGGACAGAGTGTGACAAGCTGTGTTCTTACCCACGTTGTCCAATCCTGACCACACACAGCTGCTCCCCATATTTTGTCTTGATCCACTTGATACCCTGTAGTTGAGGATCAACCATGAGTGGCCAACGCTCACAGCTGGTCAGGATAGTGGCATTCTCGGTGGACATGCGGTCTGCAGGCAACCCCTCATTCTGCCAGCTGGCAATGTCAGCATCATCCGTCAACATAGTCAGGGGGTCCAGAGCTGGTGTAACGGGGATGGGCACCTGGTGGCATAGCACAGGGAAAGACAAGTGATTAGAAAGCCACCGCACATTCCAGTCACAAATGACTAATGTGATATCATATGGTTTAGCCTAATTAGAGGCTCAAGAATTACTTAAGGCATCATTTGCATTTTGGCGTAAGGGTCACCAGATCCTGACCTTGAACATAAAAATTGCAAAGAATACACAAGCATGCTAAACTTGTTTGGTCACTGGGTAGAGTATATCTGCTATAATAAAGCAAGGATGCAAGAACTATATCATAATGCAATCCATTGTTTAACACCCATTAGTAAGGTGAATGCGCACTTTTTAGTGCACCTTAAAAAACCGAGCATGCACTAAATCAGATTAACATGTTAAGTCGATTAGCTTGTGTTGAAAAATTCAGTAATGAATGTAGATAATGCCTGAGTCCTCAGTATATCCAACACTGAATATGAGCGATATGTAAGACTCGGGAACATTTGGCACTAAATGTGGATGATTCCAGAGCCCAGGGACAATCAGTATAGAATGCAGCTGATACTTGAGCCCAGCAACATTCAGGGCTGAATATATGTGATCCAAATGCCTCAGACTAATTACGAAGCAATTTCAGGACAATTCGCTGTAGTTACTACTACTATTACTTTTTATTTGTACAGGGCTACAAGATACGCAACGCTGCACACATACACATGAGATTCAGTCCCTGCTCAATAGAGCGTATAATCTATACAAGGCAGAAACACAGCTGAGATTGACATTATGCACATGGGAGATAAACAGGAGAATAAAGGGTCAGGAGCCACAGAGTAATGCAGATGTAATGCAATTACAATGTTAAAGTAGTGTAGACTGACCTTCAGCTGACTGAGGTAGGGTCTCCATGTGCTGTCCATTAGATCCTGCCGATATTTCTTGGTGAAGTAGCCCAGATAGGAGACAAATGCTGTGATCAATAGCACATCCCCACACAAGGTGCTCTCCTGTTGTTTGAAATTTCCAATAGCTTCAGCCCAGCGCACATTTTCGGAGGCGAGACCTCCCACCTGAAAGTCCCACCAAAAATCATGTTCAAATCTCTTCTGAAGCATTCATATTTTTCAGACACAGAAATTTCCATCATAGGTCTCTGATAAACCTCAATCATAACCTACAAAAACATTGCTGACAGGAAAATCACATCACCATCCCCTAACCTCAGTCTTGATCTGCATCCCTCTCTGAGATCTTACACAGCATGAGCTATTCAGCTGGGTCCTAACTGCAGCACCACCTGCTGTTCTGGTACAGTGATGGTTTTTTATGCTGTCCAGTGTCCATAGGAAACTAAATCAACTTTTAGATAAACTCTAAAAGTGAGCAACAGGTGCAGTAACACCGTGCCGTTAAGTACTGTGATAAGGAAGCTTATTATAGCTCAGGAAGGGGCTATAGAAAAGGTGAAGTGCCTCTGAACAAGCAACCTGTCAGTGCTGGTAGAAATGAGAAAACAGAATTTTGCCATAAAAGACTACCAGTCCCAGAATGCACCAGGTTTCCAACAGCCATGAGAGGAGCTGAAGTGAGAAAACGTGTGTTCAATCAAAAGGGCTATGAGGTAATCCCCAAGCACTCATTGCAAAGGGCAGGGCTTGATTCAGCACAGCTGCGCTGTGCTAGGATGGAACACTCATCTCAAAGGGCAAGGCCTGATTCAGCACAGCTGCGCTGTGCTAGGATGGAACACTCATCTCAAAGGGCAAGGCCTGATTCAGCACAGCTGCGCTGTGTTAGGGAGGAACACTCATCTAAGCAGAATAAGAGTAGAGTTTATTCTACAGATGACCATCTTCATGATCACCTTGGATATCTAGAGAATTGTCCTCAGTATCCTGAGAATCAGCTTGAGTTTGATCATCAGTTTCATCTGAAGGATCAGCAGAAGCAGAAGCCAAACCGGACGGACAGAGAGAAAAAGAAACCCTCTGGAAGAAGGAAGAGAAAAGCCTTTGAGAGGTCTAGAAGAGTCCAAAGCAGTACGTATACTGGGAGGTATTCCAAGGGCCAACATACACCATTGGACTGGGGAAAGCCAGAGGAATGGTGCTGCAGAGCTAGGAATCACCAGAGGCTACTTGTGAGGGAGACGGCTGCACGTGGAAGGGACCCTAAGACCCGTGCCAGAAGGTATGTGAAGAGAGATCCAGTGTCCAGGGATCTGGATTGGAAGGCTGGACATAAGAACTGGACTACATACTGGCCAGGCTATATAGAGAGGAACTCTAGCAGCAATGGAAGCTCAGGTATGAACACTGATCTATGCCCTAGCTATAACCTTGAAAGACAGCAGGGAAACAAGTATTCTCCTGAAAATGCTCCATTGAGAGTGCCAATCCATGATATTGAACCCATGCTTGTTGAACAAGGGGGAATAATAGCAGATGAGGATCCTATTTATATGGACTGTTCTCTGTCTAAACTCCGTTGGTAACTTTCTGTTATAAAGTACAGCAACCATCATAAAGAAATACAAATTTGTTCTTTAATCTACTCAGAAAAGCTCCTGAAGCAGGATTTGACCCACACAGTGGAAGGCAAGCCAGCTAAGAGGTTTCAGCTGGTGACTGCTAGCAATTAAGCCTTACCTAATTGCTTGTGAGCTAGGAGAGAATCACTTCTGTATCTATGTGGGAAGTAATCAGAAGTTAACCTGAAAAGAACAGTTTGTTTCTTGCTTTGTGGCTTTTCATTTGTTGTTTTCCTGATTTTGACTTTGTTTTTCCAAGTTAACACTGAAAGCAAGTAACCTAATTTATGTGCTACCAAGCATATCTGTGTTGGGAGAAATAACCCCATAAATAAATATCTTATTGGCTTTACCCAAGAGCACAACTAAATTATTGTCAGCAGCTGTGTCTGGTGTGAATGAACTACATTGCCCACAATACCTTGCAAATCATATAGAAATATGCACTTGCCAAGAGTGTGAAGATTCTCACCCAGGCAGCCGTCTGACAGTACCTAAATGTAACACAACTTGAGCTCAAGAGCTGGAAAAGGCAAGTAATAAATCTAAAAGTCAAATACAAGTATCCTAATATCCTGAACATATAAGTATTATAATACCCTGAACATGATGATACAACTGAAGCCATTGTAGAGAAACATTTGTGGGGGAAAAAGGCAACCAATGCTTTAAATGCTCTGGAGTTAGGCTTCCAAAGAATAAAAAGTAAACGTGGAGGCCCATTCAGGTTCCTGCATGTCCACTCGCATTGGCCAGGCAAAAACCGAACATGCAAGAGATGGACCCAATTCTGCTGCTGCGGGGCCCGGACATACCCATGATGGCAGAATCGGGGACACAGATGTCAAGGCACCCCTCGCATGCCAAGCAGATCGATGTACAGGAAGCTACCCATCATGATGCCAGAACACCACTGCTGGAGTGAGGGAGCAGTGGCATTCTGGCACCATGACAATAAGCTGTCCACAGGATGACTCTGAATGCCATGGCAGACATCTGCCCCCGCAGCCCACTTTCCGGCCTTTACCAGGGGCCGGATGGCGGTTGCAGGGGCACAGTGGACACAACAGACCATGGTGCGGGTGTGTGCAGCGGGCGATGTGGGTGGCACCCGAGACTTATTCCACCATCGGGATGGAATAAGCCGGGTGTTTAAGTCGGTGCCAGGGAACATACAGAGGCATGACCTGAAGTGCCTATGTACATCATGGCAGTAGGCCCTTCTTCTGCACCGCCCCAGCACCGCTCCCTCCTGACTCCATCTAGCGCTCCCTACACAACAAACGCTATGTATGTGCAGGAAGAGCTGCCAATGAAATCGTGTTCCGGGGCTGAGCATGGAATGGACGTCCAACCCCACTATACACAGGATGGCATGCCAGCTATAGGGATAAATAGTTATCAGGGTGGCCACCGCAAAAAGATATCTGCATAAGTTAGAACATAAGAAATGCCAAACTGGTTCAGACCAAGGTCCATCAAGACCAGTATCCTGTTTCCAACAGTGGTCACAAGTACCTGGCAGTTTCCCAAAAAGACACAGGTTCTACATTGCTTTACAGGGGCAAGAAGTGGATTTCCCGAGTCCTCTTTAATAATGGTTTATGGACCCTTCCTCCAGGAACTTGTCCAAACCTTTTTTAAACCCAACTACACTTAACAGCTTTTACTACTTCCTCTGGTAACAAATTCCAGAGTTTGATTATACGTTGAATAAAAAAATAATTTCTCTTATTAGCCTTAAATGGGTTATACTGTAGCTTCACTGCATGTCCTCTAGTCTTTCTACTTTTTGATGGCATGAACAATCAATCTATGTTTACCTGTTCCACTCCATTCATTAATTTATAGACCTCTATCATATCTCCCCTCAGCCATCTCTTTTCCAGGTTGAAGAGCCCTAACTTTTTAATCCTCTCCTCATAGGGGTATTCTTCCAACCCCTTTACCATTTTGGTGGGTCTTCTCTGTACCTTTTCTAATTCCGCTACATCCTTTTTAAGATACAGTAATCAGAATTGTACACAATATTCAAGGTATGGTTGCACCAGGGAACGATACAGAGGCATTATAATATCCTTTGTCTTATTCTCCATTCCTTTCCTTATGATTCCTAGCAGTCTATTTGCCTTCTTGGCTGCCGCTGCACACTGGGTGGAGGGTTTCAATGTGTTATCCACAATGACCCCTACATTTTTTCCTGGGTGGTGATTCCTAATGTGGAACCTTGCATTGTGAAATTTCGGTTATTCTTTCCTAGGTGCATTAACTTTGCACGTGTTCACATTAAATTTCATCTCCCATTTCAACGTCCAGTCTTCCAATTTATTAAGGTCCTCTTGCAATTTTTCACAATCCTCTTGGGTTTTAACAACTTTGAATAATTTTGTGTCATCTGCAAATATGATTACCTCACTCGTTATTCTCATTCCCAGGTCATTTACAAATATATTAAAAAGCAGCGGACCCAGCACAGATCCCTGGGGTACTCCACTATTCACCTTTCTCCATTCTGGAAAATTGGCCATTTAGCCCTACCCTCTGCTTTCTATCCTTTAACCATTTCCTGATCCACAATAGTACACTGCCTCCTATCCCATGACTTTTTTATTTTGCCAAAAGTTTCTCATGAGGGAACTTGTCAAAGGCTTCTTGAAAATCCAGAAACGCTAAATCAACCGACTCACCTTTGTCTACCTGTTTATTCATACCTTCAAAAAACTATAATAGATTAGTAAGACGAGACCTTCCTTGGCTAAAGCCATGTTGGTTTTCTCCCATTAAACCATGACTATCTACATGTTCAGTAATTTTGTTCTTTATAATGGTTTCTACCATTTTGCCCTATACTGACGTCAGGCTCACCAGTCTGTAGTTTCCCAGATCACCTCTGGAATCCTTTTTAAAAATTGGCATTACATTGTCCATTCACCAATTTTCAGGTATTACAGATGATTTTAATGATAGTTCACAGTTTACTAATAGTAGGTCTACAATCTCATATTTCAGTTCTTTCAATTCCCTCAGATGTATACCATCCAGTCCAGCTGATTTGCTACTCTTTAGTTATCTGGATATTTTTATGCAGAGTTTCGGCCAACCTATCCATAAAAATCAGACAATGACTATGTAGTTCTAAGCTTAAATGGATATATTAAAGGCCTGATATTTTAAAGCATTTATCTGGTTGGCAGCCCCTGCTAACCAGATTAATGCCACTTAATGGGGCCAGCCACTGATTTTCAGCAGCAGCATCCAGATAATGGCACTGGAGCATCCGGGGTCAGAGTCAGGATAGAGTGGCAAATTATCAAAATAACGTCAATTTTCAGTGCCACTATCCAGATAGCTATCTTCATAAATTAGGGCAACAAAATATCAGTCCTAATATTACTGCTATCCAGATAGTGGCAGTGGTCAGAGGTGTACCTGGATATTTAACGCGACTATTTTGATATTCGCCAGCACTGAATATCCTGATATAGCTTTAAAAACCGAATGCGGAGTTTAAATATTACCCCCTATGTTTTTAGGAAGTAATTTTAGAAAGTTTTTTCCATACATAATGCCAGGCTATACTTTATTCAGGAAGGACAGGGTAAGAACAAGGGGAGGAGGAGTGGCTCTATATGTAAAAAATCATATTAAAGCTACAGAATTACAGGGCTTACAAGGGAAGGAGGTGGCACTGTGGGTTAAACTAAAAAGAGGGAATGGAGAATCTATTTGCATTGGTATCATATACAGATCTCCATCATAGGCTGAAGAAGCGGACAGAGATTTAACTGAAAACATTTACAGTATTTGCCATGAAAGTAGAAGTACTACTGATAGGTGATTTGAATATGCCGGATGTTGATTGGCGCATCTCTGCTACAGGGTCATCTAGAAGTAAGGAGATCCTGGATTCTCGACAGGGAGAATTATTGCAGCAACTGGTAACAGAACCCACACGTGAAAGGGCCATAATGGACTTGGTGCTTACCAATGGGGAAAATGTTTCTGATGTTATAGTGGGAGATCATCTCGCATTCAGTGATCACCAGATGGTGTGGTTCAGTATTAGGACTAGGGCTGAAAACTAACTTTGCCAAGATAGGACAATACCTCAAGGAGTAATTAGCGGGATGTAACTCAGGGATGTAGAAAAGCAATGGGCAAACCTGAAAGGGGATATTTTAAGAGCAACAAACCTTTTTGTTAGTATATAAATGTAAAAGGCAAAGGAGGCCGCTATAGTACCTGAAAGAAGTAGCTGAAAAGGTAAAAAAAAAAAAAAAAAAAGAAAAGAAAAGAGGACAACCTTCATAAAATGCAAGAGATCACAGAAAGAGAAGCTAGGAAAGTAGTCAGGAAAGCAAAGATGCAAACAGAAGAAAAAATAGCCAATGCAATAAAATGGGGTGACAAGACATTTTTAGATTTGTTAGTGAGAGGAGAAGTGCTGAAGTGGTACTGTCAGACTCATAGTAATATAGTAAATGACACCAGATAAAGACCAGTATAGTATGCCTATTCTACCCAGTAAGATGGCTAAAGTAGATGTACCTGCCACTCCGTGCAGATCACCCTCCTCTATGCATTTGTTTAGGGTTGTACCCACTTCTCCGTGCAGGTCACCCCTCTCCATTTGATGAAGTATAAAAAAAATAGTTAAGTTTATTTTGATTTTATCTTCAATGGTGAGGGGGATGAATATACAGAAGATGATGAGGATAAAACAGAATTGTTTAACAAATATGTTTGTTCTGTGTTCACAGATGAAGGGTTAGGAGCAGGACCTCAGAAAACATCCACAAAGAGGAAAAGTAGTGAAGGGGATCATAAACAATTTTCAGAAGATCATGTTCATGAGAACTAGCTACATTAAAAGTGAACAAAGCTATGGGGCTGGATGGGATACATCCTAAAGTATTGAAGGAAATTAGGGATGGTCTAGCGCATTGGTTCCAAACCCAGTCCTCGGGTATCCCCAAGCCAGTCAGGTTTTCAGGGTATCCACAATGAATATGCATGAGATAGATCTGCATGCATTGCTTCCATTGTATGCAGATCTATCTCATGCATATTGTGATAAGGAAGCTTATCATAGCTCAGGAAGGAGCTATAGTAAAGGTGAAGTGACTCTGAACAAGCAACCTGTCAGTTCTGGTAGAAATAAGAAAACAGAATTTTGCCATAAAAGACTACCAGTCCCAGAATGCACCAGGTTTCCAACAGCCATTGGAGGAGCTGAAGTGGGGAAACGTGTGTTCAATCAGGAGGGCTATGAGGTAATCCCTAAGCACTCATCTCAAAGGGCAGGGCCTGATTCAGCACAGCTGCGCTGGGCTAAGGTGGAGCACTCATCAAAGCAGAATAAAGGTAGAGTTTATTCTACAGAGAATTATCCTCATCCTCAGGATCAGCTTGGAGATCCTCATCTTGGACAGCTTCATCATCTGGAGGATCATCAGAAGCAGAAGCCAGAGCGGACGGACAGAGAGGGCAAGAGACCCTTTGGAAGAAAGAAGAGAAAAGCATTTGGGAGGTCTAAAGGAGTCCAGAGCAGTACGTATACTGGGAGACATTCAAAAGGCAAGCTTACACCATTGGACTGGGGAAAGCCAGAGGAATGGTGCTGCAGGGCTAGGAATCTTCAGACGGTACCTGTGAGGGAGACGGCTGCACGTGGAAGGGACCCTAGGACCCGTGCCAGAAGGTATGTGAAGAGAGATCCAGTGTCCAGGGATCTGGATTGGAAGGCTGGACATAAGAACTGGACTACATACTGGCCAGGCTATTTAGAGAGGAACTCTAACAGCAATGGAAGCACAGGTATGAACACTGATCTATGCCCTAGCTATAACCTTGAAAGACCGCAGGGAAACAAGTATTCTCCTGAGAGTGCTCCACTGAGAAATTCCTCTGTGCCAATCCATGATATTGAACCCATGATTGTTGAAGAAGGGGGAGCGGTCTTAGATACAGGCTGTGAATATACGGATTGCTCTCTGTCTAAACTCCTTTGGTAATTTACTGTTACAAAGTACAACGACCATCACAAAGAAATACAAACTTGTTCTTTAATCTACTCAGAAAAGCTCCTGCGTAGGATTTTGAGCCATGCAGTAGAAATTAAGCCAGCTAAGGGGTTTCAGCTGGATAACTGCTAGCAATTGAGCCTTACCTAATTGCTTGTGAGCTCTGAGGGAATCACTTCTGAATCTATGTGTGAAGATATAAGAAGTTAACCTGAAAAGAACAGTTTTTCCCTTCTTTGTGGGTTTTGCTTGTTGTTTGAAACACTGCTAAGAAAATATTAGCTAAAGCCTACAGAAAAGACCAGTTTATTACCAACCAGGTCTTTATTCTTTTGCTTTGATTGCCTGACAAGTTCATCTGTTGTTTTCCTGATTTTGTTTTTCTAAGTTTAACACTGAAAGCAAGTATCCTGTTTTATGTGCTACCAAGCATATCTGTGTTGGGAGAAATAACCCCATAAATAAATATCTTATTGGCTTTACACTCAAGCACAACTAATTATTGTGAGCAGCTGTGTCTGGTGTGAATGGACTGCATTTCCCACAATCCCTTGCAAATCATATTGATAAATGCACTTGCCAAGACTGTGAACATTCTCACCCAGGCAGCCGTCTGACAATATTCATTATGAATATCCTGAAAACCTTACTGGCCTGGAGGTACCCGAGGACTGGGTTGGAAGTCACTGTTCTAGCAGCTCCACTGTCTGGGCTTTACATGATTCTTTAGAGTCAGGAGTGGTCCCAGAGAAAGGCGCATGTAGTCACTTTACACAAAAGCGGAAGTAAGGAGGTGGCTGAGAACTACAGGCCAGTTAGTCTGACCTCTATGGTGAGCAAATTAACGGAAACGTTGCTAAAACAGAGGATAGGGAGGTTTCTAGAGTCCAATGGATTGCAGGATTCAAGGCAGCATGGTTTTACTTGGGGTAGGTCTAGTCAGACAAATCTAAATACAGCTAAATAAATAAATAATTAATTACTTTGACTGGGAAACCAGAGAGTTGAACCAAGGGAGATATGGTGTACTTAGATTTCAGTCAGGCCTTGGACACCGTTCCACACAGACGACTTATAAATAAATTGAGCATCCTAGGCATAGACCCTAACGTGACTGACTGGGTTAGAAATTGGTTGAGTGGGAGGCAACAAAGGGTACAGGTAAATGGAGCATACTCTGAGAAGAAGGATGTTACCAATGGTGTGCAGGAACGGTACTTGATCCAATTCTTTTCAACATTTTTGTTAGCGATATTGCAAAAGGGCTGCTGGGTAAGTTTTGCCTCTTTGCAGATGATAGCAAAATCTGCAAATACAGTAAACACCCAGGAAGGAATAGATAAAATGAGAAGGGATGTTTATGTTTAATTGGTTTGATATACCACAATTCGAGAAACAGCATAGCGGTTTACAGAGGTAAAATTATACAAGAGAGGTCAAAAGGCTGGAAAAGGAAAAGAAGTTACATTTTATGACAGGAAAGCACCCAAGACAGTTAAATACATGTAACTAAAGAGAGAAAGGAGTGAGAGAACGTAGGACAGGGGTAGTTTCACACAGAAGGAGAAGGAAGGTTGAAAGCGGAAGAGAAGAGGTAAGTTTTCAAGTCTCTCTTAAAGATGGAATATTGCTGTTCGAGTCGAAGGGAAGTGGGTAGGGAGTTCCAGAGTGCAGGATCAATGAAAAAGAAAGCAGAGAAGCATGTGGATTGTAAGTGAGCACGTGATGGAGAAGGGAGGCGAAGGCGATAGATGTGTAAGGACCAAAGTGAGCGGATGGGAGTATGAAACTGTATTAAATCTGCCAGATACTGAGGGGTGTGGCTGTATAGGACTTGATGCACCAGTATGAGGATCTTATAGCGTATGCGAAACTCGAGAGGAAGCCAGTGAAGATGGAGAAAGAGAGGGGTGACATGATCCCGAAGTGAGGCGTGAAAGATAAGGCGTGCAGCAGTGTTTTGAATGCGTTGCAGACGGTGGAGTTGTTAACGGGGAAGCCCAACCAGAACCGAATTACAGAAGTCGACATGTGACATGACCAGGGAAAGAAGGGTAGTAAGAGCCTGTGAGGTAAGAAATGGGCGGATTGCTCGGATCTGGCGAAGGAAGAAAAAAGAAGTCTTGGTAATGTGAGAGATGTGAGCCTGAAAGGAAAGATCTGAGTCAAAAAGAACACCTAAATAACCAAAAGTGGAAACCAAGGGAATAGGTGTGCCAGAAAAGGAGGGAGTGACTAGAGGGGGAGGACTACCGTGAGTGAACCAAATAGCAAATGTTTTTGTTAAATTTAAGTGCAAACAATTTGTGGTAAGCCAATTAGCAACAGCAGAAAGGCAAGAGTTGAGGGGGGTGAGATCAGAATGGAGGGGAGAGGTGTGGAAAAGAAGGACCAGATCATCAGTGTAATAGAAAGCAGAAATACCAAATTGTTGAACCAAGAGTGCCAGTAGTGCCAGAAATATATTGAAGAGAAGAGGTGCTAAGACAGACCCCTGAGGAACACCACAGGGCAGTGGAAAGCGGTCAGAAGAGACTAGTGGAGCAGCTGAGGAGACTCCTGTGCAGAAGCGAAAGGAAAGAAATGAATGAAACCAGTGATGAACCGTGCTACAGAGGCCAGCCTCACATAGACGAGAAAGAAGGGAGTGGTCAACTAGGTCAAATGCAGCCGAAAGGTCTAAAGATACCACCACCGAGAAATCACCACGGTCGTGAGCCACGTGAAGTTCGTTACGAAATCCCAAAAGAACAGCCTCCACGCTGTGGCTCTGCCGAAAACCCGATTGGCAGGGGTGAAGAAAATGAGTGGACTCAAGGTGATGTGATAATTGTACAAAGACCGTTTTCTCAAGTATTTTGGAAAGAAAGGAGAGATTGGAGACAGGGCGATAGTGGGCAGGAAAGAGTAATTACTCAACTGTAACAGGTGTTCTCCAGGAGCAGCAGGAATCAGTCCTCACATATGGGTGATGTCGGCGCTGACAGAGCCCCCATGCGGAGCATTTCCCCAGCTTTCAAAGAAAGCCTTTGGGAATGAAGCACGCATGCGCGGTCCCCTTCCCGCCAAGGGTCAGTCTGATGACATAGCTAAAAGACAGCAAAAATCAAAATAAAGTATATGACTGCAACGCCAGGGGAGGAGGGATGGTCGTGAGGACTGATTCCTGCTGCTCCTGGAGAACATCTGTTACAGGTGAGTAACTACTCTTTCTCCAAGACCAAGCAGGAAGTCAGTCCTCACATATGGGACTCCCCAGCTCTAGGCTAACAGGAACCCAAACTTGAAAAAATGGCTCCCTCTCAAGAGCCTCAGCATCTGTGATAAGACTATCCTCTGAGAACGCCAACACAAGGGCCGGAGGATAGGAGCTGCCTAAACCTCAAAGAGATTACGGAGTACCGCCTGTCCGAAAGAACTGTCCCTTCAGGACTCTCTCTCGAGGCATTAGTGGGCTGCAAAGGTCTGGCTTGAAGACCCAAGTAGCGGCCCGGCAGATGTCTGCCAACGGAACAGAGTGGAGATGAGCTACTGATGCAGCTTTCACCCTGACACGGTGGGCCGTGACTCGACCCTGCAAGGGAAAGTCGGCTGCCTTCTACGCCCAGGCGATACAATCTGCTACCCAACTGGACAACGTACGCTTGGAGACAGATAACCCCAATTTATTAGGGTCAAAGGAGACGAAGAGCTGAGTATCCCTTCAATGCCCCCGCATACGTACAATGTAAAAGGACAACGCCCTCTTACAGTCCAGAGTATGCAAGACTGTCTCAGCCCGGCTGCTATGCGGCCTGGGAAAGAATGTTGGAAGAACCACCTCCTGGTTGAGGTGGAAAGAGGAGACAACTTTTGGAAGGAACTTCGGATGAGTCCGAAGGACTATCCTGTTCCTATAGAACCATGTGTACGGTCTATCAGAAACCAGAGCTTGTAGTTCACTCGCACGTCTGGCCGAGGTAAGAGCTACCAGGAAGAGCGCCTTCCAAGAAAGGAAGCGTAAATGGCAAGTAGCCATTGGCTCAAACGGTGGGCGAGTAAGTTGTTGCAAGACCATGTTCAAATCCCACTCAGTGGCAGGTGGACGAATTGGAGGCTTGAGCAAAAGCAGGCCTCTGAGGAAGCGGGACACCAAGGGGTGAACCGACAGAGACTGTCCCTCCACCGGTGAGTGGTGTGCTGAAAGAGCACTGAGGTGGACCCGAACAGAGTTGGACTTAAGGCCTAGGTCTGACAGGTGAAGTAGGTATTGTAGCACTACTGGCACAAGGCAGGAGAAAGAGTAGTTACTCACCTGTAACAGGTGTTCTCCAGGAGCTGCAGGAATCAGTCCTCACATATGGGTGACATCAACATCGATGGAGCCCCCATGCGGAGCAGTTCCCCAGCTTTCAAAGAAAGCCTTTGGGAATGCAGGCATGCATGCGCGGTCCCCTTCCCGCCCAAAGGTGCCATCTTGCTCAGTCAGATGACATAGCTAAAAGACAGCACAAAAAACACAATGAACTATGTACAACTGCAACTCCCAGGGGAGGAGGGAGGGTTGTGAGGACTGATTCCTGCTGCTCCTGGAGAACACCTGTTACAGGTGAGTAACTACTCTTTCTCCAGGACCAAGCAGGGTGACTCCCTAGCTCTGGGCTACCAGGAACCCAGGCTGAAAATTAGAGCTCCCTCTGTGAAGCCTCAGCATCAGGGAAAGAATTTTACTGAGAAAAGATCCCAACGGTAGCCCAACAAGAGGGCTGGAGGGCAGGAATTGCCTAAACCTCAAAGAGATTCCGGAGTACTGCCTGACTAAAAGCACTGTCCCTACGGGACTCCCTCTCCAGGCAGTAATGGGCTGCAAAAGTCTGGCTTGAGGACCAAGTTGCAGCCCTACAGATGTCTGCCAACGGTACAGAGCGGAGGTGAGCTACTGATGCAGCCATTGCCCGGACACGGTGGGCTGTGACTCGACCCTGCAAGGGAAGGTCTGCTGCCCTGTAAGCCCAGGTGATTCAGTCCGCCACCCAAATGGACAAGGTATGCTTGGAGACAGGCAACCCCAAGTTGTTTGGGTCAAAGGAGATGAAGAGCTGAGTAGCCCTTCTATGACCCTTAGTACGCTCTGGGTAGAAAGACAAGGCCCTTCTACAGTCCAGGGTATGCAGGACTTCCTCAGCCCGGCTGGCATGGGGCCTAGGGAAGAATGTTGGAAGAACCACCTCCTGATTGAGGTGGAAAGAGGAGACTACCTTCGGGAGGAACTTAGGATGAGTCCTAAGGACTACCCTGTTCCTATAGAAATGAGTGTATGGCCTGTCACAGACCAGGGCTTGAAGCTCAATCACTCGTCTAGCCGAGGTCAGTGCCACTAGGAAAAGAGCCTTCCGAGAAAGGAAGCGGAGAGGACATGTAGCCATCGGCTCAAAGGGAGGGCGAGTAAGCTGCTGCAAGACCACATTCAACTCCCACTCCGGTGCTGGCAGACGGAGAGGAGGCTTCAGCAAGAGCAAGCCTCTGAGGAACCGAGACACTAAGGGGTGATCCGATAAAGGGTGCCCTTCCACCTGTGAATGGTGGGCTGCCAGAGCAGAAAGGTGTGCCCGAACAGAATTGGACTTAAGGCCCTGATTAGACAAGGCACAGGGCAAGAGAAAGGGTTCTCCTGACGTTTGTCACACCATAAGGAGAACCGTTTCCACTTCAGGGCATAGGTCTTTCTGGTGATGGCTTCCTAGAGGTAAGACCACCTCTTCAACTTCCTGAGGCAGGCCCCAGGGAGCCAGCGCTACCCTTGCAGCCTCCAGGCCATCAAATTGAGAGTTTTGAGATTGGGGTGCAGAAGGGAACCCTGATCCTGAGAAAGAAGGTCGGGTTGCAACCCCAGAGGGAGTGAGGTGTCCACCGCCAGCTGTGACAGAAGCGGGAACCAGGGCTGTCTCGGCCATCTGGAGGCTACCAATATGACCAAGGCCCTGTCCCTTTGAATCTTGAACAAGGTTCGGGCCACCAAGGGCGTGGGAGGAAACGCATACAGGAGGCCCTTGGACCATGATATCAGGAAGGCGTCCGCTGTCAATCTTGTGGGATGCGGTTGCCTGGAGCAGAACTGAGACAGCTGCCAGTTCAGGAGACTGGCAAAGAGGTCTATGGATGGAATTCCCCATTTCAGGAAAATGTTCTGAACAACCAAAGGGTGCAGTTGCCATTCGTGAGGCTGCAGAACCCTGCTCAATCTGTCTGCCAGGAAATTTTCGTGGCCAGGAAGATAGACTGCCCTGAGCAGCATATTGTGTCGAAGTGCAAAAGAGCATAGGGCCTGCGCCTCCTGACACAGGAGTCTGGACCCCATGCCCCCTTGTTTGTTCACATAGAACATCGCTACCTGGTTGTCTGTCTGCACCAAGACGGATTGGTGGGCCAGGGAGTGAGAGAAGGCACTGAGGGCTAAGAGTATCGCCCTGAGTTCCAGGAGATTGATCTGTTGGGTGGCCTCCCATGGAGACCACAGGCCCTGTGTGCACTTGTCTAGACAATGTGCACCCCAGCCCTGCAAGGAGGCATTGGTTGTGAGTACCACAGTGGAAACAGGTATCTGAAAAGGAACTCCCTGTAGAAGGTTAGGGGGTGTAGCCACCACTGCAGGGAGTTCAGGAAGGGGTTGGACACCCTTACTTTGTCTCGTAGGCTTCCTGTAGCCTGCCTCCACTGAGTCCTGAGACACCACTGTGCAGGCCTCATATGCAGGCGAGCATTGGGAGTCACATGCACTGTCAATGCCATGTGTCCCAGAAGCCTTAGACAGAGTCTGGTGGAAACCAGTGGGTTGTTCAGGAACTGGCTGGCCAAGTCCATCAGCCTTCCCGCTCTGTCTGCTGGCAAGTAAGCCTTTGTTTCAGTGAGTCTAACTGTGCTCCTATGAACTCTAGGTCCTGGGAGGGGAGCAAAGCGGACTTTGCGAAGTTTATGACAAAGCCTAGTTGCTAAAGGAGGGAGAGAGTACGGAGGGTGGCATGCCTGGCCTCCTGGAGAGTCTGATCCCTGATGAGTCAGTCGTCCAGGTAGGGGAAGACAAAATACCCTGGTTTCTCAAGTAGGCCGCCACCACTGCCAGGCACTTTGTGAAGACCCGTGGTGCGGAAGTTAGGCCAAAGGGCAGTATCCTGTACTGAAAATGGTTTCCTCCCACCACGAACCTCAGGTATTTTCTGTGGTCTGGATGAATGAGGATGTGAGTGTATGCATCCTTCAGATCTTAGGTGCATAACCAATCTCCCTGCTGGAGGTCGGGCAGCAGTGTTCCAAGAGTAAGCATCTTGAACTTTTCCTTTTCCAAGAACTTGTTGAGATTCCGCAAGTCCAGAATGGGCCGGAGACCTCCAGTTCTCTTTGGCACAAGAAACTACCTGGAGTAGAAGCCCTGCCCCAGCAGGTGGGGAGGTACAGGCTCCACCGCCCTGCCTTGAAGAAGACCTTGCAGTTCCTGGAGAAGGAGTTCCTGATGCAGAGAAGGCCTTGGAGGCTCCCCTGGAAAGTAGGAGGGGAGGGGGTACCTGATTGAAATGGAGCAGATAGCCCTTCTGGACTATGCTCAGTACCCAAGCATCTCTTGTGATGGGTGGCCACTGGTGGGCAAACAGGGCCAACCGACCTCCCGTGTTGAGATGGGCCAGCAGAGGTGGAGAGGCTATGCAGTGGGAGTCAAAAACCCCCTCCCTGCTGAGTAGGAGAAGGAGCTGGAGGCTTGGGGGCTTTCTGTCTATGGGGCCCATGTCCCTGCCCCTTGGCCTGCTGACCCTGCTGGGGAGGCCTGATAGTGAGGGAAAGGTTTGTAGGCAGATGACTTCCTCGGGTAAAAGGTCTTTTTCCCCGAGCCCTTCTTCTTATGAGAAGGGGCAGAAGTTTTTCTGGACAACCTTGTCCTTGTTAGAGTCTCGGTCTCGAGCTCAGCAGCCTTTTCGGCCATGGGCTTGCCGAAGAGGTTTTCACCTTCGCAGGGGACATCGACCAACTTGTCCTGTACCAATGGCTCAAGGTCCGATGACTGTAGCCATGCCTGGCGTCGAGCAACGATGCCGGCCGCTGCTACCCGGGCCGAAGCCTCGAAGCCATCGTAGGCCGCCCGGGAGATGAATTTGGAGCATTCCCGGATCCCCGAGGACAAGGTCTTGAACCTCTGCAAAGGTTCCCCAGAGAGGCCAGCCGAGAACCCGGCCATTTCCTTGGCCAGGTCCTGCAAGTACATGCCCATGTACAGCTGGTAGGACTGGACACGGCAAGCAAGCATCGAGCCCTGGAAGCACTTTCTGCCGATGGCATCCAGGCTTCGGGCCTCCCTACCAGGGGGCACTGCGGAGTGCATCTTCTGGCTCTTCAGATGATGCATGGCCGATTCCACAACCATAGAATGGTGCGGCAGCTGCGCCTTTTGGAACCCAGGGCTCTTTTGGACTCGATACATGGAATCGATCCGCTTGCTCAAAACCGGCGCCGAGGCCGGTGCCTCCCACATTCGGAAGAGGAGCCGTTCCAGCATCGGAGGAACCGGCACAGTAAAGGCCTCCCTCGGGGGAGAGTCATACTGTAGGGCATCGAGCTCTTCGGCTCGAGGCTCCTCCTCGGGATCCGCAGGAACATTGAAAGCCTTGGCCATGTCCCTTACGAACTCCGAGAACCAGGTGTCCTCTGGTGGGGACCTACTCCGGGGCTCGGACTGCGGTGAGTCCGAAGGGACACACCGAGTCCGGAAGGTATCGGGGGGGACTCCTCGTCCTCCGTCTCCCACGCAGACTCATCCGAGGAAGAGTCAAGGGGCTCCGACCGTGCGGGCTCTGGCAGCACCCACCCCGACGCCGGAGGGCATCGGTGTCGACGCCCTCGGTCCTGAACGGGAGGTCGAGGGAGACAGTGACCGAGTCTGGACTTGGGCCTTCATGGCTTCGAGAATCGGCTCGGTCTCCGGGGTCGACTTAGACGTCGACGTCCCGGTGGTCGGGGCGATGCACCAGTCAAGCTGGCCATCAGCACCCGCTGCTGATCCATGAAGGCAGACAGTCTGCACTCCAAGGCTGTCAGCTTGAGTCCAAGCTCAGGAGACTCAGCAGCCACCGACTCGAGGACAACAGGACTTACGTGCTCGACGGACTCTTTCTACACGAGGTACCTTAGGTGGCTTCTCCAGCTCCAAAGGCCCGGGGCGGCAGTCAGGGGCCCGGGAGCTGGCCCTCGAGGAACCAGGGGCATCCTCCGACGACGCCCTCACGAGCTTCCTCTTCCTCTTATGCTCCCTACTGGGGGACCCCCTTTCAGAGGAACCCCAACGAAGCTCGGGGTCAGACTCCCAAGACGTCGAGGCCTCTGACGAGGTCCGGGCTTGTCCGGAGGCCGAGTCAGAAAAAATTCTCTCCTTCTGATGCTGCCGGCTTCTGAGTGCCTTGGTGGACATCTTTCCACATGGGACACAGACATTGGGGTCATGGTCCGGCCTGAGGCAACGCAGGCAGAAGTCGTGTGTGTCGGTAAGAGACATGAGCTTCTTACAACGATCACACTTTTTAAAACCACTGGAGGCCATCTGGGAAAAAAGGGCCCCCGCGAGGTCAAAAGACCGGCTCTCCAGGGAAAAAGAAAAAAGAGAGCGAACGCATGCCACGAAGGGCAAAAAAATGAAAAATAGAGATCGGGTCGATACCGGCCTACCGAACCCAGGCGGGAAGGGGAACCGGCGTCGAACCAGACAAAAAAGAGTGAAAATCGCAGAAAAAGCCTAATTTTTCTGGGTGACAAGGACACACGTCCGATGGGCTCCACGGAAAAAGAAAGACTGAGCAAGATGGCACCTTTGGGCGGGAAGGGGACCGCGCATGCGTGCCTGCATTCCCAAAGGCTTTCTTTGAAAGCTGGGGAAATGCTCCGCATTGGGGCTCTATCGACATCGATGTCACCCATATGTGAGGACTGACTTCCTGCTTGGTCCTGGAGAAAGGATCTTCATTGTGCTGAGCACACCACACTGAAAACCTGCGCCACTTGAATGCATAGGGCTTTCTGGTGGATTGCCTCCTCGAGGCCAAGACCACCTCCTCAACTTCCCTAGGTAGAAGTACGGGAGCTAGCACTATCCTTTCAGCAGCCAGGCCATCAGATTGAGGGATCTGAGATTGGGGTGCAGAAGGGAACCCTGATCCTGAGACAGGAGATCGGGTTGCAACCCCAGAGGGAATGGAGTTTCCAGAGCCAACTGCAGAAGAAGAGGAAACCACGGCTGCCTCAGCCATCTGGGGGCTACCAGAATGACCGAGGCCTTTTCCCGTAGAATCTTGAACAGAGTTCGGGCCACCAGGGGAGTGGGAAGAAACGCATACAAGAGGCCTGTAGACCAAGAGATCAGGAACGCATCTGCTGCCATTCTCAGAGGATGTGGCTGTCTGGAGCAAACCTGGGCAGCTGATGGTTCAGTGGATTTGCAAAGAGATCGATGGATGGAAGCCCCCATCGTAGAAAGATCTGCTGGACCACCAGTGGATTCAACTGCCATTCGTGAGGCTGGAGAATCCTGCTTAGTTTGTCAGCCAAGAAGTTCTCCTGACCAGGTAGATAAACTGCTTTGAGAAACATGCCTTGTTTGACTGCAAAGGAGCAAAGGGCCTGCGCCTCCTGACACAGGAGTCTGGAACCTGTGCCCCCTTGCTTGTTCACATAGAACATTGCTACCAGATTGTCTGTGTGAACTAAGACAGACTGGTGAGAGAGGGCATGAGAAAAAGTCTGTAGAGCCAAGCGGATTGCCCGCAGCTCCAAAAGATTGATCTGCTGTGTGGCCTCCTGAGGAGACCAGAGGCCTTGAGTGCACCTGCCCTGGCAATGTGCACCACAGCCCTTTAAGGAAGCATCGGTTGTCAGCACCCTTGTGTGTGCTGGGGCCTGAAAGGGTACCCCCCTGAGAAGGTTTGGGAGATGTAGCCACCACTGTAAGGAGTCCAAGAGCGGTTTGGACACCTTTACTCTGTCTCGGAGGTTGCCTGTGGCTTGCGCCCACTGAGCTCTGAGGCACCACTGAGCCGCCCACATGTGCAGACATGCATTCGGGGTCACATGTACCGTGGATGCCATGTGACCCAAGAACCGCAGGAAGTGTCTGGCGGAGACCTGAGAATTACTTTGGAACTGGCTGGCCAAGTCCATCAGCCTGTGGGCCCTGTCCTCGGGCAAGTAAGCTCTTGCCTGCAGGGTGTCTAATCTTGCCCCTATAAACTCTAGGTTCTGTGAGGGGAGCAAAGTGGACTTTGCGTAGTTGATGACAAAGCCCAGATGCTGAAGAAGAGAGACAGTGCGAAGAGTGGCTTGTCTGGACTCCTGGAGAGACTGATCCCTGATGAGCTAGTCATCCAGGTATGGGAAGACAAAGATTCCCTGATTTCTGAGATAGGGTGCCACTACCGCCAGGCATTTGGTGAAAACCCTGGGGGCAGAAGTTAGGCCAAAGGGAAGTACTCTGTACTGAAAATGGTTTCCTCCCACCACAAATCTGAAATATTGTCTGTGGTCTGGATGGATGAGAATGTGGGTATAAGCATCCTTTAGGTCTAAGGAGCATAGCCAATCTCCCTGCTGGAGGAAGGGCAGCAGTATCCCAAGGGTAAGCATCTTGAACTTTTCCCTCTCCAGAAACTTGTTTAGGTTTCGCAAGTCTAGGATAGGCCGGAGGCCTCCTGTCCTTTTGGGTACCAGAAAGTACCCGGAGTAGAAGCCTCGCCCTTCCAGGCGGTGAGGCACCGGTTCCTTTAGAAGACTTGCCAGCTCCTGAAGGAGGAGGTTTCTGTGCAGAGGGAGTCTGGAAGGTAGGAGGGGGGTATCTGGTGAAAGTGGAGTATGCAGCCCTCTTGGACTATGCTGAGGACCCAGGTATCCCCTGTGATGGCTGGCCAACTGTAGGCTGTGACACAGTAGCTCCTCAGGAACAGATGGATACAAGTGAGCAGCCGGTGGTAGAAGCCGGTACTGCAGGAGAAAGCAGGGATTTCTCTGCAGAAAGAAAAAAAACACAGTTTCAATCAGGCAAAACAGCTCACCTTGAGGGAGGAGAGTAGGAAGGCTTGTGATTGGGCACGCCCCAAGGGGAGGCGGGCAGTGCAGGCTAGAAGCACCTGGTTAAATACACAGGAACCAGGAAGTGAAAGGCAGAAGGAGATCCACGGGCAGACGCAGATCCAAGGAGAGATCCAGAGAGAGAAGCCAAGAGAGCAACGGAGGTTTCCTTGCTGTGTTAATTTCCCTAACAGTCTGCAGCTGGAAGATAGCTTGGAGCAGCATTCAGAGGAGGAAAGAGACTGCTGGAGGCAGGGCTCTTCTAGAACACTGAGAAACCCAAGGCTACAGGACCAGGCACAGCTGGGGAACAAAGGCAGAAGGATAAAGAATCCTCCAAGAGAGAAGCTCCTGTATAAGGTACCCAGAGAAAGAGGAGTTTATGCTCTAAAGCCAGAAAGTCTATGTTCTGCTTTTAAAAGCAAAGCCAGTCAAGATGGTGGCAGCTGGTGTCAGAAAAGAGAAGCTTTGAATGACAATAATTATTCTTTTAAACTAGCTGAGCCACCTAGCCAGGACAGGGCTGATATACATGCTTTTAAATATTCTCCTAGCACTGCTAAGTTTGAATGCACAGCACCCACGTGTAGGGAAAGGTGGGGAGCTAATGAAAGCCCAGCACATGTTTGTTTTCCAAATGCAAACAAACCTGATGAGCAGCCTGAGATAGATAGGCTCAATCAATACCTATTCACCAAGGGGACAGGAAGACAGCTCAATGAAGAAAAGTTTCATGCTGAATCACTTCTTAAAGAGTTCCAGGAATTTCTAGAACAGAAGAAGAGTTTTAACCACAGTGTTCCAGTTACTGGCTGTAAGGAAGAAAACTCTGTTCATAATTCTATGTTTTCCCCTGCTGATGATGATGAGATGTTGATGGACTGTTCTACCTGTTCAATTGATAGAGGCAATTAAACAGAGAGAGGAATTTCTGCTGATATAGGAAGTAATAGAACAGTGACACTTAACTTTGACCGACAAAAGAAAGCTTGTGGAGGGAAACTGAATTAGAGCACTACTAGTGATTGATAGAACCTGAGCTTTATTAGTAAAGGACTTTTCTGTTATCAGCCTGTATGTTAAAAGCACATGAAATGAATGTGAAGAAATACAGCATTTAAAGCCAGTCAAGCAAAGTTTCAGTTAATCCTGTTTATTTGGTTTAAACTTCTGCTCTGTCTGTAACCTTCTTTTGAACTGCACAATGGCAATATGAGCCACATGAAAATAAACCTCATGTAAATAAATAACTCTTGCCAGCCTTACTGCTCGAAGCATAACACAACTACAACTAACAGCCTCAAGGGCATCATAAGGCAACCCCTCCTTAACCCTCAAGGTTAAGGGGCGGGCGGTGTCATAAGGCGTACAGCGTCAGCCGACCTCCTATATTGAGTGGAGCCAGCTGTGGAGAAGAGGCTATGCTATGGAAGTCAAAACCCCACTCCCTGCTGTGCAGGAGCCGGAGCTGGCGGCTTGGGGGTCTTCTGCCTTCTGCCCCTTGGCCTGCTGGCCCTGTTGGGGAGCTGGAGAGCCCTGATATTGAGGGTAGGATTTGTAGGCAGCACCCTTCCTCAGGAAAAAGGGCTTCTTCCCCGAGATGTTCTTTTTCTAAGAAGGGGCAGAAGTCTTCCTGGACAACTTTGTCCTGGTGAGAGTCTCAGTCTCGATTTCTGCAGCCTTTTCAGTCATGGGCTTACCAAAGAGGTTTTCACCTCGGCAAGGGACATCGACCAACTTGTCCTGCACACATGGCTCCAGGTCTGATGACTGTAGCCAGGCCTGACGGCGTACACCGATGCTGGCCGCGGCTACCTGGGCCGACACCTCAAAGACATCATAGGCTGCTCGAGATATAAACTTCGAGCACTCTTGAATTCCTGTTGACAAAGCCTTGAACCTCTGCAAAGGTTCCTCGGAGAGGCCAGCTGAGAACCCGGCAATCTCCTTTGCCAGGTCTCGTAGGTACATGCCCATGTACAGCTGGTAGGTCTGGACATGGCAAGACAGCATAGAGCCCTGGAAGCACTTTCTACCGAGGGCTTCCAGGTTCTGGGCCTCCCGGCCAGGGTGGCACCAAGGAGTGCATCTTCTGACTCTTCAGACGGTGCATGGCCGATTCCACAACCATGGAGTGGTGCGGTAGCTGCGCCTTTTGGAACCCAGGGCTCTTACGGACTTGATAAATGGAATTGACCCATTTGCTAAGAACCGGCGTCGAGGCCAGTGCCTCCCACATACGGAACAGCAGCCGTTCCAGCACCGGAGGAACCGGTACAGTAAAGGATTCCTTCGGTGGAAAATCATACTGGAGGGCATCGAGCTCCTCAGCTCGAGGCTCCTCGGCGTCCACAGGGAAGGCCAATGCCTTGGCCATGTCCCTCACGAAGTCTGAGAACCGGGTATCCTCTGGGGGGGACTGTCTCCGAGACTCGGACTCCAGTGAGTCCGAAGGGACGCACCGGGTCCGGAAGGTGTCCGGGGACTCCACGTCCTCCATCTCCCACTCCGACTCCTCCGAGGAGGAATCGAGCAGCTCCGGCCGTGTGGGTCTCGGTGCCACCCACCCCAATGCTGAGGGTATCGGTGTCGATGACCTCAGCCCCGCACGGGAGGTTGAGGGGGACCTTGCCGAGGATCGACTTGAGACATCATCGACTCGAGGATCGGCTCGGTCTCCTGGGTCGATTTAGACGTCGAGGTCCCGGTGGTGGGGCAGAAGCACCGGTCAGACCGGCGATCAGCACCCGCTGCTGCTCCATGAAGGCAGCCAAGCTGCTCTCCAAGGCCGTCAACCTGAGTCCAAGCTCAGGAGGCTCAGCAGCCCCCGACTTGGGCCCCGAAGGCGGCTCCCTCGGAGGAGAGTCTACGAGGACAACTGCACTTACCTGACTCAGGGACTCCAGCTCCACACGAGGTAGCTTGGAAGGCCTCTCCAACTCTGAGAGCCCGGGCGGCAGTCAGGGCTACATGACCTGGCCCTCGAGGAATCAGGAGCCTCCACCAACGCCGCCCTTGTGAGATTTTTCTTCCTTCAGTGCTCCCGGGAGAGATACTCCCTTTTAGAAGGACCACGACAGCACTCGGGATCGGACTCTCGAGATGACGAGGCCTCTGAAGAAGTCCGGGTCCGGCCGGACGCAGAGTCAGAGAAAATTCCTCACGTTGATGCTGATGGCTCCGAAGCGCCTTCGATGACATTTTGCCACACGGGCCACAGGCCAGCGGGTCATGGTCGGGCCCGAGGCATCGGAGGCAGCAGTCATGTGTGTCGGTGAAAGACATAAGTTTCTTGCACCGATCACACTTTTTGAACCCGCTCGCAGCCATCCGGGGAAAAAGGGCCCCTGCAAGGTCAAAAGACCGGGCTGCCAGTGAAAACACAAAAAGAGCGTGAACGCTAGTCATGAAGGACAAAAACCGAAAATCACAACTCCGGACTCGATACCGGTGTACCGAGCCCAGGGGGGAAGGGGAACTGGCGTCAAACCGGATAAGACAACGCGAAAATCGCAGAAAGAAAATCAACTTTTCCCAGGTGACACGAACTCACGTTCGTCGGGCTCCGCGGAAAAAGAAAGACTGAGCAAGATGGCACCCTTGGGCGGGAAGGGGACCGCGTAGGCACGCTGCATTCCCAAAGGCTTTCTTTGAAAGCTGGGGAAATGCTCCGCACGGGGGCTCCGTCGGCGCCGACGTCACCCATATGTGAGGACTGACTTCCTGCTTGGTCCTGGAGTATCAGAGGATCAACCTAAGCTTGAAGAATGGTCGCGAATTTGACAGCTGAGATTTAATGCTAAAAAATGCAGGGTCATGCATTTGGTCTGCAAAAATCCAAGATAGCGGTATAGTGTAGAGGGTGGGTACCTGGGTGTAATTGTGTCTGATGATCTTAAGACGGCTAAACAGGTCGAAAATGTGATGGCAAAAGCCAGATGGATGCTTGAGTGTATAGGGAAAGGAATGGCCAGCAGGAAGGAGGTGATTGTGTAAGTCTCTGGTGCGACTTCATTTGCAGTATTATGTGCAATTCTGGAGACCACATCTTCAAAAGGATATAAACAGGATGGAGTTGGTGCAGAGGGTGGCTGCCAAAATGGTCAGTGGAATTCGTCATAAGGCTTATTGAGACAGATTTGAAGATCTCAATATGTATACTAAGGAGAAAAGGCGGGATAGAGGAGATGTGATAGAGACATTTAAATACCTCCATGGCATAAATGCACAGGAGGAGAGCTTCTTTTAATTGAAAGAAAGTTCTGCAATAAGGGGGCTAGGAAGAAGGTGAAAAGGGATAGACTCAGGAGTAATATGCAGAAATATTTCTTTATGGAAAGAATGGTAGATGCGTGGGATAGTCTCCTAGTGGAGTAGAGATAAGGACAGTATCTGAATTCAAGAAAGCACGGGACCAATACTGAATACCTTTAAAGGAAAAAAAGGGACTCGTGTAGTTGGTATAGAAGGGCAGACAGGATAGGCCATGTGGTCTTTATCTGAAATCATGTTTCTATGTTTTACATGCAGGAAATGTTTTTATGAAATTGTTCAATTGTATATGCACATAAACAATATGAGCATTTTAGAAGTCTGTTATTTGGACATCTGAAAATGGACATTCAGTCACACATTTCAGATATAGTAGGTGTTCCCGAGTCCATTTTAGAAAGCATAAGAACATAAGATATGCCATACTGGGTCAGACCAAGGTCCATCAAGCCCAGTATTCTGTTTCCAACAGTGGCCAATCTAGGTCATATGTACCTAGCAGTTTCCCCAAGAGACACAAGTTCCACAATGCTTGTACTGGGTCAAGCATTGATATCTTCGGTCACTTCTTAATAATGGTTTATGGACCTTTCCTCCAGGAACTTGTCCAAACCTTTTTTAAACCCAGCTACACTAACAGCCTTTACTACATCCTCCGGTAACAAATTCCAGAGTTTGATTACACGTTGAGTGAAAAAATATTTTCTTTTATTAGTCTTAAATAGTTTACCCTGTAGCTTCATTGCATGTCCCCTAGCCTTTCTATATTCTGATAAGGTAAACAATCGATCTACGTTTACCCGTTCCACTCCGTTCATTAATTTATAGACTTCTATCATATCTCCCCTCAGCCGTCTCTTTTCCAGGTTAAAGAGCCCTAACCTTTTTAGCCTTTGGTGGCTCTTCTCTGTACCTTTTCTAAAATCGCTATATCCTTTTTAAGATACGGCGACCAGAATTGCACACAATATTCAAGGTGCGGTCTCACCATGGAACGATATAGAGGCATTATAATATCTTTTTTTTTATTTTCCAATCCTTTCCTTATCATACCTAGCATTCTATTTGCTCTCTTGGCCGCCGCTGCACACTGGGCCGAGGGTTTTAACATGGTATCCACAATGACGCCTAACTCTTTTTCCTGGGTGGTGGTTCCTAATGTGGAACCTTGCATCGTGTAACCATAGTTTGGGTTGTTCTTCCCTAGGTGCATAACCTTGCACTTGTCCACATTAAATTTCATCTGCCATTTTGATGCCCAGTCTTCCAATTTATCAAGATCCTCTTGCAATTTTTCACAATCCTCTTGGGTTTTAACAACTTTAAATAGTTTTGTGTCATCTGCAAATTTGATAACCTCACTCATTATTCCACTTTCCAGGTCATTTATGAATATGTCAAAAAAAAGCGGACCCAGCACAGATCCCTGGGGTACACCACTATTCACCTTTCTCCATTGGGAAAATTGGCCATTTAGCCCTACCCTCTGTTTTCTATCTTTTAACCAGTTCCTGATCCACAATAGTACATTGCCTCCTATCCCATGACTCTTTAGTTTTGCCAAAAGTCTCTGATGAGGGACCTTGTCAAAGGCTTTCTGAAAGTCCAGATACACAATATCAACCGACTCACCTTTGTCCACCTGTTTATTCACTCCTTCAAAAAAACATAACAGATTAGTAAGACAAGATCTTCCTTGTCTAAAGCCATGTTGGCTGTCTCCCATTAGGTTGTAACTATCTACATGCTGAGTAATTTTATTCTTTATGATGGTTTCTACCATTTTTCCTGGTACTGACGTCAGGCTCACCGGTCTGTAGTTTCCCGGATCACCCCTGGAACCCTTTTTAAAAATTGGTGTTACATTGGCGATCCTCCAATCTTCTCATATTTCAGTTCTTTCAACACCCTTGGATGTATACCATCCGGCCCAGGTGATTTGCTACTCTTCAGTTTATCTATTAGTTGTAAGACATCTTCCCGATGTATCGATATTTCCTTCAATTCTTCCGCACCTTTAAATACCACTTCAGTCATGGGTAACATCCCTACATCTTCCTCAGTAAAGACCGAAGCAAAGAATTCATTCAGTCCCTCCGTAATCGCCTTGTTGCCTCTTAGTGCTCCTTTAACCCCTTTATCATCTAATGGACCAACTGACTCTCTCACAGGTTTTTTGCTACGAATGTACTTGAAAAGGTCTTTATTTCGCGTTTTTGCTTCCGCAGCAAGCTTCTTCTCAAATTCTCTCTTTGCCTGCCTTATCAATGCCTTGCATTTGACTTGCCAGTGCTTGTGCTGTTTCCAGGTTTCGTCGTTTGGCTCTTTTTTCCATTTCCTGAAAAATGCTTTTTTGGCAACAACAGCCTCTCTGACCTCACCTTTAAAGCATGCTGGCAGTTTTTTGGACTTCCTTCCACTTTTCTTAAAGCGTGGAATACAGCTGGTCTGGGCTTCCAAGATAGTATTTTTCAACAACACCCAAGCTTGATGTACGTCTTTAACCTTCGCAACTGCTCCTTTTAGTTTTTTCTTAACTGTTTTCCTCATTTTATCATAGTCTCCCTTTCGAAAGTGGATTTCCTTCCTATCCCTCCTCCACTAATTAAATCAAAGGTGATCGTGCTATAATCACTATTGCCAAGTGGCCCCAACACCCTTATCTCTTGCACTAGATCTGGTGTTCCACTAAGGACTAGGTCTAATATGGCTTCCCCTCTGGTCGGTTCATGAACCAGCTGCTCCAAGAAGCAGTCATTTATTTCATCTAGGAACGTTATCTCCCTAGCATGTCCTGACGTGACACTGACCCAGTCGATACCGGGGTAATTGATATCACCCATTATTATTACTGCGCTGTAACTTTTGTTAGCTTCCTTGATTTCTTTGAGCATTTCATCATCCATTTGGTCATTCTGGCCAGGTGCTCGATAGTACAACCCCACTGCCATCGCCTTCCCCCTTTTATATGGAATTTCAATCCATATAGATTCTACAGCAGATTTTGTTTCCTGCAAAACTTTAATCCTTTCTGAGTCAATGCCCTCTCTAACATAGAGTGCAACCCCTCCACCAATTTGATCAGCTCTATCATTACGATATAGTTTGTACCCATGTATCACAGTGTCCCACTGGTTGTCCTCCTTCCACCATGTCTCTGATATTCCAATCATATCTAACCTTTCATTTAGTGCTATATATTCTAACTCTCCCATCTTATTCTTTAGACTTCTAGCATTTGCATACAAGCATTTTAGAGAATGTATTTTATTCATGTTAATTTGGCTATTGTTAGACATGGGTAAATTGGGATCTTTAAGCTCTGTCTGCTCCATACTTGAGGGCATTTGGGCTACTTTACTCTTTTGTGGAACCTCTCTGCTTTTGGTAGTATCCTTCAAGGATACATTCTTCCGAACCATCCGCTCTTGGGCGACTGTCGGCTTTCCCCTAATATCTAGTTTAAAAAGCTGCTCTATCTCCTTTTTAAAGGTTAATGCCAGCAGCCTGGTTCCATCCCGGTTAAGGTGAAGCCCATCCCTTCGGAAGAGCCCCTCCTTTCCCCAGAATGTTCCCCAGTTCCTAACAAATCCAAACCCCTCATCTCTGCACCATTGTCTCATCCACGCATTGAGACTCCGGAGCTCTGCCTGCCTTTTGGGTCCTGCGCGTGGAACAGGAAGCATTTCGGAGAATGCTACTCTGGAAGTTCTGGATTTCAACTTCCTACCTAAAAGCCTAAATTTTGCCTCCAGAACCTCCCTACCACATTTTCCTATGTCATTGGTACCGACATGTACCAAGACAGCAGACTCCTCCCCAGCACTATCTAAGACCTTATCTAGGTGGCGCGTGAGGTCTGCTACCTTCGCACCAGGCAGGCATGTTACCAGGCGATCCTCACGTCCACCAGCCACCCAGCTATCTACATGCCTAATGATCGAATCACCAACTATAACGGCTGTCCTAACCCTTCCGTCATGGGCACATGGCCCTGGAGAAACTTCCTCGGTGCGAGAGGGTTTTACATCACCTGGAGGACAGGTCCTAGTTACAGGATCACTTCCTGCCACACCAGGGTGATGCTCTCCTGTCACGTGATCTCTCTCCTCCATGGCAACAGGGGTGCTGCCAGACTGGAGGTGGGACTTGTCAGACGGCTGCCTGGGTGAGAATCTTCACACTCTTGGCAAATGCATATTTCTATATGATTTGCAAGGTATTGTGGGCAATGTAGTTCATTCACACCAGACACAGCTGCTGACAATAATTTAGTTGTGCTCTTGGGTAAAGCCAATAATATATTTATTTATGGGGTTATTTCTCCCAACACAGATATGCTTGGTAGCACATAAATTAGGTTACTTGCTTTCAGTGTTAACTTGGAAAAAGAAAGTTAAAATCAGGAAAACAACAAATGAAAAGTCACAAAGCAAGAAACAAACTGTTCTTTTCAGGTTAACTTCTGATTACTTCCCACATAGATACAGAAGTGATTCTCTCCTAGCTCACAAGCAATTAGGTAAGGCTTAATTGCTAGCAGTTACCAGCTGAAACCCCTTAGCTGGCTTGCCTTCCACTGTGTGGGTCAAATCCTGCTTCAGGAGCTTTTCTGAGTAGATTAAAGAACAAATTTGTATTTCTTTGTGATGGTTGCTGTACTTTATAACAGAAAGTTACCAACGGAGTTTAGACAGAGAACAGTCCATATAAACAGGATCCTCATCTGCTATTATTCCCCCTTGTTCAACAAGCATGGGTTCAATATCATGGATTGGCACAGATGAATCTCTCAATGGAGCATTTTCAGGAGAATACTTGTTTCCCTGCTGTCTTTCAAGGTTATAGCTAGGGCATAGATCAGTGTTCATACCTGAGCTTTCATTGCTGCTAGAGTTCCTCTCTATATAGCCTGGCCAGTATGTAGTCCAGTTCTTATGTCCAGCCTTCCAATCCAGATCCCTGGACACTGGATCTCTCTTCATATACCTTCTGTCACAGGTCTTAGGGTCCCTTCCACGTGCAGCTGTCTCCCTCACAGGTAGCCTCTGGTGATTCCTAGCTCTGCAGCACCATTCCTCTGGCTTTCCCCAGTCCAATGGTGTATGCTGGCCCTTGGAATACCTCCCAGTATACGTACTGCTTTGGACTCTTCTAGACCTCTCAAAGGCTTTTCTCTTCCTTCTTCCAAAGGGTCTCTTTCCCTCTCTGTCCGTCCGGTTTGGCTTCTGCTTCTGATGATCCTTCAGATGAAACTGATGATCAAGCTCAAGCTGATTCTCTGGATATCCAAGGTGATCATGAAGATGGTCATCTGTAGAATAAACTCTACTTTTGTTCTGCTTGGATGAGTGCTCCTCCCTAACACAGCGCAGCTGTGCTGAATCAGGCCCTGCCCTTTGAGATGAGTGCTTAGGGATTACCTCATAGCCCTCCTGATTGAACACACGTTTCCCCACTTCAGCTCCTCTCATGGCTGTTGGAAACCAGGTGCATTCTGGGACTGGTAGTCTTTTATGGCAAAATTCTGTTTTCTCATTTCTACCAGCACTGACAGGTTGCTTGTTCAGAGACACTTCACCTTTTCTATAGCCCCTTCCTGAGCTATGATAAGCTTCCTTATCACAGACTTCAGGACTATATCCCTGTAGGTCTCGTCTATGTACCTCTCTGTCTGTCTTATGTTTTCCAAGTCTGCTACTTTAGCCTCTAGAGAATGGACTTGTTCCCTGAGAGAAAAGAGCTCCTTGCACCTAGTGCACACGTAAGACCTCTCACCAACTGGGAGAAAAATCATTCATGTGACACTCAATGCAAAAGACTGGAAAGCCCCCATCCCGCTGCTGGACTGCTGTCTGCATCTTAGTTTAAGTTTGTGTCTAGATCTTTAAGTTCTTACTTACTAGGGGTTGCTATGGGTATTTATACCAATAAAACTGTACCTAATACGTTTAATATACCTTGTTCACCTGAAGCTTAATTAATCTCAGGTCCTTAGTGTATGACTGATTTGGGTAATGAGCTTCACCTGAAAGCACCTCCTGTCTTTTAAGATGTGTAAGTACCTATAAAGCTATGATTATCTCAGGGGTGGGAGGGAGGGAAATAACACTTATTAAAAGAGGGCTGCTACACAGTTCCCTGTCTTGTTCTGCTGAGGTAAGCTAAATTCTGATTTGATTTAAATTATAGCTCTTAGCTGCTGCTAGGCTCTATCTTCTTATGAAATTTAAACTACAAGCTCTCTGCTGGGTACTAAATTTAACCAGAAAGCTCTCTTCTGTGTGTTAAATTTAAACTAAAAGTACTTTGCTGTTACTTGGCCCTGAGTGACTATTAAATTTAAACTACAAGCTCTCTGCTGGGTATGAAATGTAACCAGAATGCTCTCCTCTGTGTTTTAAATTCAAACTTTAATTGCTGCTACTAAGCCCTAACTGATCCAACAAAAAACAGTGGGTTCACAGATTAAGTAGCTTTAATACAAAGAATTATTTTTAGAAAATTACCAGAAGTATATACTCACAGTTGCAGATTTCTCTCCAGAAGTAACAGTCCCCCTTTCTAGTCCTTCAAGACAGAGGTTCACAGAGCTCTGGTTGAGCTATTTATGCCTCTGCTGCTGAGGTAATGCTGTGACCAACTTCCTGGGTAATTAACAGTCCTTGCTTGGATAGGAGGAGTCTTTCAAAATGGCCTTTTGATCTGCCACCTGGTGTTAACACCTATTGAAAAGGTTTCACAGGTTGCCCCCTAGGTAGAAGGCCTCTTTGTAAAGGTCTCTAGAAGACTTTATTTGTTGCTCAAAGAGTACAGACCCTGTTTTGACTTTTGTATATATCAAACGAATATAACCGCGCGGTTATACTCTAAACCGCACGGTTATATTCGTTTGATATATACAACATTACAAGAGTTCTTCGTTTCCAGTTTCATGGTGATAGTTACACCTTAAGAGGATCCACTATCTGGGCCCTTTGTACCCATATGTGCTTGGATTATTTTCTCCCCCCGAGGAAGGCATCCGCCGAAACGCGTTGGGGATTAATAAAGCACCAGTGTTCATCCTCCACTCTTGCCTCTTGTGTTTTGCTGTTCGGTTATAGCAAGAGTTTCTTGCTCTCTTTGTGCCTGACCGGTGGTAGAGATGAGGATAGTAACTGAATTCAAAAAAGAATGGGACCAACAGAGAGGATCTCTAAAGGTAAAAAGTGGACTGTTGTAGTTGTTGATATGGAAGGACAGACTAGATAGGCCATGTGGTCTTTTTCTGTCATCATGTTTCTATGTTATCTAATTATGCATTTCTAGAGGCTTATTGTGGGAGGGATGGTGCTGAGATGATCATGATTGTTGAGTTTAATTATCAAGATCTTAGGGGATGGGGTGGCCTAAGGCTGAAGGTTCACCTAGGGTGCCCAATATGCTTGCACCAGCCCTGCTTGTGCAGAAAAGGAAGTTTCAAAAATAACTGAAATGAGACTCCATAGAGTGATGAGTAGGAGCAGCATGTGAGTTGTTCCCAGGCCCACTACGGTAATCACCCCATCTGGAGAATCTATTTTATTTATTTATTTACATTCTCTTATATACCTCGCTATTCTGCATCAGTGCAGTTTACATTGAACAAACTGAAATTACATTGAACAGGGCATTATAACTTGGAGATAACTATTTTTTTACAGGGAACATGGGCTATGGAGGGTTAAGTGGCTTGCCCAAGACCACAAGGAGCACCTGTGGGACTAGAAACCCCAATCCTTCCGGACCAAGGTTGCTGTCCTCTAGTGGGATTTGAACCCCCGACCTTCCAGCCTGAAGTACCTTGCCCCAACCACTAGGCGACTCCTCCACTCCACTATTTTTTCTCTATGCTCTCCTGTTACCCTGCATAGCCGCCTTGTGCTGCCTCCTGCTTCACAGCTCCACCCCTGGAGACCACGCAATCGCGTACAACGCGATTGCGCAACAGCCAGACACTCCTACATTAAGACGCTGTCCGCGGCATCCCAGCATTTCTCTATGCTCTCCTGTTACCCTGCATAGCCGCCTGTAAGCTGTTTCCAGCACTGCATTGTATTTATTTGTTTTTGCTATAATTTTCCCCGTTTACCTCTGTCTTCCATTAGTTATTGGCTATCTTCTTTTGTTTTGTATATGTATACGTGTGTTTGTATTTCCCTCCTTTGATCTGTCTTTCTTCTTCTAGTGTGCTGCCTCCTGCTTCACAGCTCCACCCCTGGAGACCACGCAATCGCGTACAACGCGATTGCGCAACAGCCAGACACTCCTACATTAAGACGCTGTCCGCGGCGTCCCGCGCCGAAGGAGCGCGCCCAAGGAGCAGGACGTGCTCCTTGGGCGAGCTCCTTGGGGCGACGACGCGGGCGACGGAGCTCCCTCACTACGTAGTGCCTTCACCCCATCCTCTTCAGTCCTTGACGCAGTCCTTTCAGCTTTCTCTATGTTCTCATCTGCTGCACTCCGCCGTAAGTATTTATCTATTTGCTCTACTGCTTACTTCCCGTTTTGGTTTCTATTACTGTCTTTGTTGGCTATGTCAACTATCCCAGTACTTTGGGGTCATCGACCTCTGCCCTTCTCTGCGCCATTTTTCCCACTCTGAGGCCCCTTCTCGTGCCCATCTCCGCCCGGTGGTTCTGGCCCCTCCCTTTAGGAGTTCTGTTCAGTCCCCCCACTTGCTGCCTTCTAGGTCCACTTCACCAGCGCACCTCCGTTTAAGTCTGCTTAATTGTCGGTCCCTGCGGTCAAAATCTGCTCTGATCTATGACCTTATTGAGCGAGAACACATCGATGTTCTTTTTTTGGTTGAGACCTGGCTTAAGGAGGGAGAAGAGTCTCTCCTTCACCGTTGCCTCCCACCTGGTTTCGATGCTATATCCGTCCCGCGTATCACCCGGTCAGGCGGCGGGGTTGCGGTAATCTATCGCTCCTCGCTACCCCTCTCTAAGATTTCCTCCCCATCATTAACGTACCCTGAGTCTCTTCTACTGCAGCTGAACAGCCTACCCGCTCTTCAATTTCTCCTTATCTATCTTCCTCCTTCCTCTTCTTCTTCTACTTGGGATTCCTTCCTAACTTCTGTTTCTGACCTGGTTCTTCAATTTCCTCGACTTCACTGGCTGGGTGACTTCAACGTCCATTTTGATTCTCCTACCTCAGCCAGGGACGTTGCCTTCTCCTCTCTACTCCGCGACCTCTCCTTAGTTCAACTTGTTTCTTCACCTACTCATATTGCAGGTCACACTTTAGATCTAATCATTTCTCCAGAGTCCTCTCCGTACATTATCTCGGCTCCTTCAGCCGTCGCCATACCCTGGTCAGATCATTACTACCTTCTGTCCACTTTTCAAGCCCCTCCCCTGGCTCCCCTCCCCCTCTCTCCACCTGCCATTCTTTCTCGGCGCCTCAACCCGTCCATTATGCAGGCCTTTTCTACTGCTCTTCCTCCTCTCCCATCTGATTTTCTTCCTTTTCACCCTCTTCCCAGGTTACAACATGGAATACCGAGCTGTCACACACCCTTGACCAAGTTGCTCCTACGAGACTTATCAAACCCCGACCCCGCACTCACCAGTCTTGGTACCATGCTGGGCTCTCTCTACTTCGCTCTCATCTACGCAGAGCTGAGCGTCTCTGGCGCAAGGCCCCCTCTGCCTCCTCGTATCACAAATTTAAATCCTGTCATGCTCATTACCGCTCCGCGATTCATCAGGCAAAATGCTGCTCTGCTCTTTTTACGCGTCTTCAATCCTAGCAGCCCCTAACAGATCTCGTCAACTTTTTGCCACCTTGAACACTCTTTCTCGCTTACAGTCCCCTACTGCTACGGGTCCTTCACATCCTGACACGGGCCCTAGTCCTACACGCTGGCGACCTTCTTTTCTGATAAAATCCAGAAGCTTCGTTCCTCTCTCCCTCACTGCCCCCAAGCTCTGCCCTCTCCTCCTCCTGTCTCTCCCCCATTCTCCCCATGCCTTTCTCACACCTGGTCTACCTTCTCACTTATTTCCTCGGCCGAATTGCTTCACTTACTGTCTACTACTCGAAAAACAACCTGTGACTTGGACCCATTCCTTCCTCTTGGTTCTCTGCACCCCCTGCCTCACTACTTCAACCTCTGCTGACCATCATTAATTCCAGTTTGTCCTCAGGTTTCTTCCCCACTCCTTGGAAACATGCCACAGTTCGTCCTCTCCTAAAGCAACCTGCCCTTGATCCCTCTGTCCCTGCCCATTATCGCCCTGTATCTAATCTTTCCTTCTCTTCTAAACTTCTGGAAAAGGTAGTCTTCTCTCAACTTTCTCACTATCTTGCCTCTACACTGTTTTTTCACCCCAGACAGTCTGGTTTCAGACCTGGTTTCAGTGTCGAGTCTACAATCACTGCTGTAGTAAATGAAATTCATACCTCTCATGATCAGGGCAACATCACGCTAGCAGTATCACTCGATCTCTCAGCAGCTTTCGACCTGGTGGATCACGCCCTCCTTCTTTCTCGTCTTCGGGATGCGGGTATTCGTGGATTAGTCTATCACTGGTTTCACTCATTCCTCTGCCATCGGTCTTTCGCTGTTTCCTCTTCTCACTCACGTTCCAGCCATTTCTCACTCCCGTGCGGTGTCCCTCAGGGTTCCATTCTGGCTCCTTTATTATTTAACATCTTCCTTGCCCCTTTGGCGCTAATTATACAACAAGCCGGGATCTCCAGCTATTTCTATGCGGACGACATATTTCTGCTGCATCATACTTCGTCGTCCCACCCCGATTTATCACCTCTGGAAAATTGTCTGTCCACTATTTCCTCTTGGCTTTCCTCTAACTGCCTGGTGCTCAATGTTAGTAAGACTGCTGCAATCTGGTTCCCTCACACTTCTCCTGTCCCGTCTCTTGCTCCATCCCTTGCAGGCTCCACCATCACTGTAGTACCTAAACTTCGTTACCTTGGGGTATTTCTTGACAGTGCTCTCAGTTTTCAATACCATATCTCTCACGTTTCTCGGTGTTCTTTTCTATGTCTTCGACAGATTCATGCCGTACGTCCCTTTCTGTCCACTCAGGCCCTCACTACTCTCCTGCTTTCCTTGGTTACCAATAGATTAGACTTTTGTAATACTATTTTTGCTGGTCTCCCTAAATCCCAAAAACATCGTCTTCAATTGATCCAAAATACAGCTGCTCGCATGATTCTCCATGCTTCCCCACGCGACCATATCACCCCTCTGCTTTATCAGCTCCACTGGTTGCCACTTGATTACCGAATATCATTTAAGGTTCTCACTTTAACTCACAAAGCCATTTATCACTCAACACCTGCCTACCTTTCTGACTTATTAACTTACCATAACCCCTCCCGCAGTCTCCGGTCCATCCACATAATCGTCTTCACCTTCCAGCACCCTCCAAAGCTCATTTGCAATCCACCAGAAAATCTGCTTTTTACTACCTAGGACCCTCTCTTTGGAATTCCCTCCCTACCCACCTCCGTATAGAAGAATCCTACCCCAAATTCCGTTCCCTTCTCAAAACTCATTTTTTCTCGCTAGCTTTTCCCCCCTGAAGACTTTTTTTCTGTTTTCTAACTATATTTCTTCTGCCTTTACTCTCCTCTCTGCTCTCAATTATTGTAATTTCCCTTTCTCTTTAACCATTGATTTTATTTTGTAAACCGCCTCGATGTAATGGGAGGCGGTATAGTAAATGTGAAATAAACAATAAACAATAAACTATTGTATTCTAAATGGGAAAGATACAATAGTTACAGAAATATGATACCTGCTCTGGGGTTCAGTTTCCATTTCCATACAGCAAAAATGATTAAAAAGGACAAGGAGACAATAAGGCCAATAAGGTCCATGGAGGCAGTCACTTAAAGGATAAAGCATGAAGAAAGGCTAAAAAGGTTAGAGCTCTTTAACCTGGAAAAGAGACGGCTGAGGGGAGATATAATAGAAGTCTATAAATTAATGAACGGAGTGGAACGGGTAAACGTAGATCGATTGTTTACATTATCAGAATATAGAAAGACTAGGGGACATGCAATGAAGCTACAGGGTAAACTATTGAAGACTAATAAAAGAAAATATCTTTTCACTCAACGTGTAATCAAACTTTGGAATTTGTTACCGGAGGATGTAGTAAAGGCTGTTAGTGTAGCTGGGTTTAAAAAAGGTTTGGATAAGTTCCTGGAGGAAAGGTCCATAAACCATTATTAAGAAGGGACCCAGGATATCAATGCTTGACCCAATACAAGCATTGTGGAACCTGTGTCTTTTTGGGAAACTGCTAGGTACATATGACATAGATTGGCCACTGTTGGAAACAGGATACTGGGTTTGATGGACCTTGGTCTGACACAGTATGGCATATCTTAAAGCATAGTTACTTACCTGTAACAGGTGATCCACGGAAACCGCAGGAATCAGTCTTCATATATGGTGAACATCACTGATGGAGCCTGCATGGGAACGCTCCCCAGCATCCAATAGGAAAGCCTTTGGGGGCACTCTACTGTGCCTGCATGCCTGCCTTCCCACCTTCGCATTTCCTCTCCTCAGTTGAGTTAATAGCTGAGAAGAAGAAAAATAAAAGAACCCTACAACTCCTAGGGGAGGAGGGCGAGTTGTGAAGACCGATGCCTGCTGTTCCCGGAGATCACTTGTTACAGGTGAGTAACTATACTATCTGCAGGAACACGCAGGAATACAATCCTCACATATGGGACTCACTAGCTCCCAGGTGCCAGACTGGTATGGGGGTTAGGGGGAGAGTAGCGTGATCACTGAGGCAAAAAACGTTTAGCCCGAATCATTACACGCACCACATGTTTAGAACATGTCGCTCCTCTCCTCTTTCAGCTTCACTGGCTCCCTGTGGAAAGAGTAGTTACTCAGCTGTAACAGGTGTTCTCCAGGAGCAGCAGGAATCAGTCCTCACATATGGGTGACGTCGGCGCCGACGGAACCCCCATGCGGAGAATTTCCCCAGCTTTCAAAGAAAGCCTTTGGGAATGCAGGCAAGCATGCGCGGTCCCCTTCCCGCACAAAGGAGCCATCTTGCTCAGTCTGATGACATAGCTAAAAGACATCACAAAAAAGAAAATGAACTATATACAACTGCAACTCCAAGGGGAGGAGGGAGGGTCATGAGGACTGATTCCTGCTGCTCCTGGAGAACACCTGTTAAGATGAGTAACTACTCTTTCTCCAGGACCAAGCAGGAAGTCAGTCCTCACATATGGGTGACTCCCTAGCTCTGGGCTACCAGGAACCCAGGCTGAAAAATAGAGCTCCCTCTAGAGCCTCAGCAACAGTGAGAGAATCTTCTCTGAGACCACACCTGAACGGTAGCCCAACATCAGGGCCGGAGGGTAGGAGTTGCCTAAACCTCAAAGAGATTACGGAGTACCGCTTGCCCAAAAGCACTGTCCCTACGGGACTCCCTCTCGAGGCAGTAGTGGTCCGCAAAAGTCTGGCTTGAAGACCAAGTAGCAGCCCGGCAGATGTCTGCCAACAGAACAGAGCGGAAGTGAGCTACTGATGCGGCCTTCGCCCTGACCCAGTGGGCCGTGACTCGACCCTCCAGGGAGAGGCCGGCTGCTCTGTACGCCCAGGCGATACAGTCTGCCACCCAGATGGACAACGTACGCTTAGTGACAGGCAACCCCAATTTATTAGGTTCAAAGGAAATGAAGAGCTGAGAAGCCCTTCTATGCCCCTGCGTATGTTCTAGGTAAAAGGACAGCGCCTTTCTACAATCCAGGGTATGCAAGACAGTTTCGGCCCTACTGGTGTGCGGCCTGGGAAAGAATGTCAGAAGTACCACCTCCTGGTTGAGGTGGAAGGAGGACACCACCTTTGGAAGGAACTTAGGATGAGTCCTCAAGACTACCCTGTTCTTATAAAACCTGGTATACGGCCTATCCGAGACCAGGGCCTGAAGCTCACTCACACGCCTAGCCGAGGTAAGTGCCACGAGAAACAGCACTTTCCAGGATAGGAAACGTAAGTGGCAGGTAGCCATCAGCTCAAAAGTTGGGCGAGTCAGTTGCTGCAAGACCACATTGAGATCCCACTCGGTGGCCGGTGGACGAATAGGAGGCTTGAGCAGAAGCAGGCCTCTGAGGAAGCGAGACACCAAAGGGTGGCCCAAGAGGGATTGTCCATCCACCGACGAGTGGTGAGCAAAGAGGGCACTGAGGTGGACACGGACAGAGTTGGACTGAAGTCCCGGGTTGGACAGGTGGAGCAGGTACTGCAGCACCACCGGGACTGAGCAGTAGAAGGGATCCTCCTGCTGTTGAGAACACCAAGTGGAAAACCTATGCCATTTTAGAGCATAGGCCTTCCGAGTGGAATGCTTTCGGGAGGCCACCACCACCTCTTCAACCTCCTTTGGTAGGAGCAAGGGAGCAAGGACTACCCTTTCAGCAGCCAGGCCATCAAATTGAGGGATTTGAGCTTGGGATGCAAGAGGGACCCCTGATCCTGAGTCAGAAGGTTGGGTTGCAGCCCCAGAGGAAGTGGAGCATCCATTGCCAAATGCAGAAGAGGAGGGAACCACGACTGCCTGGGCCACCTGGGGGCTATCAGGATCACCGTGGCTCAGTCCTGCTGGGTCTTGAATAGAGTCCGGGCCACCAGAGGTGTGGGAGGAAACGCATACAGCAGGCCCTCTGACCAAGGGATCAGGAATGCATCTGCCGCTGCCCTCAGAGGATGCGGTCGTCTGGAACAGAATTTGGATAGTTGCCTGTTCAGCGGACTGGCAAAAAGATCCATGGTTGGAAGTCCCCACTTCAGAAAGACCAGCAGAGAGCTTGTGCTTCCAGGCACAGGAGTCAAGATCCTGTGCCTCCTTGCTTATTCACGTAGAACATAGCCACCTGGTTCTCTGTCTGGATTAGGACAGACTGGTGAGAGAGGACCAGAGAGAAAGTCCGTAAGGCTAGTCGAATGGCTCGCAATTCCAACAGGTTGATCTGCTGGGCGGCCTCCCATGGAGACCACAGGCCTTGGGTGTAGGTCCCCTGGCAATGTGCCCCCCAGCCTTGCAGGGAAGCATCGGTTGTCAGCACTTGAGTGTGTGGGGAGGCTCAAAGGGACTCCCCCGACCAGGTTTGGGAGATGCCGCCACCAACGTAAGGAGTCCACCAAGAGTTTGGACACCTTTATCTTGTCTGACAACTGTCCTGTGGACTGCACCCACTGTGCCATGAGGCACCACTGAGCCGGCCTCATGTGCAGATGGGCATTTGGGGTGACGTGCACTGTGGAAAGCACAGTTACTTACCTGTAACAGGTGATCTCTGGGAACAGCAGGAATTAGTCCTCACATATGGGTACGTCGGTACCGACGGAGCCTGCGCGGGAATGCTCCCCAGCTTCCCAGGATGAAAGCTTTTGGAGCATCCCACAGCGCATGCGCGCTGCCTTCCCGCCTTTCCTAACCAACTCTCCTCAGTTCGAGTTTAAAGCTGAGACAATAGAGAGAGAGAGGAAAGGAAAGATAGAGAGAGATACAACTCCTAGGGGAGGTGGGAGGGTTGTGAGGACTAATTCCTGCTGTTCCCAGAGATCACCTGTTACAGGTAAGTAATGTGCTATATCCAGGAACAAGCAGGAATGAGTCCTCACATATGGGGACTCCCTAGCTAAGATGCCTGGGAGATCCCCAAGGGTATGAGACCCTGAAAGTTTCCTCGTCTTCCTATGGATCTCAGGCATCCATTAAGGGACAGAGGGCAGGAGTTGTTTAGGAATGGAACAGGTGTCTGAGGACAGCCTGACCAAACAAGGCATCCCGGCGGGAGTCCTTGTCCAAACAGTAATGGGCTGTGAAGGTATGAACCGAGGCCCAGGTGGCTGCTCGACAGATCTGGTCGATGGACACAGAATGAAGATGAGCCATAGAGGCGGCCATGGCCCTCACATTGTGAGCTGTGACATGGCACTCCAGAGAAAGGTTCTTACTCTGGTAAGCAAAGGAAATACACTGAGCAATCCAATTGGACAGTGTTCCCTTAGAGACTGGAAGTCCTAAATGAGAAGGATCAAAAGCAACAAAAAGCTGGGAAGACTTTCTATGTTGCTGTGTCCTATGCAAGTAAAAAGCAAGAGCTCTTTTACAATCTAGAGTATGAAGGTTCCTCTCTGCACTGGATGCATGAGGAGCTGGAAAAAAGACAGGTAAATATACCTCTTGATTAAGATGAAAAGGTGAGACCACTTTAGGCATAAAGTGAGGATTTGTCCTAAGGACTACCTTATCATGATGGAACCTTGTATAAGGTGGATTAGCCACTAAGGCCTGCAGTTCACTGATGCGGTGAGCAGAAGTGACTGCAATAAGGAAAATAACCTTCCATGAAAGAAATTTCAAGGAGGTAGTGGCTAAGGGTTCAAAAGGTGGCTTCATAAGCTGACCAAGAACCAAGTTTAAGTCCCATGCCACCGGAGGAGGTCGAATGGGAGGTTTTGTTAAAGTTAGGCCTCTCATAAATCTTGCAATAAGAGGATAAGAGGAGATAGGTTGTCCATTGAGAGGCTTAAGGGATGCTGCAATAGCTCTCAAATGGACCCTTACGGAATTCGTTTTAAGGCCTGCATTGGAGAGATGCAGGAGATATTCCAATAGAGAATTCACAGGAAGTGCCAGAGGGTCAAGACCCTTTTGAGCACACCAAATGGAAAATCTTTTCCACTTAAAAGCATAGGAACGCCTAGTGGAAGGTTTCCTGGAAGCATGGAGGATATCCTTCACTTGCTGAGAAAGATTGAAGTCTTGAAGGTCTAGGCCTTCAGTAACCAAGCTCTGAGGTGAAGGGACTTGGGGTTTGGGTGCCACAAAGTCCCCTCCTCCTGAGACATAAGGTCTGGAGCAGTTCCCAAGTCCAGGGAGGGGGCTTGGGAGAGATGCAGAAGTAGAGGGTACCACACTTGGCGTGGCCAACGTGGAGCTATGAGGATCATAGATCCTTGATCCCTCTGAAGTTTGAACAGAGTCTCGGGAATCAAAGGAATGGGTGGAAAGGCGTACAGGAAGCGCTGACCCCAATGAAGGAGGAAGGCATCCTTGGCCAGAGCTCCCTGACACGGAATTCTGGAACAGAACAGGGGAAGTTTGGCATTCCACGGACTTGCAAAGAGGTCTATGTCCGGAGTTCCCCATTCCTGGAAGATTCTGAATACCTGATCCATGTGCAGGGACCATTCGTGTGGAAGCAGAACTCGACTGAGTCTGTCTGCCCAAGAGTTTTGGATTCCTGGGAGGTATACTGCCAGGAAATGGATTTGATGCTCTCTGGCGAAGGCCCATAATTTTAGAGCTTCGTTGCAAAGGACAGAGAGCCAGTTCCTCCTTGCTTCTTTATGTAAAACATGGCTACTTGATTGTCCGTATGAATGAGGACGGTCTTGTAGCTGAGGAGGGTATGAAAGACCTTGAGAACTAGGAACACTGCTCGCAGTTCCAAGTGGTTGATATGAAGAGAGGTCTCCTGTGGGGACCAAGTGCCTTGGGTGGAGAGGTCTTGTAGATGAGCTCCCCAACCTGTTTGGGAGGCATCTGTTGTGAGGGTTGCTTGGAGTAACACAGGATGGAAGGGGGACCCCAGCAACGGATTTTCAGTTGACATCCACCATTGGAGGACCAAAAGAGACGTTTGGAGGTTGCTATTTGGTCTGAGAGAGCTCCTGATGCTTGAGTACACTGTGTGGACAAAGTCCATTGAGCTGCTCTCATGTGTAGGCGAGCATAGGGCACCACATGCACTGTGGAAGCCATGTGGCCTAGTAGTTGTAGCATCTCCCGGGCAGTTAAGTGGCTCTTTGACTGAATCTGGGAGGCTAACTGCACTAGACGTTGGCAATGAGCCTGAGGAAGATAGGCTCTTGCAGTAGTGGTGTCCAACCAGGCCCCTATGAATTCTAGGGACTGAGTAGGGGTGAGCTGAGACTTTGGGAGGTTTACCACAAGTCCCAGATACTGCAGAATGCGCCTGGTGCGGTCCAGGGAAATTTGGGCTTCTGACTGAGATGGAGCTCGGATGAGCCAGTCGTCCAGGTATGGGAAGACAAATATTTCCAGAGTGCGTAGAAATGCAGCAACTATTGCCATGCATTTGGTGAACACTCTTGGAGAAGAGGATAGACCGAAAGGAAGCACTCTGTATTGGTAATGTTTTTCCTGGAACAGAAAATGTAAGAATTTTCTGTGGGATGGAAGGATGAGTATATGAGTGTACGCATCCTTGAGATCTAGAGAACAAAGCCAATCCTGACTCTTTAGGTATGGAAGGAGAGTGCCTAGAGAAAGCATCTTGAACTTCTCCTTGCATAGGAATTTGTTCAATTCTCTGAGATCTAGAATGGGTCTGAATCCCCCTGTTTTCTTTGGGATGAGAAAATAGGGGGAGTAAAACCCTGACCCTTGTTGAAGAAGCGGAACTGCTTCTATGGCCCTCTGGGCCAGAAGGGTAGTCACCTCCTGATCCAGAAGGTCGAGGGATGTGGGAGAATTGAAGTGTCTCACCCTGGTGTAGGGAGGAAGGTCTGAGAAATGAAGTTTGTAGCCATCTCTTATGATAGAGAGGGTCCACTGCTCTGATGTGATTTGCTCCCATCTGGGAGCAAAATGAGCTAACCTTCCTGGAATGGTGAGAGGCTCTGGTTGTTGTAGAGCCAGAAAGGTTAAGTTCTCTAGTATCAAGTCAAAAACCCTGAGGGGTTTGGTACTGCTGGGTTGCAGCAGCCCCTGCAGGTTTAGGCCTGGCCTGTTTAGGTTGCTGACGCTTAGTAGCAAAGCGACCTGTAGAAGACTGTTGACCAGAAGTGGAAGGAAATCTGCCCTTTTTGTAAAAAGACTTTTTAAAAGATTTTTTCTTGGCCGGAGTGGCGGTAGACTTAGAAAGTCTATCCAGAGCAGCATTTTCTGCATCCATTTGAGTGGCTTTAATTTTCCACTCTTTGCCAAAGAGATTTTCACCTGTACAGGGCAGATTTCCTAAACCATCTTGAACCCAGGGTTCTAGATCAGAAGCCTGGAGCCAAGCAATTCTACGAGCAGCTATAGCAATGCCTGAGGCTCTGCTGGCACCTTCAAAAGAATCAAAGGCTGCCCTGTTGGAAAACTTTGAAATGTCTTGAGTATGCTTAAGCCAAAGAAGGAACTCATCCCTTTTATCCTCTGGAATAAAAGGGAGAAAGTTGTGCAGCTTTTCTGCAACCTCCTTCAGAAACATACCCATATAAAGGCTATATGAATTGATTCTGGTAATAAGCATGCTGGCTTGGAAGATTTTCCTACCAAAAGCATCCAAGGTCCTGCATTCTCTTCCTGGAGGAGTAGAAGAGTGTCTTTTGGTACTCTTTATCCTCTTCATAGCTGACTGCACCACAATGGAGTGGTGAGGAAGCTGAGTTTTTTGAAATCCAGGAGAAGGAGGGACACGGTACATAATGTCCAATCTACGAGAATGAGGAGAAAGGGTGAGAGGAGTCTCCCACAATTCAATCAAATGTTCTTGAAGAATTTCATGAATTGGTAAGGTGACTGCCTCTCTGGGAACCTTAGAGTATCCCAAAATATCTAATTTTTTTGCTCTAGGTTCTTTTTCAGAGGTTACTGAAATAGAGAGTCCTTTAGCTACTTCTATTATGAAGTCTTGAAAGGACAAATCCTCTGGAGGAGACATTCTCCTTTTTGGAGAAGAGGGCTCCTCAGGAAGGGTGACAGATACTTCAGGGGAGTCATCCGATGAATCAGAATCATCAGAAGAATCGAAGTATCGTCTGCTCGATTCCAAAGATCGATAGGCGTATCGATCGATTCCAAAGATCGATAGGCGTATCGATCGATACCGACATCGGGTGTTCCCGGTACCGGATCGGTACCGAGAAAGAGCCCAGGACAGGGAGCCAGAATCGGTATCCTGGCCGATGTCGATGCAGCCGGTACCGGTATCGAAGTTGGTACCGGTACAGGTGCCAGAATGGACAACGGAGCTTTTTGCAGTACCGTCGGCGTCGCAGCCTTAATGAAAGCCAGTATAGCCTGCTGCATGGATTGCACAGTGTGATCCATGGACGCCACGATTGCCTGGATATCGGTACCGGGAGATTGTGCCGGTACCCCAGAGCAGTCTAACAGGTGATCGGTCGAGGCCGTGCCATCGATGTCAACCTGTAACCCCATAGGAGGAGCTTTGGAAGCCGGAGCTTCCCACCGGGGTTGTTTGGCTGGGGCAGGATCCTCGAGGGCAAGCCCGGAGGCATCTCGATGCTTAGAGGGAGATTTGCCCTTCGAGGACCTGCTAAAAGTATGTTTGGTTACCTGAGACCCATCAGGAGAGGAAGACCTAGAAGATGTCGATGCCACGGCCGGTGCATCCGTGGGAAACAGCACATGGAGCTTGGCTGCCCGGTTCTGTAACCCTCGTTTAGACATTAGAGAACAGGACTGGCAATCCGGGATGGAGTGTTCAGGCCCCAAACATTTCAGACACCATTCATGGGTATCTGTGGCAGAAATTGTACCGCTTCACTTAGTGCATTTTTTGAACCCGGAGGCTGTTTTTTCCATAAGGGAAAATTTCTTGTGGGCCTGGAGGCCGAAGAAGAAAATACACCAAGTGAGGAAAAAAGATAGTAGTTTTTTTTTTTTTTTTTTAAAGAAAAGAAAAGAAAAGACCGGCAGTACCGGCCTGGCGTCGGGGAAGGCAGACACGCGACCAAAGAAATAAATTAAAATAAAGAACTTCTTCAGCGGTGACAGGAACATAACCTGCTGGCTCCGCGGAAAAGAAGAACTGAGAAGAGTTGGTTAGGAAAGGCGGGAAGGCAGCACGCATGCGCTGTGGGATGCCCCAAAAGCTTTTATCCTGGGAAGCTGGGGAACATTCCCGCGCAGGCTCCGTCGGTACCGACATACCCATATGTGAGGACTCATTCCTGCTTGTTCCTGGAGATGCTATGTGACCTAAAAGCCGGAGGAAATGTCCGGCAGAGACCAGAGAGTTCAACTGAAACTGGCCGGCCAACTTCATCAGCCTGTGATCTCTGTCCACAGGCAAATAGGCCTTTGCACGGACGCTATCCAACCTTGCCCCTATGAACTCCAGTGGACTTTGGGAAGTTTATAACGAACCCCAGGTGCTGAAGCAGGGATATGGTTCGGAAGGTGGCCTGCCTGGCCTCTTGTGGAGACTGGCCCCTGATAAGCCAGTCGTCCAGGTAAGGGAACACAAAGATCCCCTGGTTCCTGAGGTCGGCCGCAACCACCGCCAGGCATTTTGTAAAAACCCTGGGGGAGGAGGTGAGGCCAAAGGGAAGCACTCTGTACTGGAAGTGGTTCCCTCCCACCACATATCTGAGGTATTGCCTGTGACTTGGATGGATGAGGATGTGAGTATAAGCACCCTTCAGGTCTAAGGAGCACAGCCAATCTCCTGAGAGGCTATGCTGGCATAGTCAAAAACCCCCTCCCTGCTGAGCAGGAGCCGGAGTAGGAAGCTTGGGAACCTTCTGCCTAAGGGGCCCATGACCCTGCCCCTTGGCCTGCTGGCCCTGATGGGGAGCTGCAGAGGACTGGTAGTGAGGGTAGGTTTTGTAGGCAGTGGTCTTCCTCGGGTAAAAGGCCTTTTTCCCCGAGCCCTTCTTCTTCTGAGAAGGGGCAGAGGTTTTTCTGGACAGCCTTGTCCGGGTCAGAGTCTCGGTCTCGAGTTCTGCAGCCTTTTCAGCCATGGGCTTGCCAAAGAGGTTTTCACCTCGGCAAGGGACATCGACCAACTTGTCCTGTACCCATGGCTCGAGGTCCGAGGATTGTAGCCAGGCCTGGCGGTGTGCACCGATGCTGGCCCCTGCTACTCGGGCCTATGCCTCAAATCCATCATAGGCTGCTCGAGATATAAACTTCGAGCACTCTCAAATACCAGAAGACAAGGCCTTGAACCTCTGCAAGGGTTCCTCGGAGAGACCAGCAGAGAACCCGGCAATCTCCTTTGCCAGGTCTCGAAGGTACATGCCCATGTACAGCTGGTAGGTCTGGACACGGCAAGCAAGCATAGAGCCCTGGAAGCACTTTCTACCGAGGGCATCCAGGTTCTGGGCTTCTCTGCCGGGAGGCACCGAGGAGTGCATCTTCTGACTCTTCAGGCAATGCATGGCCGATTCCACAACCATGGAGTGGTGCGGTAGCTGTGCCTTTTGAAACCCGGGCCTCTTGCGGACTCGATAGATGGAATCGATGAGGCTCCTCCTCGGGGTCCGCAGGGAATGCCAATGCTTTGGCCATGTCCCTTACGAAATCCGAGAACCTGGTATCCTCCGGGGGGGGGGGGGGGGGGGGACCTTGTCCGAGGCTCGGATCCCGATGAGTCCGAAGGGACGCACCGAGTCCGGAAGGTGTCAGGGGACTCCTCCTCCTCCGTCTCCCACGCCGATTCCTCCGAGGAGGAATCGAGCGGCTCCGAGTGGGCGGGCACCGACGCCATCCGCCCCGATGCCGAGGGTACCGGCGTCGACGACCTCGGTCCCGAATGGGAGGCCGAGGGTGACCTCGGCCGAGGATCGACTCGGCCTCCAGGGTCGACTTGGACGTCGAGGTCCCGGTGGTCGGGGCAGATGCGCCGGTGAGACCAGCGATCAGCACCCGCTGCTGTTCCATGAAGGCAGACAATCTGCTCTCCAAGGCCGTCAACCTAAGTCTGAGCTCAGGAGACCCAGCAGCCTCCGACTTGGGCCCCGACGGTGTCGGGCCCCCCCAGAGGAGAGTCCACGAGGACTACAGTACTCATGTGACTCGGGGCCTCCGACTCTACACGAGGATGCTTTGCAGGCCTCTCCGACTCCGAAGACCCGGGACGGCGATCGGGGCTATGCGACCTGGCCCTCAAGGAGCCAAGAGCGTCCACCAATGCCGCCCTCGTGGGTTTCTTCTTCCTTCGATGCTCCCTCGAGGGGGACTCCCTTTCAGAGGAGCCCCGACGATGCTCGGGGTCAGACTCCCGAGACGTCGAGGCCTCTGACGAAGTCCAGACCTGTCCAGAGGCAGATTCGGAGAATATCCTCTCACACTGGTGCTGACGGCTCCGTAATGCCTTGGAAGACATTTTGCCACAGGGGCTACAGACCGTAGAATCATGGTCTGGCCCTAGGCACCGAAGGCAGCAGTCATGTGTGTCAGTGAGAGACATGAATTTCTTGCACCGATCACACTTCTTAAAGCCACTGGCAGCCATCGGGGGAAAAAGCGCCCCTGCAAGATCAAAAAATTGGGCTGCCAGGGAAAAGAAAAAAGGCACGAACGCAGTCTCTAAGGACAAAAACTGAAAAGAGAGGTCCAGGCTTGGCACCGGTGTACCGAGTCCAGGCGGGAAAGGAACCGACGTCGAACCGAAGAAAAAACTCGACCCAACGCAGAAAAATCAACTTTTTTCACGGGTGACAAGGACAGGCATCCATAGGGCTCCTTGGAAAAAAGCAGACTGAGCAAGATGGCACCTTTGGGCGGGAAGGGGACCGCGCATGCGTGCCTGCATTCCCAAAGGCTTTCTTTGAAAGCTGGGGAAATGCTCCACATGGGGGCTCCAACGGTGCCGACGTCACCCATATGTGAGGACTGATTTCCTGCTTGGTCCTGGAGAATACCGCATTTGCTACACAGTTCTCATACTAGTACACCAAGCTATCTATACTCATGCCTCACAATATCTGGCAGATCTTCAATTCCACACTCCTATACGCAGCTTCTGTTCAATACATATTAATCGCCTTCATCTTCCATCACCATCCCGTGCCCACTTACAATCCATTCGCCACTCTGCCTTCTTCTTTCTAGGTCCATCCTTATGGAACTCCCTCCCCACCACCCTACAGCTAGAACAGACCCATTCCAAATTCTAGTCTCTTCTAAAAACCCATACTTTCTCCTCCACTTTTGATCTTCCATCCTCCATTTTCTGACTTTATTTATATTGTCTGTTTCTTTTGTCCTGAATGATTGAGTTCTCTCCCTTTCCTGTCTAGCACTGTAGTTCTTTTCCTTCTTCTGGCCTTGGCCATATTTGTATGCTTTTGAATTGTACACCGCCCTGATGTCACAAAGGAGCGGTATATTAAATAATTCAGAAATAATTCCTTGAACAAACCCCACGAGCTTTTCCAAATTGTGAAATCTCTAGCAAAGGAGCCATCTCAAGAGAACTTACCCTACCCAGACTCACAAGAATATGCTTATTACTTGCGTAAGAAAAGTATTCAGCTTGCCCACACTGCTAAGCCCCCCATACCAGCCAGCCTACCTTTCTCCATCCCACAACCTCCTCTTGGTCATTTCTTGAGTGGGTCCCAACACACTATCACATCATTTTCTACTCCATCTGACAGAGTCATTCAAGACACTATCCTAAACATAAACACTACAACAGCACCCTCCGATCCGTGTCCAGCTCCCTGGATAAAGGCCCTGCGTGCCGAGCTCAGCCCATTCCTATCCAAATTGATTGATGTATCGTTCTCTACTGGAACATTTCCTCGAAGCCTGAAACAGACGGCTATCAGACCACTCCTAAAAAACAGTAAGTTGGACCCTTCGATGATGGAATCCTACAGGCCTATCTCCAGCATACCTCTCCTATCGAAAATCATTGAAAAGATTACCCAACGCCAATTACAAGATCACATAGATACTAATGCACCCCTGCATCCCTGCCAGCATGGATTTCGCAAAGCACATGGTGTTGAAACATTACTCACAACCTTATTCAACACCATAACCTTAGGTCTCGATAACATCAGACAAGGCTTTGCACTGATCTTCATGGACATTGCTGCTGCATTCGACACCGTAGACCACGAAGTTCTCCTGCTACGCCTCAGAGAGAAGGGAGTTCAAGCTTCAGCTTTGTCATGGTGCGCTTCATACCTCACTGATCGCTGGCAACATGTCCGCTCTGGACCCTCCAACTCCGATTCCTTCCCCCAAACTAAAGGTGTTCCACAGGGCTCATCTCTATCCGCCTTGCTATTCAATGTCTATATGCAACCCATTTGTGATCTCATCCAATCATTTAATATCAACTGCCTGGTCTATGCTGACGATGTCTTGATGTACATGCCAATTTCGACAGAACATCTTGAACTATCCCCACTTATCAGGTGCTTTGACGCTGTCACAGACTGGCTAAATGCACAAATGCTTAAGTTAAATTTCAAAAAGACAGAAGCCCTCTTTGTAACCAGGAATCCGGCTTTTACTCCACCCTTGTCTATCAAGGTTCGCGACGCAGAGATCATATGCAAGACTACAGTAAGATACCTAGGTGTAACGCTTGATCAGCAACTTAATATGAAGGCTCATATCAAAAACATAAAGTCGGTGTACCATAAAATCCGGACCCTCCGCCATTTGCGTCAAGTTTTAGAACCTGATGACTTCCGAACTGTCTCTCAGGCCCTAATAATGCCTCACTTTGACTATGCCAATGCGATCTTGTATGGTCTACCTAAGTGCACGACTAACCCCTTACAACTTGCAATGAATTCAGCTGCAAGAATCCTTCATGGAGCCTCAAGAAGTTCTCATATTACCCCAATACTAAAACAATTGCACTGGCTACCCATACAAGCCAGGATCTCATTCAAGATCCTAATTATGACCCATAAAGCCATCAATAAATACCCTGCTACTGCCATTACTGATCTAATTTCAATCACACCTCCCAATCGAGCAAGGAGATCGAATGCCGCAAATACTCTCATATTACCTAAGGCAAGCACGAAGTGTTCTCAATTCACTAGATCCAGAGCCTTCTCCTTCTTTGCTCCATCCTGCTGGAACGCACTACCAGCAACTATCAGAACCATCAGTGAACTCTCCCAATTTAGGAAGGCACTGAAACGGCACCTCTTTCTTCATCACTACGATGATGCAGTCTTCTCCCCACACTCACCCACTCTCACATCTCAATGCAGCACCTCAAACTCATGCACGTCACATTCCCAGACTGATCACTCGCAATCACACCTTCCCCTCCAACCACCATGAGAAACGTATGCAGTACCGCATAACTCATTATATTGTTGCATAAAGTAGACTGTATTTATTCATCGTGTCTCCTTGTTAAGGGACTGGTTATTTATACCCTATTTTACCTGTTATACCTGTTTAATGTATACCCAAGTTATTATACCTGTTTCACTGTAAGCACAAATCACGAAATTGAGATGTGCAACTCTTATGTTCATTGTAAACCGCACTGATGTCGAATAGCGCGGTATAAAAGAGACTGCAAATAAATAAATACAAAATAAATAAATAAAATAAAACAAGCTGAAGAGTCTGGAAGAGTTGTGGGCCATTAGACTTGATGCCAGGAGGCAATACTCCTCCAATGATAGTCTAGTATCTTGTCCGGGACAGAGGGTAGGAGTTGAGTTTAAGTCCCAAAAAGGTGTTGGAGTATAGCTTGGCCAAAGAAAATGTCTTGATGGGAGTCTCTGTCCAGACAGTAGTGTGCAGCAAAAGTATGAATGGAGGACCAGATAGCTACCCGGCAAATATCCTCAATGGCTACTGAACAGAGATTAGCTACAAATGTTGCCATAGCCCGACATGGCCCTCTACTGAGAATCCTGCTTGTGCAAAAGCAAAAGAAATGCAATCTGCTATCCATCTAGATTGAGTATGATCCGTCACCGGTAGGCTCAGGTGAATAGGATCAAAGGAAATGAATAATTGAGAGGATCTTCTGTGATCTAGCCAAGTAGTAAACCAATGCTCGCTTGCAGTCTAAAGTGTGTAGTGCTGCTTCAGCCTGAAATGTATGTGATCTATGGAAGAAAAACAGAAGGATTACTGACTGGTTTAAGTGGAAGGAGGAAACCACTTTCAGGAAGAAATGCAGAGGGGTACTTAGTACCACCTTGTCATGGTGGAACAGAGTATAAGGAGGATCCACCACTAGAGCTTGCAGCTCACTGATGCGGCGAGCTGAAGTGAGGGCAATAAGGAAGATGACCTTCCAAGATAGACACTTCAGTGAAGTGGTAGCTAAAGGTTCGAAAGCTGGCTTTAGAAGTTGTGCCAGAACCACATTCAGATCCCAGACCACCGGAGGCAGCTTAATGGACGGCTTGGACAGCAAGAGACCCCACATGAAGCGTGCTATTAAGGTGTCTGAGGAGATAGGCTGTCCATCCACTGGCCGGTGAAAGGCCGCAATGGCACTAAGGTGAACTCTCACTGAGTTAGTACTAAGATCTGTCAAGGATAAGTGGAGGAGATATTATAGAAGTGACTCAACAGGGCAAGAAAAGGGGTCAATTTACTTTGGGGAGCACCAGAGGGCAAACCTACGCCATTTGAAAGCATAAGATTGTCTGGTGAAATCCTTATGAGATGGCAAGGAGGGCATCCTTAACCTCCTGTGGTAAATCGAGGTCAGCGAGCACTAGCCCTTCAGCAGCCAAGCTGTCAGGCATAGAAAGTGAAGATTGGGATGGAAGAGCGTCCCATGGTTCTGAGAGAGGAGGTTGGGTGCACATCCCAGGATGAAAGGCTGAGTCTGTGCAAGGCAACGAAGCAGAGAAAACCATGGATGATGGGGCCAAAACAGGGCTATGAGAACCATTGAGACCCTGTTAGCCTGTAGCTTGAACAACTTCTTGGGTATCAAGGAGATGGGAGGGAATGCGTAGTGCAATCCCTGTCCCCAGTGGAGAAGGAAGGTGTCTGGGGCCTGCTGGTGCAGCAACAGAACCCTGGAGCAGAAGAATGGAAGCTGTGTGTTTTGTGGATGGCAAAAAGATCTATGAGTGGGGTTCCCCACGTATGGAAAATATGAACAGCCATCTGTTCATGAAGGATAAAGCTTAGCCTGTCTGCTAAGACATTGAGTTTGCCAGGGAGGTACACCACTCTGAGGTGAATGTGGTGAGAGATGGCAAAGGACCATAGGCGAATCCCTTCTTCACAGAGGGGACAGGACTCCGTTATTCCTTGTTTGTTATATAGAACATGGCAACTTGGTTGTCCGTTCTGATGAGAACAGGTTGCCCTGATAGCTGGGATTGAAAAACCCAAAGAGCATTTGTCAATGCCCATAATTCTAGGAGGTTGATCTGGAGCAATGCTAACCTGCGCTGGGTCCGCCGCCAACATTCCTGCCGGAGGGGAGAGGGGCAGATCGATTGACGCTCTGCCCCTCCCCCTACTGGCAGGAATGCAGACGGATACGGTGTGTTTGGCGTAGGAATAAGAATTTAAAAGAGCAGCTGAGCCCGGCTGTGTTGAGACCCGAGTATCCCAAAAGATTAATTGGGGAGCAGAGGGGGCATAGGAAGTGCACAGAGTGTACTATCTGTGACATAAATTAAGGCACAACACAACCTGCAATTCCATGAATGTGGTTTACATAATAAAATGCCCGTGTGATTTACTGTACATAGGGAAAACCATCCGCCCGTTTAAAGTTCGGATGGGTGAACATAGAAGCAGAATAAATTGTAAAAAGAAAGAAGCTCCTTTAGTACAGCATTGTATCACTATGGGGCATATTTTTGAACAACTGCGCTGTTGGTGCATAGATCAAGTGTGGGGAGGAGCGTTGGGTAAGTCACTGGACCAAGTGTTAGTCATCAGAGAACAAAAATGGATTTTTACTTTGGATACGGTAGCGCCTAAGGGTTTGAATGCGACCATAGAATGGGCGGTTTGTTTATGATTGAATTATGAGAAGCTGTTAACAATGTAGCCAGCTTTGGGGCATTGTGATTTCGTCAGGAACAGACCAGGAGGGCGTATTGGAGTTGCCCAATCGGTATGAAGAGGAGGAACCTTAAATTGAAGGTTCTTGCCATTACTCCGCATGAGCGGCGTTTTAGCATTCATGTGAAGAGGATGGAATAAGACTCTTAAGATATATAGCGGTTTTATTTATTTATTTATCTAACAGCTCTTATATACCGCACTATTTTTATCAGCGCGGTTTACATATAACAAATAATACTCAGATCAGCGAAGACTGATTGGGTTTACATTAAAACAGGGAATAGAACTTGGGGAACCTGGGGAATTTTCAGAATAACATAAATCCAAACGAATTGGAATATAATAAACTATATACATGCTGGTGTGTCATATTCGCTAATTTTAGCTTTATATACATGTGCAGCATCATCTTACAGGTTTGGTTTTCTTTGTTTTTTGTTTAAAAAGGCTGTTTATATGTGGAAAGATATTTTTTGATTAAGGTTGGTAACCAGATAGTTGTCATGATTTCTTTTAGAATGTAAGGACGGAGAGAAGATCCCCTGAAGAACCCGATTTTGGAGAAACGCTAGGGTGCCTGATTGTTGGTGTAGGGCATATTTGATTGGAATGTTGGAGGAACAAAGATTTAAAAGAACGCTAAGTACTCCTTCTGTAGTTCCACATTCTAGTGTATAATAGGAACGTTTGGAGAGGAGTGACATTTGGAGGGAATTCACCACTCCCTGCACGATCCTACAGTTGAAAACAGTCCTAATTATTTTCTTGAATGGAATTTATTTTTTGGTAGAAAATTAAGATTTTACCTGATATTGAGGTCACTGATGTCAACGAGCACATTATTAGGACGTTTATTAAGTCCATAAAACAGTGCTATGGTTGTCTAAGACCTCTTGCCATGAATATATAGGAGTAGTAAAATCTATAACAACAAAAATTGAGGTTAAACCACAAAGTTTTGTTGAGCGATTTTTTCTTTTTAGCTTTGACATACCAAAGCATCTGAATTATTTCCATTTGTTATGCAAACACTCACTGCCCTAAAACAAAAAAGGACAAGAAGCCGAAGACCTCAATCAATAAAGATCATTTTCCACAGGCAAAATAGGGGAAAAATCCTTTCTGAATGAAGCCGATTGTTCCAGCACACTTTCAATTTTCTAAAAATATTACGAGAGGGAATTCTAGTAAAACCATGGCTAACTCCCCCAAACTCCATAGCTCTCTCTGAATTTTCCATTTAATAATATTCGAGGAAACACAAGAAAACATGACCACCTAAGGATGGGAAGCTTCAGCGTAGTTACTCACCTGTAACAGGTATACTCCAGGGACAGCAGGAATCAGTCCTCACATATGGGTGACACTGGCACCGATAGAGCCCGCGCGGTAACCTCTCCCCAACTTTCAAAGAAAGCCTTTGAGAGATCCACAACACAATGCGTGGCTGCCTTACCGTCCAAGGGTGCCATTTTGCTTCAGTCTCCTTCTATGGATCCCATCAGACATTCGTCTGCACCCCGGAAAAGGATGAATGGGTTGTTTTTCTCTTTTCTTGTTTTTCCTTCTCCGGTATGTGTACTGGTGCCTTCTCACCTCCTGGGTCTGCTGTCGCCTCGGAACTGCATTTTTCTTGGGTCCTTTTGCCCTAAGGAGTATTTTTCTTTCGTGTGTGGGAATCCATGTACTCGCCCTGGCCGGGACACTTGAGTTTGATCTCATGGGCACTGTCTTCCCCACTATGTCCTTGGCCAGTGGGTTCAAGCAGTGCGAAAGGGACTCCTGCTGAGGTCTTGCGACTGAACTGTACTCTTACTGTTCTTCACGGTTTGTTTTTTGGGTTGCCTGTGGCTTACAGGTTTTTTTGGTAGCCTGTAACTAGGGCGTTCCATATGTGAGGACTGACTTCCTGCTTGTTCCCAGAGAAAGTGTAGCTACCCCCCCCCCCTAACCCCCCCGGTAACAGGTGTTCTCTGGGGACAGAAAATATCAGTCCCCACAACCCTCCCTCCTCCCCTTGGACTTACTTTCCTTTTTTGGGTGCCGTCTTCAACTATGTCATCATACTGAAGCAAAATGGCACCCTTAGGTGGGAAGAAAGCCACGCATGTGTGGTGGATCGCCCAAAGGCTTTCTTTGAAAGCTGGGGAGAGGTTACTGCGCAGCTCCACTGGTGCCAATGTCACCCATATGTGGGGACTAATTCCTGCTTGTTCAAGGAGAAAAAATGGGCCTCTCCAGAATTCCAAAAATGCTTACTATTTCTGATTCCCAAACAGAAAAACTCCCAAAAGAACTGAATAAGCATGGTAGCCATGCATAAAGCAGGCAGGACAGGCCTTTGTTAATGGGGCATCATCTGCAAGGAATGTAATATCCCCCCAAAAAGAAAATAATTTTAAAAAGGTCAAAAAGCTTGAAGGACTACAAAAGGGGACTGCTACCTCTGGAGAGAGATCTGCAATCATAAGTATTTACTTCTGGGAATTTTTCTAAATCTTGGGGAAAAAGGAATTCTTTAGATTAAAGCTGATTAATCTGTGAACCAAGTGTATTTGTTAAATCAGTCAGGGCCTAGTAGCAGCAAAGAGCTTTAATTTAAATCAAATCAGAATATAACTTAGCATAAAAGGCAAAACAGTAATATTTGAGCAATAAATTATTTCTAGAGACCTTTACAAAGAGGCTTTCAACATAGGGGGCAAGAGACCTGTGAAAGTTTATAAATAGGTGTTAAAGCCAGGTGGCAAATTGAAGGGCCATTTTGAAAGACTCCCTCTATCCAAGCAAGGACTATGTTAATCACCCAGAAAATTGGTCACAGCTTACCTCAGAAGCACATGCATAAATAGTTCAAACAGAGTTCTGTGATTCTCAGTCTTGAAGGACTATAAAAGGGGACTGCTACTTCTGGAGAAAGATCTGCAATTATAAGTATTTACTTCTGGGAATTTTTCTAAATCTTGGGGAAAAAGGAATTCTTTAGATTAAAGCTGATTAATCTGTGAACCCAGTGTATTTGTTAAATCAGTCAGGGCCTAGTAGTAGCAAAGAGTTTTCAGTTTAAATTTAAAACACAGCAGAGAGCTTTCTGGTAAAATTTAGAACCCAGGAACTCCCTCTATCCAAGCAATGGCTGTGGGACTCCCCCTGGAAAATGGTCACAGATTGCCTTAGAAAAACAGGACAGGGTAATGTGTAGCAGCCAGCTTTTAATAACTCTTTTCCCCTCCCTCCCTCTCCCCCCCAACACCCACCCACTCCTGGGATAATTATAGCTTTATAGGTGCATAAACCTCTCAAAGGAAAGGAGGTGCCATATTCACTCTCAGGTGTAGCTGTTTGCCCTCATCAGGCATATATTAAAGACCAGAGATTAATTAAGCATCAGTTCAACAAAGTACATTAAATGTATTAGGTGTAGTTTAATTTGTATAAGTATCCCTACTAACCCTTAGTAGGTAAAGAACTTAAATGCCTAAACACAACCTTAAAACTGAGATGCAGACAGCACACCAGCAGCAAAATAGAGATTTTCCAATCTTTTGCATTGAGTGTCACATATGATTTTCTCCCAATTGGTGAGGGGTCTTACGTGTGCACTAGGTGCAAAGAGCTCTTTACTCTCAGAGAACGCGTCCGATCTCTGAAGGCTAGAGTAGCAGACTTGGAGACAGAGAGGTACATGGATGAGAACTACAGAGATACAGTACTGAAGTTCCACCTCCAGTCTGGCAACATCCCTGTTGCCATGGAGGAGAGAGGTCACGTGAAAGGAGAGCATCACCCTGGTGTGGCAGCAAGTGATCCTGTAGCTAGGACCTGTTCTCCAAGTGATGCAAAACCCTCTCACACTGAAGAAGTTTCTCCAGGGCCATGTGCCCATGAGGGAAGGGTTAGGAAAGCCGCTATAGTTGGTGATTTGATCATTAGGCATGTAGATAGCTGGGTGGCTGGTGGACGTGAGGATCACCTGGTAATATGCCTGCCTGGTGCGAAGGTAGCGGACCTCACGCACCACCTAGACAAGGTCTTAGATTGAATCTGCTGTCTTGGTACATGTTGGTACCAATGAAAGAGGCTAAATTTAGGCTTTTAGGTAGGAAATTGAAATCCAAAACTTCCAGGGTAGCATTCTCTGAAATGCTTCCCGTTCCACATGCAAGACACAAAAGGTAGGCCGAGCTCCGGAGTCTCAGTGCGTGGATGAGACAATAGTGCAAGGATGAGGGTTTTGGATTTGTTAGGAACTGGGGAACATTCTGGAGAAAGGAGGGGCTCTTCTAAAGGTAAGGCCTTCACCTTAACCAGGATGGAACCAGGCCACTGGCATTAACCTTTAAAAGAAGATAGAGGAGTTTTTAAACAAGATAATAGGGGAGAGCTGACATTCGCCCAACAGGGCATGGTTTGGAAAAATGTATCCTTGAAGGATACTACCAAAAAATGAAGTTAGGGCATATAAGCAGAGAGGTTCCAATAAAGACAAAAGTAGGCCAAATGCCTTTGAGTATGGAGCAGACAGAGCTTAAAGATTCCAAATTACCCCTGCATACCGATAGCCAGATTAATATGAATAAAATAGTCTCTAAAATGCTTGTATGCAAAAGCTAGAAGTCTAAAAAATAAGATGGGAGAGTTAGAATATAGAGCACTAAATGAAAAGTTAGATATGATTGGTATCTCAGAGACATGGTGGAAGGACAACCAGTGGACACTGTGATACCTGGGTACAAACTATATCATAATTACACAGCTGATCAAATTGGTGGAGCGGTTGCGCTCTATGTTAGAGAGGGCATTGAGTCACAAAGGTTTAAAGTTTTGCAGGAAACAAAATTTGCTGTAGAATCTCTATGGATTGAAATTCCATATAAAAAGGGGAAGGCGATGACAGTGGGGGTATAATATTGACTGCCTGGCTAGAATGAACAAATGGATGATGAAATGCTCAAAGAAATCAGGGAAGCTAAGAAAAGATACAGCACAGTAATAATAATGGGTGATTTCAATTACCCCGGTATTGACTGGGCCAGTGTCACGACAGGACATGCTAGAAAAATGAAGTTTCTAGAAGAAATAAAAGACTGCTTCTTAGAGCAACTGGTTCATGAACGGACCAGAGGGAAGCCATTTTGGACCTAGTCCTTAGTGGAACACCAGATCTGGTGAAAGAGAAAAGGGTGTTAGGGCCACTTGGCAATAGTGATCATAGCATGATCACATTTGATTTAATAAATGGATGGAGGATGGTAAGGAAAGTCACAGTACTACCATTTAACTTTCAAAAGGGAGACTATGATAAAATGAGAAAAATACTTAAGAAAAAACTAAAAGGAGCAGTTGCAAAGGTCAAAAATTTACATCAAGCATGGGTGCTGTATAAAAATACTATCTTGGAAGCCCAGACTAGCTGTATTCCACGCTTTAAGAAAAGTGGAAGGAAGCCTAAAAAACTGCCAGCATGGTTTAAAAGTTAGGTCAGAGACACGGTTGCCAAAAAAGCATCTTTCAGGAAATGGAAAAAAGAGCCAAATGACGAAAACTGGAAACAGCACAAGCACTGGCAAGTTAGATGCAAGGCATTGATAAGGCATGCAAAGAGAGAATTTGAGAAGAAGCTTGCTGTGGAAGCAAAAATGCATAATAAAGACTTTTTCAAATACATTCATAGGAAAAAACCTTTGAGAGTCAGTTGGACTATTAGATGATAGAGGGGTAAAAGGGGCACTAAGAGGGGATAAAGCCATAGCGGAGAGACTGAATGAATTCTTTGCTTCAGTCTTTACTGAGGAAGATGTAGGGATGTTACCCATGACTGAAGTGGTATTTAAAGGTGATATTGTGGAAGAATTGAAAGAAATATCGCTACACCGGGAAGATGTACTACAACTATTTGATAAACTGAAGAGTAGCAAATCACCTGGACCGGATTGCATACATCCAAGGATGCTGAAAGAACTGAAATATGAGATTGCAGACTTGCTATTAGTAATCTGTGAACTATCATTAAAATCATCTGTAATACATGAAAATTGGAGGATGGCCAATGTAACACCAATTTTTAAAAAGGGTTCCAGGGGTGATCCGGGAAACTATAGACCGGTGAGCCTGACGTCAGTACCAGGAAAAATGGTGGAAACCATTATAAAGAACTACTACTCAGCATTTATATAGTGCTACCAGTTGTACGCAGCGCTGTAAAGCACAGACATGTAAGAGACAATCCCTGAAGGGACCACGTGATGCGGACTGAGTAGAGGTCGCATCCTGAGCGTGTCCCACTACCCTCAGCCCAAACCGGCGATTTAATACCGTGAAATACCATACCTTTTGGCTGAAAAGCTGGTTCCCTGGTCCTGGTGTGCCTGGAGATTGCTTCGCTGTGTTTTGGGAGATTTGACCTCATGGCAACGGCGGTAAAATCCTTGAGGAAGGACCGGGAGCGAGCTGCCGGTTTAAATAAGATGGCGGACTCGGCCCCGATGCCGGCTTCACCCCGCTCACCGACCACAACGGATGAGATGTCCTTGGCGGTAGCAGCCGCCTTAAGACCGCAGTTTGATGCTCTCCATGCTAAAATCGATGGATTGCACGCGGTGGTGGACCAGCTGGGCAATCGGCTCCGGGAGGCCGAGGAGCGTGTGGGTCAGGTAGAGGAGAAGACGGGGACGCTGGCTGAGGAGGTAGCAGGGTTAAAATCCCAGCTAACCCAGCAAGAGGCGAAGATTGACGACCTAGAAAATAGGTCGCGTAGAAACAACCTGCGCTTTCTGGGAATTGTGGAGACTATCCCCGATAAAGACCTGAGAGGCTATATGGAGGCTCTAGTCCGCCATATAATGGGAGAGGACGAACTCGGAGGCCCTTTGCAGATCGAACGAGTGCACCGGGTAGGAGCCAAACACCCGCGTGATCCTCGCCCCCGCATCGTGCTGGCTAAATTTCTTTATTACCCTCAAAAAGAAATAATTCTCAAGGCAGCACGGCAGAAAGGGGAAGTGTACTATAATAATGCTAAGATTCGCGTGGCTCAAGACTACTCCGTGGCGCTGAGCAGAAAACGGAGGGAGTATGCTCCGCTGTGTGAGAAATTGATTGCAGCCGGCATCCGTTTCTCCGTACAATATCCAGCCAGGCTCCATGTGTTATTTGCAGGGGCCCACCGTAACTTTGAGTCGGCTGCTGTAGCGGAGGGCTATGTACAGCAGATCTGTGGTCAGCAGAAAGCAGCGTCATCGCCTGCCACATGAAGAGCCAGAAGATGCATCGAAGTTTATAAAATCGCCTGACATCTTGATATTATGAAGCCCGGAGTTACCAGCCTGAATGCCGGACATAATATGTAGCAACTATCTTCATTCGCTATGGAGTTGCCACTCCCAAGTAACTTTGTTTCTTTTTTTACCCTCAGAGACACTGAATGCTTTTTTTTTTCCTTTTTTTGGGGGAGGGGTAACAAAGTTGCCAGTTTTGTAACTACTTCTGTGCCTATGTTGTTTTGGTTTGGTCTGCCCCTGGATGTAAAGGCCTGATATAATCTGCTGACTTGCATAGGGGCCAGGGGTCGCGACTGGTACTATGCAAGCTGCGATGCCCCTGGGGTGGGGGGAGGGGGTTTACCTAGGTTGCAGGGGTAATATTATGTAGTGGATGGTGTTCCCTCGACTATTTATTGAAGTAATATTGCTGATATCCCTATCGGGAAATGGCAGGAGGTCGGGGGACACCAAGGCTATTGGACCCCGGATGGAAGAGGGGAATGTCTGTCACTAAGATGGGGTAAGAAAAGTGCCTGAGAGTTAGTCGAACTCAAGGGGTGGGGGGTCGGGCAGATGGGGCTACCTAAGGGATTGGCTGAATCGGGCCTAGTGCTGTAGTGGATGCCCCCCCCCCCCCGGGCTGTCCCCCTCAGGTGCTATCTGGATCCGGGTTTGTGTTCATGTCCTGTGAAAAGCGGGGGGGGGGACATCTTGGGCGGTGGTGGGCCGGTGGGTGGGTTGAAGGGAGGGGGGCATCATGATTTTGGTTTGTTGTTTCATTTTGTTGGCGGGTGGGGGAGCACTTTATTCTGGCGTGGCACAAGGATTCTGACTGTGGGGTATGGTAGTGTGATATTTTTTATGGGTTTGGTGGGGGGACACGCTCAGAGGGGTCTTGGGAGGGCTCCCTCGGTGGGGGGAGGTGTCGGGGGTCCTGTAAGTAGGCGTAGACGGTTGAAGGGAGAAGGGGGGGGTCTTCAGGGGTGGGTATAGGGGGCGGTTAAGACAGCGATAGTGGGTGGTAGGGCCGGGGTCACTCAGGGGGGGAGGTGGGGGGTGGGGGGGAAGGGGAGGGGAGGTGGAGGGGGGAGGGGTCGTCGCACTCTGGACTCCACGTATGGGCAGGGTATTCACTTTTCTACTTACAGACTTGGGAGACTCCAGGCTGGGAGGGTCTCCCTTAACACGCTTTGCTGGCAGTTAGGCCATAAACATACGGTGATCCTTTGAAGATTATCTCCTGGAATGTATGTGGTTTGGGTAGCCCGATAAAGCGATATAAAGTATTGAAGGCGCTGGCTAGACATCACTGTGATATTGCGCTACTCCAAGAAACCCATCAAACAGCGGAAGAGCATGCTAAATTGGGTCGAGATTGGGTTGGCCAGGTATGGGGTGCGCCTGCACGGGGGAAGAAGGGAGGGGTGGCTATCCTGCTTCATAAGAGAGTGCGCTTCTCATTGAACAAACAGCTAGTTGATCCCGAGGGACGCTTTATATTATTGTGGGGCGTACTGGAAGACCGGGAGGTAATTTTGGGGAACATATACGGTCCTAATATGTTAGACCGGGAATTCTTTGATCAATTGGCGGCCAAAGTAGAATTATTGCCGGATGTACCTGTACTAATGGGGGGAGACCTCAATGGGGTATTAGACGTGAGTTTGGATACCTCTAGTGAGAGGGGGAGAAGAGATAGATTACTTTGCTCTCAAATATTGCAACGCTTTCGGAAGCGGTTGGGCCTGATAGACCCGTGGAGAGTCCTACATCCCTCTGAGAAGGATTTTACTAATGTCTCGCGGGCCCATGGGACGAGTGCGAGAATAGATTATGTTTTACTGTCCACCACTGCCTTTGCTCAAGTGATAGAGGCGCAGATAGGTCCTTTGGAGATATCTGATCATGCCATGGTTTGGGTGGAGATGCATTGGGGGGGAAGAGTTGGTACATCTCGTCTTTGGCGGTTCCCCATCGAGTTATATAAAGACGATCAATTTCGGCAGTTTTTAAGCCACCGCTGGCGGGAGTTTGAATTACATCATCAAGCGCATCGAGAGGATCCCGAACTGGTCTGGGAAACCGCCAAGGTGGTGCTGAGAGGTGACATCATTGGCTATACTGCTCGAAAACGCCGCCTGCTGACAGAACAGATTGTTCGGTTGGAGCGACAGGTTTCGCATGCACGTGTGCTTAGCGGTCAGTCCCCTACAATGTCGAACCGTAAACGGCTATGGGAGCTCCAGGTCTCCTTGAATGAATTACTCCATCAGCGTGCAAAGAAATCTTTGCTCTATTATAAATATCGGCTTTACTGCTTTGGGGACAAACCGGGGAAACTCCTTGGACGTTGTTTGAGGGGTCCACGGGGGGGAAAGGGGGTAGCAGCCCTCCGAGATGAGAAAGGGAAACTCCACCAAGATCGTGAAGCGATTAGTGGCCTCTTTAAGAACTTTTTTCAACAACTTTATCAGGCCGAAGAGATCGACCCCTCAACTATGACAGCTTACCTGCAAGGGCTGCAGCTCCCGAGGGTGACAGAGGCGCAACGGGTTCAATTGGGGCAGCCAATTACATTACAGGAGGTCCAATCTGTCATTGCACAGGCTAGTTGTTGTAAGGCACCAGGCCCCGATGGCTTCGGGGCTGAGTTCTATAAACTCCTGTCTACCGGGGTGGGACAGTTGTTGGTAGATACCTTTCAGCAACGAATAGGTGGAGGCGGTAGGCGATGGGGAGAGAACCAGGCCTATATTACCTTGATACCCAAGCCAGCCAAGGATCCGCTGCAAGCAGCGTCTTATAGGCCGATTTCTTTGTTAAACTATGATGCAAAGCTGCTGGCGAAAATTTTGGCTGAACGGTTAGCGGGGGTGTTAGGAGACATAGTGCATGACTCCCAGGTGGGATTTGTACGTGGTCGGTATGCTGTTCGGAATATACGCCGTATTCTGACATCTCTGGAGTGGGTACACAGCCACCAACTACAGACCCTTCTGGTGAGTTTTGATGCGGAAAAGGCGTTCGACAGGGTGGACTGGACCTATTTGGATTATCTGCTACCGATGTACGGGCTTGGACAGGCTTTCTGTGCCATGGTAAAGAGTTTATATGATACTCCGACAGCTAGAGTACTGTGTAACGGGGTTTTGTCGGCCCCCTTCCCGTTGCATAGGGGCACTCGGCAGGGTTGCCCATTATCTCCCTTACTGTTTATTTTGTCTTTAGACCCCCTAATACGTAGTATAGAACAGGACCAGTTGATTCGTGGGATAAAGGTGGGGGCACAGGGATTCAAAGTGTCGGCCTTTGCCGACGACATGCTGGTACATTTGCTGGCCCCGCGAGAATCGTTGCCGAGGCTGATGGCTGAGTTTAGGAGGTTTGGTAGTTTTGCAGGTCTTCGGATAAATACAGAGAAATCGGAGGCCCTGGATGTGTTGGGGGGGTTGCGGAATGGGTGGGGGGCGGTTTTTTCCTCTGCACTGGGCCGAGCATGGGTTCAAGTATCTTGGTATTATTCTGACCAGGTTACCGCAGGATCTATATTATACGAATTTTGAAAGGGTTCTGTCTGGAATGAGGCGCCAATTGCGAGCTTGGAACCCGTTGCCCTTGGCACTCTTGGGGAGAATTGCTGCCATCAAAATGGTGATTTTACCACGTATACTTTATTGGCTTCAAACGTTACCGGTCTGGTTACTCCGAAGAGATCTACACAAAATGGAGAGGGAGATACAAAGCTTTTTGTGGAAGGGGGCTCGAGTGCGGATCCCGATATCTCGTATGATTGGTGGATGGCGAAGGGGAGGCCTGGGGTTGCCAGATTTAAGCTTATATGCTTTGGCTTGCCAGATACGACATCTTGGAGATTACCTAGGGGGAACAGACGTTTATACTCCCAGAGACTTAGAGGGAGCATTGGTGGCTCCTCTTTCCCTTGTGGGGACGTTGCACGTGGACAGTAAGTACCTACCACGGCGACTTACGCGGAATGTGTTGTTGAATGCGATGAGGCGAACATGGAAACAATTAAATGGCTTGTGGCAACATAATTGGCAGGTCTCTAGTTGGTTACCAATACAAGGCAATGTACACTTTCCGCCGGGTTTGGATTCCGGAGTGTTTAAGTTCTGGCATCGGCAGGGCCTTCATTACTTAGGGCATGCAGTAGATCTTACGGGTAAAAGTAAGCCGTTTAGGGACCTCCGTGAGGAGTATAAACTACCCGGTACCCATTATTTTGCGTATTATCAGCTTTCTCATTATGTGGCGACGTTACCCAGGGAAGAATTGGGAGAGGATAGGTCAAAGCAAATTATCGAATTCTTAGAACTAGGAGGGGATACACCCCTGACAATAGCTGGGTTGCGGACCAAGTTGGTGTGCTTTGGGGTGGTGCCGGATTATGGGAGGGTGGAGGCAGCCTGGGAAGGTGAATTGGGCCGTGTTGTTACTCCCGGCACGATTTGTATGGCGGTGGGACGGATAATTGAATTAGCAGAGGGTGCACGTTGGAGGGAGATCCAGTATAAGGCCTTAACCCGGGTACATTTCTCTCCGAGACGAGCGTTCCGGAGCCACATTACGCAGGATGGGTCATGCCCTCGATGTCAAGCGCCCTTGGCAACCTTGACTCATATGTGGTGGCAGTGCAGGCGCATCTTCCCATATTGGTCCCAAATTCACCGTTATATTATGAGACTTGTACAACAGAGGTTTCCTTGGACCAGTGATCTAGTCATCTTGGATCAATTGCCTCTGACCCTGCCTATCGGGAAATGGGAGCGTTTATTAGTGCGTAAAGCCTGTCTGGTGGGGAAAGGTCCGATTTTGCGTAATTGGAGAGATCGGACCCCACCCACGTTTACGGAGTGGCGCAATAATTTTCATTAGTTGATGCTGGCTGAGCGCTGGAGGGCTAGGGGCTCAGTGAAGCGATGGTCTACCTTTTTGCTGATTTGGGAACCCTACATTCAGAACTTGAGCCCCCGTTGCCGCAGCGATGTAGTTAATGTGGGTATTTAAGGCCTTGTCTATAGGGGGGGAGAAGCTACCAGCCACTGTTGTGTAGTGTGTTGAGCCCTGCCGTGGAGTTCGGGGTGCGAGGATGGGTAAGGGGGGGTTAGGGGGTTCAGGGGGGGGAGGGGGTAGGGTGGGGGGTGTTGTTCTGTTTACTGGAAGAACACAAAAGGAAAAACTGTTTAACCATGTTCGCCTTTTAATGTTTACTGCTGTGGTCTGCTATGGTGACGTACCTGTTTATTGTAATGGCCTCAAGAGGAGATAAGATACCACTCCTCGATGGCCCTTTGCTGAGTGCTGTACTGTTTATCCTGTTGCTATTGGTTAATAAATAAAGTTTCAAAAAAAAAAAAAAAAAAAAGAGACAATCCCTGCTCATCAGAGCTTACAATCTAGTCAACAAAATTACTGAACATGTAGATAGTCATGGCTTAAAGGGAGACAGCCAATATGGCTTTAGACAAGGAAGATCTTGTCTTACTAATTTGTTATGTGTTTTTGAAGATGTGAATGAACAGGTAGACAAAGGTGAGTCAGCTGATATAGTGTATATGGACTTTCAGAAAGGATAGGAGGCAGTGTACTATTGTGGATCAGGAACTGGTTAAAAGATAGAAAGCAGAGGGTAGGGCTAAATGGCCAGTTTTCCCAATGGAGAAAGGTGAACAGTGGAGTACCCCAGGGATCTGTGCTGGGTCTGTTGCTTTTTAACATATTCATAAATGACCTGGAAATGGGAATAACGAGTGAGGTTATCAAATATGCAGATGACACAAAACTATTTAAAGTTGTTAAAACCCATGAGGATTGTGGAAAATTGCAAGAAGATCTTGATAAATTGGAAGACTGGGCATCCAAATGGCAGATGAAATTTAATGTGGACAAGTGCAAAGTTTTGCACCTAGGAAAGAACAACCCAAACTATGGTAACACAATGCAAGGTTCCACATTAGGAACTATCACCCAGGAAAACGATTTAGGCATCATCCTGGATAAGATGTTAAAACCCTCTGCCCAGTGTGCAGCGGCGGCCAAAAGAGCAAATAGAATGCTAGGTATCATAAGGAAAGGAATAGAAAATAAAATAAAGGTTATTATAATGCCTTTGTTCGTTCCATGGTGCGACCGTACCTTGAATATTGCGTGCAATTCTGATCGCCGTATCTTAAAAAGGATATAGCGTTTTTAGAAAAGGTACAGAGAAGAGCCACCAAAATGGTAAAGGGAATTGAAGGATGCCCCTATGAAGGGAGGCTAAAAAGGTTAGGGCTCTTCAAACTGGAAAAGATATGGCTGAGGGGAGATATAATAGAGGTCTATGAATTAATGAATGGAGTGGAACGGGTAAACGTAGATCGATTGTTTACGTCATCAGAATATAGAAAGACTAGGGGACATGCAATGAATATAGACAATGAATAAACAATATAGATGGAATAGACATCATCAACATAGAAAATAGAACCCTTGCACTTACTCTCATATATAGACCCCCTTCAACTGATCAAAAAAACCTCTCCCCCATCTTAGAACTTGCATGCACAGCATCACCAAACAAACCTCTTATAATCCTAGGTGATTTGAACCTCCCTTCCCTGAATAACTCTCAATCAGACAATTTCATGGATGCTATGACCCAAATGGGTTACACACAGATAATACATGCTCCCACCCACATAAAAGGCAACACTCTAGATCTCATCTTCCTCCCTCCTCCCTTCTTAATAACCACCACCAACATACCCCTCCAACTATAACAGAAGTACCATGGTCCGATCATTACCTTATCACACTCCACCTCCCAGCTCAAACAACACTAAACACAACAAACTCCTCACCCCACATATCACGTTTTGCACACTTTGACAAAGCTAATTTCCTTGACAAAGTATTACCCACACTCAACACAAACCTCCCAGACATCGACTCCGCTGTAAACCACTGGAATCTAACAGTCCAGAAAGCAGCTACCCCCACACACACCATGTATAAACAAATAAAAAAGACAGAAAAATGGTTCACGAGAGAACTAGCAAATCTAAAAAAACAATTGAGGAAACAAGAAAAGAAATGGAGGAAAACTAAATCTGACGAAAACAAATCCCAATATATGTCCACCCTCAACAATTACAAAAATGCAATTAACAAGTCAAAAAAGGATTACCACTCCAAAGTAATAAACATGGCTATCAACCGCCCCAGAGAACTATTCGCAATCGTAAAAACTTTGACAAAAACTAAAAACCAAGAGCCAAAACAATCAGCTATAAGCATACAGAATTTAGCAACCCACTTTGCAGAAAAAACTAAAGTGCAAATCCAACACTATACCAATGATACTACCTCCAAACACTGAATCTAATAACACATGGACCTCCTTTCACACGATAGATCAAAAACACCTTCTTAGGATCATAACACTTATCAACACCACAACTTCTCCACTCGATCCATGTCCTGTGTCATGGATCAAATGCACAAAGGAAGAACTCGCTGAAAACATCCAACACATGGTGAATCAATCCCTTGTTCAGGGCATAATGCCCAACGCCCTAAAACTCACTACACTTCGACCAATAATAAAAAACAATAAAATTGACCCAAAAGACCCAAACTCTTACAGACCGATAGCCAGCATTCCATTCATAGCTAAAATAATAGAAAAAAACGTCCAATTACAATTACAAGACCATATCGATGAACACAAACCCCTAGACTCTCACCAGTTTGGCTTCCGCCCCTATCATGGTGTAGAAACCCTTCTAATTACACTGATAGACTTCCTCATCAAAGGCACAGAAGATTTATTTATTTTATTTATTTATTAACAATTCTTATATACCGCACTATTAGACATCAGCGCGGTTTACATTGAACAAAAACATCCGACAATTTACATATGTCTGGTCAATTACATTTAACAGGAGATATAAACTTGGGAAATAGGGGAAACTATATACAAAGGTGTGTTATCTGACAAGAGATATCATGGTTAACTATATACAAAGGTGGTGCAATAGTATATGGAACTGTTTGTATTTACATTGTGTAGTTGGCCTGTTGCGATGGTCTGTCTGTTTGGCCACTCCTGCTATTCACCTGGAGGTTATGTTCAGAGCTGTCATTGAGATATTTAAGGAAGAGGAAATGTTTCAGTGACTTTCTGAACTGACTCAAATTTGGTACTGATCTGATTTGTGCTGGTAAGGTGTTCCATAAAGTGGGGGCACAGAGTCGGAATGCTCTGTTGGCTGTTGATCTGGCACATCTTGTGGTGTCGTTTGGGATAGCTAGTGTGTTCATTTCTGCTAGATAGCAGTCAAGGCTTCATACTCCTTTTCATAGACATCTCTGCCGCCTTTGACAACATCAACCACCTTACTTTGATCAATAGACTAGAAAATCTAGGAATAGGTGGGACAGTACTCAATTGGTTTAAATCTTACATCACAAACAGACTAATACGTGTTCAAATAGACCAGGAAGTGTCAGAAACCTTCCCCCAAGGACAAGGAATACCCCAGGGATCCGCCCTTTCTGCCCTCCTTTTCAACCTGTACCTCCAACCCATTACAAAAATATTCAGAAAACACAAAATTAGTCATTTTATTTATGCTGATGACATCATGCTTGCTCTCCCCATATCCACCAAAAACCCTACCTACGACGCCCTATCTAAATGCATGGTGGAGACCACCTCCTGGATGGAATCTAACTACCTTAGCATCAACCTCAAAAAAACTGAAGCAATGTTCGTAACAAGATCACCCGTGACCGAGGACACCTATCCAACATCAATCTCAATCATAAATACAACTATACCCGTCAAAAAAGAGGTAAAATACCTAGGGGTAATAATAGACCATACACTCACCATGCTACCACATATAAAACAGACAGTAAAAACCATATTCTACAAACTCAAAACCATACAACACCTAAGGCCCCTTCTTGACACCCATGACTTTAGATCAGTTGTTAACACACTCATCACTCCACACTTTGACTATTGTAATAGTCTCTTAATTGGCCTACCACAAAAAAGTACATACCTGCTTCAAAGAGCCCAGAACATCTGTGCCAAAGTAGTCACTAAAGCCCACCTAGTAGACCATGTAACCCCAATAATGCTGGAACTGCATTGGCTCCCTATAAACAGCAGAATCAGATATAAAATCCTCCTAACCACATTCAAGCTCCTGAACAACATCGCCCCCTCATATCTATCCACACTATTACATGCCCCATCTGAATCAAGAACTCGCAGACTAAACGCAACACACTCACTTGAAATACCAAATTCATTCAAAAAAACTAAAAAATCCACCAGCACCAGAGCCTTCTCATTCACTGCCCCCATGCTCTGGAATAATCTCCCAATAAACCTTCGGATCATAAAAGACCTCACCCAATTTAGAAAGGAACTCAAGACATACCTTTTCTCCGAACACTTTGAAATCCCTTACCCCCAAGTCCAACCACACACCATCCCCAGACACTCAAACACAAAGCACTAAAATCACACTCAACTACCCACACACATACACTCACCACATACACCACACATACACTCACCACAGACACCCCAAAACACTCTCAAGAGAAAAAAAGGAAATAAATTCCTCCACACACATATGAAAGGTAGAAAACTCTGATTACCTGTAAAAAGGTAGAAAATTCTGATCAACACTACGATACAGAAACTTATTAATGTATATAATGTAAATAGTTCCGACAATTAATGCACAGTTATCTGTATAAAGTTATAAAGTTATAAATCTCTGTTCCGTGTAATATAATTATTATCTGTATAAAGTTAAAAATCTCTGTTCCATGTAATGTATACATTAGTATACAAATTTGTTTACTTGTTCCATGTAAACCGCCCCTGATCTCTGGAAGGGGCGGTATAGAAGAAATAGATAAATAAAATAAATAAATAAATGAAGCTACAGGGTAAACTATTTAAGACTAATAAGAGAAAATATTTTTTCACTCAATGTGTAATCAAACTCTGGAATTTGTTACCGGAGGATGTAGTAAAAGCTGTTAGTGTAGCTGGGTTTAAAAAAGGTTTGGACAAGTTCCTGGAGGAAGGGTCCATAAATCATTATTAAGAGGTACCCGGGATATCACTGGTTGACCTAATACAAGCATTGTCGAACCTGTGTCTTTTGGGGAAACTGCTAGGTACTTATGACCTAGATTGGCCACTATTGGAAACCGGATACTGGCCTTGATGGACCCTGGTCTGACCCAGTATGGCATATCTTATGTTCTTATGTACTTATATCACCTAACGATACCCTTAAGATAAAGTATCATATTTTACAACTTTTCTCTTAATTAAAATACAATTTTGCATGCTAATTAACTGCTCAAAATCAGATAATCTTACACATTTTTCTTAGGTTTTAGATGAAGTGGATTTTCAAACAATCATGGAACTTGAGGCTAAATGAAATAAAATGTCCCTCATGGTAGATTATATAGTTTGGAAATTCCTGGGGAAATTCTGAACTAAATGAAATACAAGTATGTACACAATATTTAATAATTCTTGTGAAATTCTGCATATTTTATGTCAAAATTACATAAGATAATCACTCTCTTTGAATGACACATTATTTAAAATGCAGTACAGAATAGTGGTAGTTAAATAGGCTGACTGGTTTTTCCATGCCTGAAAATATTGGCTATGGAGGCCTAGACCGGCGGTGAGAACTGTAGTGAGAATCAACAGGAAAAAAAACCCATGGAAATAAAAAGAAATATTGGGACCACTGTCTGATTTGACAGTACTGGCATCGATGGGAAGGCAAAAAAGCATCACGTACCCCAAGGGGCACCAAAAATGAAGAGAGCGTTTCAACGTTGAAAGGACAGTGTGTCCTACTGTCTCCATGGAAAAGAACTGAGGAGAGAAGTTTCGAGGGTGGGAAGGCAGGCATGCAGGTGCAAAAGAATACTCCCAAAGGCTTTCCTTGGAAGCATTCCCAACATGGACTCCGTCGGAGATGTCACCCATATATTTAGATTGCATTCCTGCTTGTTCCTGGAGATACAAAAAAATTAGTGCAAAGCATGACGTCAGTGATAGCATAGTTACTCACCTGTAACAGGTGTTCTCCAGGGTCAGCAGGAATCAATCCTCACATATGGGTGATGTCGGCACCGACGGAGCCCTCGCGGAAGCATCTCCCCAGCTTTTAAAGAAATCCTTTGTGAGATGCCACCACGCAGAAGACAACAATGGAAAAGCTCGATAACATCAACAGCGATAAAACCTCTAGCTAACAGTGGTACAGATCAACAACTACTAATAGGCAAACTGAAGCTAAAGTTGAAAAAGAGTAAGCCACTCATGAATGTAGCAAAATATGACCTTGAGAATTTAAAGACTGTCTGAGAAATCAATTTGCTGCTTTAGATATAAATGACAGAGCTCCAGAAGATTTATGGAATGACATCAAGAAGGGTGTGTTGGAAGAAAGCGAGAAGTCTCTACAAAAGGTGAAAAAGCAAAAATGGCCAAAATGGATGACTGAAAAAACTCTGAAAATTGCCCAGAAACATAGAGGAGAAGCTAAAGCCAGAGGACAAAGAGAGGCAATTAAAGAACTCAACTTCCAGTTAATAAATTCATAATAAAATATTTTTTTCTATCTTTAATCTCTGAGCATTTTATCTTTCTGGTCATATTGATCCCATTACCTCTCTTTTGTTTTCCCGTCTTCTCTTTCCAGTGTCTGTTATCCTTTTTCAATTTTTCCTGACCTACATCTATCTATCTTTATCTCATATTGATCTTTCCTTTTTAATGGTCATTCAACATCTTCCTTTTCTGCCTCTCTATGTAGTCAAATTTCACCCTCCTCACTCTCCATGCCTCAGTCACTATCTTTTTACTTTTCAGCTATCAGCTTTTATTTATTTATTTATTTATTAGACATTTGATATACCGCTTAGGCCAAAAGGCATTAAAGCGGTTTACAATACTATCATTTGAGGAAATAGGAAAGGAACGCCATTATTAGATAGGACAGAATAGACGAAGAAACAGGCAAACAGATAAGAAGAGGAGATAAATAGAGACAGCAAGTTACCATTTCCATCTCCTCTTTTCACTTCCTGCTCAGCCTATCTCCTCTCCCATTTTCTTTGTCTCATTCCTTCCTCAGCTTCTTCTCACCTTCTCTCTTTCATTTTCCAATTCTCCCCATTACATTTACACCTCACCTACTCTCTCTCATCTCCTCACTAGCTTCAGCTCCTTCCCCGTCAGTCACCCCTCCCCTGTCTCCAGTCTCTTTTCTTATCAGTCTCTAATTGCCTCCTTTTGCACCCTCACCAGCTCTGTCTCTCCATCCCTCTCACTCATCTCCTTGCCTGTTCTCCATCGTCTCTCTCCACATGGTTCCGCCTTCCCATTATCTACTCCCTCCCCTCCCATTCAGCATCTTTTTTTGTTTCTCTTCTCCTTTCTCTCACACAGTGCAGCATCTGCTCATCTCCTCTATTCCCATGGTCTTGTATCTCCATGACCCCCCACCCCCACAGTACAGCATCTTCCGATTGCTTTTCTCCTCATTCCCATGCTCCAATATCTGTCCCTTCTCCCTCCCTGACAGTTCAAAAGCTTCCGTCTCCCCCCTCCTCCAGTATCTCCCCTCTCCCCTGCAATGCAGCCTTTCCCCCCTTCCTGTTCCTTCTTTCTTCCTTAATTTAACCTGTGTTCCGGCACCTCCCATCTCTATTCCCTCTTCCAGTATCTCCCTTTTCTCCCCCAGCCACAACAGTCCAGTATCTCTCTCGCTCCTTCCCTCCCTTCTTCTTCACTCCTTGGTCCAGTATCTCACTGCCCCTTCTTTTCTCATCCTCTCTGTAATCCAGGTTCTCTCTTCACCTTTCTTCGAGCATCTTGGTTCTTTCCTCCATACTAAGAACTTCTTAACGACCACAACCCCATCCCCAACAATTCCCCTTCTCTTTCTTATCCCCCCCAGCCCATACTTTCCCACCATTGCCACTACACTTTAGCAAAAAACCAACAAAGTTGCACGGCCCAAAGGATCCTTCAGGCTCTGTACATGCTTACGGTCTGATGTGTCTCTGCCCCCTCTGATGCAACTTCCTGTTACTGAAGGGCGGGGATACATCAGACCTTCAAATGCATACAGAGCCTGAAGTATCCTAAGGGCTATGCAACTTTGTTTTTTTTTATTAAGGTGCAGTGGTGGCGGCAGCAGTGGGAGGTAAGATCTGCCTGCTGCCACACTGATGGACCTGGGTCCAGCCGAGTTACTATGCCATGCCGCCCTGTGTGAGGGCACAGTTTGCACAGTGGGTCCTGCCGGCTCTGCTGCTCTATCCCCAAATCATAACCCCTTGAAATTACCCCACCACTCCGCAAACTGCCCCTAACTTTCAAAAATCTTTCCTGAAACTGCCCTACTACTCTGCCTAATGACCCATTCCCAAAACCAATCCCCAAATCTACCCCACAACCCTGCAAAATGCCCCACCCTCAAAAATTAACCCCTGCAACTGCTTCATCCCCAAATCAATCCCCTAACTGCGCCACCAAACCGCAAACTGCCCTAGCCCCAAAAATTTTTTTTATTTTTTTATTTAAGGTCTTTTAGTCATATACAATAACAAAATCAGAACAAGACATATTACTGATGTTAAACAAAGGTAAAACTGATGCCAGTACAAAAAATAGGAAAACATAACATAGGAAACATCAGACATTAAAGTCCACATCACGAGAGCTAACCACTATTCAAATACCGGAAACAAAATAATAAGAAAACCAAGTCAAAATGACCATATACTAGGAGGAAACAACCATGCTACGAGACCCAATTAAACCCTGCCTGTCAAGCAAAAATCTTTCCAAGTGTGAGACTTCAAGGAAAACAAAAGAAGCACCCTCATATACAATCAGGCACTTACAAGGGAATTTAAGGAAAATGTGGTACCCAGAGCTATTACGCGCGCCTTTAAGGATAGAAACTGTCGGCGCCGCATCTGGGTGCTACGAGACACATCTGGAAAGATATTTATTTTTTTGTCCACAAAATAACGCAGACTTCACCTTAAAAAAATCCTTTAAGATACGCTGCTTGACCATAACAGAAGGCAAGGTGACCAACAAGGTAGCTCGAGTGTTAATAGTATCTGAGGAATCTTCTAGAAAATCAGTGAGATTCACCACATTAGGAACAATTTCATCCAATTCTCCATCTATGGGGTTAAGCTTTTTTGTGCCCGAAGGAATATAATAAATCTGCAAAACTTCAAAAACATCAGATATAGCAAGTATTTCTTTTACATACTTATCAAAAATAATTTTTGGTGATAGTAGAGAAGTACAGGGAAAATTCAAAAATCTTAAATTAATATTCGTATGGAATTCTCAAGCGATTCAAGCTTGGAATGTAAAAGCAAAGAATCCTTAATTCCCGTCACATTTGTAGCTTGCAATGAATACACCTGGGACTCCAGTTTAACAACTGCTTTATCTATTAGAGACATTTTCTCATCAAGTTGTTGCACAGCAACTGCAGCATCTTGTGAGAAAAGAGTAAAAGAACTGATAACAGTAGACACTTTGGAATCTATGGACTTCAGAGCCCCCCACACATCTTTCAAAGTAACCTCAGATTCAGAGGGAAGGGCTGGAAGCTCAAAAGAAGTATCCAGCGCCGCCGTCTGAACAGGAATAGGCATCTTAATAACAATTTTATCTCTCCCTGCAACTTCTAAAAGAACCCCAGAACCAGAAACAACATCAGTAACAGGACAAGGAGGGGGGGGGGGATCTCCCCCCAGGGCTCAAAGACGCCCCCTCAGGAGAGGGCTGCGCAAGAGGGAGGGGAGAAAAATGTTTATCCAATGGGCCCACCAGTTTCTCAACACCGGAGTCAGCCGATTGGATTTTGCTCTGTGGTTTGGCCTTCCTCTTTCCCATAATTTTAGGACACAAATCACCCACGATATCACCAAAGTAAGGTCCCCTACAAACCCTCACTTGGCTGCAACTGCATTCTGACCCCAACAGCCCCGTCAAAAGAAATAACGTTGAGATAGCGTCGAAGGGGCGTCTAAGGGGCAGGACCTGCCCCTTAGACACACCCCTTAAAACGCGCCCCACAGCCGCGCTCCACAGTCGCGGAGAAAGCTGCCTGAAAATTTACACAAAGAAAACAAGAAGCCCCCTCGAGCAGCAGGCTGTCCCCGGAGTGCCTGATGGTCCGGCAAGACGGCAGAGCAGTCGCAGCACTCCTCCAGTCCTCAACAGGGCACACACTCCTCCAACACTCTCCAGTAGGCAGCTCCCCCCTAGCCCCAAAATCTATCCCTTCGCACTGTCCCACCACCCTGTAAACTGCCTCCACCTGCAACTTCCTCACCACGCTACAAACTGCAGCTGCTCCACCAAACTACCTCCTACAACTACCCCAATACACCACTAACTGCTCTTGCCCTTCAAAACTGCCCCCCTGCAACTGCCCCTCTGCCCTCAAATACCCCTCGCCAAAGACACAAGAAATGCACAGCACACACATAAAGCATAGTTACTCACCTGTAACAGGTGATCTCTGGAAACAGCAGGAATTTAGTCTTCACATATGGGTATCGTTGGTACCGACGGAGCCTGCGTGGGAACGCTCCCCAGCGTCCAATAGCAAAGCTTTTGGGAGCATCCCACAGCACATGCGTGCTGCCTTCCCGCCTTTCCAACTGTCCCTCTCCAGTTGAGTTTATAGCTGAGACAAAAGAGAGAGGGAGAGAGAGAAAGAGAGAGAGAGAGATACAACTCCTAGGGGAGGTGGGCAGGTTGTGAAGACTAAATTCCTGCTGTTCCCGGAAATCACCTGTTACAGGTGAGTAACTATGCTATCTCTAGGAACGAGCAGGAATGTAGTCTTCACATATGGGGGACTCCCTAGCTGCAGATACCAGGGAGATGGCCCCAGGAAGTTGTTAGCCCTTGTGAAAGGGCCATACTGCCCCCCATGGATCTCTGGCATCCTACCAGGGACGGTGGGTAGAAGTTGATTAAGTCTGAAAAAGGTGTTGAAGAACAGCCTGGCCAAACAAGGCATCCCGGCGGGAGTCCTTGTCTAAGCAGTAGTGGGCTGTGAAGGTATGTACCGAAGCCCAAGTAGCTGCTCGAAAGATGTCGTCGATAGACACAGAGTGAAGATGAGCCATTGAGGCTGCCATGACTCTCACATAGTGAGCTGTGACATGGCCTTCAAGAGGAAGGTTCTTACTCTCATAGGCAAAGGATATGCACTGAGCAATCCAGTTAGATAGAGTTCTTTTGGACACTGGAAGTCCCAAGTGACTAGGATCAAAAGCAACAAAGAGTTGAGAAGATTTTCTATGTTGCTGTGTCCTTTGCAAGTAAAAGGCTAAGGGGCTTGTTTACAAAGCCGCGGTAGCGGTTTGCGATCGTAATCGGAGCAGCGGCCCCATTGATTTCAATGGGGCCGCGGCTGCGATCGCGATCGCGAACCACTACCGCGGCTTTGTAAACAAGCCCCTAAACCTCTTTTACAGTCCAAGGTATGAAGGTTCCTTTCTGCACTGGAGGCATGAGGCCTCGGAAAGAATACAGAAAGGTAAACCGCTTGGTTTAAACAGAAAGGCGAAACCACCTTTGGCATAAAGTGTGGATGAGTCCTAAGAACTACCTTATCATGGTGGAACCTTGGGTAAGAAGGATCAGCCACTAATGCTTGCAACTCACAGATGTGACGTGCTGATGTGATTGCAATGAGGAAGATGACTTTCCAGGAAAGGAATTTCAAAGATGTAGTGGCTAACGGTTGAAAGGGCTGTTTCATGAGCTGCCCGAGCACCAGATTCAAGTCCCATGCCACCGGTGGTGGCTTAATGGGAGGCTTTGTTAAAAAAAGGCTTCTCATAAATCTTGCTATGAGAGGGTGAGAGGAAATAAGTTGTCCACTTAGAAGCTTGTAAGAAGCTGCAATAGCGCTAAGATGGACTCTTACTGAATTTCTCTTAAGACCCGCATTTGACAAGTGAAGGAGATACTGTAGTATCGATTCCAGAGGTATCGCAAGAGGATTAAGACCCTTCTGTGAGCACCATATGGTAAACCTTTTCCACTTAAAGGCGTATGAGCGTCTTGTGGAGGGTTTTCTAGAAGCATGAAGGATATCCTTTACCTGTTGGGAAAGGTTGAGATCCTGAAGTTCTAGGCTTTCAGCAACCAGGCCCTGAGATGCAGAGACTGGGGATTGGGATGCCACAGCATCCCATCCTCTTGGGAGAGAAGATCTGGAGAAGATCCCAACTGCAGAGGCGGAGCTTGAGAGAGATGTAGAAGCAGAGGGTACCATGTTTGCCATGGCCAACGTGGAGCTATGAGAATCATGTGACCTCTGTCTCTCTGAAACTTGAATAATGTTTTGGGGATGAGGGGAATGGGTGGGAAGGCATACAGAAAGTCCTGACCCCAGTGAAGGAGGAAGGCGTCCCTTGCCTGACAATATCGAGCCAGAATTCTGGAACAGAACTGGGGAAGTTTGGCATTCAGAGGACTTGCAAATAGATCTATGTCCGGGGTTCCCCAAATCTGAAATATTTGGGCAACCTGGTCTGCATGGAGAGACCATTCGTGTGGTAACAGAACTCGACTGAGTTTGTCTGCCCAAGAGTTTTGAATGCCTGGAAGATACACCGCAAGGAGATGAATCTGATGCTCTCTGGCGAGTGCCCATAGTCGCAAAGCTTCGTTGCATAGCGACAGAGAGCCTGTTCCAACCTGCTTGTTCACATAGAACATGGCTATCTGATTGTCCGTTTGAACTAGGACTGTCTTGTAGTCCTAGTTCAAATGGAAAGCTGGGTGTGAAATACTCAAAGAGCAAGGAAGATTGCTCTGAGTTCCAGGAGGTTGATGTGAAGACAGGCCTACTGTGGAGTCCAGGTACCCTGGGTAGAGAGATTGTGCAAGTGGGCTCCCCATCCCATCTGTGATGCATCTGTTGTAAGGGTGGCTTGGAATAGGGGTTGCTGGAAAGGAGACCTCACCAGAAGATTTCTGGGTGATTGCCACCATTGGAGGGATGAAATAAGATGGTCTGAGTTTGTTATTTTGTCCGACAGGCAACCTGAGGCCTGTGTCTACTTAGTGGATAAAGTCCACTAGGCTGTCCGCATGAGGAGGTGAGCATAAGGAACCACATGCACGGTGGATGCCATGTGGCCCAGCAGTTGTAGCATTTCTCAAGCAGTGAGATAAGGCTTGAGCACTGCTTGGGAAGCTAGTTGTACTATGCGAAGACAGTGGGGCTGCAGAAGGAAAACCCTTGTCTGTCTGGTATCCAGATGAGCTCCTATGAACTCTAGGGACTGAGTGGAAGCAAGATTGGATTTTGGGAGGTTTATAACCAGTCCCAAATACTGAAGGATTCGCATTGTGCGAAACAGAGCAGAGCTGGCTTCTGGCACTGAAGGGGCTCGAATGAGCCAGTCGTCTAAGTAAGGGAAGACAAATATTCCCAGAGTGTGGAGAAATGCAGCTACCACAGCCATGCATTTTGTGAACACTCTTGGTGCAGAAGCCAGGCCAAAGGGAAGAACCCTGTACTGGAAGTGCTTTCCTTGAAACAGGAATTGGAGGAATCTCCTTTGATTTGGATGGATGAGAATATGAGAATACTCTTCCTTGAGATCTAGAGAACAAAGCCAATCCTGACTTTGAAGGCATGGCAGCAGAGTTCCTAGAGAGATCATTTTGAACTTCTCTCGGAACAGATATTTGTTCAATTCTCTGAGGTCTAAAATGGGTCTGTGTCCTCCTGTTTTCTTTGGAATAAGGAAATAGGGGGAGTAGAACCCTGTACTTTGTTGGGGAATGGGTACTTCCTCTATTGCTCCCTGAGCAAGGAGTGTTGTGACTTCTTGACCTAAGAGACTGTTGAGAGAGGTCTGAGAATTGAACTGTCTTACAATTGTAGGAGGGGGCATGCTGTGAAAATGAAGCTTGTACCCCTCTCGTACAATGGAAAGAGTCCAATTTTCTGCTGTTATTTGGTACCATCTGTGGGCAAAATGACATAACCTGCCTGGGATGGTCACGGGTTCTGGACCGTTCAGGGGCAGGAAAGCAAATTTCTCTAGAAAGGAGTCAAAGGCCCTGAGGAGGTTGAGCCTGCTGAGCTGGCTGAGGTTTTGCAGCTTTTGGCTTCTTTTATTGTCTAGGTTGCTGCTGTTGTCCCTTTTCGGCAGTCTGACCTGGACGGTGTCCCTGTTGGGTATAGGAAGGATAAAACTTATTTTTCTTACTGAAAAATGGTTTCTTAGAGGATCTTTTCCTTGCAGGATCGGCTGTAGATTTGGACAATCTATCCAAAGTGATATTGTCAGCATCTATCTGATTAGCCTTCTCCTGACAATTCTTGCCAAAGAGATTTTCTCATGTGCAAGGAATGTTTCCTAATTTATCCTGTACTCAAATTTCCAAGTTAAGATGCCTGAAGCCAGGCAATCCAACGTGCACCAATGGCAATAGCAGAAGTTCTGCTTATTTATTTATTTAGACACTTTTGTATACCACCTTATCCTTCAATCAAAGTGGTCACAACACAATTGGGGGATACATTTAACACGAGGGGATATGAGACACATACACTAATACTTACAGGAAACATGGGCAATGGAGGGTTAAGTGGCTTGCCCAAGAACACAAGGAGCACCTGTGGGACTAGAAACCCCAGTCCTTCCGGCCCAAGGTTGCTGTCCTCTAGTGGGATTTGAACCACTGACCTTCCGGCCTGTGGTACCTTGCCCCAACCACTAGGCCACTCCTCCCTCAAAACAAAGGCTGCACTCAAAACAAAGGCTGCACAATTTACAAACTTGGAAGCATCCTGAGCATGTTTGACAAGAGTAAGATAGTCTTGCCTTTTGTCATCAGGAAGGAGGGGGCTCATAAGCTCCAAGTCTCCTGTGACCTCTTTAAGGAACATTCCCATATACAAGTTATAGGAACTGATCCTAGCTGAGAGCATGGAAGCTTAGAAGCATCGACACCCAAAGGCATCGAGAGTCCTTTATTCACGACCCGGAGGATTGGATGCATGTCTCTTTGCACTTTTCATCCTTCTCATGGCTGATTCCACCACCATTGAATGGTGTGGTAATTGAGTTTTTTGAAAGCCAGGACAAGGTGGAACTCGATACATGGTATCGAGTCTTCGAGAATGAGGAGATACCACACATAGTTAACCTATCCCTACAACAAGGAATCATGCCCTCAGAACTAAAGAAATCAGTCATTAGACCAATCCTAAAAAACACTACACTCAACGGAGAAGACCCAGCCTCCTACCGTCCCATATCAAGTATCTCATTCCTGGCAAAGATCATAGAAAAAACGGTCCTTCTACAACTCCAAGACCATCTGACTGACAGTGCTCCTCTTGATGACCAGCAATATGGCTTCAGGCAACATCATGGAGTTGAAACCCTGTTACTAGTTCTACTTAACAACCTCCTAAAGGGCCTTGAAAACAAAAAGAAAATGTACATTCTTGTATTCATTGACATCTCAGCTGCCTTTGATACAGTTAATCATGGGACCCTCATAAATAGGATAAATTCAATAGGAATAACAGGAACCCCACTAAAATGGTTCTCATCCTACATCTCAAATCGAACACAACAGGTTCAATTCAACGGAGAAAAAGCAGAATCTTTCTCACAAACACAGGGAATCCCCAAGGCTCTGCTCTCTCAGCACTTCTGTTTAACATATATATGCAGCCACTATGCAAAATTTTCTCACGGCACGAAATTAATTACCACATCTATGCCGATGATATCATGCTATACACACAACTAGACACTAAAAACCCAGACTACAACCCACTGGAGACATGTATCGGAGAGATGCAAGACTGGTTACAACAAAGTAGCATGTCAATTAATCACAAAAAAACCGAAGTAATGTATATCTCCAAAGAACCGAATTTTGACCCTCCCACATCAATAACACTATGTAACAACACTTACCAAACAAAAAAAGAAATAAAGTATCTAGGAGTCACATTTGACTGTGACCTAAAGATGGAAAAACACCTCCGAAAGACCAACAGAGCAGTTTTCCACAAGCTTAGAGTGCTCCAACCCATTCGGAATATTATTGATCCCCAAGACTTCAGAACAGTGGCCCAAGCACTCATCATGCCACATTTTGACTACTGCAACGCCATCCTACAAGGTTTACCTAAAAAAACCCTAAACATATTACAAATGGCACAAAATGTAGCTGCCAGGGTCATAATGAAGAAAAATCTAAGTGACCACATCACACCAGTGCTAATTCAATTACACTGGCTACCCATAACAGCTCGCACAAAATACAAAATACTAACAACCACCTTCAAACTCATCCACAACTTAGCACCTTCCTTCCTCAACAACCTAGTAAGATTGCAACCTCCTACCCGAAACAGAAGAACCCACAATTCCAACATCCTTCACACTCCAACAGATATAAGATCTGCCAAAACTAACACCAGCCACAGGGCTTTCTCATATGTGGCGCCAACACTGTGGAACCAACTCCCACCAGAACTACGAGCTAGCAATGACCTTCTAGACTTCAGAAAGAAACTCAAAACGCACATTTTCCAATCACATTTCAACCTGAACTAAACCCACAGATGGAGCAGCCCCTGACCACTGTGTCCAAGAAGATTATCCTGTATATATGTATTTATGTATATCTGTAAATGAACTCCCCCATAGCTAAGAAGTGTTAACTCTGTATGATGTGCTTTTCTGACAATCTGTATGTAAGCAAAATTTGTACCTGCCTTGATTCGACAGTCCAAGAAGATTATCCTGTATATATGTATTTATGTATATATGTAAATGAACTCCCCCATAGCTAAGAAGTGTTAACTCTGTATGATGTGCTTTTCTGACAATCTGTATGTAAACAAAATTTGTACCTGCCTTGATTCGGCAGTTTCACAATAGTAATCCTACCCGCTTCTGATCGCTGGAAGGAGCGGGCTACAAATGCTTGCTAAATAAAATAAATAAAAATGTGGTTAAAGGTGTTTTTCCTTAGCATAAGATCATGTAAGATCTCATGAATAGGCAGAGTAGCTGCCTCTTTGGGAGCCTTAGGGTATTGGAGAATTTCCAACTCCTTTGCCCTAGGCTCTTTTTCAGGAGCTACTGTGATGGAAAAGCCTTGGGCCACATCACGGATAAAGTCCTGAAAGGACATATCCTCTGGCAGAGACATTCTGCGCTGAGGAGAAGAGAATCCTCAGGGAGAAGTACTCTTGTATCGGCAGAGTCTTCGGAGTCTTCAGACTCATCAGAGGATTCAAAATACTTCCGATCCCGGTGATCGTGCAAAGAACGGTACTGGTATCGATCGAAGTCGGTATCGGGTTGTTCCGGTACCGATCTGTCAATGCCAGAGACAGACGCATGACTCGGTATGGGTGGCATACCCGCTGATGTTGATGCAGTCGATACCGGTACCGGTGTCGGTATCGGTTGAGGTGTCTGAAGTGGTTTCAACGGTACCGAATCCGTGAGAAGAGCTGCTAGACTGCGTTCGATAGCAAGGAATCTCTGGTGTATCAACGCTGCCGATGCTTGGGTGTCGGTACCAGTAGAAGCAGCTGGAAACCCAGAGCATGGCGCCAGTAGTTCTGCCGAGGTTGAGGCCTCGAGAACATCCTGGAGCCCCATTAGTGCTTTGGAAGCGGAAGCCTCCCGCTGGGGCAGTTTTGCCGGTGAAAATTCCTCAAGGGCAACGCCAGGGGCATCTCAATACTTAGAAGGAGATCTACCCTTTGAGGACCGACTAGATTTATGTTTAGCTACCTGAGATCCATGGGAGGAAGATGAGGCCCTGGAGGACGTCGACGGAACAGACGCCGCGTCTGAGGGAAAAAGGGTGCTAAGTTTAGCAGCTCGGTTCTGCCGCCCCCTTTTTGACATCATTCCACAGGAGAGGGACTCTGAAATAGAGTGGTCAGGACCTAAACATTTGAGACACCAATCATGGGTGTCGGTGATGGAAATGGTACCGACACATTTAGAACATTTCTTAAAACCTGAAGTAGGTTTTTCCATTTTTAAGGAAAAAAATTGGGCATAGTGCCCAAAATGGCGCCTAGCACCAAGGAAAGAAGTTTCTAAATAAAACACCTCAAACTATAATTTTTTTTTTAATGAAATAAGAAAGAACCGGTGGTACTGGTATGGTGTCGAGGGAAGGCAGACGCGACCACAAAAACAAAGATTAAGACAAAATTTTTCTGCGGTGACAGGGTATGTGACCTGTCGGCTCCACGGAAAACGAAGAACTGGAGAGGGACAGTTGGAAAGGCGGGAAGGCAGCACGCAGGAGCTGTGGGATGCTCCCAAAAGCTTTCTTATTGGACGCTGGGGAGCGTTCCCGTGCAGGCTCCGTCAGTACCGACAATACCCATATGTGAAGACTACATTGCTGCTTGTTCCTGGAGATCTCATGCATACATGAATGGCAAATAATTCCCAATCCCTGATTGGATGCATTTTAGTCATTCTAATCCATTCATATTCTTTGGCATTAATTCTACTGTGTAAACAATTGACTTAATTATGCAGTTCTCTTATTGGTTGCTATGTGCGTACTGCTAACTAATATCTGTTGCCATAGGCAGGCTTGAATAAAGCATTGGCAAACTACAAACCTAATTTGAGTCCAATTTTGAGAGGTGACCCTGTGAAATGTGCTCAGGACTCAGGCACTTTGGATTGCCAGCTATCTGGGTCTTTTCAGGATTTACCAAAATTTTGCACTAATGTCCAAAAGACAGGAGGACAGCTAATAGGTCTGGACATTTTCTGAATTTAAAACCTCAATCTCAGTGTTTCCCAAAATTTTTAAAATGTGAACCCATTTTAGCTGCAGAAAGTTAATGTAACCACACATGATAATGTGGCAGGTGAAGGCCTGTGATCCACAATGTCTGACATAAGCAAGCAGGCCTAACTAACTTGACCTGTAAATGAGGTCTGTGGAGAGGCTAAAAGGAATTGCACATCCCCCAACATGCTGCTATTGTAGAATTAGAACTCAGTAAAAGTATTGAATTAGCTTAGACAAGCAGAACTGAAAGTTGGAAAAATACAGAAAAATATGTTTGAATGCCCCTGATAAGAAAATACAGCTGTAAGGGATTTAATTAAAACTGCTGACAGAAAGGTTACAGAGCCTTGCTTCCCTACACGTACTAACTAGCCCAATGGCCTTGGAAGTAGGAAAGTAACAAGTTGGTGAACTGGCCATTGTAATTGGGACTAGAAGGGGGGTGAGCAGGTGCTGGGCCCACTCCAAGAACCTAGTTGGATAATCATATCAGTACCGGGACCAATAGAGGAGGTACGGGAGGTACGGGAGGTTACCGGGACCAATAAAATGTTTTCCCATGTCTAGAATGGTGAAAAAATCTATAAAAGGTGTTGTATTGCCAGAGAACATCGCTCAGCCATTTTGAATTTGATTCTGCTTGAGACTTGTGCACAAATAAATGATTTGGACCTTCTGAACAGACTCCTGGTACTATTGGTTTGTCTGCGCTCTGCTGCTACAATAAAACAGATTGCTAATCAAACAGTATAAAAAGGACATTATTGTATTTCTTAAAGACTCAAACATTTCAATATGTAAATATATGTACTCGCCATGCCTGAGATCCACAGACTTGCAAACACACAGATTAGGCTTCTCGAATTCTTACTGCAGCATAGCCATTGAGCCATCGGGCAACTTTCTTCTTTTTAGGTAGAGGATACAAGGGGGGAGGGGAAAGCCAATAGCATGCCTACCACTCAAACGTCTGATAAACATTATTATGAGTGTTATCTATATACACCTCATAGAACAGCTTGAAATCAGTTTTGCGGTATATAAGTTGATTTAAAAACATCAGTGAATAACAGGCTTCTGTGTGCTACTGAGTGGATGTAGGTGGGGGTATTCCACTGTGTGGGGATGGAGTGGGTTTGTGGTAGGCTATGGCCTGTAAACTAGGCCTAGATCCCAACCCCCACCTGGGATTAGTGTTGAGAGGAACCAGAGGTTGAGAATCTGCCTTAAACTGTTTTAAACTGCTTTTGAAAAGTTTGTATAATTCCTTTATGCTGATGATAGAAATGTTCTTGCATTCTCTGAGCTAGAAATGGCCTTGAAGTAGAAATGTAACCATGTTAGAGACTATGCCTTTGTTAGGACAGTTTGAGAAGGGGGAACAAGGAAGGGGGCTCAGAGAGGGTCACCAATTGGATAGGTACGAGGGGCATTGGGACCAATAGAAAGGTTGCCTCTATCAAATTGTAAAAATTGTATATAAGGAATCTGCTCCTGTACTCCATTGCTCAGTCTCTTTTGGACATGCTCCTATCTGAGCCTGTGCACAATAAATTGGCTTGGACCCTGCAACTGACTCCTGGTATTATTTATTGCATGCACTTCGCTGCTACAGGTTCATTATGCTTGAGTTAGTGGGGGGATATCTACAAGTGTGTAGCTGGGATCTGTGTGCACATGAGTGGATGGAGTGGGTGGGCAGTGAGGGAGTGACTTGTGACTTCATGGGTGATGATTTGCCAGATGTATATGTGTTACGGTGGGTAGGCAGGGGAATATACAAGTGTGTGGTTGGGACCTGTGCATGACTGAACAAGGATGAGTGTGCGACTGAGTGAATTTGGGTGGGTGGTCTGCTCCCACCCTTCTTCCCTCCCTTCTCATATAACACTTTCCATCCAGTCTATGCATCTACCTTCCCTTCTCTTCCCTGATGTCCTCTCAGGTTCATCCCCTCCCCTCCTGTCCTCCCCCAAGCTCACCCCCTCTCTTTCTTATTCTCCCACCACAGGCTCACCCACCCCCAAACTCACTCATCCAGTCACCCCTCACTTACCACCTCTCTCTGAGCTCTCTAGTTTCACTTGCTCAGGCTCATTCTCTCATTCTCAAGCTTTCCAAGCTCATTCTCTCTCTTTCCTCTCTGCCCCACTGGTTCACCTACCCAGACTCATTCCCTCTCTCTCAACCACCTTAAGACATCCCCCCTCAGCCAGGGCCAACCTGATGTGCATCACAGAGACTTGGTTAAATCCAACTGATAATGTAATTCTTAATCAATTGGTCCCAGACACATACTCTGCTTACAATTGCCCACGCACTGGCAGACGTGGAGGAGGAGTCCTGATAATTGCAAAAAAGAACCTAAGATTCAGAGCTCAAAGTCTCTCAGAATCACAACAAAGTAATACTATCAGCATTGAGAACAAACACTTGGCACTCTGCCTAACTTATAGAGCGCCTAAAGCTTCACCTGTTGAACTAGCCTCAACGCTCGAAGCTGTTTGTGCCATCACTTCATCTAACAAGCCCTCAATATTGTTAGGAGACTTCAACCTCAAGTCAATCAACTATAAAGACTCTGAGGCCTTTCTACAAGCAATGTCTTCCTTGCAGTTCACCCAAATAGTTGATGCCCCTACACACAGATACGGTTCTTCTCCAGACCTCATCTTCGCATCTAACGACTTAACCTCAAGAGGTTTAATTTCAACACCATCCATCACCCCAGTCCCATGGTCAGATCATTACATAATTAAAATAGGGATATTATTACAAATGAACAATCTAAATGTTCACTTAGACAACACAACTATTCAAAGACGGTTCAAAAACTTCGACAGGGGCTCATTTCTACAAGACACATTACATCAACTGTCCACAGAAGCAGTTGACCTGGAGACTCAAATAACCAAATGGAACTGCATTATATCTATGTCAAATAGGAATTACATAAACAGAATACCTCAGCTCAGTTACACATGCAGAACATAGACCATCACCAAACAAGGAATCACAATTTAGAAACAGGAAGACAATAATTAAACTGGGAATCCCAAAAGCCAAACTTGGAATGTACAACACTGTAGAAATAAAACTATACATTAATTTGCTCTTGTACTAAACAAAGCGCAGACGTTAATGATGCACATTTCCCAGAGCTGACATATTCCAATTAATAAATTCAAAATAAAGAGATATTTTTCTACCTTTTGTGCATTTTTTTTCAGCTGCAATTGCTCCAGCCACTTTCTTCTGGTTTCTTCGTGTCTTCCGCTAACTCTTCATCGTCTGCTGTCCATTTGTCTTTTCTTCTAGTTTTTTTCCATTCTCTCTCTACATCTGCTTTAACATACTAATCTTTCTCCTTTTGCTCTTTCCTCATTCCTATTTCATCCACTCAAATTTTACCCCTCCATCCTCAATCCCCACTTACTCTCCCAATATCCGGACAATTGTAGATTTGTCTTCCCTCCCACACAAAATATTTTTTCTCTCTCCATTTCACTCTCCCAGCTCCATCCCATTCTAATCCTCCCCCAATATCAGCTCCATTCTAGTTCCAGCCTCACCCAGCATCCGCTCCCTTCTAGTCCCCGCATCAGCCCATTTCCAGTCCTAGCCCCCCATAAGCCCATTTCCAGTCCTAGCTCCCCCATCTATTTGCAGTCCCATCCGAGACCCTCCATCAGCTCATTTCCAATCCCAGCCCCCCATGAGCCCATTTCTAGTCCTTTCCTAGCCCCACCATCAGCCCATGTCAAATCCTAGCTCCCCTCCACTCAGCCCATTTCCAATCCAAGCCCCCCATGAGCCTACTTCCAGTTCTAGCCCCTTCATGAGTCCATTTCAATCCAAACCCCCACCACAGCCCATTTCCAATCTTAGCACCCCCCCAAACAGCCAATTTCCAGTCCTATTCTAGCCCCTCCATCAGCCCATTTCCTGTCCTAGCCCCCCCCCACTCACCCATTTCCATTCCTAGCTCCCTCCCCCTCACAACCCATTTCCATTCCAAGCCCCCGTTCCCATCAGCTATTTGCAGTTCAAGCCCTCCTTCCACTCAGCCCATTTCCAGTCCTAGCCTCCTCATAGCCCATTACTAGTCCTAACCCCCCATCAGCCCATTACGTGCTAACCCCCATCACCCTATTTCCAGTCCTAGCCCCCCCATCAGCCTATTTCCAGTCTTAGCCCCCCCCATAGCCAATTACCAGTCCTACCCCCCCATCAGCCCACTTCCAGTCTTAGCCCCCCCACAGCCCATTACCAGTCCTAACCCCCCCATCAGCCTATTTCCAGTCCTAGCCCCCCATCAGCCTATTTCCAGTCTTAGCCCCCCCCCATAGACAATTACCAGTCCTAACCCCCCTTCACCCTTTTTCCTGTCCTAGCCCCCCATCAGCCTATTTCCAGTCTTAGCCCCCCCATAGCCAATTACCAGTCCTACCCCCTCCATCAGCCCATTTCCAGTCTTAGCCCCCCCCATAGCCCATTACCAGTCCTAACCCCCCCATCAGCCCATTTCCAGTCCTAACCCCCCCATCAACCCACTTCCAGTCCTAGCCTCCCCCCCCATGGCCCATTACCAGTCCTAACCCCCCCCCATGGCCCATTACCAGTCCTAACCCCCCCCATGGCCCATTACCAGTCCTAACCATCCCCCCCATGGCCCATTACCAGTCCTAACCACCCCCCCCCCATGGCCCATTACCAGTCCTAACCACCCCCCCCCCATGGCCCATTACCAGTTCTAACCACCACCCCCCATCAGCCCACTTCCAGTTTAGCCTCCCCCCTCCCATAGCCCATTACCAGTCCTAAACCCCCTTCCCCCCTATCATCCCAAATTAAAACAAAAAAAAACACCAAACCGGCTGCTTCTGCCGCGGCAGCATCAAGAGCTCTGCCGCGGGGCCCCCCCCTGCCCGGCAGAGCCTCCCTGCATCATCAGCTTTCTTCAAGTCCCAAAACGCGGGCTTCTTTCAGAGCCGCGAGAGTTTCCTTTCTCGCGGCACTGTTAATCCCGCTCTGAAATCCCATCAGCCCCGGAGGGATTAACAGAGCCGCAAGAAAAGAAACTCTCGCGGCTCTGAAAGAAGCCCGCGTTTTGGGACTTGAAGAAAGCTGATGATGCAGGGAGGCTCTGCCGGGCAGGGGGGGGCCCCGCGGCAGAGCTCTTGATGCTGCCGCGGCAGAGCTCTTGATGCTGCCGCGGCAGAAGCAGCCGGTTTGTTGTTTTTTTTTTAAACTTGGGATGCTGAAGAATGTTTTTTGCGCGGGGCCCTGTGCAAAAAACATTCTTGCTCAATGGACGGGCCAGCCCTGATTAGGAATGGAATCATAATGATCTTCATTGACATATCTGCAGCATTTGACTCAGTAGAACACAAAACTTTATTGGATAGTCTTGAAGAGATTGGGCTATATGGTACCACCTTAAAATGGTTTCATTCATATTTAAACGAGAGACAGATACAGGTAAAGATAGGTCACAAAACCTCTCAACCCATAAAAGTCCTCCAAGGGGTTCCACAGGGATCTGCCCTTTCATCTCTTTTGTTCAACATATACATCCAGCCAATTTGCAACATCCCAAAGAAGAACGACATTAAATATACAATATATGCAGATGATATTATGATATATACACCAATCTCAATTGACAACCCTGATTATTCTAAAATTATAAATTGTCTCACACAAATGTCCACATGGTGTAAAAACAACAACCTGGAAATTAATTTCAGCAAAACTGAGGCTCTATTCATCACTCGTAACACTGACTTCGCACATCCACCTGACATCATGATAAAAAACTCAATTATACCAATAAAATCAGAAGTAAAATATTTTGGTGTGACCCTGGACAATGAGCTGAATCTCAAAGCACATATAAATAAGACAATCAGAAATGCATACTACAGGATGAGAATTATTAGAAGACTAAAACCCCTCCTCGAAACCGATCATTTCCGGAGTGTATGTCAAGCGCTAATCACCCCCCCTTACTTGACTTCTGCAACCCTATATACCTTGGTCTAACAAAACAGTCACTCAAGCCTCTACAGCTTGCTCAAAACACGGCTGCACGCATAATTTTCGGATTGTCAAGTCAGGTGCATATAACACCCATTTTGAAAGAGCTACACTGGTTAACAATATCTTCTCGCATCAAATATAAAACTATAATATACATATTTAAGATCAAGCAACACACTTCGGCAAACAGCTTGACCTCTCATTCAGACTGATACCAGCACACGACCAAGAAGAAAAGGAACATCTAATAGAGACAGCACCTCTTATGACTTTAGAAAAGCACGCAAGGACACTACGGAAAGAGCGCTCTCTCTCGCTGCGCCAAAAATTTGGAACACCCTCCCAAATGATCTGAGAGCAGCACTGGACCTCAAGGACTTTCGAAAACAACTGAAGACAACGCTGTTTATAGAACACTTTGGTCAAGTTACATAATTAATGCATTTAATAGGAATGACCAATTTATTACCCTCAGACACACGGACATATAATGTATTTTGCCTTGTGTTGTTCCTTATCACCAATCATTTAGAAGACTGTATTATAGCTCATGTTGTATAATAGCGCACAATGTACATAGATCAATTTTTTCTAACACACAACACATTAGCATCTCAATCTATGAATTTACCCTCACTTCTTGATTACACCTTCAACTCTTTTGTATGTTTTGTTGTTAAACCGCTTTGATTGTAAGATAAGGCGGTATAGAAATACTGTTAAATAAATAAATAAAATAAATAAAGTGTTGTAGCCTTAAGAGAACCTCAAGCTTTACCCCCCTCTGGGTGTCAAAATCTATATCTAGCTTTGAAGCTGAAACCATCTCATTCTTCCCCCTCCCCATCACCCCTCTGTCTCTTTCAACCCTTTCATAATTGTTCTCCTTTTTAGTACTTTCAGTTCTGCCCAATCAGAGCTAGCTGGAGGGTGAGGAGAAAGGGGATGCCTTCAGCCCTCTCCTCCTCCTCATCATCAGAAGGGGAAGGCAATGATTCATGGCAAAACAGGTTTGGGTTTCCAGTGCTAATGTGTCTGAGGTGAGAGAGGGAAGGCCTGGATCCGTGAGGATGGAGATGAGGGACTCAGAGTGATAGCATTAAAATTATGTTGTTGGCTCCTCACTCTGTTGAGCTCCCATCTTCAGCATGGACACAGCAAAGCAAGCCATCTCTGTACTCTGAACTCTCTCCAAGTCGCTGACAGAAAAGCATGAGCTTGCTCGCATACAGAACTAAGAAGCAGTGCTCAAGTATACACACACACAGCCTGTGGCAGTCTCCAGGCATCTGGTTGCATTTCCATGGTTCCCTGCAGCTTCCCTACTCTCAAGAGGCTCCTGCAGTCTTGGCCTGCTTCCCTCACTAGCTCCTCCCAACACCCAAACACCAACTGGGAAGAAAGACAAAAGGTGATGAGAGATGCACATACCTGCTAGCACCACTCATAAAACCACTCTCAGCCCTGCTATCCCGTGTGATGCAGATACCATAGGACCTCTACCTCATGCTGCACAGCCACTGAGATCACTTTCCTCACGCCTGCTGCAGCCAATCTGTTGCAAGCCACCAAAAGAGCACTTGTGGTGGCAACTGTGCCTGTATATTATTTTTTTTTTTTAAATCTAGAGGCATGCTCATGACCCCAAATGAGGATTTTGCGATCCCATTAGTGGTTACAACCTGAAATTTGGAAGCATTGTTCTATCTGTAATTCTCTATTCCTCCCACCTGTGTGCCTAAGCATGTATTACCTGCTTCCAATGTAACTAGCAGCACAGACTGTGGGTATGGTCTAGCCCAGGAGTGGGCAAGTCTGGTCCTGGAGTGCCGCAGACCAGTCAGGTTTTCATGATGTTCCTAATGAATATTCATGGACCTATTTCCATACAATGGAAGGCAGTGGATGCAAATAGATCTCATGAATATTCATTAGGGACATCATGAAAACCTGACTGGTCTGCGGCCCTCCAGGACCGGAATTGCCCACCCCTGGTCTAGCCAATGGGAAGGCTCTGAGGGCAGAACATCAGAAGGCTGCTCTGGAGACAGCAAGAGAGCAGGTGGGCTGAGGGTACTTCATGTGCTACAGAAGTTTAGTTTTTGCATGTGACAGGGGGAGAGTGACAGAGAAAAGAACTCCCCAAAGAAAAATGCCCAAATACATGTCTTTAGGAGAAGTGGTTCAAACAGCTGCAGCATACATAGATTGATTCATTTTAACATAGTGACTGATGAATTGCACCTTTCAAACTAACCTCCTCTCTCATCTCCTCTCCTGAAAAGAGACACAGAAAGCCAACACTAATATACAAACACACAAACATACAAGCACACTCATGCATATCATGTACGCATACGCATACACATACCAACCACAGAGAAATGCACATGCACAGACACACACATCTGCCCCCAAACACAAACACACAGAAATCAGATAGATACAAAACATAGATATACTGTACACAAAGACAAGCATGCCACACATGCAAAAACAGACAAAACACACACACACAGGCACACAGATCCAAACTCAAGCATGTGAGCACGCACGCACGCAAGCACGCACACACAGAGGCATGTGCAGAAGGGTTGGAAAAGAGCTTTCTCTGTTTTTTGTCCTGTATCAATTTTACAGGATTCCAACACATTTATAGAATGAATATTCTTCTGATTCTCCAAGCTTCCCGAGGCCTAGTTCCCAACCTGTTAGCTCCTCTTTTCATGCATGACAAGGAAAATATTCTATTAGAAGTGATGAGATACTTAGTACTAGTAGTAGTAGATGTGACACAGCTATCTGAGTACTAAAATGTACTGTGCTGCCGGGCAACAGAAAGAAGCTCAGTTGGATGACTCCCAGTTGCGAGCCTATTATAAAAGAATAAAGTGAGAGGCCATCTACAGTATCATGGCTCTCTGATGAAAACCAAGAGGAAAATTCTGAGCATCATAAATAATGGATTCCTGATGAGTGCCAAATGAGAAATAGGAAGGAGTAAAGAGAAAAATGGAATGGAGGAGTAGCCTAGTGGTTAGAACAACAACCGCCTAGTACCCAAGAGATCAGGGTTCAATTCCCACTGACACTCCTTGTGACCTTGGGCAAGTCACTTTACCCTCCACTGCCTTGGAAGAAAAGGCCTGGCAATCTAATTTTGTCATACCTTGCCACAAAATCCCAGGGGATGCTGGATCATCAAGCCCCATATTGCTAGTCACTAGGAATAGCCCTGGTAGGTTGGGGGGGAAGGGGTATCTTTGGGATGGAAGAGAGTAGGGCAGGGGTCTCCTCTTATTGGAGGGGATTTTGCTGGCATTGGATCAAGGGATGTTTATGTTTATCTTTATTTGATATACAGCCGATTCTGGAACAAGCATTGCAGCTTACAGTATAATACTCAAAATGAAAATTAACTAAAAAATTAAAAAATTAGGAATTAGGAAAAAATCAGACCCTTTAAGATGGCCCCCCCACCCCCCATTAGAGGCCTAATGCCCCTTGGGAGGAAAAATAACACCAGCTCAATGCACAAGCTACACTGAAGAACCTGTGTTCCCTACTCAGACCAGATTTCTTCCGTACTATATGCCAGGCCACAATAACTTCCATCCAGAACTACAGCAACATTATCTACTAAGTACTACCTGAACACACACTTTACCTGCTCCAAATGGCCCAGGACACAGCTGTAAGGATCATTCGCGGTGCACTACACCACTCCCTCATCACCCTTATCCCGCAGCAACTGTACTGGCTAACCATCATCACCAGAATCAAATACAAGATTTTACTCAGCACATTCAAAGCCTTACACAACAAATCAGTAACTTGTCTGCAACTGCTAATATTCAAACAGAGCAGAGAAAGACCAAGAAGACTCAATGCACAGAACCTTCTAACCATACTGTTCCTGAAAGCCAGGAGCAAACAAGTTGCGTGTAACCGCGCCTTTGGTCTTTATGCCCCGACAACATGGACCTAAGAGGCAGCGAAGACCTAACAGACTTCTGGAAAATACTTAAGACTTATCTGTTCCATGAGTTCTATGGCTCTGACTCATAACATGAAGATATTCCCACTCAACTCAACCCGATTCTATTGAAACTAACTTGTAAATACACAAATATTTTCCAACAGCAGTCATGAGTTCACATGTACATCTGTGATAAGTCAAAGAACCATACATGTTCTAGCTGCAACTGCTAGGTGATTTGTACTTTATGTTATCCCACATGACAGACCACATGCTGTTCATGTCTATGTTTCTGAGTTCTCTTACCGTTCCTTATACACCGTTCTTGTTAACCGTCATGTTAATTTGACCCCTATGTTAATTTGTATCTTATGTTATCCCACAAGACAGACCACATGCTCGATGTGCTGTCTATGTTTCCTAGTTCTTTATAACTGTTTCAACTCCTAGAAAAGCGGTATAGAAAAAAAAAGTTAAATAAAATAAATAAATAATAAATAAATTGCTTTATGATGTTGCCCATGCTAAGGGCAAATAATGCATGATTTTGCTATCTAATATACTGTACATTAAAGGGCAAAAGTCTGGCATTCTTACCTTAGCATACTTTAGTCAGCCAGGGGTTCATACATGATGGCTCTTTGAAGACAGCTGGACTGAATGAAGTAAGATGTAGGGGAGTGAATGGAGGATAGGCTGTATGAATGGCATCTGCTATTACTTACCAGGCGGTTGGCAAGAGAGATGGTACGTTCTGTGGCCTCTGCTTCTTGCTGACATTTTAGTTTATCTGCTGTGGCCTTCTCAAACTTTGCAGTTAGCTTTCCCAGGTTCTCGTTTAATTCCTGCACAAGAAAAAAAGCAATGTCTTTGAACTAGCATCCAAACCACTTGATATAGTAGTGAAACTATCTGTGCATCAAATGACAGTGCAAATTTTATAGCCCCCCATTCTCAACATGAATGAACAGTTCAAAGTGTGGGTGTCACAGACCCAAGATTGAGTATGGTGGTACATATTGTAAGAATTAGTAGGAATGCCTTTGCTCAGTTCTTTCTTGTACAACTACAAAATTATCTTAATAAAAGAGACTTAACGGCTAATTTATGCCATGACCACATAGTGTCTAGATTATTGCAATCCTTTAAAGGGGAAATTTTCAAAAGGATTTTCATAACATTGAAAAAGCCCCCTATAAACATTTCTGCAGACCCTTTTCAAGTGAAAGTGTGCAGACAGAATGTTTTTTTGGTCAGAGAATCTGGATGTATGCTGATGTGGCACGTGTAACTCAAGAGCAGTGTAAGCTGTTTCTGGCTGTGAGGCATGAGTGTATTGAGTTAGGGCAGGGCTCAACAAATTCTGGGTGCGCCTAAAAATTGCAACTTGGTACCTGGGATTTCTTATTTATTTTTTTAGCAATGCTTAAATACCTCTTTTCACTGGGCCAAAGTGGTGTATATTCAGGTACGGTATATATTTCCCTTGTCCCCCAAGGGCTCAAAATCTGTTTTTTTTGTACCTGAGGCAACAGAGGGTTAAGTGGCTTTCCCAAGCCCACAAGGAGCGGCTGTGGCACTAGAAACCCCAGTCCTTCCAGCTCGAGGTTGCTGCCCTCCAGTGGGATTTGAACCCCGGGCCCTCGACATCTTGCCTCAATCACTAGGCCACTCCTCCAGCACAAAATGCAGAGCACACTGCAGCACTCACAGCCACAGCTACTGGCAGTATTTCTGGCTCTTGCCCGAATTAGCCATGCTTACCTCCCCCCCCCCCCCCCATGCATGTGCGATTGCATTACAAAAGTAACTCCGGTTGTGAAGTTCAGCCCAACTGTGGGACATCACGGGGCCTCAAGTTGCCTGATGCCTTTGGTGGGCCTGGGTTTGGCTTAGGAAGCATCTCCTCGATGGCCCGATCGTGGGGATCCCAAAATCCTGGTGGTTACGCCTCCCACCTGTTTTTAGCAACACCGTCCTGCAGGAACGTTTGCTTTAAAAAAACAAAAATAAAACCATAGAGTAGACTTTCTCCCCAGAGGTTTCCTGAACGCTTACAAAATTGCAGCAGCCCACATAAAAAACAACTTTTTTTCATCCCACATGGAAAGAGAGGAACTGGTGGTTAAGGCAATGGGGGGGGGGGGGGGGGGTGAGAAATTGAGTGAGAGACACACTGTTTTATGGTTGGAGGTGAGTGTTATGTGTGAGAGAGACTGGGTGATGGCGGCAGTGGGAGGCGGGGGGGCTGTGAGTGGGTGAAGGTAGGGTGCAGGAGCTATGATAGATTGTTTTGCCTCATGTATTACCAGGCCATGGTGTTTTGTGAAACAAAAAAAGGAAGTTGCCTCAGATACAGCTATAAAGGGTCATCAATATGCTGCTGACAACGTACTCACTGGGGTTTGTTTTGGGAGGGGGGTGGGGAGAAGGAGATTGGTTGCTGCCCTCTGTTGGCACTGTGTAATGGCATATTAAAGGCCTGAATTATTAAGCTTTCTTTTCCCATAGAAAATTGGAAAACTGTGAATCAGGCTCTTAAAAGAGGGGGTGGGCACTATGACAGACATTTTGGCGGCCGGCTCCTAAATTTTTAAGCTAGCTCCTAGATTCCAAGAAAATTTGTCAAGTCCCGAGTTAGGGACACATTTTTTACTATGCTACCCCTGTAAATGCATTATTTGGTATCTAAGGGGCATGTTTACTAAACATTAGCATATGTTAAGTAAAGTTAACACGCGATAAATGCTGCCACAGCTCATTCATTTCTATGGGCCACTGCAGCACTTAACACACATTAACCTTTAGCAAACATGCCCCTAAATAGTCACTATGGGCCCGATTCCATCCTGGACATCCTGGCCCTCTGTGCACTCGGTCGGAACCGGACGCACAGAGTTAGACGGGATTCTGATCCTGCAGGGTACATCTAGCCCACAGGATCAGAATCACAACCAGGCCTGTACATGCAGGCTGGGACCCGATCCCAGTTGGCCTGCATGTACAGGCCTAACTCAGCTAACTCAGTCAAGGCTCCTGAATGGAGCCGAGATGCCAAGGTGTCTGATTGCCATGGCATCATGACTCCATTTGGAAGGCACGATCCCCGGCCGCAGACCACTTTTTGCATTCCCCACAGCCCAACTCCCAATCTAGCCCCCCACGGCGACCAGGGTCGGCCTGTGGGGAATCTACTCCACCCCCTCCTATCTCTTCCGCCGCCCGGGCCTGCTGTCCCCTGCTGACTAGAGGAACATTCCTCCTCAGAGGTGGAATAGGTTCCCCATTCAGTCTGCCAGCCTCGGACATACAGGGCCGACAATGGAATTGGTCCTGTATGTCCAGGGCCATGAACCGCCCTAACTCTGCCTCCGCAATGCCCCTTTCCTGCTCCATCTAACCTCCCTGTACAACGTACGGGGAAGTTAGTCGGGGTCGGCAGAGGGGCCGAATAACGGGGATGGACGTCCTGCATCCCCACTATCTGTGGCTCGGAATGACCCCGCATGTGTTTTTTAAGCCTGATCATAGTTTCTCATTTGTAACAGATGTTTTCCAAGAGCATCAGGAATCAGTCCGACGTCACAGATGGAGCCTGTGCGGGAATGCTTCCCAACTTCCAAAGAAGCCTTTGGAAGTTCACCACGCATATGTGCCAGTCTTTCCACCCATAGAAGCCATCTTTTCCTCAATATGATGACCTGACTTAATCAAGCCCAAAAATAAACAACTCCACGGGGAGGTGGGATGGTAATGAGGATTAATTCCTGCTGCTCCCAAAGAATACCTGTTACAAGTGAGTAATCACGCTTTCTCTGGGACGTGGCAGGAAGTCAATCCTCACTTATGGGATTCCAATAGCTACAGGCTACCAAAAAAACCTGTAAAAAGCCCAATGAGGCAACCAGAATAAATAAACCGAGAAAAAAGCATGAGCAAATGCTGAAGGTTCCAAGAGTCAGCGGTCAGCAGGGACATCAACATCAGCACGACGCTATGGTAGCCTGGACGGACAGAAGGGCTGGTGGGAAGGAGTTGCTCTAATTCTTGAAAAGGTGCTGGAGTATAGCCTGGCTGAAGCTGTTGTCATGCTGGGAATCATAAGATATACTAAACTGAGTTAGAGCAAGGGTCCATCAAGCCCAATATCCTGTTTCTAAAAGGAGCCAAACCAGGTCACAAGTACCTGTCAGAGTCCCAAAAAGCTACAAAGATTTCACGTTGCTTCTCCTGGGGTAAGCAGTGGATATCCCGGGTCCCCTTTATTAATGGTTTATGTACTTTTCCTCCAGACCTTGTCCAAACTTCTTTTAAACCCGGCTTACACTAACAGTTTTTACTACATCCTCCATTTACGAATTCCAGAGCTTGATAACATGTTGAGTGAAAAATATTTTCTCCTATTAGTCTTAAATGGGCTATATTGTAGCTTAATTACATGTTCCCTAGTCTTTCTACTTTTTGAAGGAGTAAACAACCAATCTACATTTACATGTTCAACTCCATTCATAATTTTATAGACCTCTATCATATCTCCCCTCAGTTCCAAGTTGAGGTTCCCCAACTGCTTAAGCCCCTCCCCATAGGGGCATCCCTCCATCTTCCCCACCATCCTGATCGCTCTCCCATGCACCCCCCTTAAATCTCGCTACATCCCCTTTAAGAACTGACGACCATAAATGCACACAAAACTCAAGCCGCAGTCACACGACGGAATGACACAGAGGCATCACAATATCCCCATTCCTCTCTTGACTCTCTTCCCCGTGATTTCCAGCATTCCACCTGCCCTCCTGGCCACCGCTGTACACTGGGCAGAGGGCCCCAATGTACCATCCACAACGATGCCCAAATCCCCCTCCTGGGCAGCAGCTCCCAACATGGAATCCCACATTGTGAAACCGCAGCCCAGGTTGCTCTTCCTCAAATGCACAACCCTGCACCCATCCATACTAAATGTCATCTGCCATTTGGATGCCGTGTCTTCCAATTTATCAAGGTCCTCCTGCAAGATTTTCAATTTTTCTGTGCTTCAACAACCTTGAACAATCCTGTGACATCTTCCACCCCACCTATTATTCCCATCTGACCACTCTGCCCGTTATTTCCATCTAATGCTGGTTTGGGGCCACCCACTGTTGCCTGGCATTAGGAAATATTTGGACATTGTCAATGCCCTCTCTGTGTGTGCCCATGCCGCGTGAACACAACGCACGAGGGTCTACAGCCAGTGTTGCTGCAGCTTCTCACTGTCCGAGCACCTTCCTAGGCACCTGCTTTCCTCCTTATAAGATTACTCTTTTATTGTTAGCAATGGTTTGTTATACCTCTTCTTGGGAACTGTGGTAGAATGATGTGTCAAATTTAAATGCTATGCTTAAGGGAGAGAGGGACATGTCAGAAACTGAACAAAAAGAGTAGCAGCCACCTGAGGCCATATGTTTCAGGCTACTGAAAATGAAGAGGCAACTTAAGTGGTTAATTCTTTAAAACTGAATTGGAATGTAGCCAGCAGGGGAGCTTGTTCTTCAGTACTTCATGATTTGACAGTTTGATAAACTGTGTTGAAATAAACTTAGTAAAGGAGTGAATACTGTATGATAACGGCAACAAGCCATATGCATTTTAAAAGGAGGGTGCACTGCACTAGCATTTTAAAAGTACAGATTTACAAAAGAAACACATAGATTATATGAGAATTGAGGGGGAGGTAGATAGTGTATCCTGGTGAATCTCAAGCTGCTGCCTGTGCTGTGCCTTTTCTCTGCTGGGACAGTGTGTGTGTGAGGAAAGCTATCTGTGTTGGAGTGGATTTTCAGAAAGCCATGTGATATCCGATCCCTAGTGATACATCAAAACACTCCACAAGGGGTCAGACTGCCAAATAAGGGAGTGTGAGGGAAGTCTGTATTTTATTGTCCTTGCTGTGTCCCCTATCTGTGGAGGGGTAAAATGCACGGAGGAGCATCTACTGCAGCTGTCTGTGTTGTACCTGTTCAATGGCGGGGCAAAGTCTGTGTGGGAAGACGGCACTTCTGCCCACGCTGTACCTGTTCTGTAGATGAATTAACTGCATAATTTCTGAGTGGAAATGTACTGTATATTTCTCTATCATGTTTAACCTTTGTCTAAGTGTCTTTCAGTGCTGCCATCCTTGAGCACTAAGCATCTGGCGTCCTGCCATGAAAGAAACATTATACCTTGTACAGCAAATAAAGATTTATGGGCTTGCATATTAAAAATGCTTAGCTAGTGTATTCAAATATTTATTGTGAAGTGATTACCAGACTGTTTTCAGCAAAGTGATCTCCTAAAATGCTGATTGCTACTGACTAGGTTACTGAAGCAAACAGAGAAAGTGCAAGAGCTGGGAGAGACTGTACTGCTCTCAGACAATGAGGAGAATCCGAGATTACTTGCCTTTAGTTATAACAGCAAATGCTGCAAAACACTGGGGGAAACTGGTCATACTGTATGAGCTACAGTGTTCTCTTGCTCAGAGAGAGGATTTAGAAAAAAATGATTTGCAGCAGATATGTTCAAAGACTATTATACTGCTATTTTTCACTTTTCTGAATTACACAGCTCTTTTCTTGACTTTCCTGTGATTAATATTTTAATACAAGACTTGAGTGCCTCACCATTTGTAAAAGAGTAAACTGTAGTCATGGGGACTGTCTTACATTCTTGTCTCAATTTGCCTTCAGCTAGCTTTCACAAATCAAAGCAATGTCTGTGAAGACATAAGAGCTCCCTGCAGCATGAAATGTTGGCATGCATGGTCTCTGTAGAAGGAAATAGTTGCAGGTGCAATCCCCTGCAACATAAAATAGTGGCAGGTAAAGTTAGAGCTGTGACCAACTTCTTCTGTGCCCAGGGCACATGGCCAGAATTATACCCCTTTCCTGTGTCCAGCTGCAGTATCTCGTCCCTCTCTCTTTCCTGCATCCAGCATTTCACCTCTCCCCCTTCCTTGCATCCAACATCTCAACTCCATCTCCCTCCCCACATCCAGCATCACATCACCTCTCCCTCCCCCATGTCAAGCATCTCACACACTCTCTCTCCCCCTCCCCAACATCCAGCATCTCATTGCCTATCTCTTCCTCCTAACCTGCATCCAGCATCTCACCTAACTGGGCCTTGAGGTCCAGAAATCTACCTTCTGTTACTGTACACTCCTCCTGGCTTTCCCCCAACCCCCCACCTTCCATCCAAATCTGAGCCATACAGCAGACTCCGCTGTGCTGGTGAGGTTGTGCAGCAGGGTGGCCTGTGGAGATGTTGGCTTAAAACGTCCTGCAGTCCCATGCTGTATAGTAAAGTTAGGATGTAAAGTGTGCCACTGCCTGCCTTGATTCCTGGCCAACTGAGAAGGAGGAATGGTACTGGAAGAATCCATTTATGGCATTAATAATGAGTGAAGATAAACTGGACCCCCTTGGGGACATACGCATTAATCTCAGTGAGTGGGATATTCGGTGGCGTATAGTCATTTTGGGCCACTGAATATCCCCTCCTAAAACCACTGCCACTCCAATGCTAACCATTGCTCGAGACATGATCATGATAAAAGGAGTGCCCCAAGTGTTGCCCAATGGAGCACAGAGACACCTTAGTGTGTGTTTTAAAGCCAGTGACCGATGCCACCTCTGGGGGGAGTGGGCATAGAAATGGGCGGGTCAGTAGGGCAGATAAGGCACTTTTTATTTGGATCTTTAAGTCTGTCCCTATATGTTTTATGACGAAGATCTCTGACCATTTTAGTAGCCACATTCTGCACCGATTCTAGCCTGTTTATATCTTTTTGAGGACTCATCAGAGACTTATATAAGAGGTACTAGTATCATCTTTGTCCTTCTGGCCATTCTTCTCACTATGCAGTAAGCACTCAAGCATTGTTCTGGTTTTTGCTGTCGCTTTCTCTGTGTGGCCACTTTAAGATCACCTCCAAGTCCCACTGTTATTTCATGCATAGTATTACTTCAATCCCTATGCTCTACCGCTCACTTGAGTTTTTGCAAAACAAATACATGATCCTGCATTTTTTAGCATTAAATCTCAGCAGCTAAATTCTAGATCATTTTTCAAGTTTCACTAGTCCTCTCCTTGTGTTATCTACATATTCCAGGATGTCTAACTTATGGCACATTATGGTATCAGCCGCAAAGAGGCAAAACCTTACACTACAGCCCTTCTGCAATATCACTTATAAAAATGCTAAAAAGAACCAGACCAAGGACCAATCTCTACAGCACACCATTTGTAACGTCCTTATCTTCAGCATAAACTCCTTTTTCCACTTCGCTTTGTCACCTCCCACTAAACCAGTTTCTAACCCACTCAGTCACTTTAGATCTATTTGAAGGGTGCTTAGTTTTTTTTATTTATTTATTTACATTCTCTTATATACCGCACTATTCAGCATCAGCGCGGTTTACATGGAACAGAAACGCTCAGTACAGTTAACATGTATGAGTTTACAGATAACAGGGCAAGTAACTTAGATAACAGGGGTAAACTATTTACAAAAACTTGCTACATAAGCTTGTAAACTATTTACAAATATTGCTACATAAGTTCATTTATAAGTTCATTTATAAGTCACCTTCGTGGAACCGTGTCAAAGGCTGTGCTGAAATCTAAATGTGCACCAAATCTACATGCTCTCTACATGCTGACAGAATACCGCACTTTGATCACACAAGGAAAACAGACAGACCATCACCAAACAGAGAACAAGGGACCACAAATTAGAAATAAACAGAAAAACATTTTACTAAAAATCTCAAGAAATAAGACTCTTCTTACAGCTCAACAATAGAGAAATAGAAACAGAAATGTGTTTCTTCCTGTACTGAGCAAAATAGAAAGGTATAAGAGATGCACATTTCCAAAAGCTGACAAAGTATTTAATTTTATTTATTTATTGGATTTTCTGCCTTTTTTGACCGGGCATTTTTTTTCCAATTGCATTAGTCCAAATCTCTTTTCTGCTTTCCTAATTTTCTAGAACCTGCTGTCCATTTGCCATTTTGACTGTCTCCTATTGTCTTTGTCTGAGAGGATGGATCATAGACAGGATGTCCAAGTTAAATTGAGGATGGAACATGCAGAAAAATGCCAGGGATATCTATGTCTCCAGCAGATTTCAGGAACAGATGTCCCCAATGTGTAAGTGCACACAGGTGGCCGCATAGACATCGCGTGGGTCAGGGACGTACATCTCAGACATGCTAGCATAAGTGGCCATCCAATGGCATAGCACAGTGAAAACATGAGCCTCTGTTCCCTGTCACTGTTCACTGACATATTTGTAAAATACATGGAGATGAGTGTACCTTCTTCTCCACACTTCTTAGACATTTGCCTGACAAACCAAGAATTTGTCAGATGCCTTTTCATGCTTGCAGCAGCTTTAATCTTAGACATGACTCGGCATGTCCATGGCATTTCTGAAATCAGGCAGGAATGTCCAGATTCTTAGGAATGCCCCAGACACACTCTCATTCAGACAGACAACCTCACACTGGGGACATACACAGACCCAGCTTCTAAAATATCACTAGAGACATTTTTGTAATTTGGACGTCTGCTTGCCCATTTGCAGATGTCCAAAGTGTGAATAGCACTTTTAAAAGAACACCTTATATATCTTTCCCTTTCAGCTCTTTCCTCCATTTCTTTCTTTTCTGTCTACCCTCTCAGACTGCATTCTCCTCCTCACCATCCAGTCCTCAATCTCTCTCTTTTTATCTATCAACTTTCCATCTCCTTCATCGCTTGTTTTTCTACACTTACCTTCTCCCTAACCCTTCCATTCCCCATCTTTCAAACTTACTCCTTCCACAGCCTCTTATTCCCTTCCTTCATCCACTCCCTTCTCCTCCTCACATTTTCACTCTCTGTACTAATGCTCTTCCCAAGCCCTCATCTATTTTTCTCTGTCTCCCATCTCCTCAACTATGTCTGGTCCTTTCCTGTCATGGTCACTCACTCCAGTCCATGTTGTCTGACTTATTTCCATCCAGTCACTGATTGCCCCCTTTTAAGAACATAAGAACATAAGACATGCCATACTGGGTCAGACCGAGGTCCATCAAGCCCAGTATCCTGTTTCCAACAGTGGCCAATCTAGGTCATACGTACCTAGCAATATCCCCAAAAGACACAGGTTCCACAATGCTTGTACTGGGTCAAGCATTGATATCCTGGGTCCCTTTGTAATAGTGGTTTATGGACCTTTCCTCCAGGAACTTGTCCAAACCTTTTTTAAACCCAGCTATACTAACAGCCCTTACTACATCCTCCGGTAACAGATTCCAGAGTTTGATTACACGTTGAGTGAAAAAATATTTTCTCTTATTTGTCTTAAATAGTTTACCCTGTAGCTTCATTACATGTCCCCTAGTCTTTCTATACTCTGATAGAGTAAACAATTGATCCACGTTTATCCGTTCCACTCCATCCATTAATTTATAGACCTCTATCATATCTCCCCTCAGCCGTCTCTTCTCCAGGCTAAAGAGCCCTAACCTTCTTAGCCTCTCTTCATAGGAGTAGCCTTCCATCCCCTTCACCAATTTGGTGGCTCTTCTCTGTACTTTTTCTAATAACGCTATGTCCTTTTTAAGATACGGTGACCAGAATTGCACACAATATTCAAGGTGCGGTCGTACCATGGAGCGATACAGAGGCATTATAACATCCTTTGTTTTATTCTCCATCCCTTTCCTTATGATACCTAGCATTCTATTTGCTTTCTTGGCCGCCGCTGCACACTGGGCGGAGGGTTTTAACATGTTATCCACGATGACTCCTAAATCTTTTTCCTGGGTGGTGGTTTCTAATGTGGAGCCTTGCATCGTGTAACTATAGTGTGGGTTGTTCTTTCCTAGGTGCATAACTTTGCACTTGTCCACATTAAATTTCATCTGCCATTTGGATGCCCAGTCTTCCAATTTATCCAGATCCTCCTGCAGTTTTCCACAATCCTCTTGGGTTTTAACAACTTTAAACAGTTTTGTGTCATCTGCAAATTTGATAACCTCACTAGTTATTCCCTTTTCCAGGTCATTTATGAATATGTCAAAAAGCAGCGGACCCAGTACAGATCCCTGGGGTGCTCCACTATTCACCTTTTCCATTGGGAATATTGGCCATTTAGCCCTACCCTCTGCTTTCTATCTTTTAACCAGTTCCCGATCCACAATAGTACACTGCCTCCTATCTCATGACTTTTTAGCTTCGCCAAAAGTCTCTGATGGGGGACTTTGTCAAAAGCTTTCTGAAAGTTCAGATACACTATATCAACCGACTCACCTTTGTCTACCTGTTTATGCACACCTTCAAAAAAACATATCAGATTAGTAAGACAAGATCTTCCTTGTCTAAAGCCATGTTGGCTGTCTCCCATTAGGCCATGACTATCTACATGCTGTGTAATTTTGTTCTTTATGATGGTTTCTACCATTTTCCCTGGTACTGACGTCAGGCTCACCGGTCTATAATTTCCTGGGTCACCCCTGGAACCCTTTTTAAAAATTGGTGTTACGTTGGCGACCCTCCAATCTTCAGGTATTACAGATGATTTTAATGAAAGTTCACAGATTACCAATAGCAGGTCTGCAATCTCATATTTCAGTTCTTTCAACACTCTGGGATGTATACCATCCGGTCCAGGTGATTTGCTACTATTCAGTTTATCAAATAGTTGTAATATATCTTCCCGGTGTAGCGATATTTCTCTCAATTCCTCTTCAATATCACCTTTAAATACCACTTCAGTCTTGGGTAACATCCCTACATCTTCCTCAGTAAAGACCGAAGCAAAGAATTCATTCAGTCTCTCTGCTATATCCTTGTTTCCTCTTACTGCCCCTTTTACCCCTCTATCATCTAATGGTCCAATTGACTCTCTCACAGGCCTTTTGCTACGAATGTACTTGAAAAAGTCTTTATTTCGTGTTTTTGCTTCCGTAGCAAGTTTCTTCTCAAATTCCCGCTTTGCCTGCCTTATCAATGCTTTGCATTTAACTTGCCAGTGCTTGTGCTGTTTCCAGTTTTCATCATTTGGCTCTTTTTTCCATTTCCTGAAGGTTGCTTTTTTGGCAGCAACAGCCTCTCTGACCTCACCTTTAAACCATGCTGGCAGTTTTTTGGACTTTCTTCCACTTTTCCTAATGCATGGAATACAGCTGGTCTGGGCTTCGAGGATAGTATTTTTAAATAACACCCAAGCTTGCTGTAAGTCTTTAACCTTTGGAACCGCTCCTTTTAGTTTTTTTCTAACTATATTGCTCATTCTATCATAGTCTCCCTTTTGAAAGTTAAAAGGTAGTACTGTGGATGCCTTTACTATCTGTCCTCCACTAATTAAATCAAACATGATCATACTATGATCACTATTGCCAAGTGGTCCCAACACCCTTATTTCTTGCACCAGATCTGGCGTTCCACTAAGGACTAGGTCCAGTATGGCTTCCCCTCTGGTCGGTTCATGAACCAGCTGCTCCAAGAAGCAGTCATTTATTCCATCTAGAAACTTTATCTCTTTAGCTTGTCCTGCTGTGACACTGACCCAGTCGATACCGGGGTAATTGAAATCACCCATTATTACTACTCTGTTGTGACTTTTGTTAGCTTCCTTGATTTCTTTGAGCATTTCATCATCCATTTGTTCATTCTGGCCAGGCGGTCGATAGTATACTCCAACTGCCATCACCTTCCCCTTCATAAATGGAATTTCAATCCATAGAGATTCTACAGCAAATTTTGTTCCCTCCAAAACTTTAATCCTTTCTGACTCAATGCCCTCTCTAACATACAGCGCAACCCCTCCACCAATTTGATCAGCTCTATCATTACGATATAGTGTGTATCCAGGTATCACAGTGTCCCACTGGTTATCCTCCTTCCACCATGTCTCTGAGAGTGCAATCATATCTAACCTCTCATTTAGTGCTATATATTCTAACTCTCCCATCTTATTGTTTAGACTTCTAGCATTGGCATACAAGCATTTCAGAGACTGTATTTTATTCATATTAATCTGGCTATTGGTAGGCAGGGGTAATTTGGAATCTTTATGCTCTGTCTGCTCCTTACTCAAGGGCATTTGGGCTACTATATTCCCTTTTGGAACCTCACTGCTTTTGGTAGTATCCTTCAAGGATACCTTTGTCCGAACCATGCACTCCTGGGTGACTGTCGGCTTTCCCCTAATTTCTAGTTTAAAAGCTTCTCTATCTCTTTTTTAAAGGTTAATGCCAGCAGTCTGGTCCCATCCTGATTAAGGTGAAGCCCATCCCTTTGGAAGAGCCCCCCCTTTCCCCAGAATGTTCCCCAGTTCCTAACAAATCCAAAACCCTCATCCTTGCACCATTGTCTCATCCACGCATTGAGACTCCGGAGCTCTGCCTGTCTTTTGGGTCCTGCACGTGGAACAGGAAGCATTTCGGAGAACGCTATCCTGGAAGTTCTGGATTTCAACTTCCTACCTAAAAGCTTAAATTTAGCCTCCAGAACTTCCCTACCACATTTTCCTATGTCATTGGTACCAACATGTACCAAGACAGCAGACTCCTCCCCAGCACTATCTATGATCCTATCTAGGCGGTGCGTGAGGTCCGCTACCTTCGCACCAGGCAGGCATGTTACCAGGCGATCCTCACGTCCACCAGCCACCCAGCTATCTACATTCCTAATGATTGAATCACCAACTATAACAGCTGTCCTGACCCTCCCCTCATGGGGACATGGCCCTGGAGAAACGTCCACCTCTGCAGTCATTCAACTTCATGCTATACCACCCACCTTCCCATGGCCTCTCAGGAGTAATCTGAGGAAATATTTCTTTACAGAAAGAATAATAGATATGTGTATAATTTGATTGGTGAACTGATCCTAGAAAGAAATCTGCATGTGTAAGTATTTACTTCCGGGAAATTCTCTAAATCTTGGGGAAAAGGGAATTCTTTGGGTTAAAATTGAGAAAACTGTGTACTTTAGAATCCACTGTATTTGCTAACTCAGTCAGGACTCAATAGCACCAGAGAGATTTTAATTTAAATTTAAACCTCAGTCAGTAGTAGCAAGGAACTCTTAAATTTAAACTTCAGACAGTAGCAGCAGGGAGCTTTTAATTTAGGTTTAAACCTCAGTCAGTAGCAGGAGGGAGGTTTTAATTTAAATCAAATTAGAGTATAGTTTAGCAAAGAAGGAGGAATAGGGTAAATATTTATGAGTAGAAGGAAATAAATTGTTTCTAAAGATCTTTACAAAGAGGCCTTCTAGTTAGGGGGCAAAAGACCTGTGACTTTGTTTTAAATTGGTGTTAAAACCAAGTGACAGTTCAAAGGGGCAATTTGAAAGGCTCCCTCTATCAAACCAAGGGCTGTGTGAATCACCCAGCAAATTGTTAAGAGATTACCTTAGAAGCACAGGTCAGGGCACTGTATAGGAAGCTAGCTTTTACTAAGTGTTCTTTCTCTATATAGCTTAGCTTTATAGGCTCTTAAAACTATTAAAGAGGAAGAGGTGCTCAAATTCACTTTCAGGTTCAGCTGGTTATTCTCACCAGGAATAGATGGATTAATATTCTGATGAACTAAGTCCCTTAAACTTAATAGATATAGTTGTATCAGTACAAGTATCCCTAACAACTTTAAGTAGACAACATAAATAGCTAAACAAAACCTTAAAACTAAGATGCAAACAGCAGTCCAGCACCGAGATGGGGACTAACATAAGACATAAGAACATAGCATAAGAAATCCCATACTGAGTCAGACCAAGATCCATCAAGCCCAGTATCCTTTCATCAACTGCGGCCAATCCAGATCACAAATACCTGGAAGTTTCCCAAAAACGCACACAGGTTCCACAATGCTTGTCCTGAGGTAAGCAATGAATTTCCCAGGTCCTTTTTAATAATGGTTTATGGACGTTTCCTCTAGGAACTTGTCCAAATCTTTTTTAAATCTAGCTATATTAACAGCTTTTACTACATCCTCCGATAACGAATTCCAGGGTTTGATTATGCATTGAGTAAAGAAATATCTTCTTCTCTTATTAGTCTTAAATGGGTTACATTGCAGCTTCATTGCACGTCCACTATTCTTTCTACTTTTTGAAGGTGTAAACGACAGATCTATGAATTTAGAGATCTCTATCATGATCCCACATGCCAGCAAGATTCTACTGAAGGTTATTCAAAAGAGACTACAATCATACCTGGAACAAGAACTACCTGAAGTGCAAGCAGGGTTCAGAAAAGGGCGAGGAACGAGAGACATCATTGCGGATGTGAGATGGATACTTGAAAAGACTAAAGAATACCAAAAGGATATCTATTTGTGCTTTATCGACTATAGCAAAGCTTTTGACTGTGTAAACCATGAGAAACTCTGGGCCACATTAAGAAGCATGGGTATACCAGAATACCTGATTGTTCTCTCGCACAATCTGTACATTGATCAAGAAGCAACAGTTCGAACAGAACAAGGAGAAACAGAATAGTTTAAAATAAGCAAAAGTGTAAGACAAGGCTGCATACTTTCCCCCTACCTGTTTAATTTATATGCAGAACAAATCATCAGAGAAGCAGGATTGAAGACAACAGAGGTGTGAAGATTGGTGGAAGACTCATCAACAACCTTCGCTATGCTGATGATACCACATTACTGGCGGAAAGTGAAGATGATCTGAAACATTTGCTTCTCACAATCAAAGAACATAGTCTCAAAATGGGCCTGCACCTTAATGTAAAGAAGACAAAGATCATGACATCTGGCATAATCAACAGGTTCATCATCGAAGGAGAAGAAATTGAAATCGTGAATAACTTTAACCTACTTGGATCAACTATCAATAAAGAAGCAACAAGCAGTCAAGAAATCAGACGACACAATGCTCTTGGCAGAATGGCTATGAAAGACCTAGATAAGATTCTCAAGAGCAGAGATGTCTCTCTCCATAAAAAGATTCGACTTGTTCAAGCAATGGTATTTTCAATAACATCATATGGATGTGAAAGCTGGACAGTGAAAAAGATAGACAGGAAGAAAACTGATGCCTTTGAATTATGGTGCTGGCGGCGAATACTGTGTATACCATGGACTGCCCGAAGAACAAACCAGTCTGTACTAGAGGAGATCAAACCTAAGCTTTCTTTAGAAGCTCAGATGACAAGACTTCGACTTTCATACTTTGGACACATCATGCGGAGAGAGAGATCATTAGACAAAAACATCATGCTTGGCAAGATAGAAGGTCATCGCAAAAGAGGAAGGCCAGCAATGAGATGGATCGATACAATAACAGCAGCTACGGGTACCAGTCTGTCAACCATGAGCCGCCTGACTGAAGACCGAACACAATTTAGGATAGCTATCCAGAGGGTCGCCATGAGTCGACTCCGACTCGACGGCACTTAACAACAACAACATCATGTTCTCCCTCAGCCATCTCTTTTTCAAGTTGAACAGCCCTAACCATTTAGCACAGTTACTTACCTGTAACAGGTCATCTCTGGGAACAGCAGGAATAAGTCTTCACATATGGGTATCGTCTGTACCGACGGAGCCTGCGCGGGAACGCTCCCCAGTGTCCAGTAAGAAAGCTTTTGGGAGCATCCCACAGCGCCTGCACACTGCCTTCCCGCCTTTCCCAACCGCCTCTCTCCAGTTCGAGTTTTAAAGCTGAGGCAAAAAGAGAGAGAGGAAAGGAAAGATAGATAGAGAGATACAACTCCTAGGGGAGGTGGATGGGTTGTGAAGACTTATTCCTGCTGTTCCCAGAGATCACCTGTTACAGGAAAGTAACTGTGCTATCTCCAGGATCAAGCAGGAATGAGTCTTCACATATGGGGACTCCCTAGCTGCAGATGCCAGGGAGAAACCCCAGGTTGTGTGTCCTTGAAAAGGACTCTACCTCCCCCCCTGGATCTCTGGCATCCGACCAGGGTAGGTGGGTAGGAGTTGATTAGGAATGGAACAGGTGTTTGAGAACAGCCTGACCAAACGAGGCATCCCGGTGGGAGTCCTTGTCCAAACAGTAATGGGCTGTGAAGGTATGAACCGAGGCCCAGGTGGCCGCTCGACAGATTTGGTCGATGGACACAGAGTTTAGATGAGCCATTGAGGCTGCCATGGCTCTCACATTGTGAGCTGTGACATGGCCCTCCAGAGAAATGTTCCTACTCTGGTAGGCGAAAGAAATACACTGAGCAATCCAGTTGGACAGTATTCTCTTAGAGACTGGAAGTCCTAAATGAGAAGGATCAAAAGCAACAAAGAGTTGAGAAGACTTTCTATGTTGCTGTGTTCTTTTTAAGTAAAAAGCGAGAGCTCTCTTACAATCCAAGGTATGAAGATTCCTCTCTGCATTTGATGCATGAGGTCCTAGAAAAAAGACAGGTAAATATACCTCTTGGTTCAGATGAAAAGGTGAGACCACTTTAGGCATAAAGTGTGGATTGGTCCTGAGGACTACCTTATCATGATGGAACCTTGTATAAGGAGGATTAGCCACCAAAGCTTGCAACTCACTGATGCGGCGTGCTGAGGTGACTGCAATGAGAAAAATAACTTTCCAAGAAAGGAATTTCAAGGAGGTGGTGGCTAAAGGTTCAAAGGGTGGCTTCATAAGCTGGCCAAGAACCAGGTTTAAGTCCCATGCCACTTGAGGTGGTCTAATGGGAGGTTTAGTTAAAAGAAGGCCTCTCATGAATCTTGCTATAAGAGGATGAGAGGAAACAGGTTGTCCATTGAGAGGCTTGAGGGATGCTGCAATAGCACTCAAATGGACTCTTACTGAATTCGTTTTCAGACCTGCATGGGATAGATGCAGGAGATACTCTAGTAGAGAATTCAGAGGTAGTGTAACAGGGTTTAGACCTTTCCCTGAACACCAAATGGTAAATCTTTTCCATTTGAAAGCATAGGAACGTCTAGTAGAAGGCTTTCTAGAGGCATGAATAACATCTCTGACTTGCTGAGAGAGATGAAAATCTTGAAGGTCTAGGCCATCAGCAACCAAGCCCTGAGATGGCGCGACTGGGGGTTTGGGTGCCACAAAGTTCCCTCTTCCTGGGACAGAAGGTCTGGTGCACAGCCCAAGTCCAGGGAAGGAGCTTGAGAGAGATGCAGAAGTAGAGGGTACCACACTTGGCGTGGCCAATGTGGTGCTATGAGGATCATGGTCCCTTGATCTCTCTGAAGCTTGAATAGTGTCTTGGGAATTAGGGGAATTGGTGGAAAGGCATAAAAGAAGTCTTGACCCCAGTGAAGGAGGAAGGCATCCTTGGCCTGAACTCCCTGACACGGAATTCTGGAACAGAACCGGGGAAGTTTGGCATTCCACGGACTTGCAAAGAGGTCTATGTCCGGGGTTCCCCAAATTCGAAAAATCCTGGCTACCTGGTCCATGTGGAGGGACCACTCGTGTGGAAGCAGAACTCGACTGAGTCTGTCCGCCCAAGAGTTTTGAATGCCTGGAAGATATACTGCCAGAAAATGGATGTGATGCTCTCTGGCGAAGGCCCACAGTCGCAAAGCTTCGTTGCAAAGCGAAAGAGAGCCAGTCCCGCCCTGCTTGTTTACATAGAACATGGCTACTTGGTTGTCCGTATGGATGAGGACTGTCCTGTAGCTGAGCAGGGAATGGAACACTCTGAGAGCTAAGAATATTGCTCTGAGTTCCAAGAGATTGAAATGCAGAGAAGTCTCCTGTGGAGACCAGATGCCCTGGGTGGAGAGATCCTGCAGATGAGCTCCCCAACCCATTGGAGAAGCATCTGTTGTCAGAGTTGCTTGGGGTAGCGACTGCTGAAAAGGGGACCCCAGCAACAGATTTGGAGGGGACGTCCACCACTGGAGAGACCAAAATAGGCGACTGGAGTTTGCTATTTTGTCTGACAGGCAACCTGATGCCCGAGTCCATTGGGTGGACAAAATCCATTGAGCTGCCCTCATGTGAAGGCGAGCATATGGAACCACATGCATGGTGGATGCCATGTGGCCTAATAGTTGTAACATCTCTCGAGCAGTTAAATGGGACTTTAACTGTATCTGGGAGGCTAACTGCACCAAGCGTAGGCAACGGGCCTGAGGAAGATAGGCCCTTGCAGTTGTGGTATCCATCAAGGCCCCTATAAACTCCAGAGACTGAGTAGGGGTGAGATGGGATTTTGGGATGTTTATTACCAGTCCCAAATACTGAAGGACACGCATTGTGCAGGTTAGAGAAATCTGGGCCTCTGACTGGGATGAAGCTCGAATGAGCCAGTCGTCCAGATATGGGAAAACGAATATTCCTAGAGTGCATAGAAACGCAGCTACTACTGGCATGCATTTCGTGAACACCCTTGGTGCAGAGGCCAGACCGAAAGGAAGCACCCTGTATTGGTAGTGCTTTCCTTGAAAAAGGAACCGAAGGAACTTTCTGTGTGTTGGATGGATGAGGACATGGGTGTACGCATCCTTGAGATCTAGAGAACAAAGCCAGTCCTGACTCTGAAGGTATGGCAGCAGAGTACCGAGAGAAATCATCTTGAATTTCTCTTTGAATAGAAACTTGTTCAATTCTCTGAGATCTAATATGGGTCTGTAGCCCCCTGTTTTCTTTGGAATAAGAAAATAAGGGGAGTAGAACCCTGAGCCCTGTTGAAGAAAGGGTACTTCTTCTATTGCCCCTTGGGCAAGAAGGGTAGCAATCTCCTGACCCAGAAGGTTGAGGAGAGATGTTGGAGAATTGAACTGTCTCACCATGGTGTGGGGAGGAAGGTTCAAGAAATGAAGCTTGTACCCTTCCTTTACAATGGAGAGGGTCCATTGCTCTGCTGTAATTTGCTCCCATCTGGGAGCAAAGTAAGCCAACCTTCCTGGAATGGTGAGGGGCTCTGGTTCTTCCAGAGCCAGAAAGGCTATGTTCTCTAGTTGCAAGTCAAAGGCCCTGGGAAGGCTGAGGCTGTTGAGTTGTGGGAGGCCTGGCAGCCTTTGACTTGGCCTGTTTAGGTGGTTGCTGACGCTTTGCAGCAAAACGACCTACAGATGATGCCTGCTGACCATAAGCAGGATAGTATCTTCCCTTTTTAGAAAAAGTTGTCTTTTTGAACAACCTTTTCTTAGCAGGAGCAGAGGTAGACTTTGAAAGTCGATCCAAAGCAGAGTTCTCAGCATCCATCTGAGTGGCCTTTGCTTTCCAATCCCTGCCAAAAAGGTTTTCACCTGTACAAGGAAGATTTCCCAGTTCATCTTGGACCCAAAGTTCCAAATCAGAGGCTTGTAACCAAGCAATTCTGCGTGCACCTATGGCAATAGCCGAGGCTCTGCTTACACACTCAAAAGAGTCAAAGGCTGCACGGTTGGAAAATTTGGAAACATCTTGGGCATGTTTAAGCCAAGTGAGAAATTCCTGCCTTTTATCTTCTGAAATAAAAGGGGCTAAAGTCTGCAGATGATCTGTGACTTCTTTTAGAAACATCCCCATATAGAGACTATAGGAGTTGATTCTCTGGCAGCAAGCATATTAGCTTGGAAAACCCTTCGGCCAAAAGCATCAAGGGTCCTGCATTCACGTCCTGGAGGATTAGATGAGTGTCTCTTTGCACTCTTTATTTTCCTCATGGCAGACTCTACCACAATAGAGTGGTGAGGAAGCTGAGACTTATGAAAACCAGGACAAGGAGGGACACGGTACATGGTGTCTAATCTACAAGAATAAGGAGAGGTGGTAAGAGGAGTCTCCCACATGCTCAACATGAGATCATAGAGAATCTCATGAATAGGTAAAGTAGCTGCTTCTTTAGGAGCCTTAGGATATTGCAAAATATCTAGTTGCTTGGCTCTAGGCTCTGACTCAGGTTCCACTGTAATGGAGAGGCCCCTAGCCACTTCCCTAATGAAGTCCTGAAAAGACAAGTCTTCTGGAGGAGACATTCTTCGTTTTGGAGAATCAGACTCCTGAGGAATAAGTACCGGTGCATCGACAGAAACCTCCGACTTATCAGAGTCTTCGGAGGAATCGAAGTATCGCCTGTCTGGTTGCTCCTGTAAAGCCCGATACGCGTACCGAGTGGGATCGACATCGGGAGTAAGCGGTACCGGTTCGGTACAGATGGGCATCATAGGACAGGGTACCGTTGCAGTCGACACTGAAGTCGATGTCGATGCAATCGGTACCCGCACTGGGAACGATGCCGGTGCCGGAGTCGGTATCAGCAACGGAGACTGTTGCGGTACCGGAGGCGTCAAAGCCTGCATAAATGCCGTTAGGGTGCGCTGCATGGACAGAATCTTCTGATCCATCGACGCCACCAGAGTCTCGAGGCCACCGGTACCCCAGAACACGGCAACAGGTGATCGGTCGAGGCCGAGCCATCAATGTCAACCTGTGACCCCATAGACAATGCTTTGGAAGCCGGAACTTCCCGCCGGGGTAATTTTGCCGGTGCGGAATCCGCGAGGACAAGCCCGGAGGCATCTTGATGCTTAGAGGGAGATTTGCCCTTCGAGGACCGGCTAGATTTATGTTTGGTTACCTGAGATCCATGGGAGGAAGAAGCAGCCCTGGAAGACGTCGATGCCACCGAGGCTGCATCAGAGGGAAACAGGGTACTGAGCTTGGCTGCTCGGTTCTGCCGACCTCTTTTAGACATCATGGTACAGGACACACAATCCGTGATGGAATGGTCAGGACCCAAACATTTTAGACACCAGTCATGGGTGTTGGTGACAGAAATAGTACCGCCACACTCCGTGCACTTTTTGAACCCGGAAGCGGGCTTCTCCATGAGGAGAAAATATGTTCAGGCCTTAAGGCCCAAACTGAAAATGCACAGTTGAAGAAAGGAAAGGTTTTTAATTTTTTTTTTTAAGAAAGAAAAGACTGGCGGTACCGGTCTGACGTCGAAGAAGGCAGACGCAACACAAAAAAATAAAGAAAAAAATAAAGAATTCTTCTGCGGTGACAGGAACACGACCTGCTGGCTCCGCGGAACAGAAGAACTGGAGAGAGGCAGTTGGGAAAGGCGGGAAGGCAGCGCGCAGGTGCTGTGGGATGCTCCCAAAAGCTTTCTTACTGGATGCTGGGGAGCGTTCCCGCGCAGGCTCCGTCAGTACCGACGATACCCATATGTGAAGGATATTATATTGCCTCTGCATCTTTGTATTGTCCGACCGTACCTTGAATATTGTGTGAAATTCTGGTTTTCATATCTTAAAAATGATATAATAGAATTAGAAAAGGTATAGAGAAGAGCCACCAAAATGGTAAAGGGGATGGAAGGATACCCCAATGAGGAGAGGCTTATCTCCAGGAACAAGCCTCTCCTCATTGGGGTATCCTTCCATCCCCTTTACCATTTTGGTGGCTCTTCTCTATACCTTTTCTAATTCTATTATATCATTTTTAAGATATGAAAACCAGAATTTCACACAATATTCAAGGTACGGTCGGACAATACAAAGATGCAGAGGCAATATAATATCCTTGTTTTTGTTTTCCATTGCATTCCTTATGATTCCTAGCATTCTATTTGTTTTCTTGGCTGTCATTGCACAGTGGGCAGAGAGTTTCAACATATTATCCACAATGACGCCTAAATCATTTTCCTGGGTCATGGTTTCTAAGGTGGTACTTTGCATCGTGTAACCAAAGTTTGGCTGTTCTTTCCTAGGTGCATAACTTTGCAATTGTCCACATGTAATTTAATTTGCCATTTGGACAGTCAGTCTTACAATTTATCAAGGTCCTCTTGCAATTTTTCACAATTCTCTTGTGTTTTAACAACTTTGAAAAATTTTGTGTCATCTGCAAATTTGATCACCTCACTCTTTATTCCTATTTCCAGGTCATTTATGAATATGTTAAAAAGCAGTGGGCCCTGCATATATCTCTGGAGTACTCTACTAGTCACCTTTCTCCATTCAGAAAATTGGCCATTTAGCCCTACTCTCTATCTTTTAGCAGTTCCTGATCCACAATAGTACACTGCCTCCAATCCCATGGCTTTTTAATTTTGCCAAGAGTCTCTCATGAGGGACCTTGTCAAAGTCTTTCTCAAAATCCAGATACACTATATCAACTGGCTCACCTTTGTCTATCTGTTTATTCTCACCTTCAAAAAAATATAACAGATTAGTAAGACAAGGTTTTTCCTTGGCTCAGTAATTTTATTCTTTATAATGGTTTCTACCATTTTGCCCGGTACTGATGTCAGGCTCACCAGTCTTTAGTTTCCCGGATCCCTCTTGGAACCCTTTTTAAAAATTGGCATTACATTGGCAATTCTCCAATATTCCAGTACTATAGATGTTAATCATAGTTCACAGTCTTCAGTCTCATATTTCAGTTTTTCAGCACACTCGGATGTATACCATCCAGTCCAGCTGATTTGTTACTCTTCAGTTTATCAAACAGCTGTAATACATATTCCCGGTTTATCAATATTTCTTTATATACCATTTCAGGCATGGGTAACTTCCCTACATCTTCTTCAGTAAAGACCAAAGCAAAGAATTAATTTAGTCTCTCCACTATGGCCATTTCCTCACTTAGCGCCCCTTTTATCCCTGTATCCTTCAATGATCCAACTGACTCTCTCAAAGTACTTTTGTAACGAATGTACTTGAAAAAGTTTTTATTATATGTTTTTGCTTCTATTGAAAGCTTTTTTTCAAATTCTTTCTTTGCCTGCATTATCAATGCCTTGCATCTAACTTGCAAGTACTTTTGTCGCTTCCTGTTATTGTCATTTGGTTCCTTTTTCCTTTTCCTGAAATATATTTTTTTGCCTACAACAGTCTCTCTGGCCTCACCTTAAATCATGCTGGCAGTTTTTTGAACTTCCTTCCACTTTTCTTAAAGTGATGAATACATTTGTTCTGCACTTCCATGATAGTACTTTTAAACAATGCCCGTGCTTGATATAAATTTTTAACTTTTGCAACTGCTTCTTTTATTTTTTTCTTAACTATTTATCTCATTTTATCAGTCTCCATTTTGAAAGTTAAAAGGTAGTACTGTGGATTTCCTTACCGTTCTTCTTTCATTTATTAAATGAAATGCGATCATGCTATGATCACTATTGCCACATGGTCCCAAAACCCTTATCTCTTTCACCAGATCCTGTGTTCCACTAAGGACTAGGTCCAAAACAGCTTCCTCTCTTGTCGATTCATGAACCAGCTGCTCCAAGAAACAGTCATTTGTTTCATTTAGAAACTTTATCTCCCTAACACATCCTGCTGTGGCAGTGACCCAGTTGATATCGGGGTAATTGAAACCACCCATTATTACTGTGTTGTAACTTTTGTTAGCCTCCCTAATTTCTTTCAGCATTTCATCATCCATCTGTTCATTCTAGCCAGGTGGTCGGTAGTACACCCCCACTGTCATTGCCTTCCCTGTTTTACATGGGATTTCTATCCATGTGCTCTTGGGCGACTGTCGACTTTCCCCTATTATCTAGTTTAAAAGCTGCTCTGTATCTTTTGTAAAGGTTAATGCCATCAGCCTGGAACAATCTCGGTTAAGGAGGAGCCCATCCCTTCAGAAAAGCCCTCCCTTCCCCAGAATGTTACCCAGTTCCTAACGAATCTAAAATCCTCTTCTTTGCATCACTGTCTCATCCATGCCTTGAGATTCTGGAGCTCTGGCTGCCTTTTGGGTCCTACACATGGAACAGGAAGCATTTCAGAGAATACTACCCTGGAAGTTCTGGATTTCAACTTCCTACCTAAAAGCCTAAATTTGGCCACCAGAACCTCCCTCCTGCACTTTCCTATGTCATTGGTACCAACATGTACCATGACAGCAGACTCCTCCCCGGCACCTTGTCTAGGTGAGGTCTGCCATCTTTGCACAGGCAGGCATGTTACCAGGCGATCCTCACATCCATCAGTCACCCAGTTATGTACATTCCTAATGATCAAATCTCCAACTATAAAGGGCATGCTAGCCCTTCCCTCATGGGCACATGGCCCTAGAGAAATATCTTTGGTGCAAGAGAGTTTTACATCACTTGGAGGATAGGTCCTAGCTACAAGATCACTTCTTCTCACACCAAGGTGATGCTCTCCTTTCACATGACCTCTCTCCTGCATGGCAACTGAGAGGATGGGGAGAGCCAGCAGGGGGCAGAGACGGGTTGCCCGACAGCACGTACAGGGCCAATTCAGGTCACAGCCCTGTACATGCTGCTGGGCCTGTTGGGACATGCTGCTTATACCATCTCAGAAGTGGTATAAACAGCACTTGTTGCCTGATCGGGGTCAAGGAGCCCCCTCTGGGGACAGGAGCGGGGGGTCCCCGTCACCTGATTCAGGCCGTAGGAGGCCAGCCATGGGTTGGGTGGCGGAGATTTGGGGGGCTGGAAATGCAGCAGTCTGGAGTGCCTGTGGGGAGGACTTCCCCGCAGCCAGGAGGGGCATGCCGGGCCATCATTGGGCCAGATTCTGGCTCCCATGGGAATGTTTGGGGATGGCCCCGTCTTCAGTGGGGACATCTGGACGGCCTGGACATCCTCCTCCCAGAATGAAGCTCCATGCTAATGCATCTCCAGAATCTGGTGCACCTCCTGGGACCACAGAGACCAATGCTTCCAATGCCAAAGTTGATGGACTAGACTTACGAGCACCAAACATTCCTTTGTGTTTTCCTTCACAATCCTTGAGCACTCATTTTGACATCTATGAACACAACAATAAGAAGGATCATGGTCAGTGCCCAGATACTGCAGGCACCGTAATGGGTATCTGTAATGAATATGGTCTTATCACATCTGGTGCATTACTTAATCGCCAAAAAATATAGCTGAAGAGAAATCAAAGGATTTGACTATGAGGCAGTCCTAAGTGATAGTGACAGTGGCAGGTGGGAACGGGGCACAGGTGTGAGAGTGCTTCCAAAAACTTCAAGAAGAATTGAGAGCTGGGGAACTTTGGGCTCCACTGATGATATCAGTCATATGTGAGGACACTCTATCCTGCTTGTCCATGGAAAACTGTATAACTTCCCTATCCCTATATATTAGGAGAGTAATTTTATAAGCTGCCCCCACCACCATCTACAGCTCTCCCCTGCATGGGGATAGAGCCTCCGGCAGAGAGGGCAGCAGTCGAGCATCTCCCGCCCAATCCGGGCGCTCCGAGGACTTTTTAATGATCGCGCCATCGGGCGCGTGTCCTTTCCTGCCCCCACCACCATCTACAGCTCTCTCCTGCACGGGGATAGAGCCTCCGGCAGAGAGGGCAGCAGCCGAGCATCTCCCGCCCAATCCGGGCGCTCCGAGGACTTTTTAAAGATCGCGCCATCAGGCGCGCCCGCGCCTTACGGGCCCGCGCCTGAGGGCCTCGCCAGAGGGCCCTTTGGCGTGGCCCTTAGGTGGAGACCTGGTGGAGGCCTAGGAACAAGGCAAGTCTACCCACCAGCTACGAGCCTTCGGAATGCTAGCTGTCTACCAAAGCAACATTGACCCTTGAGAAAACGTTATATCTGATTGTTGGGGCAATCAGTGGTCCACTCCCTGAAGAAGCTGTTTGTGAAATACTTGGCCCTTAAGCGTGGACCAGAAGCAATGACTCACGACTCCACCAACACTCGATTACAGAAGCCGGAACCTACAACAACTGTCTCTCTCCTGTCGTTTACAATAACGAAACTTTAAGCGCATTGCAACTTTCATCTCCTACATTGCTTTAAAAACGCAAGACACCAGCAGCAACTAGGGTTCAACACGCTGGCAGAAGAAATACCCTCACCGACCACCATCCTTCACCAACAGCTCTGTGATACCAACATACAGTCAACCAGCTGGAGCTCCCTTGAAGTAGAACTACCTCCCTTCACAAAAGAAACAGACCATCCATCGATCTCAGCAAGTATAACACTCCCTAATGATTTAGCTATAACAGAGACTTCCAACATACCAAACTATAAAGATATACTGTTGTCAGTAGACCTTACTGTTATCGATAGACCTTACTGTTGTCAGTAGACCTTACAGTACTATTAAAAGCCACATTTACTGTTGTCAGTAACCCATGTAATATTACTATTAATCTCATATACTGTTGTCAATAACCCTTGATATCAGTAACCCAAAAAACATAGTCAGTAGCCTCATATACTGTTATACTACTGTCAGCAACCTATATAACACTGTCAGAAGATCATATTGCACTGTTAGAAACACTTTTACTGTTGTCAGTAAACTACTAACTCTATTAGTAGCCTCATATACTGTTGCCAGTAGCTTAATGTAATACTACTACTAGAAGTCTCATATATTGTTGTCACTAACCTATATAGCATTGTTAGTAGCCTCATTTACTGTTGTACTATCATCAGCATCCCTCCACCTAATACACGTCTACAATAAAATATACAAACCTCTCCCTCACTCTCCTACTAATAACACTCCTAACACAACACATTTACACATACAAATCCAATCAAAACCCCTACATCAACATCCCCATTATTCATAACCACTATCAGAACCCATACAGCATCCCCACCACACAAAACTTATTTCAAAACCCGCAACACATAATAACATACTCGCACTCCCACAACCATTTTTCTCGTCAAGACTCAGGCAGACGCTCCCACAGACTTATCCAAATAAAATGTCAATCACAAAACAATATAAAGGACAACACAGCTAATATAGACACTAAAACTAAGCTTTACCTAATAAATATCCGATCCATACGAAACAAAATACCAATAATCAACGACATGATAAAAGATAAAAATCCAGATATCATCTGCATCACTGAGACATGGCTCTCACCCACAGACACCATACTACTAAACCAAATAAACACGCATCAATATGATGTATTCAACTGCCATCGCAATATACAAAGAGGAGGTGGCGCACTCATATTTACCAAAAAAGTCCTACAATACACCTTAACAAGCCTGAACAATATAGATGGAATGGACATCATTAATATACAAAGTAAAACCATGGCACTCTCCCTAATTTATAGACCACCCTCAACTGACCAAAAAAACCTATCCTCCATCCTTGAACTTGCATGCACAGCATCACAAAACAAACCACTAGTAATTCTAGGTGACCTAAACCTCCCCTCACTAAATAAACCCCAATCAGATAACTTCATGGACGCCATGAACCAAATGGGATATACACAGATAGTTCATACCCCACACACATAAAAGGTAACATTTTAGATCTCATCTTCCTCCCCTCCTCCCTTAATAGCCATCAACAATTCACGCCCCCAACTACAACAGAAGTACCATGGTCCGATCATCACCTCATAACACTCCACCTCCCAGCACAAGCAACACCAAATACAACAAGCACATCACCCCATTTATCACGCTTTGCCCACTTTGACAAGGATACATTCCTTAGCAAAGTATTACCAGTACTCGACGCAAACCTCCCTGACATCAATTCCGCTATAAATCACTGGAACCTAACAATACAGGAAGCAGCTATCCCTACACGTAATAGGCATAGACAAACGAAAAAGTCAGAAAAATGGTTCACCAAAGAACTAGCAAAACTAAAAAAACAACTAAGAAAACAGGGAAAGAGATGGAGGAAAACTAAAACAGATGAAAATAAATCACAATATATGAACACACTTAACGAATACAAAAACGCAATAAACAAATCAAAAAGGGATTACCACTCTAAAGTAATAAATCTAGCCATCAACCGACCTAGAGAACTATTTTCAATTGTAAAAACACTAACTAAAACAAAGAATTCCGAGCCAAAGCTACCAACAATAAGCATTCAAACCTTAGCATCTCACTTTGCCGAAAAACTAAAATCTAAACCCAATACCCTAACACCAATACTGACTACAAACACTGAAATCAATAACAATTGGACAACTTTCCACACTGTGGATCGTAAACAGCTCATAAAAATCATAACAATGATCAATACTACAACCTCCCCACTCAATCCTTGCCCTGTGTCCTGGATTAAATGTACAAAGGAAGAACTTGCTGAAAACATCCAATACATGGTGAACCTGTCCCTTTCACAGGGCATCATGCCTGATGCTCTAAAGCTCACAACGCTTCGCCCAATAATAAAAAACAATAAACTTGACTCAAAAGACCCCAATGCATACAGACCGATAGCTAGCATTCCTTTTATAGCTAAAATTATAGAAAAGTCAATTCAACTACAATTACAAGAACATATTGATGAACATAAACCCCTCGATTCACATCAATTCGGTTTTCGCCCTTATCACGGAGTGGAAACCCTCCTGATCACACTGATCGACCACCTCATCAAAGGCACAGATGTCAACAATCAAGGCTTCCTACTACTCTTTATTGACATCTCAGCCGCCTTTGACAACATCAACCACCCCACCTTGATCAACAGACTAGAAAACTTAGGAATAGGTGGAACTGTTCTCAAATGGTTTAAGTCCTACATCACACATAGACTAATACGTGTCCAAATAGATCAAGAAGCATCAGAAACCTTCCCCCAAGGACAAGGTATACCTCAGGGATCAGCCCTTTCTGCCCTTCTATTCAACTTATACCTGCAACCCATCACAAACATATTTAGAAAACACAAGATTAATCACTTTATATATGCTGACGATATCATGCTTGTCACCCCCATAACCACAAAAAACCACACTTACGGCAACCTAGCTGAGTGCATGGCTGAGACCACCTCTTGGATGGAAACTAATTATCTTAGCATTAACCTTAAAAAAACGGAAGCAATGTTCGTTACAAGAACACCTGTGACTGAGGACACGTTCCCAACAACAATCTCAATCAACAATACATCTATACCCGTTAAAAAAGAAGTAAAATACTTGGGTGTAATAATAGACCAGACCCTCACCATGATACCACACATAAAGCAGACAGTAAGAACCATATTCCTTAAACTCAAAACCATACAACATCTAAGGCCCCTCTTGGATACACATGACTTTAGATCGGTTGTCAATACACTCATCACACCCCATTTTGATTACTGCAACAGTCTCCTGATTGGCCTACCACAAAAAAACACATACCTATTACAAAGAGCCCAGAACATCTGCGCAAAGGTAACTACTAAAGCTCACCTAACAGACCATGTGACCCCTATACTCCTAGAACTACATTGGCTCCCTATAAACAGCCGTATCAAATACAAAATTCTCCTAACAACATTCAAGCTCCTAAATGACCTCGCCCCATCACATCTAACAACATTACTTCAGACCCCATCTGAATCGAGAGCTCGCAGACAAAATGCAGTCCACTCACTCCACATACCAAAATCATTCAAGAAGACTAAAAAATCCACAAGTGACAGAGCCTTCTCGTTCACTGCCCCCATGCTCTGGAATGATCTCCCACTAGACCTCCGCACCATAAAGGACCTTGCCCAATTTCGGAAGGAACTCAAAACATATCTATTCTCTGAACATTTCCAAATCTCCTACCCCCCTAGCTCTGTCCCACAACATCCTCAGACACACCAACTCAGAACCCCCCTACACCACAACTAGATAACCTTACATAGTCCCCTCACACACACACAAAATTCTTGGTAAAATGGAAATAAATTCCACCACACACTCACACATGATGCACGATTATCTTGTAAACCACTGTATAGAATCACTTGTAAATAACCTATGTAAATAGTTTGGACAGTTTATGACACCTGTCACCTCTGTAAAAAGTTAGAAAGTTTCTCTGTTTCAATGTAATGTATACAGTAGTACACATAATTTGTTAAGCTATTCCATGTAAAAAGTTAGAAAGTTTCCTGTTCCATGTAAAGTATACAATTAGTATACATAACTTGTTCCATGTAAACCGCCCTTGATCACTGGAAGGGGCGGTATAGAATAAATAAGTAAATAAATAAATAAATAAAATAAGCTCCTGTGGAGTTAAATATGTGTGTACTAAACACAAGTTAAGGCCTATTTTATAAGGTGAAGTATGCAAGTCAGTACTAGAGGAGATCAAACCTAAGTTTTCCTTAGAAGCTCAGATGACAAGCCTTCAACTTTCCTTTCCTTTTTTGGAGAAAAACATAATGCTTGACAAGGAAGAAGGTCAATACAAAAGAGGAAGACTGGCAATGAGATGGATCGATACAATAACAGCAGCTATGGGTGCCACTCTATTAACAATGAGCCGCCTGACTGAAGACTGAACACAGTTTAGGTCAACTATCCAGAGGGCCGCCATGAGTTGACACAGACTCGACGGCACTTAACAACAACAACATGTAAGTATTTTACTTTATAAAACAGGCACATACAGTAAGTGCTGCAAAAGCTAGTCATGAACACTTATGACTGAGCTATAGTAGGTGTAAATGCCCATGCCTAGATTCCCCAAGAATACACACAAGTTACATTATTTTATAACTTATGCATGCATATTTGTGCTCTGCCCACGATCCGTTTAAGTGAACACCGAACACCCACACTGAAAATATGTGCAGTCTTCTGCAGTTACTTACAGAACAGCAACTGGTTAAGGTACATGCATAAATATCCATTTATGTGCATAAGTACTTGAAAATAGTGACTTAAACACATACGTCCTCACATCAGAACCAAATTTATTCTCTTTTGGTTCATCTCTTTTTTAATCTTCCCATAAAATGTCTGGTGATTTATCATCTGCCTCCTATTTCTCAAGCTTCCATAGATGAACTAAGCTTATTCTGTCCCTACTATCTGATTTAGATGTTATTCACTCTCCTCTGCCCCACCTCATACAGCCAGTCATTACCTCAACTCCATTTTTTGAAGGGCTCCCATTTTGTTGCAAAATTTATATCCTTACTCTCCGACATGGCCCAATCATAATTTATTTCAGTTTCAAGCCTATTTATCAAATATTGTTAGCTCCCACCCTCCCATAACTAAAATTATTATAATCCTGAAAACTAAAAAAAAAAAAGACTTTTGCACAAAGAACTTTATCATTCTTCTCTACTCACACCCTTTTATCCTGGACCAGAAATCAAACTTTGGAATGGTTTATCTTATGTCCTCCCTAGATCAATTAGCCCCTGCTAGAGAATGTGAAATTTTAGTTATCTATAATTTCCTTTTATGGAGTCCTGCTAGACTGGTCCAGAGCAGTGCTTTATCTTCCCCAACCAGCAGATGATGGAGGCAGAGAAAAAAACTAGAACAGTGCTGTTTAATCATCACTGGCATATAACCCAGTGCAGCTAAAGGCACTCTCTAGAATTTTTGTAACAAAGCAAACAGAACCCCCTAGAGAATCCTCTGAAGGGGCCCCTGAGACAGAAACTTTAACCATGAACCAAACAGTACTTGAACTACAGTATATACAGAAATCCACAAGGGTAGAAACTAGATTACCTCTAAGGAAGGCACCAAGGTGAAAGAGTGGGCAGGTCCTGGACTGGTCTAGCAGGAGTTATTGGTGAGTATTTCACCTTCTAGATCTTCTTGCTAGACCAGTTCAGACTAATGGTCACATCCCAATGGGGAACCACCAGAGAAATGGAAGATGCAATTTCCAAACTCCCCTGAGAAAATGTGCCACATCTCGGTGAGAAGCAAGGGAGTGGCCAGCCATAGGTCCTCAGAAAGAAGAAAGCACACCTACCTACACTCTGAGGGAACTCCAAGCTAAACCCTTCTTGTGACCATCCTGCAGAAAAGAAAGCACAGATGGTACCCTGTGCTCACCATGGTGAAACCTTGTGTAGATGAAACCAGTTTTCAAAGAGACACCAGACTTGGACATAGGCCAACGAAGTAGACCAGTGCCTGGCCTGTAAGGGGGTGTCCACCACTGTGTTAAATGATGCCACTTAAGGGCCAAGCCATAAGCGAGAAGGGAAATGGGTCTCTCATAAGGATCAGACCCTGCTGCAGCAAGCCCCTGTGAATTAGACTTAGAGGTGGTGACATGAGAAAACGAACGAGATCCACATATCGCAGATGATGTGGCTAATCTGGGACAAGGACTACCAGGCAGGGATGTGTCTCTATCTTCTAAAGAACATGAGCAATCAGGGGCCTTGGAGGAAACACATACAGCAGGGAAGCTAGAGACCACGGCTGGAAACAGCGCATTCACGCCCTTGGACCTGGTGTCCTTCCACTGATTGAAAAAGATGGGAACCTTTGCATTGCAAGCTGTCACCATGAGATCTATGTCTGGAATCCCCCAGCATTCTATTATGTGAACGAAGATCCACGATGCTATTTCCCATTCACCGGGATCGAGAAGATGATGCCTTAGATAATTGGCCTGCACATTCTGCGTTGTCTGAGAGGACTTGCACTGCTATTGCTCGGAGCAGGCTGACGAAGAGTAACAATGCCAAGCGATTTATGATCCATCTGATTTTCATCCAGGACCAACTGCCCAGGGCAGTCTGAACCAGACAGTGGGTGCCCCAACTCCCCAGGATAGCGTTGGTGGTAAGCACCACCCATGCTGGTGTCTTGAGTGGCATGCCCTGGAGCATCTTGTTGGGAGAAGACACCAAATGAGGCTAATCCACACACTCAAAGGGCGAGGCAGACGCACATTTTAATTCTGGAAATGCGGAGAACAGTGAGTCAATAAGGCTCACTGCAAAGGGTACATATGAGCTTGAGCCCAAGGTACCAATTCCAATGTGGCAGCCACTGCTGCCAGTAGCTGCAGGTAATTCCAAGTTTTGGGAGCCGGACACCTCAGAAAGTCATTGAGATGACAGCTGAACCTGTGTCAGTGCTCTGCAGTGAGGAAAACTCTCCTCGGCCAAATATCGAAACAAGCACCAAAAACCTCCAAATTTTGGCATGGTGTCAAGCAGCTCTTGTTGTGATTTACTACCCAGCTGAGTTCCTCGAGAATCTGTACCACATGTTGTACTGAGTGGACAGCTTCCAACTGGGACTTGGCATAGATGAGCCAGTCATCTAGGTACAGATGTACACAAATACCCTCATGCCTCAGGGCCACTGCAACCATCATCTTGACCTTTGTAAATGTTCAGGTGCAGTCACCAACACAAAAAGAAGAGTGCAAAACAGGAAGTATTCACCCAAAATTGTGAAACATAGAAACATAACAGCAGAAAAAAGACCACATGGCCTATCTAGTCAGCCCTTCCATATCAACCACTACAACAGTCCCCTTTTTTCCTTTACAGATCTTGTGTGTTTGTCCCATGCTTTTTTTAAATTCAGATACTGTCCTCATCTCTACCATCTCCACTGGGAGACTATTCCATGCATCTACCACTCTTTCCATAAAGAAATATTTCCACATATTACTCCTGCATATATACTACAGAAGATCACCTCTATCCTGCCTTTCCTCTAAAGTATACATATTAAGATCCTTAAGTCTGTCCTCCTATGCTTTATAACAAAGACCACTAACCATTTTAGTAGCCTCCCTCTGTACTGACTCCAATCTGTTTATATCCTTTTGAAGGTGCGGTCTCCAGAATTGCACACAATACTCTAAATAAGGTCACACCAAAGACTTATACAGAGGCACTATCACCATCTTTTTTCTGCTAGCCATTCTTCTCCCTATGCACCCAAGCATCCTTCTAGCTTTCGCCGTCGTTTTTTCTATCTGTTTAGCTATTTTAAGATCATCAGATACAATCATGCCTAGGTCCCGCTCTTCTTTTGTGGACAGAAGTACTTCATCCCCTATACTATATCGCTCCCTTCGATTGCTGCAGCCCAAATGCATGACCTTGCATTTTTTAACATTAAATCTCAGCTGCCAAATTCTAGATCATTCTTCAAGCTTAGCTAGATCCTTCCTCATATAAGGAAATGCTGATGATCCTGTCTGATGGGAAAGTGGAAGCAAGACTCTGCCAGATCTAGAGAAGCAAGAAACTCTCCCTGCTGCATGGACTGAACCAAGGGCCACAGTGTCTCCATCTGAAACCGGGGAACTCACAAACTGCCGTTGGATTGCTTGAGATTGAGAATGGGGTGAAAGGACTCATCCTCCATTGGGAGGCAATGGAAAGAATAGTCCAGAGATGTAGAAGATGCTGAAGGGTGGACCATACGGCTGATATCTTGAGAGCAGAGCCACAAGGAGAAATCAGAAAGGCATTCTGAATGGGACTTACACATTCCAGTACATAACTTTGCCTGATTATGTCGAGGACCCATCAATCCGTTGTTAAGCGTGTCCATTTGTGGTAAAAACGATGAAGACGACCTCCCACCTTTGGCACCCCGGAATGGGCCCCCTGACCATCAGTGGGAGGGACAAGAAGAAGAAGATGATTTTCTGGTGGAGAAGGCGGAGGCATGGGATTGGCAGGCTCCACAAAAAGACTGGCATTTAGAAGCCGAACCCAAAAAGAAGGCTGCCTGCTTTTGCAGATGATAATGCTTGAAGAAAAGGATTGCTTGGAGGAAACCCTGGGCTTATCCTCAGGCAGCTGCTCTGGTTTGACTTTCCTGAGATCCTTAACAAGTTTCTCCAGATGTTCCCCAAAGAGCAGGCTGCCCTTAAACGAGAGTCTGGCCAAGCACGCCTTAGAAGCTGCATCAGTCGACCAGCTCTTCAGCCACAACAAACACCGAGCGTTGGTGGCTGCAGCAATTTTTGCTCCATACCCCCTTTCACCCCTGATTTACATGATTTAAAACCATCAAATTCTGTCTTAATTCCTCATTCACTAATTTAAGATATTTTACTTTTCACATCTCAGCAAATGAGATTTTACCTCAGCTGGACAAGGGCAAAATAATTTTCTTGTTATAACTTGATCTTACGGCCACTTCTGACCTGGTGGACCATTCTTTGTTATTATTCCAGTTGGAAAGTTCAGGTGTTATAAACATTGCACTGAGCTGACTTAGGTCTTTCCTTTGTTCTAGTTCATTGCAGGTCAGGTTAGTCAACTCCTATTCAAAAGGATACTCTCTAAAATGTGGTGTTTCACAGGGATCAATGTTACCCCCTATCTTATTTAATCTTATCATTGCTCCCCTTGCTGCTTTGGTACAGAGTCTCAATCTCAGAGTTCATTCTCTGCAGATGGTATTCAGTCATTTCACACAGCAATTGAGACATCTTCTTTCAGGTAACTCTCTCCCTTCACTTAACAGCATTGCTGAATAGTTAACCTCTATTAAATTGGTTATTAAGGTAAAGAAATTCTCCATCATTTGATTCTTCGGGACATCTAGAGATTGTAATTTTCAACCCCAGATGGCTGGACATTTTATTCCCATCACAGATGGTATAACCTTCCTTGGTTTCATTATAGAAAACAATCTAACTTTTTCTCAAACAGCTAAGTTAACACAGAAATCAGGTTTTTTTTGTTGAGACTCATAAAATCGATTAGACCTTTCCTTGACTCCAGATCTTTGAAGACTCTTCTCCATTCTCTTGTAATGATCCATTTATACTATTTAAATTCATTATTGACTTACCACAGTACTTTTTCAAACATATACAACTTAGTCAAAATACAGCAGTCAAACTGATCTTTTTTGTCAAACCTTCAAATCACATTATACCACTTAATAGACCAGCACTGGCTTCCATTTTTAAGTAGAATAAAATACAAAATCCCCTTACTTGACCCCCAATCATTCTACACTGCTTATCCCATATACCTTTAATCCTCTGATTCCACGTTCCCTTCAAGACCTGGACCATGGGATGATTTTTCAAGAGTTGCAAAGAAGAGATGGCATCAACCTATCCAAGAAGGATCAAAGTGACTTCTGCAACAGACTGGCTAACCTAGTGAAGAGGGCTTTAAACTAGATTTGTTGGGGATGGGTGAAGAAAGCATCCAGGTAAGTGAAAGCCCTCAGATATGTAAAAGATTAAATACCTCTGTAGAAATGGGTAAAAGGAGCAGCATCTGGCAAGTAGTGTGTATAAATACCTGTAGTATTGGAAATAAGATCCCAGTTGCAGAGGCTTTAATGGAAGAGGCTGACTAGGATTTAGTGCTGGCTGCGGATACATGGTTCATGGACAACCATGACTGGGATATAATTATACCAGGCTATACTTCAATTCAGGAAGGACAGGGTAGGAAGAAGGGGAGGAGGAGTGGCACTATATGTAAAAAATAATATTAAAGCTAAAGAAATATAGAACTCACAAGGGAGCAAGGAGGCACTGTGGGTTTAATTAGAAAGAGAGAACGTGAAATCCATTTGCACTGGTGTGATATACAGATCTTTTTCACAGGCAGAAGAAGTGGACAGAGATTTAATAGAAGACATATGCAGTATTGCCAGGAAAGGAGAAGTGCTACTGATAGGTGATTTCAATATGCCAGATGTTGACTGGAACATCTCTGCTGCAGTGTATTTAGAAGAAACAAGATCCTAGGTTTTCTACAGGGAGAACTACTCTGGCCATTGGTAAAAGAACCCACACGTGAATGAGACATACTAGACCAGGTGCTTACCAATGGGGAATGTGTTTCTGATGTTATAGCGGCAGATCATTTCGCATACAGTAATCACCAGATGGTTCAGTATTAGGACTAGGGCTGATAAAGTCCATTAAAAAGTGAGGGTCTTAGAATTTAGGAAAACTAACTTTGCCAAGATGGGACAATACCTCAAGGAGCCGTTACCGGTATGGGAGCAGCTGGGGGATGTAGAAAAGCAATGGGCAAAGCTGAAAGGGGATATTTTAAGTGCAGAAATGGGCCAAACTGAAAGGAAATGTTTTAAGGGCAGAAAGATATATAAATCTAAAAGGAAAAGGCGGTGGTAGCCATTATGGTTCTCAAAAGAAGTAGTTGAAAAGGTGAAGAAAAAGAAGGTGGCCTTCATAAAATACAAGAGATCACAGAGAGAGGAAGATAAGAATCAATATTTGGAAAAAGAGAAGCTAGGAAAGTAGTCAGGAAAGCAAAGATACAAAAGAAAAAGACATAGCCAATGTTATAAAATGGGGGGACAAGACATTTTTCAGATATGTTAGCGAGAATAGGAAGAGCGAAAGTGGCATTGTTAGATTGAAGGGTGAAGGGGAGGAATATGTAGAAACTGATGAGGATAAAGCAGAATTGCTTAAGAACTATTTTTGTTCTATGTTCACAAATGAAAGGCCAGGAGCAAGACCTCTGAAAACACCTACTAATAGGAACAAAATTGAAGGGGATCTTGAATGATTTTCAGAAAACTGTGTTCGTGACAAACTAGTTAAACTAAAAGTAGACAAAGCGATGGGGCTGAATGGGATACATCCGAGAGTATTGAAGGAACTTGGAAGAGTTATAGCAACTCCACTGTCTGACCTTTTCAATGCTTTTTTTTTTAAAGTCAGGGATAGTCTCAGAGAGCTGGAAAAAGGCACACATGGCCCCTTTACACAAAAGCAGAAGTAAGGTTGATGTTGAGAACTACAGGCCAGTTAGTTTGACCTCTGTGATGAGTACATTAATGGAAACTCTGCTAAAACAAAGGATAGTGAGGTTTCTGGAGTCCAATGGATTGCATGACCCGAGGCAGCATGAATTTACTAGAGGCAGGTCTTGCCAGAGAAATCGCATTAATTTCTTTGACTTGGTGACCAGAGAGTTGGATTGAGGGACAAGCCCTAGATGTAGTGGACTTAGCTTTTAATAAAGCCTTTGACACTGTTCCACACGGATGACATATAAATAAATTCAGCACCCTAGGGATGGACACTAAAATGACTGACTGGGTTAGAAATTTATTGAGTGGGAGACAACAAACAGTACAGGTAAATGGAGCTTACTCTGAGGAGAAGGATGTTACCAGTGGTATGCCGCAGGGATTTGTCCTTGCTCTGATAGCACAGTTACTTACCTGTAACAGGTGATCTCTGGGAACAGCAGGAATAAGTCTTCACATATGGGTTGTCACCCGTCCTACCTGGGCAGCGTATTGGAGCGAGGTAGGTGGGGCATAAAAATATTTATGGATGGGTTTTGGCCAATATCATGCAGGGCCCAGGGACTTTCAGGCCTGGTAGCGTTCTCTGTCACCAAAAATCCCACAGAAACAAAAGGTCCGAGTGGAGGAAAATAAAAGGCTTTTATTTCCCCTGTTAATGCACAAAGGTTCAATTGCTTGGTTACAAAAATGTCCAACACAAATTCCTTACTTCAGGTAAAAGGGAAAAGAAAGTAGTAAAGAAAAACTGTTATCTTCACATTCACTGATAAAGCAGATAAACAGTCTTAACTCCCAAGATAGCTTAGTTGCTCAGACAGGACTCTAGGCTCCCTCTCCTACAGAAGCTACAATCCATCTCATGGTCTGACTCAAACTCCAGTTGCATCGGCTCGGCTTCTGAGGCCTCTGAGCCTAAATCAGTGCTCGTGGGTAAGTTGCCATAAGGTTCTTTAAATATGTTCCGCACAACTTCCCAATGCTCGGGGTTGAAAACTGGGCGTCGGTCCTGCGCCTTCAGATACTGTGAACTGTCCTTGCTTGGCAAGAGTCTTGTCTTAGCTTTCTGTACAGCTGGGACCTTAATAAGTCTTTTAGTGGCCGCGTGTTCCTCGTACCTTATCTTACAAACATTCTCATAAGGATAATATTCTTGTGCTCCTCGCACACCCCATACATTCGCAGTTTGTACCCTGCTTTTAGTAAAATATGGGTTACCTTGTCTTCTTGGTTGGACTGCTCCGGGTGAAGCTTGAGGCCTGCTCCAGTAGGGATCCTGCTCGGCCTGAGTACTAGGCCTTAGGCTCTCCAAGCGTTTGGCTGTGGGTTTCAGTTCACAAGCACAGCCACGCCTTGGCCTCTCAATATGGCTACCACTCACTCGGGCTGGAGTTGGCCCACCTTCTCCACAGGGTCTCCTTTCTCCCAACCTCTGAGGCTGCTGCTGCCTCCTGTGAAACTGTTGGTCTGGGATATCCAGCTCCTGTATTCGGATGTCCTGTCCAACCTGCTGGTTCCGCTGGTTCTCTAGGCAGTGCTCCTTCCCCAGGCCATCCCGCCTGTACCTTTCTCCAGGGCTGTCCTGACTCCTCCGGTTCCGCTCCTGGTTCCACTCCAGGTTCCTGTAGTTCTGCTTCTTGTTCCCGGTTTGCCTGTTCTGCTTGCCAACCTTTCAAATTCCCTTTAAAAGGCACTCCTCTCTTTCTTGATTGGAGGTGGGCTGGCACTACCTCCTGACCTAGGAGGTGTGGCTCCTCTGTTCCTCGGAGGTCTCTCCTGCTCCCCCTATATGGTTCCTCGGGACATTGCAGTCGGTGTTTGACTTTTCCCGGTTTTAAAACATTTTCTTTCGCTCCCAGAGGGTTTGCAGCATCACATAGTACGTCGGTACCGACGGAGCCTGCGCGGGAACGCTCCCCAGCATCCAAAAAGAAAGCTTTTGGGAGCATCCCACGTGCATGTGCGCTGCCTTCCCACCCATTCACTTCCTTCTCATCAGTTGGGTTTGTAGCTGAGACCGAAGGAGGGAAGTAGACAAATTAGAAAGAGAGAGAGAGAGAGAGAGAAACAACTCCTAGGGGAGGTGGGTGGGCTGTGAAGACTTATTCCTGCTGTTCCCAGAGATCACCTGTTACAGGTAAGTAACAGTGCTATCTCCAGGAACAAGCAGGAATGAGTCTTCACATATGGGGACTCCAAGCTAGAGATGCCTGGAGGAGGTCCCAGCATGTTGCAAATCTAATAGATGGGCCATGCTATTTCCCAGAACCTCAGGCATCCAAGGGATGGAGGGTAGGAGTTGAACTAAAAAGGGTGTGCTGTGGAACAGCTTGACTAAACAAGGTGTCTAGAGAGGAGTCCTTGTGTAGATCAGAAATGTTAGTGAAAATTGGATTCCAATTTTTTAATGTGGACCTTAGTCAAAAATATTGCGAAAATATTTGTTGAGACTAATGGTCTGGTGCTAGAAACCAGTACATTATCCTCAAAGAAAATACCTTACTGAGAAGTAGAGAAAAATAAATTTCACAATACAGGCAGAGGTCAGAAGCCTAAAAGGCTTGAACTAATCCCAGAAGAAAAAACTGGAAGAGTTTAATGAGGTTGGACTTTGGATGAGAAACTAAAGCTTCTGTAGGCCAACCTTTGAAGCTCTTTGTCCTTGGAGCAGAAAAAGGCTCTTGGATAAATCTGGCTGGTTTGCAGAAAAAGGATGGGTCTTTGAGACCCACTCTATCCAAATGAAAGAAAGAAAGAAACATTTGTAGTAGGCGGTGTAGCCTCCAATTTCTTGAAGATCAGCAATGTCTTCCCTAAGTGATGTCACTTAGGATGACTTTACATGGAGAACTTCAGATGTAACGTAACCGGAGAGGTTACAATAAAAGAAGGTAGTTTGTGATTACCACAGAAATTGGTTGTCCATTTAAAAGCCTATGGCATGCTGGAACAGCATTAATATGGACAGTAACAAATCTTTCAGAGTGAGATGTGTGTATTTATATACACACACCTATATATAAGAGAGACTCACTTAAAAAAAGAAGGGGTAAGACCTGCTTGAAAATATGGATAGAGAACCCCTTACTGATTATACGTGGAAGAACCATGAAGAAGGTTACATTGAAACCAGTGGAATGTTCCTAGTCAGAAGGATAGGTCTAGATCTCTTTAAAATTCTAGACTTTGAATAACCAGAAATGGAGATCTACGTGAAGGGGTGCAGAGAAAACCTTAGTCTTAAGACAACAAGTCTGGATCCTTCTATAACTTCAGTGTGGAGAAAATGACGCAATAAAGGGGAATACATATTTGCACATCTATGAGGGCAATATGAGTATAATGCGTTCTTTGTTCAGCATAAGCTCCAATGAAGTATTGGGAATTATATGGAATGCACTAGACAAGGACAGACTGCAGTGAAAAGAAATGCATCCCTGTTGGAAGAGTTCCACTGGAGATGTGGAACAACTCAGGGAATTAAGCAATTCTTTATGCTTTCACGTGATCTAAACCCTGGTTCATTTTCCCTAAAAGGAAACTTTAAGGAAGATGGTAAAAGTAGGAAAAAAAAACGGTCATGTGGGAGCATGACTGGGCAAGCCTTTCAACCATCTGGAAGTTACCCACCAGGAATGGCTCTGACGCTCTCTGGCAAAGGCCCATAGTTGCAGAGCTTTTTGTAGAATTGCAGAGAGCATGTTGTAGGTTGTCCAGGTGAGATCTGCTTGTTTAATTACCAGTGTGCAACCTAATCTATTCTGTGGGAGTCAAAGAATTGAAGATGGCTAAGAATAGCAGACAGGCTGGTTGCCTGCAACAATAAATTGTCCAAGAAGGTTTTGGAACCTCTCTTGGAATTATGTGATTATTAAGGCAGCAGAAGAGGTTAGGTCCTATAGATTGGAAAAGGACCGACAGACCGAATTAGAAGTGATAAACTCTCACTTATGGCCTGATAAGCTGTCTTAAAAGAAATATTTGAAAGATTGCAGAGGGTAGAAACTCTGTATGGAAATTACTTACTGGAGTAGGCATTGGGGACAATCCTATGGCTTAAAGGTAAGCCCTCCAGTCAAATAGTATCACTCTTAGATTGAAAATCTCAACTAAGAGGGATAGAAGTAAAAACAGAGTTGGGAAGACTTACAATTTGGTAAGTCTGTGAAAAGGGTAAAGCTCCCCTGCAGTGAAAAGTATGAGATATCCTCGTACAGGACAACTGCCAAGGTGAAGGGCATAACATACCTTGTAAGTAGTTGTAACTCCTCTGTTTACTTTAAAAAGGAGAGGAGAAACTTGTTACCTGTAGGGCATGATTATCCTCAATAGCTCTAAGAGCTGAAAGGATGGACTGCTCTTAGCAAGACAGTAATGCCTAAAGTGGAGGATTAAGGCAGTGTATCACTGACCTCTCAATAAGGATGAGAAGAACTGTAAATGCTTCTGTAGTTAAGAAGTAGTGGTTCTGAAACTCAACAGGAAAAAAGATTTAATGAAATAAAGAATCAGAAACCTTGCGACTGCTGAGTTTACTGAGCCTGTTGAGACTTTGGTTTTCTTAGCCTGGTATGATGTTGCCCTTTTTTGGAAACATCTGCATGATGGGTAGAAGATGAATAAAACTTTTTCCCCTTAGGGGAATAAAGTTTGTTAGGAGATTTTTTACTAGCTGGGATAGAGGAAAGTTTTGACAATCCTCTGCAAGCAACAATATCAGTGTTTAACTGATTAGCTTGAAATAAAGCATCCTTGTTAAAAAGATTCTCCCCAGTACAAGGAGTATTTCCCAGCTTTTCTTGTACCCATTTGTCCAAGTCTGAAGCTTGGAGCCAGGCCGTGCATAGTGCTCCTATGGCTATAGCAGAAGTTCTGCTAATAGACTCAAAACAGTCCAGGGAAGCATGATTAAGGAATTTAGAGACATTTTGAGCATGACTGACTAATATGAAAAAGTCTGCTCTTTTATGTTCTTGAAGAAAAGGGTTCAAAAACTTTAAGTTCTTTGTGACCTCTTCAAGAGATAATCCCATATAGAAAATATATGAGATAATTCTTGCTGAAAGCATGGATGCCTGGAAGCATCGACGTCCAAAGGCATCTAAAGTTCTAGACTCACGACCTGGCGGATAAGGAGAGTGCTTCTTTGCACTCTTAATACGTCTCATTGCTGATTCTACAACAATAGAATGATGAGGAAGTTGAGTCTTTTGAAAACCTGGAGAAGGTGGCACCTTGTACATGGAGTCAAGTATCTTAGAATGTGGTGATACCGTTAAAGGAGTTTCCCACATCCTTAAAAGTAGATCTTGTAAGATCTGATGCAAAGGAAGCATGATCATCTCCTTTGGAATCCAGGGGGATTGCAGGGTCTCTGAATTCCCTAGCAATGATTCTTTACCAGGTATAGAAATGGCAAGTAACTTTGCCATATCAAGCAGAAAAGCTTGAAAATAAATCTCCCCTGAGGAGGACCCTCTAAAATGAGGGGTAAAGGCTAGACTTGTTGAAGATTCAGCCTTGGTACTGATGGATTCATCCCAGTCATCGGGATCGGAAGACCTGAAAGGATGAAACATCGGATTTTCCTTAAAGCGATGTCTTCGGACAAGTCGGTACCGAATCATCCATGCTAGAGATCGATTCCAGGCTCGGCATCGAAGGAAGCGAGTCTTTCGAAGTAAGCATGGACGGTACCGACACAGATGCCCATGTCGATACTGGTACCGCAGCCGATACCGATACTGGAGGAACGGTCTGCAGCAACTCTAGCGGTACCGAAGTAGCCGAGAGCGCTAGACTGCAATCATCGGTGAGGAGTATTTCATCCATCACCATAGCCGATGCCGGGGTGTCGGTACTGCTCAAAGCGGCCACAACCACCGAGCATGGCCCAGGTATGTTCATCGAGATAAGAACCCCTGGAACAACCTGAAGCCCCGTTAATGCTTTGGAGCCCATAGACTCCCGCCGGGGCTTTATTGCCAAAATGTCCTCGAGGGCAAGGCCAGAGCCATCTCGATACTGGGAAGGAGATCTACCACTCGAGGACTGGCTAGTCTTTACAGACTTTTGTTTGGTTACCTGATCCTGTGAAGATATTCTAGCTGGTGACATCGAGTGCGATGTGAACCGGGTATCGAGTTGTGCTCGATTCTGAAGATTTCTTCTGTTTGAGCTCCAGCAGGAAAGACACTCCAGTGGGCAATGGTCAGGACCCAAACATTTTAGACACCAAGTATGGGTGTCTGAAAATATATCTGTACCGCCACACTTTGAGCATTTCTTAAGGGTAGTGGCTGGCCTTTCCATAATGGAAAGATAGAGGCCTAGTGGCCTAGGAACCGTCAGACACTAAACAGGAAAAAAAAATTTCTGAAGAAAAGAAGAAATTCTTTAGAAAAATGAAAGAAAAGCACCGGCGGTACCGGTGGCGTCGAGGGAAGGCAGACGCGACCACAAAAAACTAAGAATAAAAAGAAGAATTTTCTGCGGTGACAGGAATACGTGCTGCCGGCTCTGCGGAAAATGGAAAACTGATGAGAGGGAAGTGAATGGGTGGGAAGGTAGCGCGCATGCGCGTGGGATGCTCCCAAAAGCTTTCTTTTTGGACGCTGGGGAGCGTTCCCACGCAGGCTCCGTCGGTACCGATGTACCCATATGTGAAGACTCATTCCTGCTTGTTCCTGGAGATTCTTTTTAACATTTTTGTTAGTGATATTGCAGAAAGCTGTCAGGTAAAGTTTGCCTCTTTGTGGATGATACCAAAATATGCAATAGAGTAGATACCCAGGAATAGATAATATGAGGAGGGATCTAGCTAAGCTTGAAGAATAGTGAGAATTTGACAGCTAAGATTTAATGCTAAAAAATACAGGGTCATGCATTTGGGCTGCAAAAATCCAAAGGAACGTTACGTTTTAGGGGATGATGTACTTCTGTCTATGAAAGAAAAGTAGGACCTAGGTGTGATGGTTTCTGATGATCTTAAAATGACTAAACAGGTAGAAAAGATAGCAACGAAAGTGAGAAAGATGCTTGGGTGCATAGGGAGAGGAATTGCCAGCAGGAAAAAAGGAAGTGATAGTGTCTCTGCATAAGTCTTTGGTGAGATCTCATTTGAAGTATTGTGTGTGATTTTGGAGACCACACCTGCAAAAGGAATAAACAGGATGGAGTCGGTGCAGAGGGTGGCTCCAAAATGGTCAGTGATCTTTATTATATAACCATATGGACACAGAATTAAAGATCTCAATATGTATACATTAGAGGAAAGATGGGATAGAGGAGATATGATAGAGATGTTTAAATAGCTGTGTGGCATAAATGCTCAAGAGGAGAGCCTCTATCAATTGAAAAAAAATCTCTGCAATGAGGGGACATAGGAGGAGAGTGAAAGGGGATAGACTCAGAAGTAATATGCAGAAATATTTTTTTACAGAAAGAGTAGTAGAAACAAGTACAGTATCTGAATTCAAGAAAGCATAGGACAAACACAGAATATCTCTAAAGGAAAAAAAGGACTATAATAGTTGATGTGGAAGGGCAGACTAGATAGATCATATGGTCTTTTTCTGTCGTCATGTTTCTATGTTCTTTCTATGCAAATCTGCTGGTTGTTCCCTCACATACTAAGTTATCAATAGACTTGGATCTCTACTTTCGCTTATTGGGCCCTCACTCTCTGGAATCTTCTCCCCATGATATTCATTCTGAGAGCTTACATAACAAATCTTAAACATTGCTGAAGACATGGTTCTTCCAAAACTCTTTCAGGGAATACATCCCTGTGTGAGTGCATGATGGTGAAATTTTACTTACCATTAATTTCATTTCCTGGAATCCTGATAGACCAGTCCAGACAAGTGGGTTGTGTCCCCCTGCCAGCAGATGGTGAGACAGAGAAAATCACAGAAGCTTTGTGATATCATCCTTAATATATAGTCTCCTACTCCTAGAGGTCAGTTTCAGTATATCCCTGGCAAGCACCAGGACTGCAGAACAGTTCAAGACTGAGAATATCAGGCTAAAAAATTGAACCAGAATACAAATATGAAGACAACCAAAACGAGGCTCCCAGACGAGGAGAATGCACAAACTAGAGAACGGCTCCATAGCCAAAACTGGAAGTATGTACAATTAGAAATGATATGTCTCCACCCTATTATGTAACACCTCTTGGAGGCGGTGAGCGCTGAGGAATGACCTCCCCCAGAGCCTTTACAAGCTTCTTGAGGTCCTCGCTGAAGAGTAGGCACCCTTTAAAGGGGAGTTTAGTGAGCCAGGATTTTGGAGCCACAACTGCATTCCAATGTCTCCGCCAAAGCCAGCGCCGCCCCACCATACCTGCTGCTACTGAGCGCACGGAGCAGTGCAGGAGATCATACAAGGCATCTGTTATAAATGCGGTGACTGATTCCAGGCAAGGCAACACTGGATCTTCTTCGAGGAGTTGGAACCATCGCAGCAAAGCCTATGCTATGAGTCCTCCGCAGATCGCTGGTCTGCAAGGCTAATGAAGAAGAAGAAAAGGAAGTTTTTAGCAGACCTTCTACCTTTCAGTCAATCTGATTTCTAAGGGCGGTCCACCTTCAACCGGAATGGTAGTGTGCTTGGTGACTGCCATCACGAGAGCATCCACCTTGGGAAAACGCATCCATTTATCTAGGTCCTCTGGGGACAGACATAAAAATGGCCCAAGCATCACACCTAGAGTAAAGACACATCTGGGCTGTCCTCATTCCAAGGTGACCATTTGCTGAAGCTCTACGAGGAAAGGAAAGCCTTGAATGGCTTCTTGATCCCCACTATGATGGGATCCACTTGAGGTCTGGCTTGGTCCAAAGGAGCCGTCATCTCTGAGAGGTGAAGTACTTCTGTAATCTGGGTCATGAGAGCCGGTAAGTTCTCCTTACGGAATAGCCGGATATCATGCCCCCTCATCCCGAGTCTCCTGCTCCTCCTGCTGCTCCTCTGGGGTGAACGTTCCCCTTCCTCTCTGTCAGATCCAGAGATAAGGGAGATGACCTCTGATGGGCAGTCAACATCCTCTCCAGCAGGGTGCATGTCCCCTGAAGGAGAGGTGATACCCTGGAGCTGGGACATAGAGAGAGTGGCAGGGGTTTCAGCTAAACTCAGCCTGGCATACTTTTGTTGGGGAAGTGATGCAGGCATGGGCCCTGGCAAGGAACTGGAGCACCACTCATCCAAGGCCTGGCGGAACAAGGCCATAAATTGATGGTCCACACTGAAGGCATTTGGCTGTGAAGAGGGACGCTGGGACAGCCACGAGCTGGGCAGAGGCAGCGAGCTGTGCTCAGGGAGAAGGAGTGGAGGGAGATTTTCACCAGCAAGCTGCACAGCCAGCAAGCTGCAACAGCTTGCAGCATGCAGGGTGACCCTGGTGGCGCAGCAGGTAACAAGGGCATGCTGATAAAGGGGCCCCTGGGATTGGCCCCACAGGCGGCACACAGGCTATTGTTAAGAACACAACACAATGGTATAATACATATCTGCAGGCATTGAGAAAAAATGATGAAAAACAGTGCCAGAGGAGGATTTGTTCTCCCCTAGATGGCTGCCACAACAAAAAAATAAAGAGAAGCATTGCAGGAGGAGGATTTTCCCTCCACAAAATGGCTGCCACAGTGAAAAGTGTTTTGGCAGGAGCCACAGGAAACGCAAACAGGAATGTTGCCAGCCCAAAGGGAGAGAAATCACTGAGAGACGGTATCCTGGGCAGCTCCCTGAAACACCAATGCTGGAGGGAGAGCGAGTGTTAGCCCCGACAAGGGGGATCACAGAGAGGGGGAATCCTGAGTGGGATGGCAGAGCTGCAAAGCAAGAACGCCAGTAAGCAGGCCGGATGGGGAGAGTAGAACTCACTGCCCTGTTCTGCTGAAGCCACTGTGATGTTGAAGCCGAGAGCTGGTGAAGGGGGAATTCAGGTGCTGTTTTTAGACAGACGGCTGATGATCTCCGCTACTGGAGCCTTGAAGGTGGCTTTACTTTGGGGTTATTTTCTTTTTTTTTATTTTATTTTATAAATAAAACAAAAACAGAGAGCCTGGTATGCAAAGCCTTGAACTGAACATTAAGGTGAAGGGGGAAGGCTGAAGTGGAAAACTGCACTGTTCCTCATGAACAAGGGCACTTCCCTTCAGAGCTGCTCCGCTGATCCTCCTGACCAGGAGCACCTCTGGAATGCCTGGAAAAGAATGGGAATCCCCAGATAAAGGCACTGTAGTATGCCCAAGAGTCCACTGTAAGGAAAGTATAGTTACTCACCTGTAACAGGTGTTCTCCGGGGACAGCAGGATCAGTCCTCACTTATGGGTGACGTTGGCATCGACAGAGCCCGCACATAGCAATTCCCCAGCTTTCAAAGAAAGCCTTTGGGATTGCTGCCACACATGCGTGGTCCTCCTCCCGCCCAAGGGTGCCATCTTCCTCAGTCAGGTCCCTTAGCTCGAGCCCTACCAAGCAGATGGCAAGGGAAGGAGAAAAATCCAGCAACTCATCAAGGGAGGTGGGAGGTAGTGAGGACTGATTCCTGCTGTCCCTGGAGAAACCTGTTACAGGTGAGTAACTACGCTTTCTCCAGGAACAAGCAGGAAGTCAGTCCTCACTTATGGGACTCCCCAGCTACAGGCTGCTGAACCTGTAACCAAAAACGCTTCCGAGAGGTCATAGGCCGAAGCCGATGCCTGAAGGAGCCTGAGTCCCTGGGGCGAAACCCTTAGTAGCCATCAAGAAGAGTCGGAGGGCAGGAGTTGCTTATACCCCGAACAGATTACGGAGTACAGCTTGAACAAAGGTGCTGTCCCGGCAGGACTCCCTCTCCAGGCAGTAATGTGAAGCGAAGGTATTCACCGAAGCCCAGGTCGCAGCCCGGCAGATATCCATCAGAGGCACTGAGTGCAGCAAAGCCACCTAGGCCGCCTTGGCTAGGACGCCATGGGCAGTGACTCTCTGATCCAGTGGGGCGCCCGCCTTCGCGTGAGCAAAGGCAATGCAGTCCACCACCCAGATTGACAGCGTGTGTTTTGTGACTGCCTGCCCCAAGTGATTGGGATCAGAGGACATGAAGAGCCGGGACGATGAGGCTGGGTGCGCTGTAGATAGAAGGCAAGAGCCCTCTTGTAGTCGAGTGTATGCAGAACCGCCAATGCCCAGTTGGCATGGGGTCTCGGGAAGAAGGTCGGTAAGACTATCTCCTGATTGTTATGAAAATCTGATACAACCTTAGGGAGGAACTTGGGGTGGGTACGGAGGACCACCCTGTTCCTTTAGAACCTGGTTTAAGGGTCATCAGCCATGAGGAGCTGGAGCTCACTGACTCGTCGGGCCGAGGTCAAAGTCACCAGGAAGATCACCTTCCAGGATAGGTGCCAAAGAGAGCAGGTTGCCATCGGCTCGAACGGTGGGCACGTAAGCTGTATAAGCACTACATTCATGCCCCACTCAGCCGGGGGAGGCTGGATGGGGGGTCTAGAAAGTAACAGACCCCAAATAAAGCGGGAGACCAGGAGCTGCTCGGAGAGGGATTTACCCTTGACGGGAAGGTGATTCACCAAGATGGCACTCAGGTGCATCCTGACTGAGTTCGACTTTAGCCCCTCCTTCAAGAGGTGAAGGAGGTACTGGAGGACCCATCAGGTAGGACAAGAAAACGGGTCAATCTGGAGTCTGGAGCACCATATTGAGAAGCGCCGCCACTTGAAGGCATACGCTTATCTCATCGAGTCTTTCCTCGACGCAAGGAGAACCTCCTCGTCCTCCTGCGGAAGATCCAGCGGGGCTAGGGATACCCGTTCAGCCACCAGGCTGTGAGAGACAATGAGGCCAGGTTTGGGTGGAGCACCCGGCCCTCCTCCTGTGTTAGCAGGTCCGGGGCACAGCCCAGGGGAACTGGGGGTTCTGATGAGAGCCGCAGCAAGAGTGGGAACCATGGCTGTCAAGGCCATGAAGGAGCGACGAGGATCACTGATGCCACTGAATCTTGTGGAGGGTCCTTACGATGAGAGGCGTGGGAGAGAACGCGTAAAAAAGACCGGAGGTCCAACTCAACAGGAATGCATCGGGGGCCTCCCTGCTTGGGTGCGGAATCGGGCCACAAAAGCAGGGAAGCTGCACGTTCATCGGGCTGGCAAACAGGTCCATAGGTGGGTTCCCCCACAGACGGAACAAGAGGCTGGCCCCCTCCGGGTCCAGCCACCACTCGTGAGGGCAGAGGATCTTGCTGAGCCTGTCGGCGAGGGCATTCTCATGGTCTGGGAGGTAGACCACTTGTAGAGTCATCCCCCGATGGAAGGCAAAGGAGCAGAGGAGGACCGCTTCCTGGCAGAGGAGGCAGGAGCCTGTGTCCCCCTCCTTGTTGATGTAAAACATCACTACTCGGTTGTCGGTCTGCAAAAATACCGACTTTTCCTTCAGATGTCCCTCGATGGCCTTCGGGGCCCAACGGTCCACCCGAAGCTCGAGCAAGTTTGCTGACGGGACTCTTTGGGTGACCATTGCCACTGAGTGCACAGCGCACTGCAGTGGGCTCCCCACCCCAGCAGGGAAGCGTCCATTATCAGGACGAGCTCGTGCTGTGAAGTTTGGAAGGGCAGCCTGCGGAGGAGGTTGCGGAGGTCCTGCCACCAGTCCAGAGACCTACGAAGGCTGTGGGAAACCCAAATAGGGTCTTTGAGGTGACTTGAGGCCGGGCTCCACTGAGCACTGAGGCACCACTGGGTTGTCTGCATATGCTGCGATGCTCCTGCCTGCGCCCTAGAGCTTACAGGCAGGAGTGGCCTTATATTGTCCCTTGAAGAATTAGCTGGCACGGTTCCCAATGAATCTTGGGAACTGTAGTGCTCTTGTATATTCCTTAGGGAAGAATTGTAGTCGTGACCGGATGTGGTTAGGCAAGCAAGAAAATTTATTTGTCTTGGGGATAGTTTCCAGCGCATCAAAAGCTCAAAGCAACAAACGCAAAAAGTGGAACTTTTAGGATAAACAGAGAAAAACAGGAACTCAGGAAGCAGTGAAATCAAATTGGCTTTAACTCAGCTATTGTGATAAGGAAGCTTATCATAGCTCAGGAAGGGGCTATAGAAAAGGTGAAGTGTCTCTGAACAAGCAACCTGTCAGTGCTGGTAGAAATGAGAAAACAGAATTTTGCCAAAAAAGACTACCAGTCCCAGAATGCACCAGGTTTCCAACAGCCATGAGAGGAGCTGAAGTGAGAAAACGTGTGTTCAATCAAAAGGGCTATGAGGTAATCCCCAAGCACTCATTGCAAAGGGCAGGGCTTGATTCAGCACAGCTGCGCTGTGCTAGGATGGAACACTCATCTCAAAGGGCAAGGCCTGATTCAGCACAGCTGCGCTGTGTTAGGGAGGAACACTCATCTAAGCAGAATAAGAGTAGAGTTTATTCTACAGATGACCATCTTCATGATCACCTTGGATATCCAGAGAAGGATCATCAGTTTCATCTGAAGGATCATCAGAAGCAGAAGCCAAACCGGACAGACAGAGAGGCAAGGAAACCCTCTGGAAGAAAGAGGAGAAAAGCCTTTGAGAGGTCTAGAAGAGTCCAAAGCAGTACGTATACTGGGAGGTATTCCAAGGGCCAGCATACACCATTGGACTGGGGAAAGCCAGAGGAATGGTGCTGCAGAGCTAGGAATCACCAGAGGCTACCTGTGAGGGAGACGGCTGCACGTGGAAGGGACCCTAAGACCCGTGCCAGAAGGTATGTGAAGAGAGATCCAGTGTCCAGGGATCTGGATTGGAAGGCTGGACATAAGAACTGGACTACATACTGGCCAGGCTATATAGGCCAGGCTAGCAGCAATGGAAGCTCAGGTATGAACACTGATCTATGCCCTAGCTATAACCTTGAAAGACAGCAGGGAAACAAGTATTCTCCTGAAAATGCTCCATTGAGAGATTCATCTGTGCCAATCCATGATATTGAACCCATGATTGTTGAACAAGGGGGAATAATAGCAGATGAGGATCCTGTTTATATGGACTGCTCTCTATCTAAACTCCGTTGGTAACTTTCTGTTATAAAGTACAGCAACCATCACAAAGAAATACAAATTTGTTCTTTAATCTACTCAGAAAAGCTCCTGAAGCAGGATTTGACCCACACAGTGGAAGGCAAGCCAGCTAAGGGGTTTCAGCTGGTAACTGCTAGCAATTAAGCTTACCTAATTGCTTGTGAGCTAGGAGAGAATCACTTCTGTATCTATGTGGGAAGTAATCAGAAGTTAACCTGAAAAGAACAGTTTGTTTCTTGCTTTGTAGCTTTTCATTTGTTGTTTTCCTGATTTTGACTTTGTTTTTCCAAGTTAACACTGAAAGCAAGTTACCTAATTTATGTGCTACCAAGCATATCTGTGTTGGGAGAAATAACCCCATAAATAAATATCTTATTGGCTTTACCCAAGAGCACAACTTAATTATTGTCAGCAGCTGTGTCTGGTGTGAATGAACTACATTGTCCACAATACCTTGCAAATCATATAGAGATATGCACTTGTCAAGACTGTGAAGATTCTCACCCAGGCAGCCGTCTGACAAATGGCGTAGTTGGCAGGATTGCTTTTGCACAAAGGGGATTTACTTGCTGAGGATTACAACTAAAGTTCAAGTTTAAAGCTGGAAAAAAAGATTTTCCCTCAACTACACTTTGGAGGAGAAGTGGTTGTTCCAGGAACCTGTCCCAGGAGGAAAATACCCTGTGCAGAGCTGGATTCATCACTGAGACAAGGTAATAAGTACCTGGGCATGTCTAGTGGTGGATGGGAGTAAGCACAGGGGTAATTGAAAGAAAAAAAAAAGTAGAAAAAAACACACCTGTTTGGAAGGTGGTGCACTTTGGGGTTTTTTTTCTTTGTTTCTTGCAGGGATCAAGATGGATCCGAAGGAGATGGCTAGCTGGATGGCAGCCCAGTTTAGCAGGCAGCAGGAGCTAGCACAGCAGGCTCAGGCCACTGCTATGAAAGCCATAATGGACCAGCAGAAGCCAGTGCTTGATCTGGTGCAAGCCCTAGTTCAACTGCAGAGCCAAAGTGGAACAGATGCAAGACCAGCAGTAAATACTGGTACACCACATGTGGACAGTGTGGGACTCAATCAAGGGATTGGGGCATTTAGTTTTGGGAAGCTAACTCCAGATGATAATGTTGATGATTTTCTAGAGTCTTTTGAAAGAGTGGCACAAGCATTAGCATGGCCAGAGACCCAGTGGGCAGTAAGGCTGGCAGCCTCATTAACTGGAGAGGCGCTTGCAGCTTACAGAGCAATGCCAGCAGCCCAGGCTTTGAATTATAAGGATGTAAAGGCTGCTATTAGAGATCGCCTAGGGTTGTCTATTTCAGAGTATAGGCGAATGTTTAGAGCTACTACATTGAGAGTTGGTGAGACACCCAGGGCTCTGAGTCAGAGAATCAGAAGTTTAGCTGTAAAATGGTTGGAGCCTGAGCAAAAGACGGTAGAAATGTTATTAGACATTATAATGCTGGAACAATTTATGTCTGGGGTGCCTAAAGATTTGCACACTTTCCTTATACAGCAAAATTGCCAAAATCTTGGAGAGGCAACCATGCTAGCAGAGAGATTCTTGGGAGCCACGCAGGCTTGCCATAGAATGGGTGGCCCTCTGAAGATAGGTGCTGAGGCAAGTTGTGCTGTATCAGAAAAGAAAATAATTAAAAATGTTTCTGATAATGAATGTACTGTATCAAACCAGATGACACAGTGGAATAGAGAGAAATGTTTCAAGTGTGGAAAATGGGGACACTTAGAAAAAGGATGCCAGTCACACACTAGCTTAATGGGTGTGGAGTTAGAACAGCCCAAGGAAGGATTTCTTTTGATGGTTGATGTGCAAGGAATTACCATAAATGCTTTGTTAGACTCTGGGGCAGACCAGAGTATGATGTCAGAAAGGCTTTGGCAGAGAATAGAGGCCCAAGAAGGATTTGTGCCTAGAACCCCTGAAAGCCAAGTTAATTATTGTCAGCAGCTGTGTCTGGTGTGAATGAACTACATTGTCCACAATACCTTGCAAATCATATAGAGATATGCACTTGTCAAGACTGTGAAGATTCTCACCCAGGCAGCCGTCTGACACTATTCATAAACTTCAGCAACTTAACTCAGCATTGCCTCATGTGGTTGTTAGAAAATATTGAAGCTTTATTTCAATAGCTGTTCTCTTCACAGCGTGACTTGGAAACAGGTGAACACAATCAGGAACTCTTACGATTAAACAACAAGAAAAGCCAACGTTTTATATTCTCTTCATATAAAACTTATGTGCTTCTTTAAACTGTTATTCAATACATCAGAAAGAGCAATCCATGGCACAAGGCTCAGGATTCAGGGTAGGTAAAGAACTTTCTACCTGCATGTATTCTTCTGAACTAACAGAATTACTGTCCGTATCAGGTTCTTTATTTTGCCCTGACTTCAGCTCCAGGAACTTCTGAAATTCCTTCTGTAGCAATTCAGCCTGTGTTTGCTTTTCATCTGGTGGATAGTTATTGGCAAAGGTTACGCCCTTCCCCCACTCACTATCTACGTCGGTAGCAAAGTTAGGTTTGCACAGTTCAGCACTATATGAAGGTTTCTTCAGCCAAGCATACAAATTAGGAAATTGTGCTTTACCTTGTTTAGAGGCATTTATAAAAGAACTTCTCTTAGGAAAACTTTCTCCTGGCTGTAGTTCTCTCTCTTTATAGCACTGCTTGTTGGCATTAGAAGTACCTTTTCTCCACGTGCTGCTTTCTCGAGGCTGGCTAGGTCTAGGCTTTTCCCAGCAGTAAGAGTTTCTTGCAGGGTACGTTGGACTCCCAGGCTGACTCTTCCGGGGTTCTGTCTTCTCACAAGGTCCTAGTGCTCTTCTCCTTGCTTCTAGGGTTCCAGTACTCTGCACTCCTCTCACAACGTTCTTTTGGACTTGAAAATCCTTCTACACGCTATCCTCTGGGATATTCTCCGTGGTCCTCTCTGCAACAACAACCTGTTCACCTTTCTCCTCCTTCTTCCTCACCCTTTCAGCTCTCTCTGAGGTTTTAAAAAGAGCTTCAATTCCCGGCACTCCCTGCCGTTCCCTTGGGTGTGCCCAATCAGAGCTGAAGCCTAACTCCTCCACTGTACTGGGGTGTGTCTTTGGCTCAGCAGAGCACTGTGTTTTTTTCAGGTCAGTTTTGGAAATCCTGTGTGAGTTAGCTCTGCTCTCAGGATTTTCCTCAACATCCATTTCTTCTGAAGGGCCATCTTCACCACAATGCATGTGAGTGTGGCGGATGACATCGATGGTAGAGGCGATGTGCCCCAAAAGGCAAAGCATAATGCATGACATGACCCGAGTGCTGCTCTGGACCTGAGCCTCTAGGGCTCGGAGGCGGGCTGCCCAGTCCGCCGGCAGGAAGGTGGTTGCTCGCTGGATGTCGAGGTGTGCGCCGATGAACTCCAAGACCTACACCAGTTCGAGGTGGGACTTGGGGTAGTTGACCAGCAACCCCAGGCATTTGAGGAGGAGAATCATGTGGGATGCCGCCGATCAAGCTTCTCCAGCCGAGGACCCCATGATGAGCCAGTCATTGAGATAAGGGAAGACTGGGATGTCCTGCCGCCTGAGGGTGGCAGAGGACGCTGATAGGCACTTCGTGAAGATCTACGGGGTGGACACGGGTCCAAAGGGGAGCACCCTGTACTGATAATGCTCCCCTTGAACCCTGAAGCGCAGATACTGTCTGTGCTGGGGGTGAATCAAGATATGGGCGTAAGCATCCCTGAGATCCAAGGAGCATAGCCAATCGCTCTGTCGGAGGAAAGGCAGCAGGACGCCAAGCGATAGCATTTTGAACTTCTCCCACACCAAAAACGTGTTTAACTTTCTGAGATTGAGGATAGGTCGCAGACCTCTCATCTTTTTCGGAACGAGGAAGTACCAGGAATAGAAGCCCCGACCTTGGAGGTGCATTGTTACCCTCTCAACCGCCCGCTGGGCGAGGAGCTTGTCCAGCTCCCACTGCAGATACGCCTGGTGCGTGGGGAGTTGAAAAGGCTCCGCTGGGAAGAAGGGAGGGGGAAGCCTGTCCAGGTGGAGGCGGTGCCAGTCTCGGATCACTCGGAGGACCCAGGTAACTGACGTGATGGACGCCCATCGAGGGGCGAAGAGGGACAGGCTGCGAAGCTGCTTGGAGGCAAAAGGCTACGCTGCTGGCATCAAAAACCATGAGCGGGATGAGGTGGCACTGGGGTTTGTGCCTTGGGCCCTTTTGGCTTACGGTGGGTGCTTTCCCCTGCGTTGCTGCAGCCGGCGCGGGAGTAGGTGGATAAGGTGGGTAACCCCAGAAGGGGTAGGCCTTTCCTCGGGAAGAACGGCTTTTTAGTCTATTGTTTCTTCCAAGGGAGGGAGGAGGTCTTGCGCGAGAGACGGGTTCAGGTTACAAACTCCGTCTCTATCTCAGTGGCCTTGTCCTCCATTGGCTTACCGAAAAGTTGTTCGCCAAGGCAGGGGAGGTCCAGGAGCTTTTCCTGGACCCACTGCTCCAAGTCCGAGGACTGGAGCCATGCCTGGCGACAGTCCCCAATACCGGCTGTTGCCACAAGGGCCGAGGATTCAAATCCATCGTATGTGGCATGGGAGATGTACTTCGAGCACTCCGCGACTGACCTAAGGAGGGTCTGGAATCTCAGGAGGAGTTCACCAGCGAGGCCCCACAGAGAAACCCCCGAGCTCCTTGGCGAGGTCACGTAAGAACATACCCATGAACAATTGGTAAGCTTGAATATGGCACGAGAGCATGGACTCTTAGTAGGCCTTGCATTCCAGGACGTCGAGGACTCTCGATTTCCTACCCGGTGGAACCGAAGAATGAGACTTCGGGCTCTTTTGCTTCCGCATCGCTGATTCCACCCACCATGGAGGTGTGGGGAAGCTGGGTTTTTCTAAACCCGGGGCCACGCTGGACCCTGTACATCATGTCGAGGTGCTTACTCACAATGGGAACAGAGGCAGGTGTTTCCCACATGCGGAGAAGAAGTCTGGACAGAATGGGATTTCCAGGGCGGGTTTTGACACCCCTCTCGAGGGAGTCTCGGTTTCTAGGCGTGAACCAGCAGAGCTGGGTGTGAGCGCCTGCTGGCAGCCAAGAATGCAGAAACGCTGCGCTGTAGTGCCAGCATACGAGATTCCCACCGCGGGCATGGGGCCCTGCGACGCCGACAACAGAGTACCCGGGGCAGGCGTTGAGGAGGGGGTCCTCATCTGGACAACCCTCAGGAGACCAGGCGCCATTGCCAGAGGCTTCTATATCTGTATGAGGTACCTTTCAAGGCTGCTCCTTGTCCGATTCTCGGGAACGCCACGGGGGGCTGAGCGACCGAGCACTCGCACTTGTCTGGAGCCCCCGACAGCGACTTTGAGGCCTTCTTCTTCTTCTTACGCCGCTCCCCTTCAGAGGACCCCTGGTCAGAGTGCCACCTTGAGCACGGAGTCAAGGAAGGGGATCCCATCCGTGGAGAGATGACCGGGGGTGCCACCGGGGATTCCGGGGTGGCCTTATGGAAAATGTCATTGGACTTCTGCTTACGACTCAGCAAGGCCTTGGAGGACATTTTCTTACAAAGCGAGCAGAGCTCCGGAACATGGTCGGCCCTGAGACACTGCAGACAGCAGTCATGGGTGTCCGTAAGCGACATGTTCTTGGAGCACCTGTCACATATTTTGAAACCGGTGGCTATCGGGGCTGTCGAAGACCCACATGGCCAGCGGTTGGGGGGAAAAAAGGGCACAAACAACAACTACAAAATGTCCCCTTGCTCAAAGAAAAGAAAAGAGCAGGGGAAGGACGGGTAGAAAAATAGAGGGCCAGAGACCGAAAAGCGAAATGCTTTTTCCGAGGTACGAGGACATGCGTCCGAAGGGCTCTGCGGAAAAAGAGAGACTGAGCAAGATGGTACCCTAGGGTGGGAAGAGGACCACACATTCATGGTAGCAATCCCAAAGGCTTTCTTTGAAAGTTGGGGAATTGCTACGCACGGGCTCCATCGGTGCCGACGTCACCCATAAGTGAGGACTGACTTCCTGCTTGTTCCTGGAAAAAAGCTGTTCCATCAGAATTCTTTAGAATTCAGGATCCAAAGAAGTCCACCATCTGCTGAGACACAGAAACTACTGAATCTGAACTCTAGGAGTAGGAGACTATATACTAAGGATGATGTCACAAAGCTTCTGTGATTTTCTCTGTCTCACCATCTGCTGGCAGAGGGACACAACCCACTTGTCTGGACTGGTCTAGCAGGATGAGTTGGAAATTTGGTAGTTCTCTGGGTGAGTCCTAGATTTCCTTTTCCTTGTTACTCCTCATGTGTCTTCTGCAAATTTTGATTTCAGTGTTACTGGCAGAGATTTGCTATCTTCCTAAAACTTTCGTTGTTTTAATTTTTTAATGACGATTGGCCTTTTATGCTTTATACTATTTTGTAAACCACCATGCTGTTCAAAGTACTTGTTCAAATGGCAGTATATCACATATCTATAAATAAATACAAATAAATAAAGAAATGGCAGATATTTTTACGCGATTCCCTTATAAAATTCCTCTCTAAAAATCTAGTGTATAGCAAAAAATGTACAGTATGTCTAACTCATAATCAACAGGTTCATCGTTGAAGAAGAAATTGAAATCGTGAACAACTTTAACCTACTTGAATCAACTATCAATAAAGAAGCAACAAGCTTTTAAGAAATCAGACGATGCATTGCTCTTGGCAGAATGGCTATGAAAGACCTAGATAAGATTCTCAAGAATAGAGATGTCTCTCTCCATAAAAAGATTCGACTTATTCAAGCCATGGTATTTTCAATAACATCATATGGATGTGAAAGCTGGGCAGTGAAAAAGATAGACAGGAAGAAAATTGATGCCTTTGAATAATGGTGCTGGCGGCAAATACTGTGTATACCATGGACTGCCCGAAGAAGAAACCAGTCGGTACTAGAGGAGATCAAACCTAAGCTTCCTTTAGAAGCTCAGATGACAAAACATCGACTTTCATACTTTGGACACATCATGCGAAGAGAGAGATCATTAGAGAAATACATCATGCTTGGCAAGATAGAAGATCAACACAAAAGAGGAAGGCCAGCAATGAGATGGATCGATACAATAACAGCAGCTACGGGTACCAGTCTGTCAACAATGTCAGCCTGACTGAAGACCGAACACAATTTAGGATAGCTATCCAGAGGGTCGCCATGAGTCGACTCCGACTCGAGGCACTTAACAACAACAACATGTCTAACTGCCTAAGTAGTACCTACAGTGAAGTAGCGGAAAGGGCTGGAGCGAGGGCAGCAGCCAAAAATTATCCTGTAGTGGCGATATTCAGCTACTCTATGGATAATTTATATGTTTAGTTTAGGTCTAAATAGCAGGCCTAAATTAAATGGACAGCAATGGAGGTAGTCAGCGGTCAATATGTTTATGCAATACCATCAATACCACTGACTATACTTGTGTTGTTGTCAAGTGCCGTCGAGACGGTGTCAACTCATGACGACCTTCTGCTCCAAGAGCAAACCACAGTATTCGTCGACAGCACCATAATTCAAAGGCATTGATTTTCTTCCTGCCTATCTATTTCACTGTCCAACCTTTGCATCCATATGACGTTACTGAAAATACAATGGCTTGAACGAGTTGAATCTTTGTATGGAGAGAGACATCTCTGTTCTTGAGAATCTTGTCTAGGTCTTTTATAGCCATTCTGCCAAGAGCAATGCGTTGTTGGGCTGCTTGCTGTTTCTTTATTAATAGTTGATCCAAGTAGGTTAAAGTTGTCCACTATTTCAATTTCTTCTCCACCAATGATGAACTTATTGTTTTTGCCAGTTGTCAGGATATTTCTCTTATTTACTTTAAGGTGAACGCCCATTTTAAGACTATATTCCTTGATCTTGAGAAGCAAATGTTTCAGATCGTTTTCACTTTCAGCCAATAATGTGGTATCATCAGCATAGTGAAGGTTGTTGATGAGTCTCCCACCAATTTTCACACCTCTGTTGTCTTCATATAGTTCTGCTTCTCTGATGATTTGTCCTGTATATAAATTAAACAGGTAGGGGGAAAGTATGCAGCCTTGTCGTATACCTTTGCTGATTTTAAACCATCTGTTTCTCCTTGTTCTGTTCAAACTGTTTCTTCTTGATCAATGTAAAGGCTGTGAAAGAGAATGATCAGGTGTTCTGATATACCCATGCTTCTTAATGTGGCCCTCAGTTTCTCATGGTTTACAAAGTCAAAAGCCTTGCTGTAGTCAATAAAACACATATAGATATTCTTTTGGTATTCTTTAGTCTTTTCAAGGATCCATCTCACATCTGCAATGATGTCTCTCATTTCTTGCCCTTTCCGGAACCCTGCTTGCACTTATAGCCACATTAAATATGCATATTAATTTAAATGCCACAGCCAGCATTTAAATTAAAATGCTGGCTACTGCCACTGAATATTAGCCCCATTCATTACACAGGTCTGCAAAAAATTTTTTTTTCGAGAGCTGTTTTGGTTATTCCACGTAACCTTTATGTTTTTTGGTGCGCTGAATTCGAAAATGACCTCCATTTTGTCAGAGGACATCACGTTTCCTGACAATTTAGGTAACTATGTTAAATAAGGCAATACTTCAAAATAAATGGAAATAGACTTATAAAATTAAAGTTTTATTACAATATTTTCATGAAAATCCATTTTTGAACTGAAATGAGCTCACCTACACACACTAAAGTCGATTCTGCTTCCTTGTGAGGCTCCTCTTGGTGCATTTACGCTTGTGAGTAGCATCTGGAATGTCTCTCTGAAGCATCCAACAGTAGTCTGCCATCATTGTAATGCTCCATTTTCCCTGGTATCTCCTTTCCATCTCTTTAATGTCTTGGTGGAATCGTTCACTTTGTTCCTCACTCACAGCTCCCAAATTTTCAGGAAAGTAGTCAAGGTGGGACTGGAGGAAATGCACTTTCAAACTCATCAGGCAACCTAAAGCTTGAAATGCTTTCAGCATTCGTCCGACGATCTTTTTTGTAGTGAGGATCTTTGTTTGGCCTAAAAATTTCTGTACGACTTCTTCAAATGCAATCCACCCTTCTTTTTGAGGATCCGTCATGGTATTGACAAACTCTTGATCAACTATAAGCCTTCTAATGTCTGGTCCGACGAACACACCTTCCTTCAATTTTGCCTCCGACAGGCCTGGAAACTTGGTGACCAAGTATTTGAAGCATTCTCCATCTCTTGGAAGTGATTTTACGAATTGCTTCATCAATCCCAATTTTATGTGGAGAGGTGGTAGAAGAACTTTATGGGAAGGTACCAAAGTTTCTCGGAGGATATTTTTTTCGCCGACTGTTAGCACCCTCGGCTGCCAACTCTTCTTGGTCCAGTGATTTTGTCGGTCTCGACTGTCCAATAGACACAGAAAACAAGGATATTTGGTATACCCAGCTTGTTGCCCGAGCAGCATGCACAAGACCTTCAAGTCCCCACACACTTGCCAACCATGGTCTTCATATTTAAGTTTACGAAGAACCAATTCCAAGTTCTCGTAGGTTTCCTTCAAGTGTACGGAATGACCTACAGGTATGGAAGCGTAAAAAACGTTGTGGAATAAAACTGCTTTGAGACTTCTTTTTGAAGAATCTATAAAAAGACGCCATTGCTCTGAATCATATTGGATTTTAAATTGACCCATCAGACCTTCGACATCGATGCAATAAACCAACTTGTCTTCCTGGGCGAAGTAAGGAACAAACTCCTTTTCACGATGTCTGAACCATGAAGATGACACTCCTGGCAACAATAAATTCCTGCTTTTCAGCCTTGATCCGAGTAACTCAGCGGCATCTTTGGGAAGATTCAAGTCTCTTGCCAAATCATTCATCTCCTCCTGAGAAAACAATTTTGGTCTTGTATCATCTTCAAAGTCAGAACTTGATTCGTCATCTGGTTCAGGTATGACTTCACCTTCATTGGAGCTAGGTATCTCTTCCAAGGTAGCAGGGGGCTTGGGTACTGGTATATCTGTGCCATGGCGGATGGGACGAATTGCCGAGTGGGGTATGAAATGGAATGCTTCCATTTGGAATTAAACCCTTTCACATCGCATGAACAAAAGTAACAGTCGTCACTATGGTTTTTTTGCTCGCGCCATACCATAGGAATCCCATAACGGAAAGATTTTTTCTTACCCTTGAACCAGTTTCGGAGGTCCTCAACACACCATTTGCACACTTTATGAGGCACCCAGACTTTATCTTGATCTCCAATTTTTAGTCCAAAGTATGCAAAGTATACTTTTTTCACAAAGTCTGTAATATTCTGCTGTTGCTTCAACACTGTATATTCACCACAGATGAAACAGAAACTGTCTGGCGAATTAATACACTTTCGCGGAGCCATAACACAACAGTTGAAGAATGACGAGCTAACACGAATTGCGATGAAAAAGTGTGAACAGCCTAGAACCAAGAACCTGATGATGATTCATGTACAAGTGTGGCATGCAGGAGAGAGCAGCTCTGTGTCTGTACACGAGACGTCACAGTGCTGGCCATGCCCCCCTGCACTGACCGGAGCTGCTGCTATCTGCCCTGTGTCTCCCTCCCACTGGATTCTTCAGGAAAGATTAACCCCTTCTACCATTAGAAGCACGGACTTAAAACTTGCTTAGCTTATGTATATATTGCTGACCATCAGATTTACAGTGCTATATTTTTTTTTTTACATAACTCGGACAACCCCTTTAAGGGTTTTTTGGCATTTTATATCTTAAATGCACTTATGTGAATTAATTAATAGTAATTTGAATTAATTAATAGTAATTTGAAAAAATTTGATAAATTTGAAGACAATTTTGCATGTTGTGGCAAATCATGATGTCTAGGAGGTTTTTTAAATATGTTATTTGTTTTCAGCACACCAAAATACATGGAAATCAGATGAAAATAATCAATCAGCTTTTTAGTCGCAGACCTGTGTTATAGAGAAGTGGTTAAGACTTAAAAGCAGCCTCAAAAAAGGGCATGGAGCACTGACTTTGGAAGTATATTGCAGGCATATTTGGGTAGTAGTGTGCAAAATGTCAAGATTTGGAATGGAGAAGTACAAGATAATGGTGACTGCCTGATGAATACAGTTACTAGTCAGTGTTTCTGTAGGTTGAAGGGAAGATAGGTAAGGAGTAGCTGCAGAGTATTTGTAGATATGCAGAAGTGGATGGGGAGCCAATTCAGTGATATGACAAAGAGCGGTTACACGATTATCACAGGAAGATAAGTCATACAGCTGAAGTTTGAATAGACTGTAGTAGATAAAAATGGCTCAGTACAGACCTGCAAGAAATAGATTGCAGTAGACCAAATTAAAGTTCATATTTTCATTATTGTAAGAAACTTGACCTTTTTTTGAGTTTTTGCTGCCCAAAGTTAGCACTCCTAAGGCAAGCAAATGCGAGTTCAGATGTGTCAAATTACTGGGGTGAATAGTAAAAAACTTTACTAGGCTAAAATTGAGGTTTAATCAGATATATCTATTCTTTAAAAATTATCCCCTGTAATCAGCTAAATTTGTGTGTTTACTTTGTAACCTGCATATATACAGCGAGATAAAAAAGTGGTCAGGTTGGAGGCATTCTGGTGGCTAACTTTCAAATTAGGCAATTGGCAAGATTTTGAGAACATAACCAAATACATTTAACCAGTTAAGTATGGCAATAAACACAGTAGTCTTAAATCTTCCCACTTGAATGTTTTTTTTTACTCAGTAGTTTCTCCTTACTCTTCTTTTTACTTCCAGCTCAGTTTGAACTAGTGCTGTAACTCTGACACCATAAATCTTTGTCCACAACTGCTCAGGTATTGCTCCCCTATTTTATTCCTCCCATTCTTCCAAGTCTGGTTATTGAAGAGATGGTCCTGATATCAAATGCCTTGTGCTCGGGCTCCTTCCAGAACCCTGTATCATGGGCTCTAAAGGGCCACCAGGTGTTCTTTTTAATCATGACCAGCACCCCTTCCACCACCCAGAAGCTGGAAATACATATCCTAGCTAACCCGAAGCACAGAAAACCCAACATAGGGGGTCTTGCATGGCCCTGACAATGAGCAACTGGGTCAATCTGAGTGGGCAGATTTAGACATTCAGCTACACAATTAACTTGGGAAATGCAACTGGATATCTGTATAAAGATAACCAGGTAAATGTACTTAGTTCATCTTAACTGCTCGGTAGGGTTTGAACATCTAACTGAAAAGAATGAAAGTCCTATCTTTAAAGTTTCTGTAGCAGGCACTATGCCATTATCACTCTTTGTACTTACAGTGATTTTGACCTTAATATGCATCAGTTTCTCTTGGGCAGCAGCCAGGTCCGCATTGGCTTTGTTAAGTGCCTGTCGCTTGGGCTCCACATCACAGTACACCTCATAGAATTTCACGATGTTGACAACCCAGGAGCACAGTCCAGATGCAGCATATGACTTAGATGCTATAAATTCAGGGTTGAACTCATGGTCCTGTAGGTATGGCTGAATGGATTTGATGCAGTTCTCATGAATATTTTCCTTCTTGAAAGTGACCAAGGAGTCCAGGAAGCTGTCAACCTTGCCCATCATGACTCTAGCAGCCTTCCAACTCCTGTCTTTCGGAACTTTGCCTGCTGCGGCGGTGAGTACCATGACTGCAGCCGTGACATTACTGACAGCTGAGGGAGGGGCCCCAAATGACTTCAGCTCTGTAAGATTGGTCTGAAAGGTAAAAACAAGGCATTCAGGAACAGCAAAAATAGTGTTATTCCCCTTATATATACCCACTGATAGAACCAAGCAACTGATGCATATCAAACCATCAGTTGAAAGGAGAGTTTTCCAATCCTGTAATGCAAACTGGAATTTTAATCTTTATCAATGGTACTTTGCACAGGAGCAATAAAGGTCCTATTCTTTAATCGTTACAATGTAATGATCTCCAGTTATCTTGAAGCAGTATATAAGACCATTGGCTTGTGAGTCCTCCCAATTCCAACCTTGAGAATATTCAAATATGTACTGTTCACACATATGCTTAACTGTAGGAACAATATGCCCATTCCATGCCGTATGTTATAGCTTAAGCTGATCCATCAGAAACCTTGAGATAGGCCTGGTTTTTCAACTCTAAGAGTCACCATCCTGCTGTAGTACAAAAAGCAGAAATCCAAGAACCCAGGATTAACTGATGAAATGAAATGGAGATTGATGCATTTTACTCTCCTTGCCACAATGCATATATAATCGCTATACAGAACTTATGCTAACGTTCTAAAGATGTCTACCCTGAGCCTTTAGTATATACCAGTAACAATTAGAATTAAATTCTTCCTGACCCAAAAATATTTTGGATTCAGTAATAACATGGAAACATCTATGGGCATCAAGGTGGGACTACAGCATGCCAACCTTTAAATGAAGGAAGGAGTGGCCTAGTGGTTGGGGCAAGGTACTACAGGCCGGAAGGTCGGTGGTTCAAATCCCACTAGAGGACAGCAACCTTGGGCCGGAAGGACTGGGGTTTCTAGTCCCACAGGTGCTCCTTGTGGTCTTGAGCAAGCCACTTAACCCTCCATTGCCCATGTTCCCTGTAAGTATTAGTGTATGTGTCCCATATCCCCTCGTATTAAATGTATCCCCCAACTGCTTTGACCCGGTGAAAAGCAGGATATAAATGCAGCTAAATAAATAAATAAAATAAATAAATAAATGGAAGAATGGGATATTATATTCTTGAATGAATCCCACACCAGATCTTTCAGATAGTACTGGTAAAGTGATGCCACTTCTATGATTTGGATGGAAGGAAAAGAGATTTGCAAATTATTTTGCAATTCTTTTACTGTATTCTGTTTTCAGCTCTAAATAGATTATTCCATGAGGAGAGTTAGTTTTTGGACATTACAGTCTAAATTAAGAATAGATGTTTAGAAATATGAATAAACAAAAATTGACAACAGATCCAGCTCCCTACATAGTGCCTGCTTCCACTCTTCCATTATCCAAACAGATGGGGCAAATGCTTCTAAATATTAACTGAATCCTTCAAACAAACATAGCGCTAGAAAGTCTAAGAACGATCATAGAAGCCCTACTGCCATTACTACTGGAGGATGAATTACTGAAAGCAAAATTCCTGCTCCTCTTGTTTCACCTTAACTAAAACAAAAACTCAGAAATTCAGGGAAAACAGGAGGACCTACCATAGACTACAGAAGAAATGGCCAATGTTGACCCCAACACCCCCTATCACCATCATCCACAGCAGCCATGAAGGCTACTCCCCACTGGAGGAAGATCATCCTTTTGACAGGAACTGGGAGATCATGGGGGTTTGGTACTGGCTGCAATTATTTGGGGAGGGGGCAGGACCAAGTGGTGCAAAGTTTTGTTAATATGGGAGACTTTGTAGATACTGTATTACTGTATTTTTAGTTAATTATATAGATGGAAAGGGAAGGGAAAAGGGAAATGGAGTTCGCTCATGCCTTTCTCAGAAGTTCAAGGCAAGTTACATTCAAGTACAGTAGGTGTTCTTTTCCTCCCCAGAAGATAATGCACTTAGGGAGTAACTTTATAAAGGAGCAGTGACAAGTTATGCACCATCTACACACACAGATTTTTAGTGATTTACACACTTTCATGGGTGCGTTAGGCAGTCACAATTATATGTGGGCGTTCACATGGGAAGAGCTGAGCATACAATTCTGTGCATATTTTATAAAATACGAATACACGCCACCATTTGTGCCAGCCATAGAGCTGGTGTAAGCACTTGCGCCTAGATTTAACATGCATTTTCAATCACTTATGCCTTTGTTTTATAAGGTATGCACGTACTTTATAAAATAGATGTGAAATGAACGCATTAAAATGCACATTAACTTAGATGCCCCTTATAAAATTACCCTCTTTATGTTTTTTTAATACTTTGATATATTATAATATTGTAATTATGTACTGAATAGTTACGCTTTATTATCTATTACATATTGCCATATAATTAAACTGCTGTAATGTATTAATTTTCAGAGTTTAATTTCTGGGGAAACGTAGTGGATCGCAGTTCTGGCGCTTCTTTTCAGATTCCAGAAAAGCAAGAGTGTTATGCTCCAGTCCCTCCCTTCCAGGCAGCCTGCAGGGAAGAGGACAGGAAGGGATCAAGCTGGAGCAGAACAGAGAACAGTCTCTTTACTCCCTAATCCAAGCCCTCTTCTGTTGATCTGTCCCTGGCCAGCCTGCCTCCTCCCTCCATTGTTCCACTTCTTTTTATCTACAGATTCAGCCCTATTAATTTGTCATGTATTATGCTTTACTTTTTATGATTAGGTAACATGCATTGAGTACAGGTTTTACCTACAGAAAGTCATGACCCAAACTGAGATTAGATTAGATTAGTTGAAACAGATTTCAAACAAACTCAAAAAGAAAATGTCACAAAATCTTGCACAATACTTCACTGTAAACTATAGCAGTACATATCTCTGATCCTATTCATACTCTCAGTTAGTACATTATACAGTATACGAGCATGTGTATGATTATAGGTGCTGCTTGTGTTAGCAGTAGAGTAGTTACATGGGCTTGGGTGTCTGCATGTATGCCCATATAGAGATTCACCATTCTTTTCACTCAAGATTATGATATAGATATATACATCTAATGTAAAATAAATGTGAGGAGTTATGTTATGTTGGTGAAATGGATTGGAAGCAGAAGCGTAGCCAAAGGTGGAGTTGGGTGGCCCATAGACCCCACCACTCTGTGGAGTCAGGCCCACCCAATCAGCAGCAATGGCATGACAGTGACAATTTCCCAGTGCTCACCCATGTTAGCCCCAGGCCCCATTAAAAAATCAATACTGGCTACACTACTGGTCAGAAGTCAGAGAAAATAATCTCTCACAGACACAAGATAGCTACTCCATCAAAAAACTTAGCATCAGGATACTAAAAAATGAATCCCAGAACTATCTGGGTGTAGCATGATCACCACAATGTAACTCTGTGTCCACACATGGGAACATTCTGGAGTCCCTGCACTTAATTTAACATGTTTCATTTTGCAAACTCAATGGAGGATGGACCAGCCTGCCACTCTGAGCTACTTACAAGGGGGTAGAGAGATTCAGAGTAGTGAGGTCACTGCCACTCCTCACAGTCTGCCCCCTTCCTCGATCCCAGTGATTCTTGTTCAGAGATGGGCTACAGGAAGAGCCAGCACTGCACCTAACCAGCGCTGAGCAAGAGGCACCATGATCGATGGAGGAGGAAGACTGTGGGGAGAGGCCGCGCCACCTGCAGGTGGGATCAGAGATGCCTGTGCGCCTCATGCTACTGCTCAGCAAAGGTTAGGTAAAGTGTCGTCTGTCTCCTCTATTTCTTGTTTGGCACTGTATGTACAGCCTGGCTTGTTGGGGTTTCAATTTAATTTTGTCTACATACTGGCTACTTCAAGTTTCTTATAATTTATTCTGTACTTGGTGAGGGTCTAACTATATTCTGCCAGGAGTTTCTATGTAGGATCTATGGTAATCTGGCTTGTTCAATTTTCTGAATAGGAATAAGCAGTGGCGGGATTCCATCCGAACAGGAACTGGTTCACAGTGATCCCGCCACTGACAGAACCGAGCAGGGGATAGCACAGCACACATTTGCATTGCCGGCGCCACATGCTCAGGCTGATGGCAGCCACCACAGTGCAGCAACTTCCTGGTGGCCCAGCGGCCCAATCCCCCCACCTGCCAGTGGTTTGTTGGCATCAGGGGAAGCACCCAATGCTGTCAAACCACTGGCGGGTGGAGGGATTCCCCTCAGTGCAGCACCAGCATCGGGACATCGTTTTCTGCCCAGTTTGGCAAACATGGTCCGTGGTAGGAACTGGTTCACATGAACCAGGCTGAACCGGCCAAATCCCACCACTGTGTATAAGGATATTCTAAGGCCCACTGTAATATATATGGTGCTGCTGTTTTCTGGATATGCTCCTTATTATGTTAATTTTAGAAGCTGGTGTCGTTATAGTACGAGGGAGGCTGATAAGTTTCTGGCCTTATAATGCAACAGAAAGCTATGGGCAAACTTCAGTTTTGGGGGTCCAAATGATATTTCTGCAGTTTTGTTTTATTTATTTATAACACAAAACTGCAGAGCGATCATTTGGACCACCGGAACTGAAGTGTGCCCGAAGCTTTCTGTTTCATTACAAGGCCAGAAACTTATCAGTCCCCCCTCATATTGTAGATTTGCATTATAGGCCTCCAGTGACTTTTGTAGGGTTTTTTGTTAGTTCACAATCTGCACTGCACTGGAGAGGCTGTGAATAAGATGATATCGGAATCAGATTTTTTTTCTTGAATGTTGGGTTCCATGTTAAAATGTCCTAGTTCTGCTCTGCACCTATTGTTGGATGAGGGGTTTCATTGAATGCAAAATAGATGTTCAAAATGAAAAAGAGAGAACCATAGCACAGTTTCTAATGCCAAAATAAAATTTGTTGTAATTTTGTTTCATGTTAGAAACTGTGCTGTGATTCTCTTCTTTTCCTTTTGGCCACTGGTGTGTGAGCACCTTACTTACTTACTCCTTTGCTTTTTTGCAGAATATGTATTTACAGGTATTAGTATTTTTTTAATCATAGAGTACCAGCTAAATAATTAAACAGCTACGATCTTTGCTACTTTATAATTGCATACCCTGCAAATATGTTGCTTTGCTTTTTTTTTGCAAAGCAACTGAATGAGAACCTCCTCTCCCTTTTTGAGTATCTTAGGGGTGGCAGCTCATCCCTCACCTGCTTGATAAACTAGTTTCCGATCCATTTAGAAGTATTTAAAGATAACCATAATGAATATTAAAATTAATATGCAAATGTGTCACCCCCACTCTTTGCTCCCCCCAATGAAGCAGTTAAACTACGCCCATGTGAGTGGGATCTGCATCCCAGGTGCACCTCTCTTTATGACTGAGAGGTCCTTTTCACTACAGCACTGGGTTTTTTATCTTCTAGGTGCATCCCTAACCTCCTTGACTATGCCTTTTGAGATTCTTTCTAAAATGCTTTTACATTTACCCCTTTTTGAGAGGACAGCAAACATAGCCCACCCAAAGGAAATTTGGAAAGTTAATAAATTTGTCAACCCGATAACAATGGCTGTTTTTAATTACCCCAATTACGACTAGACCAGGGCTCGAGAAACCCCAGGCACCAGGTAGCTATGACGACTAAAAATATAATTGGACCTGGTGCCTGGGCTTGGAATACCTGCTGTGCAGTAACATGAAGTTCAGGTCCGGCCCTGGTTGCCTGTGAGAATCCGCTTCATGGAACAGGAACCAAGAAGAGGAGAACTATTTTAGACATAGTCCTTAGTGGAATGTAGGTTTTGGTGCAAGAAGTAATACTGTTGGGGCCACATGGCAATACTAATCATAACAAGATGAAATTTGAGAGGTAAAAGGGGCACATAGAGAAGACAAGGCCTTAAAACAGAAACATCTGAATGAACGTGGAAGATATAACAGGGCAAATTAACAAACTATAGGGTAGTAAATCACTTGGACTGAAGGTATATACCCTAGAGTGCTTAAAGAACTCAACAATTAAAATGAAGATCTACTATTAATAATTTTTAACCTACACTTATTCTTAAAACTAGTATCTAAAGATTGGCAGATGGACAACGTAACACCAATTTTTAGAAAGGTTTCCAAGGTAATATGGGAAACTAAAGACCAGTGAGAGACAGATAGAAGCTATTATAAAGAACAAAACAAAAAGTGGACTGTTGTAGTTGTTATGGAAGGACAGACTAGATAGGCCATGTGGTCTTTTTCTGTCGTCATATTTCTATGTTTCTATGTTTCTAAAATAACTGAACAAATAGGGGTATTTTTACTAAACTGTGCTAGCTGTTAATTCGTGCCTGAGATTTTGCTAATGGATCACACTAACAGATAGTGTGTGCACTGAACAAACAGCACAGGGTAATTCCAGATTAGCATGTGATGGGGAGGGAAATGGGTAGGATAGTGGTGGAGTATTGGCATGTGTGCACAGCGTGGTTAGTGTGGGAGAGACAGTGCGCATACGTTTAATGCCACCTCAATGATCAGGGTTCAAATCTCGATGTGGACCTTTATGATCTAAGGCTAGTTACTTAATTCTCCATCTTCTCCATACTCTCTGGATGCCTATTCATGCCTAGAGCAGACATAAACATTGATGTGCCTGCAAACATCTCCGAGGTTTCTGAGACAGAACAGGGACATGTAAGTACATTGCCACTCCATGGACATGCCTCACCACACCCCTGTACCTACTTGAACGTACCTGCACCGGAGACGTTTGCGAACATTTGTGGAATAGCTCCGGAGACGTGTTCATGATTTTGATGTCCAAATCGCAACTAAACCTTTTAAAATGACCCTTATTATATATCTGGACCTTCAGAAAACTTTTGACAAAAACCCTCATGAAAGACTCCTGAGGAAATAAAAAAGCAATGGGATAGGAGGCGATATTCTCTTGTGGATTGGGGACTGGTTAAAAGACAGAAAACAGAGAATAGGCCAAAAGGAATTTGTACTGGGAACAGTGTTTTTTAACATATTCATAAATGATTTGAAATGGAAACAATTGAGGTGGTCAAATTTGCAGATGACACAAAAATATTCAGTTGTTAAAAGTGTCTTTTAAGAAATTGCAGGAGAACCTTGGAAGATCAGGTATTCAAATGGCTGATGAAATTTAATCCCCGCAAGTTCAAAGTGATGCGCATAGTGAAGCATAACACAAATTATAGCTACATGATGCTAGGCTCCACATTAGGAATCACCATCTAAGAAAAAGATCTTGGCCATCATCAAGGACAGCACATTGCAATTTTCTGTTCAGTGTCTAGCAGCAGCCAAAAAAGTAAACGGAATGTTAGGAATTATTAGGAAAGGAATATAAAATAAGACAAAAGGGGGTTCCAGTGATGTCGCACCCAAGATGGCCACCTAATTTGGGAGTTCCCGCTGATCGTGAGCACAACCCGCTATTTTGAGTACTCAAATCCCCTTGGTCATTGCCCTGGAATGGATCCTTTGGCTTACAAGGGAGTAGAGATGGCCGCAAAAAAACCTGCTGTGGACCTTAAGATCTTTGCTTTCAAGGAGGGAGAGTCGCTGAGAGGGGGAGGCCACAAAATTGTAGGCAAAGGAGTGCCCACCAGAGAGAACCTTGGGTTGGAACGCAACGTCTGAGCTTGCTTCCCTCCAAATGGAAATACGTCAATGGTTCTCAGAATTAAAAGGCGATGTTCAAGCCCTTAAACATGAGGTGCAGACTTGGATGACAAAAATGTGGTAGGACCTCCATGAGTTAGGCCAGAGTGTGGAGGACACACAAATGCGCCTGGAGGAGCATGAAGAGTCCTTGGTCGGGGTGCATCAGAGCATGTTGGTGGTACGTGAGAGGCAAAAAATAGTTACTTTTAAAGATTATAGATCTCAAAAACCGCTTCCAATGCTGAAATTCATGTATTCAAGGGCTCCTGGAGACGAAGGAGGCAGTGGACTATGAGTCCTTAGCGGAGTGCATATGCCGGACAAGGATTCAAGCGGCTCAAATAGATCTGGACCCTCTGTGCTTCAAAATCGAATGGGCCAACTGAGCCCTTGGGCAGTCTAGAGAAAGACGATCACAAGATGTACTTGCATGCTTACCCGAGATTGCATTCAAAGAGGTAATTTTGCAGGCAGCCCGCAAACTGGGCAAAATTAAATGGGACAATGATGACATTGAGCTTTATGCGGATCTTTCAGTGATCACTATGCGTAAACATTGGGACTTTCAACCTGTTATAAAATGGCTGCAAAATGCTAATGTTCAGTACAAGTGGACCTTTCCTTTTGGACTACAATTTACCCTGGATGGTCACACCACATGGCTCCAGCCTCTGGAGGAGGCTCTTAAATTTTTGAAGGAGGCAGGAAGATTGGATTTGCCTAAAGATTTGGTGAGCTCTGAAGGGGTGAAGAAAGGGGGACCTTCTAAGCCACAATGGGAACGATCCCACCAGGGAGGAAAGTGGCTTAGACATCAGGGTGACCATGAGGAAAACAGACTGAGTAATTAAGCCTAAAATTGTAGAACTTTGGTGTTGGACTCAATTGGTTTTGTATGGCGGATTGGTAAATCCTTTGGGGGGGGGGTGATGCAAATGGATTGGCTGGACTAGAGTGTAAGAATGCATGCTGGGGGTTTTGCCTTTTGCTGTTTGAATGTGAATTGGATGATCAGGTGGGTTGGAGCATAGTGTGCAGAGTGGGGGGGGGGGTGACCTTGGATGTTGGGGGAACCCAGATATTTTGGTGGTTTGGTGATGGGGGGAAGGGTCGGAATGAGGAAGGGACGTTAGGATTTATGGGGAGAATCAGATGTGAGGGGTGATGGGGAGAATCAGGGTAACATGCCTGCCTGGTGCGAAGGTAGCGGACCTCACGCGCCACCTAGATAAGGTCTTAGATAGTGCTCGGGAGGAGTCTGCTGTCTTGGTACATGTCAGTACCAATGACATAGGAAAATGTGGTAGGGAGGTTCTGGAGGATAAATTTAGGCTTTTAGGTAGGAAGTTGAAATCCAGAACGTCCAGGGTAGCGTTCTCTGAAATGCTTCCCGTTCCATGTGCAGGACCCAAAAGGCAGGCAGAGCTCCGGAGTCTCAATTCGTGGATGGTGCAGAGATGAGGGTTTTTGATTTGTTAGGAACTGGGGAACATTCTGGGGAAAGGAGGGGCTCTTCCGAAGGGATGGGCTTCACCTTAACCGGGATGGAATCAGGCTGCTGTCATTAACCTTTAAAAAGGAGATAGAGCAGCTTATAAACTAGATAATAGGGGAAACCCGACAGTCGCCCAAGAGCGGATGGTTCGGAAGAATGTATCCTTGAAGGATACTACCAAAAGCAGAGAGGTTCCAAAAAAGAGTAAAGTAGCCCAAATGCCCTCGAGTATGGAGCAGACAGAGCTTAAAGATCCCAAATTACCCATGTCTACCAATAACCAAATTAATATGAATAAAATACAGTCTCTAAAATGCTTGTATGCAATTGCTAGAAGTCTAAAAAATAAGATGGGAGAGTTAGAATATATAGAACTAAATGAGAGGTTAGATATGATTGGAATATCAGAGACATGGTGGAAATAGGACAACCAGTGGGACACTGTGATACCTGGGTACAAACTATATCGTAATGATAGAGCTGATCAAATTGGTGGAGGGGTTGCACCCTATGTTAGAGAGGGCACTGAGTCAGAAAGGATTCAAGTTTTGCAGGAAACAAAATTTGCTGTAGAATGTCTATGGATTGAAATTCCATGTAAAAAGGGGAAGGCGATGGCAGTTGGGGTGTACTATCGACTGCCTGGGCAGAATGAACAAATGGATGATGAAATGCTCAAAGAAATCAAGGAAGCTAACAAACGTTACAGCGCAGTAATAATAATGGGTGATTTCAATTACCCCGGTATCGACTGGGTCAGTGTCACAGCAGGACATGCTAGGGAGATAAAGTTCCTAGATGACATAAATGACTGCTTCTTGGAGCAGTTGGTTCATGAACGGACCAGAGGGGAAGCCATATTAGACCTAGTTCTTAGTGGAACACCAGATCTAGTGCAAGAGATAAGGGTGTTGGGGCCACTTGGCAATAGTGATCATAGCATGATTGCCTTTGATTTAATTAGTGGAGGAGGGATAGTAAGGAAATCCACAGTACTACCTTTTAACTTTCGAAAGGGAGACTGATAAAATGAGGAAAATAGTTAAGAAAAAACTAAAAGGAGAAGTTGCAAAGGTTAAAGACTTACATCAAGCTTGGGTGTTGTTGAAAAATACTATCTTGGAAGCCCAGACCAGCTGTATTCCACGCTTTAAGAAAAGTGGAAGGAAGTCCAAAAAAACTGCCAGCATTGTTTAAAGGTGAGGTCAGAGAGGCTGTTGTTGCCAAAAAAGCATCTTTTAGGAAATGGAAAAAAGAGCCAAACGACGAAACCTGGAAACAGCACAAGCACTGGCAAGTCAAATGCAAGGCATTGATAAAGCAGGCAAAGGGAGAATTTGAGAAAAAGCTTGCTGCGGAAGAAAAACGCGAAATAAAGATTTTTTTCAAGTACATTCGTAGCAAAAAGCCTGTGAGAGAGTCAGTTGGTCCATTAGATGAAAGAGGAGTTAAAGGGGCGACAAGGCGATAGCGGAGAGACTGAATGAATTCTTTGCTTCGGTCTTTACTGAGGAAGATGTAGGGATTTTACCCATGACTGAAGTGGTATTTAAAGGTGCGGAAGAATTGAAGGAAATATCGATACATCGGGAAGATGTATTACAACTATTAGATAAACTGAAGAGTAGCAAATCACCTGGGCCGGATGGCATACATCCAAGGGTGTTGAAAGAACTGAAATATGAGATTGCAGACCTGCTATTAGTAATCTGTGAACTATCATTAAAATCATCTCTAATACCTGAAGATTGGAGGATCGCCAATGTAACACCAATTTTTAAAAAGAGTACCAGGGGTGATCCGGGAAACTACAGACTGGTGAGCCTCACATCAGTACCGGGAAACATGGTAGAAACCATCATAAAGAATAAAATTACTCAGCATGTAGATAGTCATGGCCTAATGGGAGACAGCCAACATGGCTTTAGACAAGGAAGATCTTGTCTTACTAATCTATTATGTTTTTTTGAAAGTGTGAATAAACAGGTGAACAAAGGTGAGTCGGTTGATATAGTGTATCTGGACTTTCAGAGAGCCTTTGACAAGGCCCCTCATCAGAGACGTTTGGCAAAACTAAAGAGTCATGGGATAGGAGGCAGTGTACTACTGTGGATCAAGAACTGGTTAAAAGATAGAAAGCAGAGGGTTGGGCTAAATGGCCAATTTTCCCAAAGGAGAAAGGTGAATAGTGGTGTACCTCAGGGATCTGTGCTGGGTCCGCTGCTTTTTGACATATTCATAAATGACCTGGAAATAGGAATAACGAGTGAGGTTATCAAATTTGCAGATGACACAAAACTATTTAAAGTTGTTAAAACCCAAGAGGATTGTGGAAAATTGCAAGAGGATCTTGATAAATTGGAAGACTGAGCATCAAAATGCCAGATGAAATTTAATGTGGACAAGTGCAAAGTTATGCACCTAGGGAAGAACAACCCAAACTATGGTTACACGATGCAAGGTTCCACATTAGGAACCACCACCCAGGAAAAAGATTTAGGCGTCATTGTGGATAACATGTTAAAACCCTCGGCCCAGTGTGCAGCGGCGGCCAAGAGAGCAAATAGAATGCTAGGTATCATAAGGAAAGGAATGGAAAATAAAACAAAAGATATTAAAATGCCTCTATATCGTTCCATGGTGAGACCGCACCTTGAATATTGTGTGGAATTCTGGTCACCGTATCTTAAAAAGGATATAGCGTTATTAGAAAAGGTTCAGAGAAGAGCCACCAAAATGGTAAAGGGGATGGAAGGATACTCCTATGAAGAAAGGCTAAAAAGGTTAGGGCTCTTTAATCTGGAAAAGAGACGGATGAGGGGAGATATGATAGAAGTCTATAAATTAATGAACGGAGTGGAACGGGTAAACGTAGATCAATTGTTTACGTTATCAGAAAATAGAAAACTAGGGGACATACAATGAAGCTACAGGGTAAACTATTTAAGACTAATAAAAGAAAATATTTTTTCACTCAACGTGTAATCAAACTCTGGAATTTGTTACCGGAGGATGTAGTAAAGGCTGTTAGTGTAGCTGGGTTTAAAAAAGGTTTGGACAAGTTCCTGGAGGAAAGGTCCATAAACCATTATTAAGAAGGGACCCAGGATATCAATGCTTGACCCAGTACAAGCATTGCGGAACCTGTGTCTTTTGGGGAAACTGCTAGGTACGTATGACCTAGATTGGCCACTGTTGGAAACAGGATACTGGGCTTGATGGACCTTGGTCTGACCCAGTATGGCATATCTTATGTTCTTATGTGATGTGCTTTTACTTGTATGGCTTCAATGGAGAACTTGAGAGTGGGTACTTTCAATGTATGGTGGCTCAATTCCCCAACTAAGCACCAGTTACTTTTTACAGAACTGGCTCGTCTTCAGATGCAGGTTTGCTTGTATTCAAGAGACTCATCTGTTATGTTTATGTTTATGTTTATTGAATTTGATATACCGCTCAGACCCAAAGGTATTAGAACGGTTTACAACATTGCTTCATTTAGGGAAACAAGAAAAGAACGCCATTTATAAGATAGGACAGAGTAGAGGACAGAAACAGTCTACAGATAAGAGGAGGAGAAGGACAACGGAGCAGCACGTTACCCTGATACATAGGTAGGACATCAGTAGATCAACAAGGACTCCAGATACAGATGCCACGGACCAACGCCTAAGGGCCACGCCAAAGGGCCCTCTGGCGAGGCCCTCAGGCGCGGGCGCTCCCCGGCAACGGCGGTTCTTAAGCCGTTGGGCCCCGATGGTGATTGGCGGGCTCGGGGAGGAAGGGGGGAGCTCCTGCTCTCACCCCCGTCGAAAGCGCTGCTCGTCCTGGGCCCCAGCAACGGCGGTTCTTAAGCCGTTGGGCCCCGATGGTGATTGGCGGGCTCGGGGAGGAAGGGGGGAGCTCCTGTTCTCACCCCCGTCGAAAGCGCTGCTCCTCCTGGGCCCTGGCAACGGCGGTACTTAAGCCGTTGGGCCCCGATGGTGATTGGCGGGCTCAGGGAGGAAGGGGGGAGCTCCTGCTCTCACCCCCGTCGAAAGCGCTGCTCCTCCTGGGCCCCGGCAACGGCGGTTCTTAAGCCGTTGGGCCCCGATGGTGATTGGCGGGCTCGGAGAGGAAGGGGGGAGCTCCTGCTCTCACCCCCGTCGAAAGCGCTGCTCCTCCTGGGCCCCGGCAACGGCGGTTCTTAAGCCGTTGGGCCCCGATGGTGATTGGCGGGCTCGGGGAGGAAGGGGGGAGCTCCTGCTCTCACCCCCGTCGAAAGCGCTGCTCCTCCTGGGCCCCGGCAACGGCGGTTCTTAAGCCGTTGGGCCCCGATGGTGATTGGCGGGCTCGGGGAGGAAGGGGGGAGCTGCTGCTCTCATCCCCGTCGAAAGCGCTGCTCCTCCTGGGCCCCGGCAATGGCGGTTCTTAAGCCGTTGTGCCCCGATGGTGATTGGCGGTCTCGGGGAGGAAGGGGTTGAGCTCCTGCTCTCACCCCCGTCGAAAGCGCTGCTCCTCCTGGGCCCCGGCAATGGCGGTTCTTAAGCCGTTGTGCCCCGATGGTGATTGGCGGGCTCGGGGAGGAAGGGGGGAGCTCCTGCTCTCACCCCCGTCGAAAGCGCTGCTCCTCCTGGGCCCCGGCAACGGCGGTTCTTAAGCCTATCCACCCTACATTTAAAAATGTCTAGTTTGTGTCAAATTGTATCAAGAAAAAGTGGGGGGTGTAGAGATTTTGGTGTCCACCAATTTGCAGGTTAAGGTGGTGGATGTTTGTAGGGACAGGGAGGGGTGCCTTTTATTCTTGAAGATGGAATTGGGTGGTCATAAACTCACTTTTGGATGCTTGTATGCCCCGAATGATCAGGGGCCCTTTTTTGATCAAGTGGCAAAAGCGCTGGGGAACATTGTAAAACGGCAAGTGGTAGTGAGTGATGATTTTAATCTGGCAATGAACCCAGGGTGGGTCTGCAGGCCATAAGGGCCTGAGAGTGTGTGCATAAATGTTTAATATGTTTGATTTGTGGAGGATGAAACACCCCCAGGGAGCATAATTATACATTCTACTCGGAGGTACATGACTTCTACGCACGTCTTGATTATGTATGGGTGAGTAAGGGGCTGGGGAATGCTGTTCAGGGGTGTGCGATCTCTGATCGGACTTGGTCAGATCATGTGCTATTATGGGTGGGTTTGGAATTGGGACTCAAACTCCGCCCAAATGGGGTTTGGTGCCTTAATGACACATTATTGGAGGACCCGGAGATTGTTTTAAGATCCGTGAGGTGATCCAGGATTATTTGGAACTCAATGACACTGGAGATTGTATACTGGGGATATTATGGGATTGTCTTAAAGCAATTGTGAGGGGGGCATTTGCTTACTATGGGCTCCCATAAAAAGAGAGAGAAGGGACAAATAACGGAGGCATCGCACAGGGACATTGTAGCGATGGAATCGCAGATTAAGCAAGGCGAATGAGACCCCCATCTTGGGGAATCGCTGGTCACCTTGAAGAGACATTTACATGATATACAATTAGCCAATATTAGGTGATCGTTAGATCTCTTGAGGCAGGAACACTTCGCGTATGGTAGTAATGCGGGGAAGCTTTTGGCATTCCAGCTATGGAAGGTCCACACTAAGAATATGATTTGGAAAATTAAAGATAAGCAGGGAGTGGGGGTTCATGACCATGAGGGGAATTCAACAGTGTTTTTTGAGTTTTATAAGGAGCTTTACACACCGTAATGGGAGGCCGCTGAAGAACATATTAGTGCTTATCTGGAGGGGTGTGTTCTACCGCAGCTATCAGTGGAGGAGCAACGAATGCATGTCATTAAGCGCTTGAAGGTTCCCGGGTTAGACGGTTACACTAATTTGTTTTACAAAACATTTCAGGGCTAGCTGGTGGACCTGATAGTGAAGGTGTATGATAGCTTTCTACAAGATAAGGTCATGCCCCTCTTTATGTGGGTGGCAGGAATCATAATCCTACCTAAAGATAGAAAAGACCCTACTTTATGTGGATCCTACTGTCCCATATCCTTGCTAGGAATGTAACAGAAAATTTTTACTGACGTGTTAGCTAATTACCTGCAGCCCCTGCTGCCCAAATTAGTGTACAGCAATTAATCTGGCTTTATACTGAGTAGGCAGTGTTTAGATGTGTGTAAAATTCTTAATCTAATAGGAGTGGCGTAGTGAGGGGGTACACCAACACTGCCTTTAACAGTTGATGCTAAAAAAGCATTTAATGTTTTGAAGCAGTTGATGCTAAAAAAGCATTTAATGTTTTGGAGAAGGTGGGACTCGGTGGACCTTTTCAACAGAGGATTAAGGTGCTGTGTACCCTGCCCTCAGTCAGGTTGAAGAATAATGCAGCCTAATCCCATTATTTCCTCTCCTGTTTGCTTTGGCTATGGAGCCTCTGGCTCAGAGCATTCAAACCTGGGCTGAAAAGGATGGGGGGGGTGTTTCCCAGAACCACAAATTATCTCTGTTTGCAGATCATTTGCTGTTCACCCTCTCAGAGCCAGCATACTCTTTGGTTGGGATGGGGGAGGAGTTGGAATGGTTTGGCAGGGTTTCGGGTTTCAAGATGAATGCTTCGAAATCTGAGAGTCTCAATATTTCCTCATCGCCAACGGATAGGAAAGTTATTAAAGGCACTTTTCCTTTTCGTTGGAGGAAATTCCACATATTTAGGGATGATGAACCTAGCGGCTGATTTATTGGTTTATTTAAAACGTTTTTCTATACCACCCCTTCCAGAGATCAGGGGCGGTTTACATTGTAACAAACGATTTACATGAAACTTTGTAGGCTGATCCCTCTACTCTGCGCTTAATTATTAGCTCCCCCTCCCCCCCCCCCCCCCCCCCGTGGAGAACGCTTTATTTTGCCCTTCAGCAATGGAAGATGGTCAATCTATTGTCATTTGACCACATTAATAGCATAAAATGATGGTGCTGCTAAAATTCCTGTATCTCTTTAATGCTCTCCCTGAGTGGATCCACTCGCAGAGGGTGCTTATGCATTTTGTGTGGGACTACAAATGCTCCTGAGTAGCTTGGCAGGTTTTCTGTGGTGCTCGGGGTGAAGGAGGTTTAGCAATGCTAGACCTTTGGAGGTATTATGATGCAGCCCAACTCTGGGGGCAGTGGAGTGGCAGGTAATTGATTGAAAGGAGTAGGTTCGCCTGGAACAGGTCTCGGGGTGAGACACTGCACTCTGCAGTATCATTTTGTGGAGTGGGAGCAAGGGCTTGGGTAAGCTGGCTGCAACAACCCCTGGGTGGGCCAAACCTGTAGGGTGTGGGAGAGACAATGGAGGAGGCATTTTGGGGAGGAAAGGGTCTTTCATTTGACACCCATGCACTATACCCTCCAGTTCCCCCCTGGGCTCATGGTCAGAACTTATAAGAGATGGGTTTTCAAACACTGGAACAATTTTGGAAGGAGGGTGGACTCACCTCTTTTGTGGCTTACAGCAGGAATTTGGTCTGACCGCGTTCAGTATTTTCAGGTGAGTCACTATTTGCGAGAAGGGGTTCGAGCTTGGTGGCGGTGTGAGGAAAGTAGGATTGAGTCTGTGTTTACAGTGGGGGTGCTGGAGGAGTAGTGAAATCATTACACCAAGTCCAATGGGAAACTGAGCTGGGGGTGGAGTGGGAGGAGCAGGACTGGGCCCCCATGATTTGGCATTTTTATAAGGGTCTTCAGGCAGTGTATCTGATTGATAACAATTACAAATTGTATTACAGGTGGGTATTATACTCCTCAGAGACTGCAGCGGTTGGGTGCAGAGGATGGGAAATGTTGGCAACTCTATAGGGAGTTGGGGTCCATTTTACACATGTGGTGGGAGTGCCCTTTTATTGTATCCCTCTGGAGAGGGGTTTTTGACCTTCTCAATCAGGTGCTGGGGCAGGGGATGATCTCCTCAGCAGCAATTTCTTTGTTGAATAAAGGGCTGGGAGACGATCAGGGGAGGGGGATTAGGGACAAGGATGTGGGCGTGATACTTGTTTAAATGAGTAAGATAATTAAAAAAAACAAACTAAGAAAAGCAGCTGCAAAAGTCAAAGATTTACATCAAGCATGGGCATTGTTTAAAAGTATTATCTTGGAAGCCCAGACCAGATGTATTCCATGCTTGAAGGAAGGCCAAAAAACTGCCAGCATGGTTTAAAGGTGAAGTCAGAGAGGCTGTGGTTGCTAAAAAAGCATCCTTCAGGAAATGGAAAAGGGAGCCTAATGACGAACATCGGAAACAACATAAGCGTTGGCAAGTTAGATGCAAGGCATTTATAAGGCAAGCAAAGAAAGAATTTGAAAAAACACTTGCCGTGGAAGAAAAAACACATAATAAAAACTTTTTCCAAGTAAATTCGTAGGAAAAAAAACCTATGAGAGAGTCAGTTGGACCACTGGATGATAAAGGGGTAAAAGGGACACTAAAGAAGGACAAGGTCATAGTAAGCAAAGAGACTGAATGGATTTTTTGTTTCGGTCTTTAATGAAGAAGATGAAGAGAAGTTACCCATGCCTGAAATGGTATATACTGATGTAGCGGAAGAATTGAAAGAAATAACAATAAACCGAGAGGATGCATTACAACTGTTTGATAAACTTAAGAGTAGCAAATGACCTGGACTGGATGGTATAAATCCAAGGGTGTTTAAAGAACTGAAATATGAGATTTCAGACCTACTATTAATAATCAGTGAACTATCATTAAAATAATCTGTAGTACCTGAGGACTGGAGAGTGGCCAATATAACTCCAGTTTTTAAAAAAGTTCCAGGGGTGATCCGGGAAACTAGAGACCGGTGAGCTTGACATCAGTACCGGGCAAAATGGTAGGAACTATTATAAAGAATAAAATTACTGAACATGTAGATAGCCATGGTTTAAAGGGAGAAAGCCAACATGGATTTAGCCAAGGAAAGTCTTACTAATCTGTTATACTTTTTTAAAGTGTAAATAAACAGGTAGACAAAGGTGAGCCAGCTGATACAGTGTATCTGGATTTTCAGAAAGTCTTTAACAAGGTCCCTCATGAGAGACTCTTAGTGAAATTAAACAGTCATGGGATTGGAGGCAGTGTAGTATTGTGGATCAGGAGCCCATTAAAAGATAGAAAGCAGAGAGTAGGGCTAAATGGCCAATTTTCTCAATGGAGAAAGGTGAAGAGTAGAGTACCCCAGGGATCTGTGCTGGGCCCACTGCTTTTTAACATATTCATAAATGACCTGGAAATAAGAATAATGAGTGAGGTGATCAAATCTGCAGATGACACAAAATTATTCAAAGTTGTTATAATGCAAGAGGATTGTGAAAAATTGCAAGAGGACCTTGGAAAATTTGAAGACTGGACATCCAAATGGCAATTGAAATTTAATGTGGACAAGTGCAAAATTATGCACCTAGGAAAGAACAACCCAAACTATGGTTACAGGATGCAGGGTTCCACATTAGAAACCACCACAGATGAAAAAGATTTAGGCATCATTGTGGATAATACATTGAAACCTTCGGCCCAGTGTGCAGCAGCAGCCAAGAGAGCAAACAGAATGCTAGGAATCATAAGGAAAGGAATGGAGAATAAAAAAAAAGGATAATATACTGTCTCTGTATCGTTCCATGGTGTGATCGCACCTTGACTATTGTGTGCAGTTCTGTTCGCCATATCTTAAAAAGGATCTAGCTGAATTAGAAAAGGTACAAAGAAGAGTGACAAAAATGGTAAAGTTAATGGAAGGATACTCCTATGAGGAGAGGCTTAAAAGGATGGGACTCATGGACTTCCGGTGACGTCACGGAGCGAATGGCTGCGAGCTAGCTGAGCTCCTGTGGTGTCCTGCATTATTAGGGGGAAAAGTGAGGACCCCGGCGCCCCAGTGAGAGGAGAACGGGTCAAGACGATGGCTCAAGCTGCGAAAAAGAAGCTGGCGGGCTTCCGATCGTCCTACGCGACGCGGAAGGAGGATGCGGAACGGACGGCTGCTGAAACGGCGAGGCCCGGTAGCAAGGCGAACTCGTCGGAGGATGAGGAGAGTGAGGAGATCCAGGAGATGGAGCTGCCTCTCCGGGAGTGGCTGCGGGCTTTCAGAAAAGGCATGCGGGCCGACCTGGCGGAGATGCGCAAGGACATTAAAGACTAGCTGACGAGTCTGCATCAGGACCTGAACGGCCTGGGCGACCGCGTGGTGGCTCTCGAAGAGCACGCGGAGGCCTGTAGTGGTGAACTGCAGGTGATGTCTGAAGCGCAGTGCAAATTGGAGAAGCAGCAGGAGGCGATTGTGGAGAAGTTGGAGGAGATAGAGGATCGGGCCCGCCGGAACAATCTGCGGGTGAAAGGCATTGCAGAGTCGGAGGGGCAACAGAACTGTGAGCAGGTGGTCCGGCGTCTTTGTGCGCATATTTTGGCGCTGGAGGGCGGTTCGACGCCAGTGGAGCGGGAGATAGGGGTAGAGCGGGCCCATCGCAGTCTGGGCCCGCGGCGTGATAAACAACCCCGAGATATCATCGCCTGCATGAGCAGCTTCCCACTAAAAGAAAAGATCCTGCAGATAGCCCGGAAATACGGGCGGATTGCGTGGGAAGGCGCGGAGGTGGACATTTTTAATGATCTGTCCAAAGGGACTCTGGACCGTAGGAGAGGCCTGCGGGAAGTCACTGCCTATTTGAGAGGGAAAAGCTTGCGTTACAGGTGGCTGTTCCCTTTCGGGCTTTTAGTTACCGTGAATGGAGTGACGAGGAAGGTGAAGGAGGCCGAGGAAGCCTGGACTGTGTTGGGTGAGCTGGGCTGTGAACAACTCCCGAAGAGGATCAGCGGTGCGGGAGAGAAACAGACGGGCGGCGCAGCAAATCCCCGGTGGCAGCGAGTGGCAGAGAAAGGACGGCGGCTGCTGCAGCGGAAAGGGGCAGATCGAGATGCGGGGCAGCAAGCGCACACGGCGGAGTGAGAGCGTGGCCCTTTGCCTCTGGGGCTGGACTTAGAACTGTGTACTGGGTCAGCCCTCTGGACCTTGGGGGGATGGCTGTGGGAGATAGGGGGGTGGTAGGAGGGCTGTGCTTGAGGGTAGATGGTGTGGGAGGAGGGCGGGGGGGGTTGGGGTGAGATGCAGGATTGTCACTATCGGAAGTAAGGTAAAATGGAGGTGCGGTGGAGGGAGGGGGAGGGGGGGGAGGGGTCAGGACATATGTTCGAGGTAGGGGGGGTACGTAGGTGTAAGGTACACGATGCTGCGGGTGGGCACGCTTAATGTGCGGGGTTTAAACACGCCTACCAAACGGCGCTTATTGTTCCGGGAGGCTGAGAAAAATGATTGGGATGTGATCCTAGTACAGGAGACGCATCTACGTCGCCGGGATGTGGGTCTGATGAGGCACCCCCGGTATGGAGAACAGTACTTTTCTTGTAGTCGGGAGGGGGGTAAGAAAGGGGTGGTAGCGGTGCTCATACGGGGGGGGAGCGGGATTCGAGTGACACGGAGCTTTGAGGATGGGGAGGGGCGGGTGGTGGGAGTGGTGGGCAGCTGGGGGGGAGAGGAAATTACGATTGTGTCGGTGTATGAGCCGAATGGAGTGCAAGTGGGGTTCTGGCAGAGGGTGTGCAAGTTGTTGGGGCAACAGGGGGGGGGGGGGAAAGGGTGGTGGGGGGTGATTTGAATGTGGTATTGGAGCACTTGATGGATAGGGAGTCGGGGAGGGTGGAGGGTAGGGGGAGGAATAGGAAGGCTTTGCAGCGGTTGATGACACGGCTGAACTTGGTTGATGCCTGGCGAGTGCTGCACCCTAGGAAGCGTGAGTTCACACACTACTCCATCCCCCATAATAGCTGGAGTCGGATAGATATGATGCTGGTGGATCAGGAATGGATGCTGGGGGTGGGTGGGGGGGGTTAGTACCCATTGCTTGGTCCGATCATAAAGCGGTTGAAGTAGAGTTTCAGGGGCGGGATAGGGAAGGATTACGGTTTTGGCGCCTGAATGAAGGGTTGTTGAAGTGCCCGGCGGTGGTAAGAGATATTAGGGAGGGGATCAAGGAGTATTTGGAGAGGAATGATATGGGGGAGGTTCGAGTGGCGATGGTGTGGGAGGGGCTCAAGGCGGTTATCCGAGGGAAGTTCATTCAATGGGGGGCGCGTAAGAAAAGGGAGCGATATGAAAAGGAGCGGGACTTAGGGAGGAGGTTGCAGGAGGCTGAGGAGGTTTTCAGGAGATCTGGGAGGGAAGGGGCACGGGGGGTGATGGAAGCGCTCCGGGGGGAATTGCAGGGGCTGCAGGTGGAGCGGGTAGCGATGGAGCTGGCCTGGGTGCAACAACGGTTTTATGAGTTTGGTAATAAAGCAGGGCGGATGTTGGCCCAGCGGTTGCGGAGTCGCAGGGTGGCCTCTCGGATTTATCAGATTAAGGGGAAAGGGGGGGAGGTGCTGTTCCGGGAAGGGGAAATTCAGGAACGCTTCCGGCAGTTTTACCAGGAACTTTATTCGGCGGGAGAGGGGGTGGAGGGGGAGGGTATAGAGCGGTATCTGGAGGAGGTCAGGCTTCCAAGTTTGTCGGGGGAAGCCCGGGAGGCAATGGAGGCCCGGATAGGTTTGGCAGAGGTGGAGCGGGCTATTCAGGGGATGCCTGGGGGAAAGGCACCGGGGCTAGACGGGCTCCCGAGTTCGTTTTATAGGGTATTCCAGGCTGAGATCGGAGAGGTTCTGTGTCGGGTGTTTAATGGGATGTTGGAAGAGGGGGGGGATCTGCCGGTGGGCATGCTGACAGCTGGGATTACGGTGTTGCCGAAAGGGGGGCGGGACCCGCTGGAGTGTTGGTCCTTTAGACCTATCTCACTGCTCAATGTGGATGTTAAGGTGCTAGCCAAGATCTTGGCGGGCCGTCTGGGGCCCTGGCTGCCTACAGTGATCAAGAATGACCAGACGGGGTTTATCCCGGGGCGCCAGGCCGCTGATAACATAAAACGGGCGGTGGGGGTGCTATGGGAAGCGCGGCGTGGGACGGAGGAGTTTTTGTTAATGTCTGTGGATGCCGAAAAGGCTTTTGACAGGGTGCACTGGGGCTTTCTGATGGCGGTGCTGGAGCGCCTGGGAGTGGGGGAAAACATGGCGTGTTGGATACGCGGGCTTTATAAGGGACCGAGGGCGAGGGTGAAGGTCAATGGATGTTACTCACGGGACTTTAGTTTGGGTAGGGGGACGAGGCAGGGGTGTCCTCTCTCGCCGCTGCTTTTTGCAATGAGTGTGGAGCCCCTGGCGGAAGCTATTCGATCCAACGAGCGGATTAGGGGTCTGGAAAGGGGGGGGGGGGTGGCTCATAAAATATCTCTTTATGCGGATGATATCCTGCTGTATTTGGAGCGGCCGGAGGAGTCTCTACCGGAGGCCATGGTGGCGATGCAGGCGTTTGGGGCCGTCTCCGGATTCAAAATGAATGTGGATAAGACGGAGGTATTGCGGGTTCGGGTTTCCCCGAGGGTGGAGGGGCGGTTGCGGGGTATGTACCCCCTGCGATGGGTCAACCAGACTCTGAAATATCTGGGGGTGCAACTGGGAGCTAAATATGGTGATTTATACCGGCTTAACTACCCGGGGGTAGTGCGGGCATTGGAGAGGGATCTGGAGGGTTGGATGAGACAGGACGTCTCGTGGTTAGGACAGATGGCTGGGGTTAAGATGAATGTGTTACCGAGGCTGCTGTACCTATTCCAGGCCTTGCCAGTGAGGGTGCCCGATGCCGTGTTACGGCGCGTGCAACGGAAAGTGTTTCAGTATATTTGGAACAGGCGCCCGCCGCGGTTGGCCCGGGAGGTGCTTTACGCCCCGCGGGTGGCGGGGGGGCTTGGGGTGCCGAATATCCTTGATTATTACCGAGCGGCGCAATTAAGGCACGTTATGGACTGGCGGAAGCGGGAGGATATGAAGCCTTGGGTACATCTGGAGCGAACAGTGGTGAAGGGCGGCCACCTGGAGGCTTGGCTGTGGGCGGGGAGGAAGCATCGCAAGGAGTTAGGTGCGGGGTCGCCGGCTATGCAGCAGGTAGCCCGGGTGTGGGACGGGGTGCGGCGCGGAGGTCGGGGAGAGGGGAAAGGCAACCTGTTTTCGGTCATGATGCCGTGGCGTGGATGGAAGCCTTTTACACCGGGCTGGGGTGGGGGTAGGTTTGATAGTTGGACGGAGAAGGGGCTGGTGTGTTTTTACCAACTCTTGGAGGAGGGGTTGGTGCGGTCCTTTGAGGCAGTTCGGGTAGAATTTGGCTTGGAGGAGCGGGATCGCTATGCATATGTTCAGGTATGCTCTTTCCTTCGCAGGGGTAGGGGGTTGGGGGGGATGGGGGAGGAGGTGTCAGCCATTGAGGCGCTTTGGTATGGGAAGTTCGGGTCCAGGGGGATGGTTTCTGGGTTATATCAGGCTGTTCGGGAAAGGGGGGCGGGACGGTTCCCTTATATGCTAGAGTGGGAGCGGGATCTGGGGAGGCCCTTGTCAGCAGCCGACTGGAAGCAGATCTGGGATAGGGTTAGGGGGTTACCCTGGGCCAGTAGTATAAGGGAGAATTGGTATAAGATCTTATTCAGGTGGTATTATACTCCGGAGCGCCTACATAGGATCTATCTGGGGGTGGCGGAGGGCTGCTGGAGGGAGTGTGGGGGGATAGGCACTTTTTGGCATATCTGGTGGGGGTGTCCTAAGGTACAAAGTTTTTGGGGACAGGTGATACAGTGGATCCACCAGCATCTCGGAGAGGAAGTCCGGTTAGATCCCGGGGTATGCTTGCTGTCCTGGGGGGGAGGGGGGCAAGGGGATGGGGGACCCATGATTCGCGCCTGCTTCAGTGCGGCACGGTGTGCATTGGCGGCAGCGTGGAAGAGGGTGGGGGTACCTACAGTGGGGGAGTGGGAATGTAGGCTTCGGCAGGTGATTCTCATGGAACAATTGACAGCGGTTAGGAGGGAACGGGTGGCGAAATTTAGGGCTAAGTGGGGAGCCTTATGGAGTGTCCTGAGGGGGGGACGGCAGGGAGGGGAGGGAGGGGGGAGTGTTTAGTGGGGGGTGGAAGGGTAGGCGGGAGGTGTAGCAGGGGAGAGGGGAAGTGGGGGCTCTTGGGGGGGGGCGGGGGGCTGGTTGGTTGTGGGGTATTTCTGGGTGTTGATTGTTGCTGTATTGTGTTTTGTTGCACCTGATAAAAATATTGCATTAGTAGGAAGGGAGGGCGGGAGGGGGGTGTAGGGGGAGGGGAAGGTGGGATAAAGGAGAAAAGAAGGAATGCATTGACAATGTGGCGTGTTGTTCTATTGTGCACTGTGTGTTGTTTTTGAATTGGTGGTGTAAAGTTGTGCTTATTCCTTCATTAAAAACTTCAAACTATAAAAAAAAAGGATGGGACTCTTCAGCTTGGAAAAGAGATAGCTGAGGGGGGATATGGTAGAGATCTATAAATTAATGAATGGAATGGAATAGGTAAATGCAGATTGGTTATTTAGGCCATCAAAAAGTAGAAGACTAGAGGACACACAATAAAGCTACAATGCAACCCATTTAAGACTAATAAGAGAAAATACTTTTTTACTCAACCCGTAAATAAACTCTGAAATTCATTATTGAAGGATGTAGTAAAAGTTGTTAGTGTAGTGGGTGTAAAAAAGGTTTGGACAAGTTCCTAGAGGAAAGGTCCAAAAACATTATTAAAAAGGATGTGGGAAATCCAAACATTGTGGAACCTACAGTATGTGGCTCTTTGTGAACCTGCCAGGTACATGTGGCCTGGATAGGCCATTGTTGGAAACAGGATACTGGGCTTGATGGATCTTGGTCTGACCCAGTAAGGCATTTCTTATGTTCTTACTGCTGTGTGGCTTACGTTGGTGCAATATGGGAAGCAATCTGAGATCTCCACAATGAGCTTGGTGGTGGAGAAAATTCAGTATATTCACAGTATTTATTTTATTTATTTTTCTTTATTTAGTGTATTTATATCCCGCTTTTCACCGGGTCAAAGCGGTGTAACATAAAGGGGAGGGTGGACAATAATCAACTTCTGGGGTTGGGGCCATCACCAGGTGGCTAACATTAATGATTATAACAGATATTTGGGACACAGACATAGGCAGTGTGATACAGTCTCTTTAGAACATATGTTTACGGGGATGAAATAGGGGGGGGTGGGTCGGGGGTAGTTAGTGGTGGGTGTTTGTTTCTGATCCAAGGTATTCTTGGAATAGGTAGGTTTTTAGTTGTTTCCTGAATGATAAGGGGTCTCCGTTGCTTCTGATGTGACTTGGTAGAGAGTTCCAGAGGGTTGGTGCATATAGTTCAAAGGCTCTGTTGCAGGTCCTTTGAATGCATTTGGTTCGTTTGTGGGGGATGGTGAGGGAGTTGCTGGTGGTTAGTCTGGTTGTTCTGTTGTGGGCTGGCCGGGGCAGTAGTGTGCGGAGCTGGGAAGTCTGAGTTTGGTAGAGAGCTTTGTGGGTAAGTAGGGCGGCTTTGTATTTGATTCTTGCTTCTAGGGGGAGTATGTGTAGCTCCCTCAGGACTGGGGTGATTCTGTCTCGTTTTCTTGCTTTCTGGATAATCCTTGCTGTGGTATTTAAGGCAGTTCGAAGTGGGTTGGTGTGGGTGGCTGGAAGTCCATGGTAGATTATATTGCAGTAGTCCAGGTGGGAGAGTGTCATGGCTTGCATCACTGTTCGGAAGTCCTGTGGTTCAAGGAGAGGTCTGAGTCGCTGTACTGTTTTAGCCTTGTGGAATATTGTTCCGGTGGTTTTTTTGATTTGTTGCTGGAGTGTGAGTGCTTGGTCTAGGATGATTCCTAGATATCTTATGTGCGGTTGTATTTGTATTTGTATTTGCGTGGTTCCAATGTTGAAGTGTGAAGGTGGTGTGAAATCCGGGTCCTTTGTTACTATGAGGGCTTCAGTTTTCTTTATGCTGATGGATAGGTTGTTCTTTTGTAGCCAGCTGGATACTTCTGTGAAGCATTCTGATAAGTGTTTATTTGTTGGGTTTGGGGTTGTGATTGGGGCATAGAGCATTATGTCATTCGCATAAATGTGAAAGTTAATGTTGTGGGCGCGTATGATTGAGCAGAGTGGTTGCAGGTATATGTTGAAGAGCATGGCAGATAGTGTGGATCCTTGGGGTACTCCCTGGTGTTGTTGGAAGGGGGGTGAGGTTGATATGTTTGTGCAGATCAGTTGTTGTCTGTTGGTTAGGTAGGAGTGAAACCACTGGAGTACGGTATCTTTGATGCCAATTTCTTGTAGTCTGTGTATGAGGATGTTGTGGGAGATGGTGTCGAAGGCTGCTGATATGTCTAGGAAGATCATGGCGTATCCAGAGTGTTTGGCTTGAGTTCCTATGATGAGGGTGTTCATTAGTGATGTCATGAGGGTCTCAACTCCGTGGAGCGGACGGAAGCCATGTTTCCTTTGTGTCAATCTCTCTAAATCCTCTGCCATCTGGTTCTCTTTCTCCACTCCTCCTCCCAGCCTAGCCTCTATGATGTCCTCCCTCCCCATCCCTGTTGTCTCTTCCCTCCGTTACCTGGGTGTCACCCTGGATTCCTCCCTCTACTTTCACCCTCACATTTCTTCCCTTGTCCGCAGTTGCCTCTTCCATCTCCGCCGCATTCGCTCCCTCCGGCCCTTTCTATCCACTAAATCCCTCACCACTCTAGTCCTTTCCCTGGTAACCTCTCGCTTGGATTACTGCAACTCCATCCTCGCTGGCCTTCCGTCCTATCAACTCCGTCATCTTCAGCTCCTTCAAAACACTGCCGCCCGCCTACTCACCTTTTCCTCCCCTTTTGATCGCATCACTCCCTGTCTTTCCTCCCTTCATTGGCTTCCCATCAAATTTAGGTTTATTTACAAGTATCTTATCATCACTCATAGAGTTCTCCACACTAATACTCCTCAGTACCTTTCTGATCTTATCTTTCATCAACCTGCTCCCCGTCTTCTCCGATCGTCCCATACCAACCGTCTTTTCCTTCCCTCTCCATCCCAGGCCCACCTCGAACTCACCCGTCACTCTGCATTTTTCTTCTTAGCCCCCACTCTCTAGAATTCCCTTCCCCACACGCTCCACACTGAGTCCTCTTTCCCGCACTTCAAAGTTCTCCTTAAGACCCATCTCTTCTCTCAGGCTTTCGACCTTCCAGTACCTTCATGACCATCATGTCAGTTCCGATTGCCACAATCCACCCGTGTTTAATTGTCTAGTCGTGTAACCCCTGCCCTTTTCTTTCTATCTATCTCTCCCTAGCTCTTTCCTGTCTTCAAATGGCGTTCTTTTCTCTCTTTACCTTTCCTGCAGCTGCTTTTCTTTTATTGTACACCGCTCTGATACTCCGGTTTTGGGCGGTATATCAAGCCTGTATATAAATAAAATAAATGTTGTTGTGGGTCCAGTATGTTGTTGGTATCTAAATGTTCTTGGAGCTGTTGCTGGACTATCTTCTCAATGATTATGGCGGTAAACGGGAGGCTTGCTATAGGTCTGTAGGAGGCGGGGTCGAGGGGATCCAGGTTGTGTTTTTTTAGGGTTGGTCAGATGATTGAAGTTTTGAGGAGGTCTGGCATGCGTCCTTGGCTGAGGGATTCATTAACGATGTGGGTTAATGGTGTGCTCAGGTCTTCTTTGGTTTTCTTTATCCATTCTGTAGGGCAGGGGTCTAGTGGAGAGGTGGTGGTATTTAGGCGGAAGATGGTGGATGATATTTCCTCAATCGTGATTGGTTCAAATGTGCTCCAGTCTCTATCTGTGGTGGTGGGGTGGTTTGTTATTGTCATCTCTGGGTTCAATTGTGGATTTCGTGGTTGTTGAAGCTGCTTGTATTGTTGCGCTAGTAATTCTGGTGGGATGTTTGGTAGTTGGTCGGAGTTGTTGGGCGTTTTTTTCAGTTTTTTGACAATCTTGAAGAGTTCTCGTGGTTTGTTTATTGATGTGTTTATGATCTTCGAATGGAAGGCCTTTTTTGCTTTGTCTGTTTCCGTGTGGTATGCATCTAGTTTGCACATATAGTTTGCTTTGTCATTTTCTTTCTTGGTTTTTCTCCATTTTCTTTCGGCTCTTCTGAGTTTGGTCTTTAGTTTCTGGAGGTTGGGGGTGAACCATAGGGCTTTTGTGCCGGTGTGTCTGGTTTTGGTCTTATTTGTTGTTGCGCTGGATGCAGAGGAGATTGTGGTGTTCCAGTTGTGGATTAGGTCATTAATATTGTTGGAGTTTGTTTGAAGTTTAGGTAGAGTTTGTGCTAAAAAATCTTCTTTGTTGAAGGTTTTAAATCTTCTTGTATGTTGTTTGTTCTCCTTGCTGTTCGTCTGGTGGTGAGAGTGGGATATGCTGATGAGGTGGTGGTCTGACCATGGCACATGTGTGATTTCTGGCTTCTTGTATGAGCTGGCGGTTAGGGAATTTAGGAATATGAGGTCCAATGTATTTCCTTTTTCGTGCGTTGGTTCATGTATGATTTGTGTTAGGTTCATTGCTTCCATGGCGTTGATGAAGGTTTCTGCTTGCTTGTCCTGGAGTGATGGGAGGTTGAAGTCTCCTAGGATTATTTGTTCTTTTGTGGAGATGGTGCTCTCAGATATGTGCTGTAGTATCCTTGGTAGGTCGGTGCTTGGGGTGGGTGTTCGGTAGACTAGGCATAGTGAGAGGTGTTTATTGGTGAGGGTGAGTATGTCTGCTTCATTGGTCATTTCTGATGCATGGTTCCTGAGGTGGAGGTTGGTTTTCGCTACGATGGCTACTCCTCCTCCTCTGGTGTGTGTTCGGGAGCAGTGTTGGAGGCTGTATCCTTTTGGTGTTAGCTGGTTCATGAGCACCGTGTCAGTGTCTGTTAGCCAGGTTTCTGTTATGCATAGGATGTCAATTTTTTGGGTTGTTATTAGGTCTTGGAGCATGTGGTATTTGTTCCTGACTGAGCGAGCATTTATTAATAAAATGGAGAGTGGGCTGCTGTTTGGGGGGTTGGGGATGTGGATTGGTGTGTGTGGTGTGTGGGTGTTGTCCCTTGTGGGGGGGGGGGGGCTGTGGATGTTTGCGGTTTGGATGGTTGAGGTGTTTGGCCAGGGTGGGTTGGTGAGTGTGAATGTGGGGGATGGGTGAGGTCAGGAGTGGTGTTAAGAGGTAAACTGGGGCTAGGAAGGGTGGCATGGTTTGTAGGCGTGTTTTGGTGTTCAGGGGTGTCCTGTGTATCTGCGTTGGTTTCTTGATGTGTTGAGAGTCCTCTTTTCTGTGTTGTCTTGTGGCTAGGTCTTTGTTGCTGTGGTTCCACGGTTGTTGTTGCTGTGGTTTCTTCAGTTAGTTGTTGTGTTGATTTCTGCAGGTTATGTTGCTTCTCGTTGTTTCCGGGGTTGTTCTTGCGGTTTCAGTGGGTTCTGTTCTTTTTCATTTGTTTCTGCTTGTGTGCGCCTCTGTGCCTCGCCTAAGGGCCACACCAAAGGGCCCTCTGGCGAGGCCCTCAGACGGGGGCCCGCCAGGCACGGGCGCGCCCGACGGCGCTCTGTTTTTAAATCCTGGCTGACTGCCCTGATTGGGCAGCTCAGTCTGCTGTGTGGGGCGGCGCTTTGGGTCCGGCGGCTCGTTCCCTTTCGGGAGAGCCGCACGCGGGCTGTGATGGAGCTGGAGGGAGTCCTGCGCCCGACGGCGCTCTGTTTTTATGGCCAAACTCACAGACATGCACCTGGGGAAGCCGCTTATCCGTCCTAAGATATGGGCTGCTTTCAAGAGTGGTTGTGAGGTTGTGTGAGGGCAGGTGCACAGGCAAGAAAATGACATGGCAAGTGGATGAAAAAAAAGCTTTGCCTGTTGTGGGGAGAGGGGAGTGAGTACGTTGGCCCTTAGACTTGGGATAGCAATGTTATAAATATGACTTACTCTCCCATGTGTGTCTTTTTTGTATCTTCCCCAATGGAGGGGTGGGGGTGGGCATGGGGGAGGGGGGTGAGTTACTGCCTTTCTGGATGCTGCTATTATCACATTGTTATTGGACTGTGGTGATGGTGCCAATGGATGTTGTATTTTGCTTTGGAGTGTTGGTTATTAATAAAAAAAATGTAAATGTGAAAAAAAAGAAAATAAAACAAAGAACGTCATAATGCTTTTGTATCGCTGCATGGCGTGACCACATCTTGAGTACTGCGTGCAATTATGGACCCAGCAGCTCTAGAGTTTTGGCATCCTAGTCCACCCTCTCAACAACTACTATTTATCATTTCTATAGTACCAAAAGGAATATGCAGCACTATACACGTATACATTAGAGACAGAAATTGAACATGGCCAAAACTTATGTTTTTATTTTTCCCCCTAAACCCACCTCCCCTCTTCCTCCTCTATCTATCTCTGTGGATAACACTCTCCTACTTCTTCTCTTCCTCAGCCCGCAACCATGGGGTCATCTTTGGCTCCTCCCTCTCCTTCTCCACACACATCCAACTGATTGCTAAAACCTGTCGTTTCTTTCTCTGTAACATTAGAAAAATTTGCCCCTTCCTTTCTGAATACACTACTAAGACACTTATCCACTTCTCATCTTGACTATTGCAACCTCCTCCTTGTTGGTCCCCATCTGAGTCATCTCTCCCCTTCAATCTGTTCAGAACTCAGTTGCTTGGCTTATCTTCCGCCAGCCCCATATTCTCATAAAACCCCTCTTCTTAAGTCACTTCACTGGCTCCCCTTCCGTTTCCATATCCAATTCAAACTTCTGCTTCTGACCTATAAATGCATTCATTCTACTGCTTCTCACTATATTTCCTCTCTCCCTAGCCCCCTCCTAGCAAACTCCACTCTTCCTCTGGCTTGCTTCTCTCTATGCCTTTCTCTTCCACTGCCCACTCCAGACTTCGATTCTTTTACCTTGCTGCTCCTTATGCCTGGAACAAACTACACGAGTCTGTACATCAGGCTTCATCTCTCCCTCTTTTCAAATCCATGTTAAAAGCTCACCTCTTTGAGGCTGCTTTTGGATCCTGATCCCTTGTTTTCCTATGTGTCTCCTTACCTTCCCTAGATGTACCCTTGTTCTCAGCTACTGTATTGTCTCGATTAGATTATAAGCTCTCTTGAGCAGGGACCGTCTTTTTACATGTAACTGTGCAGCGCCGCATACACCTTGTACCGCCTTGAATTTACAATCTGTTTAAGACAGACAAACAAAACAAATATGGGACTGGTATAATTCTTAAAGGGATATGATTAAAATGCACATGAGTGTAGACAGGAGAATAAGAAGATCAGGATCTAAAAGCAGCCTCAAAGTGATGAGTTTTCAGACTGCATTTGAATTGGCCCAAAGAACCTGATGTACCAATACAAGTAATCTATTCCAGGTATACGGTGTTGCTGAAAAGGGTTGTAGGGAGAGAAAGGAGAGAAGAAGTCATGAGGAATTGCAGACTGAATACATTTGTAGGAGAATAGAAGTTCGAATTGTATGTCAAACTGGATAGGAACCTAATTAAGTGAATTGAGAAGAGGAGGTGGGTGAGCATAGCCATACAGCTGAGTTTTGAACAGATTGAAGGGGAAATAGATGGCAAAGGCATCTTGTCTTCTGGAATCGGAAAGTTGAGGAAGGGGAGAGAAGGATGATTACTGCCTCAGGCACAATCACTACTGGCAGACATGTAGAGGCACATTCCAATGAGTGTGTGCTTGCTCCTGTACGTTTGATCAGAAGCGGGATGCACACTAATACCGCTGGGGCTAGACATGCCAGAAACCGATTCAGATCGGCCTGCACATACAAACCCTTGCCTGGCTAACTCAGTCAGACTCCTGAATGGAGCCCGTGGTGGCATGGCACTGCGGCTCCATTCAGGAGCCGCAATCCCCGGCCACCAACCACAATCTTCGTTCCCCGATCTGGCCTTCCATGACCAGGGTCGGACTGCGGGGAACTCCCTGTAGCCCCTCACCTCTTTGCTGCTGCCTGGGCCTGCCATCCCCTGACATCCAGGGGGACCTATTCTACCTCCAAGGTGGAATAAGTCCCCATCTAGATCCGAGGCCCCAGACGTACAGGATTGACTTCAGAATCAGCCCAGTACATCCGTGGCCTCAGAACACCCACTGCTTACCTTCACTCCACCTCCACAATGCCCCCTCCCACCCCCGACTAAGCCTCCCTGTACAAGCTCCTTGTTCATACAGGAAGACTTTTGCCGGGGCAGGAAGGGGAGTGAATAGCGGGGAAGCACAGTTACTTACCTGTAACAGGTGATCTCTGGGAACAGCAGGAATTAGTCCTCACATATGGGTAAGTCGGAACCGACGGAGCCCGCGCGGGAAAGCTCTCCAGCTTTTCAGATGAAAAGCTTTTGGGGCTTCCCACAGCGCATGCGCGCTGCCTTCCCGCCATCCTTACCAGCTCTCTTCAGTTCGAGTTTATAGCTGAGACAATAGAGAGAGGAAAGGAAGGTAGATAGATAGAAGATACAACTCCTAGGGGAGGTGGGTGGGTTGTGAGGACTAATTCCTGCTGTTCCCAGAGATCACCTGTTACAGGTAAGTAACTGTGCTATCTCCAGGAACAAGCAGGAATAAGTCCTCACATATGGGGACTCCCTAGCTAAGATGCCTGGGAGATACCCCTCCAAGGGTAAACCATCTTCGTATGGATCTCAGGCATCCATTCAGGGAAGGTGGGCAGGAGTTGCTTAAGTATGGAACAGGTGTTTGAGGACAGCCTGGCCAAACAAGGCATCCCGGCGGGAGTCCTTGTCCAAACAGTAATGGGCTGTGAAGGTATGAACCGAGGCCCAAGTGGCTGCTCGACAGATCTGATCTATGGATACAGAGTAAAGATGAGCCATAGAAGTAGCCATGGCTCTCACATTGTGAGCTGTGACATGGCCTTCCAGAGAAATGTTCTTACTCTGGTAAGCAAAAGAAATACACTGAGCAATCCAATTGGAAAGTGTACGTTTGGAGACTGGAAGTCCCAAATGAGAAGGATCAAAAGCCACAAAAAGTTGGGAAGACTTTCGATGTGGCTGAGTCCTGTTGAGGTAAAAGGCGAGAGCTCTTTTACAATCAAGAGTATGAAGGTTCCTCTCTGCACTGGATGCATGAGGAGCCGGGAAAAAAACAGGTAGATATACCTCTTGATTAAGATGAAAAGGCGAGACCACTTTGGGCATAAAGTGGGGATTCGTCCTAAGGACCACCTTATCATGATGAAATCTGGTATAAGGTGGATTAGCCACCAAAGCCTGCAGTTCACTGATGTGGCGAGCCGAAGTGACTGCAATAAGGAAAAGAACCTTCCAGGAAAGAAATTTCAAGGAGGTAGAGTCCAAAGGCTCAAAAGGTGGTTTCATAAGCTGACCTAGAACTAGGTTCAAATCCCATGCTACCGGCGGAGGTCGGATGGGAGGTTTAGTTAGGGTCAGGCCTCTCATGAACCTTGCAACGAGAGGATGAGAGGAGACAGGTTGTCCATTTATAGGTTTTAAGGATGCTGCAATAGCACTTAAATGGACTCGTACTGATTTCGTCTTGAGGCCTGCATTGGAAAGATGCAGGAGATAGTCTAGTAGAGAATTCAAAGGAAGTGCCAGAGGGTCAAGACCCTGTTGAGCACACCAAATGGAAAAACGTTTCCATTTGAAAGCATAGGAACGCCTGGTAGAGGGTTTCCTAGAGGCATGAAGGATATCTTTCACTGGCTGAGAAAGATTAAACTCATGAAGGCTTAAGCCTTCAGTAACCAAGCTCGGAGATGTAGGGACTTGGGGTTTAGGTGCCACAAAGTCCCTTTCTCCTGAGACAGAAGGTCTGGCGCAGCTCCCAGGTCCAGGGAGGAGCCCTGGGAGAGCTGTAGAAGTAGAGGGAACCACACTTGGCGTGGCCAGCGTGGAGCTATAAGGATCATCGACCCGTGATCCCTCTGAAGTTTGAACAGAGTCTTGGGAATCAAAGGAATGGGTGGAAAAGCATACAGGAATTCCTGACCCCAATGCAGGAGAAAGGCGTCGTTGGCCTGAGTTCCCTGACACGGAGTCCTGGAACAGAACCGGGGAAGTTTGGCATTCCACGGACTTGCAAAGAGGTCTATGTCCGGGGTCCCCCATTCCTGGAAGATTCTGTGTATCTGGTCCATATGCAGGGACCACTCGTGTGGAAGCAGAACTCGACTGAGTCTGTCTGCCCGAGAGTTTTGAACTCCTGGAAGATACACTGCCAGAAGATGAATTTGATGCTCTCTGGCGAAAGCCCATAATCTGAGAGCTTCGTTGCAAAGCAACAGAGAGCCCGTCCCTCCTTGCTTGTTGAAATAGAACATGGCCACCTGATTGTCTGTCTGAACTAGGACAGTCAGGTTGGCAAGGAGGGTATGGAAGACTGTGAGGGCAAGGAAGATTGCTCGCAGTTCCAGAAGGTTGATATGAAGGGTGGTCTCTTGGGGAGACCAGGTTCCCTGAGTGGAGAGATGTTGAAGATGAGCTCCCCACCCTGTTTGGGAGGCATCTGTTGTGAGGATTGCTTGGGGCAACGAAGGTTGGAAGGGGGTCCCCAACAACAGATTTTTGGAGGATGTCCACCACTGGAGAGACCAAAACAGACGTTTTGAGGTGAGTACCTGGTCTGACAGCAGTCCCGATGCTTGAGACCACTGGGTGGCCAATGTCCATTGAGCTGCTCTCATATGGAGACGAGCATAGGGCACCACATGAACCGTGGAGGCCATGTGGCCCAGAAGTTGCAGCATTTCTCTGGCTGACAAGTGACTTCTGGACTGAGCCTGGGAGGCCAAGCTTATTAGCCGTTGGCCTCGGACCAGAGGAAGGTAGGCCCTTGCAGTGGTGGAATCCAGATAAGCCCCTATGAATTCCAGGGACTGAGTAGGGATGAGTTGGGACTTGGGAATGTTTACCACAAGTCCCAGATATTGAAGAATACACCTTGTGCGGTCCAAGGAAATCTGGACTTCTGACTGAGATGGAGCTCGGATGAGCCAGTCGTCCAGATATGGGAACACGAAGATTCCCATGCCTCTTAGAAATGCGGCTACGACTGCCATGCATTTTGTGAATACTCTTGGAGCAGAGGCGAGACCGAAGGGAAGTACTCTGTATTGGAAATGTTTTCCCTGGAACAGAAATCGAAGATATTTTCTGTGGGATGGATGGATGAGTATATGAGTGTACGCATCCTTGAGATCTAGAGAACAAAGCCAATCCTGACTCTGAAGGTATGGAAGGAGAATGCCCAGAGAGAGCATTTTGAATTTCTCCTTGAATAGAAACTTGTTCAATTCTCTCAGATCTAGGATAGGTCTGAAGCCCCCTGTCTTCTTTGTTATGAGAAAATAAGGGGAGTAGAACCCTAACCCCTGTTGAGGAAGAGGAACCTCCTCTATTGCCCCTTGGGCAAGGAGAGAGGAGACTTCCTGACCCAACAGGGTCAGAAGAGATGGGGGAGAACTGAATTGCCTCACCATGGTATGGGGAGGAAGGCTGGAGAAATGAAGTTTGTAGCCCTCTCTGATGATAGAGAGGGTCCATTGCTCTGATGTTATTTGCTCCCATCTGGGAGCAAAGTGAGCTAACCTTCCCGGTATGGTGAGAGGCTCTGGTTGTTCCAGAGCCAGAAATGGTAAGTTCTCTAGGGGCAAGTCAAAACCCCTGAGGGGGTTGAGCCTGCTGGGGTGTAGCAGACACTGCAGACTTTGACTTTACTTGCTTAGATTGCTGACGTTTAGCAGCAAAGCGAGGCTGAGAAGATTGTTGGCCAGTATTTGTGGAAAATCTGGCCTTCTTGTAGTACGGCCTTTTAAAAAGGTTTCTTTTTGGCAGGAGTAGAAGTAGACTTAGAAAGTCTATCTAGAGTGGCATTTTCTGCGTCCATTTGAGCAGCTTTAATTTGCCAATCCTCACCAAATAAGTTCTCTCCTGTACAGGGCAGATTCCTTAAGCCATCCATGACCCAGGGTTCTAGGTCAGAAGCCTGGAGCCAAGCAAGACGTCGGGCTGCAATAGCGATTCCCGAAGCCCTGCCAGCAACCTCAAAGGAATCAAAGGCTGCCCTGTTGGAAAACTTGGAGACCTCTGAAAGTTGTGTCACCAGAGTAGTGAAGTCCTCCTTTTTATCCTCAGGGATAAAGGGGGCTAAATGCCGTACCTTTAGGGCAAGTTCTCTGAGAAACATGCCCATATAAAGGCTGTAAGAATTGATCCTGGCTATAAGCATACTAGCCTGAAAGATCTTTCTACCAAAAGAGTCGAGGGTCTTACATTCTCGCCCTGGAGGGGTAGAGGAATGCCTTTTAGGACTCTTTATCTTCTTCATAGCAGACTTCACCACAATGGAGTGGTGAGGCAGCTGAGTCTTTTGAAACCCAGGAGGAGGAGGGACCCGGTACATGGTGTCCAACCTACGGGAATGAGGAGACAGGGTTAGAGGAGTCTCCCACAAATCCATCAAGTGTTCTTGAAGGATTTCATGGATAGGCAGAGTAACTGCCTCTTTAGGAGGTTTAGAGTATCCTAAAATATCCAATTTTTTTGATCTGGGTTCCTTTTCAGCAGATGTAGCAATAGAAAGTGCTTTAGCTACATCAACAATGAAATCCTGAAAGGATAAATCCTCTGGAGGAGACATCCTCCTCTTTAGAGAAGAGGGCTCCTCAGGAAGATCAAACTCAGCAGAGTCATCAGAGGAATTGAACTCATCAGAAGAATCTGAGTATTCTCTCTGTGCTTGCAATGCACGATACGCGTACCGATCGATATCGACATCGGGCATGGGATTGGTATCGGGCAAAAGCCTGAATCCAGCAAGCGGAACCGATCGACGCTTGGAAGTCGATGGTCTCGGTTCCGGTGTGGATACCGGAACCGGGGTCGGTACCGATGGAATCGGTACCGAGGGCGTCGCAGCCTTAATGAAAGCCAAAACAGCCTGCTGCATGGTCTGGACAGTATTGCCCATGGACGCCACTGCTTCCTGGATGTCGGTACCGGTATCGACCGGTACCCCAGAGCAGTCTAACAGGTGATCAGTCGAGGCCGTGCCATCGATGTCAACCTGTAACCCCATAGGTGATGCTTTGGAGGCCGGAGCCTCCCGCCGGGGTTTTTTGGTCTGGGCAGAATCCTCGAACTCAAGATTGAGAGCTTCTCGATCTTTTGAAAGAGATTTGCTTTTAGAGGATTTGCCCACAGAAAGTTTGGTTACCTGAGATCCATCCAGAGAGGAAGACCTGGATGACTGTGATGCTGGATTATCTGAAGCAAACAGCACATGGAACTTGTTGGCCCGGTTCTGCATACCATGTTTAGACATCTGGGAGCAGAATGGGCAGTCCGGTATGGAGTGGTCAGGTCCTAAACATTTAAGACACCATTCATGGGTGTCTGTGAGAGAAATAACAGCATTGCACTTGGTACACTTTTTAAAACCAGGAGCTGGTTTCTCCATGAGGAGAATTTGTGTAGGCCTGAAGGCCTAACAAAAGTTACCAAGCTGTGCTGAGAAAATAAAAAACGATTTTTTTTTTTTTTTAAAAGAAAGAAAGAGAGACCGGCAGTACCGGTTTTGGTATGGGGAAGGCAGGTACGCGGTCAAAAGAAACAAATTAAAATAACAATTTCTTCAGCGGTGACAGGAACACGACCTGCTGGCTCCGCGGAAAAAGAGAAACTGAAGAGAGCTGGTAAGGAAGGCGGGAAGGCAGCGCGCATGCGCTGTGGGAAGCCCCAAAAGCTTTTCATCTGAAAAGCTGGGGAGCTTTCCCGCGCGGGCTCCGTCGGTTCCGACTTACCCATATGTGAGGACTTATTCCTGCTTGTTCCTGGAGATTGAACGTTCCAACAGGACATCCATCCCCGCTGTTCGCGGTACAGAATAGACCCCATAGTACATATGGCATCAGCTTCAAAGTAGGCTTTTCTTCCACCCCTTTTACTGACATGATTTTGAGTTTCCCAGGCAGTAATCTCAACGAGATTAAGAGTGCAAGAAATGAAAAAGAAAGAAAAGACTCCATAAGAATTGTGATCAGCCCAGTGACTTGGAAGTAGAAGTGTGTACTGGGCTGCAGGAGGCCTAGTTTGAGGTCTCCTTCTGGAGGATGAGGCTAAATGATGCTCTTGTACCCTTAGGGAGCCCTGAGTGCTAAGCATCCTAAGGAGGAAGAGAGGAAGAATGAAGCACTCAGATGCAAGGGAAGCTTCTCTCTTATACTTCGGACAGCATAAGCACTGGTGGCAATAGGACTGATTGAGAAAGGAGGGAAAAAAGTTAAACATATACTTACAGAGAGTACTCATAGTGTTCTTCCAAAAAATACCAGTAAGTTGAAAAAGATGAACATACTTTCAGAAAAAGAGGGAAAGGAGGACCATAGCCCAGAGGGCAATCATGGGTACATCAAAGACTGCTTGGCATTTTCACCTCTGCCAGTTTGTGGCTTTTGATTTGCTACAATACCTTATTGAGTGTATTTAGTGCCGCCTGGGCAGCTGCCAGGGCAGGCTCTGCCTTAGCCAGGTCCTCCTCACAGTCCTTCTGTTTGCGTCCGACCTCCTCTGCAATTACAGCCACCTTCTGCTCCTCCTCGTCAGCAACGGCTTTCTCCTTGCTCACTTTCTCCGTCTCCACACCCACCACCTGGATCAGCTTATCAGCGTCCTCATTCTTCTGCTTCAGCTCCACCTCTTGTGCAGCCAGTTTGGCCTTAAGGTCATCCACCTGTAGATATAGTCCCCCACCACATACACAAGAGCATCAGTAAAGACAGAAACATATATCCCAATTTTTTCTTTAAGACATTAGGTCAGCTGAAGTCAAGACTTGTTATACCAGGGAAGGAGCAAAGAGTGGGGGAGCTTTACTAAGTCTGACATAGCTGTGTTTTGAAATAGAGAGCCTGCGTCAGAGGCATAATTTCAAAACAATCAATCTGGGCCCGATTTTGGGACATAGCCCCGATTCCCCCTCTGGCACTCCCCATACATCCTGAGCAGCAGGACGGGGAGAGGCGGAGGGGGCAGGATCTAGGTGGAATAGGGGCGGGCCAGCCCGGCAGGACGTACAGGGCCGATTCAGGTCATGCCCTGTATGTCCTGCCGGATCAAAGGGAACGTGCTGCTTATTCCACCTTTGAGGTGGAATAAGCAGCACTGATCTGTCGATTGGGCCCAGGGATTCCCTCCCGGGGCTGGGTGTGGGGGGGTCCCTGCCACCCAATCCAGGCCCCAGCAAACCAGCCGTGGGTCAGGCAGCGGAGAGGAGGGGGCCAAAGCTGCGGGAGTTGGGGCGCCTGAGGGGAGGATGTCCCTGCAGGCATAAGGGGCATGCCGGGCTGTCCACGGGCCCAATTCTGAGCACCGTGGGAATGTTTTGTTCCCGCAGTCCAGAATCGGGTCCTAATTAGCCCAAAATCAATTGACATAACCTAGTCCAAAAACATAAAATTACCCGGATACTTGAACATAAGGTTCTTTTAGTTTTTACTTATTTACACATTTTGCAATTTTGCCCCTAATGCAGGCTTTCTATGCCGAAAGTTGGCTGTCAGTATAAATAAAGGTTGTCGTTATCAACTCAGGTCTCCTGCTCTTTGCTTCTTTTCTAATTTCTATTGTTGCTTGGCATCCCTCCTTTTCTACTTGCCACACCAGGGGTCAAGTTCACAGCTGCCAGTTTTCAGCAGATAACACAGCAGGTAAGACAAAAGCACGGAAAACAAATTCAAATAGTATAAGAGCAGTTTTCAAAGGCATATATGCATGTAAAACTAACTTCTGGAGTAGAAAGCCAGTCTTGAAAACTGCTCCCCTTAAATGCTGGTAAAAGTCTACAGCTGCCTCATAATGCATACTATAAGGTGTTTCTTAGGGCATTTGGGTGGGATTGGAAATTAACATGCATAGATTGTATTTTCAAATAAATCAAAACAAACATAACTATTTCTGATATCTCAACAAATAGGGGTGATCTACACGGAGCAGTGGGTACACTCCTAAACAAAGGCATGGGGAGGGGTGACCTGCACGGAGCAGCAGGTGCACCTACAGACTGGTGAGCCTGACGTCAGTACTGGGAAAAATGGTAGGAACCATCATAAAGAACAAAATTACTCAGCATGTAGATAGTTATGGCTTAATGGGAGAAAGCCAAATGGAAATTACACTTACCTGGTAATTGAAGTTCCTGGAGGGTCCAGTTTAGTCCTCCACATCCGGGTAGTGCACCTCCTCCTGCAGCAAGGAGACTGGACCAATCAACTCTTCAGAACTGTAGCCTGCTTACTGCTGGAACTCCCATGAGCCCTCCAGTGAACTAGTAACAAAGCAGACTGAAGAAATAACAGATTAAGGAAAGTACAGAGAACAGAAAGGTACCCATAAAGGAGTTGTCGAACCCCCTCCCCAAACGAGAGGGCCGAAACGCTGCACCTCGCTTCCGCTCCCTGTTCCGAACACCGACCGTCAGCACCGGAAGCTGAGTAAACCAAAGGGAAAAGAAAAAGACGAGACCGAGGCACAAATCCGAAGGGACGAAAACCCAAGGAACGGTAACCCAAGGGTGATGGTCCCCTGCACCGTTTATGTATGTATTCAGTTTCTTATTTTATTTTTTTTTTTTTAGTGCGTAGGAATCTGCAAATTAACCGATCGCAGAATAAGATGGTCACAGCGCGCCGCAAAAAGAGAATTTCGAGAGGGAAGGAGGACTAAACTGGACCCTCCAGGAACTTCAATTACCAGGTAAGTGTAATTTCCATTTCCTGAGCGGGTGTCCAGTTTAGTCCTCCACATCCGGGATGTATCAGAGCAGTTAACAACGGGGGGGATCCTGGCACGCGGCGCGCAAGATCGCAGACCCAAAACTGGTATCTCGAGCCGCAGCCACATCCAAACGGTAATGCTTACTAAAGGCATGGAGAGATGACCACGTCGCCGCCCGACAAATTTCCAGCGGCGAAACGAGGCTATGCTCCGCCCAGGACGTGGCCTGCGCCCTAGTGGAATGAGCTCGCAACCCCAAGGGAACAGTCTTGCCCTGCATAAGATAAGCCGACGCAATAGCCTCTTTAATCCACCGAGAAATGGAGGCCTTAGCCGCCGCTTCTCCTTTCCGCGGACCTCCAAACAGTACGAATAAACGATCCGACTTTCGAAAGGACTCGGACACTTTGAGATACTGACGGAGGACCCGACGTACATCAAGCTTATGAAGAACAGAGCCGGAAGCCGTAGACGACTTTGGAGCCAAAACCGGTAGAACCACCGGCTGATTCACGTGAAAGGGAGACACCACTTTAGGCAAGAAGGAAGGAACCGTCCGCAAAACTACTCTATCGGAAAGAAAGTATAAAAAGGGAGCTCTACAAGAAAGCGCCTGGAGTTCAGATATGCGACGCGCCGAGCAGATGGCAATGAGAAAGACTGTTTTCAACGTCAAGTCCTTTACGGAGGCACGGCGGAGAGGCTCAAAAGGCTCCCGAGACAAAGCCTGCAGCACCAGGTTCAAATCCCAGGGAGGTACGGTTATCCTGCGAGCAGGACGTAACCGAAGCACCGCTTTGAGAAAACGCCGAACGTCCACATGCGAAGTAAGAGGCACGTCGTGAACCTTGCCGCGATAGCACGCCAGAGCGGCAATCTGGACCTTCAACGAGCTGGCGGCCAGACCTTTGTCAAAACCGTCCTGCAAAAAACTAAGAATGACCGCAATAGAAGAAGTCGCGGCCCGGACGGCACGCCGGGAACACCAATCCTCAAAAATTCGCCAAACCCGAACATAAGTGAGGGAGGTAGAAGGCTTCCGCACACGCAGTAGGGTGGAGATAACCGCCGGGGAATACCCTTTCTTCCTCAACCGAGCCCTTTCAATGGCCATACCGTAAGCGAGAACCGAGCCACCTGAGGCATGTGCAGAGGCCCCTGCACCAGGAGATCCCCCAGGGCAGGAAGCCGCCAAGGTACGCCGTCGAGCAAGCGCACCAAATCCGCGTACCACGGACGACGGGGCCAATCCGGCGCCACCAACAGAACCGGGCCGCGGTGGGCTTCTATGCGCTGAATCACTCTGCCGATCAGAGCCCACGGCGGGAAGACATATAGCAGTTCGAACTCGGGCCATGGTTGGAGAAGCGCGTCGATACCCTCGGACATTCGTTCCCTGCGCCTGCTGAAGAAACGACTTGTCTTGGCCGACGCGAACGTCGCCATGAGATCCATGATAGGCGGACCCCACCGACGAACTATCTGAGCAAAAACCTGTGGGTGCAATTCCCACTCTCCGGCGTCTATCCGCACACGACTCAGAAAATCTGCCATGACATTGTCCTTGCCAGCAATGTGCGCTGCAGAAATGGCCCGGAGACGCTTTTCCACCCAAAGAAAAAGCGCGTCCGCCTCGACTTCTAGAGACACGCTGCCGGTGCCGCCCTGCCGGTTGACGTATGCCACCGCCGTCGCGTTGTCCGACAGAACACGAACCGCTCGGCCGCGGACTGACTCCTCGAACGCTTGAAGCGCTAGCCGTATAGCTCGCAGCTCGAGTCGGTTGATGGACCACCAAGCCTCCAGCGGAGACCACGTCCCCTGCGCAAACCGGCCCTGACAGTGGGCTCCCCAGCCGGAAAGACTCGCATCCGTGATGACCGGCAACCAGAGGGGCTGTTCCAAGGGAGCCCCCGTCCGAAGGGAGAGCGGGGACAGCCACCATTGTAACGCCAGGCGAACCCGGAGGGGGCACCACAATCGGCGGTTCAGAGAATCCGATTGATGGGACCAACGATGTAACAGAGCCCGCTGAAGAGGTCGCATATGAAATCGGGCCCACGGAACTACCTCCAGAGTCGAAGCCATGGTGCCCAATAACCGGAGATACCACCAGGCCGACGGGGCGGGGTCCGCTAGGAACAGCCGTAGGAGCTGACACAAACCCTGGGCCCGGCGATCTGGGAGAGACACTATCCCCGTGGAAGTATCGAAACAAACACCCAGATATTCGAGATGTTGAGTCGGCACCAGCTGACTCTTGGGCACATTGATCACCCAGCCGAGATCCTGCAGAAGACGAACGACTTTGTTCGTGGCCAGCAAACTCTCCTCCGCGGACTTCGCCCTTATCAGCCAATCGTCGAGGTAGGAGTGCACTAGAACCCCCTCCTTGTGCAAGGCCGCCGCGACCACCACCATCACCTTGGTGAACACGCGAGGCGCGGTTGCCAGGCCAAAAGGTAGGGCTTGGAACTGGAAGTGACCCCAAGGAAGCGCGAAGCGGAGAAATCGCTGATGCGCAGCTCGAATGGGAATATGCAAATAAGCCTCGGTGAGATCCAGAGAAGTCAGATACTCTCCCTGTCGGACTGCGACCATGACGGAACGGAGAGTCTCCATCCTGAAATGAGGGACCCGTAGACAGCGATTTACGCCCTTGAGATCGAGAATAGGACGTACGGAGCCGTCCTTCTTTGGCACCACGAAATAAATGGAGTAACGACCGAGTCCGCACTCGTTCGGAGGAACAGGGACGACGGCCCCCAGCGCTAACAAGCGCTCCAGAGTCACCCGAATGTCTAGTTCCTTTTGCGACCCTTTGCAGGGAGAGAGGACAAAGGAATCGCTTGGAGGGTAGGCAAAGTCCAACGCATAACCTTCGCTGACTATCTCGAGGACCCAACGGTCTGAAGTAATGTGGGCCCAAGAGGGAAGAAAGTTCCGAAGACGTCCGCCGATGACTTGCACACCCTCCGGAACCCGCCTCATATCATTGTGGTTTACGACTAAAGGACGAGGAGGCACTGGAGGAGGCGATGGAGAAACCCCTGCCAGCCCCCCGGAAACCACGAAAGGACTGAGTCCGAGACCCAAACCAGCCTCGTTGGGAATTCCAAGGGCGGGTCGACCGAAATCTCCGAAAATCCCGAAAGGAACCTCGAGTCGCTTGAAAAGGCCTAACCGACTTGGGCATGTCCTCCGGAAGTCTACCCCCTTTGGGCTCACCCAAGTCTTTCACCAACTTGTCTAAATCCTCCCCGAACAGCAACTTACCCTTAAAGGGAAGTCTGCTAATGCGAGACTTGGAGGAAGGATCGGCGGCCCAGTTACGCAACCAAAGGGATCTGCGCGCAACCACCAAGGAAGCCATACTATTTGCCATGGTACGGATCAAATCATAATGGACATCTGCGAGATAAGCGGAACCCGACTCTAGACGAGTAACCTCAAGCAACGCTTGCTGGTCTAGGGAAGAATTCTGACGCAAGCGCTGAGCCCATCGCAAAGAGGCTCTAGCTATCCATGTCGCACAGATCGAAGCCTGCAGCGATAAGGCATTGGTCTCGAATGCCTGCTTTAACAAACCATCCACTTTCTTGTCCTGAATGTCCTTTAAGGCAGCACTGCAGATAGCAAGAGCCCAAATGAAACAGAAAGCAAAAACGCTGGTAAAATAAAAGAATTAAGGGCCAGACAAGACAGTTACCGCCAAAAAATGAAACGCAAAATGGCCGCCGGGACCGAGGCGCGCTGAAGAAAAAAAGAGCGCCAAAACCGACGAAAAAAGAAAATGAAATAAAATATCCCGAGCAGACCAAAACGGCGATGAAGGAACACTTACCCCGAAAACATGTCCCAGCAAGTGTTGTAACAGCCGCCGAGCAGCCCCGGAGCAAAGCAGAGAGCCGGTCAGCTGAAAGGCAGGCAAGCACCGGATCGCAGCCGGAGTGCCTGGCAGCATGCTCATGCAAATGTGGAGGCAAGAATGAGTGCCGCGGGTAAAGTGATCCTGCCCCCGAACAGTCCTGGGGGAGCGATCAGCGGAGCCGGCATAGACTGCAGGCAGGGAGCAGGGAGGAAGGTCAGTGCCGGTCAGCCTCTCTCCCGCGGGAATCCCCGTGTGCTACTGACACGCACAGCAAAGGTCTGAGCCCTCAGTCTATTTTTTTTTTTTTAAAGTCAATTAAAGGGACAGTAGACAGAAAAAGAAAAGCTAAAGTAAAGTAAAGAAGAAAAAGCATCAACTAGAAATAACAAGTGAGCCTAGATCCAGGCTCACACCACCTCCTGCTGCAAGGAGACTGGACACACTGGAGGGCTCATGGGAGTTCCAGCAGTAAGCAGGCTACAATTCTGAAGAGTTGATTGGTCCAGTCTCCTTGCTGCAGGAGGAGGTGCACTACCCGGATGTGGAGGACTAAACTGGACACCCGCTCAGGAACATGGCTTTAGACAAGGAAGATCTTATCTTACTAATCTCTTATGTTTTTTTGAAGGTGTGAATAAACAGGTAGACAAAGGTGAGTCGGTTGATATAGTGTATCTGGATTTTCAGAAAGCCTCTGACAAGGTCCCTCATCAGAGACTTTCGGCAAAACTAAAAAGTCATTGGTTAGGAAGCAGTGTACTATTGTGGATCAGGAACTGGTTAAAAGATAGAAAGCAGAGGGTAGGGCTAAATGGCCAATTTTCCCAATGAAAAAAGGTGAATAGTGCAGTACCCCAGGGATCTGTGCTGGGTCCGCTGCTTTTTGACATATTCATAAATGACCTGGAAAAGGGAATAACGAGTAAGGTTATCAAATTTGCAGAGACTAATAACAGAAAATATTTTTTCACTCAACGTGTAATCAAACTCTGGAATTTGTTACCGGAGGATATAGTAAAAGCTGTTAGTGTAGCTGGGTTTAAAAAAGGTTTTGACAAGTTCCTGGAGGAAAGGTCCATAAACCATTATTAAAAGGGACCCGGAATATCACTGCTTGACCCAATTCAAGCATTGAGGAACCTGTGTCTTTTGGGTAAACTGCTAGATAATTATGACCTAGATTGGCCACTGTTGGAAACAGGATACTGGGCTTGATGGACCTTGGTCTGACCCAGTATGGCATATCTTATGTTCTACTCTTGCTGCCTTGCTGGACAGATTGGATGGACCCTGCTAGTCTTTATCTGCCATCATATATTATGTTACTCTGTTACTCCCATAATTTTCCATTAAAATTTCACCTGTCCAAAAAAGCAGGGGTAGAACCTTTGAGTACTTTATGCCAGCAACAATTGGGGAATTAGAACCGCAGGTTGAAAAACACAGAAACCAGGGTTCAAGTTCTGCTTCTTCCACTGGAACTTCTTTTATCCTTGGGTAAGTTACTTTACCTACTGATGTCTCAGGTACAATTTAGAGCCCCTTTTACTAACACTTAGGGGTATGTTTACTAAACCGTCTTAATGTGCGCTCTGCCACGTTATCACGCGATAAGGTACCTTATCGCGCAATAATGGTGCTTTATCGGGCGCAGAGGTACCTTAGCACGCGATAACGCGCGCAGCAGTGCAAATGAGGGCTGAGGGTGGAGAAAGGCTCCCGGAGGGCGGAGTAAGGCTCCCCAGGGGCGGAGAGAGAGGGTCAATGGGTGGAGAGTGGGAAGGGAGAGGCTCCCTGCACACTAACGCTGTGAAATTCAGGCTGAAAACTAACGCCAGTGAAACCCTGGCGTTAGAGCTCATTGAAAGCGAAAAGAAACCATTTCCGTCAGCAATGTACAGCAAAACCAGGGAAACCTACAAAAAGTGATAAGTGTGATACATGTGCACGGAACAAAAGGGCAAAGAAACAGTGAAAATGACCAGCAGAAAATGTAATAAAAACATAACCACGCTGGCCAGTAGTGATTTTAATGGGAAACATAAAAAAACACTCCCGAGAAAGCTCCAAAAAAAAGATATGAATTTTGGAAGGGTCTATGCTCCGTCCCCATACAAGGTGAATGAGCCCACAGTGAAATTGCGCTGAGCAGGGTTTTCCCTCTCCATTGGGCAGGTTTCCTATGGCATGCACATGTTCCGCAACAGCAGGGTGGGCATGTTGGAATGGGCAACTGGACAGATGCTTGAAAAGGGGACACAGAGGGCTGCAGGAGGCACATGCTGTGGTGCAGCTGGGCCACAGTGCGGACTAGGGTGATGCCTAGGTGGCCCATAGGAACGCTGAAACAGTAGTGCAGCCAGACAGAAACTGATGAGGGCCCAACATGGGCACGAGTGTGTTTCCCACAGTGTCACAGGGGATAGTACCCAGCAGGTACCCCCAAGGGCACAGAACATTGGCAGGCGGTGCTGGGGGGGAAGCGTGGACAGCTATGCAGGCACCCCTACCCCAGAAACCGCACCCTAGGCAGCAGCCTACCCACACACTGGATGGCCTGAGACTGCGCTCCACCAGCACCACCAGCAGAAGGGCATGTCAGCAGGGTGGCAGAGGGGTACTGGTGGTGGAGGGGGCAGTGGCAGCTGCCCAGAGCAGACCGTGGCCTAGCCCTGTGTAGGTGGGTGCCATGCACTGCAACAGACAGGCCCTGCCAGACGAACAGTCATGGCATCACCAGGGAATACACTGTCTCTGTGGCAACACGGTGGTGCAGTGCACACAGCCAGTGTTTTCAGGAGCAGAAGGTCACAGGTTCAAGTCTCAGCTGTGGTTCCTGCCAACCCGGCCCCCATATTTTACCCACTACTAAAACGTGCTAATACAGACAGAACCTTTATTGCAGATGACGTAGACATGCCCAAAACACCTACATTTTACCCTACAGAGCACAGACACCATAAACATGCGCATTACCTAGAGCAGAGTCTCCCAAATGCAGTCCTGGAGGGCCAAACACCATTCAGGTTCCATGCTGCCTCTAATAAATATGACTGTGCTGCATTTCTATGCACCGCCCCCATGGTATGCAGATGTATCTCATGCATATTCATTAGGGACAGCATGAAAACCTGAACAGTGTTTGGCCCTCCAGGACTGGAGTTGGGAACCTCTGCCCTAGAGCAGCGGCCAACAGGGGCAGACACACCCGCACCCACAGGCTCCATTATCCGAAGCCTCCTGGAGAGACAGGATGTTGGGCCCTGCGTGCATCTCCCAATACTAGCACTTGCATACCTTAGCAATGCCACCCTAAACCTGGGAAAACTGTACACAGCTATCAAAAGGTTGCTATGATAACTGGCAGATAGCAATTCCTACGTTAAGCACAATTGGCTGATTGAGCTGCATCATAGCAACCTTTCTGATGTCTATAGAGTGTGCCTCAGGTCTGGTGCCTGACAGAGTGACCCCAACAGTATTGCGCACCATAGCCATGCCTGCACTGTGCCCAGGACTGGTGTGGCGGCCAGGGCTGCCAAACACCTCTATAGATGCACAATGCTGGCATAGGTGTGGGGAGTGTGTGTCTGTCTATCCAGTGTGTGGTGGCTGCTAACACCTTCCTCAGCCCACACTGCTAGCACTGTTGCCAGTATTGGCCTGCCAATGTGCATAATGACGAGCAAGATACTGTGGGTATAGCCTGGACAGGGTGGCCTGGCCTGGATGCATCAGCACAGGGCATAGGGCAATGGCTCGGACATTGTAGTGCCCGGCCACAACCTGCACCGACAGGGTGGCCACAGCATGTCCTGCTGGGAGGTCACTCTCACCCTGACTGAGCAGTGACCATGGCATGGCTAGGCTCCCCCACAGTGCTATATTGTATTTTTCTTCAGTGAAATATATAGGTTCTCTTCTCTGGGGCCTAATCACTGACTTATCCGCTTGGTGGGTGTGCGGACATCCCAGCTTTTGGGTGCACACATCTCTTCCAGGATCATGTACTGTGGACTAGCTAGCAGACTGTCTGCAGTTATATGTGTATGGCTAGAACACCTTGCAGGGTGCAGCGGCTGGTGACTCACTGTGCTTGCTGCTGGAGAATGTCAGATGGTGTTGGGGGGCAGCTGAGCATTTCCATGCCTACTGTCTTCCTGCCATTGCCTTAGGGATGTGTACAGCTCTGCATTGGCTGCCCTGTAGGGTGTCTGTTACCAGCGTGACTGGGGTTGATGGCCCCCCTCTATTGCCACTGTTGCAGGGAGGTAGAATGTGGATCTGTTGGTGAGAGACTCCTGTCTCCCACCCTGAGCCACAGAGGGTGGGTTGTGTGGTGGTACATAATCCGCCTATGGGTCCAAACACCCCCTGTCACATACATCATGTTACCATGGCACCAAGACAGAATATGCACTATTCTGGGTGCATCATAGCCCATAAGAGCCAGACCTGATTGACAACTTCAGATAGACACTAATGTATCCTAGGTGTGTTTGCAGGAACTACTTATCACACACACTGGCACTGATGGGTACCTGCGACATGGCCTATTGCAGCAATTGAAGGTGCTGCGGACCTGGTGCTGGCCGCCCCACCTCACCCTCAGGGTGAGCACAATACCCACACAATGTGACGGTCTGTAGCTACTCTGTGCCACTAACACACACCGTCGGCACCCCCTACCAGGCTGAGGTGCTGTGGGATGCATACCCCATCTTGTGATCATCTGTAGACTGCTGATATGCATGTGCTGTGCATCATGGGTACGGGTGGGTTGCCCCTATCCTGGTAGCCACAGCAGACTGTTTGTGTGGTGACATGCAGTCCTTCTGTAGCCAGCCAGGGGTTTGTTAGCAGCTGTAGAGCTGTAGCCCACTGGTTACTTCACTGCCTGTGGAGCCAGAAGTCATGGGTTCTATCCCACAGTGGGGTTGTTTGATAGGGCTGTCCGAGGCATTGTCTATTTTTAATGTACATTAGTGCTGCCAGCAAAAACACCCTCAGAGTACTGTAACCTTAAGGTGCCTCATAAGGCGCCCCATAAGGCACCTCATAGGGCACCCTATAAGGTGCCTTATGGAGCACCCTATAGGGCGCCTTATAGAGCGCCTTATAAGGCGCCCTATAAAGCGCCTTATCAGGTGCCTTATAAGGTGTCCTATAGGGGACATTGTAGGGTGCCTTGGCAGACAGTGCACTTTATAATGTGCCCTCTGCAGTGCCTTATAGGGTGCCTTATGTGGCACCTTAGGTAACGCCACTGTGAGGATGTGTTTGCTGGCAGCACTAATTGAAATAAAACTACAATGCCTCAAAAAGCACTACTTAAACATACAGGGAGATGCCTCAGCCAGCCCTGTTCATTAGGCACACTGGGGGATTGAACTCATGTCCCCTGTACCATCAGTCAGTGTATTAACCATTGTGCTACACCTCTGTTTCTGTGTTTGCATGTCTGCGTGCCTACTTAAGATTACCGCGTGTTAACGCCCACTCCTTTTATGGCATCCTGCACACTATCGCTGGGCGCACGTTAAGACTGCTTAGTAAACATACTCCTTAGTTTGCGGTATCTGCCACACAGCCCATAAGAATAAAATGTGCGATACAGCAGCTTGAGCTAAATGTTAGTAAAGGGGATTCTTAGTTATGAGCTCAGATTTGGAAAAGATGAATAATGAATCTAAAATTCAAACTCAAATAAAGTGCATACATAGCTCAGCTTTGGAAATTAGGTACAAGTAGTGCAGAGATATGTCATTTGTGCATACAGATTTTGCAGCTTGCTGTGCTGTTTGAAAACTGTTGCACCTTGCATATGATGGACTTCGCAGAAACAGAGGCAGATTGAAAATTGTACTCATAGAGACAATATTCAGAGTGTGTATTCTTACCTCAAAAATAATGTAAAGCAAAACTGTAATAATCTTACATATCAACACCTCCCTTTTGTATAAGCACCTTTGAGAGGTTAATTTTAAAATGCATTTTCCATATGTAAAGCATATTTTACAAGAATAAAATGGTTATTAGAAAATTGTGAAGATGCATACACACATGCAAATAGATGTCCTGACCAGAGCACTTGTATTTTTATGTGATCTGCATGTAGCCATTGCCGAGGGTTGTAATGCATGCACATACATAGACAACCTTACACCTGCCTTAGAGTAAGAGTTAATTTGCATGAGAGTATAGGCGCCTTTGTGGTCTTGATAAAACAGGTGCTCTTTTAAAAATGGTTTATAGATGCCATGTTAAAAAAAACTATCATCTTGGTGTGCAGAAACTGGTACTATTAAAATTACACAAAGGTATATGCACATAAAGGTACATGCTACCAACTCATAGCATGTGCTTTTTTTGCACTATGAGTGTAATTTTATAACAGGTCATCTAGGTAATTTATTTATTTGAAAAGTTTATATTCCGCATTTCCAAAGATCAACGCGGTTTACAGTTAACACTACATAACATTACATGGAGCAAGATAACGTTACAAGGAACAGGAAGCAATACAAGTAACCTATTAACATTAAAATACAAAAACTAGTATAACAATTCAAAGGAGTTTTGGTATATAGCGAACTAGAAGATTATTACAGGGGAACCAGTTACCATTACTTAAGCCCATTAGGCTATAGTAGTCACATAAAGGTGTGAAGGGAGGGGTCAGATGAACCTGAGACTTCTGGTATGATGGTCATGTTTATAACAGGGGCTAAAAGGTATTAATTAATCTGTATTTATGTGACACCCTCAAAGTGCATTCGGAACAGGTGCGTTTTTAACAGCTTCCTGAAGTCCTTCATGTCTGCGGTAGTCCTTATTTTTACGGGTAAAGAGTTTCATATTGTTGGAGCATATAAAGAGAATGCTCATTCACATACTGATTGGCTGAATTTAACGAAGCCTGGGTGGGATGCAAGGAGGTGCTCTGCAGGGCTTCTTCTATGGTGACTGTTGGGGATTTGTCCTATTATCATATGCAGGTAATCAGAGGACTGCTCATGAAGGATTTTAAATATTGTCATTATGTTTTTGTATTTAACTCTGTATAGTAGTGGTAGCCAGTGGAGCTCCTTCATGATGGGGGTGATGTGGGAGCTCCTTGATGTTCCAGTTAGGAATTGAGCCGCAGTGTGTTGAATAAACTGTAATGGGAGCAGCTGTAATTTTGGAAGGCCTTGGAGCATTGAGTTGCTGAAGTCCAAGTGGAAAAGTATCATCGCATGAAATACGGTGCTGTAGTCGGGGGGTTCAAGAAGTAGACTTAGCCACTGGAGTGCCCTTATTTTACTGTACACATTCTGTTAATGTAGATATTGATCAAGAGTCACCCCGAAGTAGTGTATTTCTGATTTAATTGCTAGTTCAATGTGTCTGACTTTAATTGACTTTGGTGGGTAGAAGGATTGATCATTGAATATGAAAAGCACTTCATTTTTACTGTAGTTAATGGAAAAGTCTTGTTATGAGAGCCAGTGGCCAATGGAGTTGAAGCACTGTACTATAGGGATGAAGTATGGAGATGTAGTTGAGAGCGGTGCATAAAACACTATATCATCTGCATATAAGAACATAAGATATGCCATACTGGGACAGAACAAGGTCCATCAAGCCCAATATCCTGTTTCCAACAGTGGCCAATCTAGGTCAGAATTACCTATCAGTTTCCCCAAAAGACGCAGGTTCTACAATGCTTGTATTGGGGCAAGCAGTGGATATCCCGTATCTCCTTAATTAATGGTTTATGGACATTTCCTCCAGGAACTTGTCCAAACCTCTCTTAAACCCAGCTACACTACTACACTAACAGCTTTTACTACATCATCCAGTAACAAATTCCAGAGTTTGATTACACATTGAGTGAAAAAATATTTTCTCTTATCAGTCTTAAATAGTTACCCTGTAGCTTCATAGTCCTAGTCTTTCTACATTCTGATGATGTAAACAATTGATCTACGTTTACCAGTTCCACTCCATTCATTAATTTATAGACCTCTATCATATCTCCAAGAATGAAATGGAACATGTACAACTTGATCTGTTGGGTGTCAGTGAATTGAAATGGACTGGCATTGGGCACTTTGCATCAGATGATCACATGGTCTACTATGCTGGAAATGAAAGACAAAGAAGAAATGGTGTTGCATTTATAATAAAGAAGAAACTTTCAAGAACTGTAATAAAATACAATGCAGTCAGCGAACGCTTAATCTCTATTCGTCTACGAGGAATGTCTATCAACACAACTATAATTCAAGTATATGCCCCAACAACAGCTGCAGAAGAGAATGAAATTGAAGAGTTCTATGAACAAGTACAAGCTGAAATTGACAGAACATGCAAACAGGATATCCTGATAGTCATGGGTGACTGGAACGCAAAGGTTGGCAACAAAGAAGAAGGCAATACAGCCAAATAGTTGCCTAGAGTTATGGAGCAGTTTGTGTTTTTCTAGAGTGAGTCTTTTTGCGGTATTGGATCTTACACTCTGAATTGTGACCACCAAGCTTTTTTGAATTACCAGTCATGGAGGATCATTCATCCTGGAAGGAGATTTTTAGTTTTTCTAGTGCTTACGTCTCTAATCTTTGCACAGAACAAACCCCTTTTGGCTTGGAAGAGCCGGGGGCTGCCGGAGAAGCTGCTACTTGGGACAGGTTGCTGGGAGTACAAAAGGGGAAGCGGCTTGCGATTAACCCTTCTAATTTTTTAAGTTAAGTGTTATCTTGGTTGTTGATGCAGTTTGCTTTGTACTAAGTGGCAGCAGGTCCTTGATGTTATTGGGCTTGTGTTTGTGGCATGATCTTGGCTTGGTCCGGATCGTTTTTTCCATTGCCCCTGGAAGCTGAGACCTTGCTGGACACGCTATATCTTTAATATTTACCAAGTGAAAACATTCATTTTGTAGTTGCCAAGAGTTATGGAGCAGTTTGTGTTTTTCTAGAGTGAGTCTTTTTGCTGTATTGCAAGGAAATAGAAGCAGAAACTATTAGAGGAAGAACAAGATCGGCTTTCCTAAAGCTACGAGAGTTAAAGAAAAAGTTCCAGCCTCGAATTAGAATGTTACAAGATGCTCAAGGTTCTATGTTGAATGATGCTGAGAAGATCAAGAAAAGGTGGAAGGAATATACAGAGTTTTTATATGATAAAGATCAAGTGGACCAACAGCCGTTTCAACCTGTACCTTATGATCAGGAACCATTGGTGATGAAAGAAGAAGTTAAAGCAGCATTGAAAGCCTTATCAAAGAACAAAGCACCAGGCATTGATTGCATTCCCATAGAAGTATTACAGCAATCTGATACAGCTGTTACTGTACTTACAAGGCTCTGCCAAGAAATATGGAAGACAACATCATGGCCAACTGACTGGAAAAGATATGTGTTTATACCAATACTAAAGAAAGGTGATCCAACTGACTGTGGAAATTATCGCACAATCGCTCTGATCTCACATGCCAGCAAGATTCTACTGAAGATTATTCAAAGGAGACTACAACCATACCTGGAACAAGAACTACCTTGAAGTGCAAGCAGGGTTCAGGAAAGGGCGAGGAACGCGAGGCATCATTGTGGATGTGAGATGGATCCTTGAAAAGACTAAAGAATACCAAAAGGAGATCTATTTGTGCTTTATCGACTATAGCAAGGCTTTTGACTGTGTAAACCATGAGAAACTCTGGGCCACATTAAGAAGCATGGGTATACCAGAACACCTGATCGTTCTCTTGCACAATCTGTACATTGATCAAGAAGCAGCAGTTCGAACGGAACAAGGAGAAACAGAATGGTTTAAAATAAGCAAAGGTGTAGACAAGGCTGCATACTTTCCCCTTACCTGTTTAATTTATATGCAGAACAAATCATCAGAGAAGCAGGATTGTATGAAGACAACAGAGGTGTGAAGATTGGTGGAAGACTCATCAACAACCTTCGCTATGCTGATGATACCACATTACTGGCTGAAAGTGAAGATGATCTGAAACATTTGCGTCTCACAATCAAAAGAACATAGTCTCAAAATGGGCCTGCACCTTAATGTAAAGAAGACAAAGATCATGACAACTGGCATAATCAACAGGTTCATCGTTGAAGGAGAAGAAATTGAAATCGTGAACAACTTTAACCTACTTGGATCAACTATCAATAAAGAAGCAACAAGCAGTCAAGAAATCAGACGACGCATTGCTCTTGGCAGAATGGCTATGAAAGACCTAGATAAGATCCTCAAGAGCAGAGATGTCTCTCTCCATACAAAGATTCGACTTGTTCAAGCCATGGTATTTTCAATAACATCATATGGATGTGAAAGCTGGACAGTGAAAAAGATAGACAGGAAGAAAATTGATGCCTTTGAATTATGGTGCTGGCGGCGAATAATGTGTATACCATGGACTGCCCGAAGAAAAAACCAGTCGGTACTAGAGGAGATCAAACCTAAGCTTTCTTTAGAAGCTCAGATGACAAGACTTCAACTTTCATACTTTGGACACATCATGCGAAGAGAGAGATCATTAGAGAAAGACATCATGCTTGGCAAGATAGAAGGTCAACGCAAAAGAGGAAGGCCAGCAATGAGATGGATCGATACAATAACAGCAGCTATGGGTACCAGTCTGTCAACAATGAACCGCCTGACTGAAGACCGAACACAATTTAGGATAGCTATCCAGAGGGTCGCCATGAGTCGACTCCGACTTGACGGCACTTAACAACAACAACAACATCATATCTCCCCTCAGCCGTCTCTTTTCCAGGTTGAAGAGCCCTAACCTTTTTTTTTTTATTTATCAAATTTTCCAATCATTATTACAAAGTAATAAAGATACAAGGCAAAACAATTAAATCCAATAAAGTACAGCACAAAATAAATAAATTGTTCAAGCACACAATACAGGAGAGTGAAACCGAGGTAAAACAATCAAGGAAAATACTAAAAGGTCTTAGCAGGATTACCCAATATCCCTTCTCCCAATCATACTAAGTTAACCAGCACCATAGTGGACCCCAAAAACTAAAGGCAATCACCTTGACTTCAGAAATTCTTCTAGCTGAAGGGGCTCAAAAAACACATACGAGTCTTTCCCTGATGTAACCAGACATTTACAGGGGAATTTCAGGAAAAAAGGCTGCCCCCCACTTCAAGAACCCGCGGCTTCAGGGCCAAAAAACCCTTATGCCTAACCTGTGTTTGCCTGGACACGTTAGGGAAGATATTAATCTTCTGCCGACAGAACAATTCATTCTTTTTCCGAAAAAATAATTTCAACACTAAATTTTTATCTATTTCAGAATGGAAGGAAACTAGTAAGGTCGCTCTAGTAGAAATTTCATCTAAAGATGACTCGATAAATTCGGAAACATTCAAGGTGTCCAAAGAAACTAGGGCGTCAACTTTCCCTTCTGCAACACTAATAACTTTCTTAAAGCAAGGGAGATAATAGATATTATTAAAAATAAGAGTAGCAGAATCTTGATACTCCAAAATCTCCTTCAAATATTTACGAAAAAGAATATCAGGAGAAAGATAATGTGTCTTAGGGAAATTGAGGCACCTAAGATTCTTAGCTCTAAGACCATTTTCCAATAGTTCGTGCTGACGATGTAGCACGAGACTATCCTTTATAGAGGAAGAGACTGCCCCCTGTATAGTGGAAACCTGAGCCTGAACTTTCAGGCAACGAGAATCAAAAGATATCAAAGATTTCTTATTGTGAGCGAGCTTATCAACAGCTTCCTGAGTAAATACAGTAAACTGGGGCACAATCGATGATAAAGAAGCATCAATACGCGTTAACAAGCTCCATATATCCTTTAAAGAAACCTCCTGTTGATCACTCTAAGCAGCCCACCAAATTCGAAGAAACATTGAGGGCCTCACCGACATGAACCACCCGGGGAAGAGGAACATCTCCTACCAGGGGGCCCACATCAGAAGAGGAAACCTGCTCTGATAGAGAAACGGGTCGAGACCTCCCAACCGAAACAGGCGATGAGGTCAGCAGACCCGAAATCTCCTTGCTGGATAGTGGGGGAGGAATATCACCCCCTTATAAATTAGAGGAGCTAATAGGAGAGGAAAAACTATTGGACAGAGGCAGTGATAAACTTCCAAGATCTCTCGCAGCCAGTACAACATGTTTGTCCATAGGACACACAGTTTTCACAGTCTTAGATGGATTTATTGTACTCACGCCAACAGCCCTCTTTTTTCGTTTGCTCATGCCATAGCATAATCCAATCTAAAGCTCCTCCGTGCTCTGAAGGGGTTCAAAAGGGGCAGGACCTGCCCCTTTAGACACGCCCCTTCAGACACACCCGTGTCGACGTCCCGCAGTACAAGGCCGCGCTTTAAACCCCTCCTGATGACACGGGGGTGATGCGGCAAGTTGAACGAGCAGCAAACAAGGGTCCACAAATTGCCTCATGTGCGAGCACAGATGGTCCGGGTAGGTCCTGCGACTCCAGGTAACTCTCTCCAAATAGCACTCCACAGGGCCGTGCTTTAAACCCCTCCTGATGTTGCAGGGGTGACACGGCAAGTTGAACGAGCAGCAAACAAGGATCCACAAATTGCCTCACGTGTGAGCACAGATGGTCTGGGTAGGTCCTGCGACTTCAGGTAACACTGCCCCTTTAGACACGCCCCTTAAGACACACCCGCGTCGAAGTCCCGCAATACAAGGCCGCGCTTTAAACCCCTCCTGATGACACGGGGGTGATGCGGCAAGTTGAACGAGCAGCAAACAAGAGTCCACAAATTGCCTCACGTGTGAGCACAGATGGTCCGGGTAGGTCCTGCGACTTCAGGTAACACGCTCTCGCCCTAACCTTTTTAGCCTCTTTTCATAGGGGTATCCTTCCATCCCCTTTACCATTTTGGTGGCTCTTCTCTGGACTTTTTCTAATAACGCTATATTCTTTTTAAAATATGGCGACCAGAATTGCATACAATATTCAAGGTGCGGTCGCACCATGGAACAATACAGAGGCATTATAATATCCTTTGTTTTATTTTCTATTCCTTTCCTTATGATACCTAGCATTCTATTTGCTTTCTTGGCCGCCCGCTGCACACTGGGTGGAGGGTTTTAACATGTTATCCACGATGACACCTAAATCTTTTTCCTAGGTGGTGGTTCCTAATGTGGAACCTTGCATCGTGTAACCATAGTTTGGGTTTTTCTTTCCTAGGTGCATAACTTTGCACTTGTCCACATTAAATTTCATCTGCCATTTGGATGCCCGGTCTTCCAATTTATCAAGATCCTCTTGCAATTTTCCACAATCCTCATGGGTTTTAACAACTTTAAATAGTTTCGTGTCATCTGCAAATTTGATATAGATGGAATAATATATCATGTGACTGGATGATTTCGCAGATTGGCTGGAAGTAGATGTTAAATAATAAGGCTGATAGAGATGAGCCCTGGGGTACACCTCATGTTTATGGGGGGTAAGGGTCCGAACTTTTGTCTTCTGTTTTCACAATTTGTTGGCGGTTGGACAAGTATGATCGGATCCAGCTGAGTGCATTGTCAGTGATGCCAATACAGAGTAGCCTCTGCAGGAGAATCTCATGACATATTGTTTCAAAAGCTGCGGTGATATCAGTAAAAACGAGCATGAAGGCTTGGTTTGGTTTCTCTAGTCCCTTCTTGAGTTGGTCAGTGAGTGAAATTAGCATTGTTTCCACACCATGGCTAGGGCAGAAGCCATGCTGATGTCGGTCAAGCGGAGCATTTAGGCTAATGTTGTTGTGTAGTTGTAGTTGCACCATTTTTTATATTATTTTTGCGAGGAAAGGTAAGCTTGAGATAGGTCTATATGAGTTGGGTTCCATGGGGTTCAGCTTAGAGTTTTTTTTTAGAGTTTGATTATACGTTGAGTGAAAAAAATATTTTCACTTATTTCTCTTAAATAGTTTACACTGTAGCTTCATTGCATGTCCCCTAGTCTTTCTATATTCTGATAACGTAAACAATCGATCTATGTTTACCTGTTCCACGACGTTCATTAATTTATAGACTTCTATCATATCTCCCCTTAGACGTCTCTTTTCCAGGTTAAAGAGCCCTAACCTTTTTAGCCTTTCTTCATAGGGATATCCATCCATCCCCTTTACCATTTTGGTGGCTCTTCTCTGAACCTTTTCTAATAACGCTCTATTCTTTTTAAGATACAGCGACCAGAATTGCACACAATATTCAAGGTGTGGTCGCACCATGGAACAATACAGAGGCATTATAATATCCTTTGTTTTATTTTCCATTCCTTTCCTTATGATACCTAACATTCGATTTGCTCTCTTGGCTGCCACTGCACACTGGGTGGAGGGTTTTAACATGTTGTCCACAATGACGCCTAAATCTTTTTCCTGGGTGGTGGTTCCTAATGTGGAACCTTGCATCGTGTAACCATAGTTTGGGTTGTTCTTCCCTAGGTGCATAACTTTGCACTTGTCTACATTAAATTTCATCTGCCATTTTGATGCCCAGTCTTCCAATTTATCAAAATCCTCTTGCAATTTTCCACAATCCTCATGGGTTTAAACAACTTTAAATAGTTTTGTGTCATCTGCAAATTTGATAACCTCACTCGTTATTCCCTTTTCCAGGTCATTTATGAATATGTCAAAAAGCAGCGGACCCAGCACAGATCCCTGGGGTACAACACTATTCACCTTTGTCCATTGGGAAAATTGGCCATTTAGCCCTTCCCACTGCTTTCTATCTTTTAACCAGTTCCTGATCCACAATAGTACACTGCCTCCTATACCATGACTCTCTAATTATGCCAAAACTCTCTGATGTGGGACCCTGTCAAAGGCTTTCTGAAAAGTCCAAATACACTATATCAACCGACTCTCCTTTGTCTACCTGTTTATTCATACCTTCAAAAAAACATAAGAAATTAGTAAGACAAGATCTTCCTTGTCTAAAGCCATGTTGGCTGTCTCCCATTAGGCCATGACTATCTACATGCTGAGTAATTTTATTCTTTATGATGGTTTCTACCATTTTTCCCGGTACTGACGTCAGGCTCACCGGTCTGTAGTTTCCCGGATCACTCCTGGAACCCTTTTTAAAAATTGGCATTACATTGGCCATCTTCCAGTCTTCAAGTATTACAGATGATTTTAATGATAGTTCACAGATTACTAATAGCGGGTCTGCAATCTCATATTTCAGTTCTTTCAACACCCTTGGATGTATATCATCTGGTCCAGGTGATTTGCTATTCTTCATTTTATCAAATAGTTGTAATACATCTTCCTGATGTATCAATATTTCCTTCAATTCTTCCGCACCATTAAATACCACTTCAGTCATGGGTAACATCCCTACATCTTCCTCAGTAAAGAATGAAACAAAGAATTCATTCAGTCTCTCCGCTATCGCCTTGTCGCCTCTTAGTGCCCCTTTAACACCTCTATCATCTAATGGACCAACTGACTCTCTCACAGGTTTTTTGCTGCGAATGTACTTGAAAAAATCTTTATTTTGCGTTTTTGCTTCCACAGCAAGCTTCTTCTCAAATTCTTTCTTTGCCTGCTTTATCAATGCCTTGCATTTGATTTGCCAGTGCTTTTGCTGTTTCCAGGTTTCGTCGTTTGGCTCTTTTTTCCATTTCCTGGAAGTTGCTTTTTTGGCAACAACAGCCTCTCTGACCTCACCTTTAAACCATGCTGGCAGTTTTTTGGACTTCCTTCCACTTTTCTTAAAGCGTGGAATACAGCTGGTCTGGGCTGCCAAGATAGTATTTTTCAACAACACCCAAGCTTGATGTAAGTCTTTAACCTTTGCAACTGCTCCTTTTAGTTTTTTCTTAACTATTTTCCTCATTTTATCATAGTCTCCCTTTCGAAAGTTAAAAGGTAGTACTGTGGATTTCCGTACTATCCCTCCTCCACTAATTAAATCAAAGGCGATCATGCTATGATCACTATTGCCAAGTGGCCCCAACACCCTTATCTCTTGCACTAGATCTGGTGTTCCACTAAGGACCAGGTCTAATATGGCTTCCCCTCGGTTCATGAACCAGCTGCTCCAAGAAGCAGTCATTTATTTCATCTAGAAACTTTATCTCCCTAGCATGTCCTGCCATGACACTGACCCAGTCGATACCGGGGTAATTGAAATCACCCATTATTATTACTGCGCTGTAACATTTGTTAGCTTCCTTGATTTCTTTGAGCATTTCATCATCAATTTGTTCATTCTGGCCAGGTGGTCGATAGTACACCCCCACTACCATCGCCTTCCCCTTTTTACATGTAATTTCAATCCATAGAGATTCTACAGCGAATTTTGTTTCCTGCAAAACTTTATCCTTTCTGACTCAATGCCCTCTCTAACATAGAACGCAACCCCTCCATCAATTTGATCAGCTCTATCATTACGATATAGTTTGTACCCATATATCATAGTGTCCCACTGGTTGTCCTCCATCCACCAGGTCTCTGAGATTCCAATCATATCTAACCTCTCATTTAGTGCTATATATTCTAACTCTCCCATCTTATTTTTTAGACTTCTAGCATTTGCATACAAGCATTTTGGACACTGTATTTTATTCATTTTAATCTGGCTATTGGTAGGCATGGGTAATTTGGCATTTTTAAGCTCTCTCTGCTCCATACTCAAGACCATTTGGGCTACTTTATTCTTTTTTGGAACCTCTCTGCTTTTGGTAGTATCCTTCAATGATACATTCTTCCAAACCATGCGCTCTTGGGCAACTGTCGGCTTTCCCCTATTATCTAGTTTAAAAGCTGCTCTATCTCCCTTTTAAAGGTTAATGCCAGCAGCCTGGCTCCATCAGTGAATGCTGTTGCTTGCTTCAGAGTAAGTGAGGACAGGTTTGGGTCACCCAGCAATATTAATGGACAGTTGGATTTGCATATGTGCCGACGATTTGCAGGATGGAATCCAATTCTTCAATATCTGCTGTTGGAGATTTGTAGACAAGACATATCGAGACTGTTTATTAGAAATTGTGATGGTTTTCAGACTCTTGGCATTTGTTGAGATTATGAAGGTGAACTGAAGGGTCTTCCTGGCAATTATACAAACTCCACCTCCCCGGTGCCCTAGCCTAGTACAATTGAATAGGTCATAATATGGATGTTTAGTTGTTGATTAATCAGGATAACATCTGCATCAGTTAACCATGTCTCCATGATGCACAGGATGTCCAAGTCATGGTCTGTGAGGTATTCATTCAGAAATTCTGTTTTCTTTCTCGCTGAACGTGAATTGACTAGTAGACATTAAAGAAGGGCAGTATGGGTTGTATTCTCAGGATGGAGGTCTATTGGTATAGTTGGGATCAGGGGGACATAGATTACATAGGAGTGATGCTTACTTCTCATATGCATTGGTGGGATTCTAGTGTTCAAATAGCTAGCTCTACAGATAATCGGGATAGGATTGGAATCCACCAAGAGACATTGTGGTTGTGAGGGTAAGTAGATGCCTATTTGTACCCTATTTTATAAAAGACACATAGACACCTATGTGTTTTTATAAAATACTAGAGCTAACTGGCAGCAATTATAACTAGAATGCATTGTGTCCATTTACACCTGCTTGGGAGCAGGTAAAGCGTGTGCATACATACTTATTTTCTAACCTATGTGAGTACTTCACAACTCTGTCCACCATCCATCCCAGAAGATACCCACATGTGGGTCACTTACAAATATGTATGGTCCTTATACCACACATACCCTATGGAGTAATTTCATAAAATCTGTTTTGTGTATAGGAAGAGATTTTAAAAATTACCCCCTTTATGCATAGGTATTCCTAGAGAAAAGGTTGGGCAGATTTCCATGATATGCTCTTATCTTATCACACAAGCTTAAGTGGAAAGGTTATGCCTGCCTTGGAACAAGTACAACTTTGCTTTCAAGCTTTTGGCAAGGCAATTTTATAAAGATGCATAGATGCATTCATTGCCTTTACAGAAAAGGCTCAACATACATGCCTATGTGTATTCACAGATTAGGTGCAGTTGCAAACAATTACCCTTCCTAAGAGTAAAATAACATGTATACTTTTGAAAATTCAAAATTTATGTGCATATTTCCAAATCTCACCCCAACCCTGTTCCCAGGAACTCTTCCTCTTATCGTGGGTAATACGTATTATGCAGGTAATTTTATCTGCCTGACAGTTTTCAAACAGCATGCTTCAAACTTTGAAATTTACCACTAGGAACCTTTGCACTTATTTTAGAACTTACTCTTTTGAACAGATAAATTGTCTGGGTTAAATTACATGCATATGCTTGAATTTTCTAAAGTATGCATGCAACTACAAATCCCTTCCTAACCTGGCACCAAGGTACACGTCCAATGAGCCCCAGTGAAATTATTGGTTGATTTTGCCCTTAGAAACATAGAAACATGATGACAGAAAAAGACCACAAGGCCCATCTAGTCTGTCCTTCCATAACAACAACTACAACAGTCCACTTTTTACCTTTAGAGATCCTCTGTGTTGGTCCCATGCTTTTTTGAACTCAGTCACTGTCCTCATCTCCACCACCTCCACTGGGAGACTATTCCACGAATCCACTACTCTTTCCGTAAAGAAATATTTCCGCATATCACTCCTGAATCTATCTCCCTTCACCCTCATCCCATGTCCCCTCGTAGCAGAACTTGCTTTCAATTGAAAGAGGCTCTCTCCCTGAACATTTATGCCACGGAGGTATTTAAACATCTCAATCATATCACCTCTATCCCGCCTTTCCTCTAAGGTGTACATATTAAGATCCTTAAGTCTGTCCTCATATGCTTTATAATGAAGCCCATTAATCATTTTAGTAGCAACCCTCTGCACCGACTCCATCCTGTTCACATCCTTTTGAAGGTGCGGTCTCCAGAATTGCACACCATACTCCAAATGAGGTCGCACCAAAGACTTATACAGAGGCATTATCACCTCCTTTTTTCTGCTAGCCATTCCTCTCCGTATGCACCCAAGCATCCTTCTAGCTTTTGCCGTCGCCTTTTCTACCTGTTTAGCTACTTTAAGATCATCAGACACAACCACGCCTAGGTCCCGCTCTTCTTTAGTGGACAAAAGTACTTCACCTCCTATACTGTATTGCTCCCTTGGATTGCTGCAGCCCAAATGCATGACCTTACATTTTTTAACATTAAATCCCAGCTGCCAAATTCTAGACCATTCTTCAAGCTTAGCTAGATCCCTCCTCATGTTATCTACACCTTCCTGGGTGTCTACTCTATTACAGATTTTGGTATCATCCGCAAAGAGGCAAACCTTACCCGACAGCCCTTCCGCTATATCACTAACAAAGATGTTAAAAAGAATCGGACCAAGGACAGATCCCTGGGGCACACCACTGGTAACATCCTTCTCCTCAGAGTGAGCTCCATTTACTTGTACTCTTTGTCGCCTCCCACCCAACCAATTTCTAACCCAAGCAGTAACTTTAGGGTCCATCCCTAGGGTGCTCAGTTTGTTTATAAGTCGCCTGTGAGGAACAGTGTCAAAGGCTTTACTGAAATCTAAATACACCACATCTAGAGCTCTCCCTCGGTCCAACTCCCTGGTCACCCAGTCAAAGAAATCGATCAGATTTGTCTGACAAGACCTGCCTCTGGTGAATCCATGCTGCCTCGGATCCTGTAATCCGCCAGACTCCAGAAACCTCACTATTTTCTCTTTCAGCAGCGTTTCCAATAATTTACTCACCACTGAAGTTAAACTAACCGGCCTGTAGTTTTCAACCACATCCTTACTTCCACTTTTGTGTAAAGGCACCACATGAGCCTCTCTCCAGTCCTTTGGCACCACTCCCGACTCCAACGAGGCATTGAAAAGGTCAGTCAGTGGAGCTGCTAGAACGTCCCCAAGTTCCCTCAGTATTCTAGGGTGTATCCCATCCGGTCCCATCGCTTTGTCTACTTTAAGTTGAGCTAGTTTCTCACAAACACAGTCTTATGAAAATTGTTCAAGATGTCCCTCGCTTCTGTTCTTATTTGTGGGTGTTTTCTGAGGTCCTGCTCCTGGTTCTTCATCTGTGAACACAGAACAAAAATATTTGTTAAGCAATTCCGCTTTATCCTTATCAGCTTCTACATATTCCCCCCCTGCATCCTTGAGTCTGACAATACCACTTTTGCCCTTCCTCTTCTCACTAATATATCTGAAAAATGTCTTATCCCCCCATTTTATTGCATTGGCTATTTCCTCCTCCTTTTGAATCTTTTCCTTCTTGACTACTTTGCTAGCTTCTCTAAGTTTTTCCAAATACAGATGCCTGTCTTCCTCTCTCTGTGATCTCTTGTATTTCATGAAGGCCTCCCTCTTTTTCTTCACTTTTTCAGCTACTTCCTTCGAAAACCATAGCGGTCTCCTGTTCCTTTTGCCTTTATTTACCATTTTAACAAAAAGGTTGGTTGCCTTTAAAATACCCCCTTTCAGCTTTGCCCACTGTTTTTCTACATCCCCCAGCTGTTCCCATCCCACTAACGACTCCCTGAGGTATTGGCCCATCTTCGCAAAGTTAGTCTTCCTAAAGTCTAAGATCTTCACCTTGGAATGGATTCTAACAGCCCTAGTCCTAATACTGAACCACACCATCTGGTGATCACTGGATGCAAAATGATCTCCCACTACAACATCAGAAACACTTTCACCATTGGTAAGCACCAAGTCCAGTATGGCCCCTTCACGTGTGGGGTCTGTTACCAATTGCCTGAATAGTTCTCCCTGTAGATAATCCAGGATCTCCTTACTTCTGGATGATACTGCAACAGGAATGTGCCAATCAACATCTGGCATATTGAAATCTCCTAGCAGTAGCACTTCCCCTTTCCTAGCAATGCTGCGTATGTCTTCAATTAACTCTCTGTCCACCTCTTCCTCTTGTGAGGGAGGTCTGTATATCACACCAATGCAAATAGATTTCTCTTTCCCTCTTTCTAGTTTAACCCACAATGCCTCCTCTCTCCCTTTTAAGCTCTGTAATTCCAAAGCTTTAATAGTAGTTTTTACATATAGTGCCACTCCTCCTCCCCTTCTTCCTACCCTGTCCTTTCTGAATAAAGTATAGCCAGGTATAGTTTCATCCCAGTCATGGTTTTCTGTGAACCATGTTTCTGTAACTGCCACTAAATCCAAGTCAGCAACTCCCACCAAAGCTTCAACTTCAGGGATCTTATTTCCCATGCTACGGGCATTAATACACACTGCTTTCCATGTGTTACCCATTTCCATAAAGGTATTTAATGTATCACCTACCTGGGGGCTTTCACTTACCTGGGGGCTTTCTTCACCCATCCCCAACGAATCTAGTTTAAAGCCCTCTTCAGTAGATTAGCCAGTCTACTACCAAAGATGCGTTGACCTTTCTTGGACAGATGGATGCCATCTCTGCTCTGCAACCCTTGGAACAGCATCCCATGGTCTAGGAAACCAAAACTCTCTCGAAGACACCATCCACGCAGCCATGCATTCATCTCCAGGATGCGAGCCTCTCTGCCTTGGCCTTTACCCTCAACAGGGAGGATTGAAGAGAACACCACCTGTGCACCTACCTGCTTCACCCTCTGTCCCAGAGCCATGAAGTCACTTTTGATACGTTCCGAGGTATACCTGGCAGTATCATTTGTTCCAACATGGATTAGCAACTTTGGGTAATAGTCAGTGGGCTTGATGAGTCTCGGCAAACTCTCCGTAACATCTTGGATCTTGGCACCAGGCAGACAGCATACCTCTCTGGACATCAAGTCTGGTCGGCAGATGGACGCCTCAGTACCCCTCAGAAGAGAGTCTCCAACAACCACTACCCTTCGTTTCCTTCTGGTCACTGATTCCGCAACTATGGGGTACTTGAACTCTGGTTCTTCCCTTTCCAGGGATGCTTTCACCTCCTCCACTTCCAGGGCTGCATAATGGTTCTTCAATTCAAGGGCTGGAGAAGTTGGATTGGTGATTTTGCAGGCCCTGGTGACTTTTGTCCAACCATCGACATTCTGTTGGCAGCCATCTTCTCCTGTGCTGGAGAGCCTGGTTGCTGCAAGAAGCATCTCATCAATGTACTTCTCACTGTCTTGAATGCTCCTCAGCCTCGCCACCTCCTCTCTGAGTTCCTCCACTTGTTTCCTCAGAGCTTCAGCATGCAGGCACCCTGCACATGGAACCGGTTCTTCAACTGGCATTAGGACCTCTGTCTGGACCGAGGCAGAAGCTGTAACGGGGGCAACAGCTTTAGCAATACGATTTTTCCCAGCCATTGTTCTGTTTGTGGAGCTTAGGTATCTGTTAAAGAAAAAGAGATAGATCTACCAAGTACCAGCTGGTTTCGCAGCTGTCCTTTCAGAGAAAAAGCAGTTAAATCTCTTTAATTATATTCAATATGTGCTGGTCCAATTCACTGTGATTTGCTAAAGGGGGAGGTGCCCTATAAAGCAAGACTGCTCACTAGGGGTGGGTGGGAGTCGGGGTGGGTAGGGAGGGAACGAACTCCTGATTAGGTGTTAGCAGTTTCTGAATCTGAGGAGGTTACAGAGTTCAGCAACCTACTGTGCTCCAGTAAAGTTCCCCTAAAACAGCAAAAATGTAAGTAACCTTGCTTTTAAAAAGTATACACAAAACCCTTTTAAGAGCTCCCAGTCAGAGAGCTAGCAATGTAATAATAAAAAAAAACAAACAAACAAAGAAACCCTCATATCCTTACTTACTGTTTGATGTGTGGAGCCCTGGTTAGGAAAGCCTCAGAAGGGCAGGGCACAGGAGCCTTTTATGCAGGCTTCAACTGCACTCAGGAAACAGGCCCACTAACTCCTGATTAGGTGTTAGCAGTTTCTGAATCTGAGGAGGTTACAGAGTTCAGCAACCTACTGTGCTCCAGTAAAGTTCCCCTAAAACAGCAAAAATGTAAGTAACCTTGCTTTTAAAAAGTATACACAAAACCGTTTTAAGAGCTCCCAGTCAGAGAGCTAGCAATGTAATAAAAAAAAAACCAAACAAAAAAACCCTCAAATCCTTACTTACTGTTTGATGTGTGGAGCTCTGGTTAGGAAAGCCCTTGAGACCGATAAAGCATTAATTCTGCGATTGTATTTCAGGAATTTCAGCGAGCAGTTTATGGGGGCAAGTGTTCAAATTTTTCCTGATTTAGCTAGAAGTACCCAGCTGAGGAGGAAGGAATTTCTGGGCTATAAGCCCAGGGTACTTTCTCTAGGCGGGTCATTTTTGTTAAAATTTCCTGCTAGGTGTTGCGTTTCGTATAATGGAAAGTTGTATATGTTTTTTGAGCCCTGCCAGCTGCTGGAGTTCCTGGTAGCAAGGGAGGATGAAATTGTGAATGTGACCCCCCATATGGCTGACGTATAAGTCTTCCACTGCTTATTTTCATTGTATTTTCCTAAAAATTTCTGTAAAAGAAAAGAAAAATTTTTCCTGATGCCTCTCCTTACTATTGTGGCCTGATTTTGTAATGTATTGGAATAATGTGCACTTTTGGTATATTACTTTGGAATTTTTCTTGTTACCGTTTTTCCTTCATTCATTTATTTGAATGTATTTAAAAAAAAATTCAATAAATTATTGGTTGATTTTATTTATATGTTTAAGGGCCCTTTTATTAAAATGTCCTGTGTTTTTGCACCTAACAGCACATTAAGTACAAAGACACCGCTTTACCCAATGTGAGCATGAACAGTATTTTCCCAATAGGTAATGCACAGAGCAATTGTGTAATGCAGGTCAGAAATACCGCAGGTATAGTTAGTTAGGTGGAGGTAATTGCACCCACACTAACTGCAAGATGTGCCATTAGCATGGAGTGTATACCTGTGTCCTAATAGTGTGGTGCTGTCCACGCTCACTCTCTGTCCCTAACCAACCCACTTCCTACTCAAACATGCAAGGCACAGTTAGTGTGGGAACTGATGGGTTCTGTCACAGCCATGCACTAACAGTTTCTACTGGCCACAGCCTGTGGTTAGCCACTCCAAAACACGTGCTAACTGCATAGCTCTATTTAGTAAAACAGCCCTTAATTTAATCATCCCAGTGAAAGATTTATTTAATTATGTATTTGTTTTCTGTTGTTTCAACATCTATTTTATGTTAATTCTGTTACACAGCGTTTATTTCTGTTCTATGATTAATATTTTATTTTGCTATAATTTGGTGTTCTACTGTGAACTGCTTTATTATTCTGTGAAATGTGGTATATCAAATAAAGTGTACTGAATTATATGCTTTCAAGCAAGCAATTTCAGAAAACTGCATTTGTGCACATAAAGCACAGTTTTTCCCATTGAAATAACTGCTTTAGAAATTTAGCTTCTATGGAGATAATTTTATAAGGTATTTCAGAGGGTAAAATACTGTTTTACATGCAGAAATCATCTTTTATAAAATTGCCTGTGGTAAAGCTACGTAAACTTGTGCACATACACTTTGTACTTCCAGCGGCAGAGTATCGACAAGGTTTATATTTATGCATGCTGAGATGGCAGCGCCAATCCCCACAGGCAGGAAGGCAATACATGCATGATCTGATACGTCTTCCTCGCAAACTGCCCTGTGTGGCCTAATACTACTTCTTCTTTCCAGTTATATGGCAAATATCTCTCCCTGCATCTAACCCATGCAGACCAGCATCACTTTCTCTTTCTGGTTCACGGGCTAAAATTGTATCTTGTTTCCATTCAGTCTGTGCAGGCTGATGGTGGACCACAGTCAGGAAAACCCACTGTGAAAGCCGTGTGCTTGAACAGGGTGGCAATTCTGAGAGGGCAGAGGTGGCAGGAGCAAGAGATGCCATGGCGTAAGCAGGGACAGGTGGCACAAACCCTGGCATATTTTTTTTCTTGCCAATCCAATGGAAGTTGGAAATAATTATACAAAGGGGGGAAAGATTATCTTCCTGTCCATCTGTCTGGGTGCAAAATATCTCTGTGAAAATTTAACAGAAAGAGATAAAACTTGGGATGTGGGAAAAACTGGCAAAAAGACACATATGGTAGTGTGGCGTGCGGTGGGAAGGAGTTTTCTGTACAACATCCTACACATTGTCTCCGAACAATTGTAAATAGTTCAACTGTATATACTTTAAACATATTGCAATACGCTATAAAGCAGCTCTCATTATCCACCAAATTTATCACAATACCTCTGCTGCAGACCTTCAAAGCCTATTAATCAAGGATCCCAGTACAAGGCCCATGCGCTCTAACATGTTAAACAGGCTCATTACACCTGCAGAATTTCAATAATCCAACCAGTCTACAGTCAGAAGAGCCCCGTCTCTTGTTGCAACTGCCATTTGGAACTCTCTTTCTGATCACATGAGATCCACAAGGGATATTAATGAACCCTCCACACAACATGCGACAGCCAGATAGAATGAAAATAGGTACGCTGTTAACCCTGTAGTTAAGGCTGAGCTGCCCTATAACCTGCTATAGCCAAAGTGTACATAGTTACCCTTTTAGCCCTGTATATAGAACCCCGTTCATTGTAAGTCCCTTGCAGACCTGCCTGCACTGGACAAATGTGTTATATGTAAACCACACTGATTTCAAATAGTGCGGTATAAAAGAAACATTAAATAAATAAATAAATAAATAAATATTAAGGACTTCCGTGTGATGTTAAAAACATTTTTGTTTGTGGATTACTATGGTTCCTCTCAGTGAATATATCCCACTGTTAATGATTTCTTCTTATCTTATTAATGACTTCTTCTAATTTTCCCTCTTTTGCCCTTTTACCTAATTTTGTAATAGTTCCCAATGTAAACCACTTTGATTGAAGGAAAAGCTGGTATATAAATCTGGATAAATAAATAAACTGCAATGTTAAAGCTTCCATACGATGTTTGTATTTCTGTAAATAAGTTCCACTGATGTTCTAATGTAACTTGTTCACTATTCAATGTGAACCGCCACTGATCTTTGGAAGTGGCGGTATATAAATGTTGACAAATAAATAAACAGGCCAGACAGCAGTTCAGGGAAAACAAAAGCAGTTTTTTTTATTCTGTCCCAGCTTGTTAAACCTCCACAAAGCAAAACCCATAATCACTTTGGAGAGGAATAGGTAACATTTTATAGACCCCATCACACAACCTCCCCCACCACTCAACCATGCCCCATTGATCACCCGACTCACCTGGGACTCCCACCTGGGAAAGGAAGTCTGCGTTCAGGTAAGTCCAACCAGCCCTATGCTGGACCCAAAACTGGTAGGTTTGGAGATTCAAAACCACCACATAATATGGCTGTTGGACTCTTTATGTTGAGCCAGCTACTTGAGGGGTTGGTGGTCTCTTACCAGCGTAAACGGGAAGCCAAGTAGGTAGTATTAAAAGATCTCAAGTGCCCACTTGACAGCTAGAGCTTTCTTCTCGATCACCGCATAATGCTGTTCACGAGAAAGCAGCTTCCTGCTGATGAATGCTAAGGGATGTTCTTCACCCCTGATTTCCTGGGCCGGAACAGCTCCTAGGCTCACTTTTGAGGCATCAGTTTGCACAATAAATGGCAGAGAAAAATCTGGGTTAATCAGAAATCAAGGCTAACCAACACAGGCTCAGAGCACACAGTTGTCTTGACCACTGAATCCATTCGGGAGCTCTTTTCTAGAGGAGATTGGTTAACAACTTCGCCACCTTTGCAAAATTAGGGATGAACCAGTAGTAATACTTCTATGGGTATGCTATCAATGCCTGGTGCTTTGTTCATTGATAAGGCTTTCAATGCTGCTTCGACTTCTTCTTTCAACACCAATGGTTCCGTATCATAAACATAGAAACATAGAAAAATGACGACAGAAAAGGACCACATGGCCTATCTAGTCTGTCCTTCCATATCAACAACTACAACAGTCCCCTTTTTTCCTTTAGAGATCCTCTGTGTTTGTCCTATGCTTCTATGAATTGATACTGTCCTCATCTCTACCACCTCCACTGGGAGGCTATTCCACGGATCCACCACTCTTTCCGTAAAGAAATATTTCAGCATATCACTCCTGAATCTATCCCCATTCACCCTCATTCCATGTCCCCTCATAGCAGAACTTGCTTTCAATTGAAAGAGGCTCTCCCCCTGTGCATTTATGCCATGGAGGTATTTAAACATCTCAATCATATCACCTCTATCCTGCCTTTCCTCTAAGGTGTACATATTAAGATCCTTAAGTCCGTCCTTCATTTCTGTTGCCAAGTCCATATTTTACAACTACTTTGCCTTCTTCTTTGTTGCCAACTTTTGCGTTCCAGTCACCCATGACTATCAGGATATCCTGTTTGCATGTTCTGTCAATTTCAGCTTGTACTTGTTCATAGAACTCTTCAATTTCATTCTCTTCTGCAGCTGTTGTTGGGGCATATACTTGAATTATAGTTGTGTTGATAGGCAATCCTCGTAGACGAATAGAGATTACGCGTTCGCTGACTGCATTGTATTTCATTACAGTTCTTGAAAGTTTCTTCTTTATTATAAATGCAACACCATTTCTTCTTTGTCTTTCATTTCCAGCATAGTAGACCATGTGATCAACTGATGCAAAGTGCCCGATGCCAGTCCATTTCAATTCGCTGACACCCAACAGATCAAGTTGTACACGTTCCATTTCATTCTTGACCACCTCCAACTTCCCTTGGTTCATGCTTCGTACGTTCCATGTTCCAATGCGTAAGACATCTTTACAGCTTCTGACTCTCATTTCATGCGCAGCTACATCAGCAGTCAGACTTCCCGAGGGCTTTGATCCAACCACATCATAAATGCTAGCTTTACTCTGAAAAGTCTTCAGCTCTTCCCCAGTATCTAGTTGAGTGCCTTCCGACCTGGGGGTCTCATCTTCCAGCACCATAACACAATTTGTTTTGTTGTAATTATCCATTAGGTTTTCATGGCAAGATACAGAAGTAGATTGCCGGGCCTTTCTTCCGTGCAGTTTAAGTTTGGTGTTGTTGCCGTTGTCACAAAAATGTGTTCCTCCGCTGTCAGCACTATCCCATTCTGCTGCTGCCCAGATGGGTGGTTTGTCTTGGTCTGGCACCTCAGCTGAGACCTGTCCATCTTGGGAGACCCTGCCAGTAGTTAAACTACCGATAGTTTAGCTCTCAGCATCACTGATGCACGCAAGCCCTCACAGCACGACAAGCTGCAAACCAAGTGAGACTTCGCAACAGAAATGAAGCTGGAGAAAGACTGATAGAATTCTGCAAGACCAATGATCTATTCATCTCAAACACCTTCTTCCAGCAACACAAACGGTGACTGTACACATGGACTTCACCCAATGGATTGTATAAAAATCAAATTGACTACATCTGTGGAAGTCAACGATGGAAAAGTTCTATAACATCAACAAAGACAAAACCTGGAACTGACTGTGGTACAGATCATCAACTACTAGTATGCAAAATCAAGCTAAAGTTGAAAAAGAGCAAACCACTCATGAATGCAGCAAAATATGATCTTGAGAATATACCACTGGAATTTAAAGACTGCCTGCAAAATCGATTTGCTGCTTTAGATACAAATGACAGAGCTCCGGAAGAGTTATGGAATGACATCAAGAGGGTTGTGTTGGAAGAAAGCGAGAAGTCTCTACAAAAGGTGAAAAAGCAAAAGCGGCCAAAATGGATGATGGAAGGAACTCTGAAAATTGCCCAGAAACGCAGAGAAGCTAAAGCCAAAGGAGAAAGAAAGACAATCGTAGAACTCAACAGAGATTCCCAACATGCAGCAAGACAGGACAAGGAAAAGTACTACAATGACACTTGCAAGGAAATAGAAACAGAAACTATTAGAGGAAGAACAAGATCGGCTTTCCTAAAGCTACGAGAGTTAAAGAAAAAGTTCCAGCCTCGAATTGGAATGTTACAAGATGCTCAAGGTTCTATGTTGAATGATGCTGAGAAGATCAAGAAAAGGTGGAAGGAATATACAGAGTTTTTATATGATAAAGATCAAGTGGACCAACAGCCGTTTCAACCTGTACCTTATGATCAGGAACCATTGGTGATGAAAGAAGAAGTTGAAGCAGCATTGAAAGCCTTATCAAAGAACAAAGCACCAGGCATTGATAGCATTCCTATAGAAGTATTACAGCAATCTGATGCAGCTGTTACCATACTTACAAGGCTCTGCCAAGAAATACGGAAGACAACATCATGGCCAACTGACTGGAAAAGATCTGTGTTTATACCAATACTAAAGAAAGGTGATCCAACTGACTGTGGAAATTATCGAACAATCACTCTGATCCCACATGCCAGCAAGATTCTACTGAAGATTATTCAAAAGAGACTACAACCATACCTGGAACAAGAACTACCTGAAGTGCAAGCAGGGTTCAGGAAAGGGCGAGGAACGAGAGACATCATTGCGGATGTGAGATGGATCCTTGAAAAGACTAAAGAATACCAAAAGGATATCTATTTGTGCTTTATCGACTATAGCAAGGCTTTTGACTTTGTAAACCATGAGAAACTCTGGGCCACATTAAGAAGCAAGGGTATACCAGAACACCTACTTGTTCTCTTGCGCAATCTGTACATTGATCAAGAAGCAACAGTTCGAACGGAACAAAGAGAAACAGAATGGTTTAAAATAAGCAAAGGTGTAAGACAAGGCTGCATACTTTCCCCCTACCTGTTTAATTTATATGCAGAACAAATCATCAGAGAAGCAGGACTGTATGAAGACAACAGAGGTGTGAAGATTGGTGGAAGACTCATCAACAACCTTCGCTATGCTGATGATACCACATTACTGGCTGAAAGTGAAGATGATCTGAAACATTTGTTTCTCACAATCAAAGAACATAGTCTCAAAATGGGCCTGAACCTTAATGTAAAGAAGACAAAGATCATGACAATTAGCATAATCAACAGGTTCATCGTTGAAGGAGAAGAAATTGAAATTGTGAACAACTTTAACCTACTTGGATCAACTATCAATAAAGAAGCAACAAGTAGTCAAGAAATCAAACGACGTATTGCTCTTGGCAGAATGGCTATGAAAGACCTAGATAAGGTTCTCAAGAGCAGAGATGTCTCTCTCCATACAAAGATTCGACTTGTTCAAGCCATGGTATTTTCAATAACATCAGATGGATGTGAAAGCTGGACAGTGAAAAAGACAGACAGGAAGAAAATTGATGCCTCTGAATTATGGTGCTGGCGGCGAATACTGGGTATACCATGGACTGCCCGAAGAACAAACCAGTCGGTACTAGAGGAGATCAAACCTAAGCTTTCTTTAGAAGCTCAGATGACAAGACTTCAACTTTCATACTTTGGACATATCATGTGAAGAGAGAGATCATTAGAGAAAGACATCATGCTTGGCAAGATAGAAGGTCAACGCAAAAGAAGAAGGCCAGCAATGAGATGGATCAATACAATAACAGCAGCTACGGGTACCAGTCTGTCAACAATGAGCCGCCTGAATGAAGACCGAACACAATTTAGGATAGCTATCCAGAGGGTCACCATGAGTCGACTCCGACTCGACGGCACTTAACAACAACTAGAAGTCCGTCCTCATATGCTTTATAATGAAGACCACTAACCATTTTAACAGCCACCCTCTGTACTGACTCCACCCTGTTTATATTCTTCTTAAGGTGCGGTCTCCAGAATTGCACACTATACTCCAAATGAAGTCGCACCAAAGACTTATACAGAGGCACTATCACCTCCTTTTCTCTGCTAGCCATTCCTCTCCGTATGCACCAAAGCATCCGTCTAGCTTTTGTCATCGCCTTTTCTATCTATTTAGCAACTTTAAGATCATCAGACACAACCACGCCTAGGTCCCGCTCTTCTTTAGTGGACAAAAGTATTTCACCCCCTATACTATAGTGCTCCCTTGGATTGCTGCAGCCCAAAATGCATGACCTTACATTTTTTAACATTAAATCCCAGCTGCCAAATTCCAGACCATTCTTCAAGCTTAGCTAGATCACTACTCATGTTATCTACACCTTCCTGGGTGTCTACTCTGTTGCAGATTTTGGTATCATCCGCAAATAGGCAAACCTTACCTGACAGCCCTTCCGCTATATCACTAACAAAGATGTTAAAAAGACTCGGACCCAGGACAGATCCCTGGGGCACACTACTGGTAACTTCCTTCTCCTCAGAGTGAGCTCCATTTACCTGTACTCTTTGTCGCCTCCCACACAACCAATTTACCTCTGGTGAATCCAATCTGCCTCGGATCCTGTAATCTTCTAGACTTCAGAAACCTCACTATTTTCTCTTTCAGCAGCGTTTCTAATAATTTACTCACCACCGAAGTTAAAATAACCGACCTGTAGTTTTCAACCACATCCTTACTTCCGCTTTTGTGTAAAGGTACCACATGAGCCTCTTTCCAGTCCTTTGGCACCATGCCCGACTGCAACGAGGTACTGAAAACGTCATGCAGTGGAGCTGCTAGAACGTCCCCAAGTTCCCGCAGTATTCTAGGGTGTATCCCATCCGGTCCCATCGCTTTGTCTACTTTAAGTTGAGCTAGTTTCTCAAGAACACAGTCTTCTGAAAATTGTTCAAGATGCCCCTCACTTCTGTTCCTGTTTGTGGGTGTTTTCTGAGGTCCTGTTCCTGGTTCTTAATCTGTGAACACAGAACAGAAATATTTGTTAAGCAATTCCACTTTCTACTCATTAGCTTCTACATATTCCTCCCCTTCACCCTTGAGTCTGACAATCCCACTGCTGCCCTTCCTCTTCTCACTAACATATCTGAAAAATGTCTTATCCTCCCCATTTTATTGCATTGGCTATTTCCTCATCTTTTTGAATCTTTGCTTTCCTGACTACTTTGCTAGCTTTTGTAAGCTTTTCCAATACAGAATTCCAAAACAAGGAAGTACTTTTGTCCACTAAAGAAGAGCGGGACCTAGGCGTGGTTGTGTATGATGATCTTAAAGTAGCTAAACAGGTAGAAAAGGCGCCGGCAAAAGCTAGAAGGATGCTTGGGTGCATACAGAGAGGAATGGCTAGCAGAAAAAAGGAGGTGATAATGCCTCTTTATAAGTCTTTGGTGCGACCTCATTTGGAGTATAGTGTGCAATTCTGGAGACCGCACCTTCAAAAGGATGTGAACAGAATGGAGTCGGTGCAGAGGGTGGCTACTAAAATGATTAGTGGTCTTCATTATAAAGCAAATGAGGACAGACTGAAGGATCTTAATATGTACACCTTAGAGGAAAGGCGGGATAGAGGTGATATGATTGAGATGTTTAAATACCTCCATGACATAAATGTTCAGGGAGAGAGCCTCTTTCAATTGAAAGCAAGTTCTGCTATGAGGGGACATGGGGTGAGGGTGAAGGGAGATAGATTCAGGAGTGATATGCGGAAATATTTCTTTACGGAAAGAATGGTGGATCCGTGGAATAGTCTCCCAGTGGAGGTGGTAGAGATGAGGACAGTAACTGAATTCAAAAAAGCATGGGACAAACATAGAGGATCTCTAAAGGTAAAAAGGAGACTGTTTTAGTTGTTGATATGGAAGGACAGACTAGATAGGCCATGTGGTCTTTTTCTGTCGTCATATTTCTATGTTTCTATGTCTTTCTCTCTCTGTGATCTCTTGTATTTCATGAAGGCCTCCCTCTTTTTCTTCACCTTTTCAGCTACTTCTTTCGAAAACCATAGTGGTCTCCTTTTTCTTTTACCTTTATTTACCATTTTAACAAAAAGGTTGGTTGCCCTTAAAATATACCCTTTCAGTTTTGCCCACTGTTTTTCTACATCCCCCAGCTGTTCCCATCCCGCTAACAACTCCCTAAGGTATTGGCCCATCTTGGCATAGTTAGTTTTCCTAAAGACCCTCACTTTTGAATGGATTCTAACAGCCCTAGTCCTAATACTGAACCACACCATCTGGTGATTACTGGATGCAAAATGATCTCCCACTATAATATCAGAAACACTTTCACCATTGGTAAGCACCAAGTCCAGTATGGCCCCTTCATGTATGGGGTCTGATACCAATTGCCTGAATAGTTCTCCCTGTAGAGAATCCAGGATCTCTTCACTTCTAGATGATACTGCAGCAGGAATGTGCCAGTCAACATCTGGCATATTGAAATCCCCTATCAGTAGCACTTCCCCTTTCCTAGCAATGCTGTGTATGTCTTCAATTATCTCTCTTTCCACCTCTTTCTCTTGTGAGGGAGGTCTGTATATCACGCCAATGCAAATAGATTTCTCTTTCTCTAGTTTAATCCAGAATGCCTCCTCTCTCCCTTTTAAGCTCTGTAATTCCAAAGCTTTAATAATATTGTTTTACATATAGTGCCACTCCCCCTCCCCTTCTTCCTACACTGTCCTTTCTGAATAAAGTATAGCCTGGTATAGTTACATCCCAGTCATGGTTTTCTGTGAACCATGTTTCTGTAACTGCTACTAAATCCAAGTCAGCCACTCCCACCAAAGCTTCAACATCATGGATCTGATTTCCCATGCTACGGGCATTTATACACACTGCTCAGATGGACGCCATCTCTGCTCTGCAACCCTTGGAACAGCATCCCATGGTCCAGGAAACGAAAATGCTCTGAATGACACCATCCATGCCGCCATGTGTTCATCTCTAGGATGCGAGCCTCTCTGCCTTGGCCTTTACCCTCAACAGGAAGGAGTGATGAGAACACCACCTGTGCACCTAACTGCTTCACCCTCTGTCCCAGAGCCATGAATTCACTTTTGATACGCTCAGAGGGATACCTGGCAGTATCATTTGTTCCGACATGGATTAGCAACATTGGGTAATAGTCAGTGGGTTTGATGAGTCTTGGCAAACTCTCCATAACATCTTGGATTTTGGCACCAGGCAGACATCATACCTCTCTAGACATCAAGTCTGGTCGGCAGATGGACGCCTCAGTACCCCTCAGAAGAGAGTCACCAACCAACACTACCCTTCGCTTCCTTGTGGTCACTGATTCTACAACTTTGGGGTACTTGAGCTCTGGTTCTTCCCTTTCCAGGAATGCTTTCACCTCCTCCACTTCCAGGGCTGCATAATGGTTCTTCAATTCAAGGGCTGTAAAGGTTGGATTGGTGATTCTGCAGGCCCTGGTGACTTGTGTCCAACCTTCGTCATTCTGTTGAGACCCATCTTCTCCTCTGCTGGAGAGCTTGGTTGCTACAAGAAGCATCTCATCAATGTACTTCTCACTGTCTTGAATGCTCCTCAGCCTCGCCACCTCCTGTCTGAGCTCCTCCACTTGTTTCCTGAGAGCTGCAGCATGCAGGCACCCTGCACATGGAACCGGTCCTTCAGCTGGCATTGGGATCTCTGTCTGGACAGAGGCAAAAGCTGTAATGGGGGCAACAGCTTTAGCGATACAATTTTTCCCAGCCATTGTTCTGTTCGTGGAGCTGTCCTTTCAGAGAAAAAGCAGTTAAATCTCTTTAATTATATTCAAAATGTGCTGTTCCAAGTCTCCATGTTTTGCTAAATGGGGAGGTGCCCTATAAAGCAAGACTGCTCACTAGGGGTGGGTGGGAGTTGGGGGGTAGGGAGGGAAATAACACCTGATTAGGTGTCAGCAGCTCCCAAGAGCTGAGAAAGTTACCAGAGTTTTAAAAGCCTACCCCACTAAAGAAAATATTTCTCCTTTTAAACTAAAGCACCAAAAAGAATGTAACTTTGTTTTAAAAATGTACCAAAACCTTTTTAAGAGCTCCCAGTCAGAGAGGAACCCCCACAAATTCTTACTTTTGTTTGAAATGTATAGCCCCTGTTAAGGTACAGGTTGAAACGGCTGTTGGTCCACTTGATCTTTATCATATAAAAACTCTGTATATTTATTTGGTTTTATATACCGCGCTATTTTAAATCAGTACGGTTTACATTTTAACAACTTGGTACATAAAACATTATACATAGAACACTTGAACTTGGTACATAAAACATGTAGAATGGAATATTTGAACTTGATACATAAAACAAGATAATAAACATAGGAGAGTTTAAAGATCTTAGAGTTATAAACTAATTCTTTATAACATGTGATTGTGGATTACAGAATAATAACTATTTACAGTCTATCGGTATTGGGAATGTTTGGGTGAGATCATCATAGTGGGCTATGCTACATGCTCGAAATATAGCTGGAAGAGGTGTGTCTTTTTTAAAGGTGGAGAGGTTGGTGATTAGTCTGATTGGAGTAGGTAGGGAGTTCCAGAGCGGAGGGGCAAATAGTGAGAAGGCTCTGTGTCTGGTAAATTGGGAGCATTTACTAGCCATAGTGGAAATAGCTAGAGTGTTAGTCAAGTTTATTCTTCTGACTCTGCTGTTGGGTGTCCAGTTTACGAGATTTCTTTGGACACCCATATAGCATCGATACGGGAATAAGACCCATGTACCGGCGAGTAATAGGAAAACTGTCTCCGTCCTGGATGGCACAAGCGCCACGCATCTACCAAACAATGCTGTGTCACGAAATTACGATAGCGTCTTCGATCCCCCCGCTTTCCTTCTCGCGGACCTGTAGCATCCCTGGCTGGGTTCCACGTTAGGTTGAAGTCACCCCCGCAAATGAGAATCCCATCCCCCTGTTTCCCCAACTCCCCATTCAGTTTTGTCCAGAATTCACCCTGCCCCCCCGTGGGTGCGTACACATTCACTACACAATACCATACATTCCCCACTTTTACCCGGGCCACCACATACCTCCCCCCTCTATCCCTCACCACCATCTGTACCTGAAGCTTTAAACGTGAAGCAAATAGAATAGCAACCCCACCCTTCTTCTTCTCCAGGGTGTTAGAAGCGTGGATACATACCCCATACCCTTTGTGCTTAACCAAATACTCTGTGGCCCTTGTCAAATGCGTTTCTTGGAGCATGACTATATCCGCCTTCTGACGGGATAGCTCCGAATAAAGTTTTTGTCGCTTATGGGGTGAGTTAAGCCCTTTTACATTTAGAGTAACTATTTTAAGCTCCCCCAGTCTGCCACTCTCCCCCCTCTCCTACCCGCTTGCTCGTCCCCCCCACCCCCCCTCCCCCTCCCCCTCCCCCTACCTCTTCCCCCTCCCCCCCGAACCCCCCCACCTCCCCCCCTCTCATAAAGAGAGGATCGTCTTCCATACAAGTGACCAGTTAACGGGCCTTGCCTGTTTGCCTCTCCCTTCCCCCCCTCCCAGCACTACCCCCTCCCTTCTTAGCCCCCTGTCTTCCTAAATCCCCCCTACCAACCACCCCTCACCCCTCCTCCCGTGCAGTCTAATCCCTCCTTCCATCCCCCAGCCTTTTGCAACAACAAATTACCAATACAATGAAACCTCACTAAATAAACTGTACTCATGCAAAGTCCACATAATCAGCCTGCATCCTGCTCCACTGCTGTGTTTCCTGGGCTTTCTCTATTCAGCCGCGTTGTCCTCTTCCCGGCCGCAGGGGTTCTGTGCCATTTCTGAAGATTCTTCTGCAAGCTCGATGGCTTAACGGCTGCAGCCAGGTCTCCTTTCGGGGGCCGCCCCCCGTCTGGCAGATTTTGCAACCCGCACTCGCGAAGGACAGACCAGGCCTCGTCGCTGGTCTGCACTCTCCGCGACTTCCCCCTGCAGGTAACCAGCAGCCCAAACGGAAACAGCCATTTATATCTAATGTCCTCTTTTCTCAAGTAGGCGGTCACCTCCTTCATGCTACGCCGACGTTGCAGCGTTCCTGCAGAGAGGTCTTGAAATAGCTCCAAGGGGTGCTCCTCCCACGTAATCTGTCGTACTTTCCGCGCCGCTTGTAGTAGTCCTTCTTTTATCTTGAACGACCGTAGACACACCACAATGTCCCTGGGCTTATTCTCTCGTATCGGCCCCAAGCCCCGATGGGCTCGCTCAATTTGAGATGGGTCCATCTGTATCTCCCCCTGCCGGTCCGCGGCCAACAACAAAGAATTGAACACTTTCAGCAGAACAGCTTCACAGTTCCGATATTGAGGCTCCTCCGGAATCCCCCGGATCCTTAGGTTACATCTCCGTGACCTGTCTTCCAAGTCCTCCAGCTTCATCTGCTGGTCCACCTGGGTCTGCTGAAGCGTCCCGCAGCGCTGCTGTAGATCCACCATGTCCTCCCCCTGCTGTTCCATCTGGAGCTCCAGCTCCTCCACTCTATTGCCAATGTCCACAATATCTTGTCGCAGTGTCTGTATGGATTCTTTCAGTTCGTGTTTTACTCCGCTAATTTCTGATTTAATTTCCTCTTTCATTTCAGTAAGCCACGCCTTGAGTTGGGACAGGTCCCCAAGTCCAGCTCCACTTTCCATCTCCTCTCCCTGCACTTTCGGGTCTCCCACCTGCGTTCGGCTCTCTTTCTCCCCCTCTTTTCCACTTTTAGCAGGGGCATATGGGGAGCGGAAATCAGCCAGTTTTTTCCGTGCTGCTGCCCCCCCTTAGCTTTCTCCATCCGTAGGCAGGGGGGAGAGGCCTTGTGCTGCTCTAAAGACCCCGGCCCGCGAAGTGTGCCTCTGCTAAGCTTCTCCCCTGTATGGAGGGGCACCCGCAGCCGACTCCGCTGGTCTACTATTCCGCTCCGGAACCACCGTCTTCCTCCAGGCTCCCCGCAGGCCTCTCTCCTTGCCCGCTTGCCCGGGCCAGCTGCTTCCCCGGAACTCTCACCTGAGTGTTAGCTCACGCCACCCGTGGCTGCCCCCGGAAGCGGCCCCCGGCTCTCCAGCTGTCGTGATGGGCGACACGGCCGCCCGCAGTCACAGCCCTCCTGGCTGCTCTCCGGCTCTGCTCTCTGGGATATTCAATACAATACTGGCTCACTCCGGGTCTCAGCTGGCCTCCTCCTGCCAGGCACTGCTTCCAGCCACACTCTCCACTGACCTCCCTTCAGAGTCCGCTGCGGCACCCCGCTCTTCTGGTCCTGCCGCTGCCGCTGTCAGCCTCCTACTGCTGGCTCGTCTTGTCTCCGCCACTCTGTTCCCGCGTAGCTGCTGCTGCGGGGGGGGCGCCGCTGAGAAAGTTATCCCTTTCACCCCCGTGCTGTTTCTCTCCGGAGCTCCGTCTCCTGCCGCCTCCAAACTCGAAGGGGGGGGGGGGTGGTACAACTCTCGGAGCAGAGGAAGATCAGTTCTGCCAGTCAAGGGGCCTCTGCCGCTCCCCTGCAAGTCGGGTGCAGCGCCGCGGCCCCCCTCCGACTGCCACCACGCGGTTGATTGGGCCTCCTGAGCAGCCGGCAGCGCCTCGCGTCCCGGCTCACCGGCGCGTCGGGAGTGTTCACCGCTGCCACGTCGCGGCCCGGAACTCTTCCCCTGCCTCTGACTCGCTTTGGGGCTGCTTATTTCACCTCTCGGGGGTAGTAATTCCCCCTTAATACAGGCCTTGGCGGCACGAACTAGCTCACGCCGCCATTAGCCCCGCTGACGTCACCGGAAGTGAGTTTACGAGATTTCTGAGGGAGGTAGCAGAAAGATGATCTTCTCAGCATCATTCAACATAGATCCTTGAGCATCTTGTAACATTCCAGTTTGAGGCTGGAGTTTTTTCTTTAACTCTCGTAGTTTTAGGAAAGCTGATCTTGTTCTTCCTCTAATAGTTTCTGCTTCTATTTCCTTGCATGCGTCATTGTAGTACTTTTCCTTGTCCTATCTTGCTGCATGTTGGAAATCTCTGTGAGTTCTGCGATTGCCTCACTTTCTCCTCTGGCTTTAGCTTCTCTTGTGTTTCTGGGCAATTTTCAGAGTTTCTTCCGTCATCCATTTTGGCCGTTTTTGCTTTTTCACCTTTTTTAGAAACTTCTCGCTTTCTTCCACACAGCAAATCGATTTTTGCAGGCAGTCTTGAAATTCAAGGTCATATTTTGTTACATTCATGACTGACTTGCTAGTTTTCAACTTTAGCTTGAGTTTGCATATTAGTAGTTGGTGATCTGTACCACACTCAGCTCCAGATTTTGTCTTTGTTGATGTTATAGAGCTTTTCCATCATTAACTTCCACAGATGTAATCAATTTGATTTTTGTACAATCCACTGGGTGAAATCCATGTGTATAGTCGCCGCTTGTATTGCTGGAAGAAGGTATTCGAGATGAATAGATTGTTGGTCTTGCAGAATTATATCAGTCTTTCTCCAGTTTCATTTCTGTTGCCAAGTCCATATATTCCAACCATTTTGCCTTCTTCTCGGTTGCCAACTTTTGCATTCCAGTCACACATGACTATCAGGATATCCTGTTTGTGTGTTCTGTCAATTTCAGCTTGTACTTGTTCATAAAACTCAATTTCATCCTCTTCTGCAGCTGTTGTGGGGTATATACTTGAACTATAGTTGTGTTGATAGGCATCCCTTGAAGACAAATAGAGATTAAGCATTCACATACTGCACTGCATTTCATTACAGTTCTTGCAAGTTTCTTCTTGATTATAAATTATTATTGGAGTGGAGGAGTGGCCTAGTGGTTGGGGCAAGGTACTTCAGGCCAGAAGGTCGGGGGTTCAAATCCCACTAGAGGACAGCAACCTTGGGCCGGAAGGACTGGGGTTTCTAGTCCCACAGGTGCTCCTTGTGGTCTTGGGCAAGCCACTTAACCCTCCATAGCCCATGTTCCCTGTAAAATAGTTATCTCCAAGTTATAATGCCCTGTTCAATGTAATTTCAGTTTGTTCAATGTAAACCGCACTGATGCAGAATAGCGCGGTATATAAGAGAATGTAAATAATAAATAATAATAATAAAATGCAACACCATTTCTTCTTTGTCTTTCTTTTCCAGCATAGACACTGTGATCATCTTATGCAAAGTGCGCGTGGCAGTCCATTTCAGTTCGCTGACACCCAGCAGAACAAGTTGTACACATTCCATTTCATTTTTGACCACCTTCAACTTCCCTTGGTTCATGCTTCGTACATACCTCTCAAACACAAAGGAGATCTCAAGAGCTGCCCTCTTCAAGCAACTTGACAGAGAGATGATCATTAACCACGCACTCCCAAAGCTTGCCCGACCAACAGTCAACCTCAACGAAATGGTTACCAACTGGAATGATACACTCTCCTCATATGCTCAACAGCCTGCCTTCAACAAGAATGCAACACCCGATAACCGAGCCGCTAAAAAGCAATCTGCTCCATGGTTCTCCCCGAACTAAGATCTTCACTACTCCACCTCAGAAAACTAGAGAGAAAATGGAGAAGTACCCGTAGTACCTCTGATCGAGTCATTTATTTAGAATATCTGAAACTCCATCGCCAATCAACTTGGGTCAAGAGGAAAGAATTCCACGCTGAGATCCTCAACCGCTCACTAAATAAGCCATGAGAACTTAGTTCTTACCAACCAACCATCCCCACCACAGCAAGAATGTATTCAGCCCCAGGCGTACGCAAACTACATTCAATCCAAAGCAATAAAAATAACTACTGCATCATCGCAAGAACCCTCCCAGACTTCCCATGTGCAGTTCCCAATCACCAAACTCTCACCTCCCTCAGCAAAGACCACTGATGATATTATCGCCACTATCAACACTACGACTGCGCCAACTGACCCATGCCCAGCTCACTGGATCAGGTCAATGCGCACAGAACTCAGCCCTTTCATAGCTAACATCGCAAAGTTGTCCTTTGCAACCGGAGTCTTCCCAGATGCCCTCAAGCACACATCCATTCGTCCACTAATAAAAAACAACCAACTGGACCCAAAGAAAGAGGATTCTTACCGACCAATCTCTAGTATCCCATTACTAGCTAAAATTCTCGAGAAGTTGACCCAGAGACAGATTCAACAGCATATCGATTCATCCTCCCCACTAGACGCTTGTCAACATGGATTCAGAGAAGCCCATGGTGTAGAAACTCTCCTAATGACATTAACCAATACACTTATCAATGGCATAGACAGCGTCAAGAAAGGCTTTGCGCTAATCTTCCTTGATATAGCAGCAGCGTTCGACTCCGTAAACCACGCACAGCTCCTGAGGCGGCTACACGAGAAGGGAATCCAGGACCGAGCATGGAACTGGTTCAAATCCTACCTCGAAGGTAAATGGCAACAAGTCCGTATTGACAACACCACATCCGAACCCTTCCAGCAGAAACAGGGCATACCCTAAGGCTCCTCCCTGTCTGCTCTGCTCTTTAATATCTATATGCAACCAATCTGTGACATTACCCGATCTTTCGGCATATCCTGCCTCAGGTACGCAGACGACGTGCTGCTATTTATACCTATAACTGTCACATGCCCGGACTATACAGTGTTAATTAACTGCTTCAACGCAATAACGGACTGGCTACTCAATCAGAACCTCTGTATAAATTTCAAAAAAACAGAAGTCCTAATAATCACAAGAAACAGATCTTTCTCACCTCCTCCAACACTAAGGGGTATGTTTACTAAACCGTCTTAACGTGCGCTCTCCCACGTTATCGCGTGCTAAGGCGCAAACGAGCGCTGAAGGCGGAGAAAGGCTCCCGGAGGGCGGAGGAAGGCTCCCCAGGGGAGGAGAGAGAGGGTCAATGGGCGGAGAGTGGGAGGGGAGAGGCTCCCTGCACACTAACGCTGTGAAATCCGAGGCTGAAAACTAACGCCAGTGAAACCCTGGCGTTAGAGCTGATTTAAAGGGAAAAGAAACTATTTCCGTCAGCAATGTACAGCAAAACCAGGGAACCTACAAAAAAGTAATAAGTGTGATACATGTGCACGGAACAAAAGGGCAAAGAAACAGTGAAAATGACCAGAAGAAAATGTAAAAAAAAGATAACCAAGCTGGGCAATAGTGATATCAATGGGAAACATCAAAAAACACCCCCAAGAAAGCTCCAAAAAACAGATATGAATTTTGGAAGGGTCTATGCTCTGTCCCCATACAAGGTGAATGAGCCCACAGTGAAATTGCGCTGATCAGGGTTTTCCTCTCCATTGAACAGGTTTCCTATGGTGTGCACATGTTCCACAACAGCAGGGCGGGCATGTCGGAATGGGGAACTGGACAGATGCTGGAAAAGGGGACACAGAGTGCTGCAGGCAGCACATGCTGTGGTGCAGCTGGGCCACAGTGCAGACTAGGGTAATGCCTAGCTGGCCCATAGGAATGCTGAAACAATAGAGCAGCCAGACAGCAACTGCTGAGGGCCCAACATGGGCAAGAGTGTGCTTCCCACGGTGTCACAGGGAATAGTACCCAGCAGGTACCCCCAATGGCACTGAACATTGGCAGGCAGTGCTGGGGGAAAGCGTGGACAGCTATGCAGGCACCCCTACCCCAGAACCTGCACCATAGGCAGCCGCCTACCCGCACACTGGATGGCCTGAGACTGCGCAGCACCAGCACCAGCACCAGCACCACCAGCAGAAGGGCATGTCAGCATGGTGGCAGAGGGGTATTGGTGGTGGAGGGGGCAGTGGCAGCTACCCAGAGCAGACCATGGCCTAGCCCTATTTAGGTGGGTGCCGTGCACTGCAACAGACAGGCTCTGTCTGACAAACAGTCATGGTATCTCCAGGGAATGCACTATCTCTGTGGCAACACGATGGTGCAGTGAACACAGCCAGTGTGTTCAGGAGCAGAAGGTCACAGGTTCAAGTCCCAGCTGTGGTTCCTGCCAACCATCCCCATATTTTACCCACAACTTAAACGTGCTAATAGAGACAGAACCTTTATTGCAGATAACAGAAACATGCCCAATAAACCTACATTTTACCCTACAGAGCACAGACACCATAAACTTGCACATTACCTAGAGCAGAGTCTCCCAAATGCAGTCCTGGAGGGCCAAACACCATTCAGGTTCCATGCTGCCTCTAATAAACACGGCTGTGCTGCATGTCTATGCACCGCCCAAATGGTATGCAGATGTATCTCATGCATATTCATTAGGGACAGCATGAAAACCCGAACAGTGTTTGGCCCACCAGGACTGGAGTTGGGAATCTCTGCCCTAGAGCAGCGGCCACCAGGGGCAGACACACCCTCACCCACAGGCTCCATTATCCAAAGCCTCCTGGAGAGGCAGGATGTTGGGCCCTGTGTGCATCTCCCAATACTAGCACTTGCATACCTTAGCAATGTCACCCTAAACCTGGGAATATTGTACACACCTATCAAACGGTTGCTATGATTACTGGCAGATAGCAATTCCTAAGTTAAGCACAATTTGCTGATTGAGCTGCATCATAGCAACCTTTCTGCTGTCTGTGGAGTGTGCTTCAGGTCTGATGTCTGACAGTGTTTACCACCCTGGGGAGTGACCCCAACAGTATTGCATACCATAGCCATGCCTGCACTTTGCCCAGGACTGGTGCGGTGGCCAGGGCTGCCAAGAGCCTCTATATTTGCACAATGCTGGCATAGGTGTGGGAGCGTGTGTTTGTCTATCCAGTGTGTGGTGTCTGCCAACACCTTCCTCAGCCCACACTGTTGCCAGTGTAAGCCTGCCAATGTGCATAATGAGGAGCAAGGTACCATGGGTATAGCCCGGACAGGGTGGCCTGGCCAGGATGCATCTGCACAGGGCATAGGGCAATGGCTCGGAAATTGTAGTGCCTGACAACCACCTGCACGGACAGGGTGGCCACAGCATGTCCTGCTGGGAGGTCACTCTCACCCTGACTGAGCAGTGACCACGGCATGGCTAGGTTCCCCCATAGTGCTATATAGTGTTTCTCTCATGTGATGTTTATGGTTCCCTTTTGGGGCCCAATCACTGACTTATCTGCTTGATGTGTATGCTGACATCCCAGTTCTGGGTACATGCATCTCCTCCAGAAACATGCACTATGGACTAGCTAGCAGACTGTCTGCAGCTAGTATTTGTCTGGATGGAACATCTTGCAGGGTGCAGCAGCTGGAGGCTTGCTGCTGGAGAATGTCAGATAGTGGTGGGGGGCAGCTGAGCATTTCCAGGCCTTCTGTCTGCCTTGCATTATGGATGTGTACAGATCTGCATTGCCTGCCCTGTATGGTGTCTGTTCCCCAGCAGGACTGGGGTTGCTGGTCCTCTCTACTGCCACCATTGCGGGGAGGTAGAGTGTGGCTCTGTTGGTGGGAGATCCTGTTTCCCACCCTGAGCCACAGAGAGTGGGTTGGGTGGTGGTACATAATCCACCTATGGGTCCCAATACCCCCCCTTCACCTACATCATGTGACCATGGTACCAACACAGGATATGCACTATTTTGGGTGCATCATAGCCCATAAGGGCTAGACATGACTGAGAAATACAGATGTGTCTGCAGGAACTACCTATCACACACACTAGCACTGATGGGGACCTGCAGCATAGCCTATTTCAGCCATGAAAGGTGCTGTGGACCTGGTGCTGGGTGCCCCACCTCAACCTCAGAGTAAGCACAGTACCCGCACAATGTGACGGTCTGTAGCTACTTTGTGCCAGTAACATACACGGTCAGTACCCCCTACCAGGCTGAGGTGCTATGGGGGTGCACACGGTCAGTTCCCCCTACCAGGCCGAGGTGCTGTGGGGGTGCATACCCCATCTTGTGATCATCTGTAGACTGCTGATTTGCATGTGCAGTACATCATGGGTACGGGTGGGTTAACCCTATCCTGGTAACCACAGCAGACTGTTTGTGTGGTGACATGCAGTCCTTCTGTAGCCAGCCAGGGGCTTGTTAATAGCTGTAACCCACTGGTTACTTCACTGCCTGTGGAGCCAGAGGTCATGGGTTCAAACCCACAGTGGGGTTATTTGATAGGGCTATCCAGAGCATTTTCATTTTTTAATGTACATTAGTGCTGCCTACAAAAACACCCTCAGAGTACTGTAACCATACGGTGCCTCAGAAGGCGCTTTATAGGGTGCCCTATAAAGCGCCTTCTGAGGCACCTTATGGTTACAGTCCATATAAGGTGCCCTATAAGTTGTCTTATGGAGCGCCTTATAGGGTGCCCTATAGGGGGCCTTATAGGGTGCCCTATAGGGGGCCTTATAGGGTGCCGTGGCAGACAGTGCACTTTATAATGTGCCCTATGGAGTGCCTTATAGGGTGCCTTATGTGGCACCTTAGGTTATGGCACGTGAGGGTGTGTTTGCTGGCAGCAATAATTAAAATACAAATAAAATGCCTCAAGAAACAATACTTACATGTCAAAGCTGATGCCTCAGCCAGACTTATGCATTAGGCACAAACTCATGACCCCTGTATCATCAGTCAGTGTATTAACCATTGTACTACAGCTCTGTTTCTGTGTTTGCATGTCTGGGCGCCTACTTAATTACCGCGCGTTAACGCGCTTAGCGGAGCTTAGCCCGTTAATGTGCGCAGCAGTGCGCGTTATCGCACGATAATCCCGTTTTGCTACTTTAAGACTGAAACGCCCACTCCTTTTATGGCAGCCTGCACACTATCGCCGGGCGCAGATTAAGACGGTTTAGTAAACATACCCCTAAAGGTCAGAGACGCAGAACGTCCAGTCAAAGCCAATATACGCTACCTTGGAGTGATACTGGATCAGCAGTTGGACTTCAAGGAGCACATAAAACGCACTGTAAAAGCTATCTACTTCAAGATCAAAACCCTGCGGCACTTGAGACCTATGATTGATCCCGATGACTTCTGCACCATCTTCCAAGCGCTAGTCACACCTCACTTTGATTATGCTAACAAAATACTGCATGGCCTCCCAAAGATTACCCTCAACCCTCTACAGTTAGCTATGAACGCAGCAGCTCGCGTCCTTTGCGGAGCCTCAAGGAGTGACCACATCACCCCATTCTAAAAGAAGTCCATTGGCTTCCAATAAGCTGTAGAATCTTATATAAGGCCCTCCTCATTACCTTCAAGGCCTTTAACAAAATGTCACCTGCATCAATTTTTGATCTAATCACACACAACGCAAACAACAGATCTAGGAGATCACTAACAGCAGACATGCTAATTATACCAAGTGATTCTACAAAGCTTAACCAGACAACCATCAATAGAGCATTTGTGAACTTCGCCCCCAGGTGTTGGAACAAACTCCCTCCCAGCATTAGAGCAATCAGGGACCTTAGGCAGTTTAGAAAATCCATCAAACACCACCTTTTTCTCATGCATTTTACACATCTAGATATCCCCTCCCCCTTCACCCACCCCCACCCTCACAATTCCTAACCTCTGTTAGCTGATTGCATAGAACTACTGCGAGTTGAGTACCAACATGTAAATTGCTAGAAATGTAAATAGTTTTCCCCAGTTTACCTCTATGTTAAAGCCCTGTTATATGTAAACGACTAGAAAAGGGGCCTGTTACTTCCGGAGAGAGATCTGCAACTGTGAGTATATACTTCTGGGACTTTTCTGAAAGGAATTTTTTTTAATAAAGCTAATTAATATGTGAGCCCACTTTGTTTTGTTAAATCAGTCAGGGCCTAGTAGCAGCAGTTTAAGTTTACATTTAAAACACAGAAGAGAGCTTTCTGGTTAAATTTCATACCCAGCAGAGAGCTTGTAGTTTAAATTTAATAGTCACTCAGGACCTAGCATCAGCAAAGTACTTTTAGTTTAAATTTAAAACACAGAAGAGAGCTTTCTGGTTAAATTTAGAACCCAGCAGAGAGCTTGTAGTTTAAATTTCATAATAAGTTAGAGCCTAGCAGCAGCAAAGCGCTATAATTTAAATCAAATAGGAATATAGCTTACCTCAGCAGCACAGGACAGGGTACTGTGTAGCAGCCCTCTTTTAATAAGTGATATTTCCCTCCCTCCCTCCCCACACCCACCCACCCCTGGGATAATTGTACCTTTATAGGTATTTACACATTTTAACAGACAGGAGGTGCTCTCAGTTGAAGCTTGTTACCCAAATCAGTCATACACTAAGGACCTGAGATTAATTAAGCTTCAGGTGAACAAGGTATATTAAACGTATTAGGTACAGTTTTATTGGCAACCCCTAGTAAGTAAAGAACTTAAAGATCTGAACAAAAACTTAAAACTAAGATGCAGACAGCAGTCCAGCAGCGAGATGGGGGCTTTCCAGTCTTTTGCATTGAGTGTCACATGTATGATTTTCTCCCAATTGGTGAGAGGTCTTACGTGTGCACTAGGTGCAAGGAGTTCTTTGCTCTCAGGGAACGAGTCCGTTCTCTAGAGGCTAGAGTAGCAGACTTGAAAAACATAAGACAGACAGAGAGGTACATAGACGAGACCTACAGGGATATAGTCCTGAAGTCCCACCTCCAGTCTGGTAGCATCCCTGTTGCCATGGAGGAGCGAGGTCACGAGATAGGAGAGCATCATCCTGATGTGGCAGGAAATGATCCTGTAACTAGGACCTGTCCTCCAGGTGATGTAAAACCCTCTCGCACTGAGGAAGTTTCTCCAGGGCCATGTGCCCATGAAGGAAGGGTTAGGACAGCCGTTATAGTTGGTGATTCGATCATTAGGCATGTAGATAGGTGGGTGGCTGGTGGACGTGAGGATCGCCTGGTAACATGCCTGCCTGGTGCGAAGGTAGCAGACCTCACGCGCCACCTAGATAAGGTCTTAGAAAGTGCTGGGGAGGAGTCTGCTGTCTTGGTACATGTCGGTACCAATGACATAGGAAAATGTGGTAGGGAGGTTCTGGAGGCTAAATTTAGGCTTTTAGGTAGGAAGTTGAAATCCAGAACTTCCAGGGTAGTGTTCTCCGAAATGCTTCCCATTCCACGTGCAGGACCCAAAAGGCAGGCAGAGCTCCGGAGTCTCAATACGTGGATGAGACAATGGTTCAGAGATGAGGGGTTTGGATTTGTTAGGAACTTGGGAACATTCTGGGGAAAGGAGGGGCTCTTCCGAAGGGATGGGCTTTACCTTAACCGGGATGGAACCAGGCTGCTGGCATTAACCTTTAAAAAGGAGATAGAGCAGCTTTTAAACTAGATAATAGGGGAAAGCCGACAGTCGCCCAAGAGCAGATGGTTTGGAAGAATGTATCCTTGAAGGATACTACCAAAAGTAGAGAGGTTCCAAAAAAGAGCAAAGTAGCCCAAATGCCCTCAAGTATGGAGCAGACAGAGCTTAAAGATCCCAAATTACCCATGTCTACCAATAGCAAAATTAATATGAATAAAATACAGTCTCTAAAATGCCTGTATGCAAATGCTAGAAGTCTAAAAAATAAGATAGGAGAGTTAGAATATATAGCACTAAATGAGAGGTTAGATATGATTGGAATATCAGAGACATGGTGGAAGGAGGACAACCAGTGGGACACTGTGATACCTGGGTACAAACTATATCGTAATGAAAGAGCTGATCAAATTGGTGGAGGGGTTGCACTCTATGTTAGAGAGGGCATTGAGTCAGAAAGGATTAAAGTTTTTCAGGAAACAAAATTTGCTGTAGAATCTCTATGGATTGAAATTCCATGTAAAAAGGGGAAGGCGATGGCAGTGAGGGTGTACTATCGACCACCGGGTCAGAATGAACAAATGGATGATGAAATGCTCAAAGAAATCAAGGAAGCTAACAAAAGTTACAGCGCAGTAATAATAATGGGTGATTTCAATTATCCCGGTATCGACTGGGTCAGTGTCATGGCAGGACATGCTAGGGAGATAAAGTTCCAGATGAAATAAATGACTGCTTCTTGGAGCAGCTGGTTCATGAACCAACCAGAGGGGAAGCCATATTAGACCTGGTCCTTAGTGGAACACCAGATCTAGTGCAAGAGATAAGGGTGTTGGGGCCACTTGGCAATAGTGATCATAGCATGATCGCCTTTGATTTAATTAGTGGAAGAGGGATAGTACGGAAATCCACAGTACCTTTTAACTTTCGAAAGGGAGACTATGATAAAATGAGGAAAATAGTTAAGAAAAAACTAAAAGGAGCAGTTGCAAAGGTTAAAGACTTACATCAAGCTTGGGTGTTGTTGAAAAATACTATCTTGGCAGCCCAGACCAGCTGTATTCCACGCTTTAAGAAAAGTGGAAGGAAGTCCAAAAAACTGCCAGCATGGTTTAAAAGTGAGGTCAGAGAGGCTGTTGCCAAAAAAGCAACTTTCAGGAAATGGAAAAAAGAGCTAAACGACGAAACCTGGAAACAGCACAAGCACTGGCAAATCAAATGCAAGGCATTGATAAAGCAGGCAATGAGAGAATTTGAGAAGAAGCTTGCTGTGGAAGCAAAAACGCGAAATAAAGATTTTTTCAAGTACATTCGTAGCAAAAAACCTGTGAGAGAGTCAGTTGGTCCATTAGATGATAGAGGTGTTAAAGGGGCACTAAGAGGCGACAAGGCGATAGCGGAGAGACTGAATGAATTCTTTGTTTCATTCTTTACTGAGGAAGATGTAGGGATGTTACCCATGACTGAAGTGGTATTTAATGGTGCGGAAGAATTGAAGGAAATATCGATACATCGGGAAGATGTATTACAACTATTAGATAAAATGAAGAGTAGCAAATCACCTGGGACGGATGGTTTACATCCAAGGGTGTTGAAAGAACTGAAATATGAGATTGCAGACCTGCTATTAGTAATCTGTGAACTATCATTAAAATCATCTCTAATACCTGAAGATTGGAGGATCGCCAATGTAACACCAGTTTTTAAAAAGGGTTCCAGAGGTGATCCGGGAAACTACAGACCGGTGAGCCTCATGTCAGTACCGCGAAAAATGGTAGAAACCATCATAAAAAATAAAATTACTCAGCATGTAGATAGTCATGGCCTAATGGGAGACAGCCAACATGGCTTTAGAGAAGGAAGATCTTGTCTTACTAATCTGTTATGTTTTTTTGAAAGTGTGAATAAACAGGTGGACAAAGGTGAGTTGGTTGATATAGTGTATCTGGACTTTCAGAAAGCCTTTGACAAGGTCCCTCATCAGAGACTTTTGGCAAAACTAAAGAGTCATGGGATAGGAGGCAGTGTACTACTGTGGATCAAGAACTGGTTAAGAGATAGAAAGCAGAGGGTTGGGCTAAACCCAATGGAGAAAGGTGAATAGTGGTGTACCCCAGGGATCTGTGCTAGGTCCGCTGCTTTTTGACATATTCATAAATGACTTGGAAAGTGGAATAACGAGTGAGGTTATAAAATTTGCAGATGACACAAAACTATTTAAAGTTGCTAAACCCAAGAGGATTGTGGAAAATTGCAAGAGGATCTTGATAAATTAGAAGACTGGGCATACAAATGGCAGATGAAATTTAATGTAGACAAGTGCAAAGTTATGCACCTAGGGGAAGAACAACCCAAACTATGGTTATACGATGCAAGGTTCCACATTAGGAACCACCACCGAGGAAAAAGATTTAGGCGTCATTGTGGATAACATGTTAAAACCCTCAGCCCAGTGTTCAGCGGCAGCCAAGAGAGCAAATAGAATGCTAGGTATCATAAGGAAAGGAATGGAAAATAAAACAAAAGATATTATAATGCCTCTATATCGTTCCATGGTGAGACCGCACCTTGAACAGTGTGTGGAATTCTGGTCGCCGTATCTTAAAAAGGATATAGAGTTATTAGAAAAGGTTCAGAGAAGAGCCACCAAAATGGTAAAGGGGATGGAAGGATACTCCTATGAAGAAAGGCTAAAAAGGTTAGGGCTCTTTAACCTGGAAAAGAGACGGCTGAGGGGAGATATGATAGAAGTCTATAAATTAATGAACGGAGTGGAACGGGTAAACATAGATTGTTTACGTTATCAGAATATAGAAGGACTAGGGGACATGCAATGAAGCTACAGGGTAAACTATTTAAGACTAATAAAATAAAAAAAATTTTCACTCAACGTGTACCGTATTTTTCGCACCATAAGACGCACCGGACCATAAGACGCACCTGGTTTTTCAGAGGGGAAAATAGGAAAAAAAATATTCTGTTTTGATTGCCTTATGCATCCTACCTATTTGCTGTGAAAGTGCTTATTATTTGTTTATTTTCCATTCCTTTCCTTATGATACCTAGCATTCTATTTGCTCTCTTGGCTGCCGCTGCACCCTGGGCCGAGGGTTTTAACATGTTATCCATAATGACGCCTAAATCTTTTTCCTGGGTGGTAGTTCCTAATGTGGAACCTTGCATCGTGTAACCATAATTTAGGTTGTTCTTCCCTAGGTGCATAACTTTGCACGTGCCCACATTAAATTTCATCTGCCATTTTGATGCTCAGTCTTCCAATTTATCAAGATCCTCTTGCAATTTTCCACAATCCTCTTGGGTTTTAAAAATTTTAAATAGTTTTGTGTCATCTGCAAATTTGATAACCTCACTCGTTATTCCACTTTCCAGGTCATTTATGAATATGTCAAAAAGCAGCGGGCCCAGCACAGATCCCTGGGGTACACTACTATTCACCTTTCTCCATTGGGAAAATTGGCCATTTAACCCTACCCTCTGCTTTCTATCTTTTAACCAGTTCCTGATCCACAATAGTACACTGCCTCCTATGCCATCACTCTTTAGTTTTGCCAAAAGACTCTGATGAGGGACCTTGTCAAAGGCTTTCTGAAAGTCCAGATATACAATATCAACTGACTCACCTTTGTCCACCTGATGAACATAACAGATGAGGGTTCCGGTGATGTCATCGGAGGAAATAGCGGTGTAGCCGATTTGAGGGGGGAAATAACCCCTAAATGTGCAAGCAGAGCGGCGTAGACGAAAGGAGGCAGTGGAGTGAGACCCCCGGTAGGGAACGCATAGGAGCGATCGCCGGTCGGTAGACCGGGACAGGCAGTGAGCAGAGGAGTTTCACCGCGACGGAAGAAGCCGGGCCCAAAGTGAAAGAGAGGACGTAGAGAGGAGCAGGCTGAGACAAGGTGCGATCGGCACCGCGAAGGACAGTGCAGATGCTGAGAAGACAGCAGCAGTACCATGCGGGAAAGCCGGCGTTTGTGGGCCTGAAGAACAACTGGAGGGCGCGCTGAGGTGAACGGAGCAGCGGGGTGCCACTTGGGAGCTTAGTCCCGCAGGAGGAACCCACGCAGTGAAGGCAGAGGTAGGAGGGCCTGCGGAGTGCTACCTCTGGGAGAGGAGGTAAGACGGTGTGTCCCCGTATGCAGCACCGAGAAGAGGGAAAGAAGAGGAACACGACGGCAGAGCAGAGGTGGAACGCCCAGACCCGCTGCTGCTCTGCAACTTCTTATATTCGCACCATAAGACGCAGGCACTTTTTCTCCCACTTTTTGGTGAAGAAAAAGTGCGTCTTATGGTGCGAAAAATACGGTAATCAAACTCTGGAATTTGTTACCGGAGGATGTAGTAAAGGCTGTTAGTATAGCTGGGTTTAAAAAAGGTTTGGACAAGTTCCTGGAGGAAAGGTCCATAAACCATTATTAAGAAGGACCCAGGATATCAATGCTTGACCCAGTACAAGCATTGCGGAACCTGTGTCTTTTGGGGAAACTGCTAGGTACGTATGACCTAGATTGGTCACTGTTGGAAACAGGATACTGGGCTTGATGGACCTTGGTCTGACCCAGTATGGCATATCTTATGTTCTTATATTCAAATGACCAAGTGTTATATTGTTTCAATGTAAACCGCACTGATGACAAAGAGTGTGGTATATGAAATGTTAAATAAATAAATAAATAATTCCATGTCCCAATATGTAAGACATCTTTGCAGCTTCTGATTCTCATTTCATGCACAGCTACATCAGCAGTCAGACATCCCGAGGGCTTTCATCCAACCACATCATAAATGCTGGCTTTACTCTGAAAAGTCTTTAGCTCCTCCCCATTAGTTAGTTGAGTGCCTTCCGACCTGGAGGTCTCATCTTCCAGCACTATAATGCAATTTATTTTGTTGTGACTATCCATTTGTTTTTCATGGCAAGATACAGAAGTAGATTGCATGGCCTTTACTCCGTGCAATTTAAGTTTACACAGAAATGTGATCCTCCTCTGCCAACACCATCCCATTCTGCTGCTGCCCAGATGGTTTTTCAAGGCAAGAGACAGAAGTAGACTGACAGGCCTTTCCTCCGCGCAGTATAAGTTTAGTGTTGTTGCCATTGTCACAGAAATGTGATCCTCCGCTGCCAACACTGTCCCATTCAGCTGCTGCCCAGATGGGTGGTTTGTCTTGGTCTGGCACCTGTCCACCTTGGGATACCCTGCCAGTAGTTAAACTACTGATCGCTTAGCCCTCAGCATCATTGATGCACACAAGTCCTCACAGAAAGGAGATGCCATATTCAGTCTCAGGTGCAGCTGTTTATCCTCATCGGGCATACATTAAGGACCTGAGATTAATTAAGCTTCAGGTGAACAAAGTACATTAAACGTATTAGATATAGTTTTATTGGTATAAGTATCCCTAGCAACCCTTAGTAAGTAAAGAGTTTAAAAACCTAAACACAACCTTTAAACTAAGATGCAGACAGCAGTCCAGCAGCAAGATGGGGGTTTTTCAGTCTTTAGCATTGAGTGTCACATGTATGATTTTCTCCCAGTTGGTGAGAGGTCTTACATGTGGACAAGGTGTAAGGGGTTCTTTGCTCACAGGGAAGAGTCCAATATCTGGAGGCTAGAGTAGCAGACTTGGAGGACATAAAGAAGACAGAGAGGTACATAGACGAGACCTAAAGAGATATAGTACTGAAGTCTCACCTCCAGTATGGAATCCTTGTTGCCATGGAGGAAAGAGGTCATATGACAAGAGAGCATCACCCTGATGTGGCAAGACGTGATCCTGCAGCTAGGACCTGTCCTCCAGGTGATGTAAAACCCTCTCGCACCGAGGAGGCTTCTCCAAGGCCATGTGCCCACAAGGGAAGGGTTAGGACAGCCATTATAATTGGTGATTCGATCATTAGGCATGTAGATAGCTTGGTGGCTGGGGGATGTGAGGATCACCTGGTAACATGCCTGCCTGGTGCGAAGGTAGCGGACCTCACGTGCCACCTAGAAAAGGTCTTAGATAGTGCTGGGGAGGAGTCTGCTGTCTTGGTACATGTCGGTACCAATGACATAGGAAAGTGTGATAGGGGGGTTCTGGAGGCTAAATTTAGTCTTTTAGGTAGGAAGTTAAAATCCAAAACTTCCAGGGTAGCATTCTCCGAAATGCTTCCTGTTCCACATGCAGGACCCAAAAGGCAGGCAGAGCTACGGAGTCTCAATGCGTGGATGAAACAATGGTGCAAGTATGAGGGGTTTGGATTTGTTAGGAAATGGGGAACATTCTGGGGAAAGGAGGGGCTTTTCCGAAGGGATGGGCTCTAACTTAACCGGAACGGAACCAGGCTGCTGGCATTAACCTTAAAAAAGGAGAAAGAGCAGCTTTTAAAATAGATAATAGAGGAAAGCTGACAGTTGCCCAAGAGCGCATGGTTTGGAACAATGTATCCTTGAAGGATACTAGCAAAAGACTAAAGTTAGGACATATCAGTAGAGAAGTTCCAGGAAAGACAAAAATAACCCAAATGTCCTTGAGTACAGAGCAGACAGAACTTAAAGATTCCATATTACCCCTGACTACCGGTAACCAGATTAATATGAATAAAAAACAGCCTATAAAATGCTTGTATGCAAATAGTAGAAGTCTAAAAAATAAGATAGAAGAGTTAGAATATATAGCTGCAAATGAGAAGTTAGATATGATTGGTATCTCAGAGGCATGGTGGAAGGAAGACAACCAGTGGGACACTGTGATACCTGGATACAAATTATATCTCAATGATAGAGTAGATCAAATTGGTGGTTCGCTCTGTCTTAGAGAGGGTATTGAATCACATAGGATTAAAGTTGTGCAGGAAACAAAATACACTGTAGAATCTCTATGGACTGAAATTCCATGTAAAAAGGGGAAGGCGATGGCAGTGAAGGTGTACTATCGACCCGCTGGCCAGAATGAACAAATGGATGATGTAATGCTCAGAGAATCAGGGAAACTAACAATATTTACAGCACAGTAATAATGGGTGATTTCAATTATCCCAGTATTGACTGGGTCAGTGTCACGGCAGGACATGCTAGGGAGATAACGTTTCTAGATGAAATAAATGACTGCTTCCTGGAGCAGCTGGTTCATAAACAGACAAGAGGGGAAGCAATCTTGGCCCTAGTTCTTAGTGGAACACAAGATCTGGTGCAAGAGATAACGGTGTTGGGGCCACTAGGTAATAGTTATCATAACATGATCACGTTTGACTTAATAAATGGAGGAAGAATGGCAAGGAAAACCACAGTGCTACCTTTTAACTTTCAAAAGAGAGACTATGATAAAATGAGGAAAACAGTTAAGAAAAAACAAAACAGGAGCAACTGTAAAGGTTTAAAATTTTCATCAAGCATGGGTGTTGTTTAAAAATACTATCTTTGAAGCCCAGACCAGCTCTTTTACAGGCTTTAAGAAAAAGTGGAAGAAAGTCCAAAAAACTGCCAGAATGATTTAAAAGTAAGGTCAGAGAGGCTATTATAACCAAAAAGCATCTTTCAGGAAATGGAAAAAGGATCCAAATGATGAAAACTGGAAACAACATAAGCATTGGCAAGTTAGATGCAAGGCATTGATAAGGCAGACAAAGAGAGAATTTGAAAAACAGCTTGCTGTGGAAGTAAAAACGGATAATAAAGACTTTAAGTACATTCGTAGCAAAAAACCTGTGAGAGAGTCAGTTGGACCATTAGTTGATAGAGGGATAAAAGGGGCACTAAGAGGGGACAAGGCCATAGTGGAGAGAGTGAATGAATTCTTTGCTTTACTGAAGAAGATGTAGGGAAGTTACCCATGACTGAAATGGTATTTAAAGCTCATGCAGCACATGAAAGAAATATTGATAAACTGGGAAGACGAATTAAACCTATTTGATAAACTGAAGAGTAGCAAATCAGAGATGATCCAGGAAACTACACACCAGTGAGCTTGACGTCAGTACAAGGAAAAATGGTAGAAAAAGTGGAAGGAAAACCTAAAAACTGCCAGTATGGTTTAAAAGTGAGGTCAGAGAGGCTGTTGTAGTAGTGAACATGTACTGTAGATAGTCATGGCTTAATGGGAGACGGCCAACATGGCTTTAGCCAGGGAAGTTCTTGTACTAATCTGTTATGTTTTTTTGAAGGTGTAAATAAACAAGTAGACAAAGATGGGTCAGTTGATGTAGTATATCTAGATTTTCAGAAAGCCTTTGACAAGGTCCCTCATGAGAGATTATTGGCAAAATTAAAAAGTCATAGGATAGGAGGCAGTGTACTGTTGTGGATCAGAAACTGGTTAAAAGACAGAAATAGAGGGTAGGGCTAAATGGTCAATTTTCTCAATGGTCAAAGGTGAATAGTGGAGTTCCACAGGGATCTGTGCTGGGTCCGCTGTTTTTTAACATATTCGTAAACGACCTTACAATGGGAATAACGAGTGAGGTAATCAAATTGTAGATGACACAAAACTTTTCAAAGTTGTTAAAATCCAAGAGTATTGTGAAAAATTGTAAGAGGATCTTAATAAATTAGAAGACTGGACATTCAAATGGAAGATGAAATTTAATGTGGACAAGTGCAAAGTTCTGCACCTAGGAAAAAACAACCCAAACTATGGTTACACGATGCAAGTTTCCACATTAGGAACCACCATCCAGGAAAAAGATTTGGGTGTCATCATCACATATTGAAAACCTCCGCCCAGTGTGCAGCGGCAGCCAAGAAACAAACAGAATGCTGGGAATCATATGGAGAATAAAACAAAGCATATTATAATGCCTCTGTATCATTCCAAGGTGCGACTGCACCTTGAATAGTATTTGCAATTCTGGTCGCCATAACTTAAAAAGGATATAGTGTTATTAGAAAAGGTACAGAGAAGAGCTACTGAAATGGTAAAGCGGATGGAAGGATACCCCCCTATGAGGAGAGGCTAAAAAGGTTAGGGCTCTTCAACCTGGAAAAGAGACGGCTAAGAGGAGATATGATAGAGGTCTATAAACTAATAAATGGATTGGAACGAGTAAAAGTAGATTGACTGTTTACGCCATCGAAATGTAGAAAGACTAAGGGACATGCAATGAAGCTACAGTGTAACCCAAATAAGACTAATAAGAGAAAATATTTTTTCACTTAACATGTAATCAAACTCTGGAATTCGTTACCGGAGGATGTAGTAAAAGCTGTTAGTGTAGCTGGGTTTAAAAAAGGTTTGGACAAGTTCCTAGAGGAAAGGTCCATAAACCATTATTAAAGGGAACCCAGGATATCCACTGCTTGCCCCAATACAAGCATTGTGGAACCTATGTCTTCTGGGGAAACTGCCAGGTACTTGTGACCTAGATTGACCACTGCTGGAAATAGGATACCAGGCTTTTCTTATATCCTTATGTTATGTACTACATCCTGCAGCAACGACACATTTGGTGAAAAAATATTTGCTCCAATTAGTCTTAAATTGACTATATTGTAGCTTCATTGCTTGTCTCCCAGACCAGTGCTCCTCAGTCATTTTTATTTTATGGCTTTGAATTTCTTTAATCCTCATGGTACACCAAACCCAATTTTGCATGATCCTCACTCTCAGTTCCTCCAATTAGCAAAAGGGGATAGAGCACTTTTATCCTGCGTGGGTCTCATTCAGCTGCATGAATATGTGAGGTAGGCAAAAGACAAACACAGGAAAGAAGCATTATCCTTCTATTAGTGAAGGCAAAATAAGACTGCTTGATTTCCTGTGTTAGTACTAAGCAGGCAGCTCAATTTAGAAAGCAGGGGGCTTTTCTCTGGGGCACTGTCCAATAGAAATGGGGCAACACCCTCATGAACCCATGTCGAATCATGTCTCTTATAAGTCACCCCAAGGACTTTCCAAAGACACACCAGAGTGTCATAGCGCACTGATTGAGAAGCACTGCCCTAGACTCTAAATAATGGCCCATGGAGTCCTGGGTTATTGCCCAAATCTCTGATATTTTTAGAATCCTGGGATTTGTTAGATCCAGAACAATCGGGATTCAGACTTAGATTTAGTACAGAAACTATCCTACTAGCACTATTGATGACATGCATAGCTGTTTACACAGGGGAAAGTCAGGTCTGCTGCTTTTGTTAGATCTCTCAGCTGCATTTGACATGATTAATCACAGCATTTTCTCTCATGTGTTATGGGATGGTATACAAAGGGTAGTCCTGGAATGGTGGCAACCATTTTTAGAAGAGCAAGCTTTTGTGGTAGAAGACAGAAGGAATCAATCAACTCCCATAAAATTTTTGTACGAGACCTGTCTTAAGTGTATGTGGAATGGTGATCCAGAAAGGGCCCGATTCTGTCCCGGACGTAGATCCCCTCTGTTTGTCCTGTCTGAACCGGATGCATAGAGGGAATCGCAATTCTGATCCCACAGGGCATGTCTAGCCCCACGGGATAGCACAGTTACTTACCTGTAACAGGTGATCTCTGGGAACAGCAGGAATTAGTCCTCACATATGGGGTACGTCGGAACCGACGGAGCCCGCGCGGGAAAGCTCCCCAGCTTCCCAGAAAGGAAGCTTTTGGGGCCTCCCACTGCACATGCGCGCTGCCTTCCCGCCTTCCTGACCAGCTCTCCTCAGTTCGAGTTTATAGCTGAGACAATAGAGAGAGGAAAGGAAGATAGATAGAAGATACAACTCCTAGGGGAGGTGGGTGGGTTGTGAGGACTAATTCCTGCTGTTCCCAGAGATCACCTGTTACAGGTAAGTAACTGTGCTATCTCCAGGAACAAGCAGGAACAAGTCCTCACATATGGGGACTCCCTAGCTAAGATGCCTGGGAGATCCCTTTCCAAGGGTTCGCCATCTTCGTATGGATCTCAGGCATCCATCCTGGGAAGGTGGGCAGGAGTTGTTCAAGTATGGAACAGGTATTTGAGGACAGCCTGACCAAACAAGGCATCCCGGCGGGAGTCCTTGTCCAAACAGGAATGGGCTGTGAAGGTATGAACCGAGGCCCAGGTGGCTGCTCGACAGATCTGATCTATGGATACAGAGTGAAGATGAGCCATAGAAGTGGCCATGGCTCTCACATTGTGAGCTGTGACATGGCCTTCCAGAGAAATGTTTTTACTCTGGTAAGCAAAGGAAATACACTGAGCAATCCAATTGGAAAGTGTACGTTTGGAGACTGGAAGTCCCAAATGAGAAGGATCAAAAGCCACAAAAAGTTGGGAAGACTTTCGATGTGGCTGAGTCCTGTTGAGGTAAACGGCAAGAGCTCTTTTACAATCTAGAGTATGAAGGTTCCTCTCTGCACTGGATGCATGAGGAGCCGGGAAAAAGACAGGTAGATATACCTCTTGATTAAGATGAAAAGGCGAGACCACTTTGGGCATAAAGTGGGGATTCGTCCTGAGGACCACCTTATCATGATGAAACCTAGTATAAGGTGGATGAGCCACTAAGGCCTGTAGTTCACTGATGCGGCGAGCCGAAGTGACTGCAATAAGGAAAAGGATCTTCCAGGAAAGAAATTTCAAGGAGGTAGAAACCAACGGTTCAAAAGGTGGCTTCATAAGCTGACCTAGAACTAGGTTCAAATCCCATGCTACCGGAGGAGGTCGGATGGGAGGCTTAGTTAGAGTCAGGCCTCTCATGAACCTTGCAATAAGAGGATGAGAGGAAACAGGTTGTCCATTTAGAGGTTTTAAGGATGCTGCAATAGCGCTCAAATGGACTCTCACTGAATTCGTCTTAAGGCCTGCATTGGAAAGATGCAGGAGATAGTCTAGTAGAGAATTCAAAGGAAGTGCTAGAGGGTCAAGACCCTGTTGAGCACACCAAATGGAAAAGCGTTTCCATTTGAAAGCATAGGAACGCCTCGTGGAGGGTTTCCTAGAGGCATGAAGGATATCTTTCACTGGTTGAGAAAGATTGAAGTCATGAAGGCTTAGGCCTTCAGTAACCAAGCTCTGAGGTGTAGGGACTTGGGGTTTGGGTGCCACAAAGTCCACTCCTCCTGAGATAGAAGGTCTGGCGCAGTTCCCAGGTCCAGGGAGGGTACCTGGGAGAGATGCAGAAGTAGAGGGAACCACACTTGGCGTGGCCAGCGTGGAGCTATGAGGATCATCGACCCGTGATCCCTCTGGAGTTTGAACAGAGTCTTGGGAATCAAAGGAATGGGTGGAAAGGCATATAGGAATTCCTGACCCCAATGCAGGAGAAAGGCGTCGCTGGCCTGAGCTCCCTGACACGGAGTCCTGGAACAGAACCGGGGAAGTTTGGCATTCCACGGACTTGCAAAGAGGTCTATGTCCGGGGATCCCCATTCCTGAAAGATTTTGCGTATCTGGTCCAGATATAGGGACCATTCGTGTGGAAGCAGAACTCGACTGAGTCTGTCTGCCCAAGAGTTTTGAACCCCTGGAAGATACACTGCCAGAAGATGAATTTGATGCTCTCTGGCGAAGGCCCATAATCTGAGAGCTTCGTTGCAAAGCAACAGAGAGCCTGTCCCTCCTTGTTTGTTTACGTAGAACATGGCCACCTGATTGTCTGTATGAACTAGGACGGTCAGGTTGACAAGGAGGGTATGGAAGACTTTGAGGGGAAGGAAGATTGCTCGCAGTTCCAGGAGGTTGATGTGAAGGGTGGTCTCCTGTGGAGACCAAGTACCCTGAGTGGAGAGGTGTTGAAGATGGGCTCCCCACCCTGTTTGGGAGGCATCTGTTGTGAGGGTTGCTTGGGGCAACAAAGGTTGGAAGGGGGTCCCCAACGACAGATTCTTGGTGGATATCCACCATTGGAGGGACCAAAACAGACGTTTTGAAGTGAGTATTTGGTCGGAGAGCGCTCCTGATGCTTGAGTCCACTGGGCGGCCAAGGTCCATTGAGCTGCTCTCATATGAAGACGAGCGTAGGGCACCACGTGTACCGTGGAGGCCATGTGGCCCAGAAGTCGCAGCATTTCCCTGGCTGTCAAGTGAGTGCTGGACTGAGCTTGGGAGGCCAAGCACACCAGAGGTTGGCTCCGGACCTGAGGAAGGTAGGCCCTTGCAGTGGTGGTGTCCAACTGGGCCCCTATGAATTCCAGAGACTGAGTAGGGATGAGTTGAGACTTGGGAAGGTTTACCACCAGTCCCAGATACTGCAGAATGTGTCTCGTGCGGTCCAGGGAAATCTGGGCCTCTGACTGAGATGGAGCTCGGATGAGCCAGTCGTCCAGATATGGGAATACAAAAATTCCCAGACCTCTTTGAAATGCGGCTACAACTGCCATGCATTTGGTGAACACTCTTGGAGCAGAGGCTAGACCGAAGGGAAGTACTCTGTACTGGAAATGTTTTCCCTGGAACAGAAATCGTAGATATTTTCTGTGGGATGGGTGGATGAGTATATGTGTGTACGCATCCTTGAGATCTAGAGAACAAAGCCAATCCTGACTTTGAAGGTATGGAAGGAGAATGCCCAGAGAAAGCATTTTGAATTTCTCCTTGTATAGAAATGTGTTCAATTCTCTCAGATCTAGGATAGGTCTGAATCCCCCTGTCTTCTTTGGTATGAGAAAATAAGGGGAGTAGAAACCTGTCCCTTGATGAAGAAGAGGAACCTCTTCTATTGCCCTTTGGGCAAGGAGGGAAGAGACTTCCTGACCCAACAGGGCCAGGAGAGATGGGGGAGAATTGAAGTGCCTCACCATGGTATGTGGAGGAAGGATGGAAAAATGAAGTTTGTAGCCCTCTCTGATGATAGAGAGGGTCCAGTGCTCTGATGTAATTTGCTCCCATCTGGGAGCAAAGTGAGCTAACCTTCCGGGAATGGTGTGGGGCTCTGGTTGTTCTAGAGCCAGAAAGGTTAAGTTCTCTAGGGGCAAGTCAAAACCCCTGAGGGGGTTGAGCCTGCTGAGAAGTGGCAGACGCTGCAGGCTTTGACCTTGCCTGTTTAGGTTGCTGACGCTTAGCAGCAAAGCGAGGCTGAGAAGATTGTTGGCCAGTATTTGTGGAAAATCTGGCCTTCTTGTAGTAAGGCCTCTTGAAAGACTTTTTCTTGGCAGGAGTAGAGGTAGAAAGTCTATCTAAGGTAGCATTTTCTGCGTCCATTTGAGTGGCTTTAATTTGCCAGTCTTTACCAAATAAGTTCTCACCTGTACAGGACAGATTCCGTAAGCCATCCAGGACCCAGGGTTCTAGGTCAGAGGCCTGGAGCCAAGCAAGTCGTCGGGCTGAAATAGCAATGCCCGAAGCTCTACCGGCACCCTCAAAGGAATCAAAGGCTGCTCTGTTGGAGAACTTAGAAACATCTAGAAGCTGTTTCACCAGAGAAATGAACTCCTCCTTTCTATCCTCAGGGATAAAGGGGGCAAAATGCCGTACCTTTAGGGCAAGTTCCCTTAGAAACATGCCCATATACAGACTGTATGAATTAATCCTGGCTATAAGCATACTAGCCTGGAAGATTTTCCTACCAAAAGAGTCTAGGGTCTTACATTCTCACCCTGGAGGGGTAGAAGAGTGCCTTTTGGTACTCTTAATCTTTTTCAGCGCAAACTTCACCACAATGGAATGGTGAGGCAGCTGAGTTTTTTGAAAAGCAGGAGAAGGAGGGACCCGGTACATGGTGTCCAACCTACGGGAATGAGGAGACAACGTTAGAGGAGCCTCCCATAAGTCCATCAAGTGTTCTTGAAGGATTTCATGGATAGGCAGGGTAACTGCCTCTTTAGGAACCTTAGGGTATCCTAAAATATCCAATTTCTTTGACCTAGGTTCTTTTTCAGAGGATGTAGTAATAGAAAGTCCTTTAGCTACTTCTATAATGAAGTCTTGAAAGGACAAATCCTCTGGTGGAGACATTCTCCTCTTTGGGGAAGAAGGCTATTCAGGAAGAACAAGAGACAGCTCATCAGAGTCATCAGAGGAGTCAAAATCCTCAGAAGAATCAGAGTATCCTCTATTTGCTTCCAACGCACGATACGCATACCGCTCGGTATCGACATCAGGTGTACCGGGTATGGGATCGGTATGGGGCGAAAACCCGGATCCGGCATGCGGAACCGATCTGCGTTTGGAAGACGATGTTCTCCAGGACCAAGGAGGAAGTCAGTCCTCACATATGGGTGACGTCGGCGCCGACGGAGCCCTCGCAGAGCAATTTTCCCCAGCTTTCAAAGAAAGCTTTTGGGAATTGCAGCGCGCATGCGCGGTCCCCTTCCCGCCCAAAGGTGCCATCTTGGCCAGTCTTCTTTTTTCCGCGGAGCCCTACAGATGTTGTCTAATAGTCACCGCCGAAAAGTTGATTTTTTTCCTTATTATTTTCAGTATTTCTTCGGTTCGACGCCGGTCCTTTTTCCGCCCGGCCTCGCAACGCCGGTTGCGAGGCCTCCCCTTCTTTTTCGGTTTTTCCTGTCCTTCGCGACTACTTCGCGCCTTTTTCATTTTTCCCTGGCGGCCCGTTCGTTCGACCTTGCAGGGGCCCTTTTTCCCCCAATGGCCGCCAGTGGCTTTAAAAAGTGTGTTAAGTGTAAGAAACTTATGTCTCTTACCGACACACATGATTGCTGCCTCCGTTGCCTGGGCCCCGATCATGAAGAAATGATCTGTGGGCCCTGCAGCAAGATGTCCGCGAAGTCTTTGCGGAGTCGGCAGCATCAGCGGGAGAGAATCTTCTCTGACCCCAGCCGTACCCGGACCTCGTCAGAAGCTTCGGTGTCCAGAGAATCTGGCTCTGAACTCCGCCGGAGCTCTTCTGAGAGGGGGTCCACTAACCGGGAACATCAGCGGAAGAAGAAACCCGCGAGGGCGGCGTCGGTGGACGCTCCTGGCTCCTCGAGGGCCAGGTCGCATAGCCCCGACAGCCGTCCCGGGTTTTTGGAGCTGGAGCGGCCGTCCAAACAGCCTCGTCTGGAGATGGACTCCTCTGCTCACGTAAGTGCTGATGTCTTCGTAGACTCGCCTCCGAGTGGTCCGACGTCGGGCCCGACGCCGTCGGGGGCTGCTGGGTCTCCTGAGTTCGGACTCAGGTTGACGGCCTTGGAGCGCAGCTTGTCTGCCTTCATGGACCAGCAGCGGGCATTGATCGCTGGCCTCGCTGGCGCGTCTGCCCTGACCGCCGGGACGTCGACGTCTAAGTCGACCCCGGAGATCGAGCCGATCCTCGAGTCCATGCGGGCTCGAGTCGATCCTCGGTCGAGGTTGCCTTCGGCCTCCCGTTCGGGGCCGAGGTCGTCGACGCCGACACCCTCGGCGTCGGGGCAGACGGCGTCTGTGCCCGCCCGACCGGAGCCGCTCGACTCCTCCTCCGAGGAGTCGGCCTGGGAATCCGAGGTGGATGAGTCACCTGGTTCTTTTCGGACTCGGTGTGTCCCTTCTGACTCCCCCGAGTCCGAGCCTCAGAGACAGTCCCCCCCGGAGGATGCCCGGTTCTCGGACTTCGTAAGGGATATGGCCAAGGCCTTGGCCTTCCCTGCGGATCCCGAGGAGGAGCCTCGAGCCGAAGAGCTCGATGCCCTCCAGTATGACTCTCCTGCGAAGGAGCACTTTACTGTACCGGTTCCTCCGATGCTGGAACGACTTCTCTTCCGCATGTGGGAGAGTCCGGCGTCGTCGCCGGTCTTAAGCAAGCGGGTCGATGCCATATATCGAGTCCGCAAGAGCCCTGGCTTCCAGAAAGCACAGCTGCCGCACCATTCCATGGTGGTGGAATCGGCCATGCATAGGCTCAAGAGCCAGAAGATGCACTCCTCGGTTCCTCCCGGCAGGGAAGCCCGCAGCCTGGATGGCATCGGTAAGAAGTGTTTTCAGGGCTCTATGCTTGCTTGTCGGGGTCCAGACTTACCAGCTCTACATGGGCATGTATCTCAGGGACCTGGCTAAAGAAATAGCCGGATTCTCTGCTGGTCTCTCCGAGGAACCTTTGCGGAGGTTCCTAGCCCTGTCCACCGGTATTCGGGAGTGCTCAAAGTTTATCTCTAGAGCAGCCTACGATGGCTTTGAGGCATCGGCTCGGGTAGCCGCAGCCGGCATCGGGGCCCGCCGACAGGCTTGGCTTCAGTCCTCCGACCTCGAGCCCTGGGTGCAGGACAAGTTGGTCGATGTCCCCTGCAGAGGTGAAAACCTCTTTGGCAAACCTATGGACGAGAAGGCTGCACAACTCGAGACTGAGACTCTCACCAGGACTCGGCTCTCCAGGAAAACCTCTGCCCCTTCCCAGAAGAAGAAGGGCTCGGGGAAAAAGTCCTTTACCCGAGGAAGGCGGCTGCCTATAAACACTACCCTCATTATCAGGCCTCAGCAGCTCCCCAACAGGGTCAGCAGGCCAAGGGACGGGGTAACGGGTCCCGTAGGCAGCAAGCCCCCAAGCCTGCTCCGCAGGGTGGGGGGTTTTGACTCTTTCAGCATAGCCTCTCCCCCTCCGCTGGTGTCTCTCAGCACGGGAGGCCGGCTGGTCCACTTTGCCCACAGGTGGTCCAACATCACGTCAGATACCTGGGTGCTCCACATAGTCCGAGAGGGCTATCTTCTACACTTCCACCAGGTACCTCCCCCCTACTTCCCAGGGGAGCCTCTGCGACCCCCTCTTCACCGGGACTTACTCCTTCAAGAGTTGGCAAGTCTTCTTCAGGAACAGGCGGTGGAGCCGGTCCCCCACCACCTGAGAGGTCAAGGCTTCTATTCCAGGTACTTCCTGATACCAAAGCGTACTGGAGGCCTCAGACCCATCCTGGACTTGCGGAACCTCAACAAGTTCCTGGAAAGGGAAAAGTTCAAGATGCTTACCCTTGGAATCCTGCTGCCCTACCTCCAGCAGGGAGATTGGCTATGCTCCTTGGATCTAAAGGATGCCTATACTCACATCCTCATCCACCCAAGCCACCGACAATACCTAAGGTTTGTGGTGGCAGGCAATCATTACCAGTACAGAGTACTGCCCTTTGGCCTATCCTCCGCACCACGAGTCTTCACAAAATGTCTCGCAGTGGTGGCGGCTTATCTCCGGCTTCAAGGCCTCTTTGTCTTCCCTTACCTAGACGACTGGCTCATCAGAGCTTCGTCCTCCACGGAGGCCACTCATGCCACGCAACGTACTGTGGCTCTGCTCCAGTACCTGGGCTTTGTCATAAACTTCGCAAAGTCCACTTTGCTCCCCTCTCAGGATCTCGAGTTCATCAGCGCCAGACTAAACACGCTTCAAGCGCGCGCCTTTCTGCCGCTCGACAGGGCACAGCGGCTCATGGCTCTAGCCAGCCGCTTCCGCAGCCATTCCCAGGTCTCGGCCCGGCACTTTCTGAAACTGCTCGGCCATATGGCTTCCACGGTCCACGTGACCCCCAATGCCCGCCTGAATATGCGGCCTGCTCAATGGTGCCTTCGCTCACAATGGCGTCAGGCCTCGGGGAGACTAGCGGACTCAGTACGAATCTCCAGCCCGCTGGTCTCGTCTCTACGGTGGTGGCTTCATCTGCCCAACCTAGTGCTCGGAATGCCTTTTCAGTCTCCTCCGCCTGTTCAGGTACTGACGACCGACGCTTCTCTCCTGGGCTGGGGAGCACATTGCCAAGGGTCCTGAACTCAGGGTCTCTGGACCCCGTGGGAATCTGCCCAGCAGATCAACTTCCTGGAGCTCAGAGCGATCCGCCTGGCTCTCCGGGCCTTCTCCCACCTTACCACTCGCCAGTCCGTCCTCGTCCAGACGGACAATCAAGTGGCCATGTTCTACGTGAACAAACAGGGGGGCACGGGCTCCTTCCTTCTCTGTCGGGAAGCACAAAAGCTCTGCGCTTGGGCCGTCAGCCGAGGAATCCTCCTCAAAGCTGTCTATCTCCCAGGTCAGGAAAACTACCTGGCAGACAAACTGAGCAGAATCCTCCAACCACACGAGTGGAGATTGGACCCGTTGGTGGTTCAAAGGATCTTTCTCCAGTGGGGCCTCCCCACGATGGATCTCTTTGCCAGCCCTCTGAACAGGCAACTTCCTCGGTTCTGCTCTCGGGAACCGCATCCACTCCGAGTAGCGGCGGATGCTTTTCTGCTCTCATGGTCCACGGGCCTTCTGTATGCCTTTCCTCCCATGCCGCTGGTGTCTCGAACGCTTTTCAAGGTTCTCCAGGACAAGGCTTCGATGATCCTGGTAGCTCCCCGGTGGCCCCGGCAACCGTGGTTCCCGCTTCTGATGCAACTGGCGGTAGATACTCCGTTGCCTCTGGGGTTTCAACCCGATCTCCTGACCCAGGATCAGGGGTCTCTCCTACACCCCAACCTCAGATCTCTTCATCTGATGGCCTGGCTGCTGAAAGGGTAGTCCTTGCTCCCCTCCTGCTGCCTCCGGAGGTGGAAGAGGTCGTACTAGCTTCCAGGCGACCCTCTACCCGGAAATCCTACGCCCTTAAATGGCGTCGCTTCTCCACCTGGTGTACTCAGCAGTCTCAAGACCCCTTCTCCTGCTCGGTGTCGGTGGTCTTGCAGTACTTGCTTTCCCTCTCCAATCTTGGACTAAAGTCCAACTCGGTCAAGGTTCACCTCAGTGCTATTTCTGCACATCATGTGCCGGTGGAAGGCAGGCCTCTTTCCGGCCACCCTCTCGTGGCACGGTTCTCCCGAGGTCTCCTTCTCCTTAAACCACCTTTGCGCCCCCCAGCCCCCGACTGAGACCTTAACGTGGTTTTGCAGCGGATCACCTGTCCGCCTTTTGAACCCATGGCTACCTGTCCTCTCCGTTTTCTCTCTTGGAAAACCTTATTCCTCGTAGCCCTCACTTCCGCTAGACGCGTTAGTGAACTGCAGGCCCTATTTATTTTATTTATTTATTTAACAGTTCTTCTATACCGCTCTATTTTAGATCAGAGCGGTTTACATTTAACATCAACTATACAACACAAGGAACTTTGAGTTGTATTTACAATAAACAGGGAGATCAACTTGGAAGTAACTGGGGGAAACTATGTACAATTCTTAACTCTATACATCTCGTACACTAGGTTCTACAAGAACAGGGTAGTCCTGCGGACTCACCCTAAGTTTCTTCCAAAAGTGGTCTCCCCTTTTCACCTCAATCAGGAGGTGGTGGTTCCAACCTTCTTTCCCAGGCCAGCCGAGCTGAGATGGTCTTGCATACCCTGGACTGTAGAAGGGCGCTGAACTTCTACCTTGATCGTACGCGGGAGCACCGTAAGACTGTTCAGCTCTTCCTGTCTTACGACCCCAATAAATTGGGGCTCCCTGTCTCCAAGCGTACTCTGTCCATCTGGGTAGCTGACTGTATCGCTTGGACTTATGGGGCGGCAGGCCTCTCGTTGGAAAGTCGAGTCACCGCTCATCGGGTTAGGGCGAAGGCTGCGTCAGTGGCTTACCTCCGCTCTGTTCCATTGGCAGACATCTGCCGGGCCGCTACTTGGTCTTCGAGCCAGACTTTTGCAACCCATTACTGCCTCGAGAGGGAGTCCCGCAGGGACAGTGCTTTCGGACAGGCAGTCCTCCGTAATCTCTTCGAGGTTTAGGCAACTCCTACCCTCCATCCCGGATGTTGGGCTACCGGTTGGAGATTAGTCAGAGAAGATTCCTTCCTTCTGTGCTGCTGAGCTAGAGGGAGCTCATTTTTGTGCTTAGGGTCTCCGGTAGCCTTAAGCTTGGGAGTCCCATATGTGAGGACTGACTTCCTGCTTGGTCCTGGAGAAAGCGTAGTTACTCACCTGTAACAGGTGTTCTCCAGGAGCAGCAGGAATCAGTCCTCACAACCCTCCCTCCTCCCCGTGGAGTTGCAGTCATACGATTTAGTTTTTGCAAATTTTTTGCTGTCTTTTCGCTATGTCATCTGACTGGCCAAGATGGCACCTTTGGGCAGGAAGGGGACCGCGCATGCGCGCTGCAATTCCCAAAGGCTTTCTTTGAAAGCTGGGGAAAATTGCTCCGCCAGGGCTCCGTCGGCGCCGACGTCACCCATATGTGAGGACTGATTCCTGCTGCTCCTGGAGAACACCTGTTACAGGTGAGTAACTACGCTGTCTCGGTTCCGGTATGGGGGACGGTACCGGAACCGGACCCGGAACCGCTGGATGCGGTACCGAGGGCGTCGCAGCTTTAATAAAAGCCAAAATGGCCTGCTGCATGGTCTGAACAGTATTGTCCATAGACGCCACTGCTGCCTGGATGTCGGTACCGGCATGGGCCGGTACCCCAGAGCAGTCTAACAGGTGATCGGTCGAGGCCGTGCCATCGATGTCAACCTGTAACCCCATAGATGGAGCTTTGGAAGCCAGAGCTTCCCGCCGGGGTTGTTTGGCTGGGGCAGGGTCCTCCGACTCAAGATTGAGGGCCTCTCGATACTTTGAAGGAGATTTGCCTTTTGAGGACCTGCCCGGAGAAGGTTTGGTTACCTGAGATCCATCCGGGAGAGGAAGACCTGGATGACTGTGATGCTGGATTATCTGAAGCAAACAGTACATGGAATTTGTTGGCCCGGTTCTGCAAACCACGTTTAGACATCTGGGAGCAGGACGGGCAGTCCGGAATGGAGTGGTCAGGCCCCAAACATTTAAGACACCAGTCATGGGTGTCTGTAACAGAAATAACAGCACTACACTTGGTACACTTTTTGAAACCAGGGGCTGGTTTCTCCATGAGGAGAATTTGTGTAGGCCTGAGGCCTAACCGAAGTCATCAAGTTGTGCTAAAAGAAAAGGATTTTTGTTTTTTTTTTGAAAGAAAAGAAAAGAGAGACCGGCGGTACCGGTTTCGGTATGGGGAAGGCAGGTATGCGGTCTAAAGAAACAAACTAAAATAAGAATTTCTTCAGCGGTGACAGGAACACGACCTGCTAGCTCCACGGAAAAAGAGAAACTGAGGAGAGCTGGTCAGGAAGGCGGGAAGGCAGCGCGCATGTGCAGTGGGAGGCCCCAAAAGCTTCCTTCTGGGAAGCTGGGGAGCTTTCCCGCGCAGGCTCCGTCGGTTCCGACGTACCCATATGTGAGGATTTATTCCTGCTTGTTCCTGGAGATAAGAATCGTGAACAGTCCTGTACGTACACCCGGCTAGCTCAGTCATGGCTTTTAAATGGAGCTGCGGTGCCATGGCGTCATATTGCCATGGCACTGCAGCTCCACTTAAAAGCCGCGATGCTGGCCGCTCAGTCAAAGCGTTTATTCCCCGCAGTCCGACCCCTAATCTGGCCTCCTAAGGCCAGAGTCGGGCTGCGGGGAATAAACCCTTGCCCCCCCTGCCCCATCCGTGCCCTAGCAGCTTAAAAGAAAAACGTCCAGAGACGTTATTCCACCTCGGAAGTGGAATAACTTGCCTGTACATTTCGCCAGCCCTGGATGTACAGAGCCGACATTAGAATCAGCCATGTACATCCAGGGCCGGCGACTGTCCACAGCCTGCCCCACTCTCCGCCCCCGGGCTGCCCATTCCCCACCCCCGTCTAACTTCCCCACACAACCAGTGGGGAAGTTATTTGGGGGTGGGAAAAGCTATGGATAGAGGGGATGGACGTCCCTTCAGGCCGTCCATCCCCGCTATTCGAGGCTCAAAATAACCCCCCTTAGTGGCTGAAAAGGATAATTTTATACTGTAAATGGTCACCTAGGTTGGAAGGCCCAGTGTGTGCCTAATTTGAGGCTATTTTATCAAGACACATAGGCCCCTTTGTATTATTATAAAATACTAGCACAAAATCTGCCAAAATTGTGGCTACAATGCAACTGCATACATTTACCAACTTGAAGGACTAGAAAGGGGGACTGTTACTTCTGGAGAGAAATCTGCAACTGTGAGTATATACTTCTGGTAATTTTCTAAAAAGAATTCTTTGTATTAAAGCTACTTAATCTGTGAACCCACTGTTTTTTGTTGGATCAGTTAGGGCCTAGTAGCAGCAATTAAAGTTTGAATTTAAAACACAGAGGAGAACTTTCTGGTTACATTTCATACCCAGCAGAGAGCTTGTAGTTTAAATTTAATAGTCACTCAGGGCCAAGTAACAGCAAAGTACTTTTAGTTTAAAACACAGAAGAGAGCTTTCTGGTTACACTTGGAACCCAGCAGAGAGCTTGTAGTTTAAATTTCATAAGAAGTTAGAGCCTAGCAGCAGCTAAGAGCTATAATTTAAATCAAATCAGAATTTAGCTTACCTCAGCAGCACAAGACAGGGTACTGTGTAGCAGCCCTCTTTTAATAAGTGTTATTTCCCTCCCCACACCCACCCACCCCTGGGATAATCATAGCTTTATAGGTACTTACACATCTTAAAAGACAGGAGGTGCTTTCAGGTGAAGCTCATTACCCAAATCAGTCATACACTAATGACCTGAGATTAATTAAGCTTCAGGTGAACAAGGTATATTAAACGTATTAGGTACAGTTTTATTGGTATAAATACCCATAGCAACCCCTAGTAAGTAAGAACTGAAAGATCTAGACACAAACTTAAAACTAAGATGCAGACAGCAGTCCAGCAGCGGGATGGGGGCTTTCAAGTCTTTTGCATTGAGTGTCACATGTATGATTTTCTCCCAGTTGGTGAGAGGACTTACGTGTGCACTAGGTGCAAGGAGCTCTTTGCTCTCAGGGAACAAGTCCGTTCTCTAGAGGCTAAAGTAGCAGACTTGGAAAACATAAGACAGACAGAGAGGTACATAGACGAGACCTACAGGGATATAGTCCTGAAGTCCCACCTCCAGTCTGGCAGCACCCCTGTTGCCATGGAGGAGAGAGGTCACGTGACAGGAGAGCATCACCCTATTTTTTATTTTTATTTTTATTTATTTAACAGTATTTCTAAACCGCCTTATCTTAATAATCAAGGTGGTATCACAGCAAACAATCGGGTAAAGTGAGTGTGTTATACATGCAGTGAGGGTGAAATTGAGTGTGGCAGGAAGTGATCCTGTAACTAGGACCTGTCCTCCAGGTGATGTAAAACCCTCTTGCACCGAGGAAGTTTCTCCAGGGCCATGTGCCCATGAGGGAAGGGTTAGGACAGCCGTTATTGTTAGTGATTCGATCATTAGGCATGTAGATAGCTGGGTGGCTGGTGGACGTGAGGATCGCCTGGTAACATGCCTGCCTGGTGCGAAGGTAGCGGACCTCACGCGCCACCTAGATAAGGTCTTAGATAGTGCTGGGGAGGAGTCTGCTGTCTTGGTACATGTCGGTACCAACGACATAGGAAAATGTGGTAGGGAGGTTCTGGAGGCAAAATTTAGGCTTTTAGGTAGGAAATTGAAATCCAGAACTTCCATGGTAGCATTCTCCGAAATACTTCCTGTTCCACGCGCAGGACCCAAAAGGCAGGCAGAGCTCCGGAGTCTCAATGCGTGGATGAGACAGTGGTGCAGAGATGAGGGTTTTGGATTTGTTAGGAACTGGGGAACATTCTGGGGAAAGGAGGGGCTCTTACGAAGGGATGGGCTTCACCTTAACCGGGATGGAACCAGGCTGCTGGCATTATCCTTTAAAAAGTAGATAGAGCAGCTTTTAAACTAGATATTAGGGGAAAGCCGACAGTCGCCCAAGAGCGGATGGTTCGGAAGAATGTATCCTTGAAGGATAGTACCAAAAGCAGAGAGGTTCCACAAAAGAGTAAAGTAGCCCAAATGCTCTCAAGTATGGAGCAGACAGAGCTTAAAGATCCCAATTTACCCATGTCTAACAATTGCCAAATTAACATGAATAAAATACATTCTCTAAAAATGCTTGTATGCAAATGCTAGAAGTCTAAAGAATAAGATGGGAGAGTTAGAATATATAGCACTAAATGAAAGGTTACATATGATTGGAATATCAGAGACATGGTGGAAGGAGGACAACCAGTGGGACACTGTGATACCTGGGTACAAACTATATCGTAATGATAGAGCTGATCAAATTGGTGGAGGGGTTGCGCTCTATGTTAGAGAGGGCATTGACTCAGAAAGGATTAAAGTTTTGCAGGAAACAAAATCTGCTGTAGAATCTATATGGATTGAAATTCCATATAAAAGGGGGAAGGCAATGGCAGTGGGGGTGTACTATCGAGCACCTGGCCAGAATGACCAAATGTATGATGAAATGCTCAAAGAAATCAAGGAAGCTAACAAAAGTTACAGCGCAGTAATAATAATGGGTGATTTCAATTACCCCGGTATCGACTGGATCAGTGTCACGTCAGGACATGCTAGGGAGATAAAGTTCCTAGATGAAATAAATGACTGTTTCTTGGAGCAGCTGGTTCATGAATCAACCAGAGGGGAAGCCATATTAGACCTAGTCCTTAGTGGAACACCAGATATAGTGCAAGAGATAAGGGTGTTGGGGCCACTTGGCAATAGTGATCATAGCATGATCGCCTTTGATTTAATTAGTGGAGGAGGGATAGTAAGGAAATCCACAGTACTACCTTTTAACTTTCGAAAGGGAGACTATGATAAAATGAGGAAAACAGTTAAGAAAAAACTAAAAGGAGCAGTTGCAAAGGTTAAAGATGTACATCAAGCTTGGGTGTTGTTGAAAAATACTATCTTGGAAGCCCAGACCAGCTGTATTCCAGGCCTTAAGAAAAGTGGAAGGAAGTCCAAAAAACTGCCAGCATGGTTTAAAGGTGAGGTCAGAGAGGCTGTTGTTGCCAAAAAAGCAACTTTCAGGAAATGGAAAAAAGAGCCAAACGACGAAACCTGGAAACAGCACAAGCACTGGCAAGTCAAATGCAAGTCATTGATAAGGCAGGCAAAGAGAGAATTTGAGAAGAAGCTTGCTGCGGAAGCAAAAACACAAAATAAAGACCTTTTCAAGTACATTCGTAGCAAAAAACCTGTGAGAGAGTCAGTTGGTCCATTAGATGATAAAGGGGTTAAAGGAGCACTAAGAGGCGACAAGGCGATAGCGGAGAGACTGAATGAATTCTTTGATTCGGTCTTTACTGAGGAAGATGTAGGGATGTTACCCATGACTGAAGTGGTATTTATAGGTGCGGAAGAATTGAAGGAAATATCGATACATCGGGAAGATGTCTTACAACTATTAGATAAACTGAAGAGTAGCAAATCACCTGGGCTGGATGGTATACATCCAAGGGTGTTGAAAGAACTGAAATATGAGATTGCAGACCTGCTATCAGTAATCTGTGAACTATCATTAAAATCATCTCTAATACCTGAAGATTGGAAGATCGCCAATGTAACACCAATTTTTAAAAAGGGTTCCAGGGGTGATCCGGGAAACTACAGACCGGTGAGCCTGACGTCAGTACCAGGAAAAATGGTAGAAACCATCATAAAGAATAAAATTACTCAGCATATAGATAGTCACAACCTAATGGGAGACAGCCAACATGGCTTTAGACAAGGAAGATTTTGTCTTACTAATCTATTATGTTTTTTTGAAGGAGTGAATAAACAGGTGGACAATGGTGAGTCGGTTGATATTGAGTATCTGGACTTTCAGAAGGCCTTTGACAAGGTCCCTCATCAGAGACTTTTGGCAAAACTAAAGAGTCATGGGATAGGAGGCAGTGTACTATTGTGGATCAGGAACTGGTTAAAAGATAGAAAGCAGAAGGTAGGGCTAAATGGCCAATTTTCCCAATGGAGAAAGGTGAATAGTGGTATACCCCAGGGATCTGTACTGGGTCCGCTGCTTTTTGACATATTCATAAATGACCTGGAAAGTGGAATAACGAGTGAGGTTATCAAATTTGCAGATGACACAAAACTATTTAAAGTTGTTAAAAACCAAGAGGATTGTGAAAAATTGCAAGAGGATCTTGATAAATTGGAAGACTGGGCATCAAAATGGCAGATGAAATTTAATGTGGACAAGTGCAAGGTTATGCACCTAGGGAAGAACAACCCAAACTATGGTTACACGATGCAAGGTTCCACATTAGGAACCACCACCCAGGAAAAAGATTTAGGCGTCATTGTGGATACCATGTTAAAACCCTCATCCCAGTGTGCAGCGGCGGCCAAGAGAGCAAATAGAATGCTAGGTATGATAAGGAAAGGAATGGAAAATAAAACAAAAGATATTATAATGCCTCTATATCGTTCCATGGTGAGACCGCACCTTGAATATTGTGTGCAATTCTGGTCGCCGTATCTTAAAAAGGATATAGCGATTTTAGAAAAGGTTCAGAGAAGAGCCACCAAAATGGTAAAGGGGATGGAAGGATACTCCTATGAAGAAAGGCTAAAAAGGTTAGGGCTCTTTAACCTGGAAAAGAGACGGCCTGAGGGGAGAGATATGATAGAAGTCTATAAATTAATGAACGGAGTGGAACGGGTAAACGTAGATCGATTGTTTACGTTATCAGAATATAGAAAGACTAGGGGACATGCAATGAAGCTACAGGGTAAACTATTTAAGACTAATAAAAAAAATATTTTTTCACTCAACGTGTAATCAAACTCTGGAATTTGTTACCGGAGGATGTAGTAAAGGCTGTTAGTGTAGCTGGGTTTAAAAAAGGTTTGGACAAGTTCCTGGAGGAAAGGTCCATAAACCATTATTAAGAAGTGACCGAAGATATCAATGCTTGACCCAGTACAAGCATTGCAGAACCTGTGTCTTTTGGGGAAACTGCTAGGTACTGTGATAAGGAAGCTTATCATAGCTCAGGAAGGAGCTATAGAAAAGGTGAAGTGACTCTGAACAAGCAACCTGTCAGTTCTGGTAGAAATAAAAAAACAGAATTTTCCCATAAAAGACTACCAGTCCCAGAATGCACCAGGTTTCCAACAGCCATTAGAGGAGCTGAAGTGGGGAAACGTGTGTGTTCAATCAGGAGGGCTATGAGGTAATCCCTAAGCACTCATCTCAAAGGGCAGGGCCTGATTCAGCACAGCTGCACTGTGTTAGGGAGGAGCACTCATCCAAGCAGAATAAGAGTAGAGTTTATTCTACAGATGACCATCTTCATGATCACCTTGGATATCCAGAGAATTGTCCTCAGTATCCAGAGAATCAGCTTGAGTTTGATCATTAGTTTCATCTGAAGGATCATCAGAAGCAGAAGCCAAACCGGACGGACAGAGAGGGAAAGAGACCCTTTGGAAGAAGGAAGAGAAAAGCCTTTGAGAGGTCTAGAAGAGTCCAAAGCAGTACGTATACTGGGAGGTATTCCAAGGGCCAGCATACACCAATGGACTGGGGAAAGACAGAGGAATGGTGCTGCAGAGCTAGGAATCACCAGAGGCTACCTGTGAGGGAGACGGCTGCACGTGGAAGGGACCCTAAGACCTGTGCCAGAAGGTATGTGAAGAGAGATCCAGTGTCCAGTGATCTGGATTGGAAGGCTGGACATAAGAACTGGACTACATATTGGCCAGGCTATATAGAGAGGAACTCTAGCAGCAATGGAAGCTCAGGTATGAATACTGATCTATGCCCTAGCTATAACCTTGAAAGACAGCAGGGAAACAAGTATTCTCCTGAAAATGCTCCATTGAGAGATTCATCTGTGCCAATCCATGATATTGAACCCAGGCTTGTTGAACAAGGGGGAATAATAGCAGATGAGGATCCTGTTTATATGGACTGCTCTCTATCTAAACTCCGTTGGTAACTTTATTTTATAAAGTACAGCAACCATCACAAAGAAATACAAATTTGTTCTTTAATCTACTCAGAAAAGCTCCTGAAGCAGGGTTTGACCCACACAGTAGAAAGCAAGCCAGCTAAGGGGTTTCAGCTGGATAACTGCTAGCAATTAAGCCTTACCTAATTGCTTGTGAGCTAGGAGAGAATCACTTCTGTATCTATGTGGGAAGTAATCAGAAGTTAACCTGAAAAGAACAGTTTGTTTCTTGCTTTGTAGCTTTTCATTTGTTGTTTTCCTGATTTTGACTTTGTTTTTCCAAGTTAACACTGAAAGCAAGTAACCTAATTTATGTGCTACCAAGCATATCTGTGTTGGGAGAAATAACCCCATAAATAAATATCTTATTGGCTTTACCCAAGAGCACAACTAAATTATTGTCAGCAGCTGTGTCTGGTGTGAATGAACTACATTGCCCACAATACCTTGCAAATCATATAGAAATATGCACTTGCCAAGAGTGTGAAGATTCTCACCCAGGCAGCCGTCTGACAGTACATATGACCTAGATTGGCCACTGTTGGAAACAGAATACTGGGCTTGATGGACCTTGGTCTGACCCAGTATGGCATATCTTATGTTCTTATTTTATGTTTGAAACAGGTGTAAATATATACAGGTTGAATTATGCACACAGTGCATATCTTGTAACCTACATGCACACATCATAATTCTATCCATGGTGTCCAAACTCCTCCCCTGACAATGACAGGTACATTAATGAAGTGCTTCTAGAGCAGGGGTCTCAAACTCAAATTGCTTTGAGGGCCAAATGAGGACTTGTAAAATAACCCGGGGGCCGCATGAGACGTGGGAACTCATTTGCATAAGGGACATCATTTGCATAAATATTTGCATAATGTTACCATACCCTAACTTTTAGTAAACATGCCTCTTAATGAGTGCATGAATAAAGAAAGACTAAAAGATTTCTACATTACTATAATCCAGTGGCAACCGCCAGGCACATTAGGAACTACTACAAACAAACACTGCCCATTTAGAACCCATAGCAAACCCACCATATCCTAACAGCACTACCAGGACTCACAAAGCACCATACCCTACCTATCAAAAGGCAACACTGCAAATATTAAATCAATACATTTCAGAGAATAACAATACATGACCTACTGGGGACAGAGAACAAGTAGCAATGTCAAATAGGAATTACATAAACAGAATACCTCAGCTCAGTTACATATGCAGAATACACCATCACCAAACAAGGAATCAAAATTTAGAAACAAGACAATTAAACTGGACCCCCGGCACAATGTCTAGCGAAGTTCTGTGTACAGAGAGCAACTCCAAACCAGAGATGGCAGGGTCTGAGCACCAGAGGGTCCAAGCCTGCCTGAAGAGCACTAGAAATTGAGAATCCTGCCTCTGTGGAGAAGAATCCTTGGGCAGCAGCATCTGAGCAGAAGGGATTGCAGGCTAGGGCAGGTGGATCAAGAGCATCCACTTCTGGAGAACTTATCCTGATGCCCATGGGAGCAGGCAGTGCAGAGGGGCCAGGTCTCATTTACTGGACTGGGGGCCGTGCTGGAGGACTCCCCTGGTGAGCAGCACAAGCTGTGCATACCCTGTCCTGTAAATCCTTGCACTTTTGGTAGCAGATGAGGCATCGTTGGAAAGAGGGAGGCATCATAAAGAATTTCCCCCTGTGTGATGCTGGCACTGAAAAACAGCTCTGTGGCTACAAAACAAAATAAAATAAAAATGACCATAGGAAACTAACGCTGTCCTAGCAGACCACACGGCCTGAATCCCTGCTCAAAAACTGCTGCCATGGATGTGAGGAGCAAAAATGACCACTGTGCCTTTTGCGGCTGAGGAAACACGCTGTGCATCAGAAATAGAGTCAGGACCGGAGACATAAGGTCGCAGCGGATTGCAGAAGCAGAGAAACCCCGGAGTTTTCGCGCTAGTCCCACTCTCGATTGAGCGACAGCAGGCCCAGGGGGAGGGGGTGTTAAGCAAAACTCACTGTGTCCAAATCGCAGCCTCAGAGGAGCAGGGGAGCCAGAGCCCATGCAGGAAGACAGGTGCTGCTTAGTCAACTGAACTAAGTAAAGATACTGAAGGCTCTCCCTGCTGCCAGCCTGCAAGGTACTCGTGACCAAAATCCGGCCTCCCCCTTTAAAGGAAGCTCAACTGATCTTCCTGACCAGAAGCTCAACCTTAGCCCCCAGAATTAGGGAATTTGGTTGGAAATTCCAGAGGGGCCCTCCTGTGCACCCTGGAGACGTCCAGCTAAACAATTACTAAAGTGGAAGAACAAGTAAAAAAAAACTGACTTCTGCTGCTCAAGCAGCAAAATCAGCTGTCCTGCGGCCCCTTCCCCTGTGCCCGGAGATCCGAGTCTGCTCTATCAGCGGCGTGCTTTTCAAGCCGCGAGGAGAGTATTCCCCTCTCGCGCGGCTTGAAACCGCGCGAGAGGGGAATACTCTCTTCGCGGCTTGAAAAGCATGCCGCTGATAGAGCAGACTCGGATCTCCGGGCACAGGGGAAGGGGCCGCAGGACAGCTGATTTTGCTGCTTGAGCAGCAGAAGTCAGTTTTTTTTAAAATTTGACAATTGATTCTGCCGCTGCCACGGCGGCAACGGCAGAAGCCAGGGTTTTGGGGTTTTTTTGTTTTCCTCCGTCGCGGGCCGCACAAAGTTGTCTCGCGGGCCGCATGCGGCCCGTGGGCCGCGTGTTTGAGACCCCTGTTCTAGAGGCATCTAAGATCTCCAGCACAAGGAAAGATGACACCATTCAAAAAGATGACAGCTGGACACAGATAGAAACATAAAACACAGAAACATGACAGCAGAGAAAACCATATGGCCTACCCAGTCTGCCCTTACATATCAATTACTACAGTCCCTTTTTTTTGTTCTTTAGGGATATCTGTTTGCCCAGTGCTTTCTTGAATTCAGATATTGTCCTCGTCTCTACTATCTCCACCGGGAGACTGTTCCATGCATCTACCACTCTCCATAAAGAAATATTTCCACATATTACTCCTGAGTCTATCTCCTTTCACCTTCATACTATAACCCCTCATCGCAGAGCTTTCTTTCAGCTGAAAGAGGCTCTCCTCTTGTGCATTCATGCCACGAAGTTATTTAAATGTAACTATCATATATCCTCTCATCCGCCTTTCCTCCAAATTATACATGTTGAGATCTTCAAGTCTGTCCTTATATGCCTTATGACAAAGCTCACTGACCATTTTGGTCGGCACCCTCTGCACCAACTCCATCTTGTTTATATCCTTTTGAAGGTGTGGTCTCCAGAATTGCACACAATACTCAAAATGAGGTCTCACCAAAGACTTACAGAGGCACTATCACCGCCTCCTTCCTGCTGGAAATTCCTCTTCCTATGCACCAAAGAATTACCAGAGCCTGCAGACTTAACAACCTGACTCCACCGTTCCTTAGAATGGGGGAATTGGTATGCAATCCTGGAATAGGTGATAACATCCCAGGAGCAGCAGGTTTCAGGCTCAAAAACCCCAAAACTGTAATATCAGCAACCACTAGGAAGCAAAGGGTGATAGTGTTGGTGACTCCCTTCTAAAGGGTACAAAGGCATCCATCTACCATCCATATACTCGTATGATATCCTGGGAGATGTGCTGTCTGCCTGATGCCAAGACCCAAGACATTATGTAGAATTTACCAAAACTCCTCAAGCCTACTATTATCCAATCCTACTCATTCATCTTGGTGCTAAAGATACCACTAGGTTCTCATAGTATGCAAATTAAAGTTCCAGATTTAGAAGCTGTAATTGAAGAGGCCAAAACTGGATATAATGGCAGTGACATTAATATGGTACGAAGAAAACAATGACTGGGATGTAATTATACCAGGCTATAACCTATTCAGGAAAGGCAAGCTAGAAAGAAAGGGAGGAAGAGTAAAAAAAATAATATTAAAGCCACAGAACCTCAGGGCTTATGAAGGAAGAAGGCACTGTGGGTCAGTCTGAAAAGAGGGGATAAAAAATGTATTTACATTGGTGTGATAAACAGACCTCCCTCACAGGCAGAAGAAATGGAGATTTAATTGCAGACATTCACAATATTGCTATGTAAGGGAGGAGTAATTTTAGTTGATTTCAATTTTCCAGATGTTGATTGTGATCTAACTATTGCTGTGTCATCAAGAAGTAGGGAAATGCTGGATTCTCTACAGAGAGAATTGTTTTGGCAGCTGGTAAAGAAACCCACATGGGAGGGAGAGATATTTGACTTGGTGCTCACAAATGGGGAATGTGTTTCAGATGGTAAGATTCAGTATTAGGATACAGGTCAAGATGGTTCATTCAAAAGCGATGGTTCTAGGCTTTAGAAAAATTAACTTTGTAGAGATGGGAGAATACATCTTGAAGTCGTTAGCTGGATGGGAACATCTGGCAGACATAGAACAGTGGGCAAAACTAAAAGGAAAAATAAATCAAATTAAGAAAAGTAGGCCACCATAGTTTTTGAAAGAAGTTGCTGAAAAGGTAAGGAAAAAGAGGGTAGCCTTCATAAACTATAAGAGATCACAGAAAGAGGAAGACAAACAGCAATATCTGGATAAGTTATGGGGAAGCCGGTAAAGTAGTTAGGAAAGTAAGATGCAAATGGAAGAAAAAATAGCCAAAACAGTAAAACATAGGGCGACAAGACTTTTTTGTAGGTATTGTTAGTGACAGGAGGAAGTGCAAAGGTGAGACTCAGATATAGGGAAGGAACATGTAGAGACTTATTTATTTATTTATTTAACAATCACTTATATACCGCGCCTTCCAGGGATCAAGTGCGGTTTACAAAGAACAAGTTAAAGAACAGAGCGGCAAGTCTGTTTTTACATGGAACATCAGTGAACTATGAACAATAGTATATTTTTACATGAAACATTAGAGAACTAAGAACTAATGTATGAGAATTATATACAGAAGGTATAAGCCTTAACAAATAAAACATGCTTAATTTAGGTTGGATCAGAGACTAAATACTAGATAACATTGTATGTGTAGTTCAGGCTATGCAAAAGGATAAAAATATGAAATTATATTTGTGTTTGTTCATTGTAAATTGCATTGATGGTTCTTAGGGTGGGAGCAATTGGATAAGTCTAGTTGTTCTTCTTTGTGTCCTTCTTGGTCTGATATCAATTTTGTCTTGAATCAATCTAGTATTCTGTTATCAATCTAGTCTTCTGTTATCCATTTTCTGATTGAGAGAGGGAGTTTGCTATTGGGCCATAGTGTGAGATAAACAGATAGGTTTTTAATTTCTTTCGGAGCTCCTTAATTTCAATTAATGTTCTTATTTCTTCTGGGAGGGAGTTCCAGAGGATAGGGGCTGCATGTGAAAAAGCTTTTTTGTTGGTTATCTTTTTGGCCTTTGTGAAGTCTTTTGGAATCATTATTTTATTTGTATAGCCTCTCCTGTGAGGAGTTTTAGTTGATTCTTTAATGATGAGTTTGTTTAGTGTATGTGGAGCCATGTTATTTAATGCCTTGAAGGTAGTTATTAGTGTTTTATAGTTTATCCTGCTTTGTATTGGTAGCCAGTGTAGGTTGGATAATATAGGTGTTATGTGTTCAAATGGGTGCACCTTCACAATAGTTCTGGCTGCTGCATTTTGTGCAAGTTGAAGTCTTTTAATGTTTTGTTTTGTAGCACCTAGCAGAGTTAAATTGGCAAAATCAAAGTGAGGTGTAATGATTGCCTGTATTATACTCATAAAGTCTTGTATGTGTACAAGTGGGCGTAATTGCTTTAGAATTTTAAGCTTAAAATAGATTTTTTTTTTGTTGTGTTTCTGATGTGAGTATTCATGCTGAGATGTGTGTCGAGGATCACGCCTAGATATCTCACTTCATTTTTTATTTTAATCTCATGGTTTTGAAGTGTAATGTGTGTTGGGGGAATATATGATTGATTTTTCGTTACGATTAATATGTCTGTTTTGAATGGTTGATATGGAGATTGTGGTCTTTTAGCCATGTTGTTATTTCATTGAAGCACTCCGTTAATAATTGCAGTGGTAGGGTAGGGATCGTGAATGGAATGTACATCATTATATCGTCTGCATATAAATGATAATGGACCTTGAATTTTTTAAATATGTTGCAGACAGGTTTTATATAAATATTGAAAAGGAGGGCTGATAAGGCAGAACCATGAGGGAGGCCAAGTTCCTGGTTGTATGTGTTAGATGTTTGATTGCAGATTCTTACTGTTTGCGTTCTGTTGCTTAGATATCATGTGAACCAATTATGAACTGTTGATTTGATATCTATTTGTCTGAGATTATTAAGCATTATAGTATGGTGTACACAGGGGCGGCCCAAGGGGGGTGCGGGGCCATGTGCGGAGACTCGGTGCGGGGCCTCATTTGCATAAGTGGTCTTATTTGCATAAATATTTGCATAATGTTACCATTCACTAACTTTTAGTAAACATGTCTCTTAATGAGTGTATGGATAAAGAAAGACTAAAAGATTTCTACATTACTATAATCCAGTGCCAACCGCCAGGCACATTAGGAACTACTACAAACGCTGCCCATTTAGAACCCATAGCAAACCCGCTGTATCCTGACAGCATTACCAGGACTCACAAAGCACCAGACCCTACCTATCAAAAGGAAACACTGCAAATATTAAACCAGTACATTTCAGAGAATACTGGGGAAAGAGAACAAGTGGCAATGTCAAATAGGAATTACATAAACAGAATACCTCAGCTCAGTTACACATGCAGAACATAGACCATCACCAAACAAGGAATCGCAATTTAGAAACAGGAAGGCAATAATTAAACTGGGAACCCCAAAAGCCAAACTTGGAATGTACAACAACACTGTAGAAATAAAACTATAAATCAATTTCCTCTTGTACCAAACAAAGCGCAGACGTTAATGATGCACATTTCCCAGAGCTTTCATATTCCAGTTAATAAATTCAAAATAAAGAGATATCTTTCTACCTTTTGTGCATTTTTTTTCAGTTGCAATTGCTCCAGCCACTTTCTTCTGGTTTCTTCATGTTTTCTGCTAACTCTCCATCGTCTGCTGTCCATTTGTCCTTTCTTCTCTCTTCTAGTTTTCTTTCCATCCTCTCTCTCTACATCTGCTTTAACATACTAATCTTTCTCCTTTTGCTCTTTCCTCATTCTTATTTCATCCACACAAATTTTACCCCTCCATCCTCAATCCCCACTTACTCTCCCAATACCCGGTCAATTGTAGATTTTTCATCCCTCCCACACAAAATATTTTTCCCCTCTCCATTTTACTCTCCCAGCCCCATCCCATTCTAATCCTCCCCCAACATCACCTCCCTTCTAGTTCCAGTCTCACCCAGCATCCATTCCCTTCTAGTCCCTGCATCAGCCCATTTCCAGTCCTAGCCCCCCATCAACCCATTTCCAGTCCTAGCTCCCCCATCCATTTTCAGTCTGAGTGCCTTCATCAGCTCATTTCCAATCCTAGCCCCCCATCAGCCCATTTCTAGTCATTTCCTAGCCCCACCATCAGCCCATGTCAAATCCTAGCTCCCCTCCACTCAGCCCAATTCCAGTCCAAGCCCCCCCATGAGCCTACTTCCAGTTCTAGCCCCTCCATGAGTCCATTTCAATTCAAGCCCCCACCACAGCCCATTTCCAATCTTAGCTCCCCCCAACAGCCCATTTCCAGTCCTATCCTAGCTGCTCCATCAGCCCATTTTCAGTCCTAGCTCCCTTCCCTCACAGCCCATTTCCATTCCAAGCTCCCTCCCCATCAGCTATTTGCAGTTCAAGCCTCCCCGTCCACTCAGTCCATTTCCAGTCATAGCAATCCCCCAACCCATTACCAGTCCTAGCCCCCCATCAACCCATTTCCAGTCCTAGCTCCCCCATCCATTTTCAGTCTGAGTGCCTTCATCAGCTCATTTCCAATCCTAGCCCCCCATCAGCCCATTTCTAGTCATTTCCTAGCCCCACCATCAGCCCATGTCAAATCCTAGCTCCCCTCCACTCAGCCCAATTCCAGTCCAAGCCCCCCCATGAGCCTACTTCCAGTTCTAGCCCCTCCATGAGTCCATTTCAATTCAAGCCCCCACCACAGCCCATTTCCAATCTTAGCTCCCCCCCAACAGCCCATTTCCAGTCCTATCCTAGCTGCTCCATCAGCCCATTTTCAGTCCTAGCTCCCTTCCCTCACAGCCCATTTCCATTCCAAGCTCCCTCCCCATCAGCTATTTGCAGTTCAAGCCTCCCCGTCCACTCAGTCCATTTCCAGTCATAGCAATCCCCCAACCCATTACCAGTCCTAGCCCCCCATCAACCCATTTTCAGTTTAAGCCCCCCCTATAACCCATTACCAGTCCTAACCCCCCCATCAGCCCACTTCCAGTCTTAACCCCATCAGCCCATTTCCAGTCAGCCCCCCATAGCCCATTGCCAGTCCTAACCCCCCCATCAGCCCACAGCCCATTACCAGTCCTAACCACATCAGCCCACCTCAAGTCCTAACCCCTCCCCATCAGCCCATTTCCTGTCCTAGCGCCCCCATAGCCCATTAGCAGTCCTAACCCCCCCATAGCCCATTAGCAATCCTAACCCCCCATCACCCTATTTCCAGACAGCCCCCATCAGCCCACAGCCCATTACCAGTCTTAACCACCCCCCCCAGCCCATTTCCAGTCCTAACCCCCCATCACCCCATTTCCAGTCAGCCTCCATCAACCCCCAGCCCATTACCAGTCTTAACCCCCCCACGCCCATTTCCAGTCCTAACCCCCCCACCCCATTTACAGTCAGCCTCCATCAGCCCCAGCCCATTAGCAGTCTTAACCCCCCCCAGCCCATTTCCAGTCCTAACCCCCCCCACCCCTTTTCCAGTCAGCCTCCATCAGCCCCAGCGCATTAGCTGTCCTAACCCCCCCCCCAGCCCATTTCCAGTCCTAACCCCCCCCCTAGCACATTTCCAGTCCTAACCCCCCCAGCACATTTCCAGTCCTAACCCCCCCCCAGCACATTTCCAGTCCTAACCCCCCATCACCCCATTTCCAGACAGCCTCCATCAGCCCCCCAGCCCATTACCAGTCTTAAACCCCCCCCTCCCTTCCCTTCCCTTCCCTTCTGGCAAATTAAAAAAAAAAAAAACCTGGCTCTAGCTGCTGCCGCTGCCGCGTCCGTCGCAGCAGCGGCAGAATGGAGTGTCCCGCGGGGCCCCCTCTCCTCGTTGAGCCCTCTGCAAGGGCTTTCAGATTCGCGAAGGGAGAGTGCTCCCTCGCGTCTCTGTAAAGCCCGCAGGGGCTAATGGGAAATTTCCCATCTGCCCCTTTAGACGCGAGGGGCTGATGGGAAATTTCCCATTAGCCCCTGCGGGCTTTACAGAGACGCGAGGGAGCACTCTCCCTTCGCGAATCTGAAAGCCCTTGCAGAGGGCTCAACGAGGAGAGGGGGCCCCGCGGGACACTCCATTCTGCCGCTGCTGCGACGGACGCGGCAGCGGCAGCAGCCAGAGACAGGTTTTTTTTTTAAATGTAATTTAAAAAAAAAAAAAGCAGAATGTTCTTTGCGCGGGGCCCCCTGAAACGCGGGGCCCTGTGCAAAAAACATTCTTGCTCAATGGACGGGCCGGCCCTGGGTGTACACTATCGAATGCTGCAGAGATATCAAGGAATAGAAGGATGAACACTTGTTTAGGATTGTCAATTCCTCTCACAAGGGTGTCAAGTAGTACTGTTAGCAGCGTTTCTACTCCATGACAGGGGCGAAAACCGTATTGTTGTTTATCGAGGGGGGCTGAGTTATCCATATATTCCTGTGTTTGAATTTGAACAACCTTTTCAATTAGTTTAGCCATGAAGGGTATACTTGAAATAGGTCTGCAGGAGTTTGGCGATGTTTTGTCTAGGGTGCCGTTTTTAAGTATTGGGCGAATTTGTGCGTGTTTTAGTGTAGGTGGTAGGTACCCTTGGTGTAATGAGAGGTTGATTACAGGAAGAATGAAGGGGGATAAAATTGGAAAAGTATTCTTTATCCAGATTACTGGACAAGGGTCAAGGTAAGAAGTTGTGGTATTAATGTTTGAGATAATATTCTTGAGTGTGTCTTCAGTTATAGGGTGGAAGTCGGACCAATCGTCTATATGATGATAGTGAGAAATATTGAGAGGTTTTGGTGAGAATGAGTGATGTTTAGCTATATTTATATAGTGATTAGCTAAGGTCTGGGCAGATATATCTGTAATGTCATTGCTAGAGTTATGTGTGTTATTAGATAGGTTTTGAACAATGGAAAATAGTTCTCTTGGTCTATTTATTGAATTAACTAGAATGGCTGCATGGTAGTTTTTCTTTGCACTATCGGTTGCTTCCTTATACTTTTTAAGATGGTTATGATAGTTCTCATAGTATGTAGTAGATTTGGTTCTTCGCCATTTTAGTTCTATATTCCTTAGCTCTCTTTTCGTTAGTTTTAAGGTGTTGTTAAACCAAGGGGCATCACCATTTCTAGAGTGGTTGTTCTTTTTGCTTAATTGTTTATATGTAGCTGCATTATTGATTGTTTTATGCCAGTTTGCAACAGCTTCATCTAGATCAGAAGGTGATGGAGAAAGATGAGGGATTGTTAGATCAAGAAATTCTTCTTCATTGAATCTTTTAAATCTAGAGGTTGGAACCCTTAGTGAGCTGTTTTTATTATTTGTTTCAGTAACGGTGAGGTTAAATTTAATAAGATGGTGGTCTGACCAGGGGATTGGTGTGCATTCCAGTGATGCTGAGTTGAAAAGTTTGTGGAGCACTTCTGGTAGGAAGACAAGTTCAAGTGTACCTCCTTTATTGTGGGTTTTTGTATTGATGATTTGGTGGAAATCCATATCTGAGATTGATTCCAGGAAGATGGCTGAATGAGAGGAGGGTAGGGATGGAAGGTTAAAGTCACCTAGTATTATTATTCGGTTTTGGTCAGTGGATGAGCTGAGGAATTCTATTAGTGCATCCATGTTTTCTGATTTTTGGTCAGGAGGTCTATATATTAGGCAAATTCTAAGGTGGTCTATTTTCATGATGAGAGTGTCAGTATTGTTGGGGAGGTTTAATGACTGTGGTTTTGCTTTTAAAACTTTTTTTGTCATCATGAGTACTCCTCCTCCTTTTATGAGGAGGAGTACTCATGATGACAAATGAGGATAAAGCAGAGTTGCTTAACAAATATTTCTATTCTGTGTTCACAGATGAAGGGCCAGGTATGGGACCTCAGAAAACAAACACGAATAAGAATAGAAAAGGGGTAGAACTCAAATGATGTTCTGAAAACTGTGTATGTGAGGAGCTAGAAAAATTGAAGTGGACAAATGGATGGGGCTGGATGGAATTCATCCAAAGGTACTGAAAGAAATTAGGAAAGTACTGGCGGCTTCACTGACTGACCTTTTCAAATCTTCTTTAGAGACATAGAAACATAATGACAGAAAAAGACCACATGGCCTATCTAGTCTGTCCTTCCATATCAACAACTACAACAGTCCCCTTTTTATCTTTAGAGATCCTGTGCTTGTCCCATGCTTTTTTGAATTCAGTTACTGTCCTCATCTCTACCACCGCCACTGGGAGATTATTCCACGGATCCACCACTCTATTCGTAAAGAAATATTTCCGCATATCACTCCTGAATCTATCCCCCTTCACCCTCATCCCATGTCCCCTCGTAGCAGAACTTGCTTTCAATTGAAAGAGGCTCTCTCCCTGAACATTTATGCCACGGAGGTATTTAAACATCTCAATCATATCACCTCTATCCCGCCTTTCCTCTAAGGTGTACATATTAACATCCCTCAGTCTGTCCTCATATGCTTTGTAATGAAGACCACTAATCATCTTAGTAGCCACCCTCTGCACCGACTCCATCCTGTTCACATACTTTTGAAGATGCGGTCTCCAGAATTGCACACCATACTCCAAATGAGGTCTCACCAAAGACTTATACAGAGGCACTATCACCTCCTTTTTTCTGCTAGCCATTCCTCTCCGTATGCATCAAAGCATCCTTCTAGCTTTTGCCATTGCCTTTTCTACCTGTTTAGCTACTTTAAGATCATCAGACACAACCACGCCTAGGTCCTGCTCTTCTTTAGTGGACAGAAGTACTTCACCCCCTATACTATATTGCTCCCTTGAATTGCTGCAGCCCAAATGCATGACCTTACATTTTTTAACATTAAATCCCAGCTGCCAAATTCTAGACCATTCTTCAAGCTTAGCTAGATCCCTCCTCATGTTATCAAGACAGGAGTGATCTCAGAGAACTGGAAATAGACAAATGTGATTCCTGTTCACAGAAGTAGAAGTAAGGAAGAAGTTGGTAACTGCAGATCTCTGTGAGGAGTGCATTAATGGAAGTGTTGCTAAAGCAGAGGAAGGTGTGGTTTCTGGAAATCAAGGGACTACAACGGCCAAGGCAGCATGGCTTTACTAGAGGTAGGTCTTGTCAGATGAATCTAATTTATTTCTTTGACTGGGCGAACAGAGAATTGGATCAGGAGAGAATGCTTGATGTGGTATACTTTGACACTGTTCTGCATTATAAGAACATAAGATATGTTATACTGGATTAGATCAGAGGTCCATCAAGCCCAATATCCTGTTTCCTACAGTAACCAATTCAGGTCACAAATACCTGTCAGGTTCCCAAAGGGTAAACAGATTCCATGCTGCATGGGTAAGTAGTGGATTTCCCCAGTCCCCTTTAATAATGGTTTATGAAGTTTTCCTCCAGGAATTTGTCCAACCCTCTTTTAAACCCAGCTACACCAACAGCTTTTACTACATCCTCTTGCAATGAATTCCAGAGTTTGATTATGCATTGAGTGAAAAAATATTTTCTCCGGTTAGTCTTAAATTGGCTATATTGCCGCTTCATTGCTTGTTCCCTAGTTTTCTACTTTTTGAAGGCGTAAACAACCAATCTATATTTACCTGTTCCACTCCATTCGTTATTTTAAAGACCTCTATCATATCTCCCCTCTGTCATCTTTACTTCAATTTGAAAAGTCCTAACCTTTTAAGCCTTTCCTTCTAGGGGTATACGTCCATCCCCTTTACTTTGGTAGTTCTTCTCTATATCTTTTCTATTTCTACTATATCCTTTTTAAGAACATAAGATATGCCATATTGGGTCAGACCAAGGTCCATCAAGCCTAGTATCCTGTTTCCAACAGGGCCAATCTAGGTCACAAATACCTAGCAGTTTCCCCAAAAGACACAGGTTCCACAATGCTTGTACTGGCACAAGCAGTGGGTTACCCGGGTCCCCTTTAATAATGTTTTATGGACCTTTCCTCCAAGAACTTATCCAAACCTTTTTTTAAACCCGGCTACACTAATAGCTTTTACTACATCTTCCGGTAATGAATTCCAGAGTTTGATTACACGTTGAGTGAAAAAATATTTTCTCTTATTAGTCTTAAATAGGTTACCCTGTAGCTTCATTGCATGTCCCCTAGTCTTTCTATATTTTGATGGCTAAACAATTGATCTACGTTTACCCATTTTTAAGATATGGTGACCAGAGGTTCACATCATATTCAACGTGCAGTCGCACCATGGCGTGATACAGAGGTCAAGAATTTGGCAGCTAAGATTTAATGCTAAAAAATACAAGGTCACGAATTTGGGCTTCAAAAACCCAAGGGAGCAGTATGGTATAGACGTTTTAAGTACTTCAGTGCATTAAATAAAAAGGGATGCTGGGGATGAATGAATCACATGATCTTAAAGAGGCCAAACAGGTAGAAAAGACAGTGGCAAAAGCTTGGGTTCATAGGGAGAGGAATAGCCAGCAGGAAAAAAGAGATGATAGTGCCTTTGTATAAGTCTCTAGTGAAAACATCATTTGGAGTACTGTGTTCAATTCTGCAGATCACATCTTCAAAAGTATATAAATAGGGTGGAGTTGGTCCAGAAAGTGGCTACTAAAATAGTCAGTGGTCTTCATCATAAGATATAAGAGAAAAGACTAAAAGATCTCAATATGCATAACTTTGGAGGAAAAGAGGGAGAGGGGTGATATGATGAGTCATTTAAATACAGTATGTCCGAGGGTCCACGTGACACATGAACAGGTAAAGACGTGTCTTGTGCTCGCTCCGGGGCCGCCTCAGAATTAATCGATTGCAATACTAATTAAACCCCTCCATGAATACTCGAAAGTCAGCTACGAGTCTTGGAGCAGTAGCGGAGTCAAGTTGTGAAAGAGAGGGGGTAATTATGCCACTGCCAGCAAGAAAAGAGAGAGAAAAACTTTCAAGGCCCAGGGCTTCGGCGATGGCGGTGTTACAGCAGCCGACATCGCCAGGTGCAGAGAGCGCTGATTCGACCACAGAAGAGCTGGTAAGGGAAGTGGCGAAATGCCTGGACCCGAAGTTTGAACAGATAATGGGAAAGCTAGATACATAAGAACATAAGATATGCCATAATGGGTCAGACCAAGGTCCATCAAGCCCAGTATCCTGTTTTCAACAGTGGCCAATCTAGGTCATACGTACCTAGCAGTATCCCCAAAAGACACAGGTTCCACAATGCTTGTATTGGATCAAGCATTGTTATCCTGGGTCCATTTTTAATAATGGTTTATGGACCTTTCCTCTAGGAACTTGTCCAAACCTTTTTTAAACCCAGCTACACTAACAGCTCTTACTACATCCTCCGGTAACAAATTCCAGAGTTTGATTACACGTTGAGTGAAAAAATATTTTCTCTTATTTGTCTTAAATAGTTTACCCTGTAGCTTTATTACATGTCCCCTAGTCTTTCTATATTCTGATAGCGTAAACAATCGATCTACGTTTACCCATTCCACTCCATTCATTAATTTATAGACTTCTATCATATCTCCCCTCAGCCGTCTCTTTTCCAGGTTGAAGAGTCCTAACCTTTGTAGCCTCTCTTCATAGGAGTAGCTTTCCATCCCCTTTACCATTTTGGTGGCTCTTCTCCGTACCTTTTCTAATAACGCTATATCCTTTTTAAGATACGGTGACCAGAATTGCACACAATATTCAAGGTGCGGTCGTACCATGGAACGATACAGAGGCATTATAATATCCTTTGTTTTATTTTCCATTCCTTTCCTTATGATACCTAGCATTCTATTTGCTTTCTTGGCCGCCGCTGCACACTGGGCAGAGGGTTTTAACATGTTATCCACGATGACTCCTAAATCTTTTTCCTGGGTGGTGGTTCCCAATGTGGAACCTTGCATCGTGTAACCATAGTGTGGGTTGTTCTTTCCTAGGTGCATGACTTTGCACTTGTCCACATGAAATTTCATCTGCCATTTGGATGCCCAGTCTTCCAATTTATCCAGATCCTCCTGCAGTTTTCTACAGTCCTCTTGGGTTTTAACAACTTTAAACAGTTTTGCGTCATCTGCAAATTTGATAACCTCACTATTCACCTTTTTCTATTGGGAAAATTGGCCATTTAGCCCTACCCTCTGCTTTCTATCTTTTAACCAGTTCCCGATCCATAATAGTACATTGCCTCCTATCCTATGACTTTTTAGTTTTGCCAAAAGTCACTGAAGAGGGACCTTGTCAAAGGCTTTCTGAAAGTCCAGATACACTATATCAACCGACTCACCTTTTTCTACCTGTTTATTCACACCTTCAAAAAAACATATCAGATTAGCAAGACAAGATCTTCCTTGTCTAAAGCCATGTTGGCTGTCTCCCATTAGGCCATTACATGCTGTGTAATTTTGTTCTTTATGATGGTTTCTACAATCTTCCCCGGTACTAACGTCAGGCTCACCGGTCTGTAATTTCCCGGATCACCCCTGGAACCCTTTTTAAAAATTGGCGTTACATTGGCGACCCTCCAATCTTCAGGTATTATAGATGATTTTAATAAAAGTTCACAGATTACTAATAGCAGGTCTGCAATCTCATATTTCAGTTCTTTCAACACTCTTGGATGTATACCATCCGGTGCAGGTGATTTGCTACTATTCAGTTTATCAAATAGTAGCAATATTTCTCTCAATTCCTCTGCAGTATCACCTTTAAATAAAACTTCAGTCTTGGGTAACATCCCTACATCTTCCTCAGTAAAGACTGAAGAATTCATTCAGTCTTTCCGCTATCCCCTTGTCTCCTCTTACTGCCCCTTTTACCCCTCTATCATCTAACGGTCCAATTGACTCTCTTACAGGCCTTTTGCCACGAATGTACTTGAAAAAGTCTTTATTTCATGTTTTTGCTTCTATAGCAAGTTCCTTCTTAAATTCTCGCTTTGCCTGCCTTATCAATGCTTTGCATTTAACTTGCCAGTGCTTGTGCTGTTTCCAGTTTTTGTCGTTTGGCTCTTTTTTCCATTTCCTGAAAGATGCTTTTTTGGCAGCAACATCCTCTCTGACCTCACCTTTAAACCATGCTGGCAGTTTTTTGGACTTTCTTCCACCTTTCTTAATGCATGGAATACAGCTGGTCTGGGCTTCCAGGATAGTATTTTTAAACAACACACAAGCTTGATGTAAGTCTTTAACCTTTGCAACCGCTCCTTTTAGTTTTTTCTTAACTATATTCCTCATTTTATCATAGTCTCCCTTTCGAAAGTTAAAAGGTAGTATTGTGGATTTCTTTACTTTCCCTCCTCCACTAATTAAATCAAACACGATCATGCTATGATCACTATTGCCAAGTGGTCCCAACACCCTTATCTCTTGCACCACTAAGGACTAGGTCCAGTATGGCTTTCCCTCTGGTCGGTTCATGAACCAGCTGCTCCAGGAAGCAGTCATTTATTTCATCTAGAAACTTTATCTTCCTAGCATGTCCTGCCGTGACACTGACCCAGTCGATACCGGGGTAATTGAAATTACCCATTATTACTACTCTGCTGTGACTTTTGTTAGCTTCCTTGATTTCTTTGAGCATTCCATCATCCATTTGTTCATTCTGGCCAGGCGGTTGATATTACAACCCTACTGCCATCGCCTTCCCCTTCATACATGGAATATCAATCCATAGAGATTCTACAGCAAATTTTTTTTCTGCAAAACTTTAATCCTTTCTGACTCAATGCCCTCTCTAACATAGAGAGCAACCCCTCCACTAATTTGATCAGTTCTATCATTACGATATAGTTTGTATCCAGGTATCACAGTGTCCCACTGGTTATCCTCCTTCCACCATGTCTCTGAGATTGCAATCATATCTACCCTCTCATTTAGTGCTATATATTCTAACTCTCCCATCTTATTGTTTAGACTTCTAGTATTTGCATATAAGCATTTTAGAGACTGTATTTTATTAATATTAATCTGGCTATTGGTAGGCATGGGTAATTTGGAATCTTTACATTCTGTCTGCACCATACTCAAGGGCATTTGAGCTACTTTACTCTTTTTTGGAACCTCACTGCTTTTGGTAGTATCCTTCAAGGATACCATCTTCCGAACCATGCGCTCTTGGGCGACTGTCAGTTTTCCCTTATTTTTTAGTTTAAAAGCTTCTCTATCTCCTTTTTAAAGGTTAATGCCAGCAGTCTGGTTCCATCCCGGTTAAGGTGAAGCCCATCCCTTCGGAAGAGCCCCTCCTTTCCCCAGAATGTTCCCGAGTTCCTAACAAATCCAAAATCCTCATCCTTACACCATCGTCTCATCCACGCATTGAGACTCTGGAGCTCTGCCTGCCTTTTGGGTCCTGCACGTGGCACAGGAAGCATTTCGGAGAACGCTACCCTGGAAGTTCTGGATTTCAACTTCCTACCTAAAAGCTTAAATTTAGCCTCCAGAATCTCCCTACCACATTTTCCTATGTCATTGGTACCGACATGTACCAAGACAGCAGACTCTTCCCCAGCACTATCTAAGATCCTATCTAGGCGGTGAGTGAGGTCCGCTACCTTCGCACCAGGCAGGCATTTTACCAGGCGATCCTCACATCCACCAGCCACCCAGCTATCTACATGCCTAATGATTGAATCACCAACTATAACAACTGTCCTAACCCTCCCCTCATGGGCACATGGCCCTGGAGAAATGTCCTCGGTGCGAGAGGGTTTTACATCACCTGGAGGACAGATCCTAGCTACAGGACCATGTCCTGCCACACCAGGGTGATGTTCTCCTCTCACGTGACCTCTCTCCTCCATGGCAACAGGGATGCTGCCAGACTGGAGGTGGGACTTCAGGACTATATCCCTGTAGGTCTCGTCTATGTACTTCTCTGTCTTTCTTATGTCTACCAGGTCTGCTACTCTAGCCTCTACAGAACGGACTTGTTCCCTGAGAGCAAAGAGCTCCTTGCACTTAGTGCATACGTAAGACCTCTCACCAACTGAGAGAAAATCATACATGTGACACTCAATGCAAAAGACTGAAAAGCCACCATCTCGCTGCTGGACTGTTGTCTGCATCTTAGTTTAAAGCTTGTGTTTAGGTCTTTAAATTATGTATTTACTAAGGGTTGATGTAGATGCTTATACTAATAAAAGTGTATCTAATATCTCTAATATACCTTGTTAACCTGAAGCTTAATTAATCTCAGGTCCTCAATGTATGACTGATTTGGATAAAGAGCTGCACCTGAGAGCAGCCCCATTCCTCTAAGACGTGAAGTACCTATAAAGCTACAATTACCCCAGGGGTGGGTGGGTGTTGGGGAGGGAGGGGGGAGATAACACCTATTAAAAGAGGGCTGTTACAAGGTACACTGTCCTGTAACCTCAGCGGGGGGGGGGGGGGGAGGGGGTAGTCCCTCAGGTAGGCTAGAGCAGGAAAAAAAGTTTAAAACACAGCAGGTTCTGGGGACAGAGCAGGGAGAGATGTTTAATTTAAAGTAACAGTTAACCTGGCTACCACACAAAGCTTCGGTGACAGAGGTGAAGCAGAGGGGGGACGAGATGGAGCATAGAGTGGCGCTGCTTGAGGAAGATGGGGGGAAGCAGGCCAGAGAAAACAAGGCACAGCGGGCAAAGTTGGAAGCCTTGGCTAACAAAGTGGAGGATCTGGAGAACAGATCAAGGCGCAATAATCTGCGAGTGGTGGGCATACCCGAATCTACGACAGATCAAATGTTGATACCGTTGTTTGAAAAATGGATGCCTAAAGAATTGGATTTGAACTCCCTGGTCGGGGAACTAAAAGTAGAGCGGGTGCATAGACTTGGAGCCAAGATGGAAGCTAGGCAGCAACCGAGAGTGGTAATATTAAAGATCCTGAACTTTCAGCATAAGGTCCAAATATTGCAAGCATATCGGCGGAAAAGAGAATTGAGGTTGGAGAATCAAAAGCCGTTAATCTTTCAAGGCTACTCTGCAGCAGTGGCGGCAAAATGGAAGGAGTTTACCCCAATCTGTACTTTATTGTTTCAGAAGAAGGTGCGCTTCACTTTGGCCTTCCCCGCGGTGCTGCGAGTACTGCACGCGGGACAGAACCACGTGTTTGTGACACCCGAAGCTGCGAAGGATTTTGCAACAAGACTGGAAAGGAGCACGGGGGAGCGGACACCCAAAGACTAAGGAGTGTGAGAAGTCTGAGATAAGATTTGTGAGAGACATTTAAAAGTTTGTGCTCTGTAATTTAATGCTCGGCAGAGAATAGATATGGAGGAGTGGCCAGAGGCTAAAGCTGTGTCAGTTGAGTAACTGTATCTGTAATAACTTGGGGGGGTTGATAACTATTAATCAGCAGTTAAATGAGTGGGGAGGAAGGAGCTGAGGTGGTCCCGCAGTGTTTTTAGTGGGACAGTGCCTCAGTGGGAAAACTGAGGTCTGAATATATGGTTTGGTTTATGGGAAGGGGGGAGGGGGGTGCTGAGCAGGAATGGGAAGAAGAGGGAAGGGGAGGGGTAGTGAAAAGGGGGGAGGGAGAGGAAGGTAGGGGGGAAGGGAGAGGGATGGGAAAGCAGAGGGGGAGGGGAAACATCCAAGCAAGATTGCTGAAAGAGGGTGATATTGTGGGAAGCTACCCATTAGAGAGGAGCGGAGCGGAGCAGGGGGTGGGGCTGGGCACCTCCTAGCATGGTGGTGTAGAGGATACAGCATCGCAGTAGCACAAATCAGCGGGCACTGGGTGGATGGGCACTGACTTACGCATAATCTCCTGGAATGTAGGTGGTATAAATACTCCTGTTAAGAGAACAAAGGTGCTACAGGCCCTGAAAAAAGAAAGGGCCCAAGTTGCACTTTTGCAAGAAACGCACCTAAATGCTGTAGAGCAATATATAAGAACATAAGAACATAAGACATGCCATACTGGGTCAGACCGAGGTCCATCAAGCCCAGTATCCTGTTTCCAACAGTGGCCAATCTAGGTTATACGTACCTAGCAATATCCCCAAAGACACAGGTTCCACAATGCTTGTACTGGGTCAAGCATTGATATCCTGGGTCTCTTTTTAATAGTGGTTTATGGAACTTTCCTCCAGGAACTTGTCCAAACCTTTTTTAAACCCAGCTATACTAACAGCCCTTACTACATCCTCCGGTAACAGATTCCAGAGTTTGATTACACGTTGAGTGAAAAAATATTTTCTCTTATTTGTCTTAAATAGTTTACCCTGTAGCTTCGTTACATGTCCCCTAGTCTTTCTATACTCTGATAGCGTAAACAATTGATCCACGTTTATCCGTTCCACTCCATTCATTAATTTATAGACCTCTATCATATCTCCCCTCAGCCGTCTCTTCTCCAGGCTAAAAAGCCCTAACCTTCTTAGCCTCTCTTCATAGGAGTAGCCTTCCATCCCCTTCACCAATTTGGTGGCTCTTCTCTGTACTTTTTCTAATAACGCTATGTCCTTTTTAAGATACGGTGACCAGAACTGCACACAATATTCAAGGTGCGGTCGTACCATGGAGCGATACAGAGGCATTATAATATCCTTTGTTTTGTTCTCCATCCCTTTCCTTATGATACCTAGCATTCTATTTGCTTTCTTGGCCGCTGCTGCACACTGGGCGGAGGGTTTTAACATGTTATCCACAATGACTCCTAAATCTTTTTCCTGGGTGGTGGTTTCTAATGTGGAGCCTTGCATCGTGTAACTATAGTGTGGGTTGTTCTTTCCTAGGTGCATAACTTTGCACTTGTCCACATTAAATTTCATCTGCCATTTGGATGCCCAGTCTTCCAATTTATCCAGATCCTCCTGCAGTTTTCCACAATCCTCTTGGGTTTTAACAACTTTAAACAGTTTTGTGTCATCTGCAAATTTGATAATCTCACTAGTTATTCCCTTTTCCAGGTCATTTATGAATATGTCAAAAAGCAGCGGACCCAGTACAGATCCCTGGGGTACTCCACTATTAACCTTTTTCCATTGGGAGTATTGGCCATTTAGCCCTACCCTCTGCTTTCTATCTTTTAACCAGTTCCCGATTCACAATAGCACACTGCCTCCTATCCCATGACTTTTTAGCTTCGCCAAAAGTCTCTGATGGGGGACTTTGTCAAAAGCTTTCTGAAAGTCCAGATACACTATATCAACCGACTCACCTTTGTCTACCTGTTTATGCACACCTTCAAAAAAACATATCAGATTAGTAAGACAAGATCTTCCTTGTCTAAAGCCATGTTGGCTGTCTCCCATATGAAGCTTCAGAAGGACTGGGTGGGGCATGTGTATGCCGCGACAGCAGGGACAGGGACAAAGCAGGGCGTGGTTTTAATAAGGAAAGGAATTCAAGTGGAGGTAATAAAGAAAGAGGAAGACCCTAGGGGTAGGTTCCCGTTTGTGCATGTGTGACTGAATGGTGAAGATAGGCAATATATATGCTCCGAATGTTTATGAGCATGAGTTCTTTAGACGCTTAATGCAGAGGATAGAGGTAGCCCCAAGGCCTCCAGTAATTTTGGCAGGGGATTTTAATTGCCAACATGACCCAGAGCTGGATAAATCTAACCCCAAAAAGGGGAGTGGATGGACTAGGAGAGGGGTGAGCTACCTATGTCAATCGGGAGGCCTGTTGGATGTATGGAGAGTTTTGCATGAGGGGGAAAGAGACTACACACATCTGTCACGGGTGCATGGTACCTGGTCGAGAATTGATTACATATTAGTCTCGGAGCGGGACTTTGGGAGGGTTCTGCAGGCCGAGGCGAGGCCCATTGTGGTATCTGATCATGCAATGGTGTGGATTGATTGGAAAGGGATAGGTAGTGGAGGTTATAAGTGGTTTCCTTCCCCAGGCAGAAATGGCAGGATAAGGAGTTTCAGGAATTCTTGCAACAAAAATGGGAAGAGTATTTAGAATTCAATGAAGGGAGCAGTACTTCGGTGGCTATAATTTTGGAGGCCGGAAAAGCGGTAATGCGGGGGCATATTATCGCCTATATGTCAAGGGAGAAGAGAAAACTCAACAGGGCCATTGTGCAGCTGACGCATGAGCTTGGAAATTTGAAGAGGGAGGCAGTAGGGGAGGGGAGAGGGGTGAAGTTACAAGCGTATCTGGAGGTACAAAAGAGGCTGAACATTCTGTTACAGGAGAGGACGGTGTATTCATTACAATATTACCGACATCAATTATTTAGATATGGAAATCGATCAGGCCGGCTTCTAGCGTGATTAGTGAAAGGTGTGGGGGGGGGGTCTAGGGTCATAACGGTTATTTGTGATAAAGAGGGACGGCGGCAGCATGAATCTAAGAGGGTAGCGGACGTTTTTCGAGACCCTTTATACTCCAGATGCTGAGGATCGTGCAGAGGAGAAAGTTTTAGATAAAGTTAACTTGCCTCAAGTCTCTCAGCAAACTTTGCTGGAATTGAATAAACCTGTAACAGGGGGTGAGATTCAGAAAGTTATTAGGAAAGGGAAGCCGGAGCCGGACGGGTATGGATCGGAGTTCTATAAGATGTTGGAAGGACAGGTAACTCTGACCCTTGCGGCCTTATATGATGAAGTTTTGAAAACTGGGAGTTTTCCAAGGGATATGCGTATGGCCGCTATTTCGTTGATCCATAAGGAGGGCAAGGATCCGGGGGACCCGGCGGCTTATAGGCCGATTTCTTTGATAAATTATGATATGAAAATATTAGCATCTGTGATGGCGGAGAGGCTGCAAGCTTTCTTACCTATTTTGGTAGGTATACATCAAGCGGGATTTGTGAAAGGTCGAGAAGCGTCCAAGAATATAAATAGCATACTGCTGGGGATGGAGAAGTGTGTGCAGGGGGGTGTACCGCTATTATTGGTTAGCCTGGATGCTGAAAAAGCTTTTGAAAGGGTTTCATGGGATTATATGTTTGAAGTACTGTGGAGATTCGGATTTGAGGGAGCTTTTGTAGGATGGATAAGAGCCTTGTAAACTGAACCCCTTGCGTATGTTACAATAGGTGGGAATAAGTCAGATATGTTTGAGTTAAAGAAAGGGACACGACAGGGCTGCCCACTCTCGCCTCTGCTGTTTGTGCTACAATTAGAACCGCTGTTGTTAACCATGCTGCAGAGGGAGGACATACAGGGAATTAAGTGGAGGACTGGAGGAATAAAAGTGAGTGCCTTTGCAGACGATATGATGCTGTGCTTAACGAATCCACAGTGCTCACTAGGAGAGGCTATGCAGCAGATGGAGAAATTTGGAGCCTTCTCGGGCTTAAGGATCAATAGGGTGAAGTCTTTGGTTCTGGATGTCAGGGGTGAGATGAGGAGTCAGTGAAAGGGTGATTTTCCACTAGTTTGGGCAGAAGGACGGCTTAGGTATTTAGGTATCCAGATTCCAGCCTCCACGGCCTATTTGTATCAAGCTAACATAAAGCTTATGATGGAAATTACAATAGAGAGGCTGAATCGATGGCGAGACTTGCCCCTTTCATTGAAGGGCCGCATAGCATTGTTTAATATGATAGAAGTTCCCAGATGGTTGTATATGTTAAGGCACGTGCATGTTTGGATTTTGAAGAAAGATCTGCAGATATTGAAGAGGCACTTAGCGGAATTTTTGTGGAGGGGATGAAAACCCCGCATTGCAATGGCAGCTATGATGAGAGCAGAAGAGGTGGGGGGAGCGGGTTTGGCTTCGCTGCGGGCCTATAATGTATTGTATTTAACAAAAGCCCTAAGAGACTTAATAGAGGGTACTGGGGATGTTATGCCGTTGGAATTACTGGAGGAAATGGCTGGAAAGCAGCATGTAGTTAAGATGCTGCATTGTATACAGAGAGAGCTGCCAGTTGCATGGCGAGAGTCGAGATGTTTGCAGGGAATTAGGCAGGCCTGGAAAGTCTTAAGCCAGCATACAGGGATAGATTTGGGACAGACGGATTGTGTTCCACTGACGGGGAATTGGGACTTCGCCCCAGGGGTAGAGGGGATGGAGGGGAGGGACTGGGCCCAGAGAGGGATACAATACATCGGGCATTTGAAAATGATAGGGAGGGAAGAGATAGATTCCTTTACGTCGCTACGGGATAGATATCAGTTAAGGCAGCAGGACTTTTACTTTTATCTACAAGCTCGACACTATGTACGAGGTTTGCAAAAGCGTAAGGATCTAGTGTTAAAGAAGGATAGCATGCTGGAGCTTTTCCAGGCACTAGAGGGGAAATTTACAGTGAAGTTACTGTGGAGGGAATTATTTCCTGGAGGTAGGTCTGCAGATGATCAGCGGGGACTGGCTGGTTTAGCGGAAAGGTGGCAGAGAGATGCAAATAATGACTGAGGGGCGCTTAGAGGGGCCTTTGCAGCAATACGGGGGCTCTCAGAATCAGTGCAGATGCAGGAAGTACAATATAAATTTTTGTGGAGAGCTTATGGGCATAATGTATGGGCGGTGAGGGCAGGTTTGGTGGAGACAGATGTGTGTACCCTCTGTGAGACTGAAGTTGGAACCTTAGCGCACCGGTTTTGGTATTGTGTGCAAATTCAAAACTTCTGGGAGGAGGTAGGGAATAAACTGGGGGAATGGGTGGGCCGCGCAGTGAAGATCTCTCCAGAGTGGGGGCTACTGGGGGCTTACGAGGGGGGGGTCCCCACAGCCAGTGAGGCGCGTAGGCTCTGTGACAAAGGATTCCTGGTGGGAAAGAAGTGTATATTGCGACACTGGCTATCAGTGAAAGCACCGGGGGTGAGGGAGTGGGAGCAGACCATGATAGATTTGAGAGATATGGAGATCCGTACAGCACGAAGTTTAGGTGGAGACGCAGTCGAGCGAAGTAGGAGGGTTTGGGCTTTAGTTTATAGTGAATATTCCAGGCGGAAGTGAGCTTGTGCTAATGTAAATGTAGAAGTTTTAGGTTCATAATCGAGGTTTCTTTAGGCAATCACAGACCTTGGAGTGCGCTGGGCGGGGAGAGGGGGGGAAGGGAGGCAAGGGGAGAGAAGGAGGGGGGTGGGGGGGGGCAGGGGGGAGCGGGGCTCGTGTAGATAGAGATCAGGGGAGTTTGGTGGTGCTGGTTGAACAGTTCACTGTAGATTGTGGGAAACTGCATCTAGAGGGGGAGGGTTCGTATGTATGCGTGTCAGAGGGCGCTAAGCATTGTAGGGGTTTTGGATTTGGATATAGATATAAATATGAGAGGGTGGTGATGTTAGGGAGGGGGGGTAAGGGAGGGCATGAGAAGGTAGGGGGGATGGAGACACAGTTTTCCTGGGATGGGAGAAGAGCGGGTTACTGGGCAGGATGTATATTGTATGTTGTTTATTGTATATTTTGTTTAATTGACTGTAATGTCCTGATGTGTCCCGTTTCTTATATGCTATAGGATAGTTTATGTTGGAGTGGACTATATTGTACTATAGATTACCTGGGGTTTGTTATGAGTGATGTGTACTGTGTGGAATAATAACAATAAAAATGAGTTTCCTTAAATACAGTATGTCCATGGTATAAATGAACAGGATGCACCATCTTTCAGTCAAAAGGAAACTCTGGAATGAGGGGGATCATAGGATAAAGATGAAAAGGGATAGACTTAGGAGTAATTTAAGGAAATATGTTATTACGGAAAGGGTGGTGAATGTGTGGAACAGTCTCTTGGTAAAGGTGGTAGAAACATGAACTGCATCTGAATTCAAGAAAGCATGGGACAAATACAGAGGTTCTCTTAGGGCAGGGGTCGGCAACCCGCGGCTCCGGAGCCGCATGCGGCTCTTTCTCACCTTTGCCGCGGCTCCGGAGCACACTGCCCGCCCGGTATTGAAACGTGGCGTTATGGGCTCCCTCCATTCTTCTGCAGCCGCGGCTCCCTGCCTCTTAAGGAACCGCGGCTGTGCTTTTAAAATCATCTCGGAGCCCTTCCTGTCTTGACGGGCTCCGTGCAGCATTGTCCCGCCTCTAAAGAAAGTTTGGAGGCGGGACAATGCTGCACGGAGCCCGTCAAGACAGGAAGGGCTCCGAGATGATTTTAAAAGCACAGCCGCGGTTCTGTAAGAGGCAGGGAGCCGCGGCTGCAGAAGAAGGGAGGGGAGCTGACATGGAGGGAGGGAGCAGATATGGATGGAGGGAGGGAGGGAGGGGGGCTGACATGGAGGGATGGAGGGGGGCTGACATGGAGGGAGGGAGCAGTTATGAATGGTGGGAGGGTGGGGGCTGACATGGAGGGATGGAGGGGGGCTGACATGGAGGGAGGGAGCAGATATGGATGGATGGAGGGAGGGGGGCTGACATGGAGGGATGGAGGGGGGGCTGACATGGAGGGAGGGAGGGAGGGGGGCTGACATGGAGGGATGGAGGGGGCTGACATGGAGGGAGGGGGGCTGACATGGAGGGAGGGAGCTGATATGGATGGATGGAGGGAGGGGGGCTGACATGGAGGGAGGGAGCTGATATGGATGGATGGAGGGAGGGAGGCTGACATGGAGGGAGGGAGCTGATATGGAGGGAGGGGGCTGACATGGAGGGAGGGAGGGAGCTGATATGGATGGAGGGAGGGAGGGGGCTGACATGGAGGGAGGGGGGCTAACATGGAGGGAGTGGGGCTGATATGGATGTATGGAGGAGGGGGGGCTGACATGGAGGGAGGGAGCTGATATGGATGGAGGGAGGGGGGCTGACATGGAGGGATGGAGGGGGCTGACATGGAGGGAGCTGATATGGATGGAGGGAGGGGGGCTGACATGGAGGGGGCTGACATGGAGGGATTGGGGAGGCGGGCTGACATGGAGGGAGGGAGCTGATATGGATGGAGGGAGGGGGGCTGACATGGAGGGAGGGGGCTGACATGGAGGGATTGGGGAGGCGGGCTGACATGGAGGGAGGGAGCTGATATGGATGGAGGGAGGGAGGGAGGGGGCTGACATGGAGGGATGGAGCACTGGTAATGGGGTTGAGGGGACGAGCACTGGAAATGAGCTGATTAGGGGAGGCTAGGACTGGTAATGATTTGATGGGGGTAGGACTGGTATTGGGCTGATTAGGGGAGGCTAGCACTGGTAATGGGGTTGAGGGGGGATTAGCACTGGAAGCGAGCTGATTGGGGGGCTTTGACTGGGCATGGGCTGATTGTGGGGAGGGGAGGATAGAGCTGCTGGCCCTGGAAGATAACTGGGGGCTAAGGCTACAAATGGGCTGATATGAGGGGATGGGAGAATGGAACTGGATCTGAGAGGGGCTGCCATGGTATTTGTACTAGAAGGGACTGGTCAGTGGGGAAGGAGGGGGACTGGAAGGAAATGGACACCAGTGGCAATCATGGGAATGCAAGTTGACATTGGAAGGTACTGGGAGTGAGGACTGGAAAGGGGCTGATATTGGGGAGGGTTACTGGGACTGGAAATAGGCTGATGGAAAGAAGTGAAGAAAACGAAAGAAGAGATAAGAAATGGCAGATGGACCATAGACCACAGAAAGAGAGCCAAGAGAAGAAAGGAAAGCAGAAGCCTCAGATCGGGACCAGCATGATCAAAGAATAAATTGGTCAGACAACAAAGGTAGAAAAAATAATTTTATTTCATATTAGTGATTTGACTACAAAATCATCATAATTTTGAAATCAAATATTGTTACTTGTTGTTGTGATATTTTCTGGCGTATTTTTTTTGGTGTGCGAAGGAAGAGGGGTAGTCCTATACGGCGAGTATAGGCCAAACACCTATATTTTAACAGGAAAAGTAGGGGGTCGTATATAGCATTAAGGTAAGAAACAATATATGCAGTGTTAGATTTGTTTTAAATGTCGCAATGGTTTTGCGGCTCCCAGTTTTTTTTTTCCCTTCGGAAACGGGTCCAAGTGGCTCTTTATGTCTTAAAGGTTGCAGACCCCTGTCTTAGGGACAAATAGGGATTGTACAATTTAATATCTTATGGCTAGGCAGACTGGATGGGCCATATGGTCTGTATCTGCCATCGTTTTCTAAATTGCTGTGTTTCTATATTCTCTGTTCTATGAAGGACTAAGTCTAAAATAGCTCCTTCTCCAGTTGGTTCCTAAACCGGCCACTCCATGAAGCATCATCTCTAGCAGCAGACTCAATGTTGAATCTGAAGGCTGTGGTTTGGGCATGTTGATGAAAAAGTTCCTTATGAACTGCTCGAAACAGTACTTCTCATTTTCATCCATAGAAATGGATTATCTGGTTGTGCTAATAGGCAATTGAGAAAGAGAAGTTAAGTCTTCTTTGCGAGCTAGCACTAGAGTGGGGCTTATCTTTCAACACCAAGAAGAGTGCAACTTCAGTGGTGATATTTTGAGTAAGGTCTTCAACTTCATAGATGGTTGCTTGCGTTTCCCTAAAGGTGGTGGCAGCTAAGATTCACTATCAATTTCACTAGAGAACAGTATGGATATTTATTTATTTAACAGGTTTTATAGACCACCTCGTCCTTAAATCAAAACGGTTTACATTACAACTCAACGTTTCTACAGTATAATAGTATAATATTAATTTACAGTTTAACAGTAAAAAACAATGTAACATTTTTGACAGATAAATAGGAATACTTAACATTCATGGGTAACCTAACTTGTGCTAGAACTTCTTTACAAGAGGGGCTGCTCATGTGTTAAGTTCTTAACGTTATGTGGTTGGATCTTGTGCCAGGATGGGAGGAGTGGCTCAGTGTTGGGATAGGTTACCTCAGGCCGGAAGGCCAGGGGTTCAATTCCCACATGGGGACAAGCAACCTAAGGCCAGAGGGACTGGAGTCTCTAGTCCCATGGCCACTCCTTGTGGCCTTGGGCAAGCCACTTAACCCTCCATTGCCTCAGGTACACTTAGATTGTGAGCCCTTCGGGGACAAGGGAATAAAAAGTACCTGTTAGTATACATGTAAACTGCACTGATTCTAAAAAGAGCGCAGTATAAAAAATAAATAAATAAAATAAAATAAAATAATAAATAGTATGTGACATTTCCAAAGTGCTCTTTGAATAGGTATGTTTTCAACTTTTTTCTGAAGTCCTTTATGTCCTGCATGGATTTTACAATCTTCCGGTAGTGTGTTCCCATAATGTCGAGGCTGCAAGAGAGAACGTTCTTCTGGTTGTGACGTCCTTGGACTCCGTGTAGATGCTGGGAGTATCATGTTCCTGTTACTGATCCTTTTTAGTTGGTTATTAAGGTCTCTAGTGATGAGTTTCTGTAGTATTTCTGCAGAGTTATTGTTTAGTATTTTGAAAATGTTGGTTGTTATCTTAAATCTGATGCAATAGCATATAGACAGCCAGTGTAATTGCTTCAATAGTGATATGATGTGGTCATACTTTGCTGTGTCAGTGATAATTTGAGCTACGGTGTTCTGTGCCATCTGAAGTAGATGGATGGTGTGTCTTGGGACACCCTGGTACATTGAGTTGCAGTAGTCCAATATTGGTGTGACTATTGCTTAGATTACTGTATGGAAGTTTTCCTGGTTGAGCAACGGTTTTAGCCTCCGCATGACCTTCATTTTATGGTACATGTAGTCTTATTTATGTGGGACTGCATGTTTATATTCTGGTCCAGCATTACTCCAAGTTATCTGACTTCATTTTTTACGGCTATGCTTCTGTCTGATTGTTCAATCAAGCATGGAGGATTAAATGCCTGGTTTCTTGTTATATAGAGGGCCTCTGTTTTTTTTGTAGTTTAAGTTGAGATTGTGGTTGCTGAGCCAGATGATCATGTCTTCAAGGCATTGGTTATTTTCGTAGCATCTGGTTTGTTTGTATTGATTGGAGTGAATATCATAATATCATCCATGTAGAGCCGGTATTGAATATTGTGCTTTTTGATGATGTTCTATTCAGGTTGTATGTAGAAATTAAAGAGCAGTGAGGACAAAGTTGACCCTTGAAGTATCCTTTGGTGTACTTGGAATGGTCTCGATTTGTTCACACTGTTTTTGACTTGCTGTTGTCTGTCAGACAGATATGATTGGAATCATCAGTCCAATGTCCTGTAGTCTCTGGAGAAGTAAGTTATGTGATGTAGTGTCAAAGGCTGCTGATATGTCCAAGCAAATGAGCAGAAAACACCTATTTATGTTGTCTATTCCTTTATGAATGCTGTCGAAAAGGGATGTTGGCAGGGTTTCTACACCATGGTTGAGCCTGAACCAGTGCTGGTGTGGGTCAAGTGGAGCATGTAGGTCTACATATTCTTGCAGCTGTAACTATACGGCCTTTTCTATTATTTTGGCCAGCAGCGGAAAGTTTGAAATTGTTCGGTATGAACTTGGTTCCTGTTTATTAAGTGTGTATCTGATACAATTTGTAATGCCCCAGCAGCATGAAGATAGGGAGAACAATCTATGTTGATAATATATCACTTGAGGTACTAAAGGGCACAGGAGAGTGTTTACAACTCTCCTCTGCCAGACCTCAGAGGTCTATACACTGCAACATTACCTTTACAGACTTCTTCACAGGGGTCTATACACCAAAGCAATATTGCCTACAGACATCAAGTGTCCATTCACTGCACTACCACCACCAAGTCATGTACCACAGTGCTATTGCCTATATTACTACTTAAAGGATAGTGGACCACAGCAGTACCATCTAGAGTACTCAGAGGCAATGCATCTCAGAACTACCATCTATAGTCCACAGGAGGAGGTGCACCCATAGCCCACAGAAATCCACATCTCATCCACTCCTTCAGTACTCAGGAGTTTTGCACTGCAATACTACCACTGGCGGTACTCAGGGGGCCATGGAATGCAATGCTACCATCTGCAATCCTCAGGGGGCCATGGAATGCAATGCTACCATCTACAGTCCTCAGGACACTGCAGCAGCACTGTCTAGAGTTCTCAGAAGGCCCTCCAAAAACACCCTCACCTCCATTCAATCCTCACTCAATATCCTAATGTCCAGCCAATCCCCCTTCTCAAATTTCAACTTTTATCTCTCTAACTGATCCTACCTTGCACTTTCACCCCCTCCAGGCAAATCCCTCACTCATCCTCTACCTCTTCCTACATTTCCCAGCTTCTGTCATCCCCTTATTTTGTTTTAGCTTACTTTATTCTCTCAAATCCCCCTAGCTGATCTCCTTTCTCATCTTTTAAACCTTTCTTACAACCCCATTACTGGCTGAAAGTGAAGACAATTTGAAACATTTGGTTCTCAAGATCAAGGAATATAGTCTTAAAATGGGTCTGCACCTTAAAATGGGTCTGCACCTTAACAAAGATCCTGACAATTGGCAAAATCAATAAGTTATCGTTGATGGAGAAGAAATTGAAATAGTGGACAACTTTAACCTACTTGGATCAACTATCAATAAAGAAGCAACAAGCAGTCAAGAAATCCGACAACGCATTGCTCTTGGCAGAATGGCTATGAAGGACCTAGACATGATTCTCAAAAGCAGAGATGTCTCTCTCCATATAAAGATTTGACTCGTTAAAGCCATGGCATTTTCAATAATGTCATATCAATGCGAAAGTTGCACAGTGAAAAAGATAAGACAGGAAGAAAATTGATGCCTTTGAATTATAGTGCTGGCAACAAATACTGTGTATACCATGGACTGCACAAAGAACAAACCAGTCAGTACTGGAGTAGATCAAACCTAAGCTTTCTTCAGAAGCTCAGATGACAAGACTTTGACTTTCATAGTTTGGACACATCATGCGAAGAGAGAGATCATTAGAGAAAGACATCATGTTTGGCAAGGTAGAAGGTCAATGCAAAAGAGGAAGGCCAGCAATGAGATGGATAGATACAATACAGCAGCTACAGGTGCCAGTGTATCAACAATGTGCCGCCTGACTGAAGACCGAACACAATTTAGGACAACTATCCAGAGGGTCACCATGAGTCGACACCGACTTGATGGCACTTAACAACAATAACCCCAGCTGATCTTTTTTGCACCCCTTCTCTATTACTACCTACTTTTTTCCCATTCCCTATGCCATGTCTCTAAAACCCAACCCTCTTGTTCACTCCCTTAGCCTCAACTTATCCCCTCCAACCCTTCCTGCATATCCCCACAAATAACTGCCTGTCACATCCAGCTCCTTTCTTATATCCCGGCTTCTTTCACCGTCCACGCAATCCTCTTCCAGCCCCAACTGCCAAACCTTTCCGGCTGATTTTGCCTCTTATACCTCAGCCAGCCAATCCTCTTCCACCTCCTCCAAAAACCTTCCAAAGGTCAGTAGCAACATTTTTCTTTGGGTCTAGCCAGCAGCAAATGACAATTAGTGGGAAAGGAAGACAGGCTGATAATAGGGACAAGATTTTACTTTTGGGCAGGTTCATTGGTGCGTGAAAAAGAAAGGGCTATGTGGCAATCCCCACCAGCCTGTGCACACACAACTCTCTCCTCACTGCAGGGCCTATTAACATGCATCAGCATACAGGAACTATGCTGACTTCCACTATGAATACGCATCTGATTGAAAAGTGCTGGCATGTGAGGCACTCAAGGCCCCTGCTGAAAATTTTACAACCTAATTTGGGATTGTGGTCTACAGTTTTGGAAGCTCTGGCCTACAAGCCTCAGGAGGCCATGCACTACAGCATTACCAGCTATAGTCTCACTGTAGAACAGGGAGCAGACAGTACAATACTAGGGAACAGCATGCTGCAGCAGTATCATTACTTACAATCCTCAGCAACAGCAGCGACCTATTTCTTGGCTCTACATTTGTCTTCCATTGCCTTACAATTTTCCCCAGAGAGACTGGGCTTCATATATTTTATGTTTTATTTCAATAACAGACCCAAATTCCCATACAAATTGATGTTTTGAAATATACAGATAACTCAGCAGCAGGAGATCCAAAACAGAAGGAATTCACCAGAGAAGATTAGTTTATATACCAACTTTTCCCCTCAACCTCTATCATCCTTTCATAAAATCTCTGTTGAGGAAACCTTTCTTCTTCTTTCCTCCTCTAAACTCACTGCCTGTTCTTCTGATCCTATCCCCACCCATCTCCTTAACTTCATCTCCTCCTCCGTCATTCTTTTCATCCCACATATTCTCAACCTTTCGCTTTCCACTGCAACCTTCCCTGCAGCTTTCAAGCATGCTGTAATCACTCCTGTCCTCAAAAAACCCTTGACCCTACTTGTCCTTCTAATTACCAAACCATCCTCCTTCTCCCATTCATTTTCAAAATTCTTGAACGTGCAGTTCTCCACTGCTGCCTCAAATTTCTCTCTCTCAAGTCCTCCTCGATCCACTTCAATCTTGTTTTCATCCATTTCATTCTATTGAAATGGCTTTTGCCAAAGTCTCTAGAGATCTGTTCCTAGCTAAGTCCAAATGCCTTTACTCGGTTCTCATTCTTCTCAATCTTTGCTGCTTTTAATACTGTTGACCACCTACTTCTCCTTGACACTTTGGGGTATGTTTACTAAACTGCGGTAATCGTGAATAACCTGCGTTATGCAACGTTAACGATCATTAGCGTGTCATAACGCGCGTTATGACGCGCTAACGATCGTAATGCCCCGCGGCGCGGTAAAACACCACAGAAGGTGGAGAGAGGGCAGAGAGAAGGGATCAATGGGCGGAGAGTGGGCGGGGAGAGGCTCCCTTCACACTAACGCGCTGATTTTCAGAGCTGAATTCCAACGCGAATGAAAACCTGCCGTTAAAGGCATATTAAAGGGGAGAGAAACCATTTAAGTGTCAGCAATGTACAGCCCAGGCAGGGTAACCAAAAAAAAGTGATAAGTATGATACATGTGCACAGAACAAAAGGGCACAGAAACACTGAAAATGACCCCAACAAACTGGAAAGAAACAATAACCAAGCTGGCCAATAGTGGTATCAATGAGAAACATCAACCCCCCCCCCCCCTGAGTAAGCTCCATAGAACAGATATAAATCATGGAAGGGTCTATACTCTGTCCCCATAAAAGGTGAATGGGCCCACAGTGAAATAGCGCTGCTCAGGGTTTTCACCACCATCAGACAGGGTTCCTATGGTGTGCACATATCCCGCAACAGCAGGGCGGGCATGTCAGAACGGCAACTGGACAGATGCCGGAGAAGGGGATACAGAGGGCTGCAGGCGGCACATGCTGTGGTGGAGCTGGGCCACAGTGCGGACTAGGGTGATGCCTAGGTGGCGCATACGAATGCTGAAACAGCGGAGCAGCCAGACAGCAACTGCTGAAGGTCCAACATGGGCACGAGTGGGTTTCCCAAAGTGTCACAGGGGATAGTACCCAACAGCTACCCCCAAGGGCACGGAACATTGGCAGGCGGGGCTGGGGGGGAGCGTGGACGTCTATGCAGGCACCCCTACCCCAGAATCTGCACCATAGGCAGCCGCCTACCTGCACACTGGATGGCCTGAGACTGCGCACCACCAGCTCCACCAGCAGAAGGGCACGTCAGCATGGTGGCTGAAGGATACTGGTGGTGGAGGGGGCAGTGGCAGCTGCCCAGAGCAGACCGTGGCCTAGCCCTGTGTAGGTGGGTGCCATGCACTGCAACAGACAGGCCCTGTCTGACCAACAGTCATGGTATCACCACTGAATGCACCATCTCTGTGATAACATGGTGGTGCAGTGCACAAAACCAGTGTATTCAGAAGCAGAAGGTCACAGGTTCAAGTCCCAGCTGTGGTTTCTGCCAACCCAGTCCTCATATTTTACCCACTACTATAACGTGCTAATACAGACAGAACCTTTCGTGCAGATGACGTGAACATGCCCAAAACACCTACATTTTACCCTACAGAGCACAGACACCATAAACATGCACATTACCTAGAGCAGAGCCTCCCAAATGCAGTCCTGGAGGTCCAAACACCATTCAGGTTCCATGCTGCCTCTGATAAAGATGCCTGTGCTGCATTTCTATGCGCCACCCCCATGGTATGTAGATGTATCTCATGCATATTCATGAGGGACAGCATGAAAACCCGAACAGTGTTTGGCACCGCAGGACTGGAGTTGGGAACCTCTGCCATAAAGCAGCAGCCAACAGGGGCAGACACACAGGCACCCACAGGCCCCATTATCCAAAGCCTCCTGGAGAGGCAGGACTTTGGGCTCTGCGTGCATCTCCCAATACTAGCACTTGCATACCTTAGTAATGCCACCCTAAACCTGGGAATATGGTACACAGCTATCAAAAGGTTGCTATGAGTACTGGCAGATAGCAATTCCTAGGTTAAGTACAATTTTCGGAGTGAGCTGCATCATAGCAACCTTTCTGATGTCTGTGGAGTGTGCTACAGGTCTTGTGTCTGACAGTGTTTACCAATCTGGGGAGTGACTCCTACAGTATTGCGTACCATAGCCATGCCTGCACTGTGCCCAGGACTGGTGTGGTGGACTGGGCTGCCCAACACCTCTATAGTTGCACAATGCTGGCATAGGTGTGGGGAGTGTGTGTCTGTCTATCCAGTGTGTGGTGGCTGCCAACACCCTCCACAGCCCACACTGCTAGCACTGTTGCCAGTATTGGCCTGCCAATGTGCATAATGAGGAGCAAGGTACCGTGGGAATAGCCTGGATAGGGTGGCCTGGCCTGGCCGCATCTGCACAGGGCATAGGGCAATGGCCGGACATTGTAGTGCCTGTTACCACCTGCACGGACCCTGGGTGGCCATAGCATGTCCTGCTGGGAAGTTACTCGCACCCTGACTGAGCAATGACCATGGCATGGCTAGGTTCCCCCATAGTGCTATATAGTATTTCTCGTATGTGTTATTTATGGGTTTCCTTTTGGGGCCCAATCACTGACTTATCTGCTTGGTGTGTATGCTGATATCCCCGTTCTGGGTACATGCATCTCCTCCAGGACCATGCACTATGGACTAGCTGGCGGACTGTCTGCAGCTAGTATGTGTCTTGCTAGAACACCGTGCAGGGTGCAGCGGCTGGAGACTTTCTGCTGGAGAATGTCAGATAATGGTGGGGGGCAGCTGAGCAATTCCAGACCTGCTGTCTGGCTGCTATTGCATTATGGATGTGTACTGCTCTGCATTGCCTGCGCTGTAGGGTGTTTGATCCCTAGCAGGACTGGGGTGATGGTCCCCTCTACTGCCACCATTGGATCTGTTGGTGGGAGATCCTGTCCCCCACCCTGAGCCCCAGAGGGTGCGTTGGGTGGTGGTATGTAATCTCCCTGGTAACCACAGCAGAATGTGGGTGTGGTGCCGTGCAGTCCTCCTGTAGCCAGCCAGGTGTTTATTAGCAGCTCTAGCCCACTGGTTACTTCACTGCCCATGGAGCCAGCGGTCATGGGTTCACAACCCACAGTGGGGTTCATCGATAGGGCTGTCTTAGGCATTGTCTATTTTTATTGTGTATTAGTGCTGCCGGCAGAACCACCCTCAGGGTACTGTCACCTTAGGGTGGCTCATAAGGCGCCCTATAGGGCGCCTTATACAACGCCCTATAGGGCGCCCTATAAAGCGTCTTATAAGGTGCCTTATATGGTGTCCTATAGGGGATATTATAGGGTGCCTTGGCAGACAGCGCACTTTATAATGTGCCCTATGGAGTGCCTTCTAGGGTGCCTTATGTGGCACCTTAGGTTACACCACTGTGAGGGTGTGTTTGCTGGCAGCACTATTACAGTACACCTAAACTTCCTCACAGCCCAATACCTAACCCTTTCCAGGCCAAGCCCAACACTTTCGGGATCCACACTTCTGCCTAAATATTCCTATCAAATGGTATATAATACACCATGGCAGAGGGAACGTCACTACTGGAACATATTGAATAAGACGGGTACAATTTTCCTGACATATGCAAACTTTAACCCGGCTGCAGACTGTGGATTAAAATATTATAGTAGACCTTCAAAGGGTTACACATGACGCCTCAGCCAGCCTTATTCATTAGGCACACTGGGGAATCGAACCCATGACCCTTATACCATCAGTCTGTGTAGTAACCATTGTGCTACAGCTCTGTTTCTGTATTTGGGTGTCTGCGCGCCTTCTTACGCTTAACGCGCAGTAACGCGCCCTGTAACGATCGTTGCTGCGCGGTGCGTTATAGCGCGCGTTATCACTAACGATGTACCGCCCATGTCCTTTTTTGGCATTTCTCCCATTAACGCGGCTCCTAACACAAATCACACTAATGCAGTTTAGTAAACATACCCCTTTATCCTCACTTGTTTTACAGGCCTTGTACTGTCTTGGTTCTCTTCTTATCTCTCCAATTGCTCTTTCAGTATTTCTTCTGGAGATTCCTCCTCTACTGCCATCCCTCTCTCAGTTGGTGTACCTCAAATGTTTGTTCTAGGCCTTTTCCTTTTCTCTCTCTATACTCAGTCCCTTGGTGCCCTCATCTCTTCCCATGGCTTTCAGTATCATTTTTATGCCGATGACTCTCAAATCTATCTATCTATACTCGACATCTCTCCTTCTCTCCAAACTCGTATCTCTACTTATCTGACATTGCCACCTGGATGTCTCACCGCTGCCTAAAATTGAATATGGCTAAAACTGAACTTCTTATTTTTTCCTCTAAACCCTCCTCCCCCTTTCTCCTTTCTCTATCACTGTTGACAACACTCTTCTTCTTCCTGTTTCCTCGGTCCACAACCTTGGGGTCATCTTCGACTCCTCCCTTTCCTTCTCCACACGGATTCAACATATAGCTAAAACCTGTCATTTATTTTATTTATTTATTTATTTACATTTCTTTCTCTATAACATTAACAAAATTCATCCCTTCCTCACTGAACACACCACTCTTTGGCCACCTCCCATCTTGACTATTGCAACCTCCTCCTTGCTGGTCTCCCTCAGTGTCATCTCTCTCCTCTTCAATCTATCCAGAACTCTCCTGCCAGGCCAATCTTCCGCCTGTCCCGATACAATCATATAACCCCTCTTCTAAAATCGCTTCACTGGCTCTCCTTTCGTTTCTATATCCAATTCAAACTTCTCTTTCTAACATATAAATCCATTCACTCTACTGCCCCTGATTACCTTTCCTCTCTTCTCTCTCCCTACACTCCTCCTTGTGAACTCTGCTCTTTCTCTGGCTTTCTTCTCTCTATGCCCTTTTGTTCTTTTGCAAACTCCAAACTTTGATCTTGTCACCTTGCTGCTCCTTTTGCATGGAACAATCTTCCTTTATCTTTGCATCAAGTCTCTTCTCTCCCTTTCTTCAAATCCATGCTAAAGGCTTACCTCTTTGAGGCCTCATTTGGATCCTAACCCCTTATTCTTTTTCTCCTTGTCTCTGTCCCTATTTGAACCCTCTTGTTTCTCTCATATTGTTCTGTCTGTCTTGATTACATTGTAAACTCTATGAGCAGGGATTGTCTTCTTTACGTTTGTACAGCGCTACATATGCCTTCTACTACTACTACATTTGTATAGTGCTAAAAGACGTACGCAGCGCTGCACAGACACATCTGCCCATCAGAGCTTACGATCTAGTCAAGACAGACAACACAGTAGATGTAGACAAGGAATACATGAAGGGGGAATGGGAAGGAAACACAAAGGAGATCAGGTGAGTCAAGATACGAAAGCGGCAGCCTGGATTTGAAAAGGGTCAGAGAAGGTGCCTCACGTACAGATTTGGGTACATAAGAACATAAGATATGCCATACTGGGTCAAACCAAGGTCCATCAAGCCCAGTATTCTGTTTCCAACAGTGGCCAATCTGGGTTGTACGTACCTAGCAGTTTCCCCAAAAGACACAGGTTCCACAATGCTTGTATTGGGTCAAGCATTGATAACCTGGGTCCCTTCTTAATAATGGTTTATGGAACTTTCCTCCAGGAACTTGTCCAAACCTTTTTTAAACCCAGCTACACTAACAGCCTTTATTACATCCTCCGGTAACAAATTCCAGAGTTTGAGTACACGTTGAGTGAAAAAATATTATCTTTTATTAGTCTTAAATAGTTTACCCTGTAGCTTCATTGCATGTCCCCTAGTCTTTTTATATTCTGATAACGTAAACAATCGATCTACGATTACCTGTTCCACTCTGTTCATTAATTTATAGACTTCTATCATATCTCCCCTCAGCCGTCTCTTTTCCAGGTTAAAGAGCCCTAACCTTTTTAGCCTTTCTTCATAGGGGTATCCTTCCATTCCCTTTATCATTTTGGTGGTTCTTCTCCGAACCATTTCTAATAACGCTATATCCTTTTTAAGATACGGCGACCAGAATTGCACACAATATTCAAGGTGCAGTTTCACCATGGAACAATATAGAGGCATTATAATATCCTTTGTTTTATTTTCCATTCCTTTCCTTATGATACTTAGCATTATATTTGCTTTCTTGGCCGCCGCTGCACACTGGGCAGAGGGTTTTTAATATGTTATCCACAATGACGCCTAAATCTTTTCCTGGGTGGTGGTTCCTAATGTGGAACCTTGCATCGTGTAACCATAGTTTGGGTTGTTCTTTCCTAGGTGCATAACTTTGCACTTGTCCACATTAAATTTCATCTGCCATTTTGATGCCCAGTCTTCCAATTTATCAAGATCCTCTTGCAATTTTCCACAATCCTCATGGGTTTTAACAACTTTAAATAGTTTTGTGACATCTGCAAATTTGATAACCTCACTTGTTATTCCCTTTTCCAGGTCATTTATGAATATGTCAAAAAGCAGCGGACCCAGCACAGATCCCTGGGGTACACCACTATTCACTGTCTCTATTGGGAAAATTGGCCATTTAGCCCTACCCTCTGCTTTCTATCTTTTAACCAGCTCCTGATCCACAATAGTACACTGCCTCCTATCCCATGACTCTTTAGTTTTGCCAAAAGTCTCTGATACTTTGTTCCAGGCATAAGAAGCAGCAAGGTGAAAGGAGCTTAGAAAGTCTGGAGTTAGCAATAGAAGTGAAGGGCACAGATATAAGTGATTTACAGGAAAGATAGAAGCAATTTGCCTTGTAGCGCTATAGAAATGATTAATAGTAGCAGTAGTAGTAGAAGATTCTGCATTAGTATGTGGAAGGAATATTCTGTATTTCTTCTTCTCCATATAGCAATGAGGTTATATCCACCAGGGCAGAGAAGAGCTTGTAAGGGAAAATTACTCTCAGCTTGTGGGGAGCAGAAGCCTTTGGAAGCATGGTTTTTGTTCATTTATAAATCTGTTGAGATTAGGAGAAAATTGAAGTTGGAGTCTTAACTGATGTCAGGTCTGGATTCTGACCCCCAGATAGCACAAGATGTGCAATCATGTACTACCCACATACACACTATTCATAGGAGCTTAAAGGGATTTACAGCTGCTGATGAAAGAGGTGAATAAGGGATTTATCTGCCCTTCTAAAACAAATCTTTTAACATCAGCACAACAGTAATGATGGTAAGCAATAATTTATACAGAAAGCTCTCTATTCTCTGGTGGGTCATCTTTCATTTCTTGTATACATTTTCTGATATAGGAAGGATTATATGTAGAAGTTACCTAGCTGCTAAATTGTCTCCTGTCTCCCATATAAGCAGGAGGCTACAGTTATATAGGGCTCTGATCACAATCGCTAAAAAGAACAAAACATATCTGAATTAGCACTAGTTCAAACATGTAGCCCCTTTTTGTGTCTGTTACCATGAAGTCAGTATTTAGCAGGGCAGCCACCATTTAATTTTTAAACATATATTTGGCCATTTAAAGTGATACATATTCCCAGGTACAGATATCATAGAAGTGCTGTTTTCCATATGCGCCATTTTAAAAATCCAACTATAACTTTAAATGGTTAGTAATAAATTTAAAATTATACTTGTAATTTACTCACTGGAACATAGATGTATGACTTATTTAACAGCTGAATTTCATTGCTGAATGTGTAAGTTTTTCTAATACCCTCAGTCCGCATGGAAGAGTAACCAAGAGACAAGGGTTTGATTCCCACTAACACTCCTTGTGGCTTTGGGCAAGTCATTTAACCCTCCACTGCCTCAGAAGAAAGGCCTGGCAATCTACTTCCAGTCACACTGCCAAGAAAACACAGGAGGGTCACCAAGAGTCAGCACTGACTCAAAGGCACACGTTGCATTTTTTGCCCAAAAACAATCCGTTTTCCCCCGACATATAACATTGGCCATTTTACGAATCATCTGGCCAAAGTTATATGTAGATCTGTGAGTGATTTTAAACAAAAAAGCCCTTATGTGGCTGATGCCATCGCCTCCACCGACCAAGCGTTCTTGAATATCAGTCTCCATGTGTCCAACAGATATATATTTCTCCGAGTCTTTTACAAGATAGAATGAGACAATAGTTGTTACATATGGCTCCCGCCTTCCTGCCCTGCCCTTGCCTTTGGGGTTGTTTTTATGACTCATTTTAAAAAGGGAATCCAGAGGTGAGATTTTGGTGTTTCTCGTCACACACAACCCTTGTCCTATTTTACCTATACAGAGTGGTTTGTGATCCAAGAACCAAAGTTCTTACAGCTTTACTTAACTTAAATAAGATGGTCTCGCCCCTCAGTTAACCCTCAATGAGGCCCCACCATTAACTCAATTTTAAGACTTTAAATCTTGTTGCTTGAATTGCTGTTTTGATTATTTATTTAACCATTTTTTATATCGCTCTATATTTATTTATTTATTTAACAGTTGCTTATATACCGCTACCTTCCACAGATCAGGTGCGGTTTACATTGAACAAGGAATGAACAGATTTACAAGTCTTTTTACATGGAACATTTGTTAACTAGGTACAATTTTGCTGTTTTACATGGAACATTTGTTAACTAGGTACAATTTTGCTAAATACATTAAACATGAATGACTAAATATGGTAAAATTTGTTAAACAACAAACGAACTATTTACATATTTTGAACTATTACATATATCTATTTACAAGATTTACAAGTAGTTATTTATATATTAATTATTATATATATTATTATATTTATATTAAGTCAGAGGGGTTTACAGATAACAGTTACATAGAACATATGATTTTTAGCTGTTGGATATAAGTTTTTAGTAATATTCTGACTGCCTACAATTCTTGCATAGTCTTTAAATAAGATATCTGAGAGTGCCCTCAGTTCATGTAAGCCCTACTGGCCAGGGACACTTTAATACATGGCTCCAAACCTGGTGCAGACAATAAGGATTTAGATATATAGGCGCCTGGGGAAACAGATGGATCAACAAGAGACTATACTGTGCTGATGGACTACATCTCTCCGTCACAGGGACAAGGATCCTAAGTGAAAAATTCAGGCAGTATATGGACAGGCATTTAAACTAGGGAAAGTGTGTGATGGATGGAGAAGGACAAGTTCAGGACATCACTCCCAGCAAAAACAAAACAACTACACTTTTAAACCACATATCATTGGCAAGTGGGAAGGGGCATGAAGAACAAAATCCATGCAAAACACAGGCAAGCCAGTCAACAAATGCCAGAAAGCAATCAGCACAAATGTTCAAAGCCTAGCCAACAAAGTTCCTGATCTGGAAGCCCTAATGGTGGAAATGGACTTGGGCATTGTTGCCATTACAGAAATATGGTTTAACAAGTCAAATGAATGGGATATAGCCATAGCTGGCTATAATCTATTTAGAAGAGATAGAGAGGGTAGAAAAGGAGGAGAGGTAGCCCCATATGACAAAAGCAATATTAAAGCTGCTGAAATGCAGGGGACGTGGGGAAAAGAAGAAGTGCTGTGGATTATGTTGGAAAGAGGAGATGGCACCATCATCCATACTGGTGTAGTGTACAGGCCTCCAACTCAAACTGAAGAAATGGATAGTGAATTGATTGCTGATTTTGCAAAGATAGTCATGAAGGGGGAAGTGATCATATTGGGTGACTTTACCTGATGTGGACTGGAGTATTCCTTCTGCAAATCTGAAAAGAAGTAAAAAAATTGTGGATGCCTTTCAAGATGCATTATTTCGACAAATGGTGATGGAACTGACCAGGAAGTGCTTGATACTGGATTTAGCACTCACCATCAGAGATAGCATGTCGAATATCCGAGTGAGTGCCCATGTGAGCAACAGCAATCATCCCACGGTGTGGTTTGAGATAAAAGTCAAGGTAGAATCCAATCACAGCAAGCTCAAAGTCCTAGACTTCAAAAACACTGAATTCAGTAAAATGACCAAGTACCTGAAGGAGGAGTTGGCAGGGTGGGAGGGGATAAGGGAAATAGAATCGCAATGGGCTAAACTAAAGGAGGTAATAAAAGGGGCAATAGATGCGTATGTAAGGAAAGTAAATAAAAACAAGAGGAAAAGGAAACCTATTTCGTTCTCCAAAGAAGTGGCTGCACAAATAAAGACAAAAAACCACAACTTTCACAAAATTCAAAGGTTCGCAAATAGGGGAATACAGAAATGAATACAGGATCAAACTAAAAGAGACATAAAGAGAAATAAGAATAGCAAAATGAAAGGCAGAAGAAAAGATGGCTAAAGATGTGAATTGTGGCAACAAAACTTTTTTCTGGTATATTCGGGAGAGAAGGAAAATCAGAGGTGGAATTACAGGACTCAAAAGTGCCAGGAACGGATTTGTGGAAAGTGACATTGAAAAAGCAAAAATGCTAAAGAAATACTTCTGTTCTGTTTTCACTAGAGAAAATCCGGGAGAAGGACCACCTGTGATTGACAAATATACAAATGGGAATGGAGTAAATACTACACCATTCACAGAAGATGATGTGTTAGAGCATCTTGAAAAACTGAAAGTGGCCAAGGCCATGGGACCGGATGGCATACAACCCAGGATACTGAAAGAGCTCAGTGGGGTTCTTGCAGGGCCATTAAAGGATGTTTTTAATAGATCCTTGGAGACAGGAGAAATTCCACAGGACTGGTGAAGGGCTGATGTGGTACCTCTTCACAAAAGTGGCAGTAGGGAAGAAATGACAAACTACAGGCCTGTGAGCCTTAACTCGGTGGCGGGAAAAGTAATGAAGGCACTCCTGAAAGAGTGAATAGTGGACTTCCTAAAAACCAACAGGTTGCATGATCCGAGGCAACATGGTTTTACCAAAGGACGATCTTGCCAAACAAATCTGATTGAGTTCTTTGACTGGGTAACCAAAGAACTAGATCAAGGGTATGTGATAGATATGATCTACTTAGATTTCACAAAGCCTTTGATACTGTTGCTCATAGGAGGCTAATCAATAAACTCAACAGCTTGGGGATGGGTCCCAAGGTGGTGAACTGGATCAGAAACTGGTTGACTTACAGACGACAGAAGGTGATGGTAAATGGAACTCACTCAGATGAAAGGAAGGTGATAAGCTGTGTGTCCCAGGGTTCAATCCTGGAACCAGTACTGTTTAATGTATTTGTGAGTGATATTGCTGAAGGACTGAATGGAAAAGTCTGTCTTTTTGCAGATGACATGAAAATTTTCAGCACAGTGGACTCCCCTGAGGGAGTGGACAACATGAAGAAAGATCTACAAAAGCTGGAAGAATGGTCTAATGCTTGGCAGTAAAGATTTAATGTGAAAAAGTGCCCTGTCATGTACTTGGGAATCAGAAATCTAAGGGAATTGTATGCGATAGAGGGCAAGAAGTTGGTGTGCATGGACCAGAAGGAACTCAGAGTGATTGTTTCTGAGGATTTCAAGGTGGCGAAACAGTGTGACAAGGCAGTGGCAAAAGCCAGAAGGATGCTGAGTTGCATACAGAGAGGAATTACCAGCAGAAAGGAAAAGGTACTAATGCCTTGGTACAAGTTGCTGCTGAGGCCTCACTTGGAATATTGTGTTCAGTTTTGGAGACCATATCTCGCAAAGGACATAAAAAGGATGGAAATGGTTCAGAGGAAGGCAACCAAAATGATTTGGAGCCTGCGTCAGAAGACTTATGAGAAGAATCTTGAAGACCTAAATATGTACACTCTGGAGGCGAGGAGGGACAGGTGAGATATGATTCAGACCTTTAAATTGGAGAGTATTAATGAACAAACAAACCTCTTCCAAAGATGGGGAAACTGTAAAACTAGAGGGCATAACATGAAGCCGCATGGGAGTAAACTGAAAGGCAATGTCAGGAAATACTTTTTCACTGAAAGGGTGGTGGATGCTTAGAATGCCCTCCCAATGGAAGTGGTGGGGGCAAATACAGTGACAGAATTCAAAATGTCATGGGACAGACACAGTGGATCACTTTATAGCAACAGGATAAAATCAAAACAAACATAACTATCTCTTATATCTCAGTAAATATGGATAACCTACACGGAGCAGTGGGTACACCACTAAACATAGTATATGACGACAGATAAAGACCAGCATGGTCCATCTAGTCTGCCCAGCAAGGCGGCAAGAGTAGGTGCACCTGCCGCTACATGCAAATTGCCCCTCCCCTTGCCTTTGTTTATTTTATTTTGTAATAAATAAAATAAAATAAAATAAAATAAACAAAGGCAAGGGGAGGGATAATTTGCATGTAGCAGCAGGTGCACCTACTCTTGCCGCCTTGCTGGGCAGACTAGATGGACCATGCTGGTCTTTATCTGCCGTCATATACTATGTTACTATGTATTGTTTAACAGTGGTAACACACATCAGTGGTACAAGTGTGATTGAAAAGGGAGGTTTGGTTATTACATACAGAAGCTTTGATGAACTTAGGAGTTAAGTAGGTCATTGATATGGTAGTTGTGTTGGACTGTGTTAGCAGATGTATTGCTAGAACGATGAAATGTGATTGATGTGTGGATAAGTTATGTTTCCAAAGTACTGCTGGAACAGGAAGTGTTTTAGCTCTTTGCGAAAACTTGCAAGGTCTATGATAGCTCATATTTTTGTGGGAGTACATCCAGGCTTGGTGCATAAATTGAGAATGCTCAGAAGCAGGCTTTTTGGCTGCTTGAAGCTGTAGTGCATGGAATGATGAGAATATTTTGCGCAGTGTCATCTTGATCTGTTGTCAGGTGTTTTGCTTAAGACGGTTTGTAGTACTACTACTACTGAGCATTTGTATAGCGCTACAAGTCATACGCAGCACTGCACAGACATGTAAGAGACAGTCCCTGCTCATCAGAGCTTACAATCTAGTCAAGACAGACAACACAGTAGATGTAGACAGGGATATATCTAGGGGCAATGGTAAGGAAACACAAAGGAGATCAGTTAAGTCAAGATCTGAAAGCAGCAATGACGAGGTGAGTTTTAAGCCTGGGTTTGATAAGGGCCAGGGAAGGTAGACCAAGGAGAGGTTGTTTGATTTCTTGAATGTCATACAGAGGACCTTGTATTTGATATGGCTTGCTACAGGCAGCCAATGCATGTGCTTTAGAAAAGGTGTTGTATGTTCAAGGCTTGATGTTCTGTGCAAGATTCAAGCAGCAGTGTTTTGTGCCATCTGAAGTGGGTATAGGGCATATTTTGGTAGTCCTTGGAAGATAATGTTGCAGTAGTCAAAGTGCAGAAGGACCATGGCCTGAAAGACTGTACAGTAGTCCTGGATGTTGAGCAGTGGGTGTAGGTGAAGTAGTATCCTTATCTTGTTGTAAAAAATTTAGTGGTTTTGTTAATGTGTTGTTGCATGGATAGTCGTTGGTTGTGGGTGATTCCAAGGTTTAGAATGTTTTTGATTGTAAATGGCTCTGATGCTCTGCAAAAGCTCTTAATAAATAATTACAGAGAACTGTTTTAACCTAGTTTCAATTTGGCATTTCTGGATATAGTATTATTCAAATTTTGTATTTTTTAGTTATAGTTGTTGATGCTGTTGATTTTTTAATAACAGATCAATATTCAGCTGATAAACTTGATAGCAGCATTTAAAAATCTGAATATACATACACACCACTGCCAGCTAAAAGGAGACCAGTGATTTCAGCTACCATCCATATGGCTATGTGATTCAATTTAGGATAATCTTTTTGCTGTCCAAAATTAAGTCAGTATACAGATAGCCTTTTGGCTGTCCTAAATTAAACTACACATCTAAAGAGATAGTGGCTGAATATCACCAACTATATATACAGTTAGGGAGAATAACATGCTCCGCATATGAATGGGACAAATGTTGTTTTAGCTGATGCCATTTTTCTCTGTTTCTGTGTTTCTACCTGGATAGTGCCAGGACAGTGAAGTACCCAAATTCATGGACAGGGCACTGATTTACCTTTGGAAGGTAAATTTATAAACTGTTTTGGGCACATAAAGAGTAGTTACTCACCTGTAACAGGTGTTCTCCAGGAGCAGCAGGAATCAGTCCTCACATATGGGTGACGTCGGCGCCGACGGAGCCCTCGTGCAGAGCATTTCCCCAGCTTTCACAGAAAGCCTTTGGTAATGCAGCGCGCATGCGCGGTCCCCTTCCCGCCCAAGGGTGCCATCTTGCTCAGTCTGATGACATAGCTAAAAGACAGCAAAAACAAAATGAAATATATGACTTCAACTCCAAGGGGAGGAGGGAGGGTCGTGAGGACTGATTCCTGCTGCTCCTGGAAAACACCTGTTACAGGTGAGTAACTACTCTTTCTCCAGGACCAAGCAGGAAGTCAGTCCTCACATATGGGACTCCCAAGCTCTAGGCTACCGAGAACCCAAAGCTGAAAAATAAGCTCCCTCTAGAGCCTCAGCATGCGTGATAAGAATCTTCTCTGAGAACGCCCCCGAACAGTAGCCCAACCCAAGGGCCGGAGGGTAGGAGTTGCCTAAACCTCAAAGAGATTATGGAGTACCGCCTATCCGAAAGCACTGTCCCTGAGGGACTCCCTCTCGAGACAGTAATGGGCCGCAAAAGTCTGGCTTGAAGACCAAGTAGCGGCCCGGCAGATGTCTGCCAATGGAAAAGAGCGGAGATGAGCTACTGACGTAGCCTTCGCCCTGACACAGTGGGCCGTGACTCGACCCTGCAAGGAGAGGCCGGCTGCCCTGTACGCCCAGGCAATTCAGTTTGCCACCCAAATGGACAGGGTACGTTTGGAGACAGGTAACCCCAACTTATTAGGGTCAAAAGATACAAAGAGCTGAACAGCCCTTCGATGCCCCTGCGTAAGGTCAATGTAGAAAGACAATGCCCTCCTACAGTCCAGGGTATGCAAGACCATTTCAGCCCGGCTGGCATGCGGCCTGGGAAAAAATATCGGAAGAACCACCTCCTGATTGAGGTGGAAGGAGGAGACAACCTTTGGAAGGAACTTAGGATGAGTCCGTAAGACCACCCTGTTCCTATAGACCGCGTGTACAGTCTATCAGAAACCAGAGCCTGTAGTTCACTCACACACCTGGCCGAGGTAAGAGCCACCAAGAACAAGGCCTTCCAGGAAAGGAAGCATAAATGACAGGTAGCCATCGGCTCAAACGGTGGGCGAGTAAGTTGTTGCAAGATCACATTCAAATCCCACTCAGGGGCTGGTGGACAAATCGGAGGCTTGAGCAAAAGCAGGCCTCTGAGGAAGTGGGCTACTAAGGCGTGGACCGACAGAGACTGGCCCTCTACTTGTGAGTGGTGCGCTGACAGAGCACTGAGGTGGACCCGAACAGAGTTTGATTTAAGGCCTGAAGGAGGAGGTTCCTGTGCAGAGGAAGTCTTGGAGGCTCCCCTGGAAAATAGGAGGGAGGTAACTGGTTGAAGTGGAGCAAGTAGCCTTTTTGGACTATGCTCAGTATCCAGGTATCCCCTGTTATAGCTGACCATCTGTGGTCGTACAGTGTCAGCTGGCCTCCTGTGCTGAGTGGAGCCAGCTGTGGGGGAGAGGCTATGCAGTGGGAGTCAAAACCCCGCTCCCTGCTGTGCAGGAGCTGGAGCTAGAGGCTTGGGGGTTTTCTGCCTATGGGGCCCATGTCCCTGCCCCTTGGCCTGCTGACCCTGTTGGGGAGCTCTAGAGGCCTGGAATTGAGGGTAGGATTTGTAGGCAGAGGTCTTCCTCGGGTAAAAGGGCTTTTCCCCGAGCCCTTCTTCTTCTGAGAAGGGGCAGAAGTCTTCCTGGACAGCCTTGTCCTGGTGAGAGTCTCAGTCTCGATTTCTGCAGCCTTTTCAGCCATGGGTTTGCCAAAGAGGTTCTCACCCCGGCAAGGGACATCGACCAACTTGTCCTGGACCCATGGCCTGAGGTCCGATGACTGTAGCCAGGCCTGACGGCGTGCACCGATGCTGGCCACTGCTACTCGGGCCGAAGCCTCGAAGCCATCATAGGCTGCTCGAGATATAAACTTTGAGCACTCTCGAATCCCCGATGACAAAGCTTTGAACCTCTGCAAAGGTTCCTCGGAGAGGCCAGCAGAGAACCCGGCAATCTCCTTTGCCAGGTCTCGGAGGTACATGCCCATGTACAGCTGGTAAGTCTGGACACAGCAAGCTAGCATAGAGTCCTGGAAGCACTTTCTACTGAGGGCATCCAGGTTCCGGGCCTCCCTGCCGGGGGACACCGAGGAGTGCATCTTCTGACTCTTCAGATGATGCATGGCCGATTCCACAACCATGGAGTGGTGCGGTAGCTGTGCCTTCTGGAACCCAGGGCTCTTACGGACTCGATAAATGGAATCGACCCATTTGCTGAGAACTGGCGCCGAGGCCGCAACACAGCTTCCCCAAAACGCATACCTGTTCACACACGTCTTTATTTATTTTGTGGTTAATTTTGAAATATTACTGCTCTTAGTCGTGTGGATTCCTTGTCACATTCTGAAAGTAGAAATGGACTGTCTTGTAGGGGGGATATGACCACGTCCAAGTTTCCCTACCCCCTCTCAGCTCGCAGTTTCCACTCATTTCAGAAATTTGTTTCACTGATCTAGGCTGCAACATATGTGACATATTCAAAAACACATCAAATTGAGATTATAGTATCGCTTTGAGCTTGGGATCATTCTCATCAGAATTATGAAGTTCGCATTTACTTAAGGAGCTTATGTTTGGCGGGATCTTCTCCCTTTAAAAGGTACCGTTCACATTCCCTCCTTCCTGGTAAGTCCCACCGGACGTGACGCCGGGGCTCACCGTGCATAAAATCTGCTCCAGTGTGGCGCCCTGACTGCTGTTTACCTGCTGTTGCTGTATACCTGCTTAGCTGTCTGCTCTTTGTTGCTTGCCATATAGCAGTGTCTTTGCTGTGTCTCCCTGTCTCCCCAGGTACCGTTCACGTTCCCTCCTTCCTGGTCCGTCCCACCGGAAGTGACGCCGGGGCTCACCGTGCATAAAATCTGCTCCGGTGCGGCACCCTGACTGCTGTTTACCTGCTGTTGCTGTGTACCTGCTTAGCTGCTTAGCTGTCTGCTCTTTGTTGCTTGCCATATAGCAGTGTCTTTGCTGTGTCTCCCTGTCTCCCCGGGTACCGTTCACGTTCCCTCCTTCCTGGTCCGTCCCACCGGAAGTGACGCCGGGGCTCACTGTGCATAAAATCTGCTCCAGTGCGGTGCCCCGCGCCACAGAGGCGCACGCACAAGGAGCACGACCTGCTCCTTGTGTGAGCTCCTTGGGGCGAGGGACGGGGCGACTGTTCCAAAGCCTATTCCAATATCGCTTCCCCCAGTATTCCCTCTTCAACCTTACCATCCCGCCACTCCAACTCTGGCATCCCTTGCCCACTGCTGAACGTGCTGTCTCACGGTGGGAGGTTTAAGGTGTTTCTCTGTCACCTGCTGCTGCTCCTTCCTCTCCTTATGTCAGCCATCCCTGCTCACTGGGGCTGGCGCCCTGCTGTGCCCAATATCGTCCCCCCCGGATACCTTGCCCATCAACTTTCAAACCTGGTTTATTGTCCATGTGCACGGCCGTGTCCTTCACCTCCCTCTCCACCCTCTCTTGTGCTTTTGCAGTTAGCTCTATTAAACTGCCGCTCACTCCGCTCCAAAACTCTTCTGGTTAATGATTTGATCTCTCAGCATGCCCTGGATCTATTCTTCTTAACTGAAACGTGGCTGAGAGAGGGTGAGGATTCCTTCCTCAACCGCTGTCTCCCGCCAGGTTATTTATTCCTCTCTACGTCTCGTTGGGGCAGAAGTGGTGGAGGAGTTGCTGTTATTTACCGCTCCTCTCTCCCCCTCTCTGAACTCCCCACTTCCTCCTCTCTGCTCTACCCAGAATCAGTGCTTCTTCGGTTAAACTCCTCTTTTCCCCCGAGTTATTTTCTCCTTGTCTACGCTCCTCCCTCTCTTTCCCCACCCCTGTGGGACTCTCTTCTGGCTATCATTTCTGAGGCCTCGCTTCTCTATCCCCATCTTCTGATCTTAGGAGATTTTAACGTCCATGTTGATTCTCCTTCTACAGCAAGGGACCTTTCCTTCCTTACTTTCCTATCTGACCTGTCCCTATGCCAATTTGTCTCTTTCCCCACCCACACTGCGGGCCATTCTCTTGACCTCCTTATCACCTCAAATTCCTCTCCTATCCCCCCCTGCTCTCTTTCCTCCTTCCCCCTTCCCTGGTCCGATCACTTCTGCCTTCTCTTCTCTATTCCTGTTCTGTCCCCCCCCCCCATTAGATTCTTCAGTCCCACCCCCATCATCTTCAAACGATACCCCCAGTATTAGTACTAACTCCGCTGTGTTCACCCGTAAGCTCACTGCAGATACACTCCTTCAATTTCCCCCCTCTGCTTCTCTGTTTCCCGAGGACTTTGATTCACTTTCTGTCGATGCCCAGGCTCATCACTGGCATTCCTCTCTCTCTTCTGCCCTTGATAATATTGCCCCTCTCCGCCCCCGTCTACTCCCTCACTATCACCCCCGGCACCCCTGGTTCCATCCTGGCCTTCTCTTATACCGGAAGTATCTTCGACGTGCAGAATGTCTCTGGCGAAAGCATCCGTCTTCTTCCAATTTGCAAAATTTCCACTTATGTCATCATCATTACCGTACCCTTCTTCATTCAGCAAAACGTGATTATTACTCTAAGCTTATTTCCTCCTCTATGAATTCTTCCCGTCAATTATATTCCATTCTCCATTCCCTCACTGCGTCTCATTCCGCCTCATCCTCCTCACCCCCTCTTTCCTCTACCCTTCCTGAACCTTCCTCTCTTGCCTCCTTTTTTGTTTCCAAGGTCCATACCCTTCGTCAGTCCTTTCCCTTATGTCCCCCCCCTTTTCCCCCCCAGTTGTATCTCCACCCCCCCTCCTTTCTCTCCTTCCCTCCCCGCCCTTGCACTATCACATTCTTGGTCTTCCTTTGAGATGGTCTCTCCCGCTGTTCTACAAAAAAACCTTTCTTTCTATTCGCAAGACGACCTGCCCTGCTGACCCCATTCCCTCTCGTTGGCTCCTAGAGCCCTCATTATCCCTTTCTCCTTATATCCTCTCTCTTTTCAATTCTAGTCTGTCCTCCGGCATCTTCCCCACGCCCTGGAAGCATGCCACTATCCGTCCAATTCTGAAATCCCGTTCCTTGGACCCCTCTGTGCTCTCTAATTGGCGCCCTATCTCTAATCTTTCCTTTCTGTCAAAATTCCTTGAAAAACTCGTTTTCCTCCAGCTCTCCTCCCATCTCGAAGCTTCTCTCGTTCTTCACCCCCGGCAATCTGGTTTTTGCCCCGGCCATAGCACAGAATCAATCCTTCTCTCCCTCCTCAATGAAGTGCACGCTGCTCACGACCACGGTTTCTTCACTCTTGCTGTCTCCCTCGATCTTTCTGCAGCTTTTGACTTGGTGGACCATCGCACTCTTCTTGTTCGTCTCCAGGAAGCTGGTCTCTCGGATGTGGTTCTCCAATGATTTCACTCTTTTCTTTCCTGTCACTCCTTCTTGGTTGTTGCTGGGTCCTCTTCCTCAGCTCCCACCCCCCTTTCCTGTGGTGTGCCCCAAGGGTATGTTCTTGCTCCCGTACTCTTTAATGTCTTTCTAGCCCCTCTTGCTCTCATAATTCAGCAGTTCGGTATCTCTGCATATTACTACGCAGACGATATAATTCTTTTGCACCACACTGACTCCCTCACTCCCGATATTTCCCCCTTAACTAATGTCTCACCGCTGTCGCCTCTTGGTTCACTTCAAATTTCCTTCATGTAAATCCAGCCAAGTCTTTTGCTATTTGGTTCACGTTTGGGAGCCCTTCCCCCACCTGTGCTCCCTCCTTCTCCTCCCAGCCCATTCCTCTTGTTTCTTCAATCTGGTATCTAGGCGTTATTCTTGATTCCTCCCTCTCATTTAAGGAACATATCTCCTCAATTGTCCAGCGTTCTTTTCTCTCTCTTAAGCAGCTCCTGGCCGTACGCCCTTTTCTCTCTTCTTCCGCCTTGACTTCACTCCTACTTTCCCTCGTAATATCCCATCTCGATTACTGTAATGTTTCCCTAGCAGGTCTACCACAATCCCAACTCTCCCGTCTTCAGCGTATTCAGAATACCGCGGTCCGTCTCCTGATTCATGCTTCTCGATACGATCATGTCACCCCCCTTCTTATGCACCAACATTGGTTACCTGTTTTATTTCGCATTCAGTATAAGATCCTTACGTTCGCACATAGGGTAATTCACACAGGCACTCCTCTCTACCTCGCAGACCAGATTCACTTCCACACTCCTCACCGCTTGCTCCGTTCCATCCACATTAACTGCATGTCTCTTCCCTCCCCTTCACAGGCTCACCTTGAATCCACCCGCACCTCAGCTTTTTATTTCCTAGGACCCAGGCTTTGGAACTCACTCCCCCCTTCCCTCCACTCAGAACAGTCCTATAAGTCCTTTAAAACACAACTCAAAACATACCTGTTCAGACTGGCGTTTGACCTTCTCCCTCTGTCCTTGTCCCCCTCCCCCCTTCCTTCACGATGTCTTTTTCTGCAATTTGCTTTCCTGTCCTTTCTCTCTCCCTTCTCTATTACTTTTATTTTAAATGGCGTTCCTTTCTTGTTTCCACGCAGCCTGTATTTTTAACGATTGTAAACTGCTCAGATGCCTTTGGTGTTGGGCGGTATAAAAATTCTTAATAAACATAAACATACATACGGAAGAGAAGCTGTTACAGCATCGGAGGAACCGGTACAGTAAAGGCCTCCTTCGGTGGAGAGTCATACTGGAGGGCCTCGAGCTCCTCGGCTCGAGGCCCTCCTCGGGTTCCGCGGGGAAGGCCAAGGCCTTGGCCATGTCCCTCACAAAGTCCGAGAACTGGGTATCCTCCGGGGGGGACCTTCTCCAAGGCTCGGACTCCAGCGAGTCTGATGGGATGCACCGGGTCCGGAAAGTGTCCGGGGACTCCTCGTCCTCCGTTTCCCACCCCGACCCCACCAAGGAGGAATCGAGCAGCTCCGGTCGGGCGGGCACCGATGCCATCCGCCCCGACGCCGGGGGTACCGGCTTCGACAACCTCGGCCCCATACGGGAGGCCGAGGGAGACCTTGGCCGAGGATCGACTCGAGACCGCATGGACTCGAGGATTGGCTCGACCTCCGGGGTCGATTTGGACGTCGAAGTCCCGGTGGTCGGGGCAGATGCACCGGTCAGACCGGCGATCAGCACCCGCTGCTGTTCCATGAAGGCAGCCAAGCTGCTCTCTCCAAGGCCGTCAACCTGAGACTCAGCAGCCCCCGACTCAGCCCCCGACGGCGTTGGGGCCGACGTCGGCTCTCCCGGAGGAGAGTCCATGAGGAGAACAGTACTCACGTGGCTCGGGGACTCCGGCTCCACACGAGGCAATTTGGCAGGCCTCTCCGGCTCCGAGGACCTGGGATGGCGGTCGGGGCCATGCGACCTGGCCCTCGAGTGATCAAGAGCATCCACCGACACCGCCCTCGCGGGTTTCTTCTTCCTTTTGTGTTCCCATGAGGGAGAACCCCGCTCAGAGGAGCCCCGACGATGCTCAGGGTCAGACTCCCAAGACGTCGAGGCCTCTGACGAAGTCCGGGCCCGGCCGGACGCGGAGTCAGAGAAGATCCTTTCTCGTTGATGTTGACGGCTCCTCAGCGCCTTAGAGGACATTTTGCCACACGGGCCACAGATCATTGGGTCATGATCGGGCCCGAGGCACCGGAGGCAGCAGTCGTGTGTGTCAGTGAGAGACATCAGCTCACAGCCATTGGGGGAAAAAGGGCCCCTGCAAGTTCAAAAGACCGGGCTGCCAGTGAAAAAGAAAAAAAGCGCGAACGAGCTTTTGTGTGAAGGTTAACAAATGTTTGAGTGATGTGGGACACACCCCGTTAATAATTGGGGGAGATTTTAATTGCGTAATGGACGAGAGTATGGATAGGTCGAAGAGGAGGGGTAACAACAGAGATCGGAGAGCGCAATGGGTGAAGGGACTCTGTGAAGGGTTTGAGCTGTTAGACTATTGGAGGGTTTTAAACCCGTTAGAAAGGGACTATGCGCATGTGTCGCGGGCCCATGACACTGGATCTCGGATAGACTATTTTCTGGGGTCCTCTAGGTTATTTCCTAGAGTAATTGAAGCGAGAGTGGGGCCTATAATGGTCTCTGACCACGCATTGATCTCCCTCCGCTATCCCATCCAGCTCCCCCCTTGTAACAACCCAAGCCCCCAAACCAGCTACCTCCTCCCCCTACTCTCCTTCTGTTCCCAAAAATCCGCAAACATGGACCATATATCAACACAGAACTCTCTAAACAACCAATACTTTCATTTTTAACAAACAAGATCACATTGTCAACCATCACAACATCAGCAGCCAATCTCAGAGACCGGTCCTCAATAAAACAGTTCAACAATTCAATAGTGCCACATGGAGGAAGGAGCAGACAACAGAGCCATCCCTCCTCATGTAAGCGTATCTCCCAGCTGCCTTCAAACTCGCCTGTCAGCGTCCTTGTTATGGAGGAGGGTGGGCGATTTATATTCTGGGATCCCCTTTTCATAGCGTCGGCTCTACTCCAGATCTCCTCCAGTCATACATCTCAATTATTCTGCGATGCTGCGTTCATTATACATGTGCTCCATGTCACTCCCCTCATATATGGCCATAGGGAGAAAAAGGTACATATTCCAGTTTATCACATAGTCCAGTTTGTCCAGAGGGAGAAAAAGGTACATAGTCCAGTTTCTCTTCCCTCAGCAAAGCTTGGTGCTGCAGGATTTCTCTCAGAGCTACTACAGTCCATATCCCGTACCGGCTCAGCCTTGTTCTAGGCATCACCGAGGGTTGCTAGAAATGTCTGTGCTGCTGCCACCGTTTCAAAGATGTGTTGCTTGCCATTATACTCCAGCCTCAATCTAGCAGGATACATTAGGGCAAACCGCATGCCCTTATTAATAAGTGTGGCACAGATTCCTGTAAATTCACGTCTGCGCAAACTCACTTGATTCGAGTAGTCTTGGAAGATCAATACTTTCTGCCCTCCCTTTAGAGATCCTCTGTGTTGGTCCCATGCTTTTTTGAATTCAGTTACTGTCCTCATCCCTACCACCTCCACTGGGAGACTATTCCACGGATCCACTACTCTTTCCGTAAAGAAATATTTCCGCATATCACTCCTGAATCTATCTCCCTTCACCCTCATCCCATGTCCCCTCGTAGCAGAACTTGCTTTCAATTGAAAGAGGCTCTCTCCCTGAACATTTATGCCACGGAGGTATTTAAACATCTCAATCATATCACCTCTATCCCGCCTTTCCTCTAAGGTGTACATATTAAGATCCTTAAGTCTGTCCTCATATGCTTTATAATGAAGCCCATTAATCATTTTAGTAGCAACCCTCTGCACCGACTCCATCCTGTTCACATCCTTTTGAAGGTGCGGTCTCCAGAATTGCACACCATACTCCAAATGAGGTCGCACCAAAGACTTATACAGAATAGAAACATAGAAACAAGACTTATACAGAATAGAAACATAGAAACCCGATGTCTGACTCCTCTTTGCTCTGGCTGCTCTCAACACTGCCTCCTTTTGGACAAAATTCAGAAATCATACAATCACTACCCGTGGTCGGGTTGCTCCGTCTCTCTTCTGTCCCAGTCTATGCGCTCTCTCTATGATCAGAGGTCCCACACTCACCTCCAGAGAAAGTTGTGAGACCAGCCACTTTTCCAGGTAGGCACGGAGTTCGCCCTCTTTAACAGACTCCGATATCCCCACAATTCTCAAGTTCTTCCGCCTACCGCGATTCTCCAAGTCATCAATTTTATCCGCGTAACTCTTTAGTTGTTCTTCCATTTTCTTTATAGTTTGGGCCTGTGATTGCTGGGCCTCTACCACCGTCACAATGCGTTGTTCCACTTGTGCTACTCTTGGCCCAATGTCTGCTACTGCTTGCCCTACCTGGGACATCTGCTCTGATAGGGCTTGAAATCGCCCCTCCAAGGCTGCTACCACCGCACTGGTGACGTCCTCTACAGCTCCTGCCAGAGGGTTGTTAAGCGGGCTATCCGGAGCAGAAGACGCCATCTTACTTTCCGCCCCGCGTGGCTTCTCCTTTTTCCTGGGTTTTGCTGCCATCGGTTTCCTTGGTATGCACGTTCCTCCGACGCTTGCCTCTCAGCACTCCACTCCCGTCGTTTCCTCTGCTCAGTCAGCTGGTTTCAAGCGGAGATTGCCTAGAGAAAGTCTATTTTCCCGGTGGGCTACTCCAGAACATGGCAATCCGCTGCCGTCTAGCTCACTGCATCACGTGGTCTCCGGTGGTCTTTATTTATTTACACTCAGCAGGGCTATGTCCTTTATGATAGGGATTCTCTTAATCCAAATTGCTGTATATGTAGTTCAAACACTTCACACTATGGCCACTAGATGGAGCTCCCGCTTCATCATTACACAGCAGTTCACTCACCGTGAAGGCAGGGAAACCAGAAACCTGTCCGGGCATGTTCTTTATTTCTGCCTGCAAGCTACCAGCCAGCAACGGGAGGAAGATTGTGTCCCCGCAGCCCCGGAGCAGCGAGTAATCAGTGCAGGACTTCAAGATCTTCAAGCTGATGACCCGGTTCACCTCCTGCACTTCCTTCCGGCTCAGTGGAACGCAGGAGCTCCACGCGTTTCACCACCATGTGGTAATGGCCGCAGCCCTCCAACCCCAACACAGCCAAGACACAGAAGGGCAGAGACAGCAGCCAGAAGCCTCCGGATCGCAGCAGCTCTATCTCCCACGCAGGCAGTCACTTTGTGGCAGGTCAGTCTTGATTTTAAATTTAATACTGCTGACCCCAGCTCCCGATCAGATCGCAAGCTCCCCGCTTCTCTCTGCTATCCACCGGAGTTATTCTGGGCACAAAGCTGGACAGGCATCCCTCATTGCGTACCTCCTGCTCCTCGGGGGTTTCCTTCTTCCCCACAGGCACTCTCCGGATCAGCCGGTGTCACTTCAGGGCTCAGCACAGCATCAGCAGTACCTTGCCCGTCATGTCTCCCACTACCGGAACCGATGAGGGGCAGGAAAGCTCAATTTAGACTCCCTCACATTTGGTGAACATTGGGAGAGGGGTTTCTTGCACTTTCTTCAGGTATTCCTCTGCAACAAGGTGGATCAGGTGCGGAGCTGCACTAACTTGCGGCCATTCTCGCCTGCGCTCACCAGCGCCCCCCTCCACGCTTTAAAAAAAGTGGAAGGAAGTCCAAAAAACTGCATGGTTTTAAGGTGAGATCAGAGAGTCTGTTGTTGCCAAAAAAGCAACTTTCAGGAAATGGAAAAAAGAGCCAGTCGACGAAACCTGCAAACAGAACAAGCACTTGCAAGTTAAGGCAGGCAAAGGGAGAATTTGAGAAGCAAAAACGCGCAATAAGGACTTTTTCAAGTACATTCGTAGCAAAAAAATCAGTGAGTCAGTTGGTCCATTAGATGATAGAGGAGTTAAAGGGGCACTAAGAGGCGACAAGGCGATAGCGGAGAGACTGAATGAATTCTTTGCTTCGGTCTTTACTGAGAAAGATGTAGGGATGTTACCCATGACTGAAGTGGTATTTAAAGGTGCGGAAGAATTGAAGGAAATATCGATACATTGGGAAGATGTATTACAACTATTTGATAAACTGAAGAGTAGCAAATCACCTGGACCAGATGGTATACATCTAAGGGTGTTGAAAGAACTGAAATATGAGACTGCAGACCTGCTATTAGTAATCTGTGAACTATCATTAAAATCATCTGTAATACCTGAAGACTAGAGGATGGCCAACGTAACACCAATTTTTAAAAAGGGTTCCAGGGGTGATCCGGAAACTACACACTGGTGAGCCTGATGTCAGTACTGGGAAAAATGGTAGAACCCATCATAAAGAACAAAATTACTGAACATGTAGATAGTCATGGCTTAATGTGAGACAGCCAACATCGCTTTAGACAAGCAAGATCTTGTCTTACTAATCTGTTATGTTTTTTTAAAGGGTGTGAATAAACATGTAGACAAAGGTGAGTTGGTTGATATAGTGTATTTGGACTTCCAGAAAGCCTTTGACAAGGTCCCTCATCGGAGACATTTGGCAAAACTAAAGAGTCATGGGATAGGAGGCAGTGTACTATTGTGGATCAGGAACTGGTTAAAAGATAGAAAGCAGAGGGTAGGGCTAAATGGCCAATTTTCCCAATGGAGCAAGGTAAATAGTGGTGTACCCCAGGGATCTTTGCTGGGTCCGCTGCTTTTTGACATATCCATAAATGACCTGGAAAAGGGAATAACGAGTGAGGTTATCAAATTTACAGATGACACAAAACTATTTAAAGTTGTTAAAACCCATGAGGATTGTGGAAAATTGCAAGAGGATCTTGATAAACTGGAAGACTAGGCATCAAAATGGCAGACGAAATTTAATGTGGACAAGTGCAAAGTTATGCACCTAGGGAAGAACAACCCAAACTATGGTTACACGATGCCAGGTTCCACATTAGGAACCACCACCCAGGAAAAAAATGTAGGCGTCATTGTGGATAACATGTGAAAACCCTTGGCCCAGTGTGCAGCGGCGGCCAAGAGAGCAAATAGAATGCTAGGTGTCATAAGGAAAGGAATGGAAAATAAAACAAAGGATATTATAATGCCTCTGTATCGTTCCATGGTGTCACCGCTCCTTGAATATTGTGTGCAATTCTGGTCGCCGTATCTTAAAAAGGATATAGCGTTATTAGAAAAGGTTCAGAGAAGAGCCACCAAAATGGTAAAGGGGATGGAAGAATACCCCTATGAAGAAAGGCTAAAAAGGTTAGGGCTATTTAACCTGGAAAAGAGACGGCTGAGGGGAGATATGATAGAAGTCTATAAATTAATGAACGGAGTGGAATGGGTAAACGTAGATACATAGAATATAGAAAGACTAGGGGAAATGCAATGAAGTTACAGGGTAAACTATTTAAGACAAATAAGAGAAAATATTTTTTCACTCAACCTGTAATCAAACTCTGGAATTTGTTACCGGAGGATGTAGTAAAATCTGTTAGTGTAGCTGGGTTTAAAAAAGGTTTGGACAAGTTCCTGCAGGAAAGGTCCATAAACCATTATTAAAAAGGGACCCAGGATATCACTGCTTGACCCAATACAAACATTGTTAAACCTGTGTCTTTTGGGGAAACTGCTAGGTACGTATGACCTAGATTGGCCACTGTTGAAAACAGGATACTGGGCTTGATGGACCCTGGTCTGACCCAGTATGGCATATCTTATGTTCTTGTCTCCGGAACTCGCTCCATGGCTTCACAGAAGTTATAAGCTGCCACCTGTGGGCATAGTGACAAACTCTGCCTGCTATGTGGCGGGGCTGGGGGACCTCCAGGGGCAGACTGGCAATGCTCTCTAGGAAGGAGTCAAAAAACAGGTGAAGGTTATGCCTGTGTGGCTAATTGAGACTTAGGAACCTTGGGTTTCTTGCATTTGTGATAACCTCTGCTGAGGATGTTGAGGTTGATAGGCAGCAGAAGGTGGGTATAAAATATAGTATCTCTTTTTCTTAGAATAAAAAGCCTTCATGGGAAGAGTCTTCCTTTTGGATGGGTCAGCTGTTTTCCTGGAAAGGCGTTTTAGTGTGAGATCATCTGTTTCAATCTCCCCTGCTTTTTCCTTCTAATCTTTGCCAAAAATGTTTTCTCCAGTTCATGTGATATTAGCCATTTTATCCTGAACCCATTGCTCGAGGTCTGATGCCTGTAACCAGGCCATTCTGCGAGCCCCAATGCAGACTGCTGAAGCTCTGCTTGTGGATTTGAAGACATCAAAAGAGGCCCTAAAAAGAAACTTAGAAGGGTTCTAGCCTTGCCTGTAGAGTGACTGGAATGCCTTTCATTTATCCTCAGTAAACATGGGAGTTAAGTCTCCAAATTCCTGGTAACATCCTTCAGAAACATGTCCATGAAGAGTTGATTCTGGAGGCCAACATGCATGCCTAAAAACAGCAATGCCCAAAGGCATTGTGTGTCCTCGAGTCTGCCAGGAGGCATGGATAATTGGTTCTTTGCATTCTTTATTCAGCATATCAACTTTTCCACCACCATTGAATGGTGGGAGAGCTGAGGTTTTCAGAAGTCTGGACACTCTGGTACTCGGTAGATTGTATCAAGTCTCTTACTGACAGGAGGAATCATGAGCAGGGCCTCCCACTTGTGGAGCATAAGATCCTGCAGGATATGATGCACCAGTAAGGTAGCTGCCTCCTTGGGTGTGGGAGAGTACTGGAGTATCTCTAATTCCTCTGCTCTTGGTTCTTTTTCTGAGAATACTGTGATGGTGAGCCTTGCTGCCATGTCATGTATGAAGTCCTGAGAGGACATATCTTCCCAAGGTGGCAAAGGGTCCGAAGAGATGTCTGGGAGTTCTCGGGAATCGAGTACCCCATCAGATTCTGAAGAACTTGAATCAGAGTATGGCAAGAAATCAAAGTCTCGGTGGTCTTGGGTTTGACCTTGATGCTTTGAGAAAGTTTATGCTTGATGCCGATACCAATACTCCAAAGTATTGGATCCAAGAGGCATGGGAGCCCGAGTCTGTTGGATACTGGAGGTATCGAGCGGTTCCGATGGAGGAATCGGCTTTGGGTGCACCAATAATGCCGGTTTGAGGGCCGGCATTGGGCCCAATACACCTGGCTGTAGGCTTGGTACCGAAGCATGCACTCTTGAAGCTCTCGATGTTATTGGTACCAAGGCTGTCAGGAGTAGTGACAAAGTCCTCTCAAGAGCCAGCATGCACTAGTCTAGGGAGATAGCCGATTTCTGGGTAGAATCACATAAGTGATATGGAGTGGAGGAGTGGCCTAGTGGTTGGGGCAAGGTACTTCAGGCCGGAAGGTCAGGGGTTCAAATCCCACTAGAGGACAGCAACCTTGGGCCGGAAGGACTGGGGTTTCTAGTCCCACAGGTGCTCCTTGTGGTCTTGGGCAAGCCACTTAACCCTCCATAGCCCATGCTCCCTGTAAAATAGTTATCTACAAGTTATAATGCCCTGTTCAATGTAATTTCAGTTTGTTCAATGTAAACCGCACTGATGCAGAATAGCGCGGTATATAAGAGAATGTAAATAAATAAATAAATAAAATAAGGGTTCTGAACCACCATCCCAGAACATGGAACTGGTAGCTCTCTGGAAGTCGATGCCTCGGGAGCGCCCTGGAGCCCCACTTGTGCTTTAGAGGACAGATCCTCCCACCAGAGCTGTTTGACTGGCCAGTCGGCATCAGAAGCACCTCTAGGGATGTCTCGTCAGAGCTTATGCTGGGACTTTTTCCTGGCATTGGAATTGTACTTCAATGACAAAGATTTGGAAACAGTTACAGACTCTGACTTACTTTTGTGTTTTGACTTTGAAGAAGCCTGAGAAGAAATCAATGCCCTCGAGGAAGTGGAAGCCACTAAGACACAGTCCAAAGTGAACAATGATCCAAACTATCTGGCTTGGTTCTTGAGGCTTCTCTTTATCATTTGTGGCACAAAGGACAAGAAGTTGGTTCATGGTCAGGACCCAAACATTTTAGACACCAGTCATGTTGATCAGTGGCCGAATTGATACTGGCACAATTGGTACACTTTTTAAAACCACTGACTGGCTTTTCCATGCCTGAAAAGTTGTCTTCAAGATCGAAGATAAGACTGTGGAGGCCTGGAGGCGTGATCAAAAAGTATAAGACTTGTACAGTAACACAAGAAGTATAACAATGACAGCTATTGCACTGAGTCCCCTTCAATGTAGTCCCCTTTCCAATAAAACACACTTCTTCCAGTGTTCTTGCCACTGCTAGAAACAATTTTGAAATGCCTCTTTTGTTATGCTGTGAAGCTGTTTTATCAAATTTTGCTTAATGGTCTCCAAGTTGTTGAATCTCCTTCCTTTCAGTGGTCATTTCAGTTTTTGAATCAAGAAAAACAACAAGGCTGTGAGGTCAAGCGAGTACAGAGGCTGATGGACTTGCTCAATTTGGTGTTTGGTCAAGAACTGCTGGACAAGATGTGATGTGTGAGCTGGGGCATTATCATGATGAAGCAACCATTCACCATTGCTGTGCAAGTCTGAGAGATGCAGTTCATTGTAAGAGGCCAAATGAGTCAGAACTTGAATGTAGTACTCCTTATTGATGGTTTGACCATTTGGAGCATACTCATGATGAACAATACCCTGGTAATCAAAGAAAACTGTGAGCATAACCTTAACATTGCTCCTCCCCTGACAGGCTTTCTTGGGTCTGAGAGAGTCTGGAGTCATCTACTGTGAAGACTGAGCCTTAGTTTCTAGGTCATAACCATAAACCATGATTCATCACCAGTAATAATCTTTGATGAAATCTGAGTCAGTTTTAACGCATTCCAATAACTCCTTGGCTGCAGACAGTCAATCTTGTTTTTGGTCAGGGGAGAAGAGCTTCTGCACATGTCTCATCCCCAAATTGACAGTAAGAATGGACTGTATTGACCCCAAACTGATGTCCATGTCATCAGCAAGCTCGCTGTTAGTCAATCAATGATGTGAGCATATTGTGGCTCGCACTGCTTCAACTTGTCTTCATTTCTGCTCATGGATGGCCTCCCAGAACATTAGTCACTATCAACACTTTGGCAGCCCTCTTGGAAACATTTGTGCCACTCAAAAACTCAAGCACGACTCATGTATTCATCACCATACACTTGCTGTAACTTGCCGTAAGTCCTTTTGCATGAATCTCCACATTTCTGGCAGAATTTAATGCAGATTCGCTGTTCAAGTTTTTTTACTCATCATAAATCTGATGAACTGCTTTTACATGATAGCAAACATCATGTGATTTAAAAAAGTACAGGTGTGCTGCTGCCATGCTACACTTGCAGAGCACATAACTAGGTCACTGCATGCTATATAATAATCATCAGTGTAGCTATCAGTGTGAAGTACTGTTAAGCGTAGTTACTCACCTGTAACAGGTGTTCTCCAGGGACAGCAGGAATCAGTCCTCACTTATGGGTGACATCAGCACCGACAGAGCCCGCATGGAGCAATTCCCCAGCTTTCAAAGAAAGCCTTTGGGATTGCTACCACGCATGCATGGTCCTCTTCCCGCCCAAGGGTGCCATCTTACTCAGTCAGGTCCCTTAGCTCGAGCCCTACCAAGCAGATGGCAAGGGAAGGACAAAAATCTAGCAACTCATCAGGGGAGGCAGGAGGGTGGTGAGGACTGATTCCTGCTGTCCCTGGAGAACACCTGTTACAGGTGAGTAACTATGCTTTCTCTGGGAACAAGCAGGAAGTCAGTCCTCACTTATGGGACTCCCTAGCTACAGGCTACTGAACCTGTAACCAAAAAACACCTCCGTGAGGCCATGAGCGGAAGCCGAAGCCCGAAGGAGCCCGAGTCCTCGGGTAATCGGGACGAAGCCCTCAGTAGCCGTGAAGAAGGGTCGGAGGGTAGGAGTTGCTTATACCCCAAACAGATTACTGAATACAGCCTGGCCGAAAGCACTGTCACGGCGGGACTCCCTCTCCAGGCAGTAGTGGGCGGCAAAGGTATTCATAGAAAACCAGGTTGCCACCCGGCAGATGTCCATCATGGGCACGGAGAGCAGTGAGGCCACCGAGATTCTTTGGCTTGGACCCCATGTGCAGTGACTCGACGATTCAGAGGGACGCCGGACATCACATGGGTGAATGCGATGCAGTCTGCCATACAAACAGAGAGGGTGCGCTTGATAACTGCTTGCCCCTCTCTATTGGGATCGTAGGTAACAAAGAGCCGGTCAGACTTGTGATGATTCTGGGTACGCTGCAAGTAGAAGGCGAGGCCCGCTTGCAGTTAAGAGTGTGGAGAGCTGCCGAAGCCTGATCAGCGTGGGGCCTCGGGAAGAAGGTCGGGAGCACTATCTCTTGGTTGAGATGAAAGGACGACACAAACTTGGGTAAGAACTTAGGATGCGTCCGGCGGACCACCCTGTTCCGATAAAACCTGGTGCAAGGGGTGCCAGCCATGAGCGCCTGAAGCTTACTGAATCGGCGAGCCGAGGTCAGTGCCACCAGGAAGGACACCTTCCAGGACAAGTGCCGGAGTGAACACATCGCCATCAGCTCGAAGGGTGGACGAGTGAGCTGCATGAGCACCATGTTCAAATCCCATGCTACTGGAGGGGAACGGATGGGCGGCTTGGATAACAGAAGGCCCCGCATGAAGCGGGAGATTAGTGGTTGCCCCGAGAGAGGCTTTCCCTCGATAGGGAGATGATTAGCTGATATGGCACTCAAATGAACCCTAACAGAGCTCAACTTCATCCCTTCCCTCGAGAGGTGGAGGAGGTACTGGAGAACCCACCGAACCGGGCACAAGAAGGGGTCGATCTGGTGCTCCAAGCACCAGACGGAGAAGCGTTTCCACTTAAAGGCGTAAGCCCGCCTAGTGAAGTCCTTCCTCGAGGCAATGAGAATTTCCTTGACATCCTCCGGGAGGGCCAGAGAGGCTAGAGAGACCCGTTCAGCCACCAGGCGGTGAGGGTAGGTTCGGGTGTAGTACCCGACCCTCCTCCTGTGTCAGCAAGTCCCTGGCAGAGCCCAAGGGAATTGGAGGCTCCGACGACAGCCAGAGCAGGAGTGGAAACCAAGGCTGCCGAGGCCTCGAGGGGGCCAGGAGAATCAGCGATGCCCCGTCCCGTTGAACCTTGAACACAGTCCTCGCAATGAGGGGGAAAGGAGGAAATGTATTTAGGAGACTGGAGGACCAGTCCAGGTGAAATACATCGGAGCCCTCCCTACCCGGGTGCATCACCTGGCCGCAGAAGCGAGGGAGTTGTGTGTTCTGGGGGCTGTCGAAGAGGTTCATCACTGGAGTGCCCCAGCATAGAAACAGCCAGCCTGCCACTCTGGGATCCAGGCGCCACTCGTGGGGGTGAAGGATTCTGCTGAGCCTGTCCGCCAGGCTATTCTCCTGACCCGGGAGGTACGTCACCTTGAGGGACATCTTCCGTCAGGCGGCGCAAGAGAAAATGAGGACTGCTTCCCTGCAGCGGGAGCGCAACCCCGTGCCCCCCTCTTTGTTGATGTAGAACATCGCTACCCGGTTGTCATTTGCACCAGAACCGACTTCCCGCTGAGGACATCTTCGAAGGCCCTCATGGCCCACCGGATGGCCCGGAGCTCAAGCAGGTTTATCTGCTGCTGAGCCTCCACAGGTGACCACTGCCCCTGCATTCAGAGAGACCTGCAATGGGCTCCCCACCCTAACAGGAAAGCATCTGTGGTCAGTACCACATCGTGCTGTGGGGCTTGGAAGGGCGATCCCTGCAGGAGGTTGCGGGAGTTTTGCCACCAGTTCAGGGACAAACGAAGGTCAGGAAGAATCCTGACGGGGTCCCTGAGGTGTCCGAGGGATTGACCCCATTGGGAGCTGAGACACCACTGGGTCGTCCACATGTGCAGGCGTGAGTGAGGAACCACATGCATGGTCGAGGCCATGTGGCCAAAGAAATGTAGCATGGACCGAGCGGTGACCTGGTGGGTGCTTTGGACACGAGTCACCAGAGCCCGGAGGCAGGTGGAGCGATCCACCGGCAAGAAGGCCATGGCCTGCCGAGTATCGAGCCACACTCCGATGAACTCGAGAGCCTGTGCTGGCTTGAGGCGAAACTTTGGGTAGTTGACCAAGAACCCCAAGCTCTCCAATAGGAGGACAGTGCGCAATATCGCTTGCCGGGCTTCCTCAATGGAGGGGCCCATAACGAGCCATTTGTCGAGGTAGGGAAACACCGGCATGTCCCGGCGCCAAAGGTGAGCAGCGGGCGCCAAAGGTGAGCAGCGGCCACAAGGCACTTTGTGAAGACCTGTGGGGCGGATGCAAGACCGAAGGGGAGCACCCTGTATTGGAAGTGCTCTCCCTGCACCCTGAAATGCAGGCACTGCCTGTGTTGGGAGTGTATCAAGATATGGGCGTAAGCATCCTTTAGATCTAATGAGCATAGCCAGTCACCCTGCTGAAGGAAGGGCAGCAGCATGCCAAGAGATAACGTCTTGAATTTCTCCCGCACCAGGAACTTGTTTAGCCTGCGAAGGTCGAGGATGGGCCATAGACCCCCCCCCTCCCCCTGTCTTTTTTGGGAAGAGGAAGTACCAGGAATATAAGCCCTGACCTCGAAGGTGGGGAGGGATCTCCTCGACTGCCCGTTGGGCAAGGAGGGAGTGTAATTTCCGATGTAGCAAAAGCTGGTGTACGGGGAGTCGAGGAGGCTCCGCTGGGGAGAAGGGGGGTGGAAGCCTGTCGAAGTGGAGGTGATAGCCAGGTGTCCGAGGTGATAAGTGCCCATGACGGGGCGAAGCAGAACAGGCGTCCCCCCTCTGGCTGCTGTATCGTCGGAGGGCAAGGGGCTATGCTGCTGGTGTTAAAATCCCTGAGGGAGTTGTGGAGGAGCCAGCATCTGGGCCTTCAGGCCCTTTGCTTTATGGTGGCCCTGGCCAGGCTTCCCCTGCGTGGGAGTGGTCGGTGTGGGGGTGGCCGGGTATGGCTGGTAGCCACGGTACTGGAGGCCTTTCCTGGGGAAGAAGGGCTTCTTGGTAGGCTGCTTCTTCCAAGGCAGCGTAGAGGTCTTGCGGGAGAGACGGGTCCTAATGACATACTCAGTCTCGATATCCGCAGTCTTCTCCTCCATCGGCTTACCAAAAAGTTGTTCACCGAGGCAGGGCACGTCCAAGAGCTTCTCCTGTACCCACTGCTCCAAATCCTAAGATTGGAGCCATGGGGCTCCGATGCCCACGGCCGCCACCCGAGCCGATGTCTTGAAGCCATCATAGGAGGCCCGAGAGATATACTTGAAGCAATCAGCCACTGATTTCAACAGGGTGCGGAACCTGTCGAGGGGCTCGCCCTCGAGGCCCGCAGAGAAACCTCCAAGTTCTTTTGCCAAGTCGCGGAGGAACATACCAATATATAATTGGTATGCCTGGATGCGACAAGAGAGCATGGAACCTTGATAGGCCTTGCGGCCCAGGGAATCAAGGGCTCTCAATTCTCGGCCTAGTGGTACCGATGAGTGGGACTTCGGACTTTTCTGCTTCCTCATGGCTGATTCCACCACATTCGAGGTGTGTGGAAGTTGGGTCTTTCGGAAGCCTGGCCCTCGCTGCACCTTGTACATTGTGTCAAGGTGCTTTCTCACAATGGGAACCGAGGCCGGGCCTCCCTCATGCAGAGGAATAGCCGAGAGAGGATCGGCGGCACCGGCACGGTGAGGGATTCCCTGGGCAAGGCCTCGTACTGAAGAATATCAAGTTCTTCAGCACGAGGGTCCTCCAGACTGGGAGACCAGGTTGATGGCCCGAGCCATGTCCTGAAAAAACACCAAATAGGAGGTGTCCTTAGGCGGTGAATGCCGCTGGAGACCAGGCGGTGAGGGGTCCGATGGAAGATCCCAGTGAGTGCGGGTCTCCGTGGATGTGTCCCCATCGGTTTCCCAGTCCGAGAAATCGGTTGAGGGATCCGAGCCGGGCGGTTCACCCTGTCCGATGGCTGGCGGCCAGGAGCCGTAGGCCCTGGAAGATCTCGCCCCCAAGGAACAGGAGAGCGAGTGAGACCGACATCGAGGACCTTCCCGAGGCCCATGGCTCTCGGGGGTTTCCTGGACGGATCTGGGTGTCAAACACGAGGGACCCACGGTCTTCGGGCGCAAGTCAGCGAAGCTGGCCGTGAGCGCCTGCTGGGAAGCAATGAACACAGAAATGCTGCATTTCAGCGCCAGCATATGGGACTCCCATGTGGGCGTGGAGCCCTGGGATGCCGATACCGGGGTCACCGGATTGGGCGTCGAGGAGGAGAGGGGATCCTCACTGGGACGACCCTCAGGAGACTGGGCGCCTTCGTCGAAGGCCTCCATTTCTCTGCGAGGTACCTTGCGGGGTCGCTCCTTGTCCAACTCTCGGGAACGCCGAAGGGGGTTAAGTGACCAGGTGCGGGAGTGCTCGCGTTGGTCCGGGGCCCCAGACAGCGACTTTGAGGCCTTCTTTTTGCGCCATTCCACCTCAGGGGATCCCTGGTCAGAATGCCACCTGGAACGCAGTGCCGCAGGCGGAGAGCCCACCGGAGGGGAGATGACCGATGGTGCCACCGGAAACTCCGAGGCAGCCTTTCGAAAAATGTCTTTTGGACTTCTGCTTATGGCTGAGCAGGGCCTTAGAGGACATTTTCTTACAGAGCGAACAGAGCTTTGGGTCATGGTCGGCTCTCAGATACCTTAGATAACAGTCATGAGTGTCCGTAAGCAACATGTTCCTAGAGCATCTATTGCGTTTTTTAAACCCGGTGGCCATGGAGCAAAAACGGCCCCTGCGAGGCCCAAGACCCACACGGCCAGCGGTTAGGACGAAAAAAGGGTGCGAAGCCCATGGGAAAGAAATTAGAAATGTTATCCCTGTAAGTTCTGAAAAAGAGAGCAAGGGGAGGACGGGCAGAGGACTGGTGCAACCGGAAAAAAGAAAAGGAAAAAGAGCCTGTTAAAGCAAGGAAACAAAGCACAGTTACTTACCTGTAACAGGTGATCTCTGCGAACAGCAGGAATAGTCCTCACATATGGGTACGTCGGTACCGATGGAGCCTGCGCGGGAAAGCTCCCCAGCTTCCCAAAGGAAAGCTTTTGGGGCTTCCCACAGCGCATGCGCGCTGCCTTCCCGCCTTCCTGACCAACTCTCCTCAGTTCGAGTTTAAAGCTGAGACAATAGAGAGAGGAAAGGAAGAGAAAGAGATACAACTCCTAGGGGAGGTGGGTGGGTTGTGAGGACTATTCCTGTGTTCCCAGAGATCACCTGTTACAGGTAAGTAACTGTGCTATCTCCAGGAACAAGCAGGAATGAGTCCTCACATATGGGGACTCCCTAGCTGAGATGCCTGGGAGATCCCCTACGTAGGTATGTCATCTTCCGATGGATCTCAGGCATCCATTAAGGGAAGGTGGGCAGGAGTTGTTTAAGAATGGAACAGGTGTTTGAGGACAGCCTGACCAAATAAGGCATCCCGGCGGGAGTCCTTATCCAAGCAGTAATGGGCAGTGAAGGTATGAACCGAGGCCCAGGTGGCTGCTCGACAGATCTGATCTATGGATACAGAGTGAAGATGAGCCATAGAGGTGGCCATGGCTCTCACATTGTGAGCTGTGACATGGCCCTCCAGAGAAATGTTTTTACTCTGGTAAGCAAACGAAATACACTGAGCAATCCAATTGGAAAGTGTTCGTTTTGAGACTGGAAGTCCCAAATGAGAAGGATCGAAAGCAACAAAAAGTTGGGAAGACTTTCGATGTGGCTGAGTCCTATGGAGGTAAAAGGCAAGAGCTCTTTTACAATCTAGAGTATGAAGGTTCCGCTCTGCACTGGATGCATGAGGAGCTGGAAAGAAGACAGGTAGGTATACCTCTTGATTAAGATGAAAAGGTGAAACCACTTTAGGCATAAAGTGTGGATTTGTCCGAAGGACTACCTTATCATGATGGAACCTTGTATAGGGTGGATTCGCCACTAAGGCTTGCAGCTCACTGATGCGACGAGCTGAAGTGACTGCAATGAGGAAAATAACCTTCCAGGAAAGAAATTTCAAGGAGGTAGTGGCTAAGGGTTCAAAAGGTTGCTTCATAAGCTGACCAAGAACCAAGTTTAAGTCCCATGCCACCGGAGGAGGCCTAATGGGAGGTTTAGTTAAAGTTAGGCCTCTCATGAATCTTGCAATAAGAGGATGAGAGGAAATAGGTTGTCCATTGAAAGGCTTGAGAGATGCTGCAATAGCACTCAAATGGACCCTTACTGAATTCGTTTTAAGGCCTGCATTGGAAACATGCAGGAGATATTCCAATAGAGAATTGATAGGAAGAGCAAAAGGATCAAGATCCTTTTGAGCACACCAAATGGAAAATTTCTTCCATTTAAAAGCATAAGAACGCCTTGTGGAAGGTTTTCTGGAAGCATGGAGGATATCTTTCACTTGTTGAGAGACATTTAAGTCTTGAAGGTCTAGGCCTTCAGTAACCATGCTCTGAGGTGGAGGGGTTTGGGTGCCACAAAGTCCCCTCCTCCTGAGACAGAAGGTCTGGAGCAGCTCCCAGGTCTAGGGAGGGACCCTGGGAGAGATGCAGAAGTAGAGGGAACCACACTTGGCGTGGCCAGCGTGGAGCTATGAGGATCATAGATCCGTGATCCTTCTGCAGTTTGAACAGAGTCTTGGGAATCAAAGGAATGGGTGGAAAGGCATATAGGAGGCCCTGACCCCAATGAAGGAGGAAGGCATCCCTGGCCTGAACCCCCTGACATGGAGTTCTGGAACAGAACCGGGGAAGTTTGGCATTCCACGGACTTGCAAAGAGGTCTATGTCCGGGGTTCCCCATTTCTGAAAGATTCTGATCTATGTGCAGGGACCACTCGTGTGGAAGCAGAACTCGGCTGAGTCTGTCTGCCCAAGAGTTTTGAATTCCTGGGAGATACACTGCTAGGAGATGGATTTGATGCTCTCTGGCGAAGGCCCACAGTCTGAGAGCTTCGTTGCAAAGCGACAGAGAGCCAGTCCCTCCTTGTTTGTTTATGTAGAACATGGCTACTTGATTGTCGGTATGAACAAGCACTGTCATGTTGTAAAGGAGGGTATGAAAGACCTTGAGAGCAAGAAAAATTGCTCGAAGCTCCAGAAGGTTGATATGAAGGGCAGTCTCCTGTGGAGACCAAAGGCCTTGAGTGGAGAGGTTTTGAAGATGAGCTCCCCAGCCTGTCTGGGAGGCATCTGTAGTGAGGGTTGCCTGGGGTGGTAGCAGTTGGAAGGGGGACCCCAGCAACAGGTTTTGAATGGATATCCACCACTGGAGAGACCCAAAGAGACGTTTGGAGGTTTCTATTTGGTCGGAGAGAGCTCCTGATGCTTGGGTCCACTGAGTGGACAGAGTCCATTGAGCTGCTCTCATATGCAGGCGAGCATAAGGCACCACATGAACTGTGGAGGCCATGTGGCCTAGCAATTGTAACATCTCTCGGGCAGTCAAGTGAGTTCTGGACTGAATTTGAGAGGCCAGGTGCACTAGCCGGTGGCAACGTGCCTGGGGAAGATAGGCCTTTGCTGTGGTGGTATCTAACCAGGCCCCTATGAATTCTAGGGATTGAGTAGGGGTGAGTTGAGACTTTGGCAGATTGATGACAAGTCCCAGATACTGCAGAATGCAGATGGTGTGGTCCAGGGAAGTCTGAGCCTGAGACTGAGATGGAGCTCGGATGAGCCAGTCGTCCAGGTATGGGAAGACAAAGATTCCCTGAGAGCGTAGAAATGCAGCCACTACTGACATGCATTTTGTGAACACTCTTGGAGCAGAGGCTAGACCGAAGGGGAGTACTCTGTACTGGAAATGTTTTCCCTGGAACAGAAATCGAAGGAATTTTCTGTGGGAGGGATGGATGAGTATATGTGTGTACGCATCCTTTAGGTCTAGAGAACAAAGCCAGTCCTGACTCTGAAGGTAAGGAAGGAGAATACCCAGAGAGAGCATTTTGAATTTTTCCTTGTACAGGAATTTGTTTAATTCTCTCAGATCTAGGATGGGTCTGTGTCCTCCTGTTTTCTTTGGTATCAGAAAATAGGGGGAGTAGAACCCGGAGCCCTGTTGGAGGAGGGGAACATGTTCTATGGCCCCTTGGGCAAGCAGGGTATTCACCTCCTGATCCAACAGGTGTAGGAGAGATAGGGGAGAGACGAAATGTCTCACCCTGGGATAGATAGGAAGGCTGGAAAAATGCAGTTTGTATCCCTCTCTGATGATAGAGAGGGTCCACTGCTCTGATGTAATCTGTTCCCATCTGGGAGCAAAATGAGTCAGCCTTCCTGGAATGGTGAGAGGCTCTGGTTGCTGCAGAGCCAGAAAGGGTATGTTCTCTAGAAGTAAGTCAAAAACCCTGAGGGGGTTGGGACTGTTGAAGCGTAGCAGCTGCAGGCTTTGTTCTGGCCTGTTTAGTCTGCTGTCGCTTAGGAACAAAGCGAGCTTGAGCAGATGACTGGCCAGCATTGGAACCAAATCTAGGCTTTTTGTAGAAAGACTTCTTAAAAGACTTCTTTTTGGCAGGGAGTGAAGTAGACTTAGAGAGTCTATCCAAAGCAGCATTCTCTGCATCCATTTAAATGGCTTTGACTTGCCACTCTTTGCCAAAGAGATTTTCACCTGTACAAGGTAAATTGCCTAGGCCATCTTGTACCCAGGATTCCAGGTCAGAGGCCTGGAGCCAAGCAATTCGACGAGCAGCTATGGCTATGCCAGATGCTCTACTAGCACCCTCAAAAGAGTCAAAGGCAGCCCTATTGGAGAACTTTGACACATCTTGGATATGCTTTAACAGAAGCAGGAACTCCTCTTTTCTATCCTCTGGAATAAAGGGGAGAAAATCCTGTACTTTAAGAGCAAGCTCCTTTAGAAACATGCCCATATAGAGGCTGTAGGAGTTGATTCTGGCAATAAGCATAGTAGCTTGAAAGATTTTCCTGCCAAAAGCATCCAAAGTTCTACATTCTCTTCCTGGAGGAGTAGAAGAGTGCCTTTTGGTACTCTTAATCTTTTTCATAGCAGACTTCACCACAATAGAATGGTGAGGAAGCTGGGTTTTTTGAAAACCAGGAGAAGGAGGGAACCGATACATGGTGTCCAACCGACGAGAATGTGGAGATAGTGTAAGAGGAGCCTCCCATAAATCCATCATATGTTCTTGGAGAATATTATGAATGGGTAAGGTGACTGCCTCTTTGGGAACCTTAGAGTATCCTAAAATGTCTAACTTTTGAGCTCTAGGTTCCTTTTCAGAGGATACTGTAATGGAAAGTCCTTTGGCAACTTCCAAGATGAAGTCCTGAAAGGACAAGTCCTCTGGAGGAGACATTCTTCTCTTTGGGGAAGAAGGCTCCTCAGGAAGAATAAGGGATGCTTCATCAGAATCATCTGAGGTATCGGCATCCTCAGAAGACTCGAAGTATCGCCTACTTGCTTCCAGAGATTGATACGGGTACCGACCGGTATCGACCTCGGGCGTACCGGGTGCCAGGTTGGTACCGAGAATATCGCGGGAAGCAAAAACCAGTACCAGCCTTCTACTGGAAGTAGATGCTCTGGGTACCGGTATCGGTTGTGGTACCGGAACCGGGGTCGGAACCGACGGTTGCGGTACCGAGGGCGTCGCAGCATTAATAAAAGCCAGTATGGCCTGCTGCATGGATTGTACCGTAGTACCCATTGACGCCACAACTGCCTGGATGTCGGTACCGGTTTGAGCCGGTACCCCAGAGCAGTCTAACAGGTGATCGGTCGAGGCCGTGCCATCGATGTCAACCTGTAACCCCATAGGAGGAGCTTTGGAAGCCGGAGCTTCCTGCCGGGGTTGTTTGGCTGGGGCAGGGTCTTCAGGGTCGAACCCAAGGGCCTCTCTCTGCTTTGAGGGAGATTTGCCCCTTGAAGACTTGCCCGAGGAATGTTTGGTTACCTGAGATCCATCCGGAGATGAAGATCTGGATGATGCTGATGCTGGATTATCTGCAGAAAACAGCACATGAAATTTAGCTGCTCGGTTCTGTAAGCCCCGTTTGGACATCAGAGAGCAGGATGGACAATCCGGAACCGAATGGTCAGGGCCCAAACATTTAAGACACCACTCATGGGTGTCTGTGACTGAAATAATACCAGAGCACTTGGTGCATTTTTTAAAACCAGAAGATGGTTTCTCCATGAGGGAGAATTTGTAAAGGCCGGTAGGCCTCACAAAAAGAAATACACCAAGTGTGGAAAAAGAAAAACAAATATTTTTTTTTTAAAGAAATAAAGAAGTAAAGACCGGCGGTACCGGTTCGGAATCGGGGAAGGCAGATACGCGGTCAGAACAACTTTTAAAAACAAGAAATTCTTCAGCGGTGACAGGAACACGACCTGCTGGCTCCGCGGAAAAATAACTGAGGAGAGTTGGTCAGGAAGGCGGGAAGGCAGCGCGCATGCGCTGTGGGAAGCCCCAAAAGCTTTCCTTTGGGAAGCTAGGGAGCTTTCCCGCGCAGGCTCCGTCGGTACCGACGTACCCATATGTGAGGACTCATTCCTGCTTGTTCCTGGAGATAACGAGGGATGAGGACGTGTGTCCAAAGGGCTCCGCGGAAAAAGGGAGACTGAGCAAGATGGCACATTTGGGCGGGAAGAGCAACACGCATGCATAGTAGCAATCCCAAAGGCTTTCTTTGAAAGCTGGGGAATTGCTCCGCACGGGCTCTGTCGGTGCTGACGTCACCCATAAGTGAGGACTGACTTCCTGCTTGTTCCTGGAGAATATAACTTACAGCACAGGTCTCGATACTTTTTATGATATTTTGTGAAAAGAAAAATTGAAAATAAAAAAGGAGGAATAGCGGGACCAGTGTCAGATTTGAAAGAACTGGCATCGACAGGAAGGTAGAAGCATGATGTACCCTGAAGGACACAAAAAAGAGAAGTTTTTCAGCGGTGACAGGAAGATACGTCCTACTGGCTCTGCGGAAAACGAAGAAGTGAGGAGAAGAGTTGGGAAGGCAGGAAGGCAGTCACCCAGGGGCAATGGAGTGTTCCCAAAGGCTTTCCTATTGGACACTGGGGAGTGTTCCCGCAGGGGCTCCATCGGTGACATTCAGCCATATGTGAAGATTGCATTCCTGCTTATTCCTGGAGATTAATTTTAGCTGCAGCAGCCAATGTTTACAAGAGAACACAGAAAGAGAAAAAACAAGCATTAATATTTGGGAAAGCTACTGAAAGAGAAAATAGGAAAGTAGTTCAGAAAACAACAACAATAATGTTGTTGTTAAGTGCCGTCGAGTCGGAGTCAACTCATGGCGAGCCTCTGGATAGCTATCCTAAATTGTGTTCGGTCTTGAGTCAGGTGGCTATTTGTTGACAGACTGGTACCCGTAGCTGCTGTTATTGTCTCGACCCATCTCATTGCTGGCCTTCCTCTTCTGCGTTGACCTTCTATCTTGCCAAGCATGATATCTTTCTCTAATGATCTCTCTCTTAACATGATGTGTCCAAAGTATGAAAGTCGAAGTCTTGTCATCTGAGCTTCTAAAGAAAGCTTAGGTTTGATCTCCTCTAGTACCGACTGGTTTGTTCTTCGGGCAGTCCATGGTATACACAGTATTCGCCTCCAGCAACATAATTCAAAGGCATCAATTTTCTTTCTGTCTATCTTTTTCACTGTCCAGCTTTAACATCCATATGATGTTATTGAAAATACCATGGCTTGAACAAGTCGAATCGTTGTATAGAGAGAGACATCTCTGCTCTTGAGAATCTTATCTAGGTCTTTCATAGCCATTCTGCCAAGAGCAATGCGTCGTCTGATTTCTTGACTGTTTGTTGATTCTTTATTGATAGTTGATCCAAGTAGGTTAAAGTTGTTCACAATTTCAATTTCTTCACCTTCAACGATGAACCTGTTGATTATGCCAGTTGTCATGATCTTTGTCTTCTTTACATTAAGGTGCAGGCCCATTTTGAGACTATGTTCTTTGATTGTGAGAAGCAAATGTTTCAGATCATCTTCACTTTCAGCCAGTAATGTGGTATCATCAGCATAGCGAAGGTTGTTGATGAGTCTTCCACCAATCTTCACACCTCTGTTGTCTTCATACAATCCTGCTTCTCTGATGATCTGTTCTGCATATAAATTAAACAGGTAGGGGGGAAGTATGCAGCCTTGTCTTACACCTTTGCTTATTTTAAACCATTCTGTTTCTCCTTGTTCCGTTCGAACTGTTGCTTCTTGATCAATGTACAGAATGTGCAAGAGAACGATCAGGTGTTCTGGTATACCCATGCTTTTTAATGTGGCCCAGAGTTTCTCATGGTTTACACAGTCAAAAGCCTTGCTATAGTCGATAAAGCACAAATAGATATCCTTTTGGTATTCTTTAGTCTTTTCAAGGATCCATCTCACATCCGCAATGATGTCTCTCGTTCCTCGCCCTTTCCTGAACCCTGCTTGCACTTCAGGTAGTTCTTTTTCCAGGTATGGTTGTAGTCTCTTTTGAGTAATCTTCAGTAGAATCTTGCTGGCATCTGGGATCAGAGCGATTGTGCGATAATTTCCACAGTCAGTTGGATCACCTTTCTTTAGTATTGGTATAAATACAGATCTTTTCCAGTCAGTTGGCCATGATGTTGTCTTCCATATTTCTTGGCAGAGCCTTGTAAGTACGGTAACAGCTGCATCAGATTGATGTAATACTTCTATGGGAATGCTATCAATGCCTGGTGCTTTGTTCTTTGATAAGGCTTTCAATGCTGCTTCATCTTCTTCTTTCATCACCAATGGTTCCCGATCATAAGGTACAGGTTGAAACGGCTGTTGGTCCACTTGATCTTTATCATATAAAAACTCTGTATATATTCCTTCTACCTTTTCTTGATCTTCTCAGCATCATTCAACATAGAACCTTGAGCATCTTGTAACATTCCAATTCGAGGCTGGAACTTTTTCTTTAACTCTCGTAGCTTTAGGAAAGCCGATCTTGTTCTTCCTCTAATAGTTTCTGCTTCTATTTCCTTGCATGCGTTGTCGTAGTACTTTTCCTTGTCCTGTCTTGCTGCACGTTGGAAATCTCTGTTGAGTTCTGTTATTGTCTTTCTTTCTCCTCTGGAGAAAGTCTCTACAAAAGATGAAAAAGCAAAAACGGCCAAAATGGATGACGGAAGAAACTCTGAATATTGCCCACAACAATAATAATGGAAGAAAAAATATCCAATACACTAAAATGGGGGCCCAAGACATTTTTCATGTGTGTAAATGAGAGGACAAAGTGCATGGTCAGACTGAAGGTTCTGAAACCCCCTCTCTACTTATTAAGCTTCTAAACCCAATGTCTAGCACCCCTGTAATTTGTTCTACAGGACTGACACCTTTGAGACATGGTTTGCGTTTTAGATTGGTCAGGAACCTTATTTCTTGTTGTCCCAACTCACTGTCTACCAACTCTATTCCTGGCCAATTCTCCTCAAGTCCAGACTGCACTTATAAACTATAGCTCCCTTAAAACCAAATATGTTCTCATTTCAGACTACAAGCTGGTTCTCCTCTGCCTTACTAAGAAGACCTGGCTGTGAGGAGAAGACTCTTATCTCTCTTGCTGTCTTACTCCAGCTTTTTCTGCTATTTCGGCCCCCTGCTTTACTTGTCATGGGGTGTGGGGGGTAGCTATCATTCATCATAATTCTATCTCTGACATGGATCAACTAACCAACCATCTGCCTCATTCAGAATTTTTACATCTCAAACTTATGACTGTCCCATCTGTACACCTACTGTGACTCTACTGCCCTCTGTCGCTGACATCAGCAGCCTAGGATCAATTTCAAGTGTCTCCAAGTGATCTCTTCCTAAGCCACCCTCAACTGTTATTACTGGGTGACTTTAACAACCACTTTGATTTGTCCTTCAGAGCTCCGGATAAAATCTTCCTTTCATTCCTTTCAGATCATAGCCTTTATCAACATGACTCCTTTCCTATGCATAGAGCAGGGCATACCTGGACCTATTAAATACTTCCCAAAACTCATCTTTTAGGCTGTAGAAACTACCTCCTCTCCTGGTTCTATGGTCAGACCATTATACAATTTTCTTTGAAATCTCTTTCTTCACCACACCACAAGTGGCTCAGCCATCCCTTGAGCTATCTGGGAACGTCATATAATCCCTGAAACCCTTGCACAATTTTCTTCTGCAGATAGCCTTTTCCCTGATAATTCTGAAGAACTTGCTCTATCCTCCCAGCTACATCGATAGAACTCAAAGTTAGCTTTTGCACTAGACTCACTTTCTCCGGTAAGAGCCTACCATGCCCACCCCTAGCGTTGCCAACCATGGTATCATCAGGACTCAAATTACTTAAGTATCAAGTCAAACATAAGTGATGCAAGACCACAACTGTTTAAGCCTTAAAAACCTTTAGAGAAGCTTCCATCTTCTATCTTTCTTTCCAGTGTAACCACTGCAAAATAAAATTCTATTCTACAAAACTCAAAAATGCCTCACACTGTCCATAGATGGTCTTCTCCCTAATGCCCCAACTTTCTTCAGTCCGTAATGCCACGTTTAATCAATGGCAAGGACCTTTGGCCAATATTATGGTTTCATATTTTCACTCCAAAATTGAAAATCTGTGAGCTAATCTACTTGCCTCACAACCATTTTCTCTCACTATGCCAGTGGTCCTAGAATCTGTGCTCCCAGTTCATTTATGATCTTCTTTTACTCTAATCATTGATATTGCACTACAAAATCTTAGCACTGGCAGGAAAACAACCTCCATTTTAGACCCTATCTCCTCTTCTTGGTTGTCAGAAGAATCTTTAGATTTAATCCTTTTTATGCATCTACTAATTAATCATAGCCTCCCTACCGGTGCGTTTCCTGATCTTTGGAAGAAAGGCAAATTCGGGGGCGCTCGTGAGCCCAATCAAGATGGCCATGAACCCGTGAGGCTCCTTAACATCAGCCTTTAATTCCCTGTCACTCAGGTATCACAGCTGAAATAAACGGCTTGAAAATGCGTCCTTGAAAAGAGCTATGATAGCAGGTTAAGAATATACCGTCCGATTTACCAGCCTTCTCATTGATGTTCTTGAAATCCTCTTTCCTCTTACCGAACACATGGAGATGATGTGCAGACTGAAATCAGCAAGCTACACAGGCTGAATTCCTGACATACAAGCTGGTTGCTGGCTAAGTACACTGATGCTAACTTTGTGAATTTATGCTGCCGTATGCCTGTCCGGGTGATTATTCTGACTGAAGATCTATTAACACAATGAATGATACGATCATCCACGATCGGTGTTTTGTGGGGTTTAAACTGAAGAAGTGAAGAAATGTCACACATCGGAAGATCCGTGGTGCTATAAGGACCAGAGGAAGGGTCTAAGTGTCCCCCAGTGCTACCGGCCACCGTCTGCCAATTTATCTCAGCCTCACTTTGCCGCCATGATTAACATATCTGTGTGACTTTGCAGTGGAACGCAGAAGGGGGCCCCAGGAGTGGTGGGAAAGTTGTTGTGTGCTCTTCCTCGAATGCACAGTGGTGCTGACAACACTCGAGGTCCTTGCTGGGGCGGGCTGCAGCATACAATGTTGATTCCAAGATGGCTGCTGTCCTGTGGAACGCAACGTTGGAACGCATGAGAATCAAGATGGCCGCCGTAATTTAATTTAAAGGGCTAACGACGCTGATCGTCTGGTATCGCTGAGGACTAGGAGAGTGGTCGCGATCTATTTATCAGAAAGTAGTGAGAGTTTTCAGGGAAGAAACAAAACGAATTCCCCATTTCTCTTTGAGCTGCAGCACATTTCTGCCTGATTCTTGAGGGAAGAAATTCAACGATTAACTGAGTTCCTCAGTATTGTGCTCTGTTTCTTAATCAGGAGCTCCCTCTTGTGTCGCTTGTGAGTACTGCAACACGAGTTAAGGGGTTTTTTTTAGTTGTTGTTTGCCAGCTGCAGTGCCTACTTGAATACTAGCTACAGTGTCATCTTGAGTGAATTGAAGAGCAAATTTGATTACATTCCTAGTATATATATATATATGTGTATATATATATATATATATATATATATATATATATATGTGTATATATATATATATATATATATATATATATATATATTCCTAGTATATAGAATTGCTACGTCTGACGGGGTAGCCCCATTGCTGCAGAGCAGTGCTTGACCCCACACTGAAGTTTTTCTAGATTTGCGGGCTTGCAATTATTGCATTCGTTGTTGAGGTGGAAGGAGGGGTGACGCTCCCACATATATTGTGGTTACAAAGGAATAGGAAGAACCGGCGGTCCCCTGAAGAAGTGGATCAATCTGATTAGTCATGGTGGTGTGTAGAGAGCAAGTGAGTTGGCGAGTGCGAGGAAGCTAATTTGCCTGAGCAAGCATGGCTACTGCAAAATCGTATGCATACTCTCTATCCAAGTTCACTAGATCTTCGGATTCTCCCACTTCAAGCTCTGCATCTGCAGCAGAGGGAGTAGCCGCAGCCAAATCCAAATCTTCAAGCCCCCAAGCACCGGTCACGAAAGCAGATTTTTTGGAAATAATGAAGGAACTGAAGCTCTTCCGTCAGGATTTCTCTAAGGCAGTGAGTGACATTCGTGAAGATCTCAAATCTCTGGATGACAGGGTAACACAAACCGAGATCAATATAGGGGAACAAATGGATTCGACTGTGGCCTTTCAATCTAAATTAGTTAAATTAGACCAACTCACAAAAGTTTTAAAGGAGCGGCAGGATGAACTCGAAAACAGGCAAAGATGCAATAACATCAGAGTTTTTGGCCTGCCAGAACAGACAGGAGGGTCGGAGGACACTAGGGCTCTAATACAAGAACTTTACGCCTTCTGTGTGCTGAATGTTTCTACTCCGGTGCAACTCGAAAGGGCACACAGATTTCTTGGAGCCAGGCGGACAGCTAATGTGCAGCCTCGCGCAGTTATTACCTGTTTTAGCTTCTTTGAAGATAAGATGGCCCTAATGAGAAGTCTGAGGGTAAACGCTCGGTGGTCTTTAAAGGGCAAGAGATCCATATATACCAAGATCTGTCTCAGTATACTTTGGAGCAACGAAGAAGTTTTAAGCCCTTAACTCAGGTGTTGCAGAGGTTCGCCATTCCATATTGATGGGGCTTCCCCTTTGCTTTATTGTTTGAATGGAACAATTGCGCTAAAAAAATATCGGAATTATCGGCAGCAATGGAGTTCTTGGATCTGATGCAACATGGGGAGCGTTCAACACGCCAGAGAAGCACCAATGGAGAGTGGGAAATGTTTCTGCCAAAGAGACGTAAGGTTCCCAGATCCCGCAAGTCATCCAATTCAGACATGGACTCCAGTCTTCTAAAAGAGATGGACATTTCTGTTCCCACATGATTCCATTATGTTGAGTAGCTGTCTGGGGGGATATGTTGTCTGGGAGAGTTCTTCACTTGTCACTCTTCTTCTTTTCTAGCACTGTGTAAGAGGGGCTTCAGCCTGACTACTTAGGTACAGAGGCAGGGCGGCTAACTTCGTAGGAAAGGGGTTGGGGGGGGAGGCAGGTTGGTCATGGAAGGTAGGTGGAAAGGGGAAGGAGGCTGGTAAGGAATTTTGTTTAAATGAGGTATTAAGTACTAAAGATGCATTTTTGTAGATTATACATTATATAAGGCTGAGATACAGGTTAGGAGGGGAGTGGGGGCTGGTAGGTCATCTACTTACTCACACCACCTGCTCTGGAGACATTAGAGATGTCTTCACTGTTACGTTCTTTAGATGGTAAGATTAGATGGGGGGGGGGGGAGAGGGAGGGAGGGAGAAGGACCTTCTGACCTGGGCACAAGTCAATTTTTACTAAGCTTCTTGAACGCATTTTATATTCAATTGAGTGGTATGGGAAGACATGTTGGTGGATTTTGGGGAAAGAGTTCTGTTCTACAACATTTAGGGATTGTAGATAAAGGGTTTATGCAAAGGATGAAAATTCATAAATGGCTGTTTTCAGGGATTGGGAATGATTAAGGCTATTTCCTGGAATATGTATGGTTTAAACAACCCATGTAAACATAGAAGGATTGTGGACCAACTGTGCAGGGAGAAGGCTGACATAATTTTTCTGCAGGAAACTCATTTTTCCATGTTTGATTCTGCCAAAAGTAAGTTTCCACAAATACACCTGGCTAATTACTCTTCTAGGAATAGGGGGGGTTGCTATTCTATTTTCTGCTGGTTGTCCCTTTCAGTTGATCACTAAAGTCACAGACCCGGAGGGTCGTTTCTTGATTCTGGTGGGTTCTATTCAGGGGACCACGTTGACTTTTGTAAATGTGTATCTTCCGCCAGCAGTAGTGGGAAGCTCCTTGATTGATCTTTCACAGACCCTTCAGAAAGTTAGTCAAGGTACCTTGGTCATAGGAGGGGACTTTAATTGTGTCCGCTCCGAGTTGGATTGCTCAGGGCGTAGGACTTTAGGGAATAATATGGGGAGGATATTAGAAGACTGGGTTTCTCATTTTGATTTGTGTGATGTTTGGAGACGACTACATGTTTTGGAAAGGGATTACACTTTCTATTCTAGGGTGCATAATAGTCACTCCCGTATTGATATGTGGTTCTTATCACAATCCAGGATATCCTGGCTGACTCAAGCAAATATTGGGACCATGGGCCCGTCGGACCACGCAATTATCTCTATTGATCTCTCTTTGGGGGAATCGGAGCCGTCACCTCATCGGTGGTCTCTGCCCCGCGGGTTACTACTAAATCCGGAGTTTGCCTCTGAGGTTAAGAAAGGCTGGATGGAGTTTTTGCAATTTAATGATTCCCCGGAGGTAGATAGAGCTCTTTTATGGGATGCGGGGAAAGCGGTTTTGCGGGGACATCTCATCTCATTATCGAGTGCCTTTAAAAAATGGCTAGTGGCTAAACAGGAGGATCTACGGAGGGAGATCGAGGAATTGGAAAGAAAACATAGGAAGGGGGACGGGGGTAGTAGAGTGTGGAGCCTGTTATCCAGCCGTAGGGGGGAATTGGCAGCCCTAGAGTCTGAAAGAGTGGCCTCCCTTTTCCAGCGCACAAAACAACATTTTTATGAACAAGGCAATAAGGCGGGGAAGCTGCTGATGTGGCAATTAAAACGCCAACGGCAGCGCCATAGGATAGAGGCTATCAAATCTCCGCAGGGTCAGGTTCTACATCGGTCCCAGGAGATTGTGTCCACCTTTGTTAGGTTCTACGAACAACTATATGTTAGTGAGATGTCAGCAGTAAATGTGGACATTCTTGATTGGCTGCAGGAGGCTTCCTTCCCTCAACTCTCCGATGAGGGAAGGGAGCACTTAGATCGCCCGTTCACATTACAAGAGGTACAACATGTGATGAAGAATCTGCTAAGGCGGCGGGACCGGATTTTCCTACCGGCTGAGATATTTAAGGTGTTCCCAGACCTATTTGCCCCGACGCTGTTGACAGTCTTCAATGAAATTCTTTCCAAAAAACCACTTCCAGAATCATTTTACCAAGCGAATATAGTGGTGATTCCTAAAGCGAATAAAGATCCATTGCAATGTTCCAACTACCGTCCGATATCCTTGTTGAACTTGGATTATAAAATTTTCACCAAGATCCTGGCTAATCGTTTGGCTTCCTTAATTCCTCAAGGCAGATAGTTTGGAGTCTATTTTAACCAGTCCGCATGCGCGGCATTTTTTATCGTAGTAGACTCAGATGAGGTTAGCAGGGTTGCAAGGTCTATCATCTGATGAATCTAAAGGTATGGAGTTTTTGGCATTGATTCCTCAATTTATCTAATTATTAACAGGAAAGTTTGTACTAAATGCACTTGTTTTGCTTACAGTGCTGGTTCGCTTTTCCCCTGAAGAAACCATTGGGGTGAAACGCTTTTATAAAGCACGCTCGATAGCGTCGGGATTGAGGAAGCCACCGGTTGGAATTCCAGAAGCTAAATATAGTTTCTAATTGAATCATGGAAGTCCACGGTTGAATTCCTAAAATTTAAGCACTACAGCGTTGAAATTGATTATCAAGTTTCTAAATGTCAAATCGATTCAAAAATACTATGAATAGTGGCGTTTTTCTTAAGGTCATTGATGTATATGGGGGCAATGGTGCCATTTGACATGATATTGAAAGTCAGTGACGGCCCATGATTCTGAGACCTTTTCAGCCACTGAATATACTAGCTTAATAGTTCAGTTATAGTTTGGAAATAATACAAGTCTGATAAGAAATACAGCATACTTTCTAGAGTGAATGCAGAGCCTGTTTAATATATTCCTTAATTCCTGACATCATCCACCCAAATCAAACGGGGTTAATAAAAAAGAGATATGGTTTTGAAAATGTTCGAAGGTTAATTAATGTTTTACAGGGGCTAAAATCTAAAGTGAGATCTTTTGGTATCCTATCGTTAGATGCTGAGAAGGCCTTTGACAAACTTGAATGGCCATACCTTTTGTGGGTCCTTCAGGGGTTTGGGTTTCGTTCTGTATGTGGATTGCTTCGCTATACGCCAGACCTCAGGCGGCGGTGTCTAGAAATGGTTCCATTTTGTCGCCCTTTCGTTTAGGTAGAGGCACTAGATAGGGTTGTCCACTGTCTCCCTTACTATTTGCACTTGCTATGGAACCTTTAGCGGTTCATATTAGGTTAAGAGTAGAGGAAATAGGTATCCATCTAGCTTCGGATTGGCACTCTATCTCGTTATATGCGGATGATACACTGATTTATTTGAGGGATCCCTCTAGATCTTTACCTGAAGCGTTAGGTATTTTGGAGCGATTCTCGTATATATCCGGATTTACCATAAATAAACAAAAGTCCACATTACTTAGTTGTTGGTCCCAATCCTCAGCAGGAGCTACCTTCAATGGTGGAGGTTTCCCGGTGGTGGACCAATTTAGGTATCTGGGTATTGTAATACATCGCGATATCTCCAGGTTGTATAGTCTAAATTATCTCCCGCTTTTAAAATCGATCAAGTTGGATATGGATCGGTGGGGTCTTTGCTCGATCTCTTGGCTGGGCCGAATTAACACTTATAAGATGTTAGTTTTACCAAAGTTGCTGTTTATGTTTATGCAATTACCTATTTCTCTTCCGAGATCCTTTTTTAGGATCCTGAGGCAGGCTGTATCATGCTTTCTATGGCTGGGGAAACGTTCATTAATTAGTTGGCGAATTCTCACGTTTCCAAAATGGTCAGGAGGGATAGGTCTATCGGACCCGGAATTATATTATTCCTGTATCTGTTTGAGATTGCTACTACTGTGGAGAATCAATCCAGGAGTGAAATGGGCACTGTTAGAAAGGGACTGGTTGACACCGATCCCATTGATAGCAGTGCCCTTTCTTCATGACTCGCTAGAGGTAGCTAAGGTGAAGGCACATGTGTTTATTGGGCAGTGTTGGGAGGCATGGAGGAGGATTTGCAAACAGATGAGATTATCCGCTACCCACTCACCTTTCACCATCTTGGGAGCCTTGGGGTTCATTCGAGACATGAATAAGGGACTGGGTTCCGACATTACTTTGATGAGGCTTTCTTCCTTATATGAGGGCTCTCATCTGATCTCTAAGAGGTGGTTAGAGGAGAGTTTAGGTTCCCAACTATCTCAGTTCCAATATATTCAATTGGCTCATTGGTTGGGTTCCCAGTTTTCAGAAGTGGACTTAGCTAGGAGCCCTAGGAGCTGGGAGCTAGATTTGTTTGAGTCTAAGAAATGTACTGCCTTCATTGCCAGACTGTACAGAAAAAGTGCGGATGATTCACTAGCTTCCCCCACTCTGAAACTCCCTCAGCAGAGATGGGAGGCGGTTCTACTGGGGAAGGAGCAGGAGTTTTGGCTAGAAGTCTATTCTTATTCACATTTGTGTTCTCTTTCGCTCGGGTTGATCCATACACAGCTTAAGATCCTTTATCGTTTATGAATAACTCCGGTAGATCTTTTTCGATGGAAAAGGGCTGATGACTCGCTTTGTTGGAGGTTGTGTGGTTGTCATGGCAACTTTGATCATATTTGGTGGTATTTATTTATTTTATTTATTTCTCTTATATACCACGCTCTTCGATATCAGTGCGGTTTACATGGAACATCGGGTGTTTTACGGTGGGGGATTACACCGTAATTACATATAACAGGTAGCTTAACTTGGATAACAGTATTAACTATTTACATCAGTATGGTTAACAGAGAAGTATTTACATGTATATACATTACTTTGAGGGTAGTTACATGTGGTCATGTAGCTTTGTTGTGAGTGAGGGGGTTGGTGTGCCTACCTCCGGGTAGCATTTGAGGAAGAGGTAGTGCTTCAGTGCCTTCCTGAATTTAGCTAGATCAGGGATCGCTCTTATATTGAGTGGAAGAGCGTTTCAGCATCTGGGTGAGCAGAGACTGAAAGCCCTTTTTACAGTTGTTTGTGTATTGTGGGTCATTGCTTTGGGGGTTGCCAAGGTGTTTATTGCATTAGGTCGTCTGACTGTTTGGGGGGGTAATGTGCGTGAGGCCAGCGAGTGAAGAGGGGGCGAGGCCATTGATGGTCTTGAATGTTAGTAGCAAGATCTTGAAGGTGATCCTACAATGGATTGGAAGCCAGTGGAGACTTTTGAGGATGGGTGTTATATGGTCTCGCCTAGAGGTCCCAAATAGAACTCTGGCTGCAGCGTTCATGGCGAGTTGGAGTGGGCTCAGGGTGGATTGTGGAAGCCCTTAGAGGATTGCATTGGCGTAGTCAAGATGAGGAAGGGTTAGTGCCTGAAAGATTGTTCTAAAGTCGTCTGGTTGTAGTAGGGGGCGTAGATGTTTGAGTGACTTGATCTTATGATATGTAGATTCTACAATGCTGCCAATGTGTGTCTTCATATCTAGTCTTTGGTCCAGTGTAACACCCAGGTAGCGGATTGAGGGTTTAGTTTGCAGTTCTATCTCTCTGATTTTTAGGCAGGTTGGAGGGGAAAAGTTGGGGTTTCTGGAGATGAACAGCACTTCGGTCTTTTTGTGTTGTATTCGGAAATTCTGGTTTTGGAGCCATTTTTCCACTGTGCTGAAACAGTTAGTTAGTGATGTGAGGCCAATCTGGTCAGTCTGGAATGGCTTGTAGAGTAGCACGTCATCGGCATAGATCATGCATTCGACGTTGAATGATCAAATGATGTTGCAGATAGGCTGAACATAAGAACATAAGATATGTCATACTGGGTCAGACCAAGGTCCATCAAGCCCAGTATCCTGTTTACAACAGTGGCCAATCTAGGTCATACGTACCTAGCAGTTTGCCCAAAAGACACAGGTTCCGCAATGCTTGTACTGGGTCAAGCATTGATATCCTGGGTCCCTTCTTAATAATGGTTTATGGACCTTTCCTCCAGGAACTTGTCCAAACCTTTTTTAAACCCAGCTACACTAACAGCCTTTACTACATCCTCCGGTAACAAATTCCAGAGTTTGATTACACGTTGAGTAAAAAAATATTTTCTTTTATTAGTCTTAAATAGTTTACCCTGTAGCTTCATTGCATGTCCCCTAGTCTTTCTATATTCTGATAACGTAAACAATCGATCTACGTTTACCCGTTCTACTCCGTTCATTAATTTATAGACTTCTATCATATCTCCCCTCAGCCGTCTCTTTTCCAGGATAAAGAGCCCTAACCCTTTTAGCCTTTCTTCATAGGAGTATCCTTCCATCCCCTTTACCATTTTGGTGGCTCTTCTCTGAACCTTTTCTAATAACTCTATATCCTTTTTAAGATATGGCGACCAGAATTGCACACAATATTCAAGGTGCGGTCTCACCATGGAACGATATAGAGGCATTATAATATCTTTTGTTTTATTTTCCATTCCTTTCCTTATGATACCTAGCATTCTATTTGCTCTCTAGGGCACCGCTGCACACTGGGCCGAGGGTATTAACATGTTATCCACAATGACGCCTAAATCTTTTTCCTGGGTGGTGGTTCCTAATGTGGAAGCTTGCGTTGTGTAACCATAGTTTGGGTTGTTCTTCCCTAGGTGCATAACTTTGCACTTGTCCACATTAAATTTCATCTGCCATTTTGATGACCAGTCTTCTAATTTATCAAGATCCTCTTGCAATTTTCCACAATCCTCTTGGGTTTTAAGAACTTTAAATAGTTTTGTGTCATCTGCAAATTTGATAACCTCACTCGTTATTCCACTTTCCAGGTCATTTATGAATATGTCAAAAAGCAGCGGACCCAGCACAGATCCCTGGGGTACACCACTATTCACCTTTCTCCATTGGGAAAATTTGCCATTTAGCCCAACCCTCTGCTTTCTATAATTTAAACAGTTCTTGATCCACAGTAGTACACTGCCTCCTATCCCATGACTCTTTAGTTTTGCCAAAAGTCTCTGATGAGGGACCTTGTCAAAGGCTTTCTGAAAGTCCAGACACACTATATCAACTGACTCATCTTTGTCCATCTGTTTATTCACACTTTCAAAAAAACATAACAGATTAGAAAGACAAGATCTTCCTTGTCTAAAGCCATGTTGGCTGTCTCCCATTAGGCCATGACTATCTACATGCTTAGTAATTTTATTCTTTATGATGGTTTCTACCATTTTTCCCGGTACTGACGTCTGTAGTTTCCCGGATCACCCCTGGAACCCTTTTTAAAAATTGGTGTTACATTGGTGATCCTCCAATCTTCAAGTATTAGAGATGATTTTAATGATAGTTCACAGATTACTAATAGCAGGTCTGCAATCTCATATTTCAGTTCTTTCAACACCCTTGGATGTATACCATCCGGCCCAGGTGATTTGCTACTCTTCAGTTTATCTAATAGTTGTAATACATCTTCCCGATGAATCGATATTTCCTTCAATTCTTCCGCACCTTTAAATACCTCTTCAGCCATGGGTAAAATCCATACATCTTCTTAAGTAAAGACCGAAGCAAAGAATTCATTCAGTCTCTCCGCTATCGCCTTGTCGCCTCTTAGTGCCCCTTTAACTCCTCTATCATCTAATGGACCAACTGACTCTCTCACAGGTTTTTTGATACGAATGTACTTGAAAAAATCTTTATTTCGTGTTTTTGCTTCCACAGCAAGCTTCTTCTCAAATTCTCGTTTTGCCTGCTTTATCAATGCCTTGCATTTGACTTGCCAGTGCTTGTGCTGTTTCCAGGTTTCGTCGTTAGGCTCTTTTTTCCATTTCCTGAAAGATGCTTTTTTAGCAACAACAGCCTCTCTGACCTCACCTTTAAACCATGCTGGCAGTTTTTTGGACTTCCTTCCACTTTTCTTAAAGCGTGGAATACAGATGATCTGGGCTGCCAAGATAGTATTTTTCAACAACACCCAAGCTTGATGGAAGTCTTTAACCTTTGCAACTGCTCCTTTTAGTTTTTTCTTAACTATTTTCCTCATTTTATCATAGTCTCCCTTTCGAAAGTTAAAAGGTAGTACTGTGGATTTCCGTACTATCCCTCCTCCACTAATTAAATCAAAGGCGATCATGCTATGATCACTATTGCCAAGTGGCCCCAACACCCTTATCTCTTGCACTAGATATGGTGTTCCACTAAGGACTAGGTCTACTATGGCTTCCCTTCTGGTCGGTTCATGAACCAGCTGCTCCAAGAAGCAGTCATTTATCTCATCTAGAAACTTTATCTACCTAGCATGTCCTGCCGTTACCCTGACCCAGTCGATACCGGGGTATTTGAAATCACCCATTATTTTACTGCGCTGTAACTTTTGTTAGCTTCCTTGATTTCTTTGAGCATTTCATCATCCATTTGTTCATTCTGGCCCGGTGGTCGATAGTACACTCCACCCACTGCCATCGCCTTTCCCTTTTTACATGGAATTTCAATCCATAGAGATTCTACAGCAAATTTTGTTTCCTGCAAAACTTTAATCCTTTCTGACTCAATTCCCTCTCTAACATAGAGCGCAACCCCTCCACCAATTTCATCAGCTCTATCATTACGATATAGTTTGTACCCAGGTATCACAGTGTCCCACTGATTGTCCTCCTTCCACCATGTCTCTGATATTCCAATCATATCTAACCTCTCATTTAGTGCTATATATTCTCACTCTCCCATCTTATTTTTTAGACTTCTAGCATTTGCATACAAGCATTTTAGAGACTGTATCTTATTTATATTAATTTGGCCATTGGTAGACATGGGTAATTTGGGATCTTTAAGCTCTGTCTGCTCCATACTCGAGGGTATTTGGGCTACTTTACTCTTTTTTGGAACCTCTCTGCTTTTGGTAGTATCCTTCAAGGATACATTCTTCTGAACCATCCGCTCTTGGGCGACTGTCGGCTTTCCCCTATTATCTAGTTTAAAAGCTGCTCTATCTCCTTTTTAAAGGTTAATGCCAGCAGCCTGGTTCCATCCCAGTTAAGGTGAAGCCCATCCCTTTGGAAGAGCCCCTCCTTTCCCCAGAATGTTCCCCAGTTCCTAACAAATCCAAAACCCTCATCTCTGCACCATTGTCTCATCAACGCATTGAGACTCCGGAGCTCTGCCTGCCTTTTTGGTCCTGCACATGGAACGGGAAGCATTTTGGAGAATGCTACCCTGGAAGTTCTGGATTTCAACTTCCTACCTAAAAGCCTAAATTTAGCCTCCAGAACCTCCCTACCACATTTTCCTATGTCATTGGTACCGACATGTACCAAGACAGCAGACTCCTCCCCAGCACTATCTAAGACCTTATCTAGGTGGCGCGTGAGGTCCGCTACCTTCGCACCAGGCAGGCATGTTACCAGGCGATCCTCACGTCCACCAGCCACCCAGCTATCTACATGCCTAATGATCGAATCACCAACTATAACGGCTGTCCTAACCCTTCCCTCATGGGCACATGGCCCTGGAGAAACTTCCTCGGTACGAGAGGGTTTTACATCACCTGGAGGACAGGTCCTAGTTACAGGATCACTTCCTGCCACACCAGAGTGATGCTCTCCTCTCACGTGACCTCTCATTTCCATGGCAACAGGGATGCTGTCACACTGGAGGTGGGACTTCAGGACTATATCCCTGTAGGTCTCGTCTATGTACCTCTGTCTGTCTTATATTTTCCAAGTCTGCTACTCTAGCCTCCAGAGAACGGACTCGTTCCCTGAGAGGAAAGAGCTCCTTGCACCTAGTGCACACGTAAGACCTCGCACCAACTGGGAGAAAATCATACATGTGACACTCAATGCAAAAGACTGGAAAGCCCCCATCTTGCTGCTGGACTGCTGTCTGCATCTTAGTTTTAAGTTTTTGTTTAGATCTTTAAGTTCTTTACTTACCAATGGTTGCCAATAAAACTGTACCTAATACGTTTAATATACCTTGTTCACCTGAAGCTTAATTACTCTCAGGTCTTTAGTGTATGACTGATTTGGGTAACGAGCTTCACCTAAGAGCACCTCCTGTCTTTTAAAATGTGTAAGTACCTATAAAGCTACGATTATCCCAGGGGTGGGTGGGTGGGTGTGGGGAGGGAGGGAGTGAAATAACACTTATTAAAAGAGGGCTGCTACACAGTACCATGTCCTGTGCGGCTGAGGTATGCTATATTCTTATTTGATTTAAATTATAGCTCTTTGTTGCTGCTAGGCTCTAACTTATTATGAAATTTAAACTACAAGCTCTCTGCTGGGTTCTAAATTTAACAGGGAAAGCTCTCTTCTGTGTTTTAAATTTTAACTAAAAGTACTTTGCTGATGCTAGGCCCTGAGTGACTATTAAATTTAAACTACAAGCTCTCTGCTGGGTATGAAATTTAACCAGAAAGCTCTCTTCTGTGTTTTAAATGTAAACTTAAACTTCTGCTACTAGGCCCTGACTGATTTAACAAAAAATAGTGGGTTCACAGATTAATTAGCTTTAATAAAAATAATTCCTCTCAGAAAATTCCCAGAAGTATATACTCACAATTGCAGATCTCTCTCCAGAAGTAAGTGCCCCCTTTTCTAGTCTTTCAAGACTCAAGGCTGCATATAGATGTTGAACAATAAGGCTGATAGGGAGGATCCTTGTGGGACGCCTTGTGTCTGGTGGAATGGTTTAGAGGTGGAGGTTTCTGTTTGCACATGTTGCCATCTATCGGATAGGTATGACTTACATCAGGATAGTGCTAGGTTGCAGATGCCCTTCTCTTTGAGCCATTCCACAAGGGTTTTGTGGCATACAGAGTCAAACGCTGCAGCTATGTCCAGGAATATGAGGGCAACCCCATGATGGATGTTATCTATTGCGCTGAGAATACTGTTGAAGAGGGTGGTAAGTAAAGTCTCCACACCATGGGATTCTCTGAATCCATGTTGGTAGTTGTCTAGCGGTGAAGTATTGTTGATGTGTTGTTGTATCTGGTATAGGACTTCTTTTTCGATTATTTTTGCCAGTAGTGGAATGCTGGCAATTGGTCTATATGAATCCACTTTCTGGGGGGTCCAACCTGCTGTTCTTTAGCAGAGGTCTGATGGATGTGTGTTTGAGATTTAGGGGGAAAGAGCCTGACGTGAAAGATGTGTCAAATAGTCTAGCCATGAATGGGCTAAATTCTGACCGAAGTTCCTTTATCCAAAAGGCAGGACAGGGGTCAGTCTGAGCGGTAGTGGTGTTGATTGTGGAGATGGTGTCAATGATTCGCTTATTGGATGGGATGGTGAATATTGCTAGTCGTAGTATTTGATGGTTCCATGGTGAGGAAGGGTGCGTCAGTCTTGTCGGTTTGGCATAATTTTGACTGAAGGGAGTCAGCGTAGTCTTGAGCGTGGATCTCAGGTTTATGCTCCGGACCTGGTTCTTTCATTAGGTTTCTGAGGAGGTTAAATAGGTCATGTGGTTTTCGTAGTGATCGCATTAGTGTGTCTGTGTGCGCTTGCCTCTTTTCTCCGTTATCGCCTTGCGGTGTATTGACAGCTGGAGGTTATAGGCTTCCAGATTTTCAGTGGTTCGTGACCGCCTCCATCGCCTTTTGAGTTTTCTTAGTTTGAGGAGAGACGTCCGCAGTTCGTTGGAGTACCAGGGTGCGGGAGCTTTTTTCCTTGGGATTTTGTTTTGGACTGTGCGTAGTGCAATGGCACTAAGGCTGTCATTCCAACTGGAGACTAGCTTATCTGGACAAGTTGTTGTCATGCTAAGGAGAGATTGTGTTTTGTCCAAGATGGTTTCCTTGTTGAAAGGTTGGAACCTTCGTGGGGGTAGTCTTGTCGGGTTTGTCTTGGTTCCGGGGGGCTTCCTGGGCAGATTATCCAAGGGAATTTGAAACATTATTAGTTTATGATCGGACCAGGGTACTGCAGTGTAGGTAGGTAGAGTGAAGTGGGCGGCGTCATGGATGGTCAGTGGGACGAAGCTCAAGTCCAGCATGTTTCCCTTTGTGTGAGTTGGTTCATCGGTTAGCTGCTGATAATATAGATCCTTAAGTGCATCATGGAGTGCTGATGCTTGGGAGTCATGTAGGGTTGGGAGATTGAAATCTCCTAGTATCCAGTTTGGGGTGCGTAGGTTTGGGGGATTGCAGGCTAGCTCGATTATCATGGCTAGGTCGTCAGGGGATGGTCACGGAGCTCTGTATATTAGATTGATGGAGCATAGATCATTCGCTATGACTAGTATGTCAAGGTTGGTTGTGTTGTTGCTGTTGGAGAGTTGGAACTTGAGGTCGGTTTTTGTGAGTATGAGAACTCCTCTGCCCCTTTTGTTGATTCTATGGCAACTGTGTATTGTAAAGTTGGAGGGTAGGAGGTGGTTGATGAGGACCATGTCATCATTCCATAACCATGTCTCTGTGATGAGAAGGATGTCGAGATTGTAGAGGGCTAGTAAGTCAGTGATGATAGGCCATTTCTTGCGGACTGAACGCACGTTTATGAGGGCAGCTTTTAAATCTTGGGGAGGTAAGCTATCCTTTTTTACCCTTGAGGTGTGTTGGATTGCAATGTGTAGTAGGTGCTGGTAGGTTGGTTGCATGTCTTCTACTACATTGTGGACGGGGTCTCTTGACCATTTCTTCCCATAACTGTGTACAATAGGTATGTGTTTGTGGGTGCTAGTTAGGGCTAAAGCGCTACTGATCAACTCCAGGAGAAGGTAGCTGCAAAATATGGATGTAGTGGTAAGAGCCATTTTGTGTTTGGTCAGCCTTACGTTTGTAGGGACGTATGTGTAGGTGGGTATTGGGGTTGGACTGATTCAGAAAGTTGTGCCAGGGTTAGGGGCAGGTGAGACTTTGGCATGTACAGTCGGTACCATGTTCATGGAGTGGGTTGTGTAAAAAATTCATAGATACATAGGTATGTAATTCACGTCTAATTCAGGTCTAGACATATGTAACGTACAAGCATAGTCATGCAGTGTGGTCTGACTAATCAACTGCTAAGTGTAGGCAGTCGCAGAGGTAACAGTTATCGCAGGCTACTGTTAACAGTAGAAGTGGTCAGAATAGTACAGTTATAGCAGATTACTGGCAACTATAAAAGCGGTCAAAACAGCAACAATTACAGCAGGATACTGGCAACAGTAAAGAAGTGGTCAGAATGGCACAGTTATAGCAGGCTACTGGCAATAGTAAAAGTGGTCAAAACAGCAGCAGTTATGGCAGATTACTGGCAACAGTAGAGGGTGGCCAGATAGCAGTAGTTGTGGGCGGCTACTGGCAACAGTAAATGTAGTAAAAGTAGAAACAGTTATAGCGTGATACTGGTGATGGCAGTTACTGGCAACAGTAAATGTAGGAAACAGTAGTTACTGGCAACAGTAAATGTAGTGATAGTGGAAACAGTAGGTGGTTTTTACTTGCTGTGGTTGTGAAGATGGCTGTGTTGATGGTGAGGGCGAGCTCAGCCCTGGGGAGCTCAAGCTGTCGGGTAATTTGCAAAAAGCAGACGAATCCTCTTTATTACTTATTCTGTTCTTCTATACCGTCCTGAATGCAGAAAAGCAGCCCGTGTGAGGATGCAGTTTTCCTTGGCAGCTGAGTCGTGTGGAGATGCAGTTTTCCTTTGCAGCTGAGTCGTGTGCACGGGCTACTCTCCTTTTGCGGGATGTAGCCGAGGAGGAGTAGTTGGTTGGAGGAAAGTCGTTCAGGTCACTGTATCGCGTGTTGCTTGCTGGTGAGCAGATGTAGGGGTGCAATTCTGTGAATATGGCTGGGTTGTTGGGGCGGTGTGAGCTCGACCCTGGGGGAGCTCAAGCTGCTGAATCATTGTATCGAGGCAGATATATCCTTGGAATTTTCCGGCTGGCTTTTTTGAAGGCTCGAGTGTGTGCCACTGCCTAGGGCCACGCCAAAGGGCCCTCTGGTGAGGCCCTCTGGCGCTCCTTTTTAAAAGTGGAGAGCTGCCCCGATTGGGCAGCAGGAGCTGGCTGGGACGTCGGTGATGGCCCGCTCTGGAAGAGAAGCATTCTCCCTCCAGGGAGATGTGCAGGGCCGAAGTTCTTACATTCAAAACTACTGGAAGAAAGTGTTGGGATACATTAATGAAAGGTTGCAGGTGACTCTTCCTTTAGTTATGGAATTTTCTTTACTGGGAGTTCTTCCTGAGGCCTTTAGTGGGGTACCTATCCGGAGAGTGGTGCAGGCACTCTTACTGGTGGCCAGAACAGTGATAGCTAGGTTCTGGAAACGCAGCAGATCGCCGTCTCTTTTAGAATGGCACTCTAAATGCTGGGAAATTTATCAGTTGGAGAAAATTACAGCTAAAATACGGGGACGTCCTTTTCCAGGAGAGGAACTGTGGAGATCAGTTTTGCAGGAGGACACTGGTGTGCTAGGAATCTCAGGTTGTAACCTGGATTGATTGATGTTTTGCTCTCTTCCGGTTGATTTATCTTGCTATATGGTCGGTTACTCTTTCTTTCTTTCTTCTTTACCTTCATTTGCTTATTTGGGCTTAACGGTCAGAGGGGATGGGGAGCGGGGGGGGGGAGGCAGAAGGGATGGGGATAGGGTTGATAGGAGGGGGGAGGGTGGCGTGGGTAGTAGGGGGGAGGAGGTAGGAGCAGGGTCTTAGGTAAACTTAACCCTTAGGGATTTGGAGTGAATTTCCCCATCTTTAGCTCTTTTGTTTTCTTTTTTTTTTAGGGTTAGGGTGGGAAGAAGGGTAATTGCTGTATTTTTTTTTCTGTAGTTAGGAATGTACGGGGGTGGTAGTTGCAGAGCCTTAGCCTCACGCTTACCGTGGCTACTGGTACTTTACGTGGGAGGGCTTGGTATTTGTATATGGAGGGGAAGGTAATGTGTTGGGATACATTAATGAAAGGTTGCAGGTGACTCTTCCCTTGTATCGTATTATTATTACTGTTATTACTATATTGCTTCTGTATGGTCATTGTATAGTTTTGCTTGCCCTATCCTGAGTTAGGTTGTTGCTGGGGGAAGGGGGAATTGTTCATTCCATCATTGTTCATTTGTGTCTAGCTTGTTGCTGTAGGGTCCTACTTATAGGCATTGTACTGCATAATAGTGGTTGATATTCTGATTTGTCTTTTATTGGCTGATCAATAGGCCATTGAACTCTAGTAAATTTTATACCTCATTGTATTGTTTATTGGGGTTGTATGTATGCTATATGAAACTGCTCAATAAAATTTATTACACAAAAAAAAGAAAGGCAAATTCGTCCTCTTCTGAAAAAAAGCCAATTCTGATCAGTTATCTCCTGCCAACTATCGCTCAATCTCCAATCTTGTCTTCATATCAAAACTCACTGAACAATGTGCATTTTCTCGGTTATCATCACATGTTGAAACCCTCTCTGTACTTCACACCAACAAGTCTGGTTTCCGGCCTCACCACAATACGGAAACTATTCTCCTCTGTTGTAGAATTCTGGACAGAGGCAACCTAATATTGGCAGTTTCCTTAGATCTTTCTAGTGCCTTTGACCTTATCAATCATAATCTTCTACTTTGCCACTTTTTCAACATCAGTCTCTATGATAAGACCCTAGCCTGGTTCCAATCATTCTTAGATGGATGCTCTTTTCAAGTTTCCAATGGGGTTTTCACTTCCTCCACTCTCCCCAACTTCTCTCTCCCCTTCTGTTTAATATTTTATGAGTTCCTTACCAATCTTGATCCAGGAATCAGGAGTTACTTCCTATTTGTATGCAGATGACATTCTGCTTATTACTCATGATGACCCTCTAAATTCAGATCTGTCAGATTAATTCCTGCCTAGAGAGAGAGAAGGTAGCCCAATAGGTTTTGAATAACTGCCTCCAGCTTAACCCAGATAAAACCACAGCTACCTGTCTGACAGGCTCATCACATGCTCCTTCCTTCAGCCCTGTACTAAATGGTTCTACTATTACACTTGTCCCTTTCTTTTAAATATCTTGACATTATCATTGATTCTGAACTCTCTTTTTCTCAACAAGTAGACTGCGTGGTATGATCTTCCTTTAATACCCTCCATCAGTTCCACGTTATCCGCCCCTATATTGACCTCCCAACTCAGACCAGTCATTCTGAGCCTCGCAATATCCCGGTTGGACTATTGCAACATTGTCTATGCTGGTCTTCCTGAATTTTAAGAGCAATTTTCAGAAGACTGTGTTTGTGAGAAACTAGCTAAATTTAAAGGAAACAAAGTGATGGGACCAGATGGGATACATCCTAGAATACAGAAGGTACTTGGGAACGTTCTAGCAGCTCCACTGACTGACCTTTTCAATGCATCGTTGGAGTCGAAAGTGGTGCCAAAGGACTGGAGAGAAGCTCATGTAGTCCCTTTACACAAAAGTGGAAGTAAGGATGTGGTTGAAAACTACAGGCCGGTTAGTTTAACTTCAGTTTTGAATAAATTATTAGAAATGCTGCTGAAAGACAAAATAGTGAGGTTTCTGGAGTCCAGCGGATTACAAGATCTTAGACAGCATGGATTCACCAGAGGCAGGTCTTGTCAGACAAATCTGATTGATTTCTTTGACTGGGTTACCAGGGAGTTGGACCGAGGGAGAGCCCTAGATGTGGTGTATTTAGATTTCAGTAAAGTGTAGTTACTCACCTGTAACAGGTGATCTCCGGGAACAGCAGGAATTTAGTCTTCACATATGGGTATCGTTGGTACCGACGGAGCCTGCGCGGGAACGCTCCCCAGGGTACAATAGGAACGCTTTTGGGAGCATCCCTCAGCACATGCACGCTGCCTTCCCGCCTTTCCAATTGTCCCTCTTCAGTTAAGTTTGTAGCTGAGTGTAAGGATAGAGGGAGAGAGAAAAGAGACAAAGAGATAGAGAGACAACTCCTAGGGGAGGTGGGTGGGTTGTGAAGACTGAATTCCTGCTGTTCCCGGAGATCACCTGTTACAGGTGAGTAACTACGCTATCTCCAGGAACAAGCAGGAATGTAGTCTTCACATATGGGGGGACTCCCTAGCTGAAGATGCCAGGGAGATAGCCCCAGGAAGGTGCCAACCCAGAAAGATAGGCATCCTTCCTCCCATGGATCTCTGGCATTCCACCAGGGTTGGTGGGTAGGAGCTGAATTAGGTCTGAAAGAGATTTCGAAGAACAGCTTGGCCAAAGAAGGCATCCCGACGGGAGGCTTTATCCAGGCAGTAGTGGGCTGTGAAGGTGTGTACCGAAGCCCAGGTGGCTGCTCAACAAATGTCATCGATAGACACACAGTGGAGATTAGCAGTGGAAGTAGCCATGGCTCTCACATTATGAGCTGTGATATGGTCCTGAAGAGGAAGACCCTTACTCTCATAAGCAAAGGATATGCATTGGGCAATCCATTTAGATAAAGTTCTTTTGGAGACTGGAAGTCCCAAATGACTAGAGTCAAAAGCTATAAAAAGTTGCAAGGACTTTCTATGTTGTTGTGTTCTTTGTATGTAAAAGGCTAAGGCCCTTTTACAATCCAAAGTATGAAGGTTTCTTTCTGCATTAGAGGCATGAGGCCTTGGAAAAAATACAGGAAGATAAATTGATTGATTTAAATGAAAAGGCGAAACCACCTTTGGCATAAAGTGTGGATGAGTTCTAAGAACAACCTTATCATGATGAAACCTAGTATAAGGAGGATCAGCCACTAAAGCTTGCAATTCACTAATGCGACGTGCAGAGGTAATTGCAATTAAGAAGATGACCTTCCAGGTCAAAAACCTAAGGGCTGTAGTGGCCAAAGGCTCAAAAGGTGGCTTCATAAGCTGCCCGAGAACTAGATTTAGATCCCATGCCACCGGTGGTGGCTTGATGGGAGGTTTGGTTAATAGAAGGCCTCTCATACATCTTGATATGAGTGGATGAGAGGAAATTGGTTGTCCATTCAGAGGCTTATAAGAAGCTGCAATTGCACTAAGATGGACTCTTAATGAATTGGTCTTTAGACCAGAATTTGATAAGTGAAGGAGATACTCTAGTATCAATTCTAAGGGTATGACAAGGGGGTTTAAACCCTTCTTGGAGCACCATATAGTAAAACGTTTCCACTTGAAGGCATAAGATCTTCTTGTGGAAAGTTTCCTAGAAGCCTGAAGGATATCCTTTACCTGTTGGGACAGGTTAAGATCCTGGAGGTCTAAACCTTCAGCAACCAGGCCGTGAGGTTCAGGGACTGGGGATTCGGGTGCCATAGCGTCCCGTTCTCTTGAGAAAGGAGATCTGGAGCATGCCCTAACTCCAGAGATGCCGCTTGAGAGAGATGTAGAAGCAGGGGATACCACATTTGGTGTGGCCATTGTGGTGCTATGAGAATCATGTGACCCCTGTCTCGCTGAAGCTTCAAGAGTGTTTTGGGGATGAGGGGAATGGGTGGGAAGGCATAAAGAAAGCCCTGACCCCAGTGAAGGAGGAAGGCATCCCTTGCCTGACAATTGTGAGCCGGAATCCTGGAACAGAACCGGGAAAGTCTGGCATTCAGTGGACTTGCAAAGAGGTCTATGTCTGCAGTGCCCCAGAGATGAAATATCTTTGCCACCTGGTCTAGGTGGAGGGACCACTCGTGAGGCAGCAGTACTCGACTGAGTCTGTCTGCCCAAAGGTTTTGAATGCCTGGAAGATATACCACTAGAAGGTGAATTTGATGCTCTCTGGTGAGGGCCCACAGTCGTAAAGCTTCGTTGCATAATGACAGAGAGCCTGTTCCGCCCTGCTTGTTCACATAGAACATGGCTACCTGATTGTCCGTCTGGACTAGGACTGTCTTGTAGCTGAGCTGGGCGTGGAATACTCAAAGAGCTAAATAGATTGCTCTTAATTCCAGGAGGTTTATGTGTAAACCAGCCTCCTGTGGAGTCCAGGTTCCCTGGGTAGAGAGATGATTCAGGTCTGCTCCCCAACCCACCTGTGATGCATCTGTTAGGGTGGCCTGAAAAAGGGGTTGATGAAAAGGAGACCCCCACTGTCAGGTTTTCTAGTGATTGCCACCATTGGAGGGACAAAATTAGTCATTGGGAGTTTATTATTTTGTCCGACAAATGACCTGTGGCTTGTGTCCACTGTGTGGATAAAGTCCACTGAGCTGCTCGCATGTGGAGGCGAGCATATGGGACTACATGAACTGTGGATGCCATATTGTCATGAAGAAGACCCTTCTGAGCCTATGGAGTTGGTGAGAGAAGAGGATTCCCTTGCAGAAACTGACAGGCAGTCTGAGCACATGGCTCAGTGTTTTCAGAGAGAATGTAAACAAAGAGAGTCACGAGCTGGAAAGACACTCCTACGCTGTGACATAGTCCCTAGTTCAGGAGATAATGAGATACACCTGTTTAAGGGAGGGGCACAGTTTAGCCCGGGGAAACAGGATGATAAAAAGTGGTCATTAGCCTGGACTAAAAGGGAGCAGAAAGAAGGAAGACGTCAAGAGGTGAGAACCAAGGGAGCCATAGTCCCAACGCCAGAAAGAAGCAGCACAGGACAGGTGACGTCTGGTAAAGGCAAGAAGGATAAGATATTTCCTGGAAGGCAGGCTTGGGAAAACTCACATGCTCCAGAGAGAGAAACCTGCTGGCATGACAATACTTGTACCTCTAAGGCTGAAGCTATGAGGCTGAGAGACAAACAAACATAAGCTGTGTTTGGGAATCAGTCTGACTTTGCAGAGCTGAGAATTCCTTTCCCTCCAAAGCCGAAAGGTAGGCTTCACAACTTACATAGATTTGAACCTAGTGATAAAGTATTTCCCTGCAGTTGCCAGAAGGTAGCAGACTCTCTAAAAATAAACTTCAGTATATACGGTAATTCACAGTCCTATCCTTTAGAGTGCTACCGAGAGAAGCCATGTGAGGATAGTGAAGACGTCTGTTTTAAAGTTCAAGATAGCAGCTCACTGACACACCCTGCTATTGCTGACGCTGAAGAAATGCAGATTGACTCTGATAGCAGTGAAATAGTGGATAACCAGATGGACTGCACGTTATGTTTTGCTGACCACGTTGAGTCTCTGTGCTGAACACTAGTTTGAGAAAGCTGGTAAAGCAACAGACAGAATGGGGAACATTTTCTTTGGCTGAAGGAAGCTGTTATTGTTTTTTTTGTACCGAGCACTGCACGTTGTGAGCCTGAAGCTGATAAAGCTAATTTACCTGAGTTCTTGTCCATATCCCTCAAGCCAATTAAATGGCAGTTTGTCCTAAGTTATTTACCTGCATTGAAATCCGTTGGGAAGGGGAAAAATAAATTCTTGTCATTGCCTGAAACACTCGACTACAACTCTTCTGTTCTCAAAGGGTAAAAGGGACTACCATTCCCAGAGGGCCTTGCAGGACCAATGCAGGGTCATACTCTCTGAGTCAGGAATACAAAGGCAGACCAACTCTCAGCGCCCTAGGCGCTGGGCTGGCCACCGAGAGGGTGACAAGTGGCGTAGTCTGTTTGGATTTTTGCTTGGAATACAAAAGGACATCCCAACTGAAAGAAAAGAAAGGAAAAAAAACATCAGGATACACCAGAGGTTTTGCCACATCTGGAAAGTATAGAGAGAAAATCTGCTAAGCTGCTAGTGGAGACTGGTTGGAGATTTCGCTGGCAAAATCGTGCCAGGAGGATCAGGACACCGAGGATAAGACTCCTTTCTCAAGGCCTGAGTCTGCACCGTGCGAAGGTAACAGGTACTGGGCACGGGTGTAGAGGATTCAAGAGAGAAAGGGGAGTCTTTGTTCTGCAGTAAAACTAGTTAGGATTTAAAAGAGAGTTTGGTGCCACACTTGGTGGGTTTTTCTTTTTGCTTTATCTGCAGGAACCACAATCCTTAAAAATGGATCCACAAGAGGTGTTGCGGTGGATGTCCAATCAGTTCGAGAAGCAAATGGAACTGGCACATTGCACGCAAGAGCAGACAGCTGCGGCTATGTATGCCCAGCAGAAGCCCTTAGTAGAGCTAATGGAGGCTTTACTCGCCAAGCAGAAGGCTACCGAAGAAACAAACCCATCGTTTGCTGCGGTGGTAGGACCACAAGGATGTGGAGCCTTAACTTTTGGCCAATTAACAACTAATGATGATTTGGATGACTTTATTGAGGCCTTTGAAAGGGTTGCAATAGCAGTCAAATGGCCACTTGAGCAATGGGCAGTGAGATTTGCCACTTCCCTAACAGGAGAGGCTTTAGCGGCATATAAAACCATGCCCACTGCTCTCGCGACCAGTTATGAGGAGGTTAAAAAAGCAGTTAAAGACAGATTGGGTCTAACCCCAATGTTCTACCAGAGAATGTTTAGAGAGGCCAGACTTAAACCGAATGAGACACCTAAGGTGTTGTATCAGAGGATCAAGGCTTTGGCCTGGAAATGGCTTGTTCCAGAAGGAAAAACCCTTGACTCCGTGCTAGACACCGTCATTCTGGAACAATTCATGGAGGCAGTACCTCCGGAGGTGAAATCTTTCTTAATTTTACAAAGTTGCCAGTCCACTGCAGAGGCAGCCGTCCTCACAGAGCGCTATTTTGAAGCAGAGTTGGTGGGAAAACCAAAAGGAGGCGCTCTGAAGCTGGCTGGAATAACCAACTTCGGAAGATTAGAAAGGGGTATGAAAGCAAATGTGACTACTGGAAATGCTGTTTTGTTTATGAAAAAAGGAAAATGTTATAATTGTGGAAAAGGGGGACATTTCTAGAAAAATTGTACAGTGCGAACAGCACTAATGTCTGGAAAAGGAAAACAGGTGCGAGAAGGGTTCCTGTTAAAGGTGGAAGTTCAAGGCATTGTGGCCAATGCACTGCTTGACTCGGGTGCAGACTAGAGCATGGTCTCCAAAAAGCTCTGGCAGGCCGTTGAAGCCCGTGGTAGGTCCGCACCGAGGCAAGCAGAAGGTCAGGTTAAGATACGCTGTGTACATGGGGCTTCCTCTCATTATCCACTATACAGGCTCTCAGTAAAAGGGTTGGGGACCCAAAAAGAGGTTTTGGTGGCCGTTGTCCCACAGCTTCCCTAAGATATTGTGTTGGGGAGGGACTGGCCCCCATTTTGCAGAGGGATAGAGGAGGGCTTAAATGTGAAAACAAGCATGGTCTCCACTAGGTCCCAGGCCGGAACCTCCGGAATAAGGGTTGACCCACCAGAGGGAAGAGAGGAACTCCCCGAGGATAGGAATGAACCCTCCAAGAGAGAGGATGAGTTCATAGAGGAGGTCACCCATAAGTTTCTTGCATGTAAGAAAGTGACTAAAGCCCCTTACAAGGAAGTTAAGGAAAGGATAGCCCGGCAGAGTGTTCCAGGGGTAGAGGCCCTAGCAACAACTGTTCCTAGTCCCCTATTTGGAAAGCCCCGAGACTCTAACTCACAGTCAAAGCTACATATAGGAGATACGTCCTCAAGTAAACAAAAATGTGTTTTGCAATACTGCAAAGTGTCAGCTATGGCAAAAATCCCGCAGAGAGCCTCATCCGCAGCTGCTGGCTATGATTTATTTAGTGCCGAAGAAAGGATAGTCCCTAAAGGAGGAAAGGCATTGATAGACACAGGGTTAAAAATGCAAATACCTGTAGGCTGTTATGGCCGCATAGCGCCACGCTCAGGGTTGGCTGCAAAATACTTTATCGATGTCGGCGCTGGAGTCATAGACCCTGACTACAGAGGGGTAGTCCAAGTCTTACTTTTTAATTTTGGAAGTGAAGATTTCAAGGTAAGGGTGGGGGACAGGGTCGCACAACTTATCTGTGAGCGTGTAGGTTTCCCTTCGGTGGAGGAAGTGCTTTCACTGACCCCCACGGATCGTGGAATGGGGGGATTTGGGTCCACTGGGTTGGATGAAGTGACGGGTTTGACAGCTACTGCTGAAGAAAAGATGGAGGAAGACCTAGGCCCCCAGCTAACTGACTGTAAAGAAAACCCGGAGCCCAGAATAGGCGCGGAGCTATCGTGGCAACAGAAACAGGAGTTGGCTAAGGTACTCGCAAAATTTGCAGATGTTTTGACACCCATACCAGGAGAAACTAATCTGGTGGCACACGAGATTGTTACCACACCAGGGAAAGTGATTAGGCAACGGCCTTATCGTTTGTCTGAGGCAAAAAAGAAAGAGGTCATCGCCCAAGTACGAGAGATACTCAGCATGGGCGTAATAGAGGAGTCGAAAAGCCCTTGGTCGAGTCCCATCGTCCTCGTGCCGAAGCCAGATGGGTCCCTTCGTTTTTGCATAGACTTCCGGCAAGTAAATAGCATTTCACAATTCGACGCCTATCCCATGCCCTGAATTGAGGAGCTGCTTGACCGGCTAGGGCAGGCCCGGTATTTGACCACCCTTGATCTAACGAAGGGCTACTGGCAGATACCGTTGACCTAGGATTCGAAACCAAAGACCGCCTTCTGCACGCCCGTGGGTCTATTTCAATTCCGCCGGATGCCGTTTGGCCTACATGGAGCTGCTGCAACATGCCAAAGGCTGGTGGACCAAGTTTTGAGGCCCCATCAGGAGTACGCGCTGGCGTATATGGATGATGTCATTGTCCACAGTACCACCTGGGCTCAGCACCTACCCAGGATGGAAGCCGTTCTGAGAGCCATGCGACGGGCAGGGCTAACATTAAACCCCGGAAAATGTTTATTCGCAGGCGAAGAGGTAAAATATCTTGGCCACCTGGTGGAGAAAGGAATGGTCAAAACCCTATCAAGCAAAATAGATAGCGTGAAGAACTTCCCCCGGCCAACGAATAAGAAACAATTACGAAGTTTCTTGGGCCTCATTGGCTACTATCGGAGGTTTATACCGCGTTTTGCCGAGGAGAGTGCGCTCTTTACGGAGATGCTGAGAAAAAACGCGCCAAACAATCTGAAATGGACCCCAGAAGCGGAAGAAGTGTTCACAACATTAAAGGGGAAGCTTTGTAAAGCCACTGTACTACGAGGGGTAGACTTTGGGTTACCCTTCATTGTTCAAACCGACGCCTCGGAGACTGGATTGGAGGCGGTCCTGTCTCAGGAGTTTGAGGGTATGGAGCACCCCATTACGTACCTTGGTAGAAAGTTGTCAAAAGCCGAAAAAAATTATTCGACAATAGAGAAAGAATGCCTGGCTATCAAGTGGGCAGTAGAGGCCCTGAGGTTTTACCTCACCAGGCGCAAGTTTTTGTTAGTTACAGATCACGCGCCCTTAAAGAGGCTAAGCCAAATGAGAAATAATAATGCCCGACTAACTCGATGGCATTTAGCACTACAATATGTCCCAGTAACTGTAGGAGCTCTCGAGCAGTGAGGGAGGATTTGCCTGCTGCTTGAGAAGCTAGTTGCATTATGCGAAGACACCGGGCCTGTGGAAGGAAAACCTTTGCCTGTCTGGTATCTAGACAGGCTCCTATGAATTCCAGGCATTGGGAAGGAATAAGTTGGGGTTTTGGGAAGTTTATTACCAATCCCAAGTAATGGAGAATTCACAATGTACGGGACAGTGCATTGCTGGCCTCTGCAACTGTAGGGGCTCGAATGAGCCAGTCGTCTAAGTAAGGGAAGACAAATATCCCCAAGGTTTGTAGAAATGTAGCTACTACTGCCATGCATTTTGTGAATACCCTTGGTGCTGAAGCCAGACCAAAGGGAAGAACCCTGTACTGGAAATGTTTTCCCTTGAAAAGGAAACATAAGAATTTCCTGTGATCTGGATGGATGAGAATGTGAGTGTATGCATCCTTTAAGTCTAGAGAGCAAAGCCAATCCTGGCTTTGACGTTATGCAGAAGAGTTCCTAGAGAAATCATTTTGAACTTTTCTCGAAACAGATATTTGTTTAATTCTCTGAGGTCCAGAATTGGTCTCTGTCCTCCTGTTTTCTTTGGAATAAGAAAATAGGGGGAGTAGAACCCTGCACCCCGTTGAACAATGGGTACCTCCTCTATTGCCCCTTGGGCAAGAAGTGTCGAGAACTTGTGATCTAGCAGATTGTCTGCGGAGGTTTGAGAACTGAATTGCTTTAGAATTGTAGGAGGGGGCATGCTGTGAAAATGAAGCTTGTACCCTTCACCTACAATGGACAAAGTCCAATCTTCTGCTGTTGTCTGATGCCATCTGTTGGCAAAGTGGCATAACCTGCCGGGATATTGGGGGGTTGGGGGTCCCTCAGAGGCAGGAAGGCAAAGCTCTCTAGGAAGCCCTTGAGGGGTCTGAACCTGGAGAGCTGGTTGGGCTCTAGGGCCTTTTGGCTTCTTTTGCTGTCTAGTTTGTCCCCTTTGGGCAACCTGACCTTGAGTTTGACTCTGCTGGGTATAGGAAGGATAAAATTTCCTCTTTTTGCTGAAAGAGGGTTTTTTATAAGGCTTCTTTTTGGCTGGAGTGGCTGTAGATTTTGACAATCTATCTAGAGTAGTATTGTCAGCATCTAACTCGTTAGCCTTTACCTGCCAGTTCTTGCCGAAGAGATTCTCCCCCGTGCAAGGAATGTTGCCTAACTTGTCTTGTACCCAAGTCTCCAAGTCTGATGCCTGTAGCCAGGCAATCCGTCGTGCACCAATGGCAATAGCAGAGGTTTTTCTGATGCATTCGAAGCAGTCAAAGGCTGCACGATTAACAAACTTAGAGACCTCTTGAGCATGCTTAACTAGAGCAAGAAAATCTTGTCTCTTGTCATCTGGGAGAAATGTGCTCATAAGTTCCAAGTCTCCTGTGACTTCCTTGAGGAACATTCCCATATATAGAATATATGAACTGATCCTAGCTGAAAGCATGGAAGCTTGAAAAGTTCGGCACCCAAAAGCATCCAGAGTCTTGCATTCACGACCTGGAGGATTGGATACATGCCTCTTTGTACTTTTCATCCTACGCATGGCTGACTCCACTACCATTGAAAGGTGTGGTAGCTGAGTTTTCTGAAATCCAGGACCTGGTGGAACTCGATACATAGTATCAAGTCTCCTAGAGTGAGGAGAAGTAGTCAGAGGTGTCTCCCACATTCTGAGCATCAAGTTATGCAGAATTTCATGAATAGGAAGAGTGGCTGCCTCCTTACGAGCTTTAGGATATTGAAGAATTTCCAATTCCTTTGCTCTGGGTTCCTCTTCAGGAGCTACTGTGATTGAAAGACCTTTGGCCATATCACGGATAAAATCCTGAAAAGACATGTCCTCTGGAGGTGACATTCTGCGTTGGGGAGAAGAGGGAGCTTCTGGGAGAAACCCTCTAGTACCAGCAGAATTGTCAGAGTCTTTGGAATCGGAGGAATTGAAGTATTCCTGACCTCGATGCTCCTGCAAAGCACGGTCCCAGTATCGATCGAAGTCGGTACTAAGTTGACCCAATACCAATCTGTCGATTCCAGCCAGAGATGGCATGGGAAGAATTCCCACCGGGACCGGTACCGGTGTCTGTACTGGCATCGGTTTCGATGTCGGTACTGGTGCCCGTTGAACCAACAGTACCGCAGCTGAGAGAAGAGCTGTGATGCTGTGTGCCGATGCCTGGGTGTCGGTACCGGTAAAAACGGCCAGAACCCCTGAGCATGGCACAGGTAGTTCTTGCGAGGTTGGGGCCTCGAGAACATCCTGAAACCCCATTGATGCTTTGGAAGCAGAAGCCTCCCGCCGGGGCTGTTTTGCCGGTGTGGTTGCCTCAAGGGCAATGCCAATGGCCTCTCAATGCTTAGCTGGAGAGCTACCCTTTGAGGACCGGCTTTTATGCTTAGTTACCTGAGATCCATGGGAGGAAGAAGAGGCCCTTGACGATGTTGATGCAATGGATCTGGCATACGAAGAAAAAAGGGTACCGAGCTTTGCAGCCCGGTTCTGTCTTCCTCTTTTAGTCAACCCCATACAGGAGAGACATTCAGTTGGAGAATGTTCAGGCCCTAATCATTTAAGACATCAATCATGGGTATCAGTGACGGAAATGGTACCGCCACACTTAGTACATTTTTTAAAACCACTAGTTGGTTTTTCCATGTTTTAGGAATATGGGGCCTAGTGCCCAAAATGGCGCCTAGCACCAAAAGAGAAAGGTTTCTGAAGAGAAACAGTTTAAAGCATAAGTTTTGTGTTTTTTGAAAAAGAAAAGAACCGGCGGTACCGGTAAGTGTTGTGCGGTAGGCAAACGCAACCACAAGAAAACAAATTTAAAGACGGAATTTTCTGCGGTTACAGGGAATAGATCCTGTCAGCTCCGCAGAAAATGAAGAACTGAAGAGGGACAGTTGGAAAGGTGGGAAGGCAGCGCGCATGTGCTGAGGGATGCTCCCACAAGCGTTCCTATTGGATGCTGGGGAGCGTTCCCGAGCAGGCTCTGTCAGTACCGACAATACCCATATGTGAAGAATACATTCCTGCTTGTTCCTGGAGATAGCCTTTGACACTGTTCCTCACAGGAGACTTATAAACAAACTAAGCACCCCAGGGATGGACCCTAAAGTTACTGCTTGGGTTAGAAAATGGTTGAGTGGGAGGCAACAAAGGGTACAGGTAAATGGATCTCACTCTGAGGAGAAGAAGGTTACCAGTGGTGTGCCCTAGGGATCTGTCCTTCGTCCGATTCATTTTAACATCTTTGTTAGTGATATAGAGGAAGGGCTGTCGGGTAAGGGTTGCCTCTTTACGGATGATACCAAAATCTGTAATAGACACCCAGAAAGGTGTAGATAACATGAAGAGGGATCTAGGTAAGCTTGAAGAATGGTCTAGAATTTGACAGCTGAGATTTAATGTTAAAAAATGCAAGGTTATGCATTTGGGTTGCAGCAATCCAAGGGAGGAATATAGTAAAGGGGGTGAAGTACTTTTGTCCACTAAAGAAGAGCGGGACCTAGGTGTGATTGTGTGTAATGATCTTAAAGTAGCTAAACAGATAGAAAAGGCAACGGCAAAAGCTAGAAGGATGCTTGGGTGCACAGGGAGAGGAATGGCCAGCAGAAGAAAGGAGGTGAAAGTGCCTCTGTATAAGTCTTTGGTGCAACCTCATTTGGAGTATTGTGTGCAATTCTGGAGACCGCGCCTTCAAAAGGATATGAACAGGCTGGAGTCAGTACAGAGGGTGGCTACTAAAATGGTTAGTGGTCTTCATTATAAAGCATATGAGGACAGACTTAAGGATCTTAATATGTACACCTTAGAGGAAAGATGGGATAGATGTGATATCATTGAGACGTTTAAATACCTCCATGACATAAATACACAGGAAGAGAGCCTCTTTCGATTGAAAACAAGCTCTGCTACGAGGGGACATGGGATGAGGGTGAAAGGGGATAGATTCAGAAGTGATATGCGGAAATATTTCTTTATGAAAAGAGTGGTGGATTCGTGGAATAGTCTCCCAGTGCAGGTGGTAGAGATGAGGACAATATCTGAATTCAAAGAAGCATGGGACAAACACAGAAGATCTCTAAAGGAAAAAAGGGGACTTTTGTAGTGGTTGATATGGAAGGGCAGACTAGATAAGCCATGTGGTCTTTTTCTGTCATCATGTTTCTATATTTTGAAACGCCTCCAAACATGGCAGTCCGACTCTTCTCTAAAGCCTGTAAAATATGATCATGTCACACCATTGTTAATTTATCACCATTGGCTTCCAATTACAGCATGCATAGAGTATAAGATTCTCTTACTTTTAAAGTTCTACACGAAGAGGCCCCTGTATACCTAGCTTCTCTTTTCAGTCGCTACTCCCCTACACATACTCTTTGCTCACTCTGTGTTAAGTAGACCATCAAAAGCTAGCTTTAAAGCTTTGTGCTGTTCTTCTTTTTCTTTGTTGGGATGTGCAGCCCCGCAAGCCGCCTGGACCCTATTCCCCCTGCTTTAAGACAGGGAGAGCTGGAGGGGGGCAGGAGGGGGAAGGTATCTGGGTGGAGCAGGGGCAGGCCAGCCTGGCAGTACATACAGGGCTGATTCAGGTTACGGCCCTGTACGTACTGCCTGGCCCATAGGGGCACGCTGCTTAATCACCTCAGAGATGGTATAAGCAGCAAAAAGCTGGCGATTGGTCCCAAGATACCTTTCCCGGATCCACGTGTAGGGAGGTCCCCGCCGCCCAATCCAGGCCACAGCAGGCCAGTCTTGGGTCAGGTGGTGGGGAAATGAGGGGCTGGATCACAGATGTTGGGGGCACCTATGAGGAGGACACCCCCGCAGGTGGCAGGGGCATTCTGGGTCATCCTTCAGCCCGATTCTGGCTTCCATAGGAACGTTTGGTTCCCATGGACCAAAATAGGGTCCTAATAGCCCCGTTTTCCTTGGGGATGTCTGGACAGCCAGGACGTCTCCCTCCCTGAATCAGGCTCTAAGAGGGATCTAACAAACCTTGAAGAATGGTCAAGAATTTGCAGCTGAGATTTCATGTGAAAAAATGCAGGGTCATGCATTTGGACTGCAAAAATCCAAGGGAGTGGTATAGTATAGGAGTGAAGTAGTTCAGTCCACTAAAGAAGAGTAGAACTAAGGGTGATTGCTCCTGATGACCTTAAGGTGGTTAAACACGTAGAAAAAGGCAACAATGAAGGCAGAAGGATGCCTGTATGAATAGGGAGAGGAATGGCCAGCAAGTAGGAGCAGATCATGCCTCTGTATAAGTCATTGGTGAGACCCCATTTGGAGAACTGTGAGCAATTCTGGAGACACACCTTCAACAAGATATAAATAGGCTGGAGTAGGTGTAGAGGGCAGCTTTAAAATGGTCAGGGGTCTTCGTCATAAGGCATATGGAGACAGTCTTAAAGATCTCTATATGTATACTATGGTAGAAAGGCTAGAGAGGGAAGATATGATAGAGATGTTTAGAATTCTCCATGGCTTAAATGAAGAGGAGGAGAGCCTCTTTAATTGAAAGAAAGCTTCGTAATGAGAGGGCATAGGATGAAGGTGAAAGGAATTAGATTGAGGAGTAATCTGATGAAATATTTCTTTACAGGAAGAGTTGTAGATGCATGGAATAGCTCCCAGTAGAGGTGATAGAGACAAGGACTATATGTGACTTCAATAAGGCATGAGGCAAACACAGAGGATCACTAAGCAGGAAAAAAAGGAAACAGGAAAGCTTAGTAGATGGTATGTTAGGGCATACTGGATAGGTCATATGATCTTTATCTGCCGTCATTTTTCTATGTTTTAAAAGCTGACTGCTGTGGTTCAAAATTGGCTTAACTTTTCCTAAGGGTTGAGGTAGATGGAATTTGAATGGTGGGCAGTAATTTCATAGATCTAGATTCTGATGGAACGAGTAGACTGGTTTATCATGTAACAATGGAGAGCGGTCCCTGTGAGGTGTGCGCTATTTTAGGAGCTGGGTATCTAGTGTCTAGCTGGGGGAAATCTGGGGGTGGGTTGATTCAGAAGGCTGATGTCTGGTACTTTGAGGGCTCTGTGATATGCGAGTTCTGATAATGCCCTATGTCTGATGGGAATGATATTTATGTTTCTGGAAGCATTGATTTGTATTAATACTAATTGTGTGTTTGTGCTTGGAACTTTTATTTATTACGTGCTTGCATTTGATATAGTGAGAATTTATATTTTTATTGCATATCACCTTGGGCAGCTTCCACCAGGGAGTGGACCATAAGAACATAAGATATGCCATACTGGGTCAGACCAAGGTCCATCAAGCCCAGTATTCTGTTTCCAACAGTGGCCAATCTAGGTCATATGTACCTAGCAGTTTCCCCAAGAGACACAAGTTCCACAATGCTTGTACTGGGTCAAGCATTGATATCTTCGGTCACTTCTTAATAATGGTTTATGGACCTTTCCTCCAGGAACTTGTCCAAACCTTTTTTAAACCCAGCTACACTAACAGCCTTTACTACATCCTCCGGTAACAAATTCCAGAGTTTGATTACACGTTGAGTGAAAAAATATTTTCTTTTATTAGTCTTAAATAGTTTACCCTGTAGCTTCATTGCATGTCCCCTAGTCTTTCTATATTCTGATAACATAAACAATCGATCTACGTTTACCCGTTCCACTCCGTTCATTAATTTATAGACTTCTATCATATCTCCCCTCAGCCGTCTCTTTTCCAGGTTAAAGAGCCCTAACCTTTTTAGCCTTTCTTCATAGGAGTATCCTTCCATCCCCTTTACCATTTTGGTGGCTCTTCTCTGAACCTTTTCTAAAATTGCTATATCCTTTTTAAGATACGGCGACCAGAATTGCACACAATATTCAAGGTGCGGTCTCACCATGGAACGATATAGAGGCATTATAATATCTTTTGTTTTATTTTCCATTCCTTTCCTTATCATACCTAGCATTCTATTTGCTCTCTTGGCCGCCGCTGCACACTGGGCCGAGGGTTTTAACATGGTATCCACAATGACACCTAAATCTTTTTCCTGGGTGGTGGTTCCTAATGTGGAACCTTGCATCGTGTAACCATAGTTTGGGTTGTTCTTCCCTAGGTGCATAACCTTGCACTTGTCCACATTAAATTTCATCTGCCATTTTGATGCCCATTCTTCCAATTTATCAAGATCCTCTTGCAATTTTTCACAATCCTCTTAGGTTTTAACAACTTTAAATAGTTTTGTGTCATCTGCAAATTTGATAACCTCACTCGTTATTCCACTTTCCAGGTCATTTATGAATATGTCAAAAAGCAGCGGACCCAGCACAGATCCCTGGGGTACACCACTATTCACCTTTCTCCATTGGGAAAATTGGCCATTTAGCCCTACCCTCTGCTTTCTATCTTTTAACCAGTTCCTGATCCACAATAGTACACTGCCTCCTATCCCATGACTCTTTAGTTTTGCCAAAAGTCTCTGATGAGGGAACTTGTCAAAGGCTTTCTGAAAGTCCAGATACACAATATCAACCAACTCACCTTTGTCCACCTGTTTATTCACTCCTTCAAAAAAACATAACAGATTAGTAAAACAAGATCTTCCTTGTCTAAAGCCATGTTGGCTGTCTCCCATTAGGTTGTGACTATCTACATGCTGAGTAATTTTATTCTTTATGATGGTTTCTACCATTTTTCCAGGTACTGACGTCAGGCTCACCGGTCTGTAGTTTCCCGGATCACCCCTGGAACCCTTTTTAAAAATTGGTGTTACATTGGCGATCCTCCAATCTTCAGGTATTAGAGATGATTTTAATGATAGTTCACAGATTACTGATAGCAGGTCTGCAATCTCATATTTCAGTTCTTTCAACACCCTTGGATGTATACCATCCGGCCCAGGTGATTTGCTACTCTTCAGTTTATCTAATAGTTGTAAGACATCTTCCCGATGTATCGATATTTCCTTCAATTCTTCCGCACCTTTAAATACCACTTCAGTCATGGGTAACATCCCTACATCTTCCTCAGTAAAGACCGAAGCAAAGAAGGTAAATGCAAATTGATTGTTTTACTCTTTCAAAAATATACAAAAACTAGGGGAAATGCCATGAAATTACAATGAAGTACATTTAAAACAAATAGGAAAAAATACTTTTTCTACTAACATATAATTAAGCTTTGGAACTTGTTGCTGGAGGATGCAGTAAAAGCAGGTAGTGTAGTTGGTTTTAAAAAATGTTTGGACAAATTTCTGAAGGAAAAATCCATAAACTGCGATTAAGGTAGACAAAGAAAACAGCTGCTTATTTCTGAGAATAAGTAGCATTGAACTGGCTGCTTTTGTGATATGCCAGAATGTAGAAAAAGAAATCCAATATTAAACCCCATAAAAAGTAAATCTATCCACAAAATAATTTCTGTGGAAAAAAACTCCAACACTATAGATGACTCATCTTGAAAAAACATTGCCAATCTCAATCTGCAAAAAAGCTTCTGCAATTAAACAAGCAAAATCTCTGTGTAGGAACCAATGATAATCCTTTTTTACCTACCCAAGTTGGAGGCAATACCTTGGATCTCATCTTTTCTCCTATAACCACTCAGCTAGACTACAATCCATATCATCTACAAATCATGCCAGTACCTTGGTCGGACCACAAGGTCATCTTCTTCCACATCCCACATCCATCAACCAACCACAAACCTCAATCACATCATACTCCAACTCCCCCTCGCCGCTTCCGACCATTTATCAAAGAGGAATTCCTAGAGACAACCCTCCACAAGCTAAATACCGACAGCTGTGACTTACTTAAATTAACACACACTTGGAACTCTACCTTAAGTAAAGCGGCACTCTCAGCATCTGAAAAAAGAACCGCTAAATGAAAAATACTGCAATCTGGTACACTGCTGATCTAAAGGAATCCTTACGTCAGCTTAGGAAGTTAGAACGCAAATGGCGAATCTCTAAGCTCCAAATTGACAAGTCCATTTATTTGAAGACACTACAGGACCATCGTAACACAATTAATACAAGAAGAAAGGAGCACCATACCAACACCCTTATGTGTTCTATCAACAGACCCCGAGAGCTCTTCAACAACACCCAATCGCTAATCAAAGACAACACAAGGCAATACACCGAAAACACACCACACCCACAGGTCTTCGCTAACTTCTTTAAAAGCAAATCCAGTGTGGCTAATCCTAGAAATACTTCTGCTACTCCACCAACCGACCCTCCTGCAGTATCCTTACCCAATATCCTTGGACCTATTAACAATAGGATTAACAACCAGACTACAGTGATCTCTCCCGCACAAAATGAACTCACCATCTCTGTACTGGGAGTTTTTCACCCTTACTTAACAGAACAAATAGAATGCATAATAAAAGGTCTTAACTCTACTACCTCCCCAACTGATCCATGTCCATCTTTTTGGATTAAATCAGCATGCTCTGAGCTAAGTACATATATCCACCACCTCATAAAGATTTCATTCTCCATAGATGCATGTCCAGCCCCACTAAAAACTGCATCCATCAGACCCCTACTCAAGAACCCTAAACTTGATCCGACTGATGTAAAATCCTACAGACCTATTTCAAGCCTACCCTTCCTAGACAAAGTAACAGAGAAAATCGTTCAGCAACAAATTCAGGACCATATCGATGCCCAATATCCACTAGATGACACCCAACACGGATTTCGACTAAATCATGGTGTTGAGACACTGCTTGTCACACTAATGAACAACCTAATCTTAGGCATGAACAAATCCAAACAAGGATTTATTCTACTCTTTCTAGATATTGCCTCCGCTTTTGACACTGTTTCCTACAATCTCCTCTTAGCTCGACTACAGCTGATTGGCATTCAGAACCAAGCATTAGAATGATGCAGATCTTACCTCTCTGGCTGACAACAAATGGTACGCATAGGTACAAAAACATCATCCAGCTATTTACAAATGCAAGGAGTCCCACAAGGCTCATCACTATCAGCCTTGCTGTTTAATATTTACATCCAGTCTATTTGCTCCATAATTAAATCATTCAACATTCTCTACCACATTTATGCTAATGATGTGCTTCTTTATGCTCCCTTCTCTACAGTCAACCCAAACTACTCTAAAATCATCGACTGCTTCAATGCAGTTTCCGACTGGCTGATTCAACATAACTTAAAAGTTAACTACAAGAAATCTGAGGCTCTCTTCATCACCAAGGATCCTTCATTCATACCTCCTCCCACCCTATGAGTAAGGGATACTGAAATAAGCACCAAACAAGAAGTTAGATACTTAGGAATAACCCTAGACCAACGTTTGACAATGGAGCCACACATAAAAAATACTACCAGAGCAATATACCTGAAATTACGGATCCTTCGGCAACTCCATCCCATGCTTGAAGCTGTAGAATTCTGGGCAATCTTCCAAGCATTGATTATCCCACATTTTGACTTTGCAAATATCATTCTCTATGGTATTCCAGATTACGCAATCCACCCTCTTCAACTGGCAATGAATACGGCAGCACGAATCCTCGTTTCGGCTTCAAGATATGAACACATCACTCCGATCCTGAAAGAGCTCCATTGGCACCCCGTCTCTATTCGTCTCAAATATAAAGCCATCATCATAGCATTCAAAATCTTACACAACCTCTCAGCGAATGCCCTTAATGAGACTCTACAATGGACAGTGGACAACAGATTAAGAAGATCCAGCATGTCAAATACTCTTATGGTCCCATCTGTAGTGAGAAAGAGCCCCCAGTTCGTTAAGGGGCGAGCATTCAACTTATACGCACCAACCGTCTGGAACTCCCTCCCCCCCCCCCTTATTCGTGCCATCTCTGACCTTTCTACCTTTACAAAACATCTAAAGACACATCTGTTTCAACTCTACTATGAATAGGCAACTTAAAGTCTTCATACCTCACACTTTCTACCAAGAACCTCAAACCTCCTACAATGCTCATTCATTTTTTTTTTTTTTAATATTTTTATTTATAAAGATACCTTTTACAGAGTCATAATAGATAAACAATTACAACCAATAATACAGCAAAATTAAAGAAGAATATAAACTCAAACAAGTAATCATCATTAAACTTACAAACCACATCTCGGGGAAAGTCTAATCAAACAACGAAATTTTAATAAGAAAATCAAGGCTCAACCACAAGGGCTGCAGCCAACCTGGCCAGACGAGTTTCCTCACTGCTAACCTGTATTATTCAGGATACAGTATGGATCTTTTCCCGCTCAGCTAACCAGTTCTCTAAATCAGATGAAGAGTAGAAGACAAATTTAACATAACGTAAAGATATACAGCATTTGCAAGGGTATTTTAAAAAAAACGTAGCTTCCAAAGCCAGTACTCTGGGTTTTAACAAAAGAAAAGATTTTCTACGGAGCTGCGTAACCCGAGAAACATCCGGGAACAAAGAAACTCTATCGCCACAAAACTGGAACTCCTTCCTCCTAAAATAAGATTTCAATATCGAAATCTTATCCTCTTCAGAGGACAGGGTAACCAGTAAAGTGGCTCTAGTAGTGATCACATCCTGAGTTTCTTCAAGAAAAGCTGTTAAATTGAAATCTGCCTTATCTAAAATAGGAATCTCTTCTTTATCCTCAGGGGTAGAAGAAACATTCGAAGCAAGATAATAACATTTAACCAAAGTGCAAGACTCAGCCTGAGGAAAAAGAAGAATATCCTTTAAATACTTTCTAAAGAGTACTGTAGGAGACAACATAGGACATGTGGGAAAATTCAAAACACGAATATTCATTTTGCGAGCTAAGTTTTCCAGATTTTCCAGCTTTTGATGCAGCAGAAAACTTTCTTTTGCATGAGCAGCCGTAAAATCTGAAAACTTGCCCATTTGAGGCTCTAGTTTCGCCAGAACCGAGTGACAAGCACCGATCTGGGAATCTAGGGCTTGAAACTTTTGAATGGAATCCCTTGTAAATAAACACAATTTGGGAACAGTCTCTGACAACATACGCTCCGTGCGAGAAACTACAGTCCAAACATCTGATAATGATACAGTGGAAGCTGCCGGTAAAGTCTCAGGAGAAAAGGAATGACTCCACACAACTTCTTGAGGACACATTTGTAAGTCGGGAACAAAAGAAGCCTCCTTAGAGAGTTCAAGGAAACCAGGAGGAAGCGGTGGGGTACGCTCGATTGAGCTTAAACTCGCACCTTCTGTGACAGGAACCAGAGGCACAGTACCTGGTATGGCAGGCCGTGGTGTAGAAACCAAGTGCTTCTCAATTGCCCCCGCTTGGGATTCATCGGCCGACGGCTTCTTCTTGCGCTTACCACCTGGCATGCCCCAACTCTAACACCAGGGCTCCAAGATGGCTCCAAATGGGCTCACAAGGGGCCAAACAACCCCCTTAGAAACGCGCCCCTTTGCAAACGCGCCAACGGCTAGCGCCGTGGAAGATCAAATAAGAAGGACCCGTTGGTGACGTCAGCCGAGTGCCCGCAGAGCCGCCAGCCACAGAACCAGCCTCCTCTCCTGCACTGGATCTGGACACAAGATGAAACGCTCCCCACAATGCTCATTCATTATATAACTGTATGATACATAAATTCATTATATAGTTTCATGTATATAGTTTTCCTGTTTTTTGATCCAAGTTATATAGATTTTCTGCACCAAACCTACTCTATTATTATGTTAAATACTCATATGATTGTTACATGTATGTTACTATATTATCTACTTGTTCTATGTAAGTTCTGTTCTTTGTAAACCGCACTGAATGTGAAATAGTGCGGTATATAAAAACCAATAAATAAATTAAATAAATAAATAAATGAATAAATAAAGTGGCAATTCACAATCTGTGAATGATCATTTGGATAATGGGCCTTCACTTTCTTCTAAGTCCTCCTGGATTCCTCCTGGCCTCATGGATCCGACTATCATAGCTTTTGAGAGGCTATATTAAGATAAGTGCAACAAATTCTGGAGCGAATCCCACTATGGAGTAATTCATCCTTGCAGGAATGGTCTGCATTACTTTCTTTGACTCGAGATTCCACAATCACAATAAAACTGGCTGATACAGTAAGGGAAGAGGCATTGCTATTTGGGACACTTAAGAATATTTGACGACATTTAAAAGCCACTGAAAGACTCCTCATTCTATCATAAATTGGAGAAGGATTCAACAAAGGAGTTGCAGTTGGAAATTTATTCTGTATTGTAATTGGCAATGGACAAGAAATTGATTACAGAGAAAGATTTTCATTTTTTGTACAAGAAATTTCTGATTACTCCTACTTTTTTCTTTAGTGCCAAAAGTTTATAAAACCATTATCTCTTCTCCAGTTTGCCTGATCGTGGCAAGCAGCAGTTGTTTGTTGGAGCCTTTATCAATACTGTACATGCTGATTGTCTTTTATGACCTTTGGTTTCACAAGCGAGGTCCTATACTGAGGATTCTACCTCATTAATCAAATTGTCATCATCATGAACTATAATGCAAGAAGAATAGTATCTGGTCACTTTAGATATTACAGCTCTCTACACCAACATTCATTAGGGAGATGCAGTGATGGTGGTACGAAAATATTTAGCAACTACATCTACTGGATCTCAACAACTGGCATTTCCCATACAGCTACTTACTTTGGTTTTGATGCACAATTATTTTATGTTTAATGATCATTTTTTCATCAAATTTGTGGGTTGGCTATGGGACGAGTCGCTGCCTACACTATCTAGCATAGCCCTCAGCATAGGGAGACTACTTGCCAAATTCTCTTTTTCTCTTTAGAAGTGGGAGGGCAAGAATGTAAGAAGGAAAGATGGAGGAGGCGAAGAGGAAGAAAAGGGTAGAGTGCTTAATCCCGAACCTTCACTGGGCAGCTCTTTTGGGACTCTGTATCTTACTGAAACCTTGCCCCAGCTCAATTGGCCAGCCTAAGATGACAGGAAGCCTGGATCCCCCTCCATGTCAGTTCCAGCAGACGGGTAGCCATAGATACACCTTGAAGACCACCAAAACCCTGGGAGACATCTCTCAAGATGGCTGCCCAGGAGCTACAAAGACCAAAGAAACTGCATCAGTTCAGCCAGCACCATCTGCTGGAGACACAGAAATACTGGAGAGTGCCCCTAGCTGTTCCAATCCTTGTACCAGTGATGATGTCACTGGCAACTTCTAGTTTTTCTCGGTCTCCATCATCGGCTGGCAGGGGGGCACTAACCACTTGTCTGAACTGACTTTCAGATAATCTCAGCTTTCTTTCATTCCTTCCATCAGCCTCACAACTGTCATTTCATCCTACAACCACCTCACTGCCATCACCTCTCTAAATGTCACTGCTTATAGCTCACCTGGAGTACTGTATGCAAATCAGATGTTTGAACCTCTCAAAATATATAAATGGGGACACTTAATACAGATTAAAAGACTCACAAAACGCAGTGCTAGGAGGTAAATACAGAGAATGTCAACAGGTAAAGTCTGCAAGGCCTGACTGCTCTATCTCTTCCCCACTGCTCTGACCTGTGCAGATGTGCTGTTCAGTTTCTGCAGCCCATTCTCTAGACGCTCCATCTTGGCAGTCAGCTCCTTGCCTTTCTTCTGCAGCAGAGTCTGATACAGTTTGATTTGTTCCAGGAAGGACTTAGGCGTAGTATAGTTATAGCGCCTTTCATTACTCAGGTATGACCGTGACATCTCGTTGACGCTTGAATGGACATAAGCCATGAACTTACTGATGGACTCTTTAACAGAGGCCTAGAACAGACAGAAAGAAAAAAGATCAGGATAGGGTACATGCAAGATATGAGTTATCCCCATCAAACTGAGAATTCAGTCTCAAAGGTTAGGGGAAAGCCACTCAATTAGTTCATTACCATTTCTGGAGAGCCAAATTCAAATCCTGTTTAAACCTTTCCTGAGTCTCCCAAGGACATTTGGCTGCATCAGAGCAAGGCAAACTCCAAAAAAGACACAGCATAAAGGTTGTGCATTAATGCAAAGGCATGGAACAGCATAGTTACTCATCTCTAACAGGTGATCTCCAGGAACAGCAAGAATCAGTCTTCATTTATGGGTGAACGTCACCAACACAGCCCATGCGGGAATGCACCCCAGCATCCAATAGGAAAGCCTTTGGAAGCACGCCACTGCGCCTGCGTGTCTGCCTTCCCACCTTTCCAACTATTCTCCTCAAGTTGAGTTTGTAGCTGAGAAGAAGAAGAAAACCAAAAAACCCTAAAACTCCTAGGGGAGGAAGGGGGGTTGTGAAGACTGATTCCTGCTGTTCCTGGAGAGCACCTGTTACAGGTGAGTAACTATGCTATCTCCAGGAACAAACAGGAGTGCAGTCATCACCTATGGGACTCACTAGCTCCCAGTTACCAGACTGGTATGGGGGGAGAGTAATGCAATCCCTGAGGTAAAAAATGTGTAGCCAAAGAGTCTGGAAGAGTTGTGGGCCATTGGACTCAATTCCAGTAGACAATACTCCCCCAATGATTATCTGGTATCTTATAGAAGTCTGGGACAGAGGGTAGGAGTTGAGTTTAAGTCCCAAAGAGGTGCTGGATTACAGCTTAGTCAAAGATAGCGAACCAATGGCAGTCTCTGTCTAGACCAGAGGCTCCCAACGTCGGTCCTCGGGGAACCCCAGGCCAGTCAAGTTTTCAGAGTACCCACAATGAATATGCATGAGATAGATCTAAATGCACTGCTTCCATTGTATGCAGATCTATCTCATGCATATTCATTGTGGGTACTCTGAAAACCTGACTGGCCTGGGGTTCCCCGAGGACCGACGTTGGGAACCTCTGGTCTAGACGGTAACGTGCAGCAAAAGTGTGAATGGAGGACCAGGTAGCTGCTCGGCAAATGTCCTCAATGGCTATTGAATGAAGATTGGCTACAGAAGTTGCCATAGCGCACACGTTATGAGCAGGGACATGACCCTCTTATGAGAGTCCTGCTTGTGCATAAGCAAAAGAAATACAATCAGCTATCCATTTAGATAGAGTACATTTTGTCACCGGTAGACACAGGTGACTGGGATCAAAGGAAACAAATAATTGAGAGGATTTTCTGTTATCTTTAGTCCTATCCAAGTAGAAGGCCAGCGCTCGTTTGCAGTCTAAAATTGTAGTGCTGCTTCAGCTCGAGATTCATTTGGCCTAGGGAAGAAAATGGGGAGAATTATCGACTGGTTTAGATGGAAGTAGAAGACCACCTTTGGAAGGAAATATGGATGGGTACTGAGAACCACCCTGTCATGGTGGAATAGAGTATAAGCGGGATCCACCACTAGAGCTTTCAGCTCACTGATGCAGCAAGCTGAAGTGAGAGCAATAAGGAAGATGACCTTCCAAGATAAAAAACTTCAGTGAAGTGGTGGCTAAAGTTTCAAAAAGTGGCTTTAGAAGTTGCGCCAGAACCACATTCAGATCCCAGGCTACGGGAGGCAGCTTAATGGGTGGCTTGGACAGCAGGAGACCCTATATGAAGCATGCTACTAAGGGGTGTGAGGAGATAGGCTATCCACTGGTCTGTAAGAGGCTGCAGTGGCATTAAGGTGAACTCTCATTGAGTTAGTTTTAAGACCTGTCAAGGATAAGTGGAGGTGATATCTATTTATTTATTTGAACATTTCTTATATACCGCCCCTTCCATCGATCAGTGGCGGTTTACATTGAACAACATTCCAGAGTCCTGGTTACAGAGAATGTTTCAAACTATAATATCATAAACTATTTACATATCAGTTAGACACTAATACTGAAGTATCATGGCAGATAGGTTTAAACTATCTACATGCTGTATTTACAACAGAGCAGATATTGTAGATGCATCTCCACTGGGCAACAAAAGTGGTCAATGTCCTTTTCGGAACACCAAAGGGCAAACCTATGCCATTTGAAGGCACAAGATCGCCTGGTGGAATTCTTATGAGATGCAAGGAGGACATCCTTAACCGCCTGTAATAGGTCAAAGTCAGCGAGCACTATCCATTCAGCAGCCATGGAACAGAAGAGTGGAAGCTGTGTGTTCTGCAGAGTGGCAAAAAGATCTATGAGTGGAGTTCCCCACATTTGGAAGATCCTAGCAGCCATCTCCTAATGCAAAATCTATTCATGTGGATGGAGGATATGGCTTAGCCTGTCTGCTAGGACACTGAATTTGCCTGGGAGGTACACCACTCTGAGGTGAATGCAGTGAGAGAAGGCAAAGGACCATAGGTGAATCACTTCTCCACAGAGGGGATGAGACCCGTTCCCCCCTGTTTGTTTACGTAGAACATGGCAATTTGGTTGTCCGTTCTGACTAGAACAGGTTGCCCTGATAGTTGGGGTTGAAAAACCTGAAGAGCATTTGTCAGTTCTAGCAGGTTGATGTGCAAGGCAGATTCCTGTGGTGTCCACAGTGCCTGTATGGTCAGGTCATTCAGATGCACCCTCCAACCCAGCTTGGAAATATCTGTCATCAGGATGCATTGAGTTGGAGGCATCTGAAAAGTTGACCCGACGAGTAGGGAGACACCACCACTGAAGGGATTTGATCAGTTGAGGGGTGATGTGGATCTTGTCTCTGAGACAATCCCTTGCTTGCATCTATTGAGAAGACAGAGTCCACTGCGATGGTTGCATGTGTAATCAAGTGTAGGGGACGGCATAGACCGTGGAGGCCAGGTATCCTAATAGTCATAACATCTCTCGAGCTGTTACTCGGCTTTGCTAGTGTACGTTGAGGTGGGCACAGCGATTCTGTGGAAACTGTGGAAAGAAAGCATGGGCCTGTCGAGGGTCTAAAAGAGCTCTGATTAACTCTAGACTTTGGGTCGGAGCGAGATGAGACCTTGGAAAGTTTAGGACAAAGCCCAGGTGTTGGAGCACTGGAATGGTGCAATGACGGGAGAGCCTTACCTCTTGGGGGGAGTCTCCCCTGATCAGCCAATTGTCTAAATAAGGAAAGAGGAATATCCCCAAGCTGCGTAGGTAGGCAGCAATAACTGCCATGGAGTTTGTGAAGACCCATGGGGCAGAGGCTAGACCAAAGGGGAGGACATGGTATTGATAATGGTTTCCTTGAAATATGATAATGTCTGTGCAAGGGCATGGATCAGTATATGCCTGTACACCTCTTTGGGGTCTACAGAACATAACCAATCATGTCTCTGGAAGTATTCTAGAAGAGTTCCTAGAGAAATCATCTAGAATTTCTCTCGAATCATGAATTTGTTTAGGTCTCTGAGATCCAAGAAGGGCCTGAAGTCTCTTGTTTTCTTTGGAATGAGAAAGTATGGAGAGTAGAACCAAACTTTTCTTGAGGAGGAGGAACTCTTTCTATGGCATCCTGGGACAACAGGGTGGTCACCTCTTCTATTAAGAGAGTGCTTTGAAGGGGTTGTGTTGGATAATCCCCTTTGAAGCAGGTGAGGGGTAAGGTTTTGAAGTGAAGCTGATAATCCCCTTGGACAATCTGGAGTGTCTCCTGCTCTGATGTTATGAGGTGCCACCTGTGGGCATAATGTCAAATTTTGCCTGCTATGTGGAAGGGCTGGGGGACCTCCAGGGCCAGATTGGCAATGCTCTCTAGGAAGGAGTCAAAAAACAGGTGAAGGTTGTGCCTGTGTAGCTGGTTGAGGCTTAGGAACCTTGGGTTTCTTGGGTTGGTGAGGACCTCTGCTGAGGATGTTGAGATTGATAGGCAGCAAAAGGCAGGTATTTTATTTATTTATTTATTTATTTTATTTAACAGGTTTTATATACCACTTTATCATTTCAATATGATATGAAAGATGGTATCTCTTTTTCTTAGAATAAAAGGACTTCTTGGGAAGAGTCTTCCTTTTGGAGGGGTCAGCTGTTTTCCTGGAAAGGCATTTTAGGGCGAGATCATCTATTTCAATCTCTCCTGCTATTTCCCTCCAGTCTTTGCCAAAAAGGTTTTCTCCAGTACATGGGATATTGGGCCAGTTTATTCTGGACCCATTGCTCGAGATGTGATGCCTGTAACCAGGCCCTTTCTGCGAGCCCCAATGCAGACTGCTGAAGCTCTGCTTGTGGATTCAAAAGCATCAAAAGATGCCCGGTAAGAAACTGAAGTATCCTGGCCTTGCTTGATGAGTGTCTGGAATGCACGCCGCTTATCTTCAGAAAGCAAGGGGGGAAGGTCTCCAGATCTCTGGTGACATCCATCAGAAACATGGGCATGTAAGAGTTGATTCTGGAGGCCAACATGAAAGCTTGGAAACACTGGATGAATGGTTCTTTGAGTTCTTTATTTGGTGCATCAACAATTCCACCACCATTGAAGGGGGAGCTGAGGTTTTGGGAAGCCTGGGCACTCTGGTACTCAGTACATGGTATTAATTTTGCTGACAGGTGGAACTCTGAGCAGGGCCTCCCACAATGGAGAATAAGATCCTGTAGGTAAGGTAAGGTAGGCACCTCTTTTTGCATATGGAAGGGTATTGGAGTATTTCCAATTCATCTGCTCTCGGTTCCTTCTCAGAGGCTACTGTGATGGAGAGCCCTACTGCCATATCATGTATGAAGTCCTGAGAGGACATATCTTTTGGTGAGGACTGATGCTGTTCCTGAGGCGACAAAGGGTCCAAAGGGATGTCAGGACGTTCTCGGGAATCGAGTGACCCCCATCAGATTCTGATGAAGTTGAATCAGAGTCTGGCAAGAAATCAAAGTATCGTCGATCTTGTGTTTGACCTCGATGCTTTGAGGAAGTCGATACTCAATGCCGATACCAATACTCCAAAGTATCAGATCCAAAAGGCATGTGAGCCCGAGTCTGGAGGATACTGGGGGTATCGAGCAGATCCAATACAGGAATCATCCTCGGGTGCTCTGACAATGCCGATTTGAGGGCTGGCATTGGGCCTGATACACCTGGCTGTAGGCTCGGTGCCGAAGCCTGCACTCCTAAAGCTCTCGATGTTATCATACCGAGGCTGCCAGGAGTGCTGCCAAATTCCTCTCAAGAGCCAGCATACACTGATCTAGGGAGATGGCCGATGTTTAGGTGGAATCATATACAGGGCTCTGAGCCACCATCCCAGAACATGGAGCCGGTAGCTCTCTGGAGGTCGATGCCTCTGGAGTGTCCCAGAGCTCACTTGTGCTTTGGAGGACAGATCCTCCCACCAGGGCTGTTTGGCTGTTCAGTCTGCAATAGAAGCACCTCTAGGGGAGTCTCGATACTTACGAATTGGTCTTCAATGCCAAAGATGTGGAAACAGCCAAAGACTGACTTTCTATTGTGTTTGGACTTTGAAGAAGTCTGAGAGAAGTTGATGCCCTCGATGAAGTGGAAGCCACTGAGACAGTCCAAGGCAGACAATGATCAAAACTGTCTGGCTCGGATGTTTAGCTCTCTTTTTGTCATTTGTTGGCACAAAGGACAAGCTGTGGTTTCATATTCAGGACACCAAAATTTTAGATACCAATTATGTTTGTCAGTGGCTGAAATGGTAATAGCACACTTGGTACATATTTTAAAAACTGTTTTTTCCATGCCTGAAACGTTTTCATCAAGATTGTAGAGAAGGCTATGGAGGCCTAGAGGCCTAGTTTAGCGGTGAAAATGGCTTGAAAATCAGAAGAAAGAAAAAAAATAAAAAATAAAATTATCAGGACAGGTGTCAGGTTCAACAGAACCGGCGTCGACGGAAAGGCAAAAGCATGATGTACCCTGAAGAGCACAATAAAGAGAAGTTTTTTGGCAGTGACAGGATGAAGTGTCCTACTGGCTCAGCAAAAAACAAAGAACTGAGGAGAGAAACTGGGAAGGCAGGAAGGCAGTCATGCAGATGCTGTGGAATGCTCCCAAAGACTTTCCTATTGAACGCTGGGGAGTATTCCCATGTGGGCTCCATTGGTGACATTCACCCATAAGTGAAGACTGCATTCCTGCTTGTTCCTGGAGATTCAAGTTAATTAGAAGCCTCTGTTAGAGATCAACAAGCAACTATTGATATGGGAGCACTGTAGAAAGAGGCTTAGGTACACTAGAACAGCTATGCAGAGATTATTCCACTGAAAGATGTCTGCAGAAAACTAAACACTTTTGTTGTCCACCAGAGACATTATTTATTGCTCTCTCTGCTACAACTCATTCTAAACACAATTCACTTTATTTTACAAACGGACTCCCAAGAGCTACTAGTTCCATTCCATCTCACTCATTTCCAAAAAGAACCCCATTCTAAAAGTAATAGGCTACAGATATAGTGATTCTGGCTGATGATACATGTTCAAGCTCCTTAAGTCAGTCTGCTGAAGTGGCAGACTCAAGTATATGCATTAAACTTAGCACCTATGTTTACTAGCTACTAAGCTACTATTATTTTCTAACTCGCTGTTATTTCAGCCTCACAAAGATGCTTCTCTTGTTTCACATGTCTTGATTACAGCTTAATCTAAAGGGGTCTGCTTTTCCTTTCCTAGTGTAATTTCCTTCCTTTGGTGGAATAAGAATACCCCTGGAGGAAAACAGAAAATAGAACAATAGTGGAGAAAGAGGAAACAATACTTTAGAAACTGTAAAGGGTTATAGTGAATGGGGAGGCAAAATATCCCAAGGCTGTCAGTGGAATGGCACTCAAAATGTAAAATAAGCAAAAGAACAATGTTTCACCCAAATAGTATCCTTAAAATATAAAGCACCTTTATTTGGTATATTGCCAAAATAAGTATGTGCAGGCAAAAATTATTAAAAGTGCAAAAGTCAAAACAAGAAGAGGCGCAAAAGTGAGGTATTGTTTTGCCCCAACATGCATTCTGAGTCAAAATCAACTTGTGTTTGGTGTCATTGCACTATGATAATTGTTGGGGACATGGCCAGCATGTGCTCAGTAGTTACCATGCAGGAAAGCCCCTTAGCATGTGTTTCAGTCCTTGACAATTACAATGGGTGCACCTACCACCATTTGTTGAGGAGGAAGTAGGTGTATCTGTGCTAACTGCAACTCTAGAGATTAGCGCAAGTTACTGGTGCCCACACTAACCACAATGTGCGGTCAATGCTCACTCTCTGCTCCAACCCTGCCCAGTCCCCATCAGGTGATGTGCAGTAAATGTGCATTTCAGCAAGTGATAATTGCGCCACTTGCACTGTAATAGTTACCAATTAACACATACTGAAATGCATGTTAACCATATAATGTACTTTAATAAAAGGGTTCCAAGGTGGTCCTTTTCTCAAGTAACCAGCAGGCTGGTGCACTTACCGCCATCCCTTGGGGTAATGTTAAGTGCATCCATGCCAACGACAACATTCATGATTAGTCTGGGCACATAACGTTGCACTAACTACAATGCACTGTCAATGCTCATGTCCCACTCCTAACACAACCAAGTCTTCACCCAATCGAGCGCTGCTCAGTTAACATGAGATTTTTAGAATGGATCCCCACGCTGTTAACTCTGCATGCTTACTGAGCAGCAAACCCTGTGCTAATGGTTAGCAAATATTAGTAAACATGCCCCTAAGTTTCCAACCCAGTCGAATGCTTGCAATTACTGTATCTACCCAATTATTATATCTACTATATATTCCGTATCACCTGAAAACTTGCTCCCGTTCACCAATTTCTTTGTTACACTATGCTATGGAAAGTGTGATATGTCCCCTAAGAAACTGCCAGTAGTATTCCATATTTCACAATTTCATTTCATTAGCGAATGGATCCCTTGGTTCAATTTATGAATTTCTTCCTATTATTTAAGTTTGTTTTTAAACATCAAGGTTCTTTTTATTTACAAGATATAAGGAGTGGAGGCATATTCAACAGCAGCAACTAATGCTATTAAAGTGCATAGCCATCGTCAGTTTAATTTATGACTGGATATTTAGTGTCAGGGCCGTATCCAACCTGTGGTACTGAATATCCGGTTTGCCCCGAAAGTGTGTTAGCAATATTCAGCCACTGGCTGGATACTAAGATGCCTAAAGTTGGACAGCCTTTTTTTCTGTACACTGTAGGTGTTTTAGTTAGCCACTTTGTGGCTCAATATTGCCACTGTGGCTAACCAATGTTGTTGCCCACACTCCAGCCCCAGAACACCCTGATGCTAGCCGTTTAGCATCAGGATGTTTAGATGGCCTAGGAGGAGATACTCAGTGGCACTGAATATCCCGGTGAGAAGGATTTCCCACAGAAATCCTTTTGAAAATGCTCCCCAAGGTTTCTATTTTGGCATATTGGTACCCTATAATGAGAAGGCAGCTGATACTCTGTTCTTTACGTTTCTTCTCTGCAAAGCTCGTGCACACTCACTGCTGAACAAAAGGATCTCTCTCAGATGCAGGGCTCAAACCCATGAACCCATGCACTGGAGCCTCTGAACCTACTGCCTAGATCCAGCCCCAGCAGCCTTTAAGTAAAGGTAGTAGGAGGTGGTCCCCATTTCCCAGAGGAGCACATTAGATCAGTAAGAGGGGTCTCCAAGCAAGCCTGTCTAACACACCCTTGATAGTTTAACAAGTCATCTTATGGATCTGACCTGCGCCTGGCTTGTATCCAAGCTCTGCTTCTCCATGTTGCTACATACTTAATTAAATGCTGTACAATCTTTCTTCAGTTCCTTGTTCCTGTTTAATAATCTGCTATCCAGGTTCTTACTTCCATTCTGCCTACCATTCTATCCCAGCCCAGAATTACCGCTATCTCCTGCTCTTGACTGTCTGGACCATCTTGCCCTGAAACTAACTTCTCAACCACACTCTGGCCCACCAATAGCAGAAGTCAACTTGGATGACACTCACTTCAATGCATTCTGTTTCCTGCAGGAAGCGCAGACTGACAGACTCCAGTGCCTCTTGTGGCCACTCATGGAACCAATCTATAGCTGTACAATTCACCACAGCAGGGAACTTCCTGCTCCGCACTCGCAGTTTATTCCCAACAGGAGAGAAGCAAAGTGCCACCTACAAAAGAGAAGAGAAAGTCAGGTATGGTAAGCATATGGTAGAATATGGAGAACTGTCTAACACAATTTAACATGCATTTACAAACATTTAAAGAAATGTTGTAAGGCTGATTTGTTATTTTGGAGTTTATCTTTATATTTGTACTTGATATACTGCCCAGGCACAAGCATCAGGGCGGTGTACAATTAAAACAGGCTGCAGTTGAAAAACAAAGAAAGAAAGGAATGCCAATGTTCAGATAGGAATGTGACAGCAAGGAGATAGAGAGAAAAAAGGATGCAGAGCTCCAGTCGTAAGAGGAAGGGGAGAGGCTGGCGGCGAGGGGGGGGGGGGGGGAGAGGCAGACTAGGGGGACACTTATTCACTTTACCGAACCCTACAAAACAGCAAGGTCACATCTCCATGGCAGAACATTTTTTAGGACCTTATGATCAAGATACTAAAAAGGAAATTCAAAACTTTCCAGGAAATTTAAATCAAAACATATCAAAGCCAGCATACAGAGAACAATTTTCAAACTCTTTGCTCTGGGAGAAGGATTGCAAACAGTTTGTGTAGAAAGGGACTTGAAGTGGGGTACTAGGACCATCTGAAAGGGTTCATATGGAGAATTGCTTGGAGGTTTGCTGACAGCCTAGTACAAGGGCCTCCAGGACTGGAGTTGGAAATTCCCTGGCCTAGTAGAATTATACAAGACAAGACCGTATTTTGTAAATGTTTGTGAAAAAATGAGACAGAATATTTTTGCTTGTCCTGATTAAACTGAGCAATGTCTATGCCTAGTTTGACCTAAAACATGTGGGGGCCAATTCATTTGTAGATGTCCTGCCCCCTGTATGGCCGGTCAAAATCAGGGTGTGCAGCGATAGCACCTGATTCTAATCCTATGGGAGCTACATGTGCCCGCGGGATCAGAATTGGGTCTACCGGCCCGGACATGCAGGCCAGGCCCTGATTCTGATTGGCCGCATATCCAACACTTACCTGGCTAACTCAGCTATGGCTCCTGAATGGAGCCACAGTGCCATGGTATCCCATCGCCACTGGAATGGTGCAATGACGGGAGAGCCTTACCTCTTGGGGGGAGTCTCCCCTGATCAGCCAATTGTCTAAATAAGGAAAGAGGAATATCCCCAAGCTGCGTAGGTAGGCAGCAATAACTGCCATGGAGCTTGTGAAGACCCATGGGGCAGAGGCTAGACCAAAGGGGAGGACCTGGTATTGATAATGGTTTCCTTGAAATATGATAATGTCTGTGCAAGGGCATGGATCAGTATATGCCTGTACACCTCTTTGGGGTCTACAGAACATAACCAATCATGTCTCTGGAAGTATTCTAGAAGAGTTCCTAGAGAAATCATCTAGAATTTCTCTCGAATCATGAATTTGTTTAGGTCTCTGAGATCCAAAAAGGGCCTGAAGTCTCTTGTTTTCTTTGGAATGAGAAAGTATGGAGAGTAGAACCAAACTTTTCTTGAGGAGGAGGGGTTGGGCTGTGGCTGGGGCTTGGGACCCTTGGGCTTGGGTGAGCCCTAGCTCGCTCCCTTGCCCTAGAGACCCTGCTGAGGAGTCTGTGTAGCCAGGTATGAAGGATAGCCTCGATAGGGTTGGCCCTTCCTGAGGAAAGGAGGCTTCTTTCCTTGTGGCTTCTTCCTCGGGAGGGTGGAGGTCTTCCTTGAGAGCTGAGTCCTCGTAACAAACTCGGTCTCAATTTCGGCCACCTTGTCCTCCCATCGGTTTGCTGAAAAGTTGCTCCCTGAGGCAAGGGACATCGAGGAATTTCTCTTGCACCCATTGATCGAGGTCTAAAGATTGGAGCTAGGCCTGGCGTCGAGCGCAGATGCCGGCAGCAGCAACCCTCACGCTGGATTCAAAGCCATCATAGGCGACTAGGGACAGATACTTGGAACACTCTCTGACAGACTTCATAAGAGTCTGAAAGTGCTGGAGGTGATCACCATCAAGGCCAGCTGCAAAGCCTCCGAGTTCATTGGCCAGGTCTCAGAGGAACATGGCAATGTAAAGTTGGTAAGTTTGTATATGGCACGCTAGCATCGAGCCCTGGTAGCACTTCTGCCCAAGAGCATCGAGGGTGCGAGATTCCCTGCCCAGGGGCACAGATGAGTGCATCTTTGGAGCCCAAAGCCCAGCACATGGCCGACTCGAAAACCATGGAGGTATGGGGGAGTTGCACCTTATGGAAGTCTGGACCTCGCTGAACCTGGTAGATCGTATCCAGGCATTGGTTGATGATCAGCACCGATGCTGGAGTTTCCGACATCCTGAGGAGAAGCCGGCTGGGAATGGAGGGGGCGGGGACCATCAGGGTCTCCTTCGGTGGTGCCTCATACTGGAGGATATTGAGCTCCTTCGTACAGAGGTCATCCTCCAACTCGGCAGTGAGGGAAAGCGCTTGAGCCATGTCCCTGATGAACTTGAGGAATGAAGTGTCCTCAGGGGGCGATTGGCACCTGGCAGTCGGTGGAGACAGGTCCGAGGGAAGTCTTGGTGCGCTGGAGTCTCCGGGGATGTCTTGATAACGGACTCCCACTCGGAGTAGTCCGAGGAAGACAAGAGACCCAAGGGTATTGTCGGCACTGGTCTCTGGTGTCTCAAGGCATGGCCAGAGCCAGAGCCACTCACCTGTGAGGACCCTACCCCCAAGGATCAGGAGTGAGAAAGAGACCCTCGCTGAGGATCTGCCCAAGGCATCCAGCTCTCAGGGATTGCTTCAGCGGCACAGGGAGTCCTCGACATCGAGGTCCCTGCATTCTAGGGTATTGAAACCTGTTGGGAGGCAATGAACGCAGAAACACTGTGCTCCAGTACCAGCATACGAGCCTCCAACTCAGGGGTGGCAGCCATTGACACTGATGCCAGGATTAACAGGTCAGGTGTCGAGGAGGTCGTCGATGGGACAACCCTCAGGAGACCAGGGTCCATTGCTGGAGGCCTCAACTTCAGTCCTGGGTACCTTTCAGGGCAGCTCCAGCTCCGACTCCTCGGAGGCCTGTCGGGGGATGAGGAACCATAAACGGGATTTCCCGTGCTTGTCCGCCTCCCAGGATGAGGCCCATAGGGTCTTCTTTTTCTTCTTATGCTCTCACTCTGGAGACCCTTGCTTGGAATGCCTGAGGGCCTGCTTTGGAACTGCAGGGACTGTACGTGACTCTGAGGATCCGGGAGGGGGACTTTGCGTCCGAGGCTACAGGGGTCGAGTCGGCCTTATGGAAGATGTCATCCTGCTTAAGCCAACAGCTCTGGATGGCCTATGCAGACATCTTCTTACAGAGGGAGCATTCCTCTGGGTCATGGTCAGCACCCAGACACCAGAGTCAATAATTGTGAGTGTCGGTGAGGAACATTTCTTGAAACCGGCTGCCACTGGGGCAAAAAGGACCCCCGTGAGGTTGAAGACCCTTGACGCGGCCAGCGGTTGGAGAAAAGGCGCAAAAGCGCTGATGGAAAAGAACCTAAGAAAAAGAGGTCTCGAGACCTGTTGCTGGGACTGCAGGGCTCGGAGGTGGGAAAGCAACTGGTGCAGGCCGGAAAAGGTATGAAAAGTATGAGAAAAATCAACTTTTTTCTGGAGGGACAAGACAAACGTCTGCAGGACTCCGCAGAAAAAGGGAGACTGAGCAAGATGGTACCCTTAGGCGGGAAGGGGACCACGCATGTGTGGTGGCATCTCCCAAAGGCTTTTTTTGAAAGCTGGGGGGGGAGGTGCTCCATGCAGGGCTCCATCGGCTTCAACTTCATCCATATGTGAGGAATGACTTGCTGCTTGTTCATGGAGAAATAAATTTACCTTGTGCAAGAGATTAATTGATTCTTTATTATTATGCTGTTTTGTGCTAAAAACATGTAACAAAGAGAAATATTAAGCAATGACAATTGAATTTCTAATCGGTTTACATTCTATATTTTTAAACGTTTTGTGTTTATGTAATGATGCTTATGTATCTGCTTTTATTTTGTGTCCTGATTTCCTTCCTTGGTGAACTGAGATGTCTATGTTAATCAGATAGTTAAATTACTGACAATACTTAAAGTAATGTGAGTCAAACCATTACCTAAGATAAGAGAGCCTTCCTGAGAATCTTTGGTAAATAATTGAAACGAGTTTAATTTATTTGCCATTAACCTTTAAAAAGGAGATAGAGCAGCTTTTAAACTAGATAATAGGGGAAAGCCGACAGTCGCCCAAGAGCAGATGGTTCGGAAGAATGTATCCTTGAAGGATACCACCAAAAGCAGAAAGGTTCTAAAAAAGAGTAAAGTAGCCCAAATGCCCTCGAGAATAGAGCAGACAGAGCTTAAAGATCCCAAATTACCCATGTCTACCAATAGCCAAATTAATATGAATAAAATACAGTCTCTAAAATGCTTGTATGCAAATGCTAGAAGTCTAAAAAATAAGATGGGAGAGTTAGAATATATAGAACTAAATGAGAGGTTAGATGTGATTGGAATATCAGAGACATGGTGGAAGGAGGACAACCAGTGGGACACTGTGATACCTGTGTACAAACTATATCGTAATGATAGAGCTGATCAAATTGGTGGAGGGGTTGCGCTCTATGTTAGAGAGGGCATTGAGTCAGAAAGGATTAAAGTTTTGCAGGAAACAAAATTTGCTGTAGAATCTCTATGGATTGAAATTCCATGTAAAAAGGGGAAGGTGATGGCAGTGGGGGGTGTACTATCGACCGCCTGGCCAGAATGAACAAATGGATAATGAAATGCTCAAAGAAATCAAGGAAGCTAACAAAAGTTACAGCGCGGTAATAATAATGGACGATTTCAATTACCCGGTATCAAATGTCACAACAGTACATGCTAGGGAGATAAAGTTCCTAGATGACATAAATGACTGCTTCTTGGAGCAGCTGGTCCATGAACCGACGAGAGGGGAAGCCATATTAGACCTAGTCCTTAGTGGAACACCAGATCTAATGCAAGAGATAAGGGTGTTGGGGCCACTTGGCAATAGTGATCATAGCATGATCACCTTTGATTTAATTAGTGGAGAGGGATAGTAAGGAAATCCACAGTACTACCTTTTAACTTTCGAAAGGGAGACTATGATAAAATGAGGAAAATAGTTAGGAAAAAACTAAAAGGAGCAGTTGGAAAGGTTAAAGACTTACATCAAGCTTGGGTGTTGTTGAAAAATACTATCTTGGAAGCCCAGACCAGCTGTATTCCACGCTTTAAGAAAAGTGGAAGGAAGTCCAAAAAACTGCCAGCATGGTTTAAAGGTGAGGTCAGAAAGGCTGTTGTTACCAAGAAAGCATCTTTCAGGAAATGGAAAAAAGAGCCAAACGATGAAAACTGGAAACAGCACAAAAACTGGCAGGTCAAATGCAAGGCATTGATAAAGAAGGCAAAGAGAGAATTTGAGAAGAAGCTTGCTGCGGAAGCAAAAACGTGAAATAAAGATTTTTTCAAGTACATTCGTAGCAAAAAACCTGTGAGAGAGTCAGTTGGACCATTAGATGATAGAGGAGTTAAAGGGGCACTAAGAGGCGACAAGGCGATAGCGGAGAGACTGAATGAATTCTTTGCTTCGGTCTTTACTGAGGAAGATGTAGGGATGTTACCCATGACTGAAGTGGTATTTAAAGGTGCGGAAGAATTGAAGGAAATATCGATACATCGGGAAGATGTATTACAACTATTAGATAAACTGAAGAGTAGCAAATCACCTGGGCCGGATGGTATACATCCAAGGGTGTTGAAAGAACTGAAATATGAGATTGCAGACCTGCTATTAGTAATCTGTGAACTATCATTAAAATCATCTCTAATACCTGAAGATTGGCGGATCGCCAATGTAACACCAATTTTTAAAAAAGGGTTTGAGGGGTGATCCGGGAAACTACAGGCCGATGAGCCTCACGTCAGTACCGGGAAAAATGGTAGAAACCATCATAAATAATAAAATTACTCAGCATGTAGATAGTCATGGCCTAATGGGAGACAGCCAACATAGCTTTAGACAAGGAAGATCTTGTCTTACTAATCTGTTATGTTTTTTTGAAAGTGTGAATAAACAGGTGGACAAAGGTGAGTCGGTTGATATAGTGTATCTGGACTTTCAGAAAGCCTTTGACAAGGTCCCTTATTAGAGACTTTTGGCAAAACTAAAGAGTCATGGGATAGGAGGCAGTGTACTACTGTGGATCAGGAACTGGTTAAAAGAAAACAGAGGGTTGGGCTAAATGGCCAATTTTCCCAATGGAGAAAGGTGAATAGTGGAGTACCCCAGGGATCTGTGCTGGGTCTGCTGCTTTTTGACATATTCATAAATGACCTGGAAAGTGGAACAACGAGTGAGTTTATCAAATTTGCAGATGACACAAAACTATTTAAAGTTGTTAAAACCCAAGAGGATTGTGAAAAATTGCAAGAGGATCTTGATAAATTGAAAGACTGAGCATCAAAATGGCAGACGAAATTTAATGTGGACAAGTGCAAAGTTATGCACCTAGGGAAGAACAACCCAAACTATGGTTACACGATGCAAGGCTCCACATTAGGAACCACCACCCAGGAAAAAGATTTAGGCGTCATTGTGGATAACATGTTAAAATCCTCGGCTCAGTGTGCAGCGGCAGCCAAGAGAGCAAATAGAATGCTAGGTATCATAAGGAAAGGAATGGAAAATAAAACAAAAGATATTATAATGCCTCTATACCGTTCCATGGTGAGACCGCACCTTGAATATTGTGTGCAATTCTGGTCACCGTATCTTAAAAAGGATATAGCGTTATTAGAAAAGGTTCAGAGAAGAGCCACCAAAATGGTAAAGGGGATGGAAGGATACTCTTATGAAGAAAGGCTAAAAAGGTTAGGGCTCTTTAACCTGGAAAAGAGACGGCTGAGGGGAGATATGATAGAAGTCTATAAATTAATGAACGGAGTGGAATGGGTAAACGTAGTTTGACTGTTTACGTTATCAGAATATAGGAAGACTAGAGGACATGCAATGAAGCTACAGGGTAAACTATTTAAGACTAATAAAAGAAAATATTTTTTCACTCAACATGTAATCAAACTCTGGAATTTGTTACCGGAGGATGTAGTAAAGGCTGTTAGTGTAGCTGGGTTTAAAAAAGGTTTGGACAAGTTCCTGGAGGAAAGGTCCATAAATCATTATTAAGAAGGGACCCAGGATATCAATGCTTGACCTAGTACAAGCATTGCAGAACCTGTGTCTTTTGGGGAAACTGCTAGGTACGTATGACCTAGATTGGCCACTATTGGAAACAGGATACTGGGCTTGATGGACCTTGGTCTGACCCAGTATGGCATATCTTATGTTCTTATGTTCTGTTAGTTATGTTTTAATGTTTGTTAGCCTTTAAGTAATAAAATTAATTATACCTTGTAAATTGTCACCGTTGGAGAGTAAATCAGAAACATAATTAGCAATATATACAACTATGTACCTGATAAGAGAGGTGTGTCTATTAGCACGTGGCCTAACATTTAATTTGGTAGGTAACAGTTTAAATTAAAGAATATAGATACAAAATGAAAGTATGCTACAAGCTAACTTGGTCTACATATAGTCAAATAATTAGTAATAATTTAGTGCTAGCAGTAGATGTATTGCAATTAATTAGCATTAGATACGATAATCCTGTTCAGCAATTCTATATTGCCATTAGGTATTAATAGTTGTGCTTGTTTGCAATTGTGTGGAATCAGAGGGGTGTTATAGCGGTGAGATATAGTTCTGCAAATTATATACTGCATGGATTGAATCCTACAGGCTGAAGACGACGACTATTGTGAATGAAAGAAAGTCTGCAATGCTAATGAAAGCTGAATAGGAGCAAAGATCAGTGATTCCAGCAAGACTCCTCATGTATATGCATCTATGAAGCCTGGGTGGGAAGTCACTGAAACTCTGTCCAAGATATGCATTGCCCAGCCCATAGTGAAAAGATGCTGCTGAAGAATTTGTTGTGACCAGTGTCATGATGTGAATGTGGATGCCAACTACTGAAAGATCTAGGGAAGCAGTTGGCCACTGCCAGCAAATGGTGCTTGCAAACATAATTGGTAAAGCCTTACTCTGCACACATTCCTATCGAGACCTAGAAAGGGCAAACAGCGTCACATAGTTTTGGTTAATTTGCAGGATGATTGTAATTCTTTTTCTATATTGTTAAATGAAGCATATGTATAAAGACTTCTTCCAACTAGCAAGAATGAATTCACTTATGTTCCTGGAACATAGGAGGGGCATCTGCAAAGTGAAGTGAAAGCTATTCCCCACTGTGGCAGAAGACTTATTTTGGACTTGGACATGTTTGAGCTACCATTCATTTGTAGCGATTTTGTCCTGAATCAGAGGGGGGAATGTAGAAAGGGACTTGAGGTGTGGTTCCAGGACACTCCAAAAGGGTTAATATGGATAATTGCTTGGAATTTTGCTGACAGCCTAGTACAAGGGCCTCCAGGATTGGAGATGGAAATCCCCTTGCCTAGAAGAATGTGTTATACAAGCGAAGGCGATATTTTGTAAATGTTTGTGAAAAAAGAAGACAGAATGTTTTTGCGTGTCCTGATTAAGCTGAGCAATGTCTGTGCCTAGTTTGACCTAAAATATGCGGCTTTTTCGAAGGCATTTACATGGGTAACTGCCCTAGTTACCCATGTAATTGCCTTATCTGGGATTTTACAAAGGCACCTACATGGGCAGTGCCTTTGGAAAATCCCAGATAAATCCCTAATGCGCCCAGATGCTATGCGCTAAGCATTGGGGCGTATTGGGGCCATTCCAGGGCAAGCGGGGGTGGAGGAAAGGGCTAAGCAGGTAGCATCGATTTTTGATGCTACCCCTTAGCCCTCTGTGCTTTAAAGATAGGCAAGGTTTTTTGCTAGGAAAGTAAGCATGAGATGCCATCTGTGTGCAGACTTTTTCTCCCCCTGCAAATGACGTCTTCTCAATGCAGCTATAAGAGCGCATGTTGTGGAACAATACAGAATGCAGCACAGAAAATATTATTTAACAGTGAGATAGCAGTAGTGTTAGGAACAACAGCAGTTAAAGGAGAAGAAGCATTCTTTGCCATCAGCACTGTGAAATGTATTTGAAATCTCTCTTTAACAGAAAAATGCCAAGGAGAAAAATAAGAAAATAATGAAGTAATTAATTTAAAAAAACAACAGATAAGTGAGATCAAAAGCAATGGTCATAGATTCAGGAAACCACTAGCAAGACACGTTATTTGGCTCTTTAATGAAAACAAGGGAGAGCAAATGATGAGCTACAGCAATTGCCAATACAGGTCTTCCTCTATATGACATCACATCCCTCCCATTCCCCTTCATATCTACCTTTTCATTTTGTATTGATCTGATGGAGTATCACTCTTCAAAGACATTCATGAAGGGGCATGTTTACTAACGTGCGATAGTATTGGCATTTATTGTGCATCTTGTGCAAAACTTAATGCATATTAAGTGCAAAGTCTCCTCAGTAAATGCAGGGGCTGTGTCTAGCATCTGCCCTGCATTAACGATATAGGACAGATACTTCCTGCATGGACCTGTGTTACATACCTTGGCAGATACTGGTGTATGTAACATAGGCCTTTGCCCAGAATGCCCACAAATTACTGCAGCCATGTAATGCTGCCCTTATCTCCCCCCTGATCAGAGCCTCCCACCCAATCTCAACCTCCCCCCCAGTTCTGACTCCCACATACAATCCCTTCTCCAAACTATGATCTACCACTTGCACAACCCTCCCCTCCCTAAGTATACTCACACCCCACCCACTGGAAAGAAAATTCAAATTTCTAAGGCAGCCTCCCACCTTCAACCCCCCTCCCCCCCCCTCAAGACGTAACCTCCACATTACATTGGTTGGAGAGGACATCATTCTGGCGATTCTAGTTATAGAGTCCCTATATACTACGCCCCACCCTAAAGAGACTTGACCTCAACCCCGCGGACCCAGCCTCCTACTGACCAATCGCTAGCCAAATGATTTTGACACTATGTAGCCAAAATCATTGTGAAGTCCACCCAGCAACAACTTCAAGACCATATTGACAGAAACACCCTCCTTGACCCCCAGCAACACTGTTTCCGCCCCCTGCATGGAGTAGTAACACTGTCTCTTTCATTAATACCCTAATAAAGGACATCCAAAACTCCACTCAAAGATTCCTCCTAATTGTCCTAGACATCTCAGCCGCATTTGACACTGTCAACCACAGCACCCTCCTTCAACCTCTTCAGATCACTGAAATCCAATGGTTCCATTCCTACCTAACCAACAGATACCGACAAATAAAGATGGGAACAAATGTATCCACCCCCTACCTCCAGACACAAGGCGTACCCCAAAGATCCACCTTGTTGGCACTACTCTTTAACATCTACTTGCAACCTCTCTGCTCGATCATCAAATCTCACAACATAAACTTCCACAAATATGCCAATGACACCATGCTCTATGGACCATTTAACACGAAACAACCCTCATATACAAACCTCCAAGAATTCTTTGCTGAGTTTTCCAGCTGGCTAACAAACAACAACCTCACAATCAACTACAAGAAGACCGAAGCTCTGTTTATTACAAACAACTCTACATTCATCCCCCCTACCTCCCTAGCTTTAAATAACACTCAAATCAAAGTTCAGACCAAAGTGAAGTACCTGGGCATCACCCTAGACCAACACCTCTCCTTCAAACCGCATATAAATAAAACAACCAGAGCAATCTACTAAAAGGCCAAAACTCTGCAATGCCTCTGCCCACTCCTAGAACCATCAGACTTCCACTTGGCTCTCCAAGCCTTAATCCTACCACATCTCAACTACTGCAACTCCATCTACCAGGACATACCAAAATCCACCCTACCCCCACTTCGCACTGCTCTACACACAACAGCGCACGTCCTCCAGGGAGCCACAAAGCACAATCACATCACACCCATCCTCATGAAGCTCCACTGGCTCCCAACTTCTCAGCTGGATAAAATACAAAAACATCCTTCTAGCACACAAAGCCATTCACTGCCATCCCACCAAACCCTACTCAAAACCTCACAGCCTAACAGAACCAAAAGATTGTCCACAAGGAACAAATTGAACATCCCCCACACCAAAATAAAATATAACCAATAAGCATGTGGAAGAGCCTTTGATTTCTACATACCATCCATATGCAACATACTACCAGATGCAATATTTATTTATTTAACAAATTTTATATACCGTCTTTCTACAAGTCAAGACGGTTTACATAGAACATATTTAGCAGTATGTTTCAACTGTTTACATGGAACAAGATAACGATGAATAAATATGGTAACGAGAAGAACTAATTACAAAGATCAAAGATCAACTATTTACATATGAATTTACAATGAGCCATATGGTTGTGTAAAAGAATTTGAGAGTTGCAGAAGGAATAGGGAGGAAGGTGTAAAGGTTATGAGCTAAGGTGGAGGGGAAAAATGTTCAAGGAAAAGATGGGTTTTTAACTTTTTTTCGGAACTCAGAGTGGTTTGAACAGTTCCGAAGTTCGTGAGGAAGGGAATTCCATAAGGATGGAGCATAGAGGGAGAAGGCCTTGTTACTTGTAGATTGTTTGCAGTGTCTCTTGTTTATAGGGATGGTCAGTAAGTTTTTGGTAATAGGGCAGCGTGATCTTGTGCTGTTGGAGGAGAGAAGGAGAGGGGAGAGGCATGGAGCTGACTCATTGGAAATGATTTTATGTATGAGAGTGAGGACCTTGAATTGAACTCTGTATTGGATGGGGAGCCAGTGGAGATGATAGAGGACAGGTGTAATGTGGGAACGTCTAGGGTTGTTAGTTATAAGCCGCGCTATCGTGTTCTGGGCAAGTTGGAGCGGTTGAATAGAGTTCTTGGGGAGGCCATGATAGATATGGTTACAGTAATCAAGAAAAGGGATTGTGAGGGCCTGGCAGACAGTACGAAAGGAGTTAGGGCTTAGGAGGGGTTTGAGGTTGCGGAGGGTACGGATCTTTGCGTATATTATATTAGTGGTTCTCTTTATTTGGTCAGTGAAGGAAAGGTTCTGATCCAGGATAATACCAAGATATTTCACTTGTTTTTTTATAGTAAGTGTGAGATCACCGATAGTAAGAGTGGGAGGTGGGGTGTATGTAGGATTAGAAAATACCTGGAGAACCTCTGTTTTGGATTGGTTGATTAAGAGGTTATGTTGGGAGAGCCAAGTTTTTAGGTTAGTTAGGCATTCACTCAGTTTAGAAAAGTCAGGGTTAGAAAGGTTAAAAGGGGTGAAGCACATCATGTCATCTGCATATAGCTGATACTGAATGTCGTAGCTTTGGAAGATCTTGCAGACAGGTTGGAGGAAGATATTAAATAGAAGGGCAGAAAGACTGGATCCTTGGGGGACACCTTGTTTTAGGATGAATGGGAGGGAGGTATCGTTTCCAATACAAACCTGTTGGGTTCAGTTATCTAGGTAGGAATGGAACCAGTTCAGGGTTGTGCCTCTAAGTCCTATTTCATGAAGTCTGTTTAGGAGCAATATGAAACATAATTGACCTCCACACCTTTTGCAAACATCTAAAGACATTCATATTCACTGAATATTTTAGCCCAAAAACCTAACTCCAACCCACTGACTCCACACATCCCCTAACAACCCTCCACCAAGCCTACCTGATGTATAGCTCTCCCAGGAGGGAGAAGCACCACCGTCACTTCCAGGGTCGCCCCCGACGCTTCAGCCGGCTCCCACTGCCCAATCGGGGCAGCCCGGAGCAGTAAAAAGGGAGCGCTGGCCCCATCGATGGCCTTTCCAGCCCACCAGCTCTCCCTGGAGGGAGAAGCACCACTGTCACCTCCAGGGCCGCCCCCGACGCCTCAGCCGGCTCCCACTGCCCAATCGAGGCAGCCCGGAGCAGCAAAAAGGGAGCGCTGGCCCCATCGAAGGCCTTCCCGGCCCACCAGCTCTCCCAGGAGGGAGAAGCACCACCGTCACCTCCAGGGCCGCCCCCGATGCCTCAGCCGGCTCCCACTGCCCAATCGGGGCAGCCCGGAGCAGTAAAAAGGGAGCGCCGGCCCCATCAAAGGCCTTTCTGGCCCACCAGCTCTCCCTGAAGGGAGAAGCACCACCGTCACCTCCAGGGCCGCCCCCGACGCCTCAGCCGGCTCCCACTGCCCAATCGGGGCAGCCCGGAGCAGTAAAAAGGGTGCGCCGGTAGTCGCGCCCACGCCTTGCGGGCCCGCGCCTGAGGGCCTCGCCAAAGGGCCCTTTGGCAGCGGCCCTGAGAAGGCCCCTAGCTCACCTTCACCCATGCTAACAACTGTGCCGCTCAGAGGACACCAACGAGACTTGACCACAATTATTGGATTCCACAACAACAGCCAGTACCCTCCTTCTCCGAACAGGCATGTATACCAAAGTCCATCAGCCTCAAACATGTTATGAAATAGCCTTATCATTGCTAAGATCATCCTGAGGTCTCCAAACCAGCAAATCTGTAGTCACACACAAAGTAAACACTGCACAAAGCCTTGCAGAGCCCCGGACTTACACAATTCTTACCCTACTTAACGCTTTATAAGACCAAAGTAAGCAAACCAACACAGCTCAGTACATTATCTATCCAACGCCATAGGACCAGGAGCACAATTATAATGCCTCAGAATCAGAATCACACACTGTACTCCATCAGAATCAAATCCCACTATTGTACTGCCTTTAGAATTAGAATCTATATTAGCACTGTTCTTGAACCAGAATCTACCATTGTATTGCTTTAGAATCATAATCTACCATTGTTTTTGCTTTAAAATCTGAATCTACCATAGGACTATCCTAGAACCAGAATCGACCATTGTATTGCATTAGAGTCAGAATCCACTATAAGACTGTCCTAGAACCAGAAGCTACCACTGTATTGCTTTAGAGTCAGAATCTACCACAGGACTGTCTTAGAATCAGAATCTACATCGTACTGCCTTGATTCAGAATCTACCTTGTTCTACCTGCAAACTAGAACTTACCACGCTAACACCTCAGACTCAGAATCTGCCATCATACCACCACAGAAGCTAAAACCACCATAACACCTTGTGATAAGGAAGCTTATCATAGCTCAGGAAGGGGCTATAGAAAAGGTGAAGTGTCTCTGAACAAGCAACCTGTCAGTGCTGGTAGAAATGAGAAAACAGAATTTTGCCATAAAAGACTACCAGTCCCAGAATGCACCAGGTTTCCAACAGCCATGAGAGGAGCTGAAGTGAGAAAACGTGTGTTCAATCAAAAGGGCTATGAGGTAATCCCCAAGCACTCATTGCAAAGGGCAGGGCTTGATTCAGCACAGCTGTGCTGTGCTAGGATGGAACACTCATCTCAAAGGGCAAGGCCTGATTCAGCACAGCTGCGCTGTGCTAAGGTGGAGCACTCATCAAGGCAGAATAAAGATAGAGTCTATTCTACAGAGAATCATCCAGAGCTGGGATGTCATGATCATTGGTATCTTGATCATCCACGGGATCCTGATCTTCATTCTCATCAGAAGCAGAGGTCAGAACGGACGGACAGAGAGAGCAAGAGGCCCTTTAAAAGAAGGAAGAGAAAAGCCTCTGGGAAGTCTACAGGAGTCCAGCACAGTACGTATACTGGGAGACAGACAAGAGGTCAGCATACACCATTGGACTGGGGGAAACGAGAGGAGTGGTATTGCAGAGCCAGGAATCTCCAGACGGCACCTGTGAGGGAAACAGCTGCACGTGGAAGGGACCCTGAGACCCATGCCAGAAGGTATATGAAGAGAGATCCAGTGTCTAGGGATCTAGATTGGAAGGCTGGACACAGAAACTGGACTACATATTGGCCAGGCTATTTAAAGGGGAACTCTAACAGCAATGGAAGCTCAGGTATGAACACTGATCTATGCCCTAGCTATTGCTTTGAAAGGAAGCAGGGAAATGATTATTCTCCTGGTAGTGCTCCATTGAGAAATTCCTTTGTGCCAAGCCAAGATATTGAACCCATGATTATTGAAGAAAGGGGAGAGGTCTTAGAACCAGAATGTGAATATATGGACTGCTCTCTGTCTAAACTCAAATGGTAGTTTTCTGTTATAAAGTACAACAACCATCACAAAGAAATACCAACTTGTTCTTTAATCTACTCAGAAAACCTCCTGAGTAAGATTTTGAGCTACACAGTGAAAGCAAGCCAGCTAAGGGGTTTCAGCTGGGTGACTGCTAGCAATTGAGCTTACCTAATTGCTTGTGTGCTCTAAGGGAATCACTTCTGAAGTTATATGTAAAGATATAAGAAGTTAACCTGAAGAAAAGAACAGTTTTCCTACTTTGTGGGTTTATTTGGTTGCTTACTGCATTGCTAAGACATTATTTGCTAAAGCCTACAAGAAAGACCAGTTTGTTGCCAACCAGGTCTTTAATCCTTTGCTTTAATTACCTGACAAGTTCAGATGTTGTTTTTTTCCTGATTTTGTTTTCCTAACTTTAAAACTGCAAGCAAGTATCCTGAGTTCTGTGCTACCAAGCATTATCTGTGTTGGGAGAACCCCTCATAAATAAAAATCTTATTTGCTTTACCCTTGAGCAAGTATAATTAATTATTGGTCACGGCTGTGTCTGGAATGAATGGACTACATTACCCACAAATCCTTGCAAATCATATAGAGGTATGCTTTTGCCAAGACTGTGAACATTCTCACCCAGGCGGCCGTCTGACAACCTTAACCCCAGACATACATTACATTATACAACAGTTACAAGCCATCACTCCAACCATTCAAGATGATGCCCTCCTTTATTATAGCAATCAACTTCTACATCCTATATAGCCTATTCTATAGCACCACTGCCTTCACAGCGGCTGGCAACCCCATACCAACCTTACGGAGCACTGGGAGAAAATGGGCAGACACCCCCTGGCACCCGGACGCAGAACCCAGACATAACCAAAGCCTACACCTACTATACATCTCACTCCAGCACTCCAAAAAATCCCCGCCAAAAAAACATCAACCCCACCACCTAAACTGTGCCCTCATAAATGCTCGCTCCGTCCGGAAGAAGTGGCCAATCATATCTGACCTCATATCCCATTATAACTTAGACATCCTATTAATTACAGAAACATGGTTCACAGAAGCAGACACGGCCATCCTGAACCAACTTACCCCACCCAACGTTTCAGCCTACGCCTGCCATAGGGATAACCGCAGGGGAGGAGGAACCCTAGCTCTCACGAAAACCGAGCTACAATTCCAACTGACCACTGCTACCAGTACCACACATCTGGACTACATAACTATATCAAATAGGCACAACTCCATCAACTTAATATACCGACCTCCATCAGCCTCCCCAGACGACTTATCAACGATAATAGACCTTGCCTGCAGCACCAAGTACCCACGCATATCTAACTGGATTATGGGCGATTTTAACCTCCCGTCACTACCTGAAGAGCATGTCTCCTCCATCCAGGATGCCCTCAGTCAGCTGGGCTACGTGCAAGTGATCGAAGAGCCCACACACACAAAGGGAGGCAAGCTTGACCTGATATTCGCTCCACAACCAGCCGTAAGTCAAGACCATACACTCGCTACCTCACTCTTGGCAGTCCCATTGTCCGACCATAAGCTAATACTGTTCCAATTACCCAACCATCAGGCGCAAACAAGAATCCAACCTGCAACCAACACCTACCCAAAAACAAAATTCAGACACTTCAACAAGGAAGAGATATTTTCCAAAACCCTACCGAGGTTCGACCTCCCAGAAGCCAATCTTGAAGAAATGCTCTCTGTATGGAACAGTAGTCTCAACACCACTGCGAACCAACCAATCAGAGATGCAACACCAAGAAAAAGGAAGTCCACCCCATGGTACTCCCAGGAGCTACTGACTTCACTTTGCCATCTAAGAAAACTCGAAAGAAAATGGCGACGCTCACGATCCACTGAAGACCTGGACAACTACAACACAAGCCTGGAGAAACACCGCAACCAACTAAATGCAACAAGGAGAAGATACCATGCAACATTACTGCAACGCTCTCTAAACAAACCAAAGGACCTATTTAGCATTGTAAGAACCCTCACAAAGGAAACCTCCCATGCCCAACAAAACATGCCAGAACCACAGGAATACGCGGACTACCTACAGTCAAAAACAATTCAGACTGTGAAGACACCACCACCCACCACTATGAACAGGCCACAGCACCCTACACCACTTACCGCCTTCTCACCGTCCTCAGCGAAACACGTTGAAGACACAATCAAAGTGATCAACACCACGACAGCGCCAAACGATCCCTGCCCAGCGTTCTGGATAAGATCACTGTGTAAGGAATTCAGCCCTTTCCTAACCAAAATCATTAATCTTTCCTTCAATACGGGAGCATTCCCACAGATCCTGAAACAAACATCCATCAGACCACTAATAAAAAACTGCAAGTTGGACACGCAGAAAGTTGAGTCATACAGGCCGATCTCAAGTATCCCTTTAATGGCCAAGATAATCGAAAAAATTGCTCAACAAATAATCCAGGATCACATCGAGACCAATGCACCCCTTGACCCATGTCAACATGGATTCACAGAAGCACATGGGGTCGAGACACTACTAACCGTCCTCTTCAACACTTTAACCACCGGCCTGAACAAATCTAGAGGAGGATATGCCCTTATCTTCCTCGACATCGCTGCGGCGTTCGATTCCGTGGACCACACACTACTCATAGAACGGCTGGCAGAGAATGGTATCCAGGACACAGCCTTGAGGTGGTGCGAATCCTACCTTTCAGACAGATGGCAGCATGTGAGGACAGGATCCACAACGTCCAAAGCTTTCCAGCAAACACAAGGCGTTCCACAGGGATCATCCCTCTCAGCGCTATTCTTTAACATTTACATGCAGCACATCTGCACACTCGCGCAAGCCTTCGGCATCTCATGCCTTGCATATGCCGATGATGTATTACTCTATACGCCGTTCACCACAGACCAGCCAGATTTCTCAACACTAACCTCCTGTTTCAGCGCCATAGCAGATTGGCTTTACACCCAAAACCTAAGGATAAATTTAAAGAAAACTGAAGCACTATTCATCACCAGGGATCAATCCTTTACTCCACCGTCTGTACTAAAAGTAGGAGACGCCGAACTCCAAAGCAAGCCAACCATCCGCTACCTAGGGATAACAATCGATCAGCAACTGAACATGAAAGCCCATATAAATAACACCGTCAAGGCAGTATACCTTAAGATTTGCACGATCCGCCACCTACGACCTCTGCTAGACCTGGATGACTTTAGGACAGTCTACCAGGCACTAATCATGCCAAATTTCGATTATGCCAATATCATCCTACAGGGGCTACCAAAAAACGCGCTGATCCCATTACAACTAGCCATGAATGCCACAGCAAGAATACTACACGGTGCATCCAGGAGGGACCACATAACACCAATCCTGAAGCAACTTCACTGGCTACCAGTTCATTGTAGGATTTATTTATTTAAACGGACTTGGTATACCGCTTTATCATGAAATCAAAGCGGTTGGCACAGCAAACAATCAATGAAAGGTGAGTTGTCCTTAGCATGCAGTGGAAGAATTGACACAGTGTGCTGAGTGAGTGAGTGTGGTCGATTTTGATGTGAGCTATATACATTGTGCGCTTAAGATACATATTTACAGATACATATTTACAGGGATGGCTTCATTATCTTAATGTTTGGTTAAGAGTCATTCTATGAGGTCCTTGAAATGGTCTATGAATAGTTCAGTTTTAAGCAGCTTTCTGAATTCTTTGATGTTGTTTGTTGCTCTGAGGTGGTCAGGGAGAGAGTTCCATATGGCGGGGGCTGCTAGGGTGAAAGCTCGTTTTGATGTGGTTTGGTTTGTTCTGGTGAAGTCCTTTGGGGTTCTGATGTCGTTCGATGTTCCCGTTCTCCTTGGTCTTTTGCTGTTGTCAGTTGTTATGAGTTGTTGTAGGCTGTCTGCAGATAGGTTGTTTATTATTTTGAATGTGGTTAGGAGAACTTTGTAGCGGACTCGTGAACTGATTGGGAGCCAGTGAAGGTGGTATAGTATGGGGGTGATGTGTTCGTGGGTTGTACTGCCTGTTATGAGTCTTGCGGCTGTGTTTTGTGCTAGTTGAAGTGGTTGGGTTGATTTTTTTGGGAGTCCTAGATAGATGTGGTTGCAATAGTCTAGTGTGGGTGTGATGATGGCTTGGCATACTGTTCGAAAATGCTCGGGAGCAAGGATGGGTTTGAGTTGTCTGATTGTTCTCATCTTGATGTAGGTGCTCCTGGTGGTCTTCGCAATGTGGGATTGTAGGATGAGCTCCCTGTCAAGTGTTATTCCCAGGTATTTTATTTCGTGTCTTATTGGTATGGTGGCATTGTTCAGGTTGATGGAGGGCGTGGGTGTGAAAGTTTGGTCTCTTGTTATGATCAGTGCTTCGGTTTTGTTATAGTTTATTGCTAGATTGTTTTCTTGCAGCCAGGTTGACATTTCTTTGAAGCAGTTGGCTATGTTGGCGTAGTCCGGTTTGGTTAGGTTGATTGGTGTGAATATCATTATATCGTCCACGTATATGGTGTATTGTATATTGAAGTTCCTGATGATTGTGCTGATGGGTTGTATGTAAAGGTTGAAAAGCAGGGCGGAGAGTGATGATCCTTGTGGGACTCCCTGTGTGACGCTGATGGGTTGAGAGGTTTTTGATCCGCATCTAACCTGGAGCTTTCTGTTCTCCAGGTAGGATGTAAACCATCTCAGGGTGGTGTCATGTAGGCCGGCCTCTTCAAGTCTTGTTAGTAGCGTTGAGTGGCATACGGTGTCGAATGCTGAGGAGATGTCCAGAAATATCATGAGTACGCCCATTCTGGTGTGTCGATCGTTCTTAACAGACTGTCGAATACTTGTGTCAGTAGGGTTTCAACCCCGTGATTGGGTCTGAATCCGTGTTGGTTTAAGTCGAGGGGGTGGTGTATGTCGAGATGTTGTTGTAGTTGGTGCTGGACTACTTTCTCTATGATTTTAGCCAGGAAAGGGATGCTTGAGATGGGTCTGTAGGCTGCAGGGTCTGTTTTTGGTAGGGTGGTTTTCTTTGGGATCGGACATACTGTAGCTAGTTTTAGTGCATTTGGCATTATTCCTTCTGTGAGGGAGTTTTGAATGATCTTCCTTATTGTTTGGGTCAATTCTTCCTTTGATGCTTTGATCCATGATACTGGGCAGGGGTCGGTGGGGGCGGTGCTAGTGTTGAGGTCAGTCATGATCTTCGATAGCTGCTCCTTAGAAGGGATGTTGAAGGAGCCCCAGCTCTGTTCTATTGAGGAGGCCCCGTTTATAATGGTCTTGCTGCTGCTTTTGGGTGGTGCAGTGAATTTGTTGGTAAGGTGATCTGCGTAGGTCTGTGGATCTATTTGTTGTTCATTTCTGTTAAGGGGTTCCTTGGTGAGTTTTTTTACTACCTCGTAGAGTTCACAGGGTTTGTTGGTGGATTGTAGGATGAGGTTTGTGTGGTATTGTTTTTTCTGGTTGTTGATGAGGTTGTTGTAGTCGTTTTGTTTTGCCTGGAATTGCTTTTGAAGGGGGGTTGATTTGTTGCGTCTCCATCGTCGTTCCAGTCGTCTCAGTTCTCTTTTAGCTGTGCGTATTTCGTTGGAGTACCATGGTGTGTAGCTGGGTTTTGTGGCTCCTGCCTGATGTATTTTGTGTTGGGGAGGTTTGGCAGCTGATGATATGACGTCATTCCATTCGAAGATTTGCTCTTCTATGTCTGTCGTCTTGGAGGTAAGGAGGGGTAGTGTGTCTTTTGTGAATTGGTCCTTGTTGAAGGATTTGAATCTTCTGGTTGGTGGTGGGTTCTCGTTGCGTTCCCTTGTGGTTTTTACTTGTAGTTGAATCCGTATTAGGTAGTGGTCTGACCAGGGTACTGGTGTGATGTGGGGTCCTGTGATGATTTTTTTGTTCTTTAGGTTGTTTGGGGTGAAGATGAGGTCGGGGGAGTGCCCGAGCCTGTGTGTTGGTGCGTTGATCATTTGGGTGAATTGGAGGGAGTCCATGGCATTCAGGAAGGCTTCCGCATCACCTCTGCTGGTAGATCTTAGGTTGAAGTCTCCGAGTACTAAGAGTTGTTTGTGAAGGTTGTTGACTGAACATATTGCCTCTAGGATTGCTGATGTTTCTTCTGCAGGGGAGTTTGGTGCTCTGTAGGAGAGGCATATGGCTAGGTCTGCATTTTCAATGATGATTGTATTGCAATGGGTTGTGTTCTTTGTGAGTTTGGTTTTGAGCTTTAGGCTGGTCTTTGCGATGATCAGGGCTCCACCTCCTCTTCTTTGCGTGCGAGTGCAGTTGAAAGCTATGTGTGTGTCGGGGACTAGTTGGTTGAGTAGCACGTTGTCGGTTGGTGAGAGCCAGGTCTCCGTAATACATAGTATGTCCGGTTGCTGGTCTTTCAGGTGGTCTGCGATGGTGTTTATCTTGTTTCGTATTGACCTTGCATTAATGAGTTCTATGGTGATGCATGTGGATCACCTTCAAGACCCTGCTGATGACATTCAAAGCCATCAATAGAATCACCTCCACCTCTATCACAGACCTCATCATCCCCACTCCCACAAATAGAGTCAGAAGATCATTCACAGTAAACACCTTGAGTATCCCCTGCAAGATCACAAAATGCTCACAGGCCACAAAAAAGAGAGCTTTTGAGTACTACGCCTCCTCGTGCTGGAATACACTCCGACCTAGCATCCGGTCCATTACAGACCTCACCACCTTCAGAAAGGCCCTGAAACATCACCTCTTCACGCAACACTACGGCACCACACAATGACCAGTCATCTCCAATCAACTAAACAGCCACCCCACACCACCCACTATACATGACTCTAGCACAACATGTTAGCTCTACCAGAACCTGAGCTGGACCATGTACACAGTATCTAAGAATGTCTATAATAACCTAGATTGTAAATACCTAGCCTAAAACCTGTATATAGTTTACCCAGTTCAATCCAAGTTTACCAACCCTGTTCTCTGTAAGTCCAGTACGGGCTTCCACGACTGGACAAAGTTAATGTTTCTTGTAAACCGAGCTGAATGTGAAAAAGCACGGTACAGAAAAGACTTTAAATAAATAAAATAAATAAATAAATATCATCTCTCCCTAAGAACTACCTATCCCCAGTACATTATCCATACTGCTCCACTAAGCCACTCACTATATATAATTAAATAGAAACATAGAAACATGATGACAGAAAAAGACCACATCTATCTAGTCTGTCCTTCCATAACAACAACTACAACAGTCCACTTTTTACCTTTAGAGATCCTCTGTGTTGGTCCCATGAGGATACAATGCACATAATTATTACTGTACATAGTTAATTGCCTGCAATATGTTACTGTACACAGTTAATTGTTTTATGTAACTGTTCTTATGTTCTATGTATACCGCATTGACCTAGTGAAAAGCGGTATATAAACCCTGCTAAATAAATAAATACTAATATTCTGCAGGATAAGGCAATCATTATTAGAAAAACACTCCTTTGAGGAAGGATACACCTAGAATCCATGGAGGCCAATTCTACCCCGTGCACGTCTGGACCGTCTGGACAGCCAAATTCTGGACGGCCCGGATCTGGGCTGATTCTGCACCAAAGGGAGCAGAATTGGGGCACAGGGCCTGGATGTCCAGATGTACCCCAATTCAGACCTGCTGCAAGGCTATCCACCTCCCTGACTAGCCCAGCCAAGGCTTCTGCATGAAGCCGTGGTGTCCTGTCGCCATGCATCAGGACACCATGCAGGAGCCCCTATCGGCTGTCCCAATTCCTTACTGCCCGACCCCTGATCAGGCCTTCCAAGGCTGGTATTGGGCCGCGAGGAACCCCCTGCCTTGCTCACCTCTTTGGGGGACCCCGCCGCGATGGCCACCGACGTCAGGGGGGACTTATTCCACTTCCAAGATGGAATAAGTCCCCCGTCTAACTCACCAAGCCCGGACATACAGGGCCATCACTGGAATAGGCCCTGTATGTCTAGGGTCATGGTGACGCCTCCACTCTGCCCAGACAGCTCTTCTGGCTCTCCCTCTCCCACCCCCATCTAGAGCTCCCCACACATCTCCGCTATATGTGCGGGGAGCTTTAGTACTAGAATCGGCCCCAGACGTTTAGCAGGGATATATGTCTGACCCGGACGTATATCCACGCTAAATACTGCGCGAACAGATCCCTTAGTGAATTTATTGTTGAATTAGCAGAAATTGCTTTAACTCAGTGGGGGAGTAGCCTAATGATTAGACTGGCAGGCCAGAACCAGAGAGCTCATGAGCAAGTCACTTATCCTCCAATGCCTCAGGTACAAACTTAGATTGTAATATTTTCTATATCTGAATGTAAAGCACCTTGAACACCTACGCCTAACCCTTTCTAAGAAAATATAAAATTATGGAAACAAAATATTGATGATATATTTGTTGCTTGGAAAGGAGAAATTGACCCGTCAGGTCTCCGCGGCCCTAGGCGGTGTGCCCTTTCTATGGCCAATACTCCTCCAGCTCCAGGGTTGCGGGGAACCAGGTTTCCAGGAACCTACACAGTTCTGCTTCCTTTATACTCTCTGGGATCCCCACCAGCCTTTTCATCTTACAGTCCCCCATTCACTATAATTGCTGCCTTCTGCGTTTTATATAAGGCTTTAACCTCCCCCCCCTTGCATAAAACCATCCCCAACCACATAGCTTTGCAGGGCCGCAAACAGATATCACCAGCTGACCCTGTCAAAAGCCTTTATGACATCAAAACAAAGAAGAAGGACAACTGCCTAAGGTAGTGAATCCCTTCTAGAGAAGTCAGAATCCAGTGAATGTTTTCCACAGGGTATCTCCCCCATACAAACACTACCTGACAGGGATGAATAAGGTCGGGGAGATGTACTGCCAATCTATCAGATAGGATCTTAGCAAACCCCTTAAGATCAAAGCTGATCAAGGAGATGGGCCGCTAAGAGGCTGCCTCCTGTGGATCTTTCCCTCTTTTAGGTAAGACAATGATGTGAGCTATATTTTCATCATATTTTATTTCCCACAAGGAAATCCAGTTATTATAAATTTCTACCATGTGTGGGATGACTCTATCCTACATAAGTTTGTAAAATTCAGCTCAGAATCCATCAGGTCCCAGAGCCCGACAAACACCTGCTTTCTTGATGTAAGCTTGTACTTTCGCCCCCATGATTGGACTACCTAAGCTGTCTGCCTTCTCCCCTCCCAAAGATGGCACCGAAACGTGCGAGAGATAATCTTCAATCTACTCAAGGGGTTCTTCTTCTCTAGTATTGAGGGTTTTATAAAATTGTTTCAATATTTGCCCGACTCCAGACACAGAGACACAAATGTCTCCTCTTGAGTTCCGAAGGACCGGTATAAATCGGGACCCCTGAGCCTTCCATATACAGCGAGCCAACATTTTCCCAGCTTTATCACCATACTGGTATAATTGAAACTTGTAATATAACATAGACCTCTGGGTGCGCTGATGCAAGACTGTATTCAGAGCGACATGAGAAGTCATCAAACAAGCCCTATTAGCTTTGGAGGGATTTTGGGCCAGACGCCTCCTGTCTTTATATACTTGTCTTTTGAGGCGGAGCACTTGGGCATTTATAGCCTGCCGTCTATTAGCAACATAAGCAATAATAGCCCTCCTGATGAATGCCTTAGAAGCAGCCCAGAATAACTCTGAGTTTTCTAAATGGGCTTATTGTGCCGTGACAAATCATCCCACTGCTATTGCAGATAGGGTAGGAACCCATCATCCCTGGCAAGTTCTAGGGGGAATCTCCACAGCCTCAACCCTTTGGCCTCTTCCCCCCACCCAAGGTCTATCCATATGGGTGTGTGATCTGAAATTTCTAGGGGGTCCCAAAAACACTTTCAGACACAAATATGGTGTGCACTCGTCCCGTGTGCTCTAGATAAATTGGTAAAGTCCCTGTCCTGTGGATGCAGTACTCTCCACACGTCAATAAGCTGACAGTGGTCAACAAATCACCACAGAGCTTTAGTGATGGGCCATCTCTCGCCAGCTGGACCTAATGAAATGTCCAGTGCTGGTTCAAGGACCCCATTAAAATCCCCCCCAAAATCAATGGACATTCGGGAAGTTGACCACCACTGCGGTTAATCGAGAGAAAAAAATCAAGGCTCAGCATATTCAGGGCGTAGACACACCCCAAAGTCACCTCCTGCCCTTGTAGTATATATATATATATAGCGCCCCTCAGTGTCTTGCGTGATTTTGTGGGATTGGAACTGGACAGAATTGTAGATAAGGATGGTTACATCGCCTCTTCTCCCAACTGCCGGCCTCCGAACACTTGTCCCACTTTCCCCTGCTGCAGCTTCCCTAGCTCAATCTCAGACTGATGAGTCTCCTGAACATAAGATATGCCAGACTGGGTCAGACCAAGGCCCATCAAGCCCAGTATCCTGTTTCCAACAGTGGCCAATCTAGGTCATAAGTACCTAGCAGTCTCCCCATTGAATGATACAGAAGCATTATAATATCCTTTGTTTTATTTTCCATTCCTTTCCTTAAGATACCTAGCATTCTATTTGCTCTCTTGGCCGCTGCTGCACATGAGGCAGAGGGTTTTAACATGTTATCCATGATTTACGCCTAAATCTTTTTCCTGGGTGGTGGTTCCCAATGTGGAACCTTACATCATGTAACCATAGTTTGGGTTGTTCTTTCCTAGGTGCATAACTTTGCACTTGTCCACATTAAATTTCATATAACTTTGCACTTGTCCACATTAAATTTCATCTGTCATTTGGATGCCCAGTCTTCCAATTTATCAAGATCCTCTTGCAATTTTCCACAATCCTCTTGAGTTATAACAACTTTAAATAGTTTTGTGTCATCTGCAAATTTTATAACCTCACTCGTTATTCCCTTTTCCAGGTCATTTATGAATATGTCAAAAAGCAGCGGACCCGGGAGCGTGTGAGCAGAGGTGGTTTGCTGATCACCGGTGTGCACCGCGTTGTTTGTGTTCCCTACAGGCAGCTGGGAGCACCCGGTACATCTTCGCGGTGCCTGGCCCCGATGTCATCCAGGAGGCCTTAAAAATGCAACGGAGACTCCAGTTAGTTGGAGTGTGTGAGCAGAGGAGGTTTGCTGATCACCGGTGTGCACCGCGTTGTTTGTGTTCCCAACAGGCAGCTGGGAGCACCCGGTCCATCTTCAATGCGCCTGGCCCCAACGTCATCCAGGGGGGCCTTAAAAACGCAACAGAGACTTCAGTTAGTTGGAGTGTGTGAGCAGAGGAGGTTTGCTGATCACTGGTGTGCACCGCGTTGTTTGTGTTCCCTGCAGGCAGCTGGGAGCACCCGGTCCATCTTCGCGGCGCCTGGCCCCGATGTCATCCAGGGGGCCTTAAAAACGCAGCCTGCTTGTGGTACGTGGTAGTGGTCATATTCTGAAGGGGCAGAATAAGCTCCTTATGCGCTCCTTCGGCGCTCGAGGAGCTGGAAGTCTCGAATGGGCAAACATAGGAGGCATCATCTGAATGTGAGTACTGTAAATCCCACTAAGGTGGTGAAGGTTTTGGGTCCTATGGATCGGCACGTTGTTGCAGTGAAGGATATGGAGGATGATTTGAGTGCTGCAGCCAGATCCCAGCTTATACTTTATAGCTCCTCGTCATCTTTGGGGGTTACTAACTCTGCCCCTCCTGTTGACATTGTTTCCAGTGCCCTAGTTACCTCTTCACCTTTTTGGAGGGGTTGCCTCAACGACTAGACTTGTCATCACCAGTAGTTCCTCCTGTGTGCTCCATAGACCCGGTGGCTGTTTCTTTACCTCAGGTCTTACAGGTACCGGAGGAGCTTGTTCAAGCTCAATGGGATGGTCTGCCAATCATTCCTGTGGATTCTCATGTTATTTCCTTGTCTGATGTGTGGCGTGTTCTCTCACGGATTGAAGCTCCTTTTGTCTCTGTGGTGTCTCAATTTTCGGCTTTTTCAAAAGATTCCATGGCTAAATTAGCCCAGCATGATTCTCAAATAATTGCTTTGGATAATAAGTGTCAGAAATTGGAAGTTCAATGTAATGCATTACAGAATACCTCAATGTCTTTTATTAAGGATAGTCTTTATTTACATGCTCAGCAGGAATTACTGAGAGCTTTGAATGTTAGATGCCTAAATTTTCCCTATACAGCTAAATAAAATAAATAAATATACTCATTTATTGTCCTCTCAAATGTTGTTTGATAAGTATTTGATAGAAATTTTGGGGTATCGAGATAATACTAAACCGCATGTTATTAAATTGTTTTATATTCCTCAGGTGGCGTTGACTCATGGTGTAACTTCGTCAGGAGCCCCCCTGGTCCTCCTTTGGATTCCCTAGATGTTTCTGCTTTCATTGAATCTTCTCAGGATGTGATTTCAACTAGGGCTACCCTTTTGGTGTCCTTTTCTTCTGAGGCTGAGAAAAATTCAGTTATGCATTTATATTTTTCTAATAAAGAAGCTGAATTCTGTGGGAGTAAAATAAATATGTTTCCTGATGTCTCTAGGAAAACTCAGCTTCGGCGTAGGGCTTTTTAATCTTTAAAGTCCCATGTCTTAGCTATTGGTGCAACCTTTTTCCTTAAGTTTCCCTGTAAATGTTTGGTTATGTTAAAGGGCACCAAATATGTTTTCTTGGAGATATCGGCTTTAGAAACGTTTCTTTTGACGCAGGAGTCTCAGGTATGATATTACTTTTTTTAGTTTTATGTCATCAGGATGTAATCAGAGTTTGAATAATTTAGGTAAGCAGCTCCTCTTCTCGTATATTTCTTAATTTTGTAAATTTCAATGTGTAAATTTACTTTCTTGTGGTAGTTTCCTTTGTATACGCTCCCCATAATGTGGACTGGATTGGTTTCCTTGTTTTCTAAAGTTGTATTGTGAATTATTTTTTTTTTGAAATTATTAATAAAAAGGATAATTTAAAAAAAAAAAAAGCAGCGGACCCAGCACAGATCCCTGCAGTACTCCACTAGTCACCTTTTTCCATTGGGAAAATTGGCCATTTAGCCCTACTCTGCTTTCTATCTTTTAACCAGTTCCACAATAGTACACTGCCTCCTATCCCATGACTTTTTAGTTTTGCTAAAAGTCTCCCATGAGGGACCTTGTCAAAGGCTTTCTGAAAGTCCAGATACACTATATCAACTGACTCACCTTTGTCTACCTGTTTATTCATACCTTCAAAAAAACATAACAGATTAGTAAGACCAGATCTTCCTTGTCTAAAGCCATGTTGGCTGTCTCCCATTAAGCCATGACTATCTACATGTTGAGTAATTTTGTTCTTTATGATGGTTTCTATCATTTTTCCAGGTACTGACATCAGACTCACTGGTCTGTAGTTTCCAAGATCACCCTTGGAACCCTTTTTAATAATTGGCGTTACATTGGCCATCCTCCAAACTTCAGATATTGCAGAAGATTTTAATGATAGTTCACAGATTACTAATAAATGCGGTCTGTCTCTGAACATGTATTGTCACTATAAAGCACAGTTACTTACCTGTAACAGGTGATCTCTGGGAACAGCAGGAATAAGTCTTCACATATGGGTACGTCGGTACCGACGGAGCCTGCGCGGGAACGCTCCCCAGCGTCCAATCAGAAAGCTTTTGGGAGCATCCCTCAGCGCCTGCGTGCTGCCTTCCCGCCTTTCCAACTGTCTCTCCTCAGTTGAGTTTTATAGCTGAGACAAAGAGAGAGAGAGAGGAAAGGAAAGATAGATAGAGAGATACAAATCCTAGGGGAGGTGGGTGGGTTGTGAAGACTTATTCCTGCTGTTCCCAGAGATCACCTGTTACAGGTAAGTAACTGTGCTATCTCCAGGAACAAGCAGGAATGAGTCTTCACATATGGGGACTCTCAAGCTAAGATGCCTGGAGCCCTAGCATGTTGGAGATTGAAACATGCTACACCTCATATGGCCAGGCATCCTGAGGATCGAGGGTAGGAGTTGAAAAAGAGAGGAGCTGTAGAAAACAGCTAACCTTAGATAGGACTACAGGCAAGGAGTCCTTGTATGTATGATAATTATCATGAAATATATTGAAATGAACAATCACAATATGGACCTCACCTACTGGATTGCAGGAAGTAGAGAGGCTGATGGAGTCTACTGGGGATCCAGTAGAGGAATCTTCAAGGTGACCTCACTGAAGTGAAGGTGAAGGTCAAAATCTGGAAGTGACAGGTGACCCCAGGATTCAACTGGGGTAGTACAAAAACGGTAGGTCTTTAGTGGGAAGCTTTATGGAAAAAGCTGAAAACTCTTTTGGCTACAGAGTTACCCACAGTTAGGAGCAAATGAGGAAGACTGACCGATTTGGACAAACTGGCCTAGTCCTTGAGGGAAGAAGGGGTATGGGAAAAACCCCGTATTCCCAAGAAAGGACAGATGTCTGAGGAGTTGAAACCTCAGATCTACTGAAGATCCACCCTGTCTTTCCTAACTGGTGAGAGGTAGGAAGATATTGGAGCATGGAGCTTCAGGGATACCTAAACCTAGGGTTATGGTAGGAGCTGTCAGTACCACAGCAGTGATTGTGTGCATAATACCCCAAACATACTGTGGAACAGTATGAACATGTGCAAAGCCCACTGTCTGGAACATATAGGAAGGTAAAACCTTTATGAGCATAGACAGTTAGAGAGAGAAGTATGTAAATACATATCTACCTATAACGAAGCATCTTGACAGATACACACATATATATATATATATATGTGTGTATCTGTATATATATATGTCTATAGTGAGATCTAGAGGGGCATAACAGATGCACACGCAGCTGACAGACATATGTATCCATAGAGATGTATATAGATATATATACATATATGAATATATAGGTCTAAAGATAAATGTCTGCAATTAAGCAGACAGAGATATGCCTATAAGAACATTCACATGGGAGATGTGAAGAGGAAAGATTCATCCAATAACAAGAAGGTGGAACCTACTTGAGAAGATATATAGAGAACCTATTCCTCCTGGTTATGATGGTGCAGGAATGCTATCCAGTGAAATAACCAGGATGGTTGTGTGAAAAAACAGAGGATAATATCAGTATGTAAACAGCAAGTCCTGGGTCCTGTAGAACTCTAGCATGGTAAATGGACAGAAAACACATAGGATGAGATACCAGGTTGACCCACTTGAGGGACAAAAAGGGGTATCATGCGTTTTTTAGTTAAATATGTGCTGTCCATGAAGGATTAGGATACCATGAGGACAAGATGCAAGGAAAAAAGCATATTCCCTGTAGGAATTGGACAACTCTTTAGACTTTCACGTAGAGAAGGCTTATGTCCTTTATTTTAAAAGGAGATAGTAGGGTGTGAAGAACCCTCACAGTTATGGGGAATGACCGAGGAAGCCTTTTTCAACCATACAGGATAGTCATTAGAGAAAAAACCCCATGCTCTCTAGGCAAGGGCCCATAGTGGAAAGCTTCTCTGTAGGATTGCAGAGAGCATTATGCAGGAGAATTGGGAGATAGAACTGGCTGTTGGAAAAACCCAGCAGCCACGTCAACTATGCTGCCAAACCCAAGGGAATTGGAGATGGCAAGAATAGAAGCCAGACAGAAAGTAGTGGAGCACAAGACTGGAAACTTGTGGAAAAGTACTAGTAGTCCAATCACTGGAACTCCTGTATGGGCAGCTGCTGAATAAGACAGCAGAGAGAATCTTTCTGTGTAAAACAGAAAGAACAGACAGAGCAAGAGAAGAAATTCCTGTCCCTGTCTGATGAGCTGCCCAGGCAAAAGGAGGGCGTTTACTCAAGAGAAAAAACTCCACACTGTAATGGAAAGAAAGACTAGAAAGGCTAAAGAAGCCCTCCAGTGGTATGGTACCACTCTTACAGGGGAAACCCTGGATAAGAGGGTAGAGAAACAGGAGCTGAAGGGTGACTTACCATATGGTAAGTCTGTGGAAGGAAAAAATTCATGTTGGTACAGAAAAACTATCATGGGATAGTTGTTAAACCTCTCTTCTTGGCAGGAAGAAGAGGAGAAACCTGTGACCCACAGACATGAATATCCTGACAGCTCAGCAGACCTAGGAGCAACTGGATGTCCTGAGGAAAGGAATCCATGTGTAGAGTTTTGAATGAAAAACAGTGAAAAACTTCTGCTGAGAAGAAGTCAACTGTAGGTTGTAAACTCCAAGAGGCAGAAAACAGATTAATCAGAACCCTATGGTTGCTGAGTTTGTTTAGCCTGGCGAGAGTTTGGATTCTTCAGACCAGGGCGATGTTTCCCCTGCTTGGGAACATCTGTATGATGGGCAGGAGAAGAGTAAAACCTTCTCCTCCTAGGGAAAGAAGGTTTGGTAGGGCATTTCCTACCTACTGGGGAAGGAGAAGGCTTAGGATAGCCTTCAGAAACAGGGAAGTCAGTGGACCACTGAGCAACCTGATGTAAAGACTCCTTATTGAAGAGATTGTCTCCAGTGCAAGGAATATTACCCAGTCTTTGGTGTGCCCATTTGTTTAAGTCTGAAGCTTGGAGCCAGGCTCTACGTCGTGCCCCTATGGCTATAGCAGAAGTTCTGCTAACAGACTCAAAAGAGTCTAGGGAAGCACGAGTAAGAAACCAAGAGATACTTTGTATATGACTAAGTAGTAAGGAATAGTCTGCAGTCTTGGGCTCTGAAAGAAAAGGAGTCAAAAGATATAATTTCTTTGTGACCTCCTGAAGAGATAGACTCATATAAAAAATATATGAGAGAATCCTTGCTGACAACATGGATGTCTGGAAGGTTTGACGTCCAAAGGCATCTAGTGTCCTAGACTCACGACCTGGTGGGTAAGAAGAGTGCTTCTTCTTACTTTTCACCTTCCTCATTGCTGATTCCACCACAATGGAATGATGGGGAAGTTGAGTCTTTTGAAACCCTGGAGAGGGGGGCACTTGATACAGAAGATCAGTTGTTCTAGAAGGTGAGGGTACCTTTAAAGGTGCTTCCCACATTCTTAGAAGAAGATCCTGCAAGGAATGATGTAAAGGAAGCATTATGTTTTCCTTTTCTTCAGTAGAAACAGAGCCTTGTGTAGGATCATGGCTAGGGATAGGAATAGCAAGAGATCTTGCCATATCCAGGAGGAAATTCTGAAAAGAAGGACCTCCAAAGAGAACTGTCCCTGGACAGGCTAGACCTGAAGAACTAGCCTGGGCACCGGAGGATCTACTTGAGTATATAGGAATATAAGATCCTGCACGGTGCAAAAAAGGATCCTTAAGGGATGGATGCTGGTACTGGAGGTCAGGACCTGTAACAGACAGTATTGCATCGTCCATGCCAGGTATCGACTCCAAACTTGGTATAGAAAGGAGCGACCCTGGTGAAATTAGCATGGAAGGAGCTGGCCCCGATGCTACTGCGGATACCGGTACCGATACCGATAGCACTGTCAGAATCGAAGGCGACACCGACATCGGAGCAGTCATCGGTGGCAGTTCAATTGGTACCGAGGTAACCGAACGCCCTTGGTAATCACCCTCGGTACCGAGCGTCCGGTACCTGTAATTATCGGTACCGAGCGTCCGGTACCTGTAATTATCGGTACCGAGACGTGTCGGTACCCAGTCTTCCAGACTAGAGATCGATTCCAGATTCGGCATCGAAGGAAGCGAGTCTATCGATGAATGTCTAGAGGGTACCGACGTCGGTGGTAGTATCGGCGTTGATGCCGATACTGGAAAGTCAATCTGGAGCGTATCCACCGGTCCCGAAGGTACCGAGAAAGCCAGATGACGATCCCTGGTGAGGAGTGTAACGTCCAACACCAGTGCCGATGCCAGGGTATCGGTACCACTCGAAGCGGATGCCACCACCGAGCATGGCTCAGGTATGTTCTGTGAGGGGTGAGCCCCAGGAACAACCTGAAACTCAACTCAACATCTTGTCAGTTGTTTCAGACGTCGCGCATGCGGAATGCCCGGCTCCGACTAACCCCTTAAAAAATCCATCCGAACAGCTAGATTTTACACTGTACCTAAAATCCATAAAAATTTGCAACAACCGCCAGGGCGCCCCATAGTGTCGACGAAAGGAAGCATATTGGAGCCGCTGTCTATTTATTTGGATTCTTTTCTACGCCCCTTGCTAATAACTATACCATCATATTTACGTGACACCACCCACTTTTTGGAGGTTGTACAGAATATGTCAATGTTGAGTTGAGTTTGGCGAAGCTAGTAGCCGAACCTTCTAAGATTAAAGACGTGGGCAGCATTGATAGTAAGAAAGGGATGCTTTTTAAAGTTTTAAAGGTTTTGGTATGTTTGGGAAGGGGGTAGTATTATAATATAATGTGTTTATGTTTCAATTGTAGAACTTAACGGGTGAGATCTCCTGATGAAACTGTGGCCGTGAAACGCCTCAGTGGTGCCCAGGTAGAGCGTTGAGATCCTCACGGAGATGAGCTTCAATTGAAAACCAGGCCTCAATCACAAGAAAGCTAAGTTGCATACCATTCTAAATATGGACATGATATTGAGAAGCAAAGTTTCAGCAGCATAGTACGGAGAGAAGTGTTGACGTTTTTAAAAAAAAAAAGTTACAACTCTACTATGCAAAGTGTGGAATTTCGTAGATGCACGGAGTAAATTGAGTACTTATTAGCTCTTGTGATGAGTGCGGAAGTTTAATTAAATAACACAACAAAAAAACAGCGAAAAGTTTAAAAGAAAGGTCACTGATGTTCTAAGACACCATATCAGCAGACGGAAGTCTCTTGGTGGCTAAAGTTCTGAGACCTGTTTTTCGCTGGTGAATTGTTGGTTTTGAATTGGAATTTTGAAACCCAAGTTTCCCGTAGTTTTGTTTATATTGAACGTATCCATTTTTATAGTCACAGATTACTAATAGCAGGTCTGCAATCTCATATTTTAGTTCTTTCAACACCCTTGGATGTATACAATCTGGTCCAGGTGATTTGCTACTTTTCAGTTTATCAAATAGTTGTAAAACATCTTATCGGTGTATCAATATTTCTTTCAATTCTTCCGCAGTATCACCTTTAAATACCACTTCAGTCATGCATAACATCCCTACATCTTCCTCAGTAAAGACTGAAGCAAAGAATTCATTCAGTCTCTCCACTATAGCCTTGTCCCCTTTTACGCCTCTATCATCTAATGGTCCAACTGACTCTCTCACAGGTTTTTTGCTACGAATGTACTTGAAAAAGTCTTTATTGCGTGTTTTTGCTTAGCATAAAAGGCAACAAAGGCCTGCAACAAAAAAAGGCAACAAAGGCCTGCAACAAAGGACTCTCCCGCCACCATCCTTAGTTCTCCCAGTCGGGGATCGAGCCTCCAGCAGCGGGACGAGCAGCATCCACTTCTGCCCAATTGGGGCACGCACTGGGTTTTAAAAGCCAAGCGCCATCAGGCGTGCCTGCAACAAAGGACTCTCCCACCACCATCCTTAGCTCTCCCCGTCGGGGATCGAGCCTCCAGCAGCGGGACGAGCAGCATCCACTTCTGCCCAATCGGGGCACGCACCGGATTTTAAAAGCCATGCACCATCAGGCGTGCCCGCGCCTGAGGGTCTCGCCAGAGGGCCCTTTGGCACGGCCCTTAGGCAGCGGCCCAATAAAATGACCTCTGCACAACACTCAGCGTAAAGTCTGAGATCGCCCTCCCTATCTACAGGATCGTCTACCTAAAGCCACCAACAACACCGACTACCTCAGGAGCCATAACCAGTACATCAGACCTGTGATTCAGCAGAACACTCTCCTGCTCGATATACTGCCTCACAACAGATCAACGTAACAGAGTAGTCTACTCCACACCCAGAACCGGCAGAAATAACACCTAATCTGCACCTCGGGTCATAATAGGTGCGGACTGGAGGAAAGGGCGGTGAATAAACGCTGGCGGCCCCTGCTGTCTAACCGAATCATCTAACCCTGCCTTTCTCGCCTTACCAGAACTGTAAGTCTTTCCATCTTCCACCAATCCACAAGAAGATACTACACGCTAAGCCTAATACTGTTAGCAAATTAGCCCGTCTGTTTCCGGACTTTAAATCACGAGCTAGTCTGTACCACTTGCTGAATTGCACCTCTGCAACCTGTAACTTATTGGTCTATGATTTTCCTGTGTACCCTCACCCTATTTCCTACCAGAAAAGTTCTCCCTAACACAAATCATCACCGACCATCTAAAGGAAACCCCATTAAACCAATATAAATGGCCTACTCATTAATCACTCTTACACTGATTTATACTATAGCCAGTACTTTCCATGACTCTGTTGCATTCACAAATCACTACAGCCCTATCCAGCCAATCCACAATGCAAGTAGGAAATACTCCAATAACCAACATCAGCCACCCCCAAACCCATACAATAGGAGACAGTCGCACCTACTTTACGTAACCCTTGAACTCACTACTACCACAAATGACAAGAAAGCAAAGCCACAGTGGGACCTTAGGTGCGCTCTCGTCAATGCACGCCTGGCCCGCAATAAATGGCCTGTGATCACAGATCTACTAGACGAACACAATCTGGATATACTACTTGTCACTGAAACCTGGCTCTCTGACACAGACAATGTTATTTTAAACCACCTTACTCCACCTAACTTCTCAATCTATACCTGTAATAGAGAACACAAAAGGGGTGGTGGAGTCCTAATACTTGCAAAATCATCGCTGCAATATCAGGTAGACTTAACCAAAAGTACACAGTACCTGAATACGCTAACTATTACCAACAAACTCAATTCTATTAACCTCATCTATAGGGCCCCAAGTGCTCAGTCAGATGAGCTCTCAGACATCATAGACCTCGCCTGTAATCCTATAGACCCCTCCAAACCAAACTGGTTGTTGGGAGACTTTAATCTGGCCTCCACTCAACCTACCATAGCCACTACCTTCTTGGAAGCAATGTCTGACCTTAACTACAAGCAAGTCGTGATGGACCCTACACATCAACATGGGAACCTCTCGGACTTAGTCTTCATCCCTCAACCAGATGCAATTAACCTGAACCAAATTGAGCTCTCTATCACCCCTGTCCCCTGGTCAGACCATAATCTGATAACGTTTCAGATTCCAGCTTCTCAAACTTCAGACACCTGCTCAAATACAACCAAATGTTCAAGACCTTCCAGATTCCATCAACTTGACAGAGAGAAGTTTATAATGCATGCATTCCCTAAACTCACCCAACCAACAGTCAACCTCAATGAAATGGTAAGCAACTGGAATGAAACCCTCGCCTCATACGCGGAGCACCCGGTCACTGTCAAAACGTTGACACCTGAACAACTAACTGCTAAAAAACAGTCTGCTCCATGGTTCTCCCCTGAACTGCGTACCTCACTTATCCACCTCAGAAAACTAGAGAGAAAATCTTCATCCGAGTAATCTTAAACGACATCGTGAATCGACTTGGGCCAGGAGGAAGGAATTCCACGCTGAGATCCTCAACCGCTCATTAAATAAACCAAGGGAACTATTCGACTTAGTAAAATCCTATACCAAGCAACCGCCCCCACCTCAACAAGAAATTATTCAGCCCCAGGCTTATGCAAACTATATACAAGCAAAGGCAATAAAAATAACTACTGCAACACCACATGAACCCTCCCAGTCTCCTCAACCGCAGTTCCCAATTACCAAACTTGCCCCACCCTCTGTAAAGACCGTAGATGAAATAATTGCCTCCATCAACACAACAACGGCCCCAACTGACCCATGCCCAGCGCACTGGATTAGGACTATGCGCACAGAACTCAGCCCATTCATAGCCAACATCGCGAAGATGTCATTCGAATCTGGTGTCTTCCCAGATGCTCTCAAACAAACTTCCATCCGCCCACTGCTAAAAAACAACCAGCTGGACCCAATGAGAGAGGACTCTTACCGACCAATATCTAGTATCCCATATCTAGCTAAAATTCTTGAGAAGCTAACCCAGAGACAGATTCAACAGCATATAGACTCCTCTTCCCCATTAGATCCCTGTCAAAATGGATTCAGGGAGGCCCATGATGTGGAAACTCTACTAACAACTCTAATTAACACACTTATCAACGGCATTGACAATATCAAAAAGGGCTTCGCTTTAATCTTTCTGGATATATCGGCTGCGTTTGACTCCGTAGATCACACCCAGCTCCTGAAGCGTCTTCACGAGAAAGGAATCCATGACCGAGCATGGGACTGGTGCAAATCCTACCTGGAAGGCAGAAGGCAACAAGTACGCATTGGTAACACCACATCTGATCCCTTCCAGCAGACTCAAGGTGTGCCCCAAGGCTCCTCCCTTTCTGCGCTGCTGTTCAATATCTTTATGCAGTAGGGTGGTCCATAAAAATGAATTCCTGAATTCCTTTGCTCCCTGGCCTGATTCTGGTTCCATTTAAGGTAGAAAACACTGTGTACAAAGTTTGAAGCCAATCAAATAATATTTAGGGGTGGCTCAACAAGTCTTGAGATTTCCCCCTGGGAGCAGATGACGAAATGTTGCATCATCTTGTATCATCCACTCAGTTCCACGCTGATTACATTTGATTGCGTCATATTTGAACTAATCTCGTCTCTGAGAGGTGGCAAAGACATTGTACTATTATCTTTGTATCTTTATTCTTTTCAGATGGCGAAAAAACGTGGTTTTTATCTCATTGAAGAAATGTCCACCACAATTCTGGGGGCCAAGCTCCCCAGCAAGGAGCAAGTGTTAAGTGTATTTTTACATCACCATATGACATTAAACAAAGGCGTTAGTGAAAGTGCATCTATTGTAACAAGTGAAGTAGAAGCTTACTGGGAAAAGGCCAGGCTTCCTGTTCAAAGAAATGACAAAATTCAAGAAAAAGTAAAGAAATTGTTCAATCAGTGGAAACTTTTGAAGAAAAACAAAGGGAGAGGAGGGAAACAAGAGGCAAATGAAAAAGAATTCCAGGTTGCAATGAAAAACCTATTTGATGTGGCGCATGCCAATGCAATGTCTTTAATTCTTATTCAAGAAGACAAAGAATTCTTAATAGCGCAACGAGAACCAGGGCGCCGCGGCTCAATGTGCGCAATGGACAAGAAACTGGCCAACACGGAAGCAAGATCGCAACAGCGAGAAGAAGAACTGAAAAGGCGCAGACAAAAACATGTTGCCGAAGCCGAGGCAACTACAAGCCAAGTTCAGCTGGAAGGATCTTCTTCCTCAGCAGAGTCAGGTGAAGACTCGTCGACATCTGCGGATTCAGATAACGGACAGAAGAAAGCAACTCCACAAACGAAGCAGTTTCGACCTAACAATGTCTGGACCCCAGAGCTTACAGCAGCCCTGGATCGGACAGGGACAACGGATCGCAATGCTCTGTTTGTGGTAGCTGAAACTGCCAGAAGTCTGGGACATTATCCTGGGGAGCTCAATATCAGCCGCTCCAGCGTCAAGCGCCATAGAGAAAAGCACCGTCAGCAACAATGGACGGACCTGCACAACGCATTCAAAGCCGAAGGCAAAACATGCATTGTGCATTGGGATAGCAAGTTATTGCCATCTCTCCCCTGTTCAACCACATCCGTTGACCGCCTTCCAGTTTTGATAACGGCTGTCTCCATTGGAGAAAAACAACTTTTTGGTGTACCAAAACTGACATCAGGAACGGGCGAGAATCAAGCTGCAGCAGTTTATGAACTGTTACAGGAATGGTGTTTGGATGAAAAGGTTGCAGGCTTCTGCTTTGATACAACTGCATCGAACACGGGACGTCGATCAGGAGCGTGCATTCTTCTAGAACAGAGACTCCGTCGCACAGTCCTTCATTTGGCATGCCGCCATCACATTTACGAAATAATTCTTGGTGCAGTATTCTCTACATGCTCTGGAGCTTCATCGGGTCCCGATGTCCAACTCTTTCGCCGGTTCCAAAAGAATTGGGGCTCCCTTGACAAGTCCAACTATCAAACTGGAAAAGATTTGGAGGTGCTGCAACCTGACAGGGATCGCATCATGAAGTTTGCGGAATCCAAGTTGGCACAGGGCAATCACCGAGATGATTACCTGGAATTCTTGGAGTTAACAATTGTCTGCCTTGGAGGGAATCTTCCTAGTTTCAATTTCAAGAAACCCGGAGCTTTCCATCATGCCAGATGGATGGCAAAAGTCTTGTACTGTCTCAAGATTTGGATGTTCCGAGGACAACTCAAAGATCTTACCCAACGGGAGGAGTCCTGTGTTCGTGATGTAAGCATTTTCTCCATCCTGATTCATGTGGAAGCCTGGTTTCTGCCCCTGATGCCGCAGTTGCTCCTCGAACAGATTTGGAGATGCTGAAGAAACTACACTCTTACCACAATGACCGTGTTGGAAGAGCGGCCAGAGACAAACTGCAACAGCATCTGTGGTATGTGTCAGAGGAGCTTGTGGCACTGTCACTGTTCGATGAAGCTGTTTCAGCACCGACAAAGCGGGCCATAGTGTCGGCCATGATCCCGGCAGAATCAGATGAAAGCGATGAGGATGATGACGAAGACGAAGATCCCCCAAAGCGGGTCAAATTGAAACGTTCCATGATTCCACCACTTGAATCTTTTGCAACTCGCAAGTCAATCCGTTTCCTGAAACACCTCGACATCAACAGTGATTTTCTTAATGCAGACCCAGAAGACTGGGAAGAGAATGCATCATTCAAAGACGGTCTGAAGAAAGTAAAAAATCTTCCAGTGATCAACGATGTGGCTGAGCGAGGGGTCAAACTCATTGAGGAGTTCAATGGCCGACACACCACAAAAGAAGAGCAACTCCAGTTCCTTCTGGGTGTTGTCTCGCAACACCGTAAGATGTTCCCCACATCGTCAAAGTCCTTACTAGCATCTGGACCACATTGAGTGCTTGGCAAGCATGAGGATAATACCCAGTGGTCTGACGAACCCTGGGGGGGATCCAGGGGCCTGATAGATAGGGACCTTGAGCCACCCCTAAATATTATTTGATTGGCTTCAAACTTTGCACACATTGTTTTCTACATAAATGGAACCAGAATCAGGCCAGGGAGCAAAGAAATTCCTACTTTTATTTTTTCCCCTATGGCAGTGGACCACCCTAATATGCAGCCAATTTGCGACATCACACGCTCCTTCGGCATATCCTGCCTCATGTATGCAGACGATGTTCTGCTATTCTCACCCATAACTGTTGCATGCCCAGACTACACAGTGTTTATCAACTGTTTTAATGCAATAACGGATTGGCTACTTTCTCAAAACCTCCGCATCAACTTCAAAAAGACGGAAGTCCTAGTAATCACAAGAAATAAATGCTTCTCTCCTCCACCTACTCTAAAAGTCAGAGATGCCGAACTCCCGGTCAAATCCAACATTCGCTATCTGGGAGTGATATTGGATCAACATTTGGACTTCAAGGAGCATATAAGACGCACTGTAAAAACAATCTACTTCAAGATTAAAACCCTGCGGCACCTGAGACCTATGTTGGAACCTGATGACTTCCGCACTATCTTCTAAGCGCTAGTCACACCGCACTTCGACTATGCTAACATAATACTACATGGCCTTCCAAAGACCACCATCAACCCCCTACAGTTAGCCATGAATGCAGCAGCCTGAGTCCTCTGCGGTGCCTCAAGGAGCGACCACATCTCCCCCATTCTAAAAGAGCTTCATTGGCTTCCAATAAGCTGTAGAATCATATATAAGGCCCTCCTTATTACCTTCAAGGCCTTCAACAACTTATCTCCTGCAGCCATCTCGGATCTCATCACACATACCGAGAACAACCGGTCCAGAAGATCTCATTCCTTAGACATGCTAATCATACCAAGTGATTCCATAAAGACAAACCAGTCAACCATCAACAAAGCTTTTGTTAACTTCGCCCCCAGATGCTGGAACAAACTCCCTCCCAGCATTAGAGCAATTAGGGACCTGAGACAGTTTAGAAAGGCCCTCAAACACCACCTTTTCACTACACATTTTAAGCCTCCGGATATCACTCCCCCATCTGCCCCTTTCCCTCACCCCATACCTATCCTATATGACTGCAGAGAACTATCATACGTACTAACAGTTAGTTATCAAGTTTGTATATAATTTCCCCTGTTTAACTCCATGTTATTTTCCCTGTTATCTGTAAACGAAGGTCAAAGTATCTGACCAATGTGTTTTTATTGTTACAATGTAAACCGCACTGATGACAAATAGCGCAGTATATAAGAAATGTTAAATAAAATAAATAAATAAATAAATAAAACAGGGTCAGTATTCTTTGAGCAACATATAAAGTCTTCTAGGGACCTTTACAAAGAGGCCTTCTACCTAGGGGGCAAGAGACCTGTGAAACCTTTTCAAATGCCATCTTACAAGGTCTTCCCCAATCCACACTAACCCCCTTACAGTTGGCCATGAATGCCGCAGCTAGGGTCCTCTACGGAGCATCCAGAAATGACCACGTGACCCCCATTCTCAAACAGCTGCACTGGCTACCGATCCATGGGAGGATCACCTTCAAAACCCTTCTATTAGCATTCAAGGCAACCAAAGGTATTTCATCCTCCTCACTCACGCATCTTATCCACATTGTCCCCCCCAACAGATCCAGAAGAGCAACAGCTGTAAACTTGTTAACAACACCAAAGGCATCGACAAAGTCCAACACGACAACCACAAACAGGGCGTTCAGTTTTTATGTCCCCAAATAATGGAATGCTCTACCCCCTGACATTAGGACCATTGCCAATCTATATCAGTTCAGGAAGGCTCTCAAAACCCACCTTTTTCTCCAATACTTCCCAGCCAGCAATTGAGCCTAGATATCCCTCTCAAGAAATGACCCACTCTAGAAAGACCCTTACATGCATTATCTGTTTTTACCTATCACTGCAGTGTAAATAGCTTATGTATATAGTTAACCCTGTTATCCAAGTATGTACTCCTGTTCGATGTAAAACCTGACAGATTGTCGTCATGGTCGTTATGTTATGATGTAAACCGCGCTGATACTAAATAGCGTGGTATATAAGAAACTGTAATAAATAAATAATAAATAAATAAATAGGTGTTAAAGCCAGGTGGCAGGTCAAAAGGTCATTTTGAAAGACTCCTATCCAAGCAAGGACTGCTAATCACCCAGGAGGTTGATCACAGCTTACCTCAGAAGCAGAGGACAGGGTACTGTTTAGCAGCCCTCTTTTAATAAATAATATTTCCTTACCTCTCTCCCTCCCTCCCTCCCCAACACCCACTGACCCCTGGGATAATTGTACCTTTATAGGTACTTACACATCTTATAGGAAAAGAAGTGCTCTCAGGTGCAGCTCGTTATCCAAATCAGTCATACACTAAGGACCTGAGATTAATTAAGCTTCAGGTGAACAAGGTATATTAAACATATTAGGTACAATTTTATTAGTATAAATATCTACAGCAACCCTTAGTAAGTAAAGAACTTAAAGATCTAAACACAAGCTTTAAAACTAAGATGCAGACAGCAGTCCAGCAGCAAGATGGGGGCTTTCCAGTCTTTTGCATTCAGTGCCACATGTATGATTTTCTTCCAGTTGGTGAGAGGTCTTACTTGTGCACTAGGAGCAAGGAGCTCTGCTCTCAGGGAACGAGTCCGTTCTTTGGAGGCTAGAGTAGCAGACTCGTAAGACATAAGAAAGACAGAGAGGTACATAAACGAGACCTACAGGGATATAGTCCTGAAGTCCCACCTGCAGTCTGGCAGAATCCCTGTTGCCATGGAGGACAGAGGTCACGTGACAGGAGAGCATCAGCCTGGTGTGGCAGGAAGTGATCCTGTAACTAGGACCTGTCCTCCAGGTGATGTAAAACCCTCTCACACCAAGGACGTTTCTCCAGGGCCATGTGCCCATGAGGGAAGGGTTAGGACAGCCATTTTGGTTGGTGATTGGATCATTAGGCATGTAGAAAGCTGGGTGGCTGGTGAACGTGAGGATCGCCTGGTAACATGCCTGCCTGGTGTGAAGGAAGCAGACCTCACGCGCCACCTAGATAAGGTTTTAAATAGTGCTGGGGAGGCGACTTCTGTCTTGGTACATGTCGGTATCAATGACATAGGAAAATGTGGTAGGGAGGTTCTGGAGGCTAAATTTAGGCTTTTAGGTAGGAAGTTGAAATCCAGAACTTCCAGGGTAGCGTTCTCCAAAATGCTTCCCGTTCCATGCGCAGGACCCAAAAGGCAGGTAGTGCTCAGGAGTTTCAATGCGTGGATGAGACAATGGTGCAAGGATGAGGGTTTTGGATTTGTTAGGAACTGGGGAACATTCTGGAGAAAAGAAGGGCTCTTCCAAAGGGATGGGCTTCACCTTAACCGGGATGAAACCAGGCTGCTAGCATTAACCTTTAAAAAGGAGATAGAGCAGCTTTTAAACTAAATAATAGTGGAAAGCCGACAGTCGCACAAGAGCGCATGGTTCGGAAGAATGTATCCTTGAAGGATACTACCAAAAGCAGAGAGGTTCCAAAAAAGAGTAAAGTAGCCCAAATGCCCTTGAGTATGGAGCAGACAGAGCTTAAAGATTCCAAATTATCCATGCCTACCAATAGCCAAATTAATATGAAGAAAGTACAGTCTCTAAAATGCTTGTATGCAAATGCTAGAAGTCTAAAAAATGGGAGAGTTAGAATATATAGCACTAAATGAGAGGTTAGATATGATTGGAATCTCAATGACATTGTGGAAGGAGGACAACCAGTGGGACACTGTTATACCTGGGTACAAACTATATTGCAATGTTAGAGCTGATCAAATTGATGGAGGGGTTGCGCTCTATGTTAGAGAGGTTATTGAATCAGAAAGGATTAAAGTTTTGCAGGAAACAAATTTTGCTGTAAAAACTCTATGGATTGAAATTCCATGTAAAAAGGGGAAGGCGATGGCAGTGGGGGTGTACTATCGACCGCCAAGCCATAATGAACAAATGGATGTTGAAATGCTCAAAGAAATCAAGGAATCTAACAAACATTACAGCACAGTAATAATAATGGGTGATTTCAATTACCCCTGTATCGACTGGGTCAGTGTCACTGCAGGACAAACTAGGAAGATAAAGTTCCTAGATGAAATAAATGACTGCTTCTTGGAGCAGCTGGTTCATGAACCGACCAAAAAGGAAGCCATATTGGACCTAGTCCTTAGTGGAACACCAGATCTGGTGCAAGAGATAAGGGTGTTGGGGCCACTTGGCAATAATGATCATAGCATGATCCCATTTGATTTAATTAGTGGAGGGATGGTAAGGAAATCCAAAGTACTACCTTTTAACTTTCGAAATGGAGACTATGATAAAATGAGGAAAATAGTTAAGAAAAAGTAAAAGGAGCAGTTGCAAATGTTAAAGACTTACATCAAGCTTCGGTGTTGTTGAAAAATACTATCTTGGAAGCCCTGACCAGCTGTATTCCACGCTTTAAGAAAAGTGGAAGGAAGTCCAAAAAGCTGACAGCATGGTGTAAAAGTGAGGTCAGAGAGGCTGCTGTTGCCAAAAAAGCATCTTTCAGGAAATGGAAAAAAGAGCCAAATGATGAAAACTGGAAACAGCACAAGCACTGGCAAGTTAAATGCAAGGCATTGATAAGGCAGGCAAAGGGAGAAGTTGAGAAGAAGCTTACTGCGGAAGCAAAAATGTGTAATACTTTTTCAAGTACATTCGTAGCAAAAAACCTTTGAGTCAGTTTGTCTACTAGATGATAGAGGGGTTAAAGGGGCACTAAGAGGCGACAAGGCAATAGCGAAGAGACTGAATGAATTCTTTGCTTCGGTCTTTACTGAGGAAGATATAGCGATGTTATCCATGACTGAAGTGGTATATAAAGGTGCGGAAGAATTGAAGGAAATATCGATACATCGGGAAGATGTATTACAACTATTTAATAAACTGAAGAGTAGCAAATCACCTGGACCGGATGATATACATCCAAGGGTGTTGAAAGAACTGAAATATGAGATTGCAGACCTGCTATTAGTAATCTGTGAACTATCATTAAAATCATCTGTAATACCTGAAGACTGGAGGATGGTGAACGTAACGCCAATTTTTAAAAAGGGTTCCGGGGTGATCCGGGAAACTACAGACCAGTGAGCCTGACGTCAGTAATGGGAAAAATGGTAGAAACCATCATAAAGAACAAAATTGCTGAACATGTAGATAATCATGGCTTAATGGGAGACAGCCAACATGGCTTTAGACAAGGAAGATCTCGTTTTACTAATCTGTTATGTTTTTTTGAAGGTGTGAATAAACATGTAGACAAAGTGAATCGGTTAATATAGTGTATTTGGACTTTCAGAAAGCCTTTGACAAGGTCCCTCACCAGAGACTTTTGGCAAAACTAAAGAGTCATGGGATAGGAGGCAGTGTACTACTGTGGATCAGGAACTGGTTAAAAGACAGAAAGCAGAGGATAGGGCTAAATGGTCAATTTTACCAATGGAAAAAGGTGAATAGTGGAGTACCCCAGGGATCTGTGCTGGGTCCGCTGCTTTTTGACATATTTATAAATGACCTGGAAAAGTAAATAACGAGTGAGGTTATCAAATTTATAGATGACACAAAACTATTTAAAGTTGTTAAAACACATGAGGATTGTGCAAAATTGCATGAGGATCTTGATAAATTGGAAAACTGGGCATCAAAATGACAGATGAAATTTAATGTGGACAAGTGCAAAGTTATGCACCTAGGGAAGAACAACCAAAACTATGGTTACACGATGCAAGGTTCCACATTAGGAACCACCACCCAGGAAAAAGATTTAGATTTCATTGTCCAGACCAACGTAACACAACCACATCCCACACCGCAGCTCACACAATCAGCTCCCAACACATTCACAATTTGATTAAGACAAACCAAATTATTGAACCACCCATTCTGTACATTTATGTTATACTGATAAACTATAATGATTAATGCAATGACCAACAAGACACAATCCTAGCCTTCTTAGCTCAGGTCTAAGATACCATGTCTCTGAGATACCAATCATATCTAACTTCTCATTTAGTGCCAGAGGGCCCTTTGGCGTGGCCCTTAGGCGGGGCACGATAGGCGGAAAACAGAGTCTTCACCTAACACTACAGAACCAGCGTGTGCCAACGTCGGAACCTGTCCTCCTCGTCATGCTGTTTAGGCAAGATTGCAGCTCCTCATAACAGTTTCCCTCCCAGTCGGGGTAGAGCGTGCCGGAGTCTCCGATACCACCACCCATGTGATCGCTTTGGCTGGGCATGTCTCACATCCACTCCCTGCATACTCAGGAACTGTGAAGTTACTTCTCCTTCTCATTGCCTCAAGTAAGATTAGATAGACCCCTTATGTATCTGCTATTTTGCCTTATACCTGGAGTTTCTCATGTAATGATTCACTGTTGACTAACTATCGCTCAGTAAGCTCTCATACAATATTTACCTGCTAATTTGTACCCCACTGAACAGCATTGTCTCCGAAACTCAGTCAGAATTAGATAGTTTCTGAAATCCGTCATATACCTTGTGTAATACTTAATAGCTTTACCTCTAAATTCTGTCTCATTGATATATTTGATCCATTTGTGCCTGTTGTACACTACTAGAACTTGCATATTATACATCTGTTTACACTCCTATATCTATTCACCGCCAAACCACTACAAAATACTGCATTTGCTCTCTTGACAACCCAGCAGTCAGTAATACCCACTAACACAGCATAGACTTACCACTGATACACTAACAACAAGGCTGACACCAGATCTTCAACATCCAAGATCAACACTGAAATGGCCCCACCCATCACGGCCATAATGAGCGGCCTCATGATCTTTTCTTTGCTGATTGTTGAGTCCCTAGCCTTATTCCACGCTACTAATCATATCCCAATACTCCAGCACCATGCCAAAACATGGACAAACTCTGCCTACCCTAACAACTTAAAGAACACACACACACGTCAATCATATTTGTTACACATAGCTCTCCAACATAACAAACAAACTAAACCAGAGAAATCCACTCTAGTTCTTAATTGCGCCCTTATAAATGCAAGATCAATTCGTAATAAATGGCCAGTTGTCACTGAATTAATTGCATCCCACAACCTGGATATTCTCTTAATAACTGAAACGTGGCTTTCCGACGTAGACAATGTAATTCTCAACCAACTATTACCCAACAACTTCACAAGCCACTCCCGGCATAGAGGAATCAAAAGAGGAGGGGGGGCCCTTATCTTAACCAAAACGGACTTGCACTTTCATACAACAGACTCCTCCAGTACCAACAATCTTGATATCATATCCATAGCAAATGATCAATGCGCCATCAACCTGCTATATAGAGCACCCTCATCCTCAACTGACGATCTCTGCAACATCCTCGACCTAGCAGCCAACACTCGCAACCTCAACTTATCAAACTGGATACTAGGAGATTTCAATCTCCCTTCACTTCACTCCAGTCATGCCACTGCCCTACTAGAAGCAATTAATAATCTGGGCTACAAACAAATCATCAACGAACCCACCCACACCAAAGGGAACATACTGGACATGATCTTTGCCCCTCTGTCATTACAAGATCCAAATGAAAAGCTGGTAACATCACTCACTTCTGTACCATGGTCAGATCACAAGCTTATCAATTTCAGCATACCTATCAACAACAACTCTCTACACAACAATGGAACCTTAAGCAACACCACTTCTCGAAATTTCAGAGCCTTCAACAAAGATCTCATACTGGCTGAAACTCTTCCCCTATACAACAATGCAACCCTCAACCTTGACAATTTAATCTCCTCATGGAATAAGAATCTTAGCGCTATTGCCCAAAAACCTACGAAGAACAACATCGTAAATAATAGAAAACATTCTCCTTGGTTCTCTCCTGAACTATGTATCTCCCGCTCTCATTTACGGAAACTAGAGAAAAGATGGAGGCGTTCCCACTCAGCCGGAGACCTGTCAGCTTACAGAACTCACCTTGCAATTTACAAAGAGGCTATCCTATCAATTATGAAACAATACCATACTGACACCCTCAAAAGATCTCTAAACAAACCTCGTGACCTCTTCGAACTAGTTAAATCATTCTCTAAGGAACCATCTCCAAGCCATCCCGAAGAGATCCACCCACAAGAGTTTGCCAACCATTTACAATCCAAGCTACTTCAAACTGATGAAGTTAACACTTTCATAGCACAAGGCACCACCAGTCCAACTTTACTTTATAAGTTCTCCACACCATCCAAGAAACATGTGGAAGATACTATTGCAGCACTCAACACCACGACTGCACAAACTGACCCTTGCCCTGCATATTGGATTAAAAATTTACGATCAGAACTCAGCCCACTTATCACAAAAATGATGAACCTATCATTCTCAAATGGATCTTTCCCTGCACCACTCAAGCAAACATCCATCAGACCTCTGTTAAAGAACCCTAAACTGGACCCAAGCAAAGTTGAATCCTATAGACCCATAGCCAGTATACCTCTATTAGCCAAAATAATCGAAAAGGAAGCACAAAGGCAACTCCAAGACCATATAGATTTAGCCTCCCCACTAGACCATCGGCAACATGGCTTCAGGGAATACCATGGCGTCGAAACCCTACTTACCTCTCTCTTCAATAAAATCGTCACAGGTATCGACAACATCCATCAAGGTTTCGCCCTCATCTTTATAGACATTGCGGCAGCCTTTGACTCTGTACACCATGGTCTGCTAATAGAACGACTAAAAGAAAAGGGCATAAGTGGCGTCGCCCTCGATTGGTGCAGATCGTACCTTGATGGCAGATGGCAGCATGTAAAATCAGGTTCAAGATCTTCCGAACCCTTCCATCAGCGACAAGGCGTCCCCCAAGGGTCTTCCCTCTCATCTCTATTATTTAATATTTACATGCAACCTATTTTCAACATTATCGAATCATTCAAGGTCGACTGTCTAATTTATGCTGATGACATCCTCCTATTTATGCCATTCTCCACAGAAAAAATGGACCTTTCGCCACTGATTGAATGCTTCAATACAGTCTCCGAATGGCTCCTATCACAAAACCTCAGGATCCAACACAAAAAGTCTGAGGTGCTATTTATCACCAGAGACCAGAAATTCTGCCCCCCAACTCATATAAAAGTTAAAGAAGCTGAGCTCCAAACCAAATCAGCAATTCGGTACTTAGGGGTCACCCTCGACCAACGACTAGATATGAAAACCCATATATCCAACATAGTCAGAGCCGTATACTTCAAAATCCGGTCACTCAGACACCTGCAATCCCTTCTAAGCACTGAAGACTTCCGGACAATATACCAAGCACTTATCTTACCACACTTTGACTTTGCCAACGCTATTCTCCAAGGTCTCCCTCAATCATCTCTAAATCCGTTGCAACTTGCCATGAATGCCGCAGCCAGAATCTTAGTAGGAGCAGCAAGATGCGACCATATAACGCCTATCCTAATACAACTTCATTGGCTCCCCGTTCAAGGAAGGCTTACATTCAAATCTTTGTTACTCACCTTCAAATCTATCCATGGCATCACCTCCCCCTCTTTAACCAACATCATCCAGCCAGCTCCTCCCAACAGAACAAGGAGAACCCCATCTTCAAATGTGCTAGTAATTCCAAAGGCTTCAACAAAGTACACAACCGCAACATCTAACAGGGCATTTAGTATCTATGCCCCAAAATGTTGGAACGCATTACCACCAGGCATCCGTGCAATTACTGACCTATCAAAATTCAGAAAGGCTCTCAAATCCCATTTATTTACTCAATACTACCAGATTAACCCTACCACTACATAAGTGCCTCTCCCTCACCCCCTCAAGTTAATATATCAACTCCATTGTACACATGTTCACACTGAATTCCCAATACTCGGTCTCATTGTACATATGTAAGTAGTTTAGTTTGCATTCCCCGTTTATCCAAGTTATTACTCCTGTTCTATGTAAAGCATAAACATGTTATCCAAGTTGTTTTCTCCTGTTCTATGTGAAGCCAAACAGTTTGTTATGGTCATTTGGTTGTATGTAAACCGCGCTGACAATAGTGCGGTATATAAGAAATTGTAATAAAAAATAAAATAATAAATAATAAATATATTCTAACTCGCCCATCTTATTTTTTAGACTTCTAGCATTTGCATACAAGCATTTTAGAGATTGTGTTTTATTCATGTTAATCTGGTTATTGGTAGGCAGGGGTAATTTGGAATCTTTAAGCTCTGTTTGCTCCGTACTCAAGGGCATTTGAGCTACTTTTGTCTTTATTGGAACCTCTCTGCTGATGTGCCCTAACTTCATTTTTTTGGTAGTATCCTTCAAGGATACATTGTTCCGAACCATGTCTCTGAGATACCAATCATATCTAACTTCTCATTTAGTGCTATACATTCTAACTGTCCCATCATATTTTTTAGACTTCTAGCATTTGCATCACTATGTCACTTTTATTGTACCCTGGTGCCTGGAGGTCCTTCCCCCCTTTTAATGGGACTCCCCAGCCCACAAACATGCCAGGATATCATTTTCACCCTGGTTCCCAACGGTCTTGTCTCCTAAGCTAAAAAGGTTGTACAAACCTCTTCTCTGTGGGACCCCCCAGCCTAGGGCCCCCTCCCCCCTTTTCCACTCTCTCTCCACAAATCCATTCATATTTTATCAATCACCTGGATATACACTTTTATTTTGGCCTCTCGTTCCCTCCCTTCCCCCCTATCCTCACCTCTGCGCTTCCACTTATTCTTTCACCCCTCCATATTCCCCCCCCCCCCCCCCGTTTCTTCCTGCCCCATCCCATCCTAAGCCATTCCTCTAACATTAAGGCCATAATATGAGCGTAGGGCTCCCCTCAACTCCTTCCAATCAGTCCCCTCATAGGTCACACCAAGCTCCCCAGTTCTTTTTCATTCCTCATGCATCACCCACCGCTGCTACTATTACTACTTCTGAGCATTTGTATAACACTACAAAAGGTACACAATGCTGCATAGACATGTAAGAGAGAATCCCTTCTCATCAGAGCTTACAATATAGTCAAGACAGACAACGCAGTAGGTGTAAACAGGGGCATATCTAAAAAACAACATAAGATATGCCATACTGAGTTAGACCAAGGTCCATCAAGCCCAGTATCCTGTTTCCAACAGTGGCCAATCTAGGTCATAAGTACCTAGTAGTTTCACCAAAAGACACAGGTTCCACAATGCTTGTATTAGGTCAAGGAGTGATATCCTGGGTCCCTTTTAATAATGGTTTATGGGCCTTTCCTCCAGGAACTTGTCCAAATCTTTTTAAACCCAGCTACACTAACAGCTTTTTGTACATCCTCTGGTAACAAATTACAGAGTTTGATTACACTATGAGTGAAAAAATATTTTTTCTTATTAGTCTTATATAGTTTACCCTGTAGTTTCATTTCATGTCCCCTAGTCTTTCTATATTCTGATGACATAAACAATCGATCTACGTTTACCCGTTCCATTCCATTCATTAATTTATAGACCTCTATCATATCTGCCCTCAGCCGTCTCTTTTCCAGAATGAAGAGCCCTAACCTTTTTAGCCTCTCTTCATAGGGGTATCCTTTCCATCCCATTTTGGTGGCTCTTCTCTGTACCTTTTCTTATAACACTATGGGGCTTGTTTACAAAGCCGCGGTAGTGGTTCGCGATCGCGATCGCAGCCGCGGCCCCATTGAAATCAATGGGGCCGCGGCTGCGATTACGATCGCAAACCGCTACCGCGGCTTTGTAAACAAGCCCCTATATCTTTTTTAAGATACGGCGACCAGAATTGCACACAATATTCAAGGTGCGGTCGCACCATGGAACGATACAGAGGTATTAGAATATCTTTTGTTTTATTTTCCATTCCTTTCCTTATGATACCTAGCATTCTATTTGCTCTCTTGGCCACAGCTGCACACTGGGCGTAGGGTTTTAACATGTTATCTATGATGACGCCTAAATCTTTTTCCTGGGCGGTGGTTCCTTATGTGGAACCTGCATTGTGTAACCATAGTTTGGGTTGTTCTACTGTAAATATCGCCATGATTGTTGGTCATAAAATGAAAGCAATCGACCTAGGTTATGAAAATTTGATTTTTTTGTTTGATCTCATCAGAGATTTTAATACCAGTAGAAATCCAGGACATCTGCTCGATATTTTGTTTAGATCTGTGACAGACAGCAATATGGAGATAGTGGAAGTTTTAATCTGTGACAGAGATTATAAGATCGTTCTTAAAAAAACCCCCACAAAGTTCTGTAAAAATTGACTTTTTATAAAAATATTTGTATTTTCAGGATCTATTAGCTGAACATACAGATGAAGATGAACAAAAATTAAATGTATGCCTTTATATAAATAAAACTTGTAATGTTCAAATGACTCAGTTCATAAAATGAAAACATTTTATTTGAAATAAAACATTTTGAACATACAACTTTGTGTGATGTGTTTTAGGAATTCCTAGTTAATTAATTATCTCCTACAATGCACTGTCTGGGGAAAAAGAGGGATAGCAAATACAACACATGATGAGATTATGAGGAGAGCTCTACTGTAGAACTAAATTCACTTAAGGCATCTGGGAATGGGGACTGTGGATTAGCCATCTACGTCCACATACACAGTATAAAGCATCTCCTACAATGTACTGTTTGCGAAAAAATGGAGCAATGTGGATTAGATGGAGTGAGATGACGCATACACATTATAAAATAATAAGCCATATGATAAGATTTTGAGGAGCAGAGCTGTTTCAGTTAAAGAGTCTGGGAATGTAAATCCCATCAAAGAATTTCACTTAAAAATACACTTAAAAATACAAAGCGCCATTCGACATTGTAGCAGACAGAAAAGATCACACAGTCTCTATAGATTGTAAGAAGGTGACATCGGGCCCTCTTCAGTCATCAACATGGTGAGTAGATGTGGATCTTATTTTAAAAAAATATTGGTTATGTAATGTTTCTGTCTCTGAATTTATTACTGCCTTTAAAACAAATAAACTTTATCTTACAAAACAAAGACAGGTAGGTCGCAACCTTATTCTTTTTATTTTAGACCAAGAAGATGCTACAAAACAAGATGCCCAATCTAACCAACAGCCAGTTCCTTACCGAAAGCCAAAAGATAAACAAAATAATAGATATACCAGTTTTACCCCTCCTAAATTTTAAGGCCATTGTAAAAGAAAAAAAAAGTATTAGCCCCTATGTTTTCTTTTTTTTAGATTGAGAAAATGTTAGAAAATCAGTGAATCTGGGAGAGAAGTCCAACAGGAAAAGATCATACAGCGAATCTACATACACCGGTACAGAAGAGCAATCAACTCCTTACTGAAAGCCAAAAGATAAACAAAATAGTAAGTATTCCAGCTTTATCCTTCTCCTAAATTTTAAAGCCAGTGTAAAAGAAAAAAGTATTAGCCTCTATGTTTTCTTTTTCAGATCAAGAAAATGTTAGAAAATCAGTGAATCTGAGAGAGAAGTCTAACAGGAAAAGATCATACAGCGAATCTACACATGCCGGTACAGAATAGAGTGTGGTGAAAGCCTTGTCTTTTTTAACAGTGTTTCAGAGGACAGAACAAATAATCTTGCATTAGACCCCTTTGAAGAATCAGAACCAGTTAGCTATGTTCAGTTTGTGAAAAGGTGAGATAGTAAATTGGACGAGTTTAATGGTGTAATTTATTCAGAAGAATTTTGGTTTATTAATTTAGACATGGTAACCTCATTATCTGAGGCTCAAAACGCCATTCGACAAGGTATTCTGGATGAGGTTAGCAGCAGAGTTTCACCTGATGATTATGTACAGATGCATCTACATTCATCTCTTTTTCACAGTTCTTTGAATTCTCAAAAGTTAAACCCAGAAGCATTGGATGCTGATGATTTCTTAGACCAGATCGTTAAACTCCTTCAGCGTCATAGAGAAATCCAGGTTTGTGATATATTCTGTGTTGTTGTACTTGTCATAAGAAATTTATGTATTTAGACAGTTTTGTATACCACGTTATCCTTCAATCAAATACAACACAAGAAATCAGGGTCTTAAAGACTATACCATTTAGCCAAATCATTCATAAGAAAAAGATGTATTTGATAGACTTAAATAACACAGATAATAACTAGTTTTACCAGAGACATGAGCCTCACAGTGCTCATGTCTCTGGTAAAACTGACAGATGCTGAGCTGTTAGAAGGTGCTAAAGCTCTACATAATGAGTTGGGATGGCCGGTACATAGAAAAGTCATGCTCGATGATGTAGCAATATTTGAATAGCATTTAAAGATAAACATATGCATTGTGCCTTACACAAATTCATGGGTTTGTTTTAAGACATCAGACAAACCCATGTTCCCTAAAACTGTTTTCTTGTTGCTACATGATGACCATTTCTATGGTATAACCGATGTCAAAAAATTCTACGGGGAGCGTAACTTCTATAGTTACTGTCAGAAGCCGTACAGTCACGATCATAATTGCACATTATGGTGTCATCTTTGTTTGACACTAACGTATGTGAATAATGTTGGAGTACAACAGAGATATCCTAAATGCAAACTCTGATGTCGTTCTAAAGAATGTTTAGATAGGCACACGTATTTGGCACTGAAAAAAAAAGTGGAGTGTTTATTTAAGATCCTGTGCCAGAAATGTGAGTCTTATGTGGACAAGAAACATAAGTGCAAGGGTAGGCATTGTAAACTATGCAGTGAACCCTTAAATGGGGACAGTGACCATTTATGTTTTATGACACCTATTGGTAAAACTGAAACATCTGAAAAGTATATTTTTTTATGATTGTGAATGTATGCAAGAAACAAGCTGGCATGTCCCTAATTACATAAATGTGATGTACTTAAATGATGAAAGAAACTGGGAATTCAAGGGTCTCAAATGTATTTCTGCCTTTATACAGGGAGAAAAAAGCATTTTTGTTTTGTGACCAGGAGCATGCTTAGAACAAGTCTCTTGTTTCTGCCAATCACATGTTGCTATTTCCTTTCCTACACTGACTAAAAGCATGCCCAGACTATGTTTCTCTGTAAAGGTTTTTTTCAAAGCCACTAAAAAAACAGCTGTAGTAGGATTTGAACTCAGGTCTCAGCCTGAACCAGTGTGCTATCAGAATACTCTCTAACAGCGAGGTCTTAAAAGCAAAATTCTATCACATGGACAGCACTGGTTTCTCTAACAAAGATGTGTTAATTGTATTTTAACATTTGGAAAGAAAAGCCTGTATACCAAATGCTGTGTGCCTGAATCACATTACAGATCCAGGTTTGTGTTCCTGTTGCCACCAAAGGGTTATTTTTAACAATCAGCTCTAAATAGATTGTAATACACACAAAAGCACTGCACTACTTTACAAGAAAAAAAAACTCGGGCAGGGAAATAAAAGCGTTTTTGTTTTGTGATTTCCAGGTTAGTGCTTCCGCTGATGTCAGCATAAACCGGAAGCAAAACACATTTCCCTGCTTCCAGTGATGTCATCAAAAAGTGACACTGTCCATTTCCGATGACACCCTGTTTCTGGTGATGTCATTTCCGATGACATAGGCTGGGGGGGCGTGGTTGAGAGTGGGAGTGTGGGTGTGGCACAAACCCAGAAGTGGGCGCTGATTGGCTGATGTCATCCTTGGGGGGTGGGGAGGTGGGCATGTCAGGGTGGGGTCTGGTCATGTCAGGGTGGGGTCTGGCCATGTCAGGGGGCAGGGTGGAGTGTGGCTGGAAGGAGCTATCCCCCATTCATTTTTAAGGAAGGGGTGGGGTGTGGGCGGGCCCAGGAGCAGAGCATAATCCGGAAGTGAGTGCTGATTGGCTGATGTCATTCTTGGGGGGTGGGCATGTCAGGGTGGGGGTGGCCATGTCAGGGGGCAGGTGTGGGGGTGTTGCTGGGAGGAGCTATCTTCCCATTCATTTCTATGAGAGGGGTGGGGTGGGGTGTTGTCGGGGCCAGGAGTGGGGTATAATCCAGAAGTGAATGCTGATTGGCTGGTGTCATCCTTATCTCACCTGTCAATCAGTTTGATGAGTACCCATTATACTACTGGTGGGTATTGGGAGGGAAGGGAGGGAAAGAAGACCTATGAAAAGCCGGCTGCTACAGAATACCCTGTCCTGTGCTTTTAAGGTAATCTGTGACGAATTTCCAGGGGGAGTCCCACATCCCTTGCTTGGATAGAGGCAGGGCCGGCCCATCCATTGAGCAAGAATGTTTTTTGTACAGGGCCCCGCGTTTCAGGGGGCCCCGTGCAAAAAACATTCTCCATCATCCCAAGTAGATTAAAAAAAAGCCCGGCTACTGCTGCCGCTTCTGCCGTGGCAGCGGCAGAATCAAGCGTTCTGCCGCGGGCCCCCCTCCCCGGAAAAGCCTCCCTGCAGCATCAGCTAGCTCCAGATTCCCAAAGCGCGGGCTTTCAGAGCCGCGAGAGTTTCCCTTTCTCACGGCTCTGTTAATCCCGCCGGGGCTGATGGGATTTCCCATCACCCTCGGCGGGCTTAACAGAGCCGCGAGAGGTCAGAGAAGCTCTCTCTTCGCGGCTCTGAAAGAAGCCCGCGCTTTTGGACTCCGGAGCTAGCTGATGCTGCAGGGAGGCTTTTCCGGCAGGGGGGAGGGGGGCCCCGCGGTGTAACGCTTGATTCTGCCGCTGCTACGGCAGAAGCGGCAGCAGCAGCCGGGTTTTTTTTTTATCTACCTGGGATGATGGGGGGAGGGGGTTAGGACTGGTAATGGGCTATGGGGGGGGGCTAAGACTGGAAGTAGGCTGATGGAGGGGTTAGGACTAGTAATGGGCTATGGGGGGGCTAAGACTGGACGTGGGCTGCCGGGGGGTTAGGACTAGTAATGGGCTATGGGTGGGCTAAGACTGGAAGTGGGCTGATGGGGGAGGGTTAGGACTAGTAATGGGCTATGGGGGGGCTAAGACTGGAAGTGGGCTGATGGGGAGGTTTAGGACTGGAAATGGGCTGATGGGGGGTTAGGACTGGAAATGGGCTGATGGGGGGTTAGGACTGGAAATGGGCTGATGGGGGCTTAGGACTGGTAATGGGCTATGGGGGGGCTAAGACTGGAAATGGGCTGATGGGAGGTTAGGACTGGTAATGGGCTATGGAGGGGGCTAAGACTGGAAATGGGCTGATGGGGGGGTTAGGACTAGTAATGGGCTATGGGGGGGTTAGGACTAGTAATGGGCTATGGGGGGGCTAGGACTGGAAATGGGTTGATGGGGGGTTAGGACTAGTAATGGGCTGTGGGGGGGGCTAAGACTGGAAATGGGCTTGCGGGGGGTTGCTAGGACTGGAAATGGGCTGAGTGGAAGGAGGGCTTGAATTGCAAATAGCTGATGGGGACGGGGGCTTGGAATGGAAATGGGCTGAGTAGAAGGGGGGCTTGAACTGCAAATAGCTGATGGGGAGAGGGGCTTGAAATGGAAATGGGCTGTGAGGGGAGGGAGCTAGGACTGGAAATGGGCTGAGTGGGGGGGGGGGGCTAGGACAGGAAATGGGCTGATGGAGGGGCTAGAATAGGACTGGAAATGGGCTGTTGGGGGGTGCTAAGATTGGAAATGGGATGTGGTGGGGGCTTGGATTGAAATGGACTCATGGAGGGGCTAGAACTGGAAGTAGGCTCATGGGGGGCTTGGATTGGAAATGGGCTGAGTGGAGGGGAGCTAGGATTTGACATGGGCTGATGGTGGGGCTAGGAAAGGACTAGAAATGGGCTGATGGGGGGCTGGGATTGGAAATGAGCTGATGGAGGTACTCAGATAGGACTGGAAATGGATGGGGGAGCTATGACTGGAAATGGGCTGATGGTGGGGCTAGGATAGGATTAGAAATGGGCTTATGGGTGGCTAGGACTGGAAATGGGCTGATGCGGGGACTAGGAGCGGATGCTGGGTGGGGCTGGAACTAGAATGGAGCTGATGTTGGGGGAGGATTAGAATGGGATGGAGCTGGGAGAGTGAAATGGAGCGGTAAAAATATTTTGTGTGGGAGGGAAGACATCTACAATTGGCCGGATATTGGGAGAGTAAGTGGGGTTTGAGGATGGAGGGGTAAAATTTGAATGGATGAAATAGGAATGAGGAAAGAGCAAAAGGAGAAAGATTAGTATATTAAAGCAGATGTAGAGAAAGAATGGAAAAAAACTATAAGAGAGAAGAAAGGACAAATGGACAGCAGACGATGGAGAGTTAGCAGAAGACACGAAGAAACCAGAAGAAAGTGGCTGGAGCAATTGCAGCTGAAAAAAATGCACAAAAGGTAGAAAAATATCTCTTTATTTTGATTTTATTAATTGGAATATGTCAGCTCTGGTAAATGTGCATCATTAACGTCTGCGCTTTGTTTAGTACAAGAGCAAATTAATGTATAGTTTTATTTCTACAGTGTTGTACATTCCAAGTTTGGCTTTTGGGATTCCCAGTTTAATTACTGTTGTCCTGTTTCTAAACTGTGATTCCTTGTTTGGTTATGGTCTATGTTCTGTTCATGTGTAACTGAGCTGAGGTATTCTGTTTATATAATTCCTATTTGACATTGCCACTTGTTCTCTTTCCCCAGTAGGTCATGTATTGTTACTCTCTGAAATGTATTGGTTTAATATTTGCAGTGTTTCCTTTTGATAGGTAGGGTATGTTTATGTTTATTAGGTATGTTGCTTTGTGAGTCCTGGTAACGCTGTCAGGATACGACGGGTTTGCTATGGGTTCTAAATGGGCAGTGTTTGTAGTAGTTCCTAATGTGTCTGGCGGTTGGCACTGGATTATAGTAATGTAGAAATCTTTTAGTCTTTCTTTATCCATACACTCATTAAGAGGCATGTTTACTAAAAGTTAGTGTATGGTAACATTATGCAAATATTTATGCAAATGAGGTCCCTTATGCAAATGAGGCCCCGCACCTAGTCTCTGCACATGGCCCCGCACCCCCCTTGGGCCGCCCCTGGATAGAGGGAGTCTTGGGGTCTCAATTTAACCAGAAAGCTCTCTTCTGTGTTTGAAATTTAAACTGAAAGCTCTTTGCTGCTACTAGGCTTTGACTGATTTAACAAATATACTGGGTTCACAGATTAATCAGCTTTATTCTAAAGAATTCCTTTTTCCTCAAGATTTAGAAAAATTCCCTGAAGTAAATACTTAAAATTGCAGATCTCTCTCCAGAAATAGCAGTCCCCTTTTGTAGTCCTTCAAGACTCTTTTTAAACCTTATATTAGCTCCATGGAGGCATTGGCATATTGGACTAAACATTATTATAGGGGGGAATGGTAAGGAGATCAGGTGAGTCAAGATCTGAAAGCAGCAGCAAAGAGGTGAGTTTTCAGCCTGGATTTGAAAAGGTGCAGAGAAGGCGCCTGACGTACAGACTCAGGTAGTTTGTTCCATCCCTCCCCTTGGATGTTTATGTTTATGTTTATTACATTTGATATACCGCTCAGGCCAAGAAGCATCAGAGCGGTTTACAATCCTACATTTATGTTATGGAAAATAAGAAAAGAACGCCATTAATAAGATAGGATCTCAGTACTCTCCCCTCCCAACTTAACAATTTGCAAGCCCTAGGCAATAATCAATTTCAAGGGGTGAAGGTACCATGCAGAGATAGTCCATTCGTGCTGCTGATCTCTCACATTGACGTTAGAGATTCAAAGTCCAGAACCAAGTCCGTCCGTATATAGTTCTCTGTGGCCCTTCTAAGAGGTCTCCCCCAGAATAAGGCAGCAAGTCAACTTCCATTTGACTATGTCTCCCTGATTAATCAGATCTGAGCTGGTCTCCAGAAAACCAGTCCCAAGAAAACCAATCTCAAGTGTAGGGGCTACTGCCCATCCTCTCGGCCACTACCAGGCTTTGCTTCCACTTGGTGTCCCAGCGTTTGTGTCTCTTACTCCTATAACAAGAGGTCCCGGGAGTACTGGATAGAATGGTGTTTACAAAGGTCATAGCAGAGTTCACAAAGACTTGTACTGCACCATTATGGATGATCCATAATTGCGCTGGATACTGTAGAGTAAACCTTATATTAGCTCCATGGAGGCATTGGCATATCGGACTAAACATTTTCCGCCGTTGGACCAGCTGGGTGGAGTAATCCTGGAAAATGAGGATTTTCAGTCCTTGAAGTGTCAGAGGCATGGCTCGACTCTAGCCACAGGAAGCACATAGTCGTTATGTTAGAAGTTCAAGAATTTGACAATTACTACTCGCAGCTTCTCCCCGCAGGTCTCCACGGCCCTAGGCGGTGTGCCCTTTCTATGGTTAATGGCTGACAATTCTCCCCCAGCTCCAAGGTTGCGGGGAGCCAGGTTTCCAGGAACCTGTGCAGTTCTGCTTCCTTTATACTTTCCAGGATCCCCACCAGCCTGTGATTACTCCTTCTACTCCTGTTTTCCAAATCATGAGTTTTGTCTTGCTGGAGGGTTACCAGTTTGCACAGTTCAGCGAACGCGGCCCGAGCGTTTTCAGTCTCCCCTTCCACTGCTGCTATATGGTTCTACACTTCCCCAAGCCTTTTATTATAGCCCTCCAGTGCTTGGGCAATGCACTCTAATTTAGCAAATCCTTGGTCGAACTTGCTTGAGAGGGCTGCCACAACAGAGTCAGTAATCTCCTCCACCAGTGCCTTCTTTGAGGTAGAGCTGGAGCTTGCCATATGGCCGTCCGCCATCTTTTCTCCCCTCAAAGTCTTCTCTTTATCATTGTGGATTGCGCGGGCCGCCATTCAGCAACTGTGATGGCTGTAACCACCACAAGGGCTATGGTGTGATCTCCCATCTCCCCTCAGCAGTATGGTGGGCTTAGGAAGGGAGCCCCGGAGCACAGCAAAGACACGTCTAGCTGTGCTCACCACATCATATGACCATCTCCCAAACCTTTTAAAACCCAGCTACACTAACAGCTTTTACTATATCCACCGGTAACTAATTCCAGAGTTTGATTATGCATTGAGTAAATAAATATTTTCTCTTATTAGTCTTAAATGGGTTATATCATAGCTTCATTGTGTGCCTAGTCTTTCTACTTTTTGATAAACAACTGATCTATGTTTACATGTTCCACTCCATTCATTAATTTATGGACCTCTATCATATCCCACTCAGCCAACTGTTTTCCAAGTTGAAGAGTACCAACCTTTTAAGCCTCTCCTCATAGGAGTATCCTTCCAACCCTTTCCCATTTTGTCGCTTTTCTCTGTACCTTTTCTAATTCTGCTATACCCTTTTTAAGATATGGTGACTAGAACTGCACACAATATTCAAGGTGCAATCGCACCATGGAACGATACAGAGGAATTATAATATCCTTGGGTTTATTCTCCATTCCTTTCCTTATGATTCCTAGCATTCTATTTGCTTTCTCGGCTGCCGCTGCACACTGGGCAGAGGGTTTTAACGTATTATCCACGATGCCTAAATCTTTTTCCTGTGTGGTGGTTTCTAAGATAGTACCTTGCATTGTGTAACCAAAGTTTGGGTTGTTCTTTCCTTGATGTATAACTTTGCACTTGTCCAAATTAAATTTCATCTGCTATTTTATCCAGTCTTCCAATTTATCAAGGTCCTCTTGCAATTGTTCACATCCTCTTGTGTTTTAACAACTTTGAATAATTTAGTGTCAGCTGTAATTTTGATTGCCTCACTCATTATTCCAATTTCCAGGACATTTATGAATATGTTGAAAAGCAGCGGACCCAGCCCAGATCCCTGGGGTACTTTCCACTATTCACCTTTCTTCAATGAGAAAATTGAACATTTAGCCCTACCTTCTGATTTCTATTTATTTGCCAATTCCTGATCCACAATACTACACTTCCTCCAATCCCATGACTTTTTAATTTTGCCAGGAGTCTCTCATGAGAGGCCTTGTCAAAGACTTCCTGAAAATCTAGATACACTATGGCCCCGATTCGCTATCCGCCTTTGCGGTAGGCTGCCTCCCGCCCTCCCTATATGCACAGCATCACTGTGTATGCTGCAGGCGTTGGGGGCGGCATGGGGAGGAGTGAGGGCGGAGCATAGGTGGGACCGACCTGAAGACATACAGGGTCCATTCCAGTCAAGGTGGAATAAGAATGGGGTGCCCCTCTGAACCTGGCTGGCAGACCCCCCCCCAGAGCCCAGAAGCCCCCCCCCCACTAGAGTAAAGGGTCATAGACAGTGAGTCCCTGGTGATCCAAGTCATGGTCAGGAGGTAGGGAATCAGGGTCTTGGCAGGCAGTGGGCATGTAGTGCCATGGGGAGAACTTATCAAGACACAACAGGTCGAACAGAACTAAGAGAAATAGAATGGCTTAAAATCAGCAAAGGTGTACGACAAGGCTGCATACTTTCCTCATACCTCTTTAATTTATATGCAGAACAAATCATCAGCCTCTGAACACTCCTGCTCTTCACCGGACATGATCCACCATTGGAGGTAGAAGCAGGAGCTGCAAGCCCCTCCTGCTCCCCCTCCAAGGCAGGATCCTCCCACAGACTAGCTTTAAAAGGAAGCACTCCTCCAGGCGTGCCCACGCCTGAGGGCCTCGCCAGAGGGCCCTTTGGCGGGGCAGGCACTTAGGCACAAATAAACACTCATTAAATCAGCATTTCCCAGGTGAAACAAACCTCCTAGCCACCTAAACCAGCTGATCAGAGTCCGTTGCGGTGTTGGGTCCTTCCCCCTTCTCTGAGCCACGATACACAGAGAAGAGATCCAATCAAAGCTACAAACAAGTGATCTTCAAGCATACTAAACTCCTCCCCAAATGACTCCAGGACAAAGTAACTGCCTTTATATTCCAGCAAGCTACGGGGGTGAATTCCTCTTTCAACCTGGCACCGGGGCAGCAGCAGCACCAACACCAGCAAAGCCCCGAGGGAGAGGAAGCCCGTTTCTGCTCTCTACCAACAGCGGCTTAATCCAACATCAAGGTGAACAAAAGCCCTATGATCCTCCGGATTCCTCGCCCCCAAACACTTCCCTGAGCAGCACGTGCTCCCTAATTCTGCCACCCGCGACAGCACCCTCTTCAACATGAAAACTTCAAAACGTCCGCACATAAGAGAAGATACAGATTAAAACTACTCCACAAAGCTCAATTGTAACCATTTTGTTGTTCATTTTCTGCATAACCATTACTGTATCATTCACATTTTCTGCATAACTTTGCTGTATCATTCACTCTGTAACTCATGGCAATTTAAAGGAATAGTGAAGACATCTGTTATCCCAGCCCATCGAGCTGCCTTGAGTTCCGACCCACCAATTTAAACGAAACCCTCCCACTGCATGCATCTTAATCTAATACATCAAACACTACATTACCACACAGTCCTCGATCGTCGCTAAGCCATCCATCCCACTGCAATGGAACCTAAAACGGTATTCATAATCACTCTTCTCCTCCTCCTCTCTTCACAGATAACAAAAGCGCTTTTGTACAAACAAGAAACACACAATTAAAATCCCATCCCAATCATACACAACCTCATCAGATATGATACACACCCTCAACCAAGACTCTATAATCATAACCATAAAACACACCAGAGTAACTACCAACACAGAAATAGACTAATACAAATCCAAACCTCCCAGATAATACTACCCCAAATATCCTTAAACCTCCCACCCCACTATAATGTATCCTCAGCAATGTGAGATCAGTATGAAATAAAATACCGCTAATCAATAACCTAATTAAAGATGCCAATCCAGACATCCTGTGCATCACCGAGACATGGCTGTCACCAGCTGACAGTATACTAATAAACCAATTACAATGCTACGGATATGACCTATTCAACTGCTACCATGACTCCAAAAGAGGTGGAGGAATTCTTATTCTGAGTAAAATAGAACTTTAAACTTACCCCCTTCATCTCCACCAACCTAGATGGATTGAATGTTCTTAAAGTAGAAAACAGATACATATCCATTTGTCTCATTTACAGACCCCCCTCACATGATAACAACAATCTGATTCCAATCCTAGAAACAGCTTGCTTGGCAGCACTCAGCAAACCGCTCGTACTACCTGAAGACCTAAATCTCCCATCCCTCAATCCCTCCCATTCTTCTAACTTCCTAGATGCAATGTCAGAAATGGGATTCCAACAAATCGTACACTCCCCAACGCACACAAAAGGAAACCTACTCGACCTAATCTTCCTATCGACCCCCATTACAAATAACTGCATGTCTATGCCCCCCATAATAACTGAAGTACCCTGGTCTGATCACCACCTGGTGACATTCTACTTACCCATACACATGACCTTCACATCTACATCAACCACAGAACCATAATAAAGGAAATTTGACCACTTCAATAAAGAAGCGTTCTTAAATAAAGTTCTGCCACAACTTACAACTGATTCCAATGACATTAACAACTCTATAATTACATGGAACAACGCCATACAAAATACTTCCACTCCCCCCATCAGACCTACCAGGCAAACAACAAAAAGATCGGAAAAATGATTCACCCACGAGCTTACTAAACTAAAAAGACAACTAAGAAAGCAAGAAAAAAAGTGGAGACTTGCCAAAACTAAAGAAAACATACTACCACAACCTACTTACAACTTACAAAAATGCCATTAATAATGCAAAAAATGAATAATGTGAAAAATGAATACCACACTAAGATAATAAACTCTTCCTTAAACCGTCCCAGAGAACTATTCGCAATTGTCAGATCACTTATAAGAACTGCTCAGGCTGAAACAGAAACGGGTAATTACCCGCAGACCTTTGCCACCCATTTTGCAGAAAAACTAAGAAATAAATACCCCAACAGTATCCTCCCCCAAACCGAACAACCAACAAATATCAACAATTGGCAGAACTTTTAAATAATTGACCAAAAACACTTATTACACGTAATTTCTAAAATAAACACCACAACCTCCCCCCTCGATTCATGCCCGGTTTCATGGATCAGATCCACAAAGACCGAATTAGCGCCTTATCTTCTAAACATAGTCAACCAATCCCTCTCACAAGGTATTATGCCTACTGATCTGAAATGCACATCCATTCGCCCTATTCTAAAGAATAAGTCACTAGATACAAAAGATCTGAATGCATACAGACCCATAGCCAGTATCCTGTTTATTGCGAAAATAATTGAAAAAGTAATCCAAATACAACTTCAGGATTTCATCTATTTAAATGACCCCTAGATACATACCAATTTGGATTTCGCCCTTTCCACGGCGTGGAAACCCTGTTGATTTCCCTAATGGACAATCTTATCAGAGGCACAGACAACCTTAACCGAGAATTTATCCTCCTTTTCATTGATATCGCATCAGCGTTTGACAACCTTAACCACACCACCCTAATTACAAGACTGTCACAAATAGGATTAGGAGGCACAGTTCTCCAATGGTTCATATCATACCTCTCAAACCGTAAACTACGTGTCCAAGTAGGCCAGGAAACATCAGATACATTCCCCCAAGACCAAGGGATACCGCAAGGATCAGCACTTTCAGAATTTACTTTTCAATCTATACCTACAACCAAATACTAACATTTTCAAAAAATACAGTATCGAATATTACATTTACACAGACATTATGTTGTCCCTCCCACTAGACAGAAACATTAACTACAACATACTCTCAGAATGCATCAAAGAAACACAATCCTGGTTGATCACCAACAATCTGAATATAAACCTCAAAACAACAGAAACCCTATTTGTTTCAAGAAATCAAAATTTCACCACCTCCCCCCAAACAATCACAATTAACGATATGACTCTCCCAGTTAAGCAGGAGGTAAAATACCTCAGAATAATATTGGATCAATCCCTCAGCATGATACCCCATCTAAAACAAACAGAATCGTCTACTTCAAGCTAAAAGCTATCCAACACCTAAGACCCCTACTTCATACTCAAGATTTCAGGTCAGTAGTCCACGCTCTCATTACGCCCCACATAGACTACTGTAATAGCCTGCTACAGGGCCTACCAGTCAAAACCTTAACAATCCTCCAAAGAGCACAAAACGTAACAGCAAGAATAGTATACAAGGCCCGATTGACTGAACACATAACCCCAATCTTATATGACCTTCATTGGCTCCAAGTAGGGAGCTGAATAAAATACAAGCTGCTGATAACAACATTCAAACTGATCAAATGATCAACAACATAGCCCCTTCATACCTATCTACTCTCATACAAACCCAACCAGACTCCAGATCCCGTAGGCAAAATGCAAAACACTCACTGGTAACACCAACCTCCATATGCAAGACAAAACAGTCCACCAGCTCCAGAGCATTCTCCGACACTGCTCCTAGTCTCTGGAACTCACTGCCATTGTCAATTCATGTGAGCAAAGACCTACAGTTATTCATAAAAGAAATCAAAACATACCTCTTTGACAAAGTGGGCTGATCCAAGATGGCGGCGGAGTAGAACGCCGAGGTGGAGTGACTTGATTCGGCTCCTGCAGTTTGCCTTCTAATGGGGAAGAAGCGTAAACAGCGATCCCTGAAACCCTCCAGTACCTCTTCTCCTGCAGATGGGCTTGTGCAGTCGTCAGTTGCCGACTTTTGTCTTCCCTCAGCCTGTATGGCTTCGAGAGACCCGCAGGATATTCCCGTGAATCTGAGCGATGAAGGGGTATCTTTTATCCCCGTCCTAGCGCCTCTAGTACAGCCCGGAAGCCGCTTCGGGGAGGGGCAGCTTGGTAGTGTATTTCCGGGTCAGGAGGTTACTGCGGCTGCGGAGGGTTCTCCCACGAAGTTCCAGCTGGTGGTTTCTGCTGCGGGAGGTCGAGTGGGTTTTTCTCCCTCCGGTGGCAGTTGTGGTGTGGAGCCTCTGGAGAATGATCACCTGGCACCTTGGCTATCCGTCCTCCTGGATTAGTGGAGAAACCTGCGCTTGTTACATTAGATAGCTTATGGGACGCTATCTCTGCTCTTCAACAGTCCCTGATGCCCATTAATGGGTGGTTTTTCGCAAGAGATATCTAACATGAAGGTTCAGTGTTCTGCCTCGGCTTCAGAGTTGGTGGGCCAGGCGGCCAGAGTTTCCCAGCTTGAAACCAAGGTGAAGGAATTGCAGGATCTTGGAGAAATTAATTCCAAAAACCAGATGATACAAGCAAGGAATTAGAGTTTCTGGACAATCAACTACGTTGGAATAATTAGAGATTCCTGAACTTTCCTCGGTCCCCACTGTTGGCCCCTGTGGACCTGGTGCGTAAGTACTTTGTTGATGTGCTTCAGATGCCTGCTGAATCGTTGCCACCGGTGGTGAGGGTTCAATATGTGTCGATTTCTTCCTTGGAGGCTGGTGGGCAGCAGGAGTCTGCTACTGCGTCTGGTCCTCCTCAACTGGACCTTTCAGAATTTTTGGAGAGTTCTTTAGAGGTGGTGACTAACCGGGCTACTCTCTTGGTTAATTTTGCATTCAAATCCAATAGGAACACTGTGCTTAGATTATATTTCTGTAAAATTTCTGTATCTCAGATGGGCTCAAGAATTTGCATTTTTCCTGATTTAGCTAGAGACACCCATAAAAGGCAAAGAGCTTTTCTGGCTTTGCGCCATAGAACACTTGCCTTGGGAGCACAATTTAGATTAAAATATCCTTGTAAATGTATGGTTCTATTTCAGTCTAAGCAATTTATGTTTTTTGAGTCCCAACAACTATTAAAATTTCTACAAAGTAGGGAAGTAGGGGGGGGGGGGCAAGTGTAGTTCCCATATCTCCTGCCTTCTTTATGAAGGTGTATTTATGCCTAAATATGTTATTTCTTTGACTTGGATCTTATTGTGGGTATATTGTGGTCTAATCCATGTACTGTTTGTTTCTGCTTTGTTTTTCTTATATTCAGTTGTATTATGCTGTATTGCCTATTCAGATGGGTTTTTGTCTGGATTGTAATGTATACAGTTAATAAAATATAAATAAAAAAACCCAAACATACCTCTTTACTGAACACTACGGTAACATCAATGATAACCCAACCTCGCAAACACCTACCTCACTTCACTTTATGATCACTACCCAACCTTCTGTACCCCCCCCCACCCATCAATAATCCCTATTCAAATCTAAACTCACAGAAATACACACAAACATTAAACTGTAAATAGTTACTAGTCGTCAGTTCAGACAACTATGTATATAAAGCATTCGCGTCATGTTAATTGTACCTATGGATCTATGTAAATATTTCAACCTCTGTTCTTTGTAATATGTTGTGTTAAATATAAACCGCCCCTGAACTCTGAAAGGGGCGGTATAGATGAACCAAATAGATAAATAAATAACTAAATAAGAGAAGCAGGACTGTATGAAGACAACTGAGATGTGAAGATTAGTGGAAGACTCATCAACAACCTTCGCTATGCTGATGATACGACATTACTGGCTGAAAGTGAAGACGATTTGAAACATTTGCTTCTTAAGATCAAGGAATATAGTCTTAAAATGGGTCTGCACTTTAACGTTAAGAAGACAAAGATCCTGACAACTGGCAAAATGAATAAATTCATCATTGATGGAGAAGAAATTGAAATAGTGAACAACTTTAACCTACTTGGATCAACTATCAATAAAGAAGCAACAAGCAGTCAAGAAATCCGATGACGCATTGCTCTTGGCAGAATGGCAATGAATGACCTAGACAAGATTCTCAAGAGCAGGGATGTATCTCGTCATACAAAGATCTCGTCCCATGGCTCTCACTACCATCTGTATGCCGATGACTCCCAGATCTACCTCTCTACGCCTGAAATCTCTCCGGCAATCCAGACCCGGATCTCTGCTTGCCTCTCTGACATTTCTGCCTGGATGTCTCACCGCCGCTTGAAATTGAACATGGCCAAGACTGAACTTCTCATCTTTCCCCCTAAAACCTCCCCTCCTCCGCCTCCTTTCTCAGTCTCTGTGGATAACTCTGTACTCCTTCCTGTTTCCTCGGCCCGCAATCTGGGGGTTGTCTTTGACTCCTCTCTTTCTTTCTCCACACATATCCAGCTCGTAGCTAAGACCTGCCATTTCTTTCTCTATAACACTGGCAAAATCTGCCCTTTCCTTTCTGAACACACTACTAAAACGCTTATCCACTCCTTAATCACCTCCTGTCTTGACTACTGTAACCTACTCCTTGCTGGTCGCCCTTTGAATCATCTCTCTCCCCTTTAATCTGTTCAAAACTCTGCTGCACGGCTAATCTTCCGCCAGCCTCGTCATGCCCATATTACTCCTCTTCTCAAGTCACTTCATTGGCTTCCGATACATTTCCACATCCAGTTCAAACTTCTCCTGTTGACCTATAAATGCATTTACTCTGCGGCTCCTCAGTACCTTTTTTCTCTTATCTCTCCTTACAACCCCCCTCAGGAACTTCGCTCTTCCACCTGGTTGTCTGTTTGGATCAGCACCTGGTGCTGCAGGCTGTGGGCAAAAAGCTCGGAGAGCTAGATATATTGCCTGAAGCTCCAGGAGGTTGATCTTCTAGTTGCTCTCGTCCTGCGACCAGCTGCCCTGAGTGCGGAGTTCCTCGCAGTGGGCTCCCCATCCCAGCAGGGAGGCATATGTAGTGAGAACACTTAGGGGGCTTGGGGTTTGAAGGGCATCCTTGCCTTGAGGTGTTGGGGGTTTTGCCATCAGGTCAGAGATTCCACCAATTGGCAGGTCACTGAAACTCTTTCCTGGAGATGGCCTGTGTCCACTGGCCTCAAAGGCACCACTGTGTGGCCCTCATGTGAAGGCGGGCATCTGGGGTGACATGGACTACGGAGCTCATGTGCCCGAGTAGGCACAGCAGAAGCCAAGCTGACACCGAGGGAGGTGTTGTATGTCTAGGGCCAGTGCCCTGAGACTGTCAGCTTGGTCCCCAGGAAGGAAGGCCTTTGCCTGTAGGGTGTCTAGTCTTGCCCCTATGAACTCTAGACATTGTGTCTGGAGGAGGTGGGACTTGGGGTAGTTTATTACAAACCCCAGATGCTGAAGGACCTGGATGGTGCATGTGGTGGCCTGCTGCACCTCTATAGCCGTGCCTTCTTTTATGTGCCAATCGTCCAGGTAGGGGACAACAAACATCTCCCTGGAGGCAGAGGAAGGTGACCATGACTGCTAGAAACTTGGTGAAGACCCTTGGGGTGGAAGCCAGGCTGAAGAGTTGTACCCTATACAGGAGGTACTGCCTGTGGTTGGGGCGAATGAGGATGCGGGTATAAGAATCCTTCAGATCTAAGGAGCATAGCCAATCTCCCTGCTGGAGGTAAGGCAGCAATGTTCCAAGGGAGAGTATCTCGAATGTCTCCATCACCAGAAATTTGTTCAGGTTGCGCAGGTCGAGGACAGGCCTTAGGCCCCCTGTTCCTTTTGGTAAGAGGAAGTATCTGGAGTAGAACCCCTTGCCCCTGAGATGGTGGGGAACTGGTTCTACCGCCTTGTCCATGAGAAGGCCTGCGAGTTCCTTCAGTAGAAGATCCCAGCGAAGAGGAGACCTAGGGGGACTCTCTCGGAAAGAAAAGAGGGGGAATCTGAGCCAGGTGCAGGAGATAGCCCTCCTTGACACCTGGATTGCCCAGGAATCGGTGGTGATGGCTGGCCACCTTTGGGCATAATGAATGAGACGTCCCCCTGTGGGCTGCTGACCTCCTTGGAGTGGAGAAGCTATGTCCAAGGAGTCAAAAGCTCCCCCCTTGCTGTGCCGGGGTCGACGCCTGGGGCTTCTCCTTACGAGGGCCCTGCCCAAATTCCCTGGTCTGCTGACCCTGCTGGGGAGCCAGGAAGGACTGAAAAGTAAGTAGCCCCTTTCCACGGGTAGAAGGGCTTTTTATCCCATCCTTCAGGGAAGGGCAGTGGTTTTTTTTAGAGAGCCTGGTCCTCGTCATGAACACGGACTCCAGCTTGGCAGCCTTGTCAGTCATGAGTTTGTCAAAGAGGTTCTCTCCTTGGCATGGGATGTCAACCAATTTGTCCTGAACCCATTGCTCGAGATCGGACGACTGTAGCCAAGCCTGTCGTCGGGCACTGATGCCTGTCACCGCTACTTGAGCCACTGCTTTGTTTTCAGGAATTACCATGTGATACATGTTTGTTAATTAATCATGAATTAATGTATGAGGAGTAGCCTAGCGATTAGAGCAACAGCCTAGCACCCAAGATATCTGGGTTCAATTCCCACTGGCACTCCTTGTGACCTTGTGCAAGTCACTTTAAGGTCTGGCAATCTACTTCTGGTTATACCTAACCAAGAAAACCCAGGGGTTGCTGGGTCACCAGGAGTCAGCATTGACTTGACAGCAGTTGGAAAAAAAATGTATGTAGAATCAGGGAATTTATACCTATGTTTAGTGTACTGTCGTTGAAGAGTTTTGGAAGTTGATTCGTCCCTATTAAACTAATGTTTTCTAACAGAGCCCGTACTGAAGATGTCCCATGTGATATTAGGAGATTTTAACCTACATATGAAGAAAGGCTCTTTGAGCACTTCCTGTAATACTTTTCTGGCTGCTATGAATGCGCTCGGTTACACTCAAGTTGTAAATGATATGATTCATACTCTTTGTGAGATTCTGGATTTTGTTTTTGTTCAGTCCTTTAAGATTTAGGATATTCCCTAGATCATTAGATTTTGCCTTGGACACATGATAACTTCTTGTCTATATCATTGTGTTTGGTCAAAACTGCAAATATTCTTTCTTTTGCTGGACAGTATGGGACTTTTCGGCCACAGTGTAATTTAGATGAATTGAGGAGGTCATGGTTGCTTCATTTGGAAGGTATAGCTCAGTTAGCTGAAAGGGAAGTTGCTGATGCAACTGTTCAGTGCATGAATTCATTTCATGAATCAGCAAATGAAGTAGCTCCTTTAAGGGTATGTGATGTACCTGCCAAAGCCAAAAGCTCTAAACCTCCTTGGAGTAACAGTGAAGTTCTTAAACAGAGAAAAAATCTGCGTAGAAAGGAAAAGCATTGGAGGATTAATTTTGATCCTGATCTCCCACAGAGACTATCTGATTCAATTTCACAGTTATCAGCAGTTAGTGACTGAGAGTAAAAACATAGTAACATAGTATATGACGGCAAATAAAGACCAATGAAAATTCTAAAAGACTGTCTGTGAAGCAAGCAAAGTGTGTGACTGTAACATTTTTTTGGGTCTCGCACAACAGGGGAGAATAATTGTAGTTTAACTCCCAATGTGAGCATGACCCATTTTAATGATACAAAAGTCGAAAACGAAGTTAGAAAGTAGTTACACTTAGCTGAACAGTCCAGAATCCATTACTACCACATTCCACAGACACACACGTTTCGGGCTGATGAGCCCTGCCTCAAGTGCGACCCGCTTCAGGAAAAGAATCTGGTGTCAAAAAACGCTGAGTCCTATGGCGTATATTTCACAGTGCCTGCATACGTTGTGATTGGCTGCTAAAAATGACATGCTGCAAGGAAGAAAGTTGGCAGCCAATGAGCAAAAGCATGAAGGAAACAACCTACAAGCGCCCCCATTCTAGTTCCAAATTCAAACCCCCTGGTATGACAGTTCTCAGATGATAGATCCACCTCTGTTCGAGCCACTGTAAACGCCATAAGCAATCCCCTCCTCTCGGGTCTTCTGGAACCATGTCAATCACTTGCCATTTGAAATGCAGGAACACATGTCCCAGAGAGATATAATGTTCCACTAAAAGAGCCGAGAGTGTGGAAGTTCTAATTCGGGAAGCATGTTCAGTGAGGCGAACTTTCACCGGACGGCTAGTACGGCCAATGTACAGCAAATTACAGGGGCATTGCAGCAAGTATACAACAAAGCTGCTGATGCATGAACTATCCCCTAAAAAACGGTATGTACGGCCCTTAACAGGATCCACCCAATCCACCCCCTACAAGGTGTTGGCACAAAATTGACAGGCCTGACAAGCTACATGACCCTTGCCAACCATACGTCCTAATGGCCGATCCAAGGGCATGGCCGAATGTACCATGTAATCCCGAAGATTACGGCCTCTAGTAAAGGCAAAACAGACTGAAGTCCAAAGAATCTCCCAATGTCGTCGCAAAATTTTAACCAAACTAGAAGAATGCAGCATAAAGGGGAGAATACCCACAATTCTATCACTGTCAGAGGTGGATTCCCCTGCTGAAGGTAGAAAAAGCCAATCTCTGTCTGTGTATCGGGCACGAGTGTATGCCCTCTTGATGATCCTGTTAGGATAACCCCGTGCTGCCAGAGGTGCCCATAGATCCAAAGCTTGATGTTTATACTCCTCCACCATAGAACAAATGCGTCGGATCTTCAAAAACTGGCCATACAGTAAGCCCCTTCTCAAAGGAGCCGGATGGTGACTGTGGAACCGAAGTAAGTTGTTGCGTTGACTAGGTATCCTAAATAAGATAGTAGAGAATCCATTCTCCGATTTCATAATCCACACATCCAAAAACTCCAAATTGTGTTGGTGGATGTGGGACGTAAATTCGATGTTGGATTTCAAAGTATTTAACCACGCAATAAACTCATGGAGTGCATCCAATGAAGATGACCAGAGGAAAAAAACGTCATCTAAAAATCACAGCCATAACGGAACATGGTCACGTTGGATGCGGCATCCCTTTATACAAACATTTACCAGGAGGAAGCTTTAGGGCTTTTGGGTTCAGCCTTCACTAAAGCTCCCCCACGGATACCTAAATCCTTTTTGTTAGACCTCTTTCGGTTGGTCTTGACAAGAAATTACTTTTTGTTCCAAGGTAACTTTTATCAACAGTGTGGGGGCATTGTGATGGGGGCAACAGTAGCCACTCTATATTTGGGTGATCTTGAGGAGTCTATGATCTATCCTGCGGCGGCCTTTGCCCATGTTCTGTTGCCCACTCCCTCAGAGGAATCCACTCTGTTGCAAATTTTTGTGTCATCTGCAAAAAGTCAGACTTTTCCCTTCAATCCTTCAGCAATATCACTCACAAATACATTGAATCCTACTGGTCTCAGCACCAATCCCTGGGGCACACCACTACTTACCTTCCTTTCTTCCAAGTGAGTTCCATTTACCATCACCTTCTGTTGTCTGTTAGGCAACCAATTTCTGATCCATTTCACCACCTTGAGATCCATCCCCAGGCTGCTCAGTTTATTGATAAGCCTCCTGTGAGGAACAGTATCAAAGGATTTACTGAAGTCTAGGTAGATCACATCCATTGCATGCCCTCGATCTAGTTCTCTGGTCATGCAGTCAAAGAACTCAATCAAATTTGTTTGGCATGATATCCTTTGGTTAAAGGATCATGCAGCCTACTGGTTTCTAGAAAGTCTACTAGAAAGGACTAGAAAAAGGGACTGTTACTTCTGGAGAGAGATCTGCAATTGTGAGTATATACTTCTGGGAATTTTCTGAAAGGAATTCCTTCTTTCTATTAAAGCTATTTAATCTGTGAACCAACTATTTTTTGTTAAATAAGTCAGGGCCTAGTAGCAGCAGTTTAAGTTTAACTTTAAAACACAGAAGAGAACTTTCTGGTTACATTTCTTACCCAGCAGAGAGCTTATAGTTTTAATTTAATAGTCACTCAGGGCCTAGTATCAGCAAAGTATTTTTAGTTTAAATTTAAAACACAGAAGAGAGCTTTCTGGTTAAATTTAGAACCCAGCAGAGAGCTGTAGCTTAAATTTAATAGTCACTCAGGGCCTAGCATCAGCAAAGTACTTTTAGTTTAAATTTAAAACACAGAAGAGAGCTTTCTGGTTAAATTTAGAACCCAGCAGAGAGCTTGTAGTTTAAATTTCATAATAAGTTAGAGCCTAGCAGCAGCAAAGAGCTATAATTTAAATCAAATAAGAATATAGATTAGCACAAAAGGCAAAACAGGGTCAGTACTCTTTGAGCTGCAAATAAAGTCTTCTAGAGACCTTTACAAAGAGGCCTTCTACCTAGGGGGCAAGAGATCTGTGAAACCTTTTCAACAGGTGTTAACACAAGGTGGCAGTTCAAAAGGCCATTCTGAAAGACTCCTTCTATCCAAGCAAGGACTGTTAATCATCCAGGAAGTTAGCCACAGCTTACCTCAGCAGCACAGGCATAAATAGCTCAACCAGAGCTCTGTGATCCTCAGTCTTGAAGGACTAGAAAAATGGACTGTTACTTCTGGAGAGAGATCTACAATTGTGAGTATATACTTCTGGGAATTTTCTGAAAGGAATTCTTTCTATTAAAGCTATTTAATCTGTGAACCCACTATTTTTGGTTAAATAAGTCAAGGCCTAGTAGCAGCAGTTTAAGTTTAAATTTAAAACACAGAAGAGAACTTTCTGGTTACATTTCATACCCAGCAGAGAGCTTATAGTTTTAATTTAATAGTATCTCAGGGCCTACTATCAGCAAAGTATTTTTAGTTTAAATTTAAAACACAGAAGAGAGCTTTCTGGTTAAATTTAGAACCCAGCAGAGAGCTTGTAGTTTAAATTTCATAATAAGTTAGAGCCTATCAGCAGCAAAGAGCTATAATTTAAATCAAATAAGAATATAGCTTACCTCAGCAGCACAGGACAGGGTACTGTGTAGCAGCCTCTTTCAATAAGGGTTATTTCCCTCTCTCCCTCCCCACACCCACCCGCCCCTGGGATAATCGTAGCTTTATAGGTACTTACACATCTTAAAAGACAGGAGGTGCTCTCAGGTGAAGCTTGTTACCCAAATCAGACATACACTAAGGACCTGAGATTAATTAAGCTTCAGGTGAACAAGGTATATTAAACATATTAGGTACAGTTTTATTGGTATAAATATCCATAGCAACCCTTAGTAAGTAAAGAACTTAAAGATCTAAACAAAAACTTAAAACTAAGATGCAGACAGCAGTCCAGCAGCGGGATGGGGGCTTTCCAGTCTTTTGCATTGAGTGTCACATGTATGATTTTCTCCCAGTTGGTGAGAGGTCTTACGTGTGCACTAGGTGTAAGGAGCTCTTTGCTCTCAGGGAACGAGTCCATTCTCTAGAGGCTAGAGTAGCAGACTTGGAAAACATAAGAAAGACAGAGAGGTACATAGACGAGACCTACAGGGATATAGTCCTGAAGTCCCACCTCCAGTCTGGCAGCATCCCTGTTGCCATCGAGGAGAGAGGTCACGTGACAGGAAAGCATCACCCTGGTGTGACAGGAAGTGATCCTGTAACTAGGACCTGTCCTCCAGGTGATGTAAAACCCTCTCGCACCGAGGAAGTTTCTCCAGGGCCATGTGCCCATGAGGGAAGGGTTAGGACAGCCGTTATAGTTGGTGATTCGATCATTAGGCATGTAGATAGCTGGGTGGCTGGTGGACGTGAGGATCGCCTGGTAACATGCCTGCCTGGTGCGAATGTAGTGGACCTCACGCGCCACCTAGATAAGGTCTTAGATAGTGCTGGGAAGGAGTCTGCTGTCTTGGAACATGTCGGTACCAATGACATAGGAAAATGTGGTAGGGAGGTTCTGGAGGCTAAATTTAGGCTTTTAGGTAGGAAGTTGAAATCCAGAACTTCCAGGGTAGCGTTCTCCGACATGCTTCCCATTCCACTTGCAGGACCCAAAAGGCAGGCAGAGCTCCGGAGTCTCAATGGGTGGATGAGAAATGGTGCAGAGATGAGGGGTTTGGATTTGTTAGGAACTGGGGTACATTCTGGGGAAAGGAGGGGCTCTTCCGAAGGGATGGGCTTCACCTTAACCGGGATGGAAAAAGGCTGCTGGCATTAACTTTTAAAAAGGAGATAGAGCAGCTTTTAAACTAGATAATAGGGGAAAGCCGACAGTTGCCCAAGAGCAGATGGTTCGGAAGAATGTATCCTTGAAGGATAATACCAAAAGCAGAGAGGTTCCAAAAAAGAGTAAAGTAGCTCAAATGTCCTCGAGTATGGAGCAGACAGAGCTTAAAGATCCCAAATTACCCATGTCTACCAATAGCCAAATTAATATGAATAAAATACAGTCTCTAAAATGCTTGAATGCAAATGCTAGAAGTCTAAAAAATAAGATGGGAGAGTTAGAATATATAGCACTAAATGAGAGGTTAGATGTGATTGGAATATCAGAGACATTGTGGAAGGAGGACAACCAGTGGGACACTGTGATACCTGGGTACAAACTATATCGTAATGATAGAGCTGATCAAACTGGTGGAGGGGTTGTGCTCTATGTTAGAAAGGGCATTGAGTCAGAAAGGATTAAAGTTTTGCAGGAAACAAAATTTGCTGTAGAATCTCTATGGATTGAAATTCCATGTATAAAGGAGAAGGCGATATCGGTGGGGGTGTACTATCGACCGCCTGGCCAGAATGAACAAATGGATTATGAAATGCTCAAGGAAATCAAGGAAGCTAACAAAAGTTACAGCGCGGTAATAATAATGGGCGATTTCAATTACCCCGGTATCGACTGGGTCAGTATCACGTCAGTACATGCTAGGGAGATAAAGTTCCTAGATGACATAAATGACCGCTTTTTGGAGCAGCTGGTTCATGAACTGACCAGAGGGGAAGCCATATTAGACCTAGTCCTTAGTGGAACACCAGAGTCTAGTGCAAGAGATAAGGGTGTTGGGGCCACTTGGCAATAGTGATCATAGCATGATCACCTTTGATTTAATTAGTGGAGGAGGGATAGTAAGGAAATCCACAGTAATACCTTTTAACTTTCGAAAGGGAGACTATGATAAAATGAGGAAAATAGTTAAGAAAAAACTAAAAGGAGAAGTTGCAAAGGTTAAAGACTTCCAACAAGCTTGGGTGTTGTTGAAAAATACTATCTTGGCAGCCCAGATCAGCTGTATTCCACGCTTTAAGAAAAGTGGAAGGAAGTCCAAAAAACTGCCAGCATGGTTTAAAGTGAGGTCAGAGAGGCTGTTGTTGCCAAGAAAGCATCTTTCAGGAAATGGAAAAAAGAGCCAAATGATGAAACCTGGAAACAGCACAAGCACTGGCAGGTCAAATGCAAGGCATTGATAAAGAAGGCAAGGAGAGAATTTGAGAAGAAGCTTGCTGCGGAAGAAAAACGTGAAATAAAGATTTTTTCAAGTACATTCGTAGCAAAAAACCTGTGAGAGAGTCAGTTGGTCCATTAGATGATAGAGGAGTTAAAGGGGCACTAAGAGGCGACAAGGAGATAGCGGAGAGACTGAACAAATTCTCTGCTTCGGTCTTTACTGAGGAAGATGTAGGGATGTTACCCATGACTGAAGTGGTATTTAAAGGTGCGGAAGAATTGAAGGAAATATCGATACATCGGGAAGATGTATTATAACTATTAGATAAACTGAAGAGTAGCAAATCACCTGGGCCGGATGGTATACATCCAAGGGGGTTGAAAGAACTGAAATATGAGATTGCAGACCTGCTATTAGTAATCTGTGAACTATCATTAAAATCGTCTCTAATACCTGAAGACTGGCGGATCGCCAATGTAACACCAATTTTTAAAAAGGGTTCGAGGGGTGATCCGGGAAACTACAGACCGGTGAGCTTCACGTCAGTACCGGGAAAAATGGTAGAAACCATCATAAAGAATAAAATTACTCAGCATGTAGATAGTCATGGTCTAATGGGAGACAGCCAACATGAATTTAGACAAGGAAGATCTTGTCTTACTAATCTGTTATGTTTTTTTGAAAGTGTGAATAAACAGGTGGAAAAAGGTGAGTCGTTTGATATAGTGTATCTGGACTTTCAAAAAGCCTTTGACAAGGTCCCTCATCAGAGACTTTTGGCAAAACTAAAGAGTCATGGGATAGGAGGCAGTGTACTACTGTGGATCAGGAACTGGTTAAAAGATAGAAACCAGAATGGCCAATTTTCCCAATGGAGAAAAGTGAATAGTGGTGTACCCCAGGGATCTGTGCTGGGTCTGCTGCTTTTTGACATATTCATAAATGATCTGGAAAGTGGAATAACGAGTGAGGTTATCAAATTTGCAGATGACACAAAATTATTTAAAATTGTTAAAACCCAAGAGGATTGTGGAAAATTGCAAGAGGATCTTGATAAATTGGAAGACTGGGCATCAAAATGGCAAATGAAATTTAATGTTGACAAGTGCAAAGTTATGCACCTAGGGAAGAACAACCCAAACTATGGTTACACGATGCAAGGTTCCACATTAGGAACCACCACCCAGGAAAAAGATTTAGGCGTCATTGTGGAAAACATGTTAAAATCCTCGGCCCAGTGTGCAGCGGCAGCCAAGAGAGCAAATAGAATGCTAGATATCATAAGGAAAGGAATGGAAAATAAAACAAAAGATATTATAATGCCTCTATACCGTTCCATGGTGAGACCGTACCTTGAATACTGTGTGCAATTCTGGTTGCCGTATCTTAAAAAGGATATAGCGTTATTAGAAAAGGTTCAGAGAAGAGCCACCAAAATGGTTAAGGGGATGGAAGGATACTCCTATGAAGAAAGGCTAAAAAGGTTAAGGCTCTTTAACCTGGAAAAGAGACAGCTAAGGGGAGATATGATAGAAGTCTATAAATTAATGAACGGAGTAGAACGGGTAAACGTAGATCGACTGTTTACGTTTTCAGAATATAGAAAGACTAGGGGACATGCAATGAAGCTACAGGGTAAACTATTTAAGACTAATAAAAGAAAATATTTTTTCACTCAACGTGTAATCAAACTCTGGAATTTCTTACCGAAGGATGTAGTAAAGGCTGTTAGTGTAGCTGGGTTTAAAAAAGGTTTGGACAACTTCCTGGAGGAAAGGTCCATAAACCATTATTAAGAAGGGACCCAGGATATCAATGCTTGACCTAGTACAAGCATTGCAGAACCTGTGTCTTTTGGGGAATCTGCTAAGTACTGTGGTGCAGCAGAGGATACACAGCCCATGGAAGTGCAGGTAAAAGAGGAGCTTACCTTAGACTCAGCTGTGCAAAGAGACACGAGGCATAATGAAACAGTTGAGCAGGGAAAACTGTTACTACGTGCCAAGCAGAAAGCTTATCAGGAACACCTGATTTCAAATCCTCACGTTACGTGTAGGGCTGGGAACCAGATAAGAGAAGGTTCCAGTCAGTGGATAAAGGCAGAGGGCAAAAGCCGGAGTGAGAGCCTGAGCCAGGGAGGACAGAGATGGACACACCCACATTCACCAATACGAGGGAGTGCTAAGAGTAGCACAGGAGGTGGAATAGCAGGTGGGGCCATAGCAGATGACGTAGCAAGAGAAAGCAGCAGGAGGTGTGGCTACAGTCAGCTGAGCAGAAACCACAGAGGAGTGCTGGGAGAGAAAGCTACTATCGGAGAACCAGGAAGTGAATGCAGCTACAGCACTCGAGGGAAAAGGTTTGAGGCAGGCTGTGCTGGGAGAAGTTATGCCACCAGAGACAGACCTCAAGAGAAGCCAGGAGAGTCTTATCATCCAGGAGACCGGTATGTGCCTGCAATAAGCACAGGTCAGCTCAGAAAGAGAGTGTCGGGGGATGGGAACTCCAAACATAGCTGCACACTGAGAAACAGCTGGAAGGCTGACACAAAATCTGCTACTTCACAGTACGGCTGGGAGGCTAAAGAAAAGGGACAGTGCACGACAAGAGCCAGGACAATCCCTAAAGATAAAAGGTGGGAACCCTGTGCTTATAAAGAAAGGTTTGAAACGTATGCATGCAAAGGGCGTGGCCCTGAGAATAAAGCCAGGAGGAAAAGGTATTCAGAACCTTTACTTTGGGAGGAAAACCCAGAGAGAGTCTCCCTCACGTCAGACAGGTATAAACCTGGGAAGAGAGAAACATTTGCAGGAAGCTGTAGCGATTTATCACAAAGGGACGTGCCAGAATATACCACACTGGAAGAGTGTGATACCGAGAGCTTGGGGAGTGCCATAGAGGGTATGTTGTGGGAAGATAACAGCTGCCTTCCAGACCCCATGCCCATGGACTGTAGCATTTGTTATAAACGCAACCATTCTGCTTAAGTTAAGTAATTAAAAGGAGCTTTGTGAGATTAACAAAGGAACAGAAGTTCGCTGTTACCATTTTTTGCTTTATTGCTTGTTTCTGGAGTTTTTGATCCTGGAGAATGTCCGAGCGGGAAGGGGAATAAAACTCATGTTATTTTTCCTTATCACTTTTTTGGTCTGCAAGACTGTTATTTCACAGCAAGAGCAGAGTTACTTATTTCAATGACCCTAGGCAGCCGCCTACATAGGGTTTACAGGGCTCTATCCACGGACCCCATCACAGTACGTATGACCTAGATTGGCCACTGTTCGAAACAGGATACTGGGCTTGATGGACCTTGGTCTGACCCACTATGGCATATCTTATGTTCTCTCTTTCAGGAGTGCCTCCATTACTTTTCCTGACACTGAGATAAGGCTTACTGGCCTACGGTTTGTCACTCTTCCCTACTGCCACTTTTGTGAAGGGGTACCACATCAGCACTTCTCCAGTTCTGCGGAACCTCTCTAAGGATCTACTAAAAACATCCTTTAAAGTCCCTGCCAGAACCTCTCTGAGCTCTTTCAGTATCCTGGGATGTATCCCATCTGGTCCCATTGCCTTGTCCACTTTCAGTTTCTCAAGCTGTTTGAATACATCAACTTCTGTGAATGGTGTGGTATCTACTCCATTCCCCGATGTATATTTGTCAATCATTCTGCAAGTACCCCAAAGTTGCAGAATCAGTGACCAGAAGGAAACGAAGGGTAGTGGTGGTTGGAGACTCTCTTCTGAGGGGTACTGAGGCGTCCATCTGCCGACCAGACTTGATGTCCAGAGAGGTATGCTGTTTGCCTGGTGCCAAAATCCAAGATGTTACGGAGAGTTTGCCGAGACTCATCAAGCCCACTGACTATTACCCAATGTTGCTAATCCATGTTGGAACAAATGATACTGCCAGGTATACCTCGGAACGTATCAAAAGTGACTTCATGGCTCTGGGACAGAGGGTGAAGCAGTTAGGTGCACAGGTGGTGTTCTCTTCAATCCTCCCTGTTGAGGGTACAGGCCAAGGCAGAGAGGCTCGCATCCTGGAGATGAATGCATGGCTGCGTGGATGGTGTCATCGAGAGCATTTTAGTTTCCTAGACCATGGGATGCTGTTCCAAGGGTTGCAGAGCAGAGATGGCATCCATCTGTCCAAGAAAGGTCAACGCATCTTCGGTAGTAGACTGGCTAATCTACTGAAGAGGGCTTTAAACTAGATTCGTTGGGGATAGGTGAAGAAAGCCCCCAGGTAAGTGAAAGCCCCCAGGTAGGTGATACATTAAATACCTTTATGGAAATGGGTAACAGGGGTAACATATGGAAAGCAGTGTGTATAAATGCCCGTAGCATGGGAAATAAGATCCCTGATGTTGAAGCTTTGGTGGGAGTGGCTGACTTGGATTTAGTGGCAGTTACAGAAACCTGGTTCACAGAAAACCATGACTGGGATGTAACTATACCTGGCTATACTTTATTCAGAAAGGACAGGGGAGGAAGAAGGGGAGGAGGAGTGGCACTATATGTAAAAACTACTATTAAAGCTTTGGAATTACAGAGTTTAAAAGGACGAGAGGAGGCATTGTGGGTTAAACTAGAAAGAGGGAAAGAGAAATCTATTTGCATTGGTGTGATATACAGACCTCCCTCACAAGAGGAAGAGGTGGACAGAGAGTTAATTGAAGACATACGCAGCATTGCTAGGAAAGGGGAAGTGCTACTGATAGGAGATTTCAATATGCCAGATGTTGATTGGCACATTCCTGCTGCAGTATCATCTAGAAGTAAGGAGATCCTGGATTCTCTACAGGGAGAACTATTCAGGCAATTGGTAACAGACCCCACACGTGAAGGGGCCATACTGGACTTGGTGCTTACCAATGGTGAAAGTGTTTCTGATGTTGTAGTGGGAGATAATTTTGCATCCAGTGATCACCAGATGGTGTGGTTCAGTATTAGGACTAGGGCTGTTAGAATCCATTCCAAGGTGAGGATCTTAGACTTTAGGAAGACTAACTTTGCGAAGATGGGCCAATACCTCAGGGAGTCGTTAGTGGAATGGGAACAGCTGGGGGATGTAGAAAAACAGTGGGCAAAACTGAAAGGGGATATTTTAAGGGCAACCAACCTTTTTGTTAAAATGGTAAATAAAGGCAAAAGGAAAAGGAAAAGGAGACCGCTATGGTTTTCTAAGGAAGTAGCTGAAAAAGTGTAGAAAAAGAGGGAGGCCTTCATGAAATACAAGAGATCACAGAGAGAGGAAGACAGGCATCTGTATTTGGAAAAACTTAGAGAAGCTAGCAAAGTAGTCAAGAAGGCAAAGATTCAAAAGGAGGAGGAAATAGCCAATGCAATAAAATGGGGGGATAAAACATTTTTCAGATATATTAGTGAGAAGAGGAAGGGCAAGAGTGGTATTGTCAGACTCAAGGGAGCAGGGGGGGGGAATATGTAGAAGCTGATAAGGATAAAGCGGAATTGCTTAACAAATATTTTTGTTCTGTGTTCAAAGATGAAGAACCAGGAGCAGGGCCTCAGAAAACACCCACAAATAGGAACAGAAGCGAGGGACATCTTGAACAATTTTCAGAAAACTGTGTTCGTGAGAAACTAGCTCAACTTAAAGTAGACAAAGCGATGGGACCGGATGGGATACACCCTAGAATATTGAGGGAACTTGGAGACCTTCTAGCAGCTCCACTGACTGACCTTTTCAATGCTTCGTTGGAGTCGGGAGTGGTGCCAAAGGACTGGAGAGAGGCTCATGTGGTGCCGTTACACAAAAGCGGAAGTAAGGATGTGGTTGAAAACTACAGGCCGGTTAGTTTAACTTCGGTGGTGAGTAAATTATTGGAAACGCTGCTGAAAGAGAAAATAGTGAGGTTTCTGGAGTCCAGCGGATTACAGGATCTGAGGCAGCATGGATTCACCAGAGGCAGGTCTTATCAGACAAATCTGATTGATATCTTTGAGTGGGTGACCAGGGAGTTGGACCGAGGGAGAGCTCTAGATGTGGTGTATTTAGATTTCAGTAAAGCCTTTGACACTGTTCCTCACAGGCGACTTATAAACAAACTGAGCACCATAGGGATGGACCCTCAAGTTACTGCTTGGGTTAGAAATTGGTTGGGTGGGAGGCAACAAAGAGTACAAGTAAATGGAGCTCACTCTGAGGAGAAGGATGTTACAAGTGGTGTGCCCCAGGGATCTGTCCTTGGTCCGATTCTTTTTAACATCTTTGTTAGTGATATAGCGGAAGGGCTGTTGGGTAAGGTTTGCCTCTTTGCAGATGATACCAAAATCTGCAATAGAGTAGACACCCAGGAAGGTGTAGATAACATGAGGAGGGATCTAGCTAAGCTTGAAGAATGGTCTAGAATTTGGCAGCTGGGATTTAATGTTAAAAAATGTAAGGTCATGCATTTGGGCTGCAGTAATCCAAGGGAGCAATACAGTATAGGAGATGAAGTACTTTTGTCCACTAAAGAAGAGCGGGACCTAGGCGTGGTTGTATCTGATGATCTTAAAGTAGCTAAACAGGTAGAAAAGGCGACGGCAAAAGCTAGAAGGATGCTTGGGTCCATACGGAGAGGAATGGCTAGCAGAAAAAAGGAGGTGATAATGCCTCTGTATAAGTCTTTGGTGCGACCTCATTTGGAGTATAGTGTGCAATTCTGGAGACCGCACCTTCAAAAGGATGTGAACAGGATGGAGTCGGTGCAGAGGGTGGCTACTAAAATGATTAGTGGGCTTCATTATAAAGCATATGAGGACAGACTTAAGGATCTTAATATGTACACCTTAGAGGAAAGGCGGGATAGAGGTGATATGATTGAGATGTTTAAATACCTCCGTGGCATAAATGTTCAGGGAGAGAGCCTCTTTCAATTGAAAGCAAGTTCTGCTACGAGGGGACATGGGATGAGGGTGAAGGGAGATAGATTCAGGAGTGATATGCGGAAATATTTCTTTACGGAAAGAGTAGTGGATCCATGGAATAGTCTCCCAGTGGAGGTGGTAGAGATGAGGACAGTAACTGAATTCAAAAAAGCATGGGACCAACACAGAAGATCTCTAAAGGTAAAAAGTGGACTGTTGTAGTTGTTGATATGGAAGGACAGACTAGAAAGGCCATGTGGTCTTTTTCTGTCATCATGTTTCTATGTTTCTTCAAGATTTTCTTTAGTGAATACAGAAGTATTTGTTTATCATTCTCACTTTTTCGATGTCGCTTTCCACAAATCCATCCTTCGCACTTTTGAGTTTTGGAATTCTACCTCTGATCTTCCTCTTCTCCCAAATATATCTGAAAAAAAGTTTTGTATCCATGCTTTACATCTTTAGTTATCATTTCTTCCGCCTTTGATTTTGCTATCCTTATTTCTCTTTTTGTCTCTTTCAGTTTTATCCTGTATTCCTTTCTGTGTTCCTCTGTTTGTATCTTTTGAATTTTGTGAAGGCTGTGTTTTTTGCCTTTATTTGTGCAGCCACTTCTTTGGTGAACTATATAGGTTTCCTTTTACTCTTGTTTTTATTTACTTTCCTTACATACGTATCCGTTGCCTATTTTAATGCCTCTTTTAGTTTAGCTCACTGCAATTCCACTTCCCGTATCTCCTCCCACCCTGCTAACTCCTCCTTCAGGTACTTTGCCATTTTATTGAAGCCGGTGTTTTTAAAGTCTAGGACTTTGAGTTTGCTGTGATTGGACACTGCCTTGGCTTTTACTTTAAACCACACCATGTGATGATCAATGCTGCTAACACGGGTAGGTGCCCTTCAAAACTCCCGGCTAACGCGCCCCGATGCTATCCGCATAGCATCAGTGCATCTTAGGGCGTTCTGGGGCAGAGCGGAGCTACATGGGTAGCAGCGATTTTCATTGCTACCCACGTAGCCCTCTGTGCCTTAAAGACAGGTGAGGAAAAACCTCGCCCATCTTTAAGATGCAGAGGCTATGCAGGTAGCAATGAAAATTGCTGCTACCCATGTAGCCTCTGCAGCTGCCAGGGTGTCCGGGTTAACCTGGATTTTCACTTCTGCTGGCACGGAAGTGAAAATCTGGGTTACTGGGGTCAGTGGGCAGGCTATGTGCCGCCGTGGCGTATAGCCTGTCTTACTCAAAATCGGGTCCGCAATCTTTTGATATACCACTAAGGCAAGAGCATAAAAATGGTTTACAATAAGATAAACATAACGAGCTGCAAAGAAAGAAAAAAGGAAAGAAATGCCAATCAAATGATAGAACAGAATAGTAAAAGGATAGGAGAGGAAAGATAGAAATAAATGACAGAGGAAAGGGGGTGGGTCAACAGACAAACACAGCTACTAAAATAAATCCCAGGGAGTGGACTATTGGGGAGGGTGAGATGGGTGAGGGGATATGTTAAAAGCTAGCTGGAAGAGGTGTGTTTCCAAGGCGGCTTTAAACTTAGGGAAGGAAGGCTGTGAATGGAGATGGGGGGGGGGGGGGGCAGTGAGTTCCACAGGGTGGAGCCCAAGAAGAAAAAGGCAGCACCATGAGTGCATTCCAGATTCTCCTGTGAAACGGAGGGGAGGGCTAAACAGTGAGTGTGAACAAACCGGAGGAGACGGTGGGGGTGATGGAAATGAAGGTGGTCAGTCAGGTAAAGGGGGGTGGAGGTGTGAATGACCTTATGAGCAGAGATAAGAATTTTGTATTGGATCTTGCATTTCCCTCAAGGTTTAAAATCCATTGTGATTCCTGACAGAAGAGAAAGGCATAAAAGCAATTCTGGAAGTCCAGGAGCTGAACTCCCCTCCGATTCCTTGTTTAATTTAAGTTTCCAGGAAACGATCCAAGGCAGTTTGTGCTTCCACAAGGAGGATACAATCAGCGACTCCAATTGCTTATAGAAGATGTCCAGGAATAGTACAGGGATCATCCCTAGACGTAATTAACTTTAAGCACCAGGAGCATTTTCACTGTCTCCAAACGCTCCCACGACGAAAAGAACATTGGGGTCCATCTTTGTGTGAGCATTTGGACCAACTGGATAAGGCAGTTCACAGTCCGCTCACAGGTTTTTGCCAGAGTGGTATAGAAAGAGACACATAAGTATTTGATGTGATCGCCCAACCATTGAAAAGGAAAGTCCTCGCGGTCCTTCTAGGCTATATCATTACTCACGGGGTCTACTTCGTCCAATTGATTTTGTATCCTAAAAGGACAGAATAGCGCTGAATGATGGAGAAGATTACAGGCATGGGGGATGGTATTATAAAGATGAGTAGGTCATCAGCGTAAGTGGATCGCCAGTCCTCTGATTGTGGGGTCTTGCTGGATGAGCAGCACAGGTGGTTCCAAGGCTAAGGTGAAAAGAAGCAGTGACAACATACATCCTTGGCGAGTGCCATGGCCCAATGCAAAGGAGAAAGACAAGATGGAGTTGGCCAATATCTTCGCTGTGGGAGCAGCATACAGTATAGCGATCCTGTCCCAAACAGCTTGTCCAATTCTGAACCATTGCAGAGTCTGCATCAGGAATGGTCGTTCTAGGCGGTCAAAGGCCTTCTCTGCATCTAAGGAGAGCCCAACCAACAGAGTCCGGTGTGACTTTGCTAGGACAAGAGCATAACACAGAAAGCGAGCATTATTGGACGTGGAGCATCCCTTGATGAAACCACATTGGTCCGTGTGTACCAAGTTGGGCAAGTCCATTGGCAAGGACCTTGGCATACATTTTGTAGTCCAAGTTCAGGAGAAATATCAACCTTCTGAGGTTCTCCATCTGGTTTCTCGTGGACCACAATTGTGGTGTCAGCAAAGGCTCCTAGGTCTGGTGAATCAGTGGTCAGTCGCCGGAAGTATGTTAGGAGATGAGGTACCAGTTTGTTCTTAAAGACTTGGTAGAATTCTGGGGGCAGGCCATTAGGGCCTAATGCCTTGGCAACTCCTATATGGCCTGAAGGATCTTATCTAGGTGGAGCTCATGGTCAAGTTGCTCTGTTTGCTCAGACATGAGTGTGGGCCTTTGAGGGCCTGCAGTTAGATTCAGGAAAACCCTTGGGGTTTTAAGGAACTTCTGAGGAATATAAAGAGGTGTAGAAGGAACAGAAATTCTCCCATATCTCTACATCTGAGGCCTGGAGTTGACCACTAGCAGCAATTTGAGCAGAATCCTTCTGGTCCTTGAACATGTCCATCAAAAGGGTTCCTGCTCTGTTTGCTTCAGCAAAATAGTGACCTCTTTGGATAAAAACACTCTGAGCAGCCTGATCTCCCATTATGGTATTATATTTATATCGGAGATGCTGGAGTAAAAGTAATGCCATAGGGTCCAATCAATTATGGGGTGAGAGATACAGTGATAAGGTTATGGCTGGATATCCATAGAGTATAAGTTCGCAAGTAGGGATTTAGAAAGTAAGAAATAATCAATATGATAGTGCGAGTGATGGGCAATGAGAAGAATGTATAGTCCCTCTCCATAGAATGCTGGAGTCTCAATGGGTCTATCAGACCTATACTACCTATTAAGAATTACAGCGCTTGCAGGGCTCTGTTAGGTTTGACAAGTCTTTAGGACTGTCTGTCCAGAAGAGGGTCTTGAACTAGGTTGAGATCAGCCCTGCTAGTTCGTCATGCAAGTCATGAAAGAATTGCAGGGAGGCGACATTCGGGGCGTACACATTGACACAAGTCAGCGTACAATGGTTAAGATGAATGGTTGCTCAAGCCCAGCAGTCCTCTAATTCGACTTTCATCTGAAGGATTGTGGGAGGTAACACTTTCCGCATGAGGGTGGCTACCCCATGCTTCTTCTTCAAAGCTGGTGAGTAGGTCGAGAGAGTAGGTTTTATTGTTGAGCTTGAGAGCGTCAGGCAAATCTAGTTGTGTCTCCTGGAGGAGTATCAAGTCCGCAGCTTCTTTCTGTCAATAGAGAAGGATTTTTTTTTTCCATTTCACTGTGTTATTTAAGCCTTTTACACTGAACAAGTGAACTTTCATCAATGAATATACTGCTGTCATAAAGTCATAAGCGTGATATTCGTTATGGACTGTCATCATTGGGTTGAGATTGCTGTCCGCTAAACACCACAACATACTGAACATTACAGTTATTGGCACCATCAATTTGTGCAGAGTTGGAGGAGCCCATGATTGCCAAACAGCAAGACTCAAGGGCATCATAAGAGTGTTTAGGATAATGGGGCACAAGAGCCAATGGACACAAACAGAACAGCTGCAACATTAACAATAACATATGGGTAGTGCAACACTAATGTGTGATGAGCAGCCAAGGGTTCACTATAAGAACAAAAAAAAAGAACATCTGTAAAGTTCTCCCCCCATCCCCCCTGTGTATAGTAATATATGGTACAAACATGATTTTTGGCTAAACATGAGAAATTCATCCAGTCATAAGATACACAAGCAGAAATCTAGTCTGAAACTAAACCCCTATTTCCCCGTTTTCTCCTCCCCCCCCTCCACTATTGACAACCCCGGGTTGATGAACAAAACTGACCAAAGGTTAGGACCATAGAGTAGGAAAACGGAAAAAAATGATGTATGTAGGGTACCATTCTTTAGGACTGGCCATTCCCAAGTTCATGGTGCCATAGTTCAGTCATCCGAGGACAATGGTGTCAAGGAGAGGGTATAGCTGGCCTGTCTTACTCACAGTTCACGGGGTCCAGGATAGTGCTATGGCCGCAGAATAACTAGGCCTGAAAAAAGCATCACTGAGGTAGAACTGTGAACTCCAAAGGTGGAATGGATTTACACAAGCCGAATGAATGATGTTTAATTCATGCCACCCCCTGTGAAGCTGTCTAGAAAGTCTTTAAGTTAATCGGGATCCTCAAATGTGCGCATCTGTGGAGGATTATGCGCATTCTGGTGGGGAACAGCATGCCATATCAGGCTTGGCGCTTTTGAAGTTGCGGGCGGTAGCCCAATAGCTGGTTTTGGCGGTGAACTGTGGCCTTACTTAAATTTGGATAGAATTGTAATTTCGCTCCGTTATGTAAAATTGGCGCCTTAAGTTTTGCTGCTTGCAAAATTATCAAGGCATGTTGGTATCATAGGGCCTTAAAGACCATTGGGTGTGAATGTTTGGCTCGCAGAGCTCGATATGATGGTGCTCTGTGAGCCCTCTCAATTTCCAATGGATAGTGCAGGTCTAAATTCAGTGCTTTTGGCAGAAGCATCTCCAAAAAGTGGAAAGGACCTGCGCCTTCACTACCTTCCGGTATGCCTAGGAGTCAGACATTATTTCTATACTATCGATTATTTGCATCTTCGAGTTGTCCTTCTATGGCTGCTAGGCGCTAGGAGTTTTTCATGGCTTCTTTGAGATGTTCTTTATGGTTTTGCACCTTCCTATCCACCATGTCTAGGTGTGATGCTAAGGTGCTCAGCTGTGTTTTTACATTGGCAATAGCACTGTGCATAGTGGAGAGTGCATCTCCATTTGTTGCTACCAAATCTCTTATCTTCCGGATTTCCTTGAGTACTTCTTTGTGCTGGTCATCTGATTCCTGGGCGGTCACCAATTTTGACAGGAATGGAGGCTCTTTTTGGGGGGATTTAGCTCCTTGGGTCACCACCTGTGAATATGCTAATTTCACTGGTTGGGAGGATAATATGCTAAGCCGGAGTGAGGGAGCTGGGGGAAAGCAACCAAGCGAGGAACAGGAGATAGGACAATCGGATTCTGTATATTACGAGCAGAGCACACTTCTCAGGCACCTATCTTCCACTGTGGCAGACTTCACCTCCTCATTAATCCTCAACTCTTTCTGATGTCTCTTTGCAATAAAACTGAAAATATTAGAGATAATTTTTCTCATATTGGTTTAATCAATACGCCTGTTTTTGAGGTATCTGAAGGGGAGGGTTTGGGGAACTTTTGACTTGGCTACAATAGTTCAGGTTTTTGAAGCTATTTCCTCTTTAAATAATACGTATATCTCTTTGGATAGCTGTCCTATTAAGATATTTAAATCACTAAAAGAGCCTCAGTGTAAGTCTGTTACTGCTATTAATAATAATTCATTTTTAAGTGGTATTGTTTCTGACATCTTTAAAAGAGCTTCTGTGTATCCATTATTTTAAAAAATCCCTCTTTGAGCAAGGAAAATCCTTTGAACTATCGTCCAATCTCTTCCTTGACATTTTTGGCTAAGGTTATAGAAAAAAACAGTATTGTGACAGGATATACTTAGTGCTTTTCAATTTGGTTTTCGTCCACATAATGGTCCTAAAACCTTGTTACTGTCAATGATGGATACTTTTCTTTCTGGTTTCGATCAAGGTGAATCTTATCTATTAATCTTGTTGGACATTTCAGCAGGTTTTGATATGATGATCATTCTTTGTTGTTGATGAGATTCCATGAGATCAGCAATTATCTTAATGTTTATTCCTGGTTTTCCTCTTTTTATCTAAGCACCCGTCTCAGGTGAGATCCACAGGGAAATGTTCTTTCTAGCTGTCTATTACTGCTGGTGTCCCGCAAAAGTCAGCTGATTCCGCAATATTGTTTAATATTTTTGGTGCCCCCATTTGTAAAGTCTTTAATGGGTTGGACATCTCTTTCAGGATATATGCAGACGATATCCAGTTTGTGGTTCCTATATCTTCTTCAATGGATGTTGCCTTGGAGTATGCAAGTATATGCCTTAATACTATAAAATCCTGGATGACACACAATTGACTGGCACAGAATGTGAATAAAACCGATATTCTGTGTCTATTACCATGATGACCAGGGATTGTGTGTTACCCATGGGTTTTCAGGCTCTTGTTTTAGGGATTGTGCTTGATACCCAACTGAAAATGCAAGCTCATACTGCATACCAAAAGTTACCAAGGCTGCCTTCCATAAATTTAATATGATCCCGAGGCTTAAGACTTTTTTGTCTTTAGAGAATCTTCGCACTGTGATTCAGGCTGTGTTCTCTTTCACCATTAGACTACAGCAATTGTCTATTTCTTGGGCATTCATCATATGTTATTCAGCCCTTGCAATTAATACAGAATGCAGCGGCATGTTTAATTACAAATAGTAGAAGATTTGTGCATATTTCTACTGATTTATATAGTCTACATTAGTTGCCAATTAAATCATGAATCATTATGTCCGTTTTTAAGTCTCTAAACCATAGGGCCCCTCTTAGTTTGTCTGCGGCTTTACAAGTTTACTCCTCACATTTTATGCTCTCAAGAGACTTAGATGCTCCGCTATTTTGGCAGATTCATGTTCAAGTGTTTTGTAATAAGATATTTTCTATGGCTACCCTGCATATTTGGAATGCTTTGCCAGCAGAATTACGCAGCATATCTGATATTCCGGCGTTCCAGAAAAAATTGAAAGGGCATTTATTTTGGCATGCCTTTCCAGCCTTCTGTGTGAGTTAAGCTTGGCATTTGTGATGTCAGGTTTTTCAGTGCATGTTTATCAAGATGACAGTTTGTGATGTTTGAGTTTTGCTTTATATTATATGATGTATGTTTTATTGGTTTTATCTGTATTTTATGTATGTTGTTATAACCTGCCTAGGAATCAGTGTGGAATATAAACTTTCTAAATAAATAAATAAAGTGTATCCACTTAGGTCAGCAGGGGCTGTGCGAGCCATCTCTATATTTATGTCTGTATTGATAGTTTGTGCGATGTAGGGGTGGGTATCTGCGTTTGCGTGGTGAATCTTGTGTGTGTGGAGAGGGTGGGGACATTTATGTGTATGTGTGATGGGTTGTGTTTGCGTGTGTGGTGTGGGGGTGGATTGTGTTTATGTATGTGTGTGTGTGTCTGTGGTAAAGGGGTGGTGTGATATCTGTCTCTGTATGTGTGTGGTATGGGGATGGAGTGTGTGTGTGTGTGTGTGTGCGTGGGCGGGGTGATGTCTGTGTGTATGGTGCAGGGGTGGGGTGATATCTATCTGTGAGTGTGGTGTGGGGTGAGATATCTGTCTGGTATGTGTGGTGTGGGCATGGAGAGTGTGTGTGTGTGCGCACGTGGGTGGGGTGATGTCTGTGTATGTGGTGGGGGATGGGGTGTGGCCTACTGCATCTGCATTCTGTGTTCATAGGCATAGCATTTTTTTGCAGATGTGCAAACAAAGCTATGCCTACAGACAAGCAGAGCGATCCTCAATAATAGGCAATTTCATGCCTAAAAAGGAGATCTTGCATGTTCATCTACCCAAAGAGATAGAATACAACAGAGGAAATTTACAAAAAAAATCTCTCTTTGATAACAAGTGATATCTTACAGGCAGTTGCATTTTATCGCTGGCAGCTGGGTTATATCCTTGGAAGTTTGGACAGGAATAACTGGCCAGACTGGGTGAAACAGTCTTTTTCTGCTGCCATTTACTATTTTACTATGTTTGGAATTATGGTTTTCAAGGATGCTTAATTTGGTTCACAAAGTTCTATAAATGGATCAAGGTGAACCCACATGGTTCTGGTAGCCAATCAGAATATTTTAAGTAGAGACAATGCAGGATTATGCAGGGCCAAATAAGAGCAAAGGGTGTGGATGATGAAAACATAAAGAAAGAAGACAAGAAGCTGGGCTCAACATAGGGACAGAAAAATAAGTAAAAGATAGCCAGACCTTCTGCAGACCTTGGAGAAGAGGAAACAACCAGTCCAGCATGGGAACTGAGCAAGAGAGTAGCTGTTGGTGCATTGAAAAAGAGGTGGGGGAGGTAAGAGGAGAAGCTCAGAAAGTAGCCAAGGAGAAATAGATAAGGAGAGAAAGTGAAGAAGAGGAAGAAAAATAAGTTTGAGGAGGACGGAATACCCCTCACTTCCCAGTGGCTTGGGTTAAGCATAGAGGTAAAGGAGTGAGAATAGATGGATAGAGAAAGACAGAAGTAAATTCTGACCAGTGTGTACAGGTACTGTATCAGTAAAAGAAGAAAAGAAAGAGGCAAAGGATAGTGTGACGAGAAGGGGAGGAAAATTCTAGGTGAGAAATCGGGGAAAGGTGAAATTAGACTTACCTGCTAATTGTAGTTCCTGGAGTAGATCCAGTCTAGTCCCGGACCTCTGAGTTGTCCACCTCATTCAGCAGCTTGGAGACTGAGGAACCTCCTTCTTTTTGTGATGTCATCCATATATCCCTCTGGGATCCGCCTTCCTCCATCAGTACCCTATTGACAAAGCAGACTCACCAGAGCAACAAGTAAGTTTCAACCTCACTTTCACCTCGTAAGGTGCCACTCCCCAAAACGAACTGTATAACAATAAATCACCCAAAGAACTGTTAACAACTAAACGTGCCGAGGCTGTCCTCTCATCCACTCGAACGCCAACCTGAAAGATGACCATAAGTTCCCCGGGGAGATAGTCCCCTTCTCAACTCTTCTTACCTGTCATCTTCAAGACACTCAGACTGTGCTTCGTACACCCTCGACACTGGGACGGGACTCGGGACTAGACTGGGTCTACTCCAGGAACAATAATTAGCAGGTAAGTTTAATTTCACCTTCCTGATCATATCCCCAGTCTAGTCCCAGACCTCTGAGTAAGTACCAGAGCAGTAAATCTAACGGGAGAGCCCCGCTACACCAGCCGAACCGAAACAAGCATCCTGTGCTGACTGAACGTCTAGCCAGTAGTGCTTTACAAACAAATTCAAGGACGACCACGTGGCTGCCTTGCAAATCTCTACCGGTGGCACCAACCGAACCTCTGTCCACGAGGTCGCCTGGGCTCTAGTGGAATGGGCCCGCAGCACTTCCAATACCGGCTTGCCTCTCAACAAATAAGCAGACGCAATCGCCTCCTTAATCCATCTAGCGATGGAAGCCTTTGAGGCCGCCTCACCCCTTCTAGGTCCTGCGAAGAGGACAAGCAAATTCCCCCCCCCCCCTCACAATTGTGTGTTGTATACTATAATGAAACTGACTGGCTTTGTTTTGAAAACCTATCACATAACCTTGTAAATCACGCTGTAATTCCTTGAAATTTCTGTCATTGATCTGACATTTTCTGTTTACTTAATCAAACCGCTCCTGATCGCTGGAAGTAGCGGTATACAAATATATGCTAAATAAATAAATAAATAAACCTCTCGGATCTACGAAAGCTCGCAGTACGCCGTAGATACTTTTTCAACACCCTGCGGACGTCTAACTTCCTCTTTACCAGACCTGCCGAACACTGGCAAAGAGATGTCCTGATTCAAGGGAAACGGTGACACAACCTTGGGCAAGAACGCCGGAACTGTTCTCAAGACTACCTTTGAATCAAAAAAGGAGAGATAGGGTTCCTTGCAGGACAACCCTTGTAGCTCCGAAATCCATCTCGCAGAACAGATGGCCACCAGGAACACGACCTTCAAAGTGAGATCTTTCACCGAAGCCCTACTCAGTGGCTCAAACGGCTCCCGTTCCAAAGCCTCCAGCACCAGCGGGAGCTGCCATTTGGGCACCAGGCGCCTACTTGGTGGTCTCAAGAGCGATACTGCCCTCAGAAAACGCTTGACATCCAAATGGTCCCCAATGGAACGGCCAGCAATCCTTCCTCTATAACACGACAAGGCCACAACCTGCACCCTAAGCGAAGCCGCAGCTAGCCCCTTGTCAAAGCCGTCCTGCAGAAACTCCAAGATCTGTGAGATAGACGCCCTAAGCGCCTCCGAGTCCTTCTCTCTACACCACGCCTCAAAAACTCTCCAAACTCGGACATACGCTAAAGACGTAGACCTCTTCCTGGCCTTCAACAGGGTGGAGATCACTGCTGTCGAGTAACCTCTCGACCTCAACCGAGCCCTTTCAATAGCCAAGCCGTAAGCGAGAACCGATCCACGTGAGGCATGAGAAGAGGGCCCTGCGACAACAGGTCCGGACGGACTGGGAGCCGCCACGGCCGTGCTACCAGGAGCCTTAACAGATCCACATACCAAGGCCGTCGAGGCCAGTTTGGTGCAATTAAGATCACCTGCCCCCTGAACCTCTCTATCCATTGGACCACCCTGCCTATTAGCACCCACGGAGGAAAGATGTACAGGAGATGATCCTCCGGCCAAGACTGAATGAGAGCATCAAGGCCTTCCGACATCCGTTCCCTTCTTCTGCTGTAGAAGCGACTGGCTTTTGCCAACTGAAAGGTAGCCATCAGGTCCATCACCGGCATGCCCCAACGGCACACTAGCATGTCAAACACCTCCTGATGAAGGACCCACTCTCCCGGGTCCACCTTTACTCGACTGAGGAAGTCGGCCTCCACATTGTCCACCCCTGCAACGTGTGCTGCCGACACTGCTAGGAGATTCTCCTCGGCCCAGCCGCACAGGCTCTCAGCTTCGGCCTCCAGCGACATACTGCTGGTTCCCCCTTGCCGATTTATGTAGGCCACCGTGGTTGCGTTGTCGGAAAACACTCGTACAGCTGTCCCGAAGAGGCACGCTTGAAAGCTCTGTAGAGCCAGTGACACTGCTCTCAACTCCAACCTGTTGATCGACCAAGTCCTCTCCTGGGCACTCCACTGCCCCTGCGCGAACTGTCCCTAGCAGTGGGCCCCCCAGCCCAGGAGACTGGCTTCCGTCGTTAAAGCTACCCAATCGGGCACCTCTAGAGGATTCCCGCTCTCTAGAGAACTGGGAACCAACCACCAGCGAAGTGCTACTCGTGTCTCCTCCGGACAGAAGAGTCTCCGTGACAGCGGATCCCGCTGATGAGACCAGCACCGGAGGAGCACTCTTTGCAAGGGTCTCATGTGTGCTCTCGCCCACGGCACCAAATCTATGGCCGCCGCCATGGTGCCCAGCAGCTGCAGGTATTGCCACGCTGTGGGCTCCTTTCTCCGTAGGAATCTCCGGACTAATGTCCGTAACCTTCATGCCCTCCGCTGGGGGAGAAACACTTGTCCAGCCTCTGTGTCGAACCGAGCCCCTAAGTATTCTATGCCCTGAGAAGGCACTAACTGGCTCTTTGCCCGTTTGACCACCCAACCCAGGCTCTCTAGAAAACTCACTACCCTGGACGTAGTTTGTTTGCTCTCGCTCCGTGACTTCGTTCGAATCAACCAATCGTCTAGGTAAGGGTGCACCAGAATGCCATCCCTGCGCAAGGCTGCCGCAACCACCACCATGACCTTTGTAAATGTGCACGGAGCCGTCGCCAGACCAAACGGCAAGGCTCGGAACTGAAAATGACCGAAGGGAACCACAAAGCGGAGATATTTGTGATGCTCCTGCCGAATGGGGATGTGGAGATACGCCTCTGACAGGTCCAGGGAGGTGAGGAATTCTCCCCTCCGAATCGCCACAATTACCGAACGCAGGGTCTCCATGTGAAAGTGGGCCACATGGAGACAATGATTCACTCCCTTGAGATCCAGAATGGGCCGAAAACCTCCGACCTTCTTCGGTACTACGAAATATATGGAGTATCGACTGCAGCTGTATTGGTCTTGGGGGACCGGCTCTATTGCCCTGAGGTCTAGGAGCCTTCTTACAGTCTCCCGCACCCCCCGCACTTGGTCGAGGCCCTGCAGGGAGACTGCATGAAAGCGTCGCGCACTGGCCGCTGCAGTTCCAGAGCGTAGCCCTCTCAGATAACCTCTAGAACCCACTGATCTGAGGTGATTTGGACCCAGGCGGCATAGAACTCCTGCAACCGCCCGCCCATGGGAACTAGAGGCCCCTGAGTCCGCCTGATCTCATTGTGTTTTCCTAAGGTTAGAGGAGGGAGGAGGAGGCAGAAGGGGAGGCCCCAAATCCTCTCCCTGCTCCCCGGAATCCTCGAAAGCCCTGGCCTCTGCCGGGAAATCTGCCTCTCTGTCCCAAACTGAACCTTTGGAAACGAAACCTGCGAAAGTCACGTTGCTAACCCTTGCCAGCTGGAACCACTTGGCCCTGCTTGGGCTTGTCCTCAGGCAACTTGCCGCCCTTCAATTCGCCCAACTCTTTGACCAACTTCTCCAGGTCTTCACCGAACAATAGACGACCCTTAAAAGGAAGCTTACTCAGCCTTGCTTTAGAGGAGTTATCAGCCACCCAATTACGGAGCCACAGATAACGTCTCGCTGCCACCGCCGATGCCATACTCTTGGACAAGCCACGCATAAGATCATAATGAATGTCCGAGAAATAGGCCGCCCCCGACTCCAGGCAGACGGCATCACTGGACTTGTCGTCTTCCTGCCCTGCTTGGGCCTGCTGTGACCACCGAAGGCAAGCCCTGGCCACCCAGGCCCCACAGATAGCCGCCTGGAGAGACAGGGCATTGATATAAAAAATCTGCCTCAGTAAGGCATCCAGCTTTCTGTCTTGCGCATCCTTGAGGGCCGCACTGCCCTCCACCGGAATAGTGGTCTTCTTTATCACTGCTGCCACAGCCGCATCCACCTTGGGAGGCTTGAAGACCTCCCTATCCTGGTCCACCAGCGGATATAGCCGGCTCATCACTCTGGAGCCCTTGAGCGCAGCCTCCGGTACATTCCACTCTTCCTTTATCAACTCCTGAAACACCTGGTGAACCAGAAACGCTCTCGGAGACTTTCGAAAGACTTGCAACAACGGATCTTCCAGAGTGTCATCCTCCGTCGGCCCCTGGGCCAGCATGTTCAAGATTCTCAGCATCTCCGCAATGAGAGCCGGTAGCTCGTCCCTTCGGAAGACCCACACCACTCTAGCTTTCTCCTCCTTGTCCTCAAGCTCTCCTTCCTCCAGCTCCTCCTCGAGGGCCAAACTCCCACCTTCCTCCTCTGAGAGCTGCCCCTCCGAGACAACAGACTGAGCCCCGAACTCCGCATCCAGACGCAGCCTCTTGACTAATTGCTGGGCCTCTGCGGCAGGAGCTTGCCCCGGTCTCTTCGCTCCGCCCCCTTCAGCGTTTCCCTTCGTCTGCCTTGGCGGCAAGCCACCCACTGCCTGCTGCAGAAAGGCCACGAACTCTGAAAAGAATATGGACTCCAGCCCCTTGGGTCAGGCCGCCTGCGGAGCGGGAACGTCTGGAGCAGCTGATGGCCCCGCTGCCGGTTCCCCCAGGGGTATGCTGGCCAAGTGAGCGACCGATGGGCCTGCCTCTGCCCCTAGCCGCTCCTCCACCTCCTCTCTGGGCAGCCTCTTTAGTACAGTTCTTACACACTCCTGCATCAGAAACTGAGCTTCTCCTAGCCCCACAAATAAAACACTGAGGCCGAGACGGCATAACCCCCTTGAGCAGGCCCCCCCCTGGCCACAACTACCCGCACTCTGCCTACCCTCCAAGGGAAAGCCTGCTGGAAGCCTACAGAACCCCGGGAAGAAGAAAACCCCTTTTTCTCTTTTTTTTTTTTTTTTTAGCAAAAAAACTCACAGCTCATAACTGGGACTCTGAACAAATCCCGCAGATTTTCCCCCCTAGAGCCTCCAAACTGCGGCTCTATCCAAACGAGAGAAAGCTCGCTGCTAACTCCACATCTGGGTCTGTGCTCCCCGCGCTGCTACCACATGGCTGGGCCTGCCCTTCGCTTCGCGCTCCCTCGCACTGCCTGAAAAAACGCTAACCGGCCCGCCCCCTTACCTCTGCCGATCCTCAGCATGGTCTCTGAGGGCCTCCGCCGTCTGAGAAGAATTCAGGCTCGGGTTAAGCCCTGTGCACTGCGCGGAGGTCCGACCCTGGGAACCTCCGCGGACAGCCAGAGACGTGCTCACAGGCAGTTCCTCTGCTTCGCGCATGGCTGTGCACCTCTCCACCACGATTCAGCTCCTCTGCTGCTAACAGGGAGCGAATCTGGCCTTTCCAGCGTCCACTACTTAGCTACCCACCCGACGCAGGGACACAAGCAGATTGGAGGATAGCCTGCCGCACCTTTAAAGAATAGCCCCTGCGCAATATAAAGGTACAGCCTCACTTTTTTTTTTTCTTTTTTAACTAAAATCCCATTAATTCAAACAACTATCCTTAATTGTTCCTCCAGTGAGCCCGGACCCCCAGGCTCACCGACCTATTCAGCTGCTTGGAGACTGAGGTAACTGATGGAGGAAAGCGGATCCCAGAGGGATATACGGATGACATCACAAAAAGGAGGAGGTTCCTCAGTTTCCAAGCTGCTGAATGAGGTGGACAACTCAGAGGTCCGGGACTAGACTGGGGATACGATCAGGAAACATATTTTAGCACACACTGATGAAAGAAGCAGTTCCTCACATATTGCAGGTAAATATAGTAGTGCCTACATGATGCTTTATCTCCTCCCTCCTTGGCTCCCCTTCTCCTACCAATCTTGGGGTGATCAGTACCAAAAGATCCCATGTTTGTACAGAAGATTCTGGGTGAGAGCTCTGGATTTCACTCTTGTAGCCACCTATGTAAATAACCACGTAAAATGCATTTTCTTCCTCATAGTGATCTAAAGTGGCACAGAATAAATGGAAGAGTTGATGCATGTGCATCATATCAATGTCTTCTAATGCTGTAACTGTTTCTCAGAACTTTAAAAATTCAAAACAACTACTTCTAAGAAAAGCATGTCACACAATACTTTTAACTGCATGAGGACTCCTTTAGGTTATCGGTCTGTTCCAGAAGGGAACAGATTATTCATCTTAGAACTCCACTAAATTGACTGCAGAACACTTTATACCTGCAGTAACAACACAGCAGGTGAATAAAAGGATTCTGATGTATTTTACTTCTGCTAAAGGCTTTGGGGAGTACTGTGTTAATGCATCAGGTGCTTAAATGCCAGCCTGCCTTGTGTCTGTCTAGGAACACGCCACTAAATATTTTCTTTAGCAAGACAGGCAGATACTGAAAGGTCAAATCAAATCAATTCTATTTGACTTTTCTAGCTTTTAACCCTTTTACTGCTAGAATGTTTGTTACATGTACAGCCAATTTTGTAGTGAGGAAAAGTGGCGGTTTCCCATAAGATTTCAAACCACAATAAATTATTCATGCGTACCCAGGCACATTATCTATTCTTAGGCTATACAGCATTTTCAACAGAAGGGTTTTAAATCAGTGCAAAGCTCTCAGGGCTGCTAAGTAACATTTCTTTATGAAACCTCCTAAATAGGTCACAATTTGTGGAATGGAGGTATTTTTCAGGATTATAGGTAATATAGCTTTACAAAGAAAAGCATAATCATCCACTGCTGAAACAGCTATTTTGTTGAGCTTATGACATGTGCCGAGGGCCAGTGCTAGGGTCTCTGGCACCTACTTGCAACCTATAGATCTGTGCCTCCTCCCTCATTACTATTAATGGTAGAATGCCACCCCCGCACTCCCACTTCCAAAAATCCCTTTGTGAACTCTGTTCACAAGATGCTAATATCTCTCCTTTAGGCCCTGTGCTGCAATGCATGTGTCTGACTCAGACAGTCCAACTTGCTGCACCAGAAGCTCCCTCTACTCCCTCTGTTCTCTGTGGCTAGCTGCCTGACTGGGACATAATTCAAAATATCATTCTAGCAGAGCATCACAAGAGGGAAGGAGGGAGGTCCGGCATGTTTAGTGCCCTGCAGCGAAGCTGAAATAAGTTGAAAAGTTCATACATTACAGAGTGATGAAATGGCATATATATGGAGGGAGGAGTGACCTAGTGGTGGGGCAAGTTACCTCATGCCGGAGGGCCAGGTGTTCAAATCCCGCTAGAGGACAGTAACTTTGGGCTGGAAGGGCTGGGGTCTCTAGTCCTCCTTCGGGGACAAGGGAAATATATATATAGAGAGTATCTTAATGTACACTACTTTAACTTGTAGAAAAGTGGTATATAAGCCTAGCTAAATAAAAATAAGAAATGCCATACTGGCTCAAACCAAGGTCCATCAAGCCTAGTATCACTATTTGCAATAGTGGATTGGCACAACCCAAATTGGGTTGTTGTGGGTCACAAACCTATGACCTTTGGATTCCCAGGTACTGCTGTTTCCAGTGCTCTACACATCCACAATGTGCATGGTTGCCTTTAACTATAGCTCACACTGATGGCATCACACTCTGATCATAGTTGGCAGGTTTCACCCCTCATGGACAGGTAGGAGGATGTTGTGGTGCTGTGTCCCATTACCTCTGGCTACTGGTGTTTTCATGGGCCTACAGTGTTGGGTCAGAACAGCCATGTGCTGTGTCAGGCCAGCCCCCATATGCAGCTCTCATTCACCCTGACCATGCATGGGTTACGCACAGGGGGCTATTGGTATGTTCAAGACACAGACACTATATATCTTACACCTGCAAATCTGTCAGTCTGCCATGTCACAATGTAGATAGTGCATGAGCGGGGTTCCCTCCTACTAGCCTCTACTGTGTGTGTCCACATACTGCCACTCTACATCTGGTTCACTGCAGTCACATCTTTCCAGCTATATCACATATCCATGTCACAGCTCTGGTATGCTCTGGGACTTTAGACAATGGGCGTCCATCCACCACTGGCAGTTGTTGTCTGCAATTTCAGGGCTGCCCCCGAGGGATAACATACTTGGTAATGTGATCATGGTAGAACAATTCACAGTTGTGGAGCACAACTCAATCTCTCTGCATCCTCTTGGTCCATTTATTTGTTACATACGTCATGTATGCCTGGTAACACATATCTTCACAGACATGTTTGGGGGGCTGTTTCAGAGGCGTGCCCACATCACAGCAGCAGTAGTGACATGTGTACCTGCTGACACCACTCCCCTCGGGTAGAACATGCATCTTCTAGGCTGGTTGTCACAGCCAGCAGTGTGTTGATGCACAGAGGACATTACTAACACTGTGCTATTGCAGCTGTCTTAGCCTGCCCATGTCTCAGTCCCCCTCATGCCCTGTGGGGCACTGCCTAGGCCCAGTGCACACCTGTAAGAGGTTACAAATTGCAAATATCAAAATGTATGTCGGGACATAACTACAATCACATGGTATATTGCATTCCGGTGCAGTCTCGGTTATTTCCACCATGGTCATCTGTACAGACCTGCCTTCAGTGGCTTCAAGTGGACACTCATCCTCACTACTACCTGCTCAACAGCATACTGTGCATCGTGGGCATGCATTAGTGCTGTTTGCAATGTTGGGTGCCCCTACTATGGGGGATCCTTATCTTTGCTGCCTTTATCTTTGGACATTTGGCTATAGTGGGCCTTCTCTGGCTTCACCTGTCTCATCATATTGATACCTGGTAACACTGTGCTCATCCATATGGTCCAGGTACTGGCCAGGCTTTCATGTGCTATCTGCCCAGCTGCTGCTCAAATCAGCTCTCCCCAGTGCACCCCTCAGACCACACCCATACCCTCTCTCACTTTCTGCAACAGCAACATGTTTCCATGGGAGGCTGCCTGGTACTTGTACATATCAGCTATGACATAATATACGCACATGTAGTACCTGTATTGCCCCACTATGATATTAAATTTAAGATCAAACAGCCACACATGCATGGTATTTAATGAGCTATTTAATATGACAATTAGCTAGACAATATAACAATATTACAAAGACAACACATAGAACAATTGATATTGCATCTCCAAACTCCCTGACATCATTGCAGAGCAATAAAACAATGCATCACCAAACTCCCTGACATCATTGCAGGGCAATTTACCAAACTCTGACATCATTGCAGCCCATTTTTATCATCAGCTGGGAGAGCCACAGAGAAAGCTGGAGAAAAGTCTGGGATCCTTCACGCGCTGGCCAGGCGGATATCAGCTCTCTACCCATCCTGGATTTTCTAGATCTTTATATAGGCTGTAACAAATGTGTCACAGTTGGACCGCATGACTCCTCACATGAAGTTTATTCTCCACCCCATACACCTTTGCTAAACAGTAATTTCTGACCAGTCCTTCTCCAGCCTTTGTTTCTTCTCCGAGTTAATAAACAATTCTGGTCAGTCATTCCCTACACCTTTGGTCTCCGGGCTAGTAAACAGCTGGCTCAGCATGATTCCTCACATAAGGAATGGTTCAAAAGTTCAATATTCCTTGCTGATTCAAATAAATCTTTAATTAGTAATACAGTACCACAGCTACATAACTGCTCTCCCGTTCTCACCCCAAAAGGTATCATTTCCCTGTTCACATCCATACTTTCCCTGACTCTGCAATCCCCTGTACTGTATGTGCCTAGTTTTATTAGTGTTCCATGGATTGTATCCTTTGCCACATACAGTGCAAAGGTGCATGGTATGATTGGACACTGGTATTCTTAGTTGTATCGCTGCAAGTCTGTTTATTTATGTTTCTTTGCCTGCCAACGGTCATTCAGCTCTGCTCCTTGTACCGTCTACATGCATCTTGTATTTGTCCTGTCTGCGGTGGCGCCACTTCAGACCCGACCTGTCACATCCATTCACTTCTATGGGACGCATTGCAGGGCAGAGCTGAATTTTTTCTAAGTCAGACCTTTATACCTGGTTTCAAAAGGTCTAAATTAGATATTTCCTGATTATACCTCATATGTACACAGCACTTTTGGGAATAAGCTTTCTACGTCGCAACAGATGACCACGTCCCTGTTCCGCCCTCTCCTACCCACGTTCTTAACTCCCCGTACTAATGTCCAGGACATGCATGTCAGCAGTGTTGCGGAATATGGTGGGGGTCGTAATCGCCCCTTACACATTTACATCACACGTGGACAGCGCTTATTCATTTTCTGGAATGAGGGCCACAGAGTAAATATCACATGACTTAATATTCATTATTGCTCCCCATTTTTTTTGCATATATCAAGTCTACCCACTCATAAGTCCATTTTTTATACTTATTTTTGCTTATAATTCTTAACTCATTAAACTCTAGTAAATCCTCAAGGCAAAAGTAATAGCCACAAATGTACCATGACATGCTAGTATACCGCTTTGATTGAAATGATAAAGCGGTATATAAAAACTGTTAAATAAATAAATAAAAATAACTCCAATCTCTCTGGTAGGTTTCACCCCACCAGGAGTTTCTTCAATCAATCAAAGACTACCATACAAAAGACACATAATGCATTCTCCACCAAAGCAAAAATAAGTATTAAAAAATGGGCTTACAAGTTAGTGGAGTTGATATATACAAAAAAAGGGGAGCAATGATGAATACTAAGTCGTTGTGTGCTATTTACACTATAGTGATACAGCGTGCTTATGATATAAGACTACTATTCTTGTATTTTTTTGTGCTGTGATTATAATAGTTTCTACCACTTTGCCGAGCACTAATGTCAGGTTATCTGGTGGGTAGTTTCATGGATTGTCCCTTGAACCCTTTTTAAAAACTGGTACTATGTCGACTACTTTATAATCTACTGAGCCAACAGACGTCCCCGGTTCAGCTCCTGCCCAGATCGGGGCAGTGGGAGCCCACACACACACACACTCCTGCCCAATCGGAGGCAGTGGGAGGCGCACACACACACTCTCCAGCACCGCTTAAAAGCGGCGTCCCTACCCCGAGGGAGCCGCTACTGAGCCAACAGACGTCCCCGGTTCAGCTCCTGCCCAGATCGGGGCAGTGGGAGCCCACACACACACACACTCCTGCCCAATCGGAGGCAGTGGGAGGCACACACACACTCTCCAGCACCGCTTAAAAGCAGCGTCCCTACCTGAGGGAGCCGCTACTGAGCCAACAGACGTCCCCGGTTCAGCTCCTGCCCAGATCGGGGCAGTGGGAGCCCACACACACACACACTCCTGCCCAATCGGAGGCAGTGGGAGGCACACACACACTCTCCAACACCGCTTAAAAGCGGCGTCCCTACAGGGCGCGCCCGCGCCTGAGGGCCTCGCCAGAGGGCCCTTTGGCGTTGGCCCTTAGGCGGTGGTCATTAGGCGCTGAAGATAGCTTCCCCACTCGACCGCAAGAGAGACAACAGCCGGCCACCCCCTAAGGACAATCCGGAAGAACCAGGTGTCAAAAAAACCACATACCCCTCATCCCTCTCCTAAAGTAGCAATCTGGACACCGAAACCGCAAGCCACCGCAACCTCACACGGCTCGAGCTCCCCTGCCTGGGTTGAGCTCGCCAACACGAGCAGGAACTGAATGACGACACCAACTAAACTACGCAGGTAAACGTAATACTACAACTTCCTCCTATAGACTGTATGACATTTCTGACTGTATTGGACTTTTAAGAAACACTCCCACAAGTTTCACAATCTACCTGCAATTTCGATACACGGTACCATATCAAACCAGGATGTTGTAGGAATATATACTGTAGGAATGAACTCCGATCAGTCTCATACCACCTGATTTCGCCATTAATTAGCTGCAATAACTATACTGATTACTCTTTTTCTGTAATACCTGCAATATCCAAACTACTTATTGTGCATCTCTCACATGGTATCAGAAGTTTTACCCATTATTCCTATATTATATATACTGATTGAGTTATCTCATGTACGACAACTGACAATTTACCCTAGCCTACAAGTAAGTAACCTCTACCACATTCGCACAGAGTTACTCCCCCAAAGATTCCATAACAAACGTTGCACCAGGCTCAACCACACAAACCATGGCTCCCATCACCTATATGGTAATTCTCTGCCTCTACGTATCCCTAACCGCATACGCTTACTTACCACACTTGACGCAACACCAGGCAATAGGTTGGCACCCAATCCTTATCCATGACCAAATACTGTTACCCTTACTACCACCGTTAGGCCCAACCTACATAGCTCATGATGAAACCCTACTCAACCCAGGCCTGAACGCTGCGGTAAAGGTCACTGGCAAACCCCAAAAAAAGCGTAGCTCCAAAACAAAACATAATAAACACAGGAAACCGACAGCCACAAAGACCAGAAACAAGCAACACCAGCCACACCAATTATCTCAAACCCCCATCACAATCTGTCTTATCAACGCCAGATCCATTAGAAATAAAACCCACATCATACACGACATCATCACTGACAACAAACCCGATATCCTCTGTGTCACCGAGACATGGCTCACAGACACTGACCCAGCAATACTAAACCAATTACCCCAACCCAACTACACAGTATTTAACTGCCCCCGGCCCAACAGGAGAGGAGGAGGAGTACTTGTCATTGCCAAAACCTCCCTAATGTTCACAAGCCCCTCCCTACCTGAATCCAAAGACATTGATATACTCAAGATCGAAAACAAAACATCAATTCTTTGCTTAATCTACAGACCCCCCTCGGCCCACCACGAAACCCTGGCCACCGCACTGGAAAATATCTCAACCTCTGCAACCAAAAAACTGCGCATCATACTAGGTGACTTAAATCTCCCATCGATTCCCCTTGTACAGGCAGACACATTCTCTGAAGCCATGAATCAGCTCGGATACACACAAATCATCCAAGAACCCACACATAACAAAGGTAACACCCTCGATATGGTGTTCTTATCACACAACATCCAACAAAACACCAAACCTCGAGTAACCCCAGTCCCATGGTCCGACCATTTCCTAGTCAAATTTGAAATCCACCTACCTCCACAAAAGGAAAAGCATCAAGCCGACCCAAAAATACATCAACAGAGGAAATTCCAAAAATTCAATAGCGAAGCTTTGGTAACTTCTATATCTACACATTTTGAGTACACCACCACAGACCTAGACAAGCTGGTAGCCCAATGGAACTCAGGGATCGAGGCAGCCGCAAGACCAACATGGAAGATCACAAACGCTGCAACAAAGACAGGATCCGAACCATGGTACTCTCCCACGCTATCTAAAATGAAGAGAGAACTACGCAAACTTGAAAGGAAATGGAGGAAAAAGCAAACCGAAGAATGCAAGCAACCGTACCTAACACTCCTCTCAAGATACAAGAATGAGGTCAACCTCGCTAAGAAGACTCACCACACTAATCTACTCAACAAAGCTCTCAACAGACCCAGGGAACTTTTTGAGCTCGTAAAATCTCTGACCAAAACTTCACAAAACCCCATCTCTTCAGACGATATAAAGGCCCAGACGCTTGCCGACCACTACGCCAAAAAGCTAAACCCGCCACTTCCCACAATCATTAGTCAAGGCATGCCACCAGTCCTCACCACTCGAGAAACCACCACTGCCTCTCAAGCAGACCTTGAAACAGAATGGAACACCTTCCAGCAATTAGGTGAGCAACAAATCTTAAACATCATAACCAACTTAAACACCACTACCTCCCCCCTCGACCCATGCCCAGCCGCTTGGATGAAAGCAACTAAGAAAGACAACGCGAAACCCATCGCGCACATTGTCAACCAATCTCTGAAACAAGGAATCATGCCGTCTCATCTCAAGAAATCAATCATAAGACCCATATTAAAGAACAAGTCGCTCAGCAAAAGTGACCCTGCATCATATCGCCCAATCTCAAGCATAGCTTTCCTAGCAAAAACGATTGAAAAAGCGGTTCAGCACCAACTACAAGACCACATGGACGAGAGAGAAGCCCTAGATGAACATCAATACGGATTCCGTCAGAATCACGGAGTGGAAACACTACTGCTGGCACTCCTTGACAATCTACTTAGGGGCCTCGAGAACAAAAACTCCATGTTCATACTCATATTCATCGATATCTCAGCGGCATTCGATACAGTACATCACAACACCCTTTTGGACCGTCTGGCCTCACTAGGAATAACAGGGACCCCCTTGAAATGGTTCGCTTCATATATAGGATGCAACAAGTACAATTCAACAACGACAAAGCTGATGCTTTCCCCCAAACCCAAGGGATCCCTCAAGGGTCTGCCCTCTCATCCCTACTGTTCAATTTGTATATAAAGCCGGTCTGCAGTATTTTCCAGAAATGCAACATCAATTACCACATATATGCCGACGATGTGATGCTATACACACAGCTTGACATAACACAGCCTAACTTCGGTCCACTAGAAGAATGCCTTGGCATGCTCCAATTATGGCTTCAACAAAACAACATGTCAATAAATCACAAAAAAACAGAGGTCATGTTCATGTCCAAGAAAGCCAATTTCATCCCGCCCACCACAGTCACACTAAACAAAAACATATACTATACGAAGCCTGTAATAAAGTATCTAGGTGTCCTACTAGACAGCAACCTCAAGATGGACAAACACCTCAGAACAGTTAACCGAGCTATCTTTTACAAACTCAAAATCCTACAACCACTTCGCAATATCCTCGAGAAATCCAACTTTAGGTCTGTTGCTCAAGCACTAATCATTCCCCACCTGGACTACAGCAATGCCATTCTACAAGGGCTTCCAAAGAACACACTAAGCATCCTGCAAATGGCTCAGAACGTGGCTGCAAGAGTCATCATGGAAAAGAAAGTCACCGACCACATAACCCCAGTTCTAATGGAACTGCACTGGCTCCCAGTAGCCGCCCGCATCCTCTACAAACTACTCATCACAACATTTAAGCTCATCAATGGCATCGCACCATCCTACCTCAATAACCTAATCACTATACAACCATGCAACAGGAGCAGGAGAACTATGAATCTCAACACCCTATGTATCCCGACCAGCATAAGATCTGTCAAGGCCGAAACAAGCAATAGGGCGTTCACATACTCAGTGCCAATCCAATGGAACCAACTACCGCATGAATTAAGGCGCGCAAACAACCTGAGTGAATTTAGACGAAAACTTAAAACCTATCTGTTTCAAACCCACTACAACGTGATATAACTGCAATACCCTACCTCAACTAGATCCCCTCTGCCGCCCACGGCAGCATATAATCTAATAGCATATAGTCATATATAGCCTGTACTCCCTGGCAATTAACTTTGTACAAATTGTATATATAGGGCCCCTCCCAACCTATTGAAATCAAATGTATACCCTGATCTGTGTACTATAATCAAATGTGTATCGTATCCAAATGCTTATCCCGTGTTACATAATCATTGACTAATCAAAATGTAAACTGAAAATCTCAATGTACTATACAATACATTATGATTCTATAAAATAAACCGCTGCTGATCGTAGGAAGCAGCGGTATACAAGTGTTTACTAAATAAATAAATAAATAATCATCCAGTACTGTAAAATGCAATGCGTGCCACTGAGTCAATGCCAACTCCTGGCGACCCAGCAGCCCCTGGGTTTTCTGGGTAAGGCATAACCAGAAGTAGATTGCCAGGCCTTTCTTCTGAAACAATGGAAGGTAAAGTGACTTAATGATAGTGTACCTGTAATTTTATTTTTTAATTCATTCAGCACTCTGGGGGGTATACCATCTGGTCATAGTGATTTGCTACTCTTTAGTTTGTCAATTTAGCTTACCATATCTTCGATAGCCACTAAGATTTGTTTTTATTCCACCGAACACCATTTATGGCATGGGTAGTTCCTTTACATCTTCCTCAGTAAAGACCAAAACAAAGAATTAATGCAATCTCTCCACTATGGCCTTATATTCTCTGAGTGCCCCTTTTATCCCAGGATCATCTAATAGTCCAAATGATTCCCTCAGAAGCTTCTTGCTTCAAGTATACCTGAAAAAAATGTTGTTATAAGTTTCAGCCTCTATGGCAAGCATCTTTTCAAATTCTCTTTTTGCTTTCCTTGTCAGCGCTTTGCATCTAACTTGCCAGTGAGTATGCCATTTCCATTGTTTCAGCAGAGCTTTCGTCAGGAGTAAATGTAGATAACTCCAAAAAGCATTAACCAAAGAAATGTATACAAATAGTAAAGAACATATAAAACTAAATTGTAAGCCATATATGTAAATATTAAAATGATAATGGTAAAATTAAAGTATAAATAAATGGCATATATATAAATTAAGGGGGTATAAGCATAGAGATAGGAGGAGGCATAATTATACACTTTCAGTATGTTGAACAGAATCACGGTGTAAATAAAACAATCTAGAATAAACTAAAAATGAAACTATGAAAGTTTATCTATATTTTAATTCATTTGAAAAAGAAGATAAGCAATGACCCCTCCTCTTCCCCCTCCCTCTTTTTTCCTTCCCTTTCCCCTACTTATCCATTCCCTTCTTCCCCCTTTTCCCTCTCCCTCATTTTTTTACACCTCTTTAATTCCTAGGTTTTTATCTTTAATGAATTATAATTTTTTTAGTATTAACACTTTTGGGTGCTTACACTACCCTTTGTTCTAGTCCTCGTGTGCTAAACAGAGTGCATTTAATTCATTGAAGGTTTATACAATTTTTGTCCATTGGATCCCTTTGTACTAAATGTGTTAATCACTAATCATGTGGTGTCCCTGATGTTACATGATATCATTGTGCCATCATCAGCACATTTTACATTTTTAAAGGTCATAGATTTATTGCTACGTACCCTTTTGAGAACTCCCACATGATCATTTTTATATCATCTTACTCACAATCATTTTATATAATTTTAACATGATTTTATAGGCTGAGGTATATATATTTTTTTTATATTCATCGTTTTTATGATAGCTCATTTTTATAACTACTTTACTGTTTTTATGGCCCCTGCTTTTGTTCACAGTGTTTTGCTGTTTATATTTTATTTATAATTGGGGTCATTCTGAGCCACGAATAGTGGGGATGGACATCCCTGCTATTTGTGCAGTTTACCGACCCCATCCTCCTTCCACGCACATTCTATGGGGAAGTTAGATAGGGGCAGGAAAGGGGCATCGTTAGGGCGCAGTTGGCAGTCATCGGCCTTGGACGTACAGGGCCAATTCTAATGTCGGCCCTGTACGTCCAGGGCCGGTAACTTGAACAGGACGGTGGAATAAGTTCCCTAACCACTGGGGGATGGAGGGCCTGGGGTACTGAAGGGGCAGGGGGGCCCCGAGGACATTCCCCGCAGCCCGACCCTGGCCTTAGGAGGCCAGTTTGAGGGTTGGGCTGCGGGGAAAACATTTCAGGAGCTGGCGGCTGGGGATCGCAGCTTTACAATGGAGCCGTAGTGCCATGGCAACCGGACACCATGGCGCCGCAGCTCCATTGTAAAGCCCAGACTGAGTTAGTCGGGCAAGGCCTGTACGTGCAGGCTGGGCTGAATTGCGGTCCCATCCTGCACGTACAGGCCTGCTGGCAATTATGATTCCGCGGGACTAGATGTGCCCCATAGGATCAGAATCGTGACTCCCTCTGTGCATCCAGATCCGGCCGAATGCACAGAGGACTTGTATGCTCGGGATGGAGTCGGGCACAATGTGAATACATAAGATTCTAGTGCTATGGAATTGTGCTCTGAATGTTCCTCATATACTCTTAAAGATTAATTTACTTCTAAAACTTTTTCTTTTCATCATGCTTTATTAGTCTCTCAATTACATTTTAATTCCCTTGAGAACTTTTCACATTGAGCCATGAATGAATATGCTTTTTAATCATTGCATCATGGTTTACTCCTATTGGTATGCTATGTCCAGGACAGCTATGTGTGATGCCCAATACCTTTTACCCAATGTAATTTCTTTTTTTTAAATTCCATATTACAGTATCACATTGGTGTTTTTTTTTCCCAGTCCAGTCATTCGGTTTGTTTACTCGGTTTCCATGACGCCCCCTTGCTTTTGGTGCCAAATTGAACTTAAAAGCGCAGGCTCCAGATGCCTGCCATTTCTAAAGCTCTTTGATGAAGGACAGGATGCTGACATTGCTGGGCATCTAATCTTGGATTCCTACGGCACCACCAGAGTCTTTGCTGTAAAGTATTTATGATTAAATGTGGTATCTATACTGATGACTTTTTATTCTATGCAGGTTTTTATATAAAATATTCCCTCCATGAAACTTTGTTCTCCTGCTTATTTATTTATTTATTTAAAACCATTTATATACCGCCTGATGCGGAGCATTCTAGGCAGTGTACATCACATAAAACATAATCACATAATGCGCTCCTCTTCCCTCTTCCCCCCTCAATTTTACCCATTTGCTCATCAGAACTTCAAGAGACTACACACTCAGCTAAGGTTTTCAAACTTTACAATTGCCTGTTTTTGATAAACTTTAACTGCTGAATATATGTTTTTAGGACTCTCCAGCCTGCCTACGTTCCTTGCATAGCTTTTAAATCAGATATCTGAGTGGTGTGCCCTCAGTTCATAGAAGGTCTAAGGCCAGGGACACAAGTTCCTGCCCACCCTACCCCTCACCCCACCCACCCCAGGGTTGCATTGCCTATATAGTCATCATATACATTGACATCTGTCACTTAATTAGGTGATACACCCACTTTTCTCCTTTTCTCCTCCTAGGACAGCTGAATCAGAATGTCATGTGTTCAATGCAATAATTGTGGTGCTTTCATTCTGAGAAGAATCATTTGGAACCTAAGAGCTTGCCCTCTATTCCTTAAGTTAGCTGCTATGCATAGAGAATTGACTTTACTAAGGGAAGAATTAGTTGCAATTAAACACACCTCCTCTAGGGTACAAACTGAACAAAATCCACCACCACTCCCACAAAGAATCAAACAGCCCAGGAACAAATGGATCACAGTGGGCTCTGGTAGGTTGCGACTTGTAACACAGAGACATCCTCTACATCAAGAGATATCCCCGCATAATGCCTTCCCTGCCTTGAATAATGAGGGTGCCCAATCCATGGAAACTGAAGTGCCCTTAAATGAGAGAGTCAATGCCCAATCTACTGATAATGCACCAAAGAGGAAGAAAAAAAATATCACAAAACAGAAAACTACTACTACCTGGAGATTCTATCACCAGAGGCATCAACTTGGAAACTCAGCTCAAAGGAAAGAGGATGATCAAATGCTTCCCAGGCTCTTCAACCAGCAGGAATACAAACCAAATTGTTGGTACAGTTAGTGCAGAAAGTGAGCACTCCAAAACTGATATTGTCATCCACTTGTGTACAAATGACCTGGCTAGAAACAGTGCCTCTGCAGTTCAAAGGGACTTCCAGACTCTGGGAGAGAAACTCAAGCCCATTGCTAACACTATAGCATTCTTAGAGATCCTACCTGTTCATGGTAAGGGGGCAGAAAGGCTACTTTGCATAAATAACTTTCATACATGGCTCCAAACCTGGTGCAAACAAGAAGGATTTAGATATATAAGCAACTGGGGAAACAGATGGACCAACAAGAGACTATACTGTGCTGATGGACTACATCTCTCCATCGCAGGGAAAAGGATCCTAAATGAAAACTTCAGGCAATATGTAGACAGACATTTAAACTAGGGAAAGCAGGTGACAGATGGAGAAGGACAAGTTCAGTACGTCATTCCCAACAAAAGCAAAACAGCATTGGAAACAGCCACACTTTTGAACCACATATCAATGGCAAACGGGAAAGGGCATGTAGAACAAAATCCATGCAAAATGCAGGCAACACACTCAACAAATGCTGGAAAACAATGAGCACAAATGCTCGAAGCCTAGCCAACAAAGTTCCTGATCTGTAAGCCCTAATGGTAGAAATGGACTGGACATTGTGGGCATTATAGAAACATGGTTTAATGAGTCACATGAATGGGATATAGCCATTGCTGGCTATAATCTATTTAGAAGAGACAGAGAGGGTAGAAAAGGAGGAGGAGGAGCCCTACATGTCAAAAGCAATATTAAAGCTGCTGAAATGCAGGGGATGTGGGGTAAAGAAGAAGCTCTATGGATTGTGTTGGAAAGAGGAGATGGCACTGTCATCCATACTGGTGTGGTCTATAGGCCTCCAACTCAAACCGAAGAAATGGATAGCAAATTGATTGTTGATATTACAAAGATAGCCATGAAGAGGGAAGTGATTATACTGGTGATTTTAATCTATCCGATATGGATTGGAATGTTCCTTCTGCAAATCTGGAAAGAATTAAAAAAATTGAGGATGCCTTCCAAGATGCATTACTTAGACAAATGGTGGTGGAACCGACCAGGGAGAGCTCGGTGCTGGATTTAGTGCTCAGCAACGGAGATAGCATGTTGAAAATCCAGGTGGGAGCCTATGTGAGCAGCAGCGATCATCACATGGTGTGATTTGAGATAAAAGCCAAGGTAGAATGCAATCACAGCAAGCACGAAGTCCTAGACTTCAAAAACACTGACTTCAGTAAAATGACCAAGTACCTGAAGGAGGAGTTGGCAGGGTGGGAGGGGATTAGGGAAGTGGAATTGCAATGGGCTAATCTAAAGGAGGCAATAAAAGGTGCAACAGATACATACGCAAGGAAAGTAAATAAAAACAAGAGGAAAATGAAACCTATTTGGTTCTCCAAAGAAGTAGCTGCACAAATAAAGGCAAAAAACACGACTTTCACAAAATTCAGACGCTCGCAAACAGAGGAACACAGAAAAGAATTCAAGATCAAACTAAAAGAGACAAAAAGAGAAATAAGGATAGAAAAATCAAAGACAGATGAAAAGATGCTAAAGATGTGAAGTATGATGACAAAACCTTTTTCAGGTACATTCGGGAGAGGAGGAAAATCAGAGGTAGAATTGCAGGACTCAAAAGTGCTGGGAATGGATTTGTGGAAAGTGACACTGAAAAAGCAAATATGCTACACAAATACTTCTGTTCTGTTTTTACTAAAGAAAATCCTGGAGGACCACCTGTGATTGACAAATACATAAATGGGAATGGAGTAGATAACACACCATTCACAAAAGATGATGTGTTAGAACAGCTTGCAAAACTGAAAGTGGACAAGAGATTCTAGAAATGGCATCATTACCTTTCAGGTTCTGCCTTTTCCTAGTATCTAGCATCACTGACTTCCCTTCCATTGACACTTCCCCAGCAATATCATCTTTCCTTCACTATTCCCTCCCCTCCTCTCAGAAATCATCTTCCTTTCCCCTCTCCCTCTGGCATCATCAGGATCTTTTCTCTCCCCTTGGCATAACAATCTTCCTTTTCCTCCCTTAAATAGCCTCTTCCAGCAGGAAAAAAATTAGACTAGCAGAGCATTTTACCTGCTGCAGTGGCCGTCTCCTCCGATGGCCTCCCTGTGAGGTCACAACCATGTGGGGCCCCAAAGTCCTCAACATTAGATGTTAAGTCTCTTGTGGATTCCCTAACTGCACGTTACTGATTCTATCTCACTCAAACTGTTCTTCCTATATATATATAAAACAAGAAGTGCAGTGTTTGCATTTTCTTATCACAATATGAAGGGGCTTAAAATAGCCATTTTTCAATTAGCCCCTGCTGCTGGGCTGGGGAGTGAAAATTGTTCACCTTCAGCTGTCGTCGGACACGGTCAATAAAGAACTTCCAGCAGTTTTCCCGAGAGTCCATAAGTCCTTGGCTCTTGACTTCATTCCTTACGCTTCCAATGATGTTCTCCACTTCATCATCAGGGAAGAGATCAGGAATTTCACCTGGGAACAGAGACTACTATCAGCTGAGGCAGTAGCGGCATGGGGATCGCTGCTTCAAGCAATGCTACTGCACGCAGAACATCGTGCCACACTTAAGAGCTGCAGTTCGGTAAAAGGGTTTCTGCAAGAGCTTGTTTGGATGGATGGGTACCAAGAAGGTAGCATATACATTTTATAAACAAAATATATAAATTATCCAGTCATGAATTTGCATCCACAAAAGTGCTTTATAAAAGCAGAATAAATTTTAAAGCCTCTTCCTGTAAATGTAAGGATGAGATTTTGGAGACAGCATCTGTTTTACATATTAGCTGTTTTAAAAATATTTTTCATGTGAAATCACCCTAGAAATTGCTTTCATGAGATGACAGGCTCCCAAAATGCTACATCAACAGTAAAAATTACTCTTACATTTATATTACACATTTTTAAAACAGATGTTGTTTCAAAAAGCTTCTGTCTCCCACGATGAGTGATAACAACTTAAACCTGCAGTAGTATTTGGAGCAGTCTGCTTAAACTCAGCCTTCTGTGCAATATTTAAAGACCAGTGGCACAGGCACGAGAAAGATGTTAATGCGCTAGAGAACTCTTGCTTTTTGCACAGTATGTCTCTCACTGGTCTGTTAGGGGTTGTTTTTTTAAATATTTTTGGAATGGGGAGAGCAATAGTGATACAAGTGATAATTTGTATCACAGGACTGCAAACTCATTTGCAAAGGAAAACTCCTTAAGTAGTTTCTCTTTGAAAATGAGGGCTGGTGCCCACATTTAAGGTACAAAACAGATGAAACGTACATATTATAGCATGTGCAATCTCCACATGTACTTTGCCTCCCTAGGCCTATCCCTTTCTATAACTTATGCACGCTGTGCTCTTTTATCCACAATTGGGTTGGAGAGCAGCAAAAAATTAACACTCATTTTTACATAGCTAAGAGGCATGTTTAATAAACCGCGCTAACAGTCAGCGACATGCCTTATCGCATCAATGACCTTTAAGCAATCATCAATCCACTAGAGAAACACGGTATTTCTTGACTTCCCATTAGACTTTTCTTCAATTTTTAACAGATTCATAAACCAAGTTGTTACTAATAGAAGACTGTGCTTATCTTATCATACTGTTGAAGATTGAACTCCCCGACGCCACCACATGGGTACCGCAAAATGCGTTTCGAATCCTTCTTCAGGGGGAAATTGATTCACACAGCACGATCTATAGAACAACAAAGAAGTGATAGACATAACAGTGCCACACTTGCAGTTTTAATCCAAAATATACTTTTATACGACATATTCTTCTACCTCTCAGCACACCGCGGGATACTGCATTCAAGACCACCAAAGCGTTGAAATTCCGGAACTCATTCAATGTGCAGCAAAAAACGCCGCGCATGCGGACCAGGTTGTTCAGGAAGATTTAAATAATGATGACATAACTACCGGCAACCAATCAACTGAATCAGCCAGTAGTATCGCAGCTCATACAAAATGTCCATATGAATGAATGAAATAAACTTCAAAATGTTAAATACACGCTCGCCATTCAATTGAGCTGTTTAGACCAGTTGTACCTGTCGTCGCTAATCTAAAAATCCACTTTTGCTCTTGTATTGATAATGTTTGAGCCCACGTCTTTCCATTCCTGCCTGCAGGGACCATTTCAATTACAAAACAGCGCAGTTCTTCAAAAATATGGTGATGAGCGGCGTTTTTTGCTGCACATTGAATGTTTTCCGGAATTTCAACGCTTTGGTGGTCTTGAATGCAGTATCCCGCGGTGTGCTGAGAGGTAGAAGAATATGTCGTATAAAAGTATATTTTGGATTAAAACTGCAAGTGTGGCACTGTTATGTCTATCACTTCTTTGTTGTTCTATAGATCGTGGTGTGTGAATCAATTTCCCCCTGAAGAAGGATTCGAAACGCATTTTGCGGTACCCATGTGGTGGCGTCGGGGAGTTCAATCTTCAACAGTATGATAAGATAAGCACAATCTTCTATTAGTAACAACTTGGTTTATGAATCTATTAAAAATTGAAGAAAAGTCTAATGGGAAGTCAAGAAATATCGTGTTTCTCTAGTGGATTGATGACTGCTTAAAGGTCATTGATGCGATAAGGCATGTCGCTTTGGGTAAACTCAGAGCATTGCCAGTGTTAGTCTGAGACCTGCATTCATCATTTTTTATATATGTATACATAGAAAAAATTAAAATTATTAATAAAAAAAGAAAAAAAGAGAAGGGAGTCTAGTCTGATTTCCATTTAGCCAATTTTTTCAATATCTTTAGAGGGCATTCACTGTAATATTGGAGCAGAACTTTGGCAGCTGTTTGTTCAGTGGACTGGCAAACAGATCTATGGATGGAAGTCCCCATTTTAGGAAAATCTTCTGAACCACCGAAGGATGGAGCTGCCACTCGTGGGGCTGCAGAATCCTGCTCAAACTGTCGGCCAGGTAGTTTTCCTGGCCAGGGAGGTACACAGCCTTGAGGAGCATGTTGTGCTTGAGGGCAAACAAGCAAAGGTCCTGTGCTTCCTGACAAAGGAGCCTGGACCCAGTTCCGCCCTGCTTGTTCACATAAAACAAGGCAACCTGGCTGTCTGTTTGAACTAGGACAGACTGATGAGCCAGGGCTGGAGAGAAAGTCTTGAGGGCTAACCGAATAGCCCTGAGTTCCAGTAGATTGATTTGCTGTGCGGCTTCCCAGGGAGACCACAGGCCCTGGGTGCACTTGCCTAGACAATGAGCTCCCCAGCCCTGCAGGGAGGCATCCGTGGTCAACACCACTGTGAACCCAGGCATCTGAAAGGGTACCCCTTGCAGCAGATTGGGTGGGTGCCGCCACCAGCTGAGGGAGTTCAGAAATTGTCTGGACACCCTTATCCTGTCTCTGAAGCTGTCTGTGGCCTGTGACCACTGAGTCCGAAGGCACCACTGTGCAGGTCTCATATGGAGCCTGGCATTGGGGGTCACATGTACTGTCGTAGTCATGTGGCCTAGAAGCCTCAGGCAGAGTCTGGCGGAGACCAGTGACCTGCTGAGAAACTGGTTTGCTAAGTTTATCAATCTTTGGGCTCTGTCTTCTGGCAAGAATGCCTTTGCCAGCAGAGAGTCCAACCTCGCCCCTATGAACTCCAAGTTCTGGGAGGGGACTAAAGTGGACTTTGCGAAGTTTATTACAAACCCCAGTCTTTGAAGAAGAGCAATAGTTCTGAGGGTGGCCTGTCGGGCCTCCTGGCACGTCTGACCTCTTATGAGCCAGTCGTCCAGATAGGGGAAGACAAAGACTCCCTGATTTCTTAGGTAGGCCGCCACCACTGCCAGGCATTTGGTAAAGACCCTGCGAGCGGAGGTGAGGCCAAAAGGCAGTACTCTGTACTGATAATGGTTTCCTCCCACAATGAACCTGAGGTACTTTCTGTGGTCTGGATGAATGAGGATGTGAGTATACGCATCCTTTAGATCTAATGAGCATAGCCAATCTCCCTGCTGGAGATAGGGCAGAAGTGTTCCAAGAGTAAGCATCTTGAACTTTTCCTTCTCCAAGAACTTGTTGAGGTTTCTGAGGTCTAGAATAGGTCGAAGGCCACCGGTTCTTTTGGGTACCAGGAGATTCCTGGAGTAGAACCCTTGACCTTGCAAGTGGGGAGGACTAGAAAAAAGGGACTGTTACTTCTGGAGTGAGATCTGCAACTGTGAGTATATACTTCTGGTAATTTTCTAAAAAGAATTTTTTGTATTAAAGCTAATTTGTGAACCCACTATTTTTTGTTAAATCAGTCAGGGCCTAGTAGCAGCAGTTTAAGTTTAAATTTAAAACACAGAGGAGAACTGTCTGGTTACATTTCATACCCAGCAGAGAGCTTGTAATTTAAATTTAATAGTCACTCAGGGCCTAGTAACAGCAAAGTACTTTTAGTTTACATTTAAAACACAGAAGAGAGCTTTCTGGTTAAATTTGGAACCCAGCAGAGAGCTTGTAGTTTACATTTAATAGTCACTCAGGGCCTAGCATCAGCACAGTACTTTTAGTTTTAAGAACAGAAGAGAGCTTTCTGGTTAAATTTAGAACCCAGCAGAGAGCTTGTAGATTACATTTCATAAGAAGTTAGAGCCTAGCAGCAGCAAAGAGCTATAATTTAAATCCAATCAGAATATAGCTTACCTCAGCAGCACAAGACAGGGTACTGTGTAGCAGCCCTCTTTTAATAAGTGTTATTTCCCTCCCTCCCTCCCCAACACCCACCCACCCCTGGGATAATTGTAGCTTTATAGGTACTTACACATCTTAAAAGACAGGAGGTGCTTTCAGGTGAAGCTCATTACCCAAATCAGTCATACACTAAGGACCTGAGATTAAATAAGCCTCAGGTGAACAAGGTATATTAAACGTATTAGGTACAGTTTTATTAGTATACATATCCATAGCAACCCTTAGTAAGTAAAGAACGTAGATCTAAACACAAACTTAAAAAATAAGATGCAGACAGCAGTCCAGCAGCAGGATGGGGGCTTTCCAGTCTTTTGCATTGAGTGTCACATGTATGATTTTCTCCCAGTTGGTGAGAGGTCTTACGTGTGCACTAGGTGCAAGGAGCTCTTTGCTTTCAGGGAACGAGTCCGTTCTCTAGAGGCTAGAGTAGCAGACTTAGAAAACATAAGAAAGACAGAGAGGTACATAGACGAGACCTACAGGGAAATAGTCCTGAAGTCCCACCTCCAGTCTGGCAGCATCCCTGTTGCCATGGAGGAGAGAGGTCACGTGACAGGAGAGCATCACCCTGGTGTGGCAGGAAGTGATCCTGTAACTAGGATCTGTCCTCCAGGTGATGTAAAACCCTCTCGCACCGAGGAAGTTTCTCCAGGGCCATGTGCCCATGAGGGAAGGGTTAGGACAGCCGTTATAGTTGGTGATTCGATCATTAGGCATGTAGATAGCTGGGTGGCTGGTGGACGTGAGGATCGCCTGGTAACATGCCTGCCTGGTGCAAAGGTAGCGGACCTCACGAGCCACATAGACAAGGTCTTAGATAGTGCTGGGGAAGAGTCTGCTGTCTTGGTACATGTCGGTACCAATGACATAGGAAAATGTGGTAGGGAGGTTCTGGAGGCAAAATTTAGGCTGTTAGGTAGGAAGTTGAAATCCAGAACTTCCAGGGTAGCATTCTCCGAAATGCTTCCTGTTCCACGCGCAGGACCCAAAAGGCATGCAGAGCTCCGGAGTCTCAATGCGTGGATGAGACAATGGTGCAGAGATGAGGGTTTTGGATTTGTTAGGAAATGGGGAACATTCTGGGGAAAGGAGGGGCTCTTCTGAAGGGATGGGCTTCACCTTAACCGGGATGGAACCAGGCTGCTGGCATTAACCTTTAAAAAAGAGATAGAGCAGTTTTTAAACTAGATATTAGGGGAAAGCCGACAGTCGCCCAAGAGCGGATGGTTCGGAAGAATGTATCCTTGAAGGATACTACCAAAAGCAGAGAGGTTCCACAAAAGAGTAAAGTAGCCCAAATACCCTTGAGTATGGAGCAGACAGAGCTTAAAAATCCCAAATTACCCATGTCTAACAATAGCCAAATTAATATGAATAAAATATATTCTCTAAAATGCTTGTATGCAAATGCTAGAAGTCTAAAAAATAAGATGGGAGAGTTAGAATACATAGCACTAAATGAAAGGTTAGATATGATTGGAATATCAGAGACATGGTGGAAGGAAGACAACCTGTGGGACACTGTGATACCTGGGTACAAACTATATCGTAATTATAGAGCTGATCAAATTGGTGGAGGGGTTGCTCTCTATGCTAGAGAGGGCATTGAGTCAGAAAGGATTAAAGTTTTGCAGGAAACAAAATTTGCTGCTAAATCTCTATGGATTGAAATTCCATGTAAAAGGGGGAAGGCAATGGCAGTGGGGGTGTACTATCGAGCGCCTGGCCAGAATGACCAAATGGATGATGAAATGCTCAAAGAAATAAAGGAAGCTAACAAACGTTACAGCGCAGTAATAATAATGGGTGATTTCAATTACCCCAGTATCGACTGGGTCAGTGTCACGTCAGGACATGCTAGGGAGACAAAGTTCCTAGATGAAATAAATGACTGCTTCTTGGAGCAGCTGGTTCATGAACCGACCAGAGGGGAAGCCATATTAGACCTAGTCCTTAGTGGAACACCAGATCTAGTGCAATAGTGATCATAGCATGATCACCTTTGATTTAATTAGTGGAGGAGGGATAGTAAGGAAATCCACAGTACTACCTTTTAACTTTCGAAAGGGAGACTATGATAAAATGAGGAAAATAGTTAAGAAAAAACTAAAAGGAGCAGTTGCAAAAGTTAAAGACGTACATCAAGCTTGGCTGTTATTGAAAAATACTATCTTGGAAGCCCAGACCAGCTGTATTCCACGCTTTAAGAAAAGTGGAAGGAAGTCCAAAAAACTGCCAGCATGGTTTAAAGGTGAGGTGAGAGAGGCTGTTGTTGCCAAAAAAGCATCTTTCAGGAAATGGAAAAAAAGAGCCAAACGACGAAACTAGGAAACAGCACAAGCACTAGCAAGACATTGATAAGGCAGGCAAAGGGAGAATTTGAGAAGAAGCTTGCTGCGGAAGCAAAAACGCGAAATAAAGACTTTTTCAAGTACATTCGTAGCAAAAAACCTGTGAGAGAGTCAGTTGGTCCATTAGATGATAGAGGGGTTAAAGGAGCACTAAGAGGCAACAAGGCGATAGCGGAGAGACTGAATGAATTCTTTGCTTCGGTCTTTACTGAGGAAGATGTAGGGATATTACCCATGGCTGAAGTGGTATTTAAAGGTGCGGAAGAATTGAAGGAAATATCGATACATCGGGAAGATGTCTTACAACTATTAGATAAACTGAAGAGTAGCAAATCACCTGGGACGGATGGTATACATCCAAGGGTGTTGAAAGAACTGAAATATGAGATTGCAGACCTGCTATTATTTATCTGTGAACTATCATTAAAATCATCTCTAATACCTGAAGATTGGAGGATCGCCAATGTAACACCAATTTTTAAAAAGGGTTCGAGGGGGTGATCCGGGAAACTACAGACCGGTGAGCCTGACGTCTGTACCGGGAAAAATGGTAGAAACCATCATAAAGAATAAAAGTACTCAGCATGTAGATAGTCATGGCCTAATGGGAGACAGCCAACACGGCTTTAGACAAGGAAGATCTTGTCTTACTAATCTGTTATGTTTTTTTGAAGGTGTGAATAAACAGGTGGACAAAGGTGAGTCGGTTGATATTGTGTATCTGGACTTTCAGAAACCTTTGACAAGGTCCCTCATCAGAGACTTTTGGAAAACTAAAGAGTCATGGGATAGGAGGCAGTGTACGTCTGTGGATCAGGAACTGGTTAAAAGATAGAAAGCAGAGGGTAGGGCTAAATGGCCAATTTTCCCAATGGAGAAAGGTGAATAGTGGTGTACCCCAGGGATCTGTGCTGGGTCCGCTGCTTTTTGACATATTCATAAATGACCTGGAAAGTGGAATAACGAGTAAGGTTATCAGATTTGCAGATGACACAAAACTATTTAAAGTTGTTAAAACCCAAGAGGATTGTGGAAAATTGCAAGAGGATCTTGATAAATTGGAAGACTGGGCATCAAAATGGCAGATAGAATTTAATGTGGACAAGTGCAAGGTTATGCACCTAGGGAAGAACAACCCAAACTATGGTTACACAATGCAAGGTTCCACATTAGGAACCACCACCCAGGAAAAGGATTTAGGCGTCATTGTGGATACAATGTTAAAACCCTTGGCCCAGTGTGGAGCGGCGGCCAAGAGAGCAAATAGAATGCTAGGTATGATAAGGAAAGGAATGGAAAATAAAACAAAAGATATTATAATGCCTCTATATCGTTCCATGGTGAGACCGCACCTTGAATATTGTGAGCAATTCTGGTCGCCATATTTTAAAAAGGATATAGAGGTATTAGAAAAGGTTCAGAGAAGAGCCACCAAAATGGTAAAGGGGATGGAAGGATACTCCTATGAAGAAAGGCTAAAAAGGTTAGGGCTCTTTAACCTGGAAAAGAGACGGCTGAGGGGAGATATGATAGAAGTCTATAAATTAATGAACGGAGTGGAACGGGTAAACGTAGATCGATTGTTTACCTTATCAGAATATAGAAAGACTAGGGGACATGCAATGAAGCTACAGGGTAAAATATTTAAGACTAATAAAATAAAATATTTTTTCACTCAACGTGTAATCAAACTCTGGAATTTGTTACCGGAGGATGTAGTAAAGGCTGTTAGTGTAGCTGGGTTTAAAAAAGGTTTGGACAAGTTCCTGGAGGAAAGGTCCATAAACCATTATTAAGAAGGGACCAAGGATATCAATGCTTGACCCAGTACAAGCATGGTGGAACCTGTGTCTCTTGGGGAAACTGCTAGGTACATATGACCTAGATTTGCCACTGTTGGAAACAGGATACTGGGCTTGATGGACCTTGTTCTGACCCAGTATGGCATATCTTATGTTCTTAAGATCTGTGTGCAGGGGAGGCCTTGGAGGCTCCCCTGGAAAGTATGGAGGAGGCAGTTGTTGGAAGTGTAGTAGATAGCCCTTGTGGACTATGCTTAACACCCAACTGTCTCCAGTGATGAGTGGCCACTGGTGGGCAAACAGGGCGAGGCGACCTCCTGTGCAGGGTTGGGAGAGCAGGGACGGAGAGGCTATGCCTAAGGAGTCAAAAAAACCCACCCTGCTGAGTGGGAGCAGGGGCCGGAGGCTTGGGGGTCCTCTGCCTACGGGGCCCATTACCCTGCCCCTTGGCTTGCTGACCCTGAGGGGCAGCTTGGGCAGCCTGGTACTGTGGGTACTGTTTGTAGGCAGTGCCCTTCCGCGGGTAAAAGGGCTTTTTACCCGAGCCCTTCTTTTTGTGAGAAAGGGCAGACGTCTTCCTAGACAGCCTTGTCCTCATGAGGTGCTCGGTTTCGAGCTGTGCGGCCTTCTCGGTCATGGGCTTGCCAAAAAGGTTCTCACCTCGGCAAGGGACATCGACCAACTTGTCCTGAACCCATGGCTCGAGGCCCGATGACTGCAGCCATGCCTGGCGTCGAGCCGCGATGCCGGCTGCCGCAACACGGGCTGAAGCCTCAAAGCCATCATAGGCAGCGCAGGACATAAACTTGGAACATTCCCGGATCCCCGAGGACAAGGACTTGAACCTCTGCAAGGGTTCCCCCGGAGAGACCAGCAGAGAACCCGGCCAGCTCCTTGGCCAAGTCTCGCAAGTACATGCCCATGTACAGCTGGTAAGACTGGACACGGCAAGCAAGCATCAAGCCCTGGAAGCACTTTCTACCAAAACCATCGATGTTCCGGGCCTCCCTGCCAGGGGGCACCGCGGAGTGCATCTTCTGACTTTTCAGGCGATGCATGGTCGATTCCGCCACCATGGAATGGTGTGGTAGCTGCGCCTTCTGAAAGCCAGGACTCTTCCGGAGTCGATAGATTGAATCGACCCGCTTGCTTAGAACCGGCGCCAAGGCCGGTGCCTCCCACATCCGGAAGAGGAGCCGTTCCAGCATCAGAGGAACCGGAACAGTAAAGGCCTCCTGAGGAGGAGAGTCGTACTGTAGGGCCTCGAGCTCCTCGGCTCGAGGCTCCTCCTCGGGGTCTGCAGGGATAGCCAACGCGGTGGCCATATCCCAGACGAACTCCGAGAACCGAGTATCCTCCAGGGGGATCTACTCCGGGGCTCAGACTGCGGTGAGTCCGACGGGACGCACCGTGTCTGGAAGGTGTCGGGGGACTTCTCGTCCTCCGTCTCCCAGGCGGACTCGTCCGATGAGGAATCAGGGTCCGACTGCGTGGGGCCTGTGAGCACCCGCCCCGACGCCGAAGGCACCGGCATCGACACCCTCGGTCCCGAACGGGAGGTCGAGGGAGACCGCGACCGAGGTCGACCTCAAGCCTTTATGGTCTTGAGTATCGGCTTGGTCTCCGGGGTCGACTTCGATGTCGATGTCCCGGTGGTCGGGGCAGATGCACCAGACAGGCTGGCCATCAGTGCCCGCTGCTGTTCCATGAAGGCAGTCTTCTCTCCAAGGCTGTCAGCCTGAGACCCAGCTCAGGAGACTCAGCAGCCCCCGACTCGAGCCCTGGCGGCCCCAGGCCCAACGTTGGCTCTCTGGGAGGAGAGTCCACGAGGACTACAGGACTTACATGTCCAGCAGACTCCGGCTCCACTCGACGTACTTTGGAAGGCTTCTCCTGTTCCACGGACCCGGGGCGACGGTCGGGGGTCTGAGACCTAGCTCTCGAGGAGCCAGGGACCTCTTCCGATGACGCCCTCATGAGCCGCTTCTTCCTCTTTTGTTCCCGGTCGGAGGACCCCATGTCCGAGGAGCCCCGATGGTGCTCGGGATCCGATTCCCGAGATGTCGAGGCTTCAGACGAGGTCCGGGCCCGGCCAGAGGCTGAGTCATAAAAAAGCCTTTCCTTTTGGTGCTGAAGACTTCGAAGTGCCTTGGAAGACATTTTTCCACATGGTCCACACGTCTTAGGATCATGGTCAGGACCGAGGCACCGAAGGCATCAGTCGTATGTGTCGGTGAGAGACATCAGCTTCTTGCACCGATCACACTTTTTAAATCCACTGGAAGCCATCGGGGAAAAAAGAGTCCCCGCGAGGTCAAAGGACCGGCCTTCCAGGGAAAAAGAAAAAAAGGGTGCGAACGTCAGCCACGAAGGGCAAAAACCGAAAAAAGAAGATCGGGCTCGATACCAGTGTACCGAACCCGGTGGGAGGGGAACCGGCGTCAAATCGGAGAAAAAAAAAATAGCGAAGGATCGCCAAAAAATCGAACTATTTTCCGGGAGGACTAGGACACACGTCCGGTGGGCTTCACGGAAAAAGAGAGACTGAGCAAGATGGCACCTTTAGGCGGGAAGGGAACCGCGCATGCGTGTCTGCATTCTCAAAGGCTTTCATGGAAAGCTGGGGAAATGCTCCGCAAGGGCTCCATCAACGTCGATGTCACCCATATGTGAGGACTGACTTCCTGCTTGGTCCTGGAGAACTTAAATGTTCTAAGCCATGTAAAATACTATTACTCCCTGAATGTTTGCATATATTATTGAAAGCACAAGCCCAGATTCTAGCTGTGGTTGTTTCTTAAGTCATTCTGACAGCCTGTATTGTGCTTCCTTTCATTTTTTTTTCAACTTAATTTATAAACTTTGATGAGATAAGTGAAGCTAATCATATACCCTGAGATCATTAAATGCTGGGGTTGGTGGGATTGGGTTGGAACCTGGAATGCATCTTAGCTGCGTGTTTGAGGTGATTGCATGTGAATGCCTGTTGCTGATGGCCTTTTGTTAATTATATGTTGGGCATGCTTGCTGTGTAAAGGGAGAGTGAGGCTGGGATGCGATGGCTAATTTGACTGTGTTGACACAGATTGTGCATGGACTTAATTCCCTGTGGAAGCGAATCCTGCTGTAATGTTCTTTTGTTGCAGGAGACCCATCTTAGGGAGGAATGTTGGTCATGGCTCTCTAATAGGCATTACCTTAGGTGGGAGTTTCTGCAGATGGCAGAGGAGAGAAGCACAGAGGGGTGACCATTATTCTCCGGAGAGACCTGGTGGTGGGGACACCTCGGGTAGGTGAGTGGGGGTTGTTCTACAGATGGGGGGTACTCCACTCTATGGTGAGTCTATATCCCCCTAATGAGGGTCAAGGGAAATGTTTTGTGCAGCTTCAGCTGATTCTGGAGGCCTTTATTCAGGTAGAGATAGGTGGGGATTTTAATTCGTGGGTTTTCCAAACATTAGATGTCTTGGGAGGTGGCAATTCCAGGGATAAGGGGGGGGGGTCCGTTGAGGGAAATGATCAGGGGGCTGGGGGTGGTAGATGTCTGGAGGGCACAGTACAAGGGGATTTGAGAGTACTCCTTTTATTCCCATCCCCATGATATGTATACACGTATTGACTATCTTTTCGTAGGGCAAGATTTACTGGAGAGTGAGAGTCTGGGATGGGTGATATTACAAGGTCAGATCACGTGTCCTGTTAGCTTAGGTTGTGATTTGAGAGGGAGATTTTAGGGGACAAAACTTGGATGCTGAATAACTCCCTCCTGTGGGCCAAGAGGATCTCGAGTGACTTTTGGGCATTTAGAGTGGATTACTTTAAGTGACATGAAGAAACAGAGACTCCCCTTCCAATGATATGGGATGCTTTTAAGGCTGTGGTATGGAGATTCTTCATAGCGTAGATGGTGCGTCACAAGCGTCTGTATGAACAGCAGATTTTGATGCTGCAGCAGTGAGTGGCCAACTGCAGCAGGGCCACCAGCGGATGGGCTCTAAGCGGGTTCTGCGCGATTTTATGGTGGCGAGAGCCCACATGGATCAGATCGCTCAGAGAGATCAGAGAGTTAAGCAGCATTACCACAAATTTGGTAACAACGCTGGGAAGCTGCTGGCCTATTGCTTGTGTAAGCAATGAGCTGAGTGGCATCTGTATAAGATTAAAAAGGCTGGAGAACAAATGGTGTTTACTAATTCGGAGATTCGAGATAGATTTGCAGAGTATCTACAAAAGTTGTATGTGGACGAAACCCAGGTGGGTAGGGACATCATTGAGGGGTACCTGAATTGGCTTGAGTTCCCATATCTTGATGGAGCCCAAGCAGAGCTCCTGGATGCAGATACCCCCTGATCTGGGTGTATAATGCAGCCCTTGGGGAAGTGGGTTTGCCGTATTCAGTGCTGGAGACCTGGATCTCCGTGATCCCAAAGGAGGAGGAAGATAGGATGCTTTGCCAGTCATATCATACGATATCTCTCCTGAATCTAGATGTCAAAATCTTGGCAAAATGGTGGCTACACATCTTAACAGGGCACTGGTGCGCCTGGTACAGTCAGAATAGGTGGGGCTCGTCTACCGGGTGCTCCAGTAGGCACAGGTGGCTCGATTGAGGCAACAATCAATCCTTTTTCTAGGGGTCGACGCAGAGAAAGCCTTTGACTGAGTTCACTGGGGATTCATGCATGCCATTTTGGAAAGGGTGGTATTAACCATAACATAAGATCTGCTATACTGGGTCAGACCAAGGTCCATTAAGCCCAGTATCCTATTTCCAACAGTGGCCAATCCAGGTCACAAGTATCTGGCAGGTTCCTAGGGGTCTAAAGTTTGCACATGGGTTCAACTATTTTATGATCAGCCCTGCATGCATGTGAAAGTGAATGGCAGTTGCTCCTCATTCTTTTTGTTATGGAGGGCGCCAGACAGGGCTGCCCCCTATCCCCGCTCTTGTTTGCATTGGTGATGGAGCCATTTACTCAGGCGAGTCGATATAACCCAGGATAAGAGGGGTGGGACGGAGTATGTATATTAATTTTTCCCATTTAATGTTTATTGATAACTCCACATCACATCATTACACACAGTTCTGTTATCAACAGTTTTCTGATTTTCTACCTCCCCCCTTCCCCAAAAACCCCAACCTCCTCCAACCTTATTCTTTAATCCACAACAATTGGAGTACAGCAATCCTCGCCCTCAATTCCCATAACAGTAATTCAAAAGGTGTACATGCATAATAGTGGCTATAAATGCATGGGTCAGAGAAACAATTAATCAACTAATATTCTATTAGATATTTGATCTACAGTATGTACCCGCCCATGCAATACCAACCTCATTTCATAATATTTTAGCTATGCCAGAGGCCTCAACTTATCAGCAGCCTATAGGGCATTCCTTATTTCCTCCTGGTGCTCGTCCCTCTCCCGCCACTTAAGATAGGGGCCCCATGTGATTTGAAAGCCCAGCAGCCTTCTCTGCCGCAGTTCAATCCACTTTCACTGGATTGCCTTTCTGTTCCTTGAGAAGAGGAGTGCTTTCCAGGGCTCTCCCAAAAGGTGTTTTTTGCTGAATTTGCTGCTTAACTCTGAGTTCTATCTGTCTGTCTGTTTGTCTCCACATATTTATCTATCTATTTGCCCTTCTTGTTGGGTTCCCTTACCTACTCCATTGCTGTAGAGTTTTCAACTATCTTTCTCTTAGTCTACCTGAGTGACTACCCCTCCCCCCCCTGCTGAGGCATTATTGTAGACCTCCATTTCCTATTGTGCATGTGGGCTTGCTCAGATTGCCTTTCTGTTCCTTGAGAAGAGGAGTGCTTTCCAGGGCTCTCCCAAAAGGTGATTTTTGCTGAATTTGCTGCTTAACTGTGAGTTCTATCTGTCTGTCTGTTTGTCTCCACATATTTATCTATCTATTTGCCCTTCTTGCTGGGTTCCCTTACCTACTCCTTTGCTGTGTGCCCACTGTTCAGGGACAGCCTACTGGCCAGAGACACTTAGGTTCCGCCCACCCCACCCCTCACTCCACCCACCCCAGGGGCTACATTGCCTATATAGTGGTCACATACGTGCCATCTGTCGTTCTTAACTTGGGTAATGCCCACATCTTCTTCAACTTTTCTTATTATTCTTCTTCCTCTTCTGGGACTGCTTAATCAACATGTCGTGTATTCAGTGCAATAATTGTGGTACTTTCATTCAAAGAAGAATCATTTGGAGCCTAAGAGCTTGTCCTATATGCCTAAACTCAGCTGCCATGCATGAAGAACTGACTCTACTAAGGAAAGACCTGGCTGCCATGCATAACGAAGTGTCTCTACTGAGGGAGGAACTGGCTGCAATGAAACGCACCTCTTCTAGGATACAAATTGAACAAAGTCCACCACCGCTCCCACAAAGAATCAAATACCCCAGGAACAAATGGATCACAGTGGGTTCCGGAAGATTGCGACCTGTAACGCAGAGACATCCTACACATCAAGAGATATCCCTGCACAATGCCTTCTCTGCCTTGGCTAATGAGGATGCCCAATCCAAAGAAACTGAAGTGCCCTTAAATGAGTCAGACAATGCCCAATCTCCTGCTAAAGCACCAAATATGAAGAAAACCTCACCAAACAGAAAACTATTACTACTTGGAGATTCCATCATCAGAGGCACCAACTTGGGAACACAGTTCAAAGGAAGTGATGTGCCTACCAGGCTCTTCAGCCAGCAGGAATACAAACCAAGTTGTTGAAATACTTAGCGCAAAAAGTGAGCACTCCAAACCGGATGTTATTATCCACTTGGGCACAAATGACCTGGCTAGAAACAGTGCCTCTACAGCCCAAAAGGACTTCCAATCTCTGGGAGAGCCCATTGTTAACACTTGCATTCTCAGAAGTTCTACTTGTTCTTGCTAAGAGGACAAAAAGGCTGCATCGCATTAACAGCTTTAATACATGGCTCCAGACCTGGTGCAAACAAGAAGGATTCAGATTTATTGGCAAATGGGGCAACAGATGGACCAACAACAGACTATATTGGGCTGATGGACTACATCTCTCTGTCGCAGGGAAAAGAAACCTAAGTGAAAAATTCAGGCAGTATGTGGATATGCATTTAAACTAGGAAAAGGGGGTGACGGTTGTGGAAGGTCAACATCTGCATGCCACCCCCTGCAAAAGCAGAACAACATCAGAAACAGCCACACTCTTAAACCGCATATCAAAAACAAGTGGGAAGAAGTGGGCAGAATAAAATCAATGCAAAATACACACAAGCCAGGTAAATGCTGGAAAGCAATGTGCACAAATGCTCGAAGCTTAGCCAAAAAAATTCCAGATCTGGGAGCCCTAATGGTGGAAACGGATTTGGACTTCATGGCCATTACAGAAACATGGTTTAATGAATCACATGATTGGGATATAGCCATAGCTGGCTATAATCTATTCAGAAGAGACAGAGAAAATGGAAAAGGAGAAGGAGTAGCCTTATATGTCAAAAGCAGTATTAAAGCTACTGAAATGCAGGGAACATGGGGAAAAGAAGAAGCGCTCTGGATTGCATTGGAAAGAGGAGATGGCACTGTCATCCATATTGCTGTAGTCTACAGACCTCCGACTCAAAATGAAGAGTGAGATAACGAATTGATTATAGATATTGCCAAGATAGTAACAAAGGGGGAAGCGATCATATTGGGTGACTTTAATCTACCTGATGTGAATTGGATTACTCCTTCTGCACATCTGGAAAGAAGCAAAAAAAATTGTGGATGCTCTCCAAGATGCATTACTTAGACAAATGGTGATGGAACCAACCAGGGAAAGCTCAACGCTGGATGTAGTGCTCACCAACAGTGATAACGTGCTGAATGTCTGCGTGAGTGCCCCTGTGAGCAACAGTGACCATCACACGGTGTGGTTTGAGATAAAAGCCATGATACAGGCCAATCATAGCAAGCTCAAAGTCCTAAACTTCAAAAACGCTGAGTTCAATAAAATGGCCGAGTACTTAAAGAAGATGATAACGGGGTGGAAGGAGATAAGGGAAGTGGAATTGCAATGGACTAAACTAAAGGCGGCAATAAAAGGGGCAACAGATAAATATGTAAGAAAAGTAAATAAAAACAAGAGGAGAAGGAAACCTATTTGATTTTCCAAAGAGGTGGCTGCTCAAATAAAGGCAAAAACCACAGCTTTCACAAAATTCAAAAGCTTGCAAACAGAAGAACACAGAAATGAATACAGGATCAAGCTCAAAGAGTCTAAAAGAGAAATAAGGATAGCAAAATCAAAGGCAGAGGAAAAGATGGCTAAAGATGTTAAAGGTGGCGACAAAAGGAAGAAGATTAGAGTTGGAATTGCAGGACTCAGAAGTGCTGGGAAAGGACTCATGGAAAGTGACACTGAAAAAGCAAAATTGCTAAACAAATACTTCTGCTCTGTTTTTACTAAAGAAGATCATGGAGATGGACCAGCTGTGACTCCCAAATATAAAAATAGCAATAAAGTAGATACCACACCATTCACAGAAGATGAGGTGTTAGAACAACTTGCTAAACTGAAAGTGGACAAAGCCATGGGACCGGATGGGATACATCCCAGGATACTGAAAGAGCTCAGAGAGGTTCTTGCAGGACCGTTAAAGGATGTCTTAAACAGATCCTTGGAAACAGGAGTGGTTCCTCAGGACTGGAGAATGGCTAATGTTGTACCTCTACACAAAAGTGGTGACAGGGAAGAAGTGTCAAACTACAGGCCCATGAGCCTTACCTCGGAGGCAGGAAAAGTAATGGAGGCGCTCCTGAAAGAGCGAATAGTGAACTTTCTCAAAACCAACAGGCTGCAAGATCCAAGGCAACATGGTTTTACCGAAGGACGGTCTTGCCAAACAAATCTGATTGAGTTCCTTGATTGGGTGACCAAGGAACTAGATCTGGGGCATGCAATGGATGTCATCTATCTGGATTTCAGCAAAGCCTTTGATACTGTTCCTCATAGGAGGCTTGTCAATAAACTCAGTAGCTTGGGGATGGGTCCCAAGATAGTAAACTGGATTAGAAACTGGTTGACTGACAGACGGTGATGGTACATGGAGCTCACTCGGATGAGAGGAAGGTGATTAGCGGGGTGCCTCAGGGTTCGGTCCTGGGCCCGGCACTGTTCAATATATTTGTGAGTGATATTGCTGAAGGACTGAATGGAAAAGTCTGTCTTTTTGCAGATGACACAAAAACTTGCAACAGAGTGGACTCCCCCGAGGGAGTGGTTAACATGAGGAAAGATCTACAAAAGCTGGAAGACTGGTCTAATGCTTGGCAACTACGTTTAATGTGAAAAAGTGCAGTGTCATGCACTTGGGTAGCAGAAATCCAAGGGAAAAGTACACGATAGGGGGTGAGAGGTTGGTATGCACGGTTCAGGAGAAAGACCTTGGTGTGATTATCTCTGATCTCAAGGTGGCAAAACAGTGCGACAAGGCGGTGGCAAAAGCCAGGAGGATGTTGGGCTGCATACAAAGAGGGATTACCAGCAAAAAGGAAGAGGTACTTATGCCACTGTACAAGTCACTGGTGAGACCTCACTTGGAATACTGTGTTCAGTTTTGGAGACCATATCTTGCAAAAGATGTAAAAAGACTGGAAACTGTTCAGAGAAAGGTGACCAAAATGATTTGGAGCCTGCGTCAGAAGCCTTATGAGAAGAGACTTGAAGACCTAAATATGTACACTTTGGAGGAGAGGAGGGACAGGGGAGATATGATTCAGACCTTTAAATACTTAAAGAGAAATGATGAACAAACAAACCTCTTCCAAAGACGGGGAAGCTGTAAATCTAGAGGGCATAACATGAAGCTGCAAGGTGGTAAATTGAAAGGCAATGTCAGGAAATATTTCTTCACTGAGAGGGTGGTGGATGCTTGGAATGCCCTCCCGATGGAAGTGGTGGGGGAAACACCGTGATGGAATTCAAAACGGCATGGGACAAACACAGTGGATCCCTTTACAGCAACAGGATAAAAGCAAAATAAACAGTACCATCTAACGTCTGAACTATCTAGCGTCTCAACAAATAGGGGTGTCCTACATGGAGTGGTGGGTTCACCCCTAAACAAAAACATGGGGAGGGGTGGCCTGCACAGAGCAACAGGTGCACCTACTCTTGCCATCTTGCTGGGCAGACTAGATGGACCATGCTGGTCTTTATCTGCCGTCACTTACTATGTTACTGTGTTACTATGGCTGTGAGACGATACATCAAATACAGGTGTTCCACTCTATTCTGTACCTCTGCTAGTGTGGGTATTTTCACCTCTCTCCATTTCCTCGCTATCATCTGCCTCGTAGCCACACATACTATTCTACTCCATCCCTGCACCCTTGTTTGTCCCTCTTCACTTTCCACATTTAACAAAGCCAAACAAGGGCCAAAGACAATATCCTTTCCCATAATCTCACTAATCCATTCTGCCACTTCTCCCCATAAAGGCTGAAGATTAATGCAACCCCACCAAATGTGGAGGAAGGATCCTATTTCTCCACACTCCCTCCAGCATAAAGCAAGTCCCCCTTGCCACCTCCGCATCCCCTGGGGTGTCATGTACCACCTATACAACATTTTATAATTGTGCTCTAAGATACTACTGGAGAGAACCCCCTTAAATAGACCCTTACAGACTAGGGCCCATTGATCCCCATCTCAACACTTATTTAATTCCTTCTCCCATGCCCTCCTATGTGACCATTCATCGCAATTCACTACCTCCATTGCCTTGTACAATTTGGAGTTTAATCCCTTAACCTCCCGACCCTCAAATATTCCACTGATAACTCCGCCTTTCCCTCCACCCCCTCCCTTTTCCCCATCATCTTACAAAAGTGGATCGCTTGTATATACCTATATCTGTCCGCATTGGGTAATTGATATTCACTTTGCAGGTCCTCAAACGCAACCCATTCTTCTCCCTCCTTAAAATGCCCAATATACTTCAAGCCTTTCTGGGCCCATCTTATAAAAGTAGGGTCCTGAACTCCAGGCGGGAACTCTGGGTTTTCCACCAATGGCATGAATTTTGAACGCCCTTGGGTCCCATACCATCTTGCCTGCCACTTTCTCTAATACTGCAGCATGAGTATTATAAAGGGATTATCCTGCCCCCGCACCAAGGAGTCAGCACCCTTAAGCCAAATTATATTTGTCATTTTTGTCCTCTGTTTTATCCCATATCCCTCCAATATTACCCATTCTGCTTGGTCCCTCTGCTCTCATTCAAACACCGCCTGTACCCGAGTCGCCTCATAGTATCTTGATACCAGCGGCACCCCCATACCACCCACTTCATTATTGGCACACAGGATGTTCCTAGCCACTCGGGGTTTCCCCTCTTTCCAAACAAACTTCATAAGTCTATCTTGCAGTTTACTCAAAAAGGCGACAGGGACTTCCATGGGGAGGTTCATAAATAAATACAGGAGCCGGGGTCGAAGTATGTATATTTAAACAACTTCTGTGAACATAGAATACCCATGTAAATTTCTTGAGTGTAAATATGTTCTATAGTTCTATATACACATTACAATATTAAAGCTGCTGAAATGCAGGGGACATGGGGAAAAGAATCACTGTGGATTGTGTTGGAAAGAGGAGACGGCCCTGTCATCCATACAGTCTACAGGCCTCCAACTCAAACCAAAGAAATAGATAGCGAATTGATTATTGATATTGCAAAGATAACCATGAAGGGGGAAGTGATCATATTGGGCAAATTTAATTTACCTGATATCAACTGGAGGTTCCGTCTGCAAATCTGGAAAGAAGTAAAAAAATTGTGGATGCTTTCCAAGATGCATTACTTAGACAAATGGTGATGGAACCGACCATGGAAGGCTCGATGTTGGATTTAGTACTCACCAATGGAGAGAGCGTATCAAATATCTGGGTGGGTATCCATGTGAGCAGCAGCGACCATCACATGGTGTGGTTTGAGATTAAAACCAAGGAGGAGTCCAATCACAGCAAGCTCAAAGTCCCATACTTCAGAAACACTGACTTCAGTAAAATGGCAAAGTACCTGATGGAGGAGTTGGCAGGGTGGGAGATGATAAAGGAAGTAGAATAGCAATGGGCTAAACTAAAGGAGGCAATAAAAGGAGCAACAGATATGTAAGGAAAATAAATAAAAATAAGAGGAAAAGGAAACCTATTTAGTTCTCCAAAGAAGTGGCTGCACAAATTTATTTATTTATTTAACATCTCTTCTATACCGCGCTATTAAAATCAGCGCGGTGTACATCGAACAAATATACTGCAATGCAAATTAAGGCAAAAAACACAGCTTTCATAAAATTCAGAAGTTCGCAAACAGAGGAACACAGAAAAGAATACAGGATAAAGCTAAAAGAGACAAAAAGAGAAATAAGGATAGCAACAACAAAGGCAGAAGAAAAAATGGCAAAAAATGTGAAGTGTGGCGACAAAACGTTTTTCAGGTATATTCGGGAGAGGAGGAAAATCAGAGGTGGAATTGCAGGACTCAAAAGTAATGAGAACAGATTTGTGGAAAGCAATATTGAAAAAGTGAACATACTAAACAAATACTTCTGCTTTGTTTTTACTAAATACGAATGGGAATGGAGTAGATACCACACCATTCACAGATGATGTTGTGTTAGAACAGCTTGCAAAACTGAAGGTGGACAAGGCCATGGGACTGGATAGGATACATCCCAGGATACTAAAAGAGCTCAGAGAGGTTCTTGCAGGGCCATTAAATGATGTTTTTAATAGATCCTTGGAGACAGGAGAAGTTACACAGGACCGGAGAAGGGTTGATGTGGTACCTCTTCACAAAAGTGGTGACAGGGAAGAAGTGACAAACTACAGGCCCTTGAGCCTTACCTCTGTGGCGGGAAAAGTAATGCAGGAACTCCTGAAAGAGCAATAGTGGACTTTCTCAAAACCAACAGATTGCATGATCCGAGGCAACATGGTTTTACCAAAGGACGAGCTTGCCAAACAAATCTGATTGAGTTCTTTGACTGGGTGACCAAAGAACTAGATCAAGGGCATGAGATGGATGTGATCTACCTAGGTTTCAGCAAAGCCTTTGATACTGTTACTCATAGGAGGCTTATTAATAAACTCAATAGCTTGAGGATGGGTCCCAAGGTGGTGAACTGGATCAGAAATTGGTTGACTGACAGATGACAGAAGGTGATGGTAAATGGAACTCACTCAGATGAAAGAAAGGTGATTAGCGGTGTGCCCCAGGTTCAGTTCTGGGGTTAGTACTGTTCAATGTATTTGTGAGTGATATTGCTGAAGGATTGAATAGAAAAGTCTGTCTTTTTGCAGATGACACAAAAATTTGCAACAGAGTGGACTTCCCTGAGGGAGTGAAGAACATGAGAAAACATCTACAAAAGCTGGAAGAATGGTCTAATGCTTGGCAGTTAAGATTTAATGTGAAGAAGTGCAGTGTCATGCACTTAGGAAGCAGAAATCCAAGAGAATTCTATATTATAGGGGGCGAGAGGTTGGTGTGTAAGGACCAGGAGAAGGACCTTGAAGTGATTGTTTCTGAGGATCTCAAGGTGGCGAAACAGTTTGACAAGGCAGTAGCAAAAGCCAGAAGGATGCTGGGTTGCATACAAAGAGGAATTACCAGCAGATAGGAAGAGGTACTAATGCCACTGTACAAGTTGTTGATGAGGCCTCACTTGGAATACTGTGTTCAGTTTTGGAGACCGTATCTCGCAAAGGATTTAAAAAATACCTTTTCACTGAATGGGTGGTGGACGCTTGGAATGCCCTCCCAATCGAAGTGGTGGGGGCAAAGAAAGTGACGGAATTCAAAATGGCATGGGACAGACACTGTGGATCCCTTTATAGCAACAGGATAAAATAAAAATAAAAATAAAAATAGCTATTTCAACAAATAGGGGTGACCTACACAAAGCGGTGGGTACACCCCTAAACAAAGGCATGCGGAGAGGTGACCTGCACGGAGCAGCAGCTGCACCTGCTCTTTCCGCCTTGCTGGGAAGACTAGATGGATCATACTGGTCTTTATCTGCAGTCATATACTATGTTACTATATATTATCATGTTATCTATACATAACCCTCGAATCATTCACTGTAATATTTCTGATTGACCTTTAAGTTGAATGTAACTTGATTGTTTGTTATATGTAAACTGCTCTTGATCTCTGGAAGGGGCAGCACAGAAAAAACGTTTAAATAAATAAATAAATGTAAGCTTTGTTTATATACCGCTTTTCACCAGGTCAAAATGTTTTCCATTAAACAACAAATTGTACATTCAATGATTCCTTAACTTATTTGCAATACAACAGAGGGGGAATGGGTAAAGGGAGAAGTTAACTTGTTTACATTATATACAATATAGACTTTAAATTTAAAGTCCCGCTTTTGGTCTCTGATTGGCCTTGGGCCGTGGAAATAAGGAGGGGTTTGGCTTCCCACTACTCGGCTTGACGCCGATCGGGGCGATGGATGATCCGGAGGCGGCTGCAGTATGACTTTGCACCCGGAAGCGCCTTTAAATTTAAAGTCCCGCTTCTGGCCTCTGATTGGCCTTGGGCTGTGGAAGTAAGGAGGGGCTTGGCTTCCCACTCCTCGGCCCGACGCTGATCAGGGGCAACGGATGGTCCAGCAGCATCTGCAGTAGAACTCTCTAACTTCCCTCTTCTGCTAGTATCCTTCAAGGATACTTCCTTCCGAACCATGCGCTCTTGGGCGACCTTTGGCTTTCCCCTATTTTCTAGTTTAAATGCTGCTCTATCTCATTTTTAAAGGTTAATGCCAGCAGCCTGGTTCCATCCCGATTAAGGTTGAACCCATCCCTTTGGAAAAGCCCCTCCTTTCCACAGAATGTTCCCCAATTCCTAACCTAATCCAAAACCCTCTTCTTTGCACCATTGTCTCATCCATGTATTGAGACTCCGGAGCTCTGCCTGCCTTTTAGGTCCTGCGCCCGTTGAATGGGAAGCATTTCAGAGAATGTCATCTTGCCTCCAGAACCTCCCTCCCACTTTCCTATGTCATTGGTACCAACATGTACTAAGACAGCAGCCCCCTCCCCTGCACCTTGTCTAGGTGACGCGTGAGATCTGCCACCTTTGCACCAGGTAGGAATGTTACCAGGAAATCCTCAAGTCCACCATCCACCCAAGCTATCTTCATGTCTAATGATCGAATTTCCAACTGTAATGACAATCCTAACCTTACCCTCAGGGGCACATGGTCCTGGAGAAACCTCCTCGGTGCGAGAGAGTTTTATATCACCTGGAGGACAGGTCCTAGCTACAGGATCACGTCTGCCACTTCAAGATGATGCTCTCCTTTCATGCAGCCTCTCTCCTCCATGGCAAATGAGAGGCTGCCAGACTGGAGGTGGGTCTTCAGTATTGTGTCCCTGTAGGTCTTGTCTATATACCTCTCTGTCTTCCTTATGTCCTGTAAGTCTGCCATTCTAGCTTCAAGGGATCGGACTCGTTCCCTGAGAGCAAAGAGCTCTTTGCACCTAGTGCACATATAGAACCTCTCACAAACGGAGAAAATTGTACATGTGACACTCAATGCAAAAGACTAGATAGCGGCACCTCTTGCTGCTGGACTTTTGTCTGCATCTTAGTTTTAAGGTTTTGTTTAGCTATTTAAGTTGTCTACTTACTTAAAGTTCCTAAGGATACTTGTACTGTTACAAATGTACTCAATAAGTTTAATAGACTTAGTTGACCTCAAGATTAATCAATCTATTCCTGGTGAGGATAACCAGCTGAACCTAAAGTGAATTTGACCACCTCTTCCCCTTTAATAGGTTATAGGTTTAAGAGCCTATAAAGCTAAGATTATGCCTAGGGTGAGTGGAAATGGGGGGGGGGGGGGGTTTGGAGAGCAAGAACAACTTGTAAAAGTTGGCTTCCTACACAGTGCCCTGAGCTGTTCTTCTAAGGTATAGAGGGAGCCTTTCAAATTGCCCCTTTTACCTGTCATTTGGCTTTAATACCTATTTCAAATAGTTTCACATGTCTTTAGCCTCCTAACTGAAAGACCTCTTTGTAAAGGTCTCTAAAAACAATTTCTTTCTTTCTACTCAAAGAATTTTTACCCTATTCTTCCTTCTATGCTAAGCTATACTCTAATTTGATTTAAATTAAAAGCTCTTTGGAGCTGCTGACCGTGGTTTAAATCTAAATCTCTGGGATTACTGACTGAGGTTTAAATTTAAAATCTCTCTGGGGCTACTAACAGAGGTTTACATTTAAGCTAAAAGCTATTTGGGGCTACTGAGCCCTGAGTGAGTTAGCAAATACACTGGTTCTAATAGACAGATTTATCAACTTTAACCCCAAAGAACTCCCTTTACCCCAACATTCAGAGAATTTCCCAGAAGTAAAGAAATACTTTCAAGTGCAGATTTTTTTTCAGTAGTAGCAGTCCTTTTGGTACATAAGAACATAAGATATGCCATACTGGGTCAGACCAAGGTCCATCAAGCCCAGTATCCTGTTTCCAACACTGGCCAATCTAGGTCATACGTACCTAGCAGTTTCCCCAAAAGACACAGGTTCCGCAATACTTGTACTGGGTCAAGCATTGATATCCTGGGTCCCTTCTTAATAATGGTTTATAGACCTTTCCTCCAGGAACTTGTCCAAACCTTTTTTAAACCCAGCTACAGAAACAGCCTTTACTACATCCTCCGGTAACAAATTCCAGAGTTTCATTACACGTTGAGTGTAAAAATATTTTCTTTTATTAGTCCTAAATAGTTTACCCTGTAGCTTCATTGTATGTCCCCATGTCCTTCTATATTCTGATAACGTAAACAATCGATCTACGTTTACCCGTTCCACTCCATTCATTAAGTTATAGACTTCTATCATATCTCCCCTCAGCCGTCTCTTTTCCAGGTTAAAGAGCCCTAACCTTTTTAGCCTTTCTTCATAGGAGTATCCTTCCATCCCCTTTACCATTTTGGTGGATCTTCTCTGAACCTTTTCTAATAACGCTATATCCTTTTTAAGATACGGCGACCAGAATTGCACACAATATTCAAGGTGCGATCTCACCATGGAATGGTAGAGGCATTATAATATCTTTTGTTTTATTTTCCATTCCTTTCCTTATGATACCTAGCATTCTATTTGCTCTCTCGGCTGCCGCTGTACACTGGGCCGAGGATTTTAACATGTTATCCACAATGACACCTAAATATTTTTCCTGGGTGGTGGTTCCTAATGTGGAACCTTGCATCGTGTAACCATAGTTTGGGTTGTTCTTCCTTAGGTGCATGACTTTGCACTCGTCCACATTAAATTTCATCTGCCATTTTGATGCCCAGTCTTCCAATTTATCAAGATCCTCTTGCAATTTTCCACAATCCTCTTGGGTTTTAACAACTTTAAATAGTTTTGTGTCATCTGCAAATTTGATAACCTCACTCGTTATTCCACTTTCCAGGTCATTTATGAATATGTCAAAAAGCAGCGAACCCAGCACAGATCTCTGGGGTACACCACTATTCACCTTTATCCATTGGGAAAATTGGCCATTTAGCCTAACCCTCTGCTTTCTATCTTTTAACCAGTACCTGATCCACAGTAGTACACTGCCTCCTATCCCATGACTCTTTAGTTTTGCCAAATGTCTCTGATGAGGGACCTTGTCAAAGGCTTTCTGAAAGTCTAGATAAACTATATCAACCGAATCACCTTTGTCCACCTGTTTATTCACACTTTCAAAAAAACATAACAGACTAGTAAGACAAGATCTTCCTTGTCTAAAGCCACGTTGGCTGTCTCCCATTAGGCCATGACTATCTACATGCTGAGTAATTTTATTCTTTATGATGGTTTCTACCATTTTTCCCGGTACTGAGGTGAGGCTCACCGGTCTGAAGTTTACCGGATCACCCCAGGAACCCTTTTTAAAAATTGGCGTTATATTGGCGATCCTCCAGTCTTCAGGTATTAGAGATGATTTTAATGATAATTCAAAGATTACTAATAGCAGGTCTGCAATCTCATATTTCAGTTCTTTCAACACCCTTGGATGTATACCATCTAGCCCAGGTGATTTGCTACTCTTCAGTTTATCTAATAGTTGTAATACATCTTCCCGATGTATCGATATTTCCTTCAATTCTTCTGCACCTTTAAATACCACTTCAGTCATGGGTAACATCCCTACATCTTCCTCAGTAAAGACCGAAGCAAAGAATTCATTCAGTCTCTCCGCTATCGCCTTGTCGCCTCTTAGTGCCCCTTTAACTCCTCTATCATCTAATGGACCAACTGACTCACAGGTTTTTTGCTACGAATGTACTTGAAAAAATCTTTATTTCGAGTTTTTGCTTCCGCAGCAAGCTTCTTTTCAAATTCTCCCTTTGCCCGCTTTATTAATGCCTTGCATTTGACCTGCCAGCGCTTGTGCTGTTTCCAGGTTTCGTCGTTTGGCTCTTTTTTCCATTTCCTGAAAGATGCTTTTTTGGCAACAACAGCCTCTCTGACCTCACCTTTAAACCATGCTGGCAGTTTTTTGGACTTCGTTCCACTTTTCTTAAAGCGTGGAATACAGCTGGTCTGGGCTTCCAAGATAGTATTTTTCAACAACACCCAAGCTTGATATAAGTCTTTAACCTTTGCAACTGCTCCTTTTAGATTTTTCTTAACTATTTTCCTCATTTTATCATAGTCTCCCTTTCGAAAGTTAAAAGGTAGTACCGTGGATTTCCTTACTATCCCTCCTCCACTAATTAAATCAAAGGCGATCATGCTATGATCACTATTGCCAAGTGGACCCAACACCCTTATCTCTTGCACTAGATCTGGTGTTCCACTAAGGACTAAGTCTAATATGGCTTCCCCTCTGGTCGGTTCATGAACCAGCTGCTCCAAGAAGCAGTCATTTATCTCCCTAGCAGTCATTTATCTCCCTAGCATGTCCTGACGTGACACTGACCCAGTCGATACCGGGGTAATTAAAATCACCCATTATTATTACTGCGCTGTAACTTTTGTTAGCTTCCTTGATTTCTTTGAGCATTTTATGATCCATTGTTCATTCTGGCCAAACGGCCGATAGTACACTCCTACTGCCATTGCCTTCCCCTTTTTACATGGAATTTCAATCCATAGAGATTCTACAACAAATTTTGTTTCCTGCAAAATTTTAAACCTTTTTGACTCAATGCCCTCTCTAACATAGAGCGCAACCCCTCCACCAATTTGATCAGCTCTATCATTACGATATAGTTTGTACCCAGGTATCACAGTGTCCCATTGGTTGTCCTCCTTCCACCATGTCTCTGATATTCCAATCATATCTAACCTCTCATTTAGTGCTATATATTCTAACTCTCCCATCTTATTTTTTAGACTTCTAGCATTTGCATACAAGATTTTTAGAGACTGTATTTTATTCATATTAATTTGGCTATTGCTAGTTTAAAAGCTGCTCTATCTCCTTTTTAAAGGTTAATGCCAGCAGCCTGGTTCCTTCCTGGTTAAGGTGAAGCCCATCCCTTCGGAAGAGCCCCTCCTTTCCCCAGAATGTTCCCCAGTTCCTTACAAATCCAAACCACTCATCTCTGCACCATTGTCTCATCCACGCATTGAGACTCCGGAGCTCTGCCTTCCTTTTGGGTCCTGCGCGTGGAACAGGAAGCATTTCGGAGAATGCTACCCTGGAAGTTCTGGATTTCAACTTCCTACCTAAAAGCCTAAATTTAGCCTCCAGAACCTCCGTACCACGTTTTCCTATGTCATTGGTACCGACATGTACCAAGACAGCAGACTCCTCCCCAGCACTATCTAAGACCTTATCTAGGTGGTGCATGAGGTCCATTACCTTCGCACCAGGCAGGCATGTTACCAGGCGATCCTCACGTCCAGCAGCCACCCAGCTATCTACATGCCTAATGATCGAATCACCAACTATAACAGCTGTCCTAACCCTTCCCTCATGGGCACATGGCCCTGGAGAAATTTCCTCAGTGCGAGAGGGTTTTACATCACCTGGAGGACAGGTCCTAGTTACAGGATCACTTCCTGCCACACCAGGGGGATGCTCTCCTGTTACGTGACCTCTCTCCTCCATGGCAACTGGGATGCTGCCAGACTGGAGGTGGGACTTCAGGACTATATCCCTGTAGGTCTCGTCTATGTACCTCTCTGTCTTTCTTATGTTTTCCAAGTCTGCTACTCTAGCCTCTAGAGAACGGACTTGTTCCCTGAGAGCAAAGAGCTCTTTGCACCTAGTGCACACATAAGACCTCTCACCAACTGGGAGAAAATTATACATGTGACACTCAATGCAAAAGACTGGAAAGCCCCCATCTCGCTGCTGGACTGCTGTCTGCATCTTAGTTTTTAGTTTTTGTTTAGATCTTTAAGTTCTTTACTTACTTAGGGTTGCTATGGATATTTATACCAATAAAAAACTGTACCTAATACGTTTAATATACCTTGTTCACCTGAAGCTTAATTGATCTCAGGTCCTTAGTGTATGACTGATTTGTGTAATGAGCTTCACCTGAGAGCACCTCCTGTCTTTTAAGATGTGTAAGTACCTATAAAGCTACGATTAGCCCAGGGTGGGTGGGTGTGGGGAGGGAGGGAGGGAAATAACGCTTATTAAAAGAGGGCTGCTACACAGTACCCTGTCCTGTGCTGCTGAGGTAAGCTATATTCTTATTTGATTTAAATTATAGCTCTTTGCTGCTGCTAGGCTCTAACTTATTATGAAATTTAAACTACAAGTTCTCTGCTGGGTTCCAAATTTAACCAGAAAGATCTCTTCTGTGTTTTAAATTTAAACTGAAAGTACTTCGCTGCTAGGCCCTGAGTGACTATTAAATTAAAACTACAAGCTCTCTGCTGGGTATGAAATGTAACCAGAAAGCTCTCTTCTGTGTTTTAAATTTAAACTGCTGCTACTAGGCCCTGACTGATTTAACAAAAAATAGTGGGTTCACAGATTAAATAGCTTTAATAGAAAGAATTCCTTTCAGAAAATTCCCAGAAGTATATACTCACTATTGCAGATCTCTCTCCAGAAATAACAGTCCCCTTTTCTATTCTTTCAAGACTGAGGATCACAGAGCTCTGGTTGAGCTATTTATGCCTGTGCTGCTGAGGTAAGTTGTGACCAACTTCCTGGATGATTAACAGTCCTTGCTTGGATAGAAGGAGTCTTTCAAAATGGCCTTTTGAACTGCCACCTGGTGTTAACACCTATTGAAAACGTTTCACAGGTCTCTTGCCCCCTAGGTAGAAGGCCTCTTTGTAAAGGTCTCTAGAAGACTTTATTTGCTGCTCAAAGAGTACTGACCCTGTTTTGCCTTTTGTGCTAATCTATATTCTTATTTGATTTAAATTATAGGTCTTTGCTGCTGCTAGGCTCTAACTTATTATGAAATTTAAACTACAAGCTCTCTGCTGGTTCTAAATTTAACCAGAAATCTCTCTTCTGTGTTTTAAATTTAAACTAAAAGTACTTTGCTGATACTAGGCCCTCAGTGACTATTAAATGTAAACTACAGCTCTCTGCTGGGTTCCAAATTTAACCAGAAAGCTCTCTTCTGTGTTTTAAATTTAAACTAAAAGTACTTTGCTGATACTAGGCCCTGAGTGACTATTAAATTAAAACTACACGCACTCTGCTGGGTATGAAATGTAACCAGAAAGTTCTCTTCTGTGTTTTAAATTTAAACTGCTGCTACTAGGCCCTGACTGATTTAACAAAAAATAGTGGGTTCACAGATTAAATAGCTTTAATAGAAAGAATTCCTTTCAGACAATTCCCAGAAGTATATACTCACCATTGCAGATCTCTCTCCAGAAGTAACAGTCCCCTTTTCTAGTCTTTCAAGACTGTAGTCCTTCAAGATTGAGTCTTTTGGTAGTCCTTCAAGACTGAGCAACTCTCGGGGGCAATTTGATGGTAGTTCCAATAAATGTTTGTATCCGCTTTGGATGATCTGTAGAACCCATGAGTCTGAGGTTATGAGGGGCCACCTTTGGAAGGTCATATCCTCAGGATCAAACTTGTGCTACTCACGAGGTTGGGAAGTATCAGACTGGAACTGAGGAGACCTGCCATCCAACAAATCTTCAATATGGTACAAAACTCACTCCAAAAAACAAAACAAACTTGTTTCTTAATATCAAAATATTAATGATTAATGACAATTGCTGTCAATTTGCCTGTTGGGAAACAATCATTGTTTTTGATATTAAGAAACAAGTTTTGTTTTTTGGAGTGAGTTTTGTGCCATATTGATATTTACACTCTATAACTTGACCTTAGAACTGTTTGGATCCAACAAATCTTCCACATCTGTCATCCAGACTTCTGACTCAGACTTAGAGAAGAAGTCAAAGTACTTCTGAGTCTCTGCCTGGATTTCTCTCCTGATCTGAGGGGATCAGAAGCTCCTTCGACAGTGATGATGCTCCAGTGCTCTTCTATATCTTATGGGTGCATTGGACCCCGAGATAGTAGAGAGGGATATCGGCTGGGCAGGCACTGGTGTCAGGCCCTTCAGTGTCAATTCATTTCCCGCAGGCAAGGCCTGCGTCTTGAGGATTGCTGCACAACGGCCAATGTCGATGCCGCCGATGTCAAGGCCGCGGACTGCTGCACTGCCAAGAGCATCATGATGTGCTCCTCAAGAGCTTGCAGAAGGTGCTTCTCCTTGGCTGCCACTTCCAAAGACTGTGGGACCGCAGGAACTTCGACTGATGTACCCGGTAACTATAAAATGATATTTGCAGCTAGGAATCAGCTCTCGGTAGGCAGTCGATGCTCCTCTAATGTTTGAGGATGAGCTCGCCTCTCTTCAGGGCACCTTCAGGAGTGCTCTTCGGACCCTCATCACTCTCAATGCCATGCCTCGATGGGCTCTAACACCGATGCACCAGAGTCTTCACCCAGTGCTCGGTTCGATCACTCCTCAATGTTGATAAAGACAGCATTGTTACTCATTTGTAACAGGTAATCTCCGGGAACAGCAAGAATTAGTACTCACATATGGGAGTCCATGCGGAAACGCTCCCCAGCGTCCAATTGGAAAGCTTTTGGGAGCAATCCACTGTGCCTGCACATCTGCCTTCCCAAGTCCTCTCCTCAGTTGAGTTTGTAGCTGAGAGATAAAAGAAAAAAGAGAATACCCTATAACCTCTAGGGAAGGAGGGCGGGTTGTGAAGAATAATTCCTGCTGTTCCCGGAGATCACCTGTTACAGGTGGATAACGATGCTATCTCCAGGAACAAGCAGGAATGCAGTCTTTACATATGGGACTCACTAGCTTCCAGGTACCAGACTGGTATTCCTGAGGCTAAAGCATAGAAACCAAGAAGATGTGGTCACAATGTTGCCTCATTGGACTTGACTGCAGTTGGAGAGACCACATCTGATGGAAGTCTAATGGCAGAAAGAAGTCCGGGAAATAGGGTAGGAGTTGCATTTAAGTCCCAAAAAGCCTGGCCAAAGATAGTATTCCAATAGAAGTCCCTCACTAGGCAGTAGTGTGCAGCGAAGGCATGAATGCATGACAGATCTCATCAATGGAGATGAACCGGAGATTGGCAGCTGAGGTTGCCATGACTCATACGTTGTGAGTGGTGACTTGACCCTTGAGAGAGAATCTTGCCTGTGCATAGGCAAAAGAAATGCAGTCCGCTATCCATTTGGATAAGGTACGCTTTGTGAATGGAAGTCCAAGGTGACTTGGATCAAAGGAAATGAATAGTTGTAAAGCCTTGGTTCGATCCAAGTAGTAAGCCAGTGCTCATTTACAGTAGTGTGTAGTGCTGCTTCAGCCCAAGAGGCATGTGGTCTTGGGAAGAAGACTGGCAAAATTACTGACTGGGTTCAGGTGGAAGGCTGAAACCACTATCGTAAGGAAGTGTGGATGGGTACGACCACTTTGTCATGGTGGAACTGTGTGTACAGGGCATCTGCCACTAATGCTTGCAGTTCACTGATATGGCGAGATGAGGTCAGAGCGAAGAGGAAGAGTACCTTCCACATGAGAATACTGAATGAAACGATGGCTAAAGGCTCAAAGGGAAGCTTTAGAAGTTGCGCTAGAACCACACTGAGGTCCCAGGCCACCAGTGGTGGTTTGATAGATGGCTTGGAGAGCAGGAGACCACACATGAAAAGATGCACCAAGGGGTGCGACGGAATAGGTTGCATGTCCAGAGGCTTGTGATAAGCCGTAATGGCACTGACATAAACTCTGACTGAGTTTGTCTTGAGACCTGCTGAGGATAGGTGGAGGAGATACTGTAGAAGAAGGTGAAAGGGTTAATTTGCTTTAGAAAACAACAGAATGTGAACCTTCACCACTAGAAGGTATATGAACATCTGGTGGACAGTTTGTGTAATGCAAGCAGGATATCCTTGACCTGTTGTGGGATGTTAAGGTCAGCAAGGATTATGCTTTCAGGAGCCAGGCCATGAGGCCCTGTGAATTGGGATGGAGAATGTTGGGTGCATGTCCCAGACTGAGAGGTTGAGTCTGCGCTAGTCGAAGCAGCAGAGGAAACCATGGCTGACAGGGCTGAAAAGGGGCTATGAGAATCATGGAGCTCTTGTTGGCCTGTAGTTTAAACAGGGTCTTTGGTATCAAGGTATGGGCAGGAATGCATAGAGCAGACCAAGTCCCCAGTAGAGAAGGAAAGCATTTGTCGACTGTCTGTGCAAAGAGGGAAGCCATAAACAGAAAAGTGGAAGTTGTGCATTCTCCTGGGTGGCAAACAAATCTATGAATGGGGTCTCCCACACTTGGAAGATCCAAGATACCGTTTCACGATTGAGGGTACACTCATGTGGACAAAGGATATGGCTGAGACTGTCTGCAAGGAGATTGAGTTTGCCTGGGAGATACACCACTCTGAGGTAAATACGGTTTGCAATTGCAAAAAAGCAGAGGTGAAGCACTTCCTGGCAGAGGGAATGGGATCCTGTTCCCCCCTGCTTGTTCACATTGAACATGCCACCTGGTTGTTCTGACTAAGATCTGTTGGCCTGAGAGTTGTGGTTGAAAAACCCGAAGGGCGTTTGTAAGTGCACGTAGTTCCAGGAGATTTATCTGTAACAGAGATTCCTGGTGTGTCCACTGTCCCTGTGTGGTTAGACTGTTCAGATGTGCCCCCCCCCCCCAACCTAACTTGGAGGCATCCACTGTCAGGGTACACTGAGGTTGAGGCATCTGAAAAAGTGACCCCCTGAGTAGATTTTGAGGGGAGCACCACTATTGAAGGAAGTTGAGAAGTGGAGGTATGATGCATATTTTGTCCGAGAGTCACTTGGTTGCTTGTGTCCATTGAGACAAAAGAATCCATTGGGCTTGTCGCATGTGCAGACAGGCATAGAGGACTACATGGACTGTGGAGGCCATGTGCCCCAAACAGCGTAGCATCTCTCGAGCTGTTACACAAGTGTGACTTCTTATCTTGTGGGTTAGCTTGATGAGCCGTATAGAGCGAACTAAGGGGAGGAAAGCTCTGGCCTGTTGAGTGTCCAGGAGTGCTCTGATGAACTTGAGTCATTGAGTTGGCACCAGGTGCGACTTGGGAATGTTTAAGATGAATCCCATATGTTGGAGCACCGTGATAGTGCAATGAGAGCTTTACCTATTGTGGGGATTCTCCCCTGATTATCCAATCAACTAAGTAGGGGAAGACAAAGACCCGAAAATGCAAAGGTAGGCCCAACCACTGCCATGCACTTTGTGAAAACTTGGAGTGCAGAGGCCAAGCCGAAGAGGAGCACCCGGTATCGGTAATGGTTCTGCTGGAACCGGAAATGCAGATACTGTCAGTGCTGAGGGTGGATCAGTAAATGCATGTATGTCTCCTTGCAGTCTAAAGAACACAGCCAGTTGGAGAGTGCAGAGGGAAATCATTTTGAATTTTTCTCAAACGAGGAATTTGTTTAGCTTCTTTAGATCTAAGATAGACCTGAACCATCCTGTTTTTTTCAGTATAAGAAATTTTATTTATTTATTTGTTGTGTTTTTCTATACCGCCCCTTCCAGAGATCAGGAACTTGACCTCTCTGCATTGAATTCTTGTCTTTCTGATGTGGCCAACTGGCCAAGTACATTCGTAGCAAAAAACCTGTGAGAGAGTCAGTTGGTCCATTAGATGATAAAGGGGTTAAAGGAGCACTAAGAGGCGACAAGGCGATAGCGGAGAGACTGAATGAATTCTTTGCTTCGGTCTTTACTGAGGAAGATGTAGGGATGTTACCCATGAGTGAAGTGGTATTTAAAGGTGCGGAAGAATTGAAGGAAATATCGATACATCGGGAAGATGTATTACAACTATTAGATAAACTGAAGAGTAGCAAATCACCTGGGCCGGATGGTATACATCCAAGGCTGTTGAAAGAACTGAAATACGAGATTGCAGACCTGCTATTAGTAATCTGTGAACTATCATTAAAATCATCTCTAATACCTGAAGATTGGAGGATCGCCAATGTAACACCAATTTTTAAAAAAGGTTCCGGGGTGATCCGGGAAACTACAGACCGGTGAGCCTGACATCAGTACCGGGAAAAATGGTAGAAACCATCATAAAGAATAAAATTACTCAGCATGTAGATAGTCATGAACTAATGGGAGACAGCCAATATGGCTTTAGACAAGGAAGATCTTGTCTTACTGATCTGTTATGTTTTTTTGAAGGAGGGAATAATCAGGTGGACAAAGGTGACATATTCATAAATAACCTGGAAAGTGGAATAACGAGTGAGGTTATCAAATTTGCAGATGACACAAAACTATTTAAAGTTGTTAAAACCCAAGAGGATTGTGGAAAATTGCAAGAGGATCTTGATAAATTGGAAGACTGGGCATCAAAATGGCAGATGAAATTTAATGTGGACAAGTGCAAGGTTATGCACCTAGGGAAGAACAACCCAAACTATGGTTACACGATGCAAGGTTCCACATTAGGAACCACCACCCAGGAAAAAGATTTAGGTGTCATTGTGGATACCATGTTAAAACCCTCGGCCCAGTGTGCAGCAGCGGCCAAGAGAGCAAATAGAATGCTAGGTATGATAAGGAAAGGAATGGAAAATAAAACAAAAGATATTATAATGCCTCTATATCGTTCCATGGTGAGACCGCACCTTGAATATTGTGTGCAATTCTGGTCGCCGTATCTTAAAAAGGATATAGCGATTTTAGAAAAGGTTCAGAGAAGAGCCACCAAAATGGTAAAGGGGATGGAAGGATACTCCTATGAAGAAAGGCTAAAAAGGTTAGGGGTCTTTAACCTGGAAAAGAGACGGCTGAGGGGAGATATGATAGAAGTCTATAAATTAACGAACGGAGTGGAACGGGTAAACGTAGATCGATTTACCTTATTTATTTATTTATTTAAGAGTTTCTTCTATACCGTCCCTTCCAGAGATCAGGGGCGGTTTACATTAAACAGTGAACAGAACATTTGTATACTTCTGTATACATTTACAAGGAACATTATGTTTTAACTATATACAAGTGTAATTACAGGGAACATATTTTTGAACGTTAACTAGAACATTAAAACTATGTACAGGTTATATAACATGGAGCAAAACAAAGTTAATTTACCAGTGGTTATTTACAATAGTGATATAGCCGAAAGTTTGAGTAGATCTTTTGCATGTTGTGTGATATATGTAAAGTTTCTTGAGTTAGTCATTTGTTCTGTCATGAATACTGTGGATGTGTTTCTGTGATTGTTTTGGAGAGGTTTTTTGTTGATAGGGGATCTCAAAGTGTTTTGTAAAGAGGTAGGTTTTTAGTTCCTTTTTGAATTGGTGAAGGTCTTTTATCATGCGGAGGGTTATATAGAATATAGAAAGACTAGGGGACATGCATTGAAGCTACAGGGTAAACTATTTAAGACTAATAAAAGAAAATATTTTTTCACTCAACGTGTAATCAAACTCTGGAATTTGTTACCAGAGGATGTAGTAAAGGCTGTTAATGTAGCTGAGTTTAAAAATGGTTTGGACAAGTTCCTGGAGGAAAGGTCCATAAACCATTATTAAGAAGGGACCCAGGATATCAATGCTTGAACCAATACAAGCATTGTGGAACCTGTGTCCCTTGGGGAAACTGCTAGGTACATATGACCTAAATTGGCCACTGGTGGAAACAGAATACTGGGCTTGATGGACCTTGGTCTGACCCAGTATGGCATATCTTATGTTCTTATATCTCCACCTTAATCTAGCCAAGACTATCGCAATTTGGTTTTCTCATGGTCGCCCACCCCCCTCGATGGCCCCCTCTTTTTCCGGTACTCCCGTCCCTCTAGTTTCCACCTTCCGATATCTTGGTGAACATTTTGATTCTGACTTATCATTTCATGCTCACATTTCGCACATTACTAAGACCTCCTTTTTCTTTCTTCGCCAAATTCGCGCAATTCGTCCCTTTCTCTCCCCTTCAGCCCTCACTACTCTGCTGCTATCTTTAGTTATGTCACGTGTGGACTTTTCCAACTCAGTATTCATTGGTCTCCCCAAATCCCAACTGTCTACGCTTCAAAGGATTCAAAATACTGCAGCTCGCCTTGTTACTCACTCCACTCTCCGGGACCGCATAACACCTCTGCTCTTCCACCTTCACTGGTTACCTATTCCCTTCCGCACTCAATTCAGACTGCTTACATTGGTTCATAAAGCTCTCCACACCAGCACCCCACAATACTTAACGGATCTAATTACTTTTCACTCTCCCAAGCACACCCCTCGCTCCTTTCACCTCAATCGCCTTACCCTTCCTTCTCCTTTTTGCGCCCACCTACAATCCACCCGTTCCTCTGCTTTCTTTTTTGCTGGCCCCTCCTCCCTCCGTCTGGAAATCTATCATGCCACCTTCAAACGAAATCTGAAGACTCATCTCTTTTCCCTGGCCTTCGACCTTCCCTCCCCTTTCGTGTAACTTCTTCTTTCCCCCACCTCTGTATCTCCCTCCCAGAACTATACCTTCTTATGTCCTGTCCCGTCTCTCTTTTCTCTACTACTTTCCTATCAGAGAATTGTAAATTTTCTTTTCTATCTCACTGGCCTTTGGCCTTTTCTTGATTGTTTGTCGATTGTACACCGCCTTGATTGCTATAGAAAGGCGGTTTTTATCAAATGCAATAAACATAAACATGTTACAAAGACTGTAGCTTTACATTATAACATTTAACATTATAACTTTATATATTATAACATTTGGTCTTGCACCTTATAACTTTATACAATATACATTTGGCCTCGCACAATAATGAGAGTAGAAGCCCATGCCCTCTTGGGGCAGAGGAATTCTTTCTATGGCCCCCTGAGCTAACAGGGTGGACATCTCTTCTGAGAGGAGATTTGTCTACAGGGGGTTTCTGAAATAATCTCCTATGAAGGTGGAAGTAAGTTTTCGAAGTGGATGATGTTCAGAATCCACTGTTCTGATGTTATGAGGTGCCACCTATGAGCATAGAAAGAGAGCATGCCTGCTATGTGTAGGGGTTGGGATCCCTGCAGAGGCAGAGTGGCTATGCTCACCAAGGAGGAGTCAAAAAACAGGTGCTGGTTGTGTCTGTGCAGCTGGCTGTGGTTTAGGAGCCTTAGGTTTCTTTGGTTGGCGAGGACCCTGCTAGTGTTGCTGCTGCTGGTAAGCAGCTGCAGGTGGATATGAAGGATAATATCTCTTCTTTGGATGGAAAGACTTATTTGGATTAGTCCTTCTCTTAAAGGGGTCTCCTGTCTTTCTTGAAAGATGCTTGAGGGTGAGATCATCTGTCTCAATCTCTCCAGCCTTTTTCCTCCAACCCTTTCCGAAGATGTTTTCTCCAGAACAGGGAATATTAGCCAATTTATCTTGGACCCATTGTTCAAGATCAAATGCCTAGAGCCAGGCCATCCTGCGGGCACTGATGCAGATGGCTGAAGCTCTGCTAGATGACTCAAAGGCATTGAAAGATGCTCTGGTAAGAAATGTAGATGTATTTTGATTCTGCCTGATTAGGGCTTGGAATGCATTCAGTTTGTCATCGGGGAGGAGAGGTGCAAATATCTCCAGATCCCTGGATATATCTTTGAGGGTCATGCTCATGTAGAGCATGTAGGAGGTAATTCTAGAGTTGAGCATGCATGCCTGAAAGCATCAACTCCAAAGGCATCAAGAGTTCATGAGTCCTTGCCTAGAGGCATGGAAGAATGATTCTTAGAACTCTTAATGCGGCACGGAAGCCTGGGCATGCTGGAACCCGGTACATGGCATCGAGTCATTTGCTGATAGGTGGAACTGTTAGAGGAGCCTCCCACGTACTTGTTCCTGGACATCGTCTTTTACATGTGTCTGTATAGCGCTGTGTATGCCTTGTAGCACTATACAAATGATAAGCAGTAGTAACATAGTAAATGACGGCAGATAAAGACCAGCATGGTCCATCCAGTCTGCCCAGCAATACAGCAAGAGTAGGTGGACCTGTCGCTCTGTGAAGGCCACCCCTCCCCATGTCTTTGTTTAGGGGTGGACCCACCACATTTTCATTGAAGATTTAATACCCAAACTTCCATAAGCTTGGACAAAAAGAAAAGGAAGAGTTCACTGTAGGAACAGAAAAGCTAAATCAGCCTGAGCAGGGGAAGACCAGGAAGTATGGAGGAGGCTGTAAAGATCCAGTCATATCACTGTTATTTCTTATAGACTGAACAGCAGGTCTCTGCCTAGAAGTTATCAGCACATAAAAACGCCTAAGATATTTGGATATCCTTAACCAGCTCTATATAGTGGCACCAAATATGTATTTGAATATCCAGTTAAAGATATCCAGATAACTTTATTTAGCTATCATTTGGCTGAATATTTGCCACAACGTCATGAAACATTGTGTTTAAAAGTTATTAAATGTGTTTGACTTGATCGGAAATTCTAGTGGTCTGATTGTCTGAATGTCATTTATCTAATTGATATTTTAGGATAAAGTGAAAACGTCATACCTGAAGCCAGCAAATCATTTACCAGAACGAGGAATTTCTCATCAGACACCTGGGCATCTGTCATGAGGAAGACTACACCAATATTTTTCACCCCAGCCTTGATGTACAAGTTTGCCAGGTCTGCCTGCGGTGACAAAACACACAGAGAATGTTCCTCATTGCTCAGGGTTAATAGATCATTATGTGCACATCCTTCCCTATCAAATGGCTACATCAACATGGCAGGAGGCAGCAATGGAGTTTTTCCTCCCTCTTCCCATGAACCAAAGATACATGTAGGGGCAGGTGAAGGATGTGTGACCTGCTGCATTCCTACCTAATACTCATGGCTGTACCACATATTGTTTAGGATGGTCTGCTACAATTTGTTTTCAGTTTGGGAAGTTGTTGTTGCTGCTGCTGCTTGCTGTATTTTGTATCCCCTGAGGCAGTCGGTTTAAGCAGACGAAACTTGAGTTGGGACTAGATGGTATTGATCTGTGGAGTGTTACTTTCAGTAGTGAAATGTCAATGATTCAGCACAGCACAAATAAGTATTTGCCTTTTAGAGTTATTCTTTAATAGTTTTTGAGAAAGTACATTTTATAAAAAGAGATACAATATATTTCATAAGAAAAGATGTAAAAATATTTTTCCAATAAAGACTGTGGGTCCAGTGACTGAAATTGGAGTTAGCACATACTGTACAGTGACAGTTATGATATATAGATGTATTGTTGCACTCTAGTGAGGTCTGTTTTAGTCATCACTAATGTAATTCATTTATCAGAAAAATACATTTTGTTTTGAATTGTGTTTTGGTATAGTGCATTCCTACCTGAAGCATTCTAAACATTAGCATGTCAAATACACAAAGGAAAAACTCAGTGCTCACAAGGCCAGGCAATCTTGAGGTCGCCAAGGTGGGGTTTAACCTGCATTCTACTCTCAGCTGAGACATATGGGGGTGGGGTGAGGGGGGAGAGGCTAGGAGTGCTGCATAATTAGGAATTTCTTTGTGATTCCCCCCATCCCCCCCACAAACAATTTGCCTCATGCTCGATAACAGTCATCTTTACTGATATGAACTGCCTTGGGGCAATCTCAGAATGAATCGGAATGAGGAGACAGAAAGCCAGGACTGGCCTCTTTTATCTATCCGAAAAAATCAACAATTCTTGCAATCACTTCTGCAAAGTCCACATCACTAATATCAATCAAAACAATGCAGAAATCTGATTAGAAAAACAACTACTCCGTGCAGGTACTATATTGCTATATGTTTTAATATATAATACATATATTTCAATATCCAATACAGGAACCCTTCATAAACTGCAAACATCAAACTTTCTCAAACGGGCTTAACATAGGTACTTCACAACAAAATCCTTCTAGTGAGATAAAGGGAGCTCAATACTGTGACCGTTACTTGTATGTCACACACCAAACTCTCATCATTCCCAAACATGACCATTTGCTTAGATGAAATCCCTGATGAAACCAGCTGGTGAAACCTATGGCCAAGATCGGAGTGATGTCAAGCTGAGTAGCCAAGATAAGTTGTTGATTGAGCTATTTGCCTTATGAATCACTTGATTGAATTAAATATTGTTTGAAATTCAAGGATAATTGGGTTTGGTGAATGTGACAAGTACTGAAGACAATATTGAAATATTATGTGAGTTTTTTGGGAGCAATGATGAGATTTTGGTGTGTGACATACAAGTAACGGTCACAGTATTGAGGCTCCCTTTATCTCACTAGAAGGATTGTGTTGTGAAGTACCTATGCTAAGCCCGTTTGAAAAAGTTTGATGTTTGCAAATTATGGAGGGTTCCTGGATTGGCTATTACATAAGAACATAAGATATGCCATACTGGGTCAGACAAAGGTCCATCAAGCCCAGTATCCTGTTTCAACAGTGGCCAATCTAGGTCATAAGTACCTAGCAGTTTCCCCAAAAGACACAGGTTCCACAATGCTTGTACTGGGTCAAGCATTGATATCCTGGGTCCCTTCTTAATAATGGTTTATGGACCTTTCCTCCAGGAACATATCTATATATTAAAACATATTGCAATATAGTACCTGCATGGAATAGTAGTTCTTCTAATTGGATCTCTGTATTGTTTGGATTGATATACTCTTTTCTTTCCCTACATGGAAGTTAGGTTGTCAGGAATGTTTTTCTATTCTTCAGAAACCCACCTTCAGATCAGGGATGCCATAGCCTTTCCTCAGTGTAATCTGAAAAACCTCCAATGAGCTAATGAAAGCAGCCAGTCTGGTGAGGCTTTGCTTGCCACTTCCACCGACACCAACAAGCAGGGCATTGCCCCGAGGAGACTCCAGTATACGGTTAATACGGCAACTGCAACCAAGAAAGAAAATCTGATTAGGCAGAGGTAGGGGATGATTTCCGTTTTCTCAAAGAGGGATTTTCAGTTTAATGCATACAAATATTTTGCTATTATATAGTAACCCATTAGGGTTGGTCAGCAGACTATAGCAGGTTGCAGTAAGTTAAGTAGTCTGAATGGTGCATATACAAGGTGACATTTTACTTACCAGATAATGTCCTTTCTTGGAGTCCTGCTAGACCAGTCCAGACAAGTGGGCTGTGCACTCCTACCAGCAGAGGTCGAGACAAAGAAGAAAAATCCAGAGATTTCTTATGACCTCATTATGCTATTAACAGCTGATGCAACTAGGGGTAGATTCCAGTAATTGTACCCAAACTATGGTCAAGAACTCCTGACCACACACAACTTCAATGAGGGTAACAAGGAACTACAACTTATGTACACAATAATCTGCAGACAGAAGGGATGTCAAGACGGTTATGAGTCCGCAGTGCCAAACCACATAGAATATAGCTGATCACAGAGGCAGGTCCTGGACTGATCTAGCAGGACTCCAGGAAAGGACATTATCTGGTAAGTAAAATGTCATCTTCCATATCATCCTGTTAGACCATTCCAGAACATTTGGATGTATCAAACCTATGACTCCACTGGGCAGGAAAAAGACAAGGCAGCCTTTAAGATCTCTGCACCAAAGCCATGTCCCCCAAACATGGACATCCAAGTGGTAATGTTTGACAAAAGTGGAAGTGATGGCCATGTCGCCAACTGACAAATGCCTAAGAGAGAGACCAAACCATGCTCCACCCAGAAGGAAGCCTGTGCCTTTGAGGAATGCGGAGGCAAACCCTCCAGCACTGGCTAGTCCTGCAATGGACAGGCTGAGGCCATCATTAACTTTATCCAGCAACCCAAGGTAGATTTTGTGGCCACATATCTCTTGTGGGGACCAGCAAATACTGCAAAAAGCAAGTTTGATTTTCAGAAGGAATTGATAACCTTCAGGTACCGAAGAAGCACCCTCCTGACATCCACTAGGTGAAGGTTTTTTCCTTCCCCTGGCGTTGTTAAACATAGAAACACGATGACAGAAAAAGACCACATCGCCTATCTAGTCTGTCCTTCCATATCCACAACTACAACAGTCCACTTTTTACCTTTAGAGATCCTCTGTGTTGGTCCCATGCTTTTTTGAATTCAGTTACTGTCCTCATCTCTACCACCTCCACTGGGAGACTATTCCATGGATCCACTACTCTTTCCGTAAAGAAATATTTCCGCATATCACTCCTGAATCTATCTCCCTTCACCCTCATCCCATGTCCCCTCATAGCAGAACTTGCTTTCAATTGAAAGAGGCTCTCTCCCTGAACATTTATGCCACGGAGGTATTTAAACATCTCAATCATATCACCTCTATCCCGCCTGTCCTTTAAGGTGTACATATTAAGATCCTTAAGTCTGTCCTCATATGCTTTATAATGAAACCCACTAATCATTTTAGTAGCCACCCTCTGCACCGCCTCCAACCTGTTCACATCCTTTTGAAGGTGCGGTCTCCAGAATTGCACACTATACTCCAAATGAGGTCGCACCAAAGACTTATACAGAGGCATTATCACCTCCTTTTTTCTGCTAGCCATTCCTCTCCGTATGCACCCAAGCATCCTTCTAGCTTTTGCCGTCGCCTTTTCTACCTGTTTAGCTACTTTAATATCATCAGACACAACCACGCCTAGGTCCCGCTCTTCTTTAGTGGACAAAAGTACTTCACCTCCTATACTGTATTGCTCCCTTGGATTGCTGCAGCCCAAATGCATGACCTTACATTTTTTAACATTAAATCCCAGCTGCCAAATTCTAGACCATTTTTCAAGCTTAGCTAGATCCCTCCTCATGTTATCTACACCTTCCTGGGTGTCTACTCTATTGCAGATTTTGGTATCATCTGCAAAGAGGCAAACCTTACCCGACAGCCCTTCCGCTATATCACTAACAAAGATGTTAAAAAGAATCGGACCAAGGACAGATCCCTGGGGCACACCACTGGTAACATCCTTCTCCTCAGAGTGAGCTCCATTTACTTGTACTCTTTGTCGCCTCCCACCCAACCAATTTCTAACCCAAGCAGTAACATTAGGGTCCATCCCTAGGGTGCTCAGTTTGTTTATAAGTTGCCTGTGAGGAACAGTGTCAAAGGCTTTACTGAAATCTAAATACACCACATCTAGAGCTCTCCCTCGGTCCACCTCCCTGGTCACCCAGTCAAAGAAATCAATCAGATTTGTCTGACAAGACCTGCCTCTGGTGAATCCATGCTGCCTCGGATCCTGTAATCCACTGGACTCCAGAAACCTCACTATTTTCTCTTTCAGCAGCATTTCCAATAATTTACTCACCACCGAAATTAAACTAACCGGCCTGTAGTTTTCAACCACATCCTTACTTCCGCTTTTGTGTAAAGGCACCACATGAGCCTCTCTCCAGTCCTTTGGCACCACTCCCGACTCCAACGAGGCATTGAAAAGGTCAGTCAGTGGAGTTGCTAGAACGTCCCCAAGTTCCCTCAGTATTCTAGGGTGTATCCCATCCGGTCCCATCGCTTTGTCTACTTTAAGTTGAGCTAGTTTCTCACGAACACAGTCTTCTGAAAATTGTTCAAGATGTCCCTTGCTTCTGTTCCTATTTGTGGGTGTTTTCTGAGGTCCTGCTCCTGGTTCTTCATCTGTGAACACAGAACAAAAATATTTGTTAAGCAATTCCGCTTTATCCTTATCAGCTTCTACATATTCCCCCCCTGCACCTTTGAGTCTGACCACTTTTGCCCTTCCTCTTCTCACTAATATATCTGAAAAATGTCTTATCCCCCCATTTTATTGCATTGGCTATTTCCTCCTCCTTTTGAATCTTTGCCTTCTTGACTACTTTGCTAGCTTCTCTAAGTTTTTCCAAATACAGATGCCTGTCTTCCTCTCTATGTGATCTCTTGTATTTCATGAAGGCCTCCCTCTTTTTCTTCACTTTTTCAGCTACTTCCTTCGAAAACCACAGCAGTCTCCTTTTCCTTTTGCCTTTATTTACCATTTTAACAAAAAGGTTGGTTGCCCTTAAAATACCCCCTTTCGGTTTTGCCCACTGTTTTTCTACATCCCCCAGCTGTTCCCATCCCACTAACGACTCCCTGAGGTATTGGCCCATCTTCGCAAAGTTAGTCTTCCTAAAGTCTAAGATCCTCACCTTGGAATGGATTCTAACAGCCCTAGTCCTAATACTGAACCACACCATCTGGTGATCACTGGATGCAAAATGATCTCCCACTACAACATCAGAAACACTTTCACCATTGGTAAGCACCAAGTCCAGTATGGCCCCTTCACGTGTGGGGTCTGTTACCAATTGCCTGAATAGTTCTCCCTGTAGAGAATCCAGGATCTCCTTACTTCTAGATGATACTGCAGCAGGAATGTGCCAATCAACATCTGGCATATTGAAATCTCCTATCAGTAGCACTTCCCCTTTCCTAGCAATGCTGCGTATGTCTTCAATTAACTCTCTGTCCACCTTTTCCTCTTGTGAGGGAGGTCTGTATAATCACACCAATGCAAATAGATTTCTCTTTCCCTCTTTCTAGTTTAACTCACAATGCCTCCTCTCTCCCTTTTAAGCTCTGTAATTCCAAAGCTTTAATAGTAGTTTTTACATATAGTGCCACTCCTTCTCCCCTTCTTCCTACCCTGTCCTTTCTGAATAAAGTATAGCCAGGTATAGTTACATCCCAATCATGGTTTTCTGTGAACCATGTTTCTGTAACTGCCACTAAATCCAAGTCAGCCACTCCCACCAAAGCTTTAACATCAGGGATCTTATTTCCCATGCTACGGGCATTTATACACACTGCTTTCCATATGTTACCCCTGTTACCCATTTCCATAAAGGTATTTAATGTATCACCTACCTGGGGGCTTTCACTTACCTGGGGGCTTTCTTCACCCATCCCCAATGAATCTAGTTTAAAGCCCTCTTCAGTAGATTAGCCAGTCTACTACCGAAGATGCGTTGACCTTTCTTGGACAGATGGATGCCATCTCTGCTCTGCAACCCTTGGAACAGCATCCCATGGTCTAGGAAACCAAAACGCTCTCGATGACACCATCCACGCAGCCATGCATTCATCTCCAGGATGCGAGCCTCTCTGCCTTGGCCTTTACCCTCAACAGGGAGGATTGAAGAGAACACCACCTGTGCACCTAACTGCTTCACCCTCTGTCCCAGAGCCATGAAGTCACTTTTGATACGTTCCGAGGTATACCTGGCAGTATCATTTGTTCCAACATGGATTAGCAACATTGGGTAATAGTCAGTGGGCTTGATGAATCTCGGCAAAGTCTCCGTAACATCTTGGATTTTGGCACCAGGCAGACAGCATACCTCTCTGGACATCAAGTCTGGTCGGCAGATGGACGCCTCAGTACCCCTCAGAGGAGAGTCTCCAACCACCACTACCCTTTGTTTCCTTCTGGTCACCGATTCTGCAACTTTGGGGTACTTGAACTCTGGTTCTTCCCTTTCCAGGGATGCTTTCACCTCCTCCACTTCCAGGGCTGCATAATGGTTCTTCAATTCCTTAAGAAACAGACCACCTGATTAACATTAAAAAATGACATCACTTTGTACAAGAAGTAGGAGACAAGCCGAATGTACATAGCTTTCTCCGAGAACAACAGATATGAATCTCTGCACAACAAGGCCTGCAGCTCCAAGATATATCTTAGTGAGCAGACCGTGATCAAGATGAAGGTCTTGAGCAACAAATCTTTGAAAGAAGCGCACCTCAAGGGCTCAAACAGCTCCAAAATTAATGCCTGAAGAACTAAGCTGCCATCCTCTGATAGAACAATTGCCTGCAGGGGAGGATGCAAGTGCCACACTCCCTGAAGGAAATGGGACACATCAGAATTTAAGAACATAAGATATACCATACTGGGTCAGACCAAGAGTCCATTGGGCCCATATCCTGTTTCCAACAGTGGCCAATCCAGGTCACAAGTACCTGTCAGGTTCCCAAAAGGTACACAGATTCCAAGCTGCTTGACCAATGGGTAAGCAATAGATTTCCCCAGTCCTTTTAATTAATGGTTTATGGACTTTTCCTCCAGAAACTTGTCCAAACCTCTTTTAAATCCAGCTACACTAACAGCTTTTACTACATTCTCTGGTAATGAATTCCATACTTTGATTATGTGCTGTGTGAAAAAAAACATTTTTTCTGATTAGTCTTAAATGTGCTACATTGTAACTTCATTGCGTGTCCCCAAGTATTCCTACTTTTTGAAGGGGTAGAAAACCAATCTATAAAATTTACTCGTTCTACTCCATTCTATAGCCCTCTGTCATGTCTCCTCTCAGCCATCTCTTTTTGAAGTTGAAGAGCCCTAACCTTCTAAGCCTTTCCTCGTAGAGATACTGTATTCTTCCATCCCCTTTACCATTTTTGTCCTCTTTCTCTCTCTTTTTTTAATTCTGCTATATCCTTTTTAAGATATGGTGACCAGAATTTCACACAATATTCAAGGTGTGGTCACACCATGGAACATACAGAGGCATTATAATAGCCTTTGTTTTATTCTCCATTCTTTTCTTTATGATTCCTAGCATTCTATTTGATTTCTTGTCTGCCACTGCACACTGTGCAAAGGGTTTCAACGTACTATCCACAATGATGCCTAAATCCTTTTTCCTAGGTGGTGGTTCCTAATATGAAATCTTGTATTATGTAACTGTAGTTTGGGTTGTCCTTCTCTTAGTGCATAACTCTGCACTTCTCCATATAAGAGATTGATGATGCAAGACTTTCCTTAGCTAAATCTATGTTGGCTTTCTGCCATTAAACCATAACTATCTACATGTTAAGTAATTTTGTTTTTTATAATGGTTTCTACCATATTGCCCAGTACTGATGTTAGGCTCACTGGTCTGTGGTTTCCCGGATCACCCCTGGAACCCTTTTTAAAAATTGGCGTTACATTGGCAACTCTCCAATCTTCGGGTACTACAGATGATTTTAATGATAGATCACAGATTACTAATATAGTTCTATAAAGTGTATTTACTCACCTGTAACAGGTGTCCTCCAGGGACAGCAGGAATCAGTCCTCACATATGGGTGACGTTGGCGGCGACAGAGCCCGCATGGAGCAAATCCCTAGCTTTCAAAGAAAGCCTTTGGGATTGCTACCATGCATGTGTGGTCCCCTTCCCACCCAAGGGTGCCATCTTGCTCAGTCAAATGACATAGTTAAAAGACAGCAAAAACAAATAAGATGGTATGACTGCAACTCTAAGGGAAGAGGGAGGGTTGTGAGGACTGATTCCTGCTGTCCCTGGAGAACACCTGCTACAGGTGAGTAACTACGATTTTTCCAGGAACAAGCAGGTAGTCAGTCCTCATATATGGGACTCCCCAACTACAGGCTACCAAGTTATAGCTAAAAAAGGACTCCCTCATAGAGAGTCACAAGCAGCAGCAATGAAGTCCGTATAATGGACCAAGCAGGACCCTTGTGTCCGATGGAACTAGCACTCTGGTAGCCTGAACAAAGAAGGGTCGGAGGGTAGGAGTTGCCTAGATCCCAAAAAGGTTACATAGCATGGCCTGGCTGAAAGCACTGTCCCGTTGGGACTACCTATCCAGGCAGTAATGAGATGCAAAGGTATGGACTGAAGACCAGGTGGCAGATGTCTGCTAGCGGGACCGAGCGCAGGTTAGCTACTGAGGTTGCCATAGCTATGACCCGGCTTTCTAACGGAAGCCTCGCCTCCTCATAGGCCTGGGCAATACAGTCCGCCACCCATGTGGAGAACGTACGCTTGGACATCGCTTCCCCCAGCTTACTGAGGTCGTATGAAACGAAAAGCTGAGAGACTTCTCGATGGCCTTGAGTGCTTTGTATATAGAAGGACAAGGCCCTCTTACAGTCCAAGGTATGGAGGACTGTCTCTACCCTACTGGCATGCGGTCTGGGAAAGAAGGTAGGAAGGACCACATCCTGGTTGAGATGGAAGGAGAACACCACCTTCGGAAGGAATTTAGGATGTGTGTGGAGCACCACCCTATTCTTGTAGAACCTGGTGTAAGGTGCCTCAGCCACAAGTGCCTGGAGCTCACTTACCCTACGGGCAGAAGTGAGTGCGACCAGGAAAACTACCTTACAGGAGAGATAGCAAAGGTGGCATGTAGCCCGGGGCTTGAATGGTGGCAGGTTGAGCTGCCCCATCACCACATTGGGATCCCATTGGGTCACCAGGGGGCGAACCAGGGGCCTAGACAGGAGTAGGCCCCGTAGGAAGCAGGACACCACCGGAAGGGCCGAGGGTGACTTTCTGTACACCTGATGGACCCTGTGCCTCCCTGCTTGTTCACATAAAACATGGCCACCTGGTTGTCGGTCTGAACTAGGACTGATTGATGGCCTGGGTGATGATGAAAAGCCTTCAGTGCGAGATGAATGGCTCACAGCTCCAGGAGGTTGATCTGCTGAGCACGTCTCGTCCAGAGACCAAGTGCCCTGGGTGAGGTAGCCCTCACAATGGGCTCCCCAGCACAACAAGGAGGCATCCGTGGTGAGGACCCTCGAGTGGTTGGGGGTCTGGAAAGGCATGCCCGCCTCCAGGTGCAGGAGAGACTGCCACCAGACCAGGGACATTACCAACTGGCGGGTCACTCGGACTCTGTCCTGGAGGTGGCCCGTGGCCTGGGACCATTGCTCCCGGAGGCACCACTGTGCTGTTTGCATGTGGAGGCGGGCATCTAGAGTAACATGCACTGTGAAGGCCATGTGCCCGAGAAGGCGCAGAAGATGCCTGGCTGGCACCAAGGCACAGTGCTGCATATCCTGGGCTAACACCATGAGTCTGGCTGCCCTGTCTGTGGGCAACAAGACCTTCGACTGAAGGGTATCGATTTTTGACCCGATGAATTCCAGCCCTTGCGTCGGGCAAAGGTTTAATGGGGTAGTTTATAACGAAGCACAAGTGTTGCAGGACCTGGGTGGTGCATGTCGTGGCCTGCTGCACCTCAGGGGGCTGTGGTGCCCTTGATGAGCCAGTCGTCGAGATAGGGGAAGACAAATATCCCCTGGAGCCTGAGAAAGGCGGCGACCACTGCCAGACACTTGGTGAATACCCTGGGGGCCGAGGGTAGGTCGAAGGGAAGCACCCCGTATTGGAAATGATGGCCTCCCACCACAAAGCGTAGGTATTCTAGATGGCTTGAGTGGATTAGGATGTGAGTATAGGCATCCTTTAGGTCTAAGGAGCATAGCCAGTCTCCCTGGCAGAGGTAAGGCAGCAATGTTCCAAGGGAGAGCATCTTGAATTTCTCCCTCACCAGGAATTTGTTGAGGTTGCACAGGTCGAGGATGTGCCTTAGGCCCCCTGTCCTCTTTGGCACGAGGAAGTACCTGGAGTAGAACCCCTTCTCCTTGAGGTGGTGGGGCACCAGCACCACCGCTTGGTCCTCGAGAAGACATGCCAACTCCTTCAGAAGAAGGTCCCGATGAAGGGGAGACTTGAGTGGCTCTCCCAGAAAATAGTGTGGAGGTACTTGGCTCAGATGGAGGAGGTAACTCTCCCTGACCACCTTTAATGCCCAGGAGTCGATGGTTATAGCTTCCCACCTGTGGGCATAAAGGGTGAGGCGACCCCCTGTAGACTGCTGATCTCCATGTGGGAGAGGGGCTATGCTGTCGGAGTCAAAAACTCCCTCCTGGCTGGGCCGGAGACGGAGCCTGGGGCTTGGAAGCTTACGCGAGCCATGCCCTTGTTCCTTGGCCTGCTGCCCTTGCTGGGGAGCCGGGGAGGCCTGGTAAGGGGGTAGTTTCGGTAAGCAGTGGACTTCCTCAGGTAAAAGGGCTTTTTACCTGAGCCCTTCCGTCGGGGAGGGGCAGTGGTCTTCTTGGAGAGCGTAGTCATCATCATGAACTCGGTCTCCAGCTCTGCGGCCTTGTCGGTCATGGGCTTGTCGAAGAGGTTCTCCCCCTGATACGGGACATCAACCAACTTGTCCTGAACCCATTACTCGAGGTCGGACGACTGGAGCCAAGCTTGGCGGCATGCACCGATGCCTGCTGTGGCTACCTAGGCCGCCGACTCAAAACCATCATAGGCCGTCCGAGACTTAAATTTGTAGCATTCATGGATGGCTTTGGACAGGCTATTGAAGCGCTGCAAAGGTTCCTCGGAGAGACCAGCTGAGTACCCGGCGAGTTCCTTCGCCAGGTCCCTCAGGTACATTCCCATGTCCAGCTGGTAGGCCTGGATCCGGCAATTCAGCATCAAGCCCTGGTAGCACTTTCTGCTGAGGGCATCCAAGGTGAGGGCCTCCCTGCCGGGGAGGTACCAAGGAGTGCGTCTTCTGGCTCTTCAGTCGACGCATGGCCAGCTCCACAACCATGCAGTTGTGCGGCAGCTGTGACTTCTGAAAACCAGGGCTCCGGCGGACTCCGTACATTGAGTTGAGCCGCTTGCTGACCACCGGCACAGACGCTGATGTCTCCCACATGTGGAACATAAGCCGCTCCAGGATGGGAGGAATGAGCACCGTGAGCAGCTCCCGGGGAGGAGCCTCGTATTGGAGGATCCTCCTTGGACTCGGTAGGAAAAGCCAAAGCCTTGGACATGTCCTTGATGAAGTTCAAGAAGCCCATATCCTCCGTGGGGACCTTCTCTGAGGTTCAGAGAATGGGGAATTGGAAGGAACATCTCGGTGCTGACGGGTATCCGGGCTCCCCTCATCCTCGGTCTCCCAGTCGGAATACTCCAAAGAGGACTTTTGGCGTTCCTCAGGCTTCGTGGGCCCCGGCACCATACACCCCGAGCCTGGAAGACTCGTTGGCGACAACCTGGGTCCCGGACGAGCAGGAAACTGAGCGCAACCTCAGCCGAGGATCTACTCTGGCTTGCATGGCCTCGAGGATTGGCTCGGCCTCTGGGGATGTCTTCGACGTCAAACGCTCGGTGGTCAGGGCGGAGGAACCAGACATGCCGGACATCAGCACCCACTGCTGGTCCAAGAAGGCAGCTACACTGCGCTCAAAAGCCACCATCCTGGACACCAGTCACGGAGGCTCCACAGCCTTTGGACGGACACCGAGGGACTCGGGCCCGATGCCGGCTGCCCAGAAGGGGAAACCTCGACGAGGACTGTGTCTACCTTCCGAGGCCGGTCCACAACTGGATCCCTCCGAGGAATATTGGCCGGCCGCTCCCTCTCCGACGGCTCGAGCAGACATCTGGGGCTCTGTGACCGGACCCGGGAGGATCCCGGCTGATCGGAGCCATCCAAGGATGCCGCCTTCGAGGCTTCTTCTTCCTCTTTGGGTCCCTCGAGGGAGACCCCCTCTCCGAGGATCCACGACGACGCTCGGGTTCAGAATGTTCCTCCCGAGGTGTCGAAACCTCAGATGAGGTCCTGGCTCTCAGAGGCATCGGGGAGTCGGGAAAAATGTTTTCATGCTGCTTATGGTGGCTCCTCAAGGCCTTGGAAGACATTTTCTTACAAAGGCCACAGACCGCCGGGTCGTGGTCCGGGCCGAGGCACTGGAGGCAGCAGTCATGCCTGGGATGAGGGTGAAGGGGATAGATTCGGGAGTGATATATGGAAATATTTCTTTACAGAAAGAGTGATTGATCCGTGGAATAGTCTCCCAGTGGAGGTGGTAGAGACGAGGACAGTTTCTGAATTCAAAAAAGCATGGGAGAAACACAGAGGATCTCCAAAGGAAAAAAGGGGACTATTGTAGTTGTTGATATGGAAGAACAGCCTAGAATGGCCATGTGGTTTTTTTTATGTCGTCATTTTTCTGTGTTTCTATGTCGGTGAGGGACATAATCTTACCACAACGATCACACTTTTTAAAGCTGCTGGTAGCCATGGGGGGAAAAAGAACCCCAGCAAGGTCGAAAACCCTTCGGGCTGCCAGCGGAGAAAAAGGGCGTGAAGACGCCAAAAGAAAAATAAAACAAAGTAAAAAGCATCGACCCCGATACAAAGGCACCGAGGTTGGGGCGGGAAAGGTACCGGTGCAAGACCGGAGACGAGTAAAACACTAAAAAAAAAATCAACCTTTTCCGGAGGAAAAACAGATGATGTCTGGTGGGCTCTGTGGAAAAAAAGGAGACTGAGCAAGATGGCACCCTTGGGCGGGAAGGGAACCATGCACACGTGGTAGCAATCCCAAAGGCTTTCTTTGAAAGCTGGGGATTTGCTCTGTGCGAGCTCCGTCGGCGCCGATGTCACCCATATGTGAGTAATGACTTCCTGCTTGATCCTGGAGAATCTCATATTTCAGTTCTTTCAGCACGCTGGGATGCATACCATCCATTCCAGGTGATTTGCTGCTTTTTAGTTTATCAATTAGCTAAATTACATCTTCCAGATTAATCACGATTTGTTTCAATTCCTCAGATACATCACCTTTAAATATCATTTCTGGCATGGGTAAGTTTCCTACATCTTCTTCAGTAAAGACTGAAGCAAAAAATTCAGTCTCTCTGCTATGGCCTTGTCCTCTCAGTGCACCTTTTACTCCTCCATCATCTAATGGGCCAACTGACTCCTTCACAGGTGTTTTGCTACAAATACACTTGAAATGTTTTTATTATGCACTTTTGCTTCCATGGCAAGCTTCTTTTCAAATTTTCTCTTTGCCTTATCAGTGCCTTGCATTTAACTTGCCAGTATGTATGTTGTTTCCTGTTTTCGTCATTTGGCTCTTATTTCCATTTTTTGAAAGATTCTCTCTTAGCTATAACAGCCTCTCTGATCTCACCTTTAAGCCATTCTGTCTGTCGTTTGACCTGCCTTGCATCTTTTTAAAGCATGGAGTACATCTGGTCTGGGCTTCCAAGACAGTATTTTTAAATAACTCCCAGGCCTGATGTAAACTCTTAACATTTGTGGTTGCTCCTTTTAGTTTTTTCTTAACCATTTTCCTCATTTTATTATAGTCTCCTTTTTGAAAGATAAATGCCAGCACATATTTCCTTGCTATCCTCTGTCCTTTTATTAAATCAAATGTGATCCCTATTGCCAAGCAGCCCCAAAACAGTTACCTCTTGCGCTAGTTCCTGTGTTCCACTGAGGACTAGGTCTAAAATAGCATCCATGCGTGTCAGTTTTCTGAACTAGCAGTTCTATGAAGCAGTCATTTACTTCAACTAGAGACTTTATCTCCCTAGCATGTTCTGATGTGACATTGACCCAGTCAGTATCAGGGTAATTGAAATCTCCCATTATTACTTTGTTGCAAACTTTCCTAGCTTCCCTAATTTCTGTTAGCATTTCATCATCTGTCTGTTCATTCTGTCCACATGGATGGTAGTATCCACTGCTTTTCCCTTCCCCTTTTTACATGGAATTTCTATCCATTGTAAGGCCTCCTACTGGTCAGGCGGTTGCCTAACCGTGGAGGGCGTACCTCTTTATGTCCCTTTTTATTGCTGAGAGTTTCTCAATGTTGTAGTTGTGTTGTCAATCAAACAGACAGCCGAGGGTTTCCAAGGTTAACAGGAAAATTTATTTTTGCACAGGAATTATTTTCTACTGCCCACTGAACTTCATTGGCATCAGTTCAGGTATTGCACAAACATAAAAATACAGGATACTTTCTCCAAAATAAAAACAAAGCTCAAATGATACAGCACAGTCCATACATTAGTCTTTACAGCTAGCTTGTTTAAACAGAGCAGCAAACCCCTCTGGCAGCAGGGATTACACTCTCACGGCATTCAGGGCTTTGCATAGCACCTTGGCTTCCTTAACAAGCTGCTAAACGTTTGCATCAATCCTTAAAGCAATTGTACTTTCCACATTCAAGTTTTGCAAGTACTGGCTCTTTCACTTCTAGCACTCTCAGCTTCCTTGAGCTTATCTGGCTAGCTCAATTTAGGGCTTTAATTAACACCCTTCCTCAAGTCACGCAATTTCAAAGCTTCTGGCTTTTCCCACTATTTTAAAACTCAAATAGCTTTACTGCTTCTGGCTTTTACAGTAAGAACAATCCATTTCCAAATCTGAGGACATGCTTTTAAAAAGACATTCTTCTGTTTCCATACTCTCTTGCTCAGATCCAGATAACACCTGGCTGGCCTCAGTGTCTCTGACGTCAGGCTTCAATTGTTCTAACAACTTCAGAACCTGCCCCCAGTGAGACTCCTCACTACGCTGAGTTACAGGGAAGGACCCAGGAGATTTTTCTTTCTCAGCAGACTTTTAAAAGCTTGTAAAGGGCTTACCTTATTTCCAGCACTCTGTCTCCTCTCAGACCGTGCCACAGGTAAAACTCTCTCCAGAGACTCCCTCACTTGGATTCCTGTTCCATGCCTTTCAGCAGCGTTTACCTTAGAATCAACTCCCCTCTGTTTCCAGCCAGCTGTCCTCTTTCTATCAGCTGAGCTGCATTCAAGGCTTGAGCTTTCTGAACGTTGCCTGCAATAAGAATCCCCTTTAAGGGTTCTGCTGGAGCACCTGCCTCTTTCTGCTTTATCTCCTTTCAGGGCAGCTTCTGTGGAAACCTCTCTGGAAGGACTTCTCCTTCTTCTGGAAAGACTCTCCAGCTTCTCTGGCCTCCTTCGTCTCTCCGGCTTCCTTGTTTCCCTCGTGTGCCTTGCCTGCTCAGCCTTCCTCTCCTGTTTTGCCTGCCCCGCCTGCCTCTCATTAGCAGTTTCTCTTTGCTTATATGTTTGAGGCTGTCCTATAGCCTCTGACTCCACCCCTAGGCTTCCCTCGTCACCTCCCCTGGTTACCATGGAGCTAGGGTGTGGCTCACTCTCTACCTCTTGGTGCATAGAGTTTTTTTTTTTAGTAAGAGTTTTAACCCTTACACTTCCTGAATCTGTCCTGTGCTCAGGGGAAAAAAACTGTTTTGTCCCGCTTTCCTTGGGCTCTAACCCTGTCTCGCCACCACACCATAGAGATTCTACAATGCATTTTGTTTCCTGAAAAACCTTTATCCTGTTTGGCTTGATGCTTCAATTACAGGCCAGGATACAAGAACACAGAGCATCTCACCATCGGCCTCCAAAAGCAGGACAAGTCCACCACCTGAACCCTCAAGGAACTAAGCGAAAGGCCTTTGTCAAATCAGTCCTGAAGGAAGGCAAGCAAGTATGGCAAGTTCGCTGCACTAGGGCTGAATCAACGATCACAACACCAGTGTTCAAACAGGTGCCAGATGCATGCATAAGCAAGGCAGTTAGAGGCTCTCCTCACTTTCAGAAGCCTGGAAACTTCAGCAAGAGAATAACCCTTATGCACTAAGTGTCTCCTTTCAAGAGCCAGACCATAAGTGAGAAAGGAGCCAGGTTAACTGCCATCAGCGCAGTTTACATAGAACATAAACATCCGACAATATACATATGTCTGGTCATTACATTTAACAGGAAATGGAACTTGGAGAACAAGGTAAACTAAATACATAAGAAGTTGAATGAGAACGGATACTGTTTGGTGTTTCACATTGTTGGGGACGCCTGTTGCAAGATCTTGTCTGGTTGGCTACTAATAATGTTGAGGAGCATTATCTGAGAATATTCAGACCACTATCCCTGGACCAAGACCCAGAGATGCAAGAGGTTCAAGAGAATACACTTGCCTTTCTAGACTGTTCCAGTGGCCCTGAGACATCTGTTCCTTGCAATGGGCACCTCAGCCAAACAGGCTGGTGTCTGTTGAAAGGAGAAGCCACAGGAGATCATCCAGGGGCATGCCCTTCAATAGATAGTCGGGCTGTCCCCACAAATGCAGGCTGGCCACCACCAATGAGGAATGAAGAAAACTGATCTTGATGTCCTGAGAGCAGGGAAACCAGCGAAACAAAAAGGACAAGTGCAGCAGCCCTATGTGATCCTGTGTCCAAGCGACCATCTCGATCGTTGTCTCCCCCACTTTCCCTTGCTGAACGGGTGATTAAGGAAGGGGGTCCTTGCCTACCAAATGCGAGGAATGTACCATCAAGGGGTTAGCAGAAGCCTCCATGCAGGAATCACAGAGGAAGCACAATGAAGTAATGTGGTGTTTGCCACAGATCAGGCAACATTTTCTCTTAGATGATATGTGCCTGACTCAAATAGAACAGCCTCCACAGCCCAGAAGATCCTCTCCACAAGTTCAGCAGAAGCACACTAGCAATAGCCACACTTCAAGCATGTACTTCATTGGCACAGACACACCACCACATGCTGCGGATATGTCCAGAAAACGCGTGATAACGCCATGAGCTGAGAATGCATATACAAGTTCCCGTGCATAGCACTGCACATGGTTTATCTCACAGCCAGGCACTGTCAATACACATAGACAGTATGAGGATGAGCACAAGGAGGGAACTGGTAGAAGAAATAAAAACACGCCTAATCAACGGTTCCTCCAAAATGACTGTGAGTCCGATGATGAAACCATCCATTGGACAAGGATGGGCTGTTCCCAAGATAAATTCCATTGAGCAGAAGTAACTTAAATCTGGTATTCACCCCCAGGCAGCAACAGTGCTGAGCTCAGTGCTACTCTCCTGCTGGCAAGTCCTGCAGGCACATACCTCTGAAAAGCCTTCATTCAAATCTTCAACAGAGAGCCGAGGGAGGAGGAGGAGGAGGAGGGGGGGAGGGGATATTGAGGATGCGCTAGGTAAGGGGTCTTGATCCAAAACTCCTGGCTGTTCAACTGGCTCTTAAGCAGATAAGGGCAAGGTATTGAACTAATATAATACCCCTGCTCCATATAGGCAATTCTTAAGAGAGCACCTGTTTTACGGGTGACCCTCCCGGAGCACTCTATCCTCGAGCTCCAGTGAGAAAATTGCCCCAGAGAGTGGTTGCTCATGAGTTAAAACGGAATTTCCACAGATTTTGAACAGAGCTGTGTCAGACTGCATCTGCCATCTACTAGAAACAAAAAACAGGAGTGTGCCCCTAGCTGCATTAGCTATATAAGCAGGATGAGGTCATCGATTAAATTTGACAATCACTGGAGTGAGGACATGAAATAAAACTATTGTAGTAACATTTAAATTTTAAAAGAGAGATTAATAAAATGAAGAAATTAAAGAAAACAAGAAGTAATTACAAAAGCAAGAAGTTTGCATAATATTATCAATAGTAAACCTCTGTGAGTAAACCAAAATAAGTCTCTCAATATTGAAGGCCACTCACCAATTTTCCATAATTATTGTCATAACATGTTCTCTACTAGGAACCTTGTTCTCAAATTAATATTTTTTGTCGGATCACCTGCTGTGAGGGTGTAACACACTCTCTAGTAGCAGGCCCTCCTTTTTATTCAACATTTATTTAAAAGGTCTGTATGACCTATGAATGCCTGAGGCTATAACAAGCCCTAAAGGACCAGCCCCTGCATAAATTAGAACTACTTATTGTAGACTTAAGCATTTTCAAACAAATCTGCAACTAGCAGAACAATCAATGTAAGGAAGTAGTAACACTTAGCTGAGTAGAAGGGAGTCCAGGACCGTTAATCGCCAGAGAAAACCATCTGGAAAACCATCTAGAAAACTTCTTAAACTGGAGAGTCCAAAAAATTTTTTGTCCTCAAAGAACTCCAATTAACTCCCAAAATGACTCGCTAGCCAAACTTCCGTATCACATCAAACTGTGGTTGGGTACTTGCGACACAAATCAGTTGTGTTTCAAGCCCACTATGAATTTGGCTCTTTTTCAAGCTAAACCCATCCAACTTCCTGTTCTGTTTGAACACGTGATGACATCAGCATTACGCACAGGAGTAACCGATGACGTCAATAACACTGAAAGTGAAATTCATTTCAATAACCCCCATTCAATCTCCGCATTCAGTCCTGAAGGGGTAACAGTATTAAGAGTGAAAATCCAGCGCTGTTCCTTTTGATGAAGCAGCGCTCGACAATCACCTCCTCGCAAAAGCGGAGGAATCATATCCAAGACAGTCCATCGTAATTGATCAAATGTGTGGGATTTAGACATACAATGAAGAACTATTGGAGCAGTTAATGTTTTAGTGTTTAACCTCGACCTGTGTTCTTATAACCGCTTCCTAACTGATCGCGTTGTCATACCCACATAGCATAACTGACACGGGCAAAGTATCAAATAGACAACATGATTAGATGTACAATCAGTAAGGTGTCGCCGCCTATAACGATAGTGAGAACGGGGATCAATCCATTCTGTTCCTTCCAGAGTAATAGAGCACATATCACAAGTCCCACATGCCTGATGTTTCCCAACTGAAAACCCATGTTTAGGGAGATCAATGGTACGAACAACACAATCCGCAATATTAGCCCCACTACTGTAGGCTAAACGTAAGGGTGTCTGAAAGCAATCGTGTTCAGATAAAATATGCCAAAGAGCACGTAGGATCCGTGAAACCTGCGATGTGCAGGGCATGTAAGGGAGCACGCCCACATACGGTTGAGCGGACCTAATTTCTTGAGGGGGGGTATGATCCCACCATTCAGGATGGTTATTGAGTGCTCGTTTGTATGCTCGGTAGAACAAATCGCTAGGATAGCCTCGTGCCAGCAATCGGTCCTTCAAATCCATAGAATGAAGTTTATATTCATGCACAGTAGAACACAATCGACGAAGACGAAGAAATTGACCCACAGGGAGCGCCCGTCTAAGAGAACGGGGATGAAAACTAGTGTACTGCAACAATGTATTTCGCTGGACGGGTTTACGATAAAGAGTGGAATGAAGTTTCCCATCACCCTTATATAATAACATATCTAAAAATTCAATTTGAGAAAGATGATATTTAGCTTCAAATTTTATATGAACATGTAAAGAATCCAGCCAGTGAAAAAAATGTTGCAAACTTTCACTAGACCCGCTCCAAACAAAAAATACATCGTCTAAAAAACGTTTCCACACTAAAACAAAACGAAACCAATCAGATGAATACAGGTAAGTTTCCTCAAAATGTGACATATACAAAGCTGCTACAGAGGGGGCTACCGTAGCCCCCATTGCTATGCCAAAACATTGATGATAAAACGTTTGGTCATATAGGAAATAGTTTTCATCCAACACCCATGAAAGTAACTGTAATATAAATCGTTTAGGTAAACGTGAAGGCAATGTCAATGGTAAAGTTGCTAAGATCGAATAGGCTTCTTTCTGGTCAATATTGGTGTATAAAGCCACCACATCCAGAGTCACTAAATAATAGTGAGATAGAATCGGTGTATCACGGATTGTAGATAAAAAATGATAAGAATCTCGGATGTAGGACCGAATATCCACCGTCAAAGGCTGAAAAAATCGATCGCAAAAAATTGAAAGCGGTTCTAATATAGAGCCCCGACAGGAGACAATAGGGCGGCCGGCGGATTATCCAGAGATTTATGGATTTTAGGGACCATATATAACACTGGAGTCTTAGGAAATGGAGGGTTAAGAAAAACATACTCCTTCTTCGTAATCCAGGTTTTTTGGTGCGCCATCTTTGTGTATTCCTGTATTAAACACTGTAATCGAGGGCAAGGATCCATAGGCACCTCTTTGTAATATTTCTGGTTACTCAAATGAATCATAACCGTTGCATGATAGCGAACCTCATCTTGTATCACCACCGCCCCTCCCTTGTCAGCCCGTCGCACCACTAACTGTGAATTAGAACTCACTTCACTTAACGCTCTTCTAAGAGGAGTAGAGATGTTAAATTCATAGTGGGCTTGAAACACAACTGATTTGTGTCGCAAGTACCCAACCACAGTTTGATGTGATATGGAAGTTTGGCTAGCGAGTCATTTTGGGAGTTAATTGGAGTTCTTTGAGGACAAAAAAATTTTTTGGACTATCCAGTTTAAGAAGTTTTCTAGATGGTTTTCCAGATGGTTTTCTCTGGCGATTAACGGTCCTGGACTCCCTTCTACTCAGCTAAGTGTTACTACTTCCTTACATTGATTGTTCTGCTAGTTGCAGATTTGTTTGAAAACACTTAAGTCTACAATAAGTAGTTCTAATTTATGCAGGGGCTGGTCCTTTAGGGCTTGTTATAGCCTCAGGCATTCATAGGTCATACAGACCTTTTAAATAAATGTTGAATAAAAAGGAGGGCCTGCTACTAGAGAGTGTGTTACACCCTCACAGCAGGTGATCCGACAAAAAATATTAATTTGAGAACAAGGTTCCTAGTAGAGAACATGTTATGACAATAATTATGGAAAATTGGTGAGTGGCCTTCAATATTGAGAGATTTATTTTGGTTTACTCACAGAGGTTTACTATTGATAATACTATTCCTTGGGGATACCTCCTATGAAGATGGCGTCTTCAGCTAGCAATGATTCCACCAATACAGCAACGTTTGCTTTTTCGCAAGCAGCAATTGATAAACTTTTAGAACACCCTTCCTTATTTGACACGCCTTTGGCACTGGACGATCCTGCTACAAGTTCGTGGACTACTTTAAGGAATTTGAAAAAACGCACCATTCGAGTGGAAATGCATGCCGCTACGATGACACAATATCTGAAGCAGAAAATGATCCCCAGAGGTCTTCGAGTCCTAACGCCTCCTCATATGTTTGTGGATGATAAGAAGTTTTATTCCACTTGGAACAGCATTCTAAACAAGTGTGGTCTTGACTTAATAGCCCTCTTGATAGAAAGATTGACTGTAGAGGAACAGCAGTTGAAAGATCAGGTAGAGAAACTGGAGGTGGATTTAAAAGGAGAAGGAGGGGGTGATAATTTTGATCGGCAAATAGCGGATTTGAAAGTTCAGATGCAACATTTCCGTGACACGGTCCGTTTATCGAAAATGAAAAAATTTAAACGAGACACAGATGATTATTCGAAGGACCAGGTTTACACCTGGCGCCAACATGAGGAGGTAGTGGTCAAACAGGTGACCTTTGATGCATTGTTGTTTATGGAACCGCCTACCACACGAGCTGAGAGCAATTCCAGACATAGTTGACTTCAGGAAGAAATTGAAAACGCATCTGTTCAATTGTCACTACGACCAGATGTAAATCCAAGAAGATAAAAGAGGAAGTGAATAGCTGTATGTAAAAATGTAAATAGATGAAGGACAATCTCTTTTGTAAATGTATGTTGGTACATTAAGGTCTATATTTAGACCCTACTATGTGTGCTGTGTATTACCCCTATTCTCTCTATCTATGCCCCAAATTTTCTGTCTTGATTTGTGACAAATCCCAAAATTATAATCAAACCGCTTCTGATCGCTGGAAGTAGCGGTATATAAGTGTTTACTAAATAAAATAAATAAATAAATTGTCGGAGGATCGAAGTTCTGACTCTTCTGTAGACAATAAGGGAGCATCTTCTCGAGGTGGGTCTCGGGGTCCCTCACGGGATTTTCATCGTGGCCGATTGCGCTATCGCAGACAGTTCCAGGAAACCAGAGGGAACACGTAGTCCGGACCAATGACCTGATCGGCCACCAGACAGCAGTTGTCAACTTGTCCGGTACCCCCTTGACGACAGACCAGACTCAGGTCTTAGAGTTGGGGTTATCTTTTGTCCCATCCCCCCCGGATGATGCTTTCCAAATGCGATGGGCGATTCAGAAGTTTTTCCGTAAGTTAAATACGACTTTGTTTTTTCATCTTAATGGGCAATGTACATTTGATGATTCAATATGCTATCCGGCCTCGACATGGATCCCTCCTGCTAGCACTGATGCCTCTTTAGTGACTTTTCAACGTTTAGTGATACGGGATTTGGAAGGTTTGTCCGCATCCCCTCAACGACGTTTCTCTAACATCTCTACTCCTCTTAGAAGAGCGTTAAGTGAAGTGAGTTCTAATTCACAGTTAGTGGTGCGACGGGCTGACAAGGGAGGGGTGGTGGTGATATAAGATAAGGTTCGCTATCATGCAACGGTTATGATTCATTTGAGTAACCAGAAATATTACAAAGAGGTGCCTATGGATCCTTGCCCTCGATTACAGTGTTTAATACAGGAATACACAAAGATGGCGCACCAAAAAACCTGGATTACGAAGAAGGAGTATGTTTTTCTTAACCCTCCATTTCCTAAGACTCCAGTGTTATATATGGTCCCTAAAAATCCATAAATCTCTGGATAATCCGCCCGGCTGCCCTATTGTCTCCTGTCGGGGCTCTATATTAGAACCGCTTTCAATTTTTTGCGATCGATTTTTTCAGCCTTTGACGGTGGATATTCGGTCCTACATCCGAGATTCTTATCATTTTTTATCTACAATCCGTGATACACCGATTCTATCTCACTATTATTTAGTGACTCTGGATGTGGTGGCTTTATACACCAATATTGACCAGAAAGAAGCCTATTCGATCTTAGCAACTTTACCATTGACATTGCCTTCACGTTTACCTAAACGATTTATATTACAGTTACTTTCATGGGTGTTGGATGAAAACTATTTCCTATATGACCAAATGTTTTATCATCAATGTTTTGGCATAGCAATGGGGGCTACGGTAGCCCCCTCTGTAGCAGCTTTGTATATGTCACATTTTGAGGAAACTTACCTGTATTCATCTGATTGGTTTCGTTTTGTTTTAGTGTGGAAACGTTTTTTAGACGATGTATTTTTTGTTTGGAGCGGGTCTAGTGAAAGTTTGCAACATTTTTTTCACTGGCTGAATTCTTTACATGTTCATATAAAATTTGAAGCTAAATATCATCTTTCTCAAATTGAATTTTTAGATATGTTATTATATAAGGGTGATGGGAAACTTCATTCCACTCTTTATCGTAAACCCGTCCAGCGAAATACATTGTTGCAGTACACTAGTTTTCATCCCCGTTCTCTTAGACGGGCGCTCCCTGTGGGTCAATTTCTTCGTCTTCGTCAATTGTGTTCTACTGTGCATGAATATAAACTTCATTCTATGGATTTGAAGGACCGATTGCTGGCACGAGGCTATCCTAGCGATTTGATCTACCGAGCATACAAACGAGCACTCAATAACCATCCTGAATGGTGGGATCATACCCCCCCTCAAGAAATTAGGTCCGCTCAACCGTATGTGGGCGTGCTCCCTTACATGCCCTGCACATCGCAGGTTTCACGGATCCTACGTGCTCATTGGCATATTTTATCTGAACACGATTGCTTTCAGACACCCTTACGTTTAGCCTACCGTAGGGGGGCTAATATTGCGGATTGTGTTGTTCGTACCATTGATCTCCCTAAACATGGGTTTTCAGTTGGGAAACATCAGGCATGTGGGACTTGTGATATGTGCTCTATTACTCTGGAAGGAACAGAATGGATTGATCCCCGTTCTCACTATCGTTATAGGCGGCGACACCTTACTGATTGTACATCTAATCATGTTGTCTATTTGATACTTTGCCCGTGTCAGTTATGCTATGTGGGTATGACAACGCGATCAGTTAGGAAGCGGTTACAAGAACACAGGTCGAGGTTAAACACTAAAACATTAACTGCTCCAATAGTTCATCATTGTATGTCTAAATCCCACACATTTGATCAATTACGATGGACTGTCTTGGATATGATTCCTCCGCTTTTGCGAGGAGGTGATCGTCGAGCGCTGCTTCATCAAAAGGAACAGCGCTGGATTTTCACTCTTAATACTGTTACCCCTTCAGGACTGAATGCGGAGATTGAATGGGGGTTATTGAAATGAATTTCACTTTCAGTGTTATTGACGTCATCGGTTACTCCTGTGCGTAATGCTGATGTCATCACGTGTTCAAACGGAACAGGAAGTTGGATGGGTTTAGCTTGAAAAAGAGCCAAATTCATAGTGGGCTTGAAACACAACTGATTTGTGTCGCAAGTACCCAACCACAGTTTGATGTGATACGGAAGTTTGGCTAGCGAGTCATTTTGGGAGTTAATTGGAGTTCTTTGAGGACAAAAAAATTTTTTGGACTATCCAGTTTAAGAAGTTTTCTAGATGGTTTTCCAGATGGTTTTCTCTGGCGATTAACGGTCCTGGACTCCCTTCTACTCAGCTAAGTGTTACTACTTCCTTACATTGATTGTTCTGCTAGTTGCAGATTTGTTTGAAAACGCTTAAGTCTACAATAAGTAGTTCTAATTTATGCAGGGGCTGGTCCTTTAGGGCTTGTTATAGCCTCAGGCATTCATAGGTCATACAGACCTTTTAAATAAATGTTGAATAAAAAGGAGGGCCTGCTACTAGAGAGTGTGTTACACCCTCACAGCAGGTGATCCGACAAAAAATATTAATTTGAGAACAAGGTTCCTAGTAGAGAACATGTTATGACAATAATTATGGAAAATTGGTGAATGGCCTTCAATATTGAGAGAAGTTTGCATAAGGCATCTAAAAATACCATTCTGGAAGCCCAGACCAAAATTTGTAGGTACAGAGATTTGCTTCAATTCCTCCAAATTATCATCTTTACATATCATTTCTGGCATGGGGGAGCAAAGGAGCAGCCTAGTAGTTAGAGCAGTGGCTTGGTAATCAAGAGACCAGGGTTCAATTCCCACTGCGCTCTGGAGTGTCAATGTGCGAATGAGATAGTGGTCCAGGTGTGGATCCTTCTCTGGGTGGGAGTATAGCTGGAAAGGCTAGGCCCAGGGCAGAGCAGTGCAGGCACTGGGAAGGATCAAGAACCAGGTATGGGTCAGCAGCCAGAATGCCTTGCAGCTAAGAGCTGGGCTGGAGCAGTATCAGAAGCAGGAACAGAAATGGTTGAAGATGATACTCATTTTGGGGAAATACCAATGAGCTGGGTAGACATTAGATGCAGGTTAGGCCCACCGAAAATAGTTGAATCAGCAAGGGTGTGTCTGCCTGGCTCTCCTTATATATGGTCACTGATAAGATACACTTCTTGCTGACTCAATTGTTTTGTCCATGGGCAGGTTACTTCCTCCACCGATTCTAGGTTATTTGTCTTGGGCTTGGCTCAGGCTATTTGGCCCTTGCAGCAAGCCACTGGCCTGTAGTCCACAGGTTCACAAGTCCAATTCCTGTCTGATTTGATAGCAAGGAACAAGGATTAAAATTTGTTAGGAAATAGGTCACGTTTTGGAAGATAACCTATTCTGAAAGAATGGACTCCATCTTTACAATAGTGAAGTTTGGCTGCTGGCACTAATATAAAAAAAGGATTTAGAGCGGCTTTTAAACTAAATCACGGGGGGAAGCATACAATCACTCAGGAATGCATAGTTTGGACTGAAGTATCTTCAAAGGATGCTGTCAAAATAGCAGATTAGTGAGACAAGACTTCCAATGGCTAAATCTAAGTTGATTTTGTCCATTTAAGCCATGCTATCTAAATTCTGAATTATTTTCTTCTTTAAAATGGTTTCTACCAGGTTGCCAAGCACATATGTCTGGATCACCATGTTGTAGTTTGATGGATCAGTTGTAGAACCCTTGTTAAAAAATGACATTATGTTGGCCACTCTCCAATCTGGGAAACTATAGAATGGTAAAAGCCTGATGTTGGTTCCAAGTATTCTAAAAAACAAGATTACTGACCAGATAGATGCAGCTTAATGGCAATGAGTCCTCATGAATTTAGCAAAGGAAAGTCTTGCCTTCTCAATTTAATAGATTTTTCTAATGGATTAAATAAACTTGTGTATAAAGGGAACTGGTTGATTTGGATTTTCAGAAGGCATTTGAGAAGTCTCTCATGACAGTCTCCTCTGAAAATATAATAGCCCGGAGAGAGAAGGCAATCTCCTGTTGTAGACTGAAACTGGCTAAATGACAGGAAACAGAGTTGGACTAAATAGTCAGTTTTCCAAATGGAAAAGGATCAACAGTGGAGTGCTTCAAGGATCTGCACTTGTGCCTGTACAGTTTAACATATTCACAAATGATCTGGAAAAAAGCACAATGAGTGAAGTGATCATATTTTCAGATAACACAAAATTATTCAAAGTCACTACAACAGCAGAGGGGATTGTGAGGAACTTTGGAAGAATCTTATGAGATTATGAGAGTTATTTTAGAAAACCTATTCACAGTTTACACCTGTAAAAATCACCACTTACAAATGTGAATCGCATACATGTGAAAAGAGGACATATAGAAAGGGCCAATTTTACACATGGATGCCCATATTAAGTCTATGTGCATGGGGTCATTGCTAGAACAGCATAAAAATCTACACATGCATTTCCAATTTCATATAGAGGATGCGCATGTAAGTCTAAAATGGTCAACATACAGATTTACACCTACTCCCTGACATGTATTGGGGGGAGTGTTCCTTTTGCCTTTACAGGAGATCTCCGGGAAAAGCAGGAATTTAGCCTTCAAAACTCGCTCTTCTCATCTAGGAGTTATAGGATTTCATTTACTCTTTTTTTCTCAGCTGCAAACTCAACTGAAGAGAGGGTGTTGGGAAGGTGGGAGGCAGTCGCGCAGGCATAGTGGAGTGCTCCAAAAGGCTTTCCAATTGGATGCTGGGAGGTTCCTGCGCGAGCTTCGTCTGTACCAACGGCATCCATAGGTAAAGACTAACAGGTGAGTAACTATGCAATCTCCAGAAACAAGCAGAAATGTAGTCTTCACATATGGGAATCCCTAGCTCCCAGATGCCAGATGAAGTGATTGTAGAAGCGGTAGAGGTTCACCTCAGAGTAGGCATGATGAAGTCATGGATCCCACATGGATTGGGCAGTTTGGACAGCAGGACACCTCTAATGAAACGTGCTACTAATGTTTGCTTGGAGATGGGCTCTCCACCAAGTAGAAGGTGAGAGGCCGCAATAGCACTAAGTGGATTCTCAGTGAGTTTGTCTTTAGACCTGTCAAGGATAGGTTGAGGAGATACTAGAGGAGTGACTCCACTGAAGCAGAAAAGGGATTGAGATCTTTCTGGGAACACCAGAGAGAGAATCTACGCCACTTAAAAGCATATGAATGGTTGCTGGAGGGCGTTCTAGAAGCCAAGAGCCTTGAGTAAGGTCAAAGCCTTGTAAAACTATATTCTCTGCAGCCAATCTGTGAGGCGGAGAGAATGTGGACTGGATATAGTGGTGAGCAGTCGCCCTGGGAGAGGAGATCCAGTGCATATCCCGATCGCAGATGATGAATCTGAGTCAGACGTAGCAGCAGTGGAAACCACAGTTGCCACGGCCAGTGAGGAGCTATGAGAATCATTGAGCCCTTTTTGGACTGAAGCATCTTGGGAATGAGAACATAACATAAGAACATAAGATATACCATACTGGATCAGACCAAGGTCCATCAAGCCCAGTACCCTGTTTCCAAAAGGGGCCAATCTAGGTCACAAGTACCTAGCAGTTTCCCCAAAGTACACAGGTTCCACAATGCTTTTATTATGGCAAGCAGTGGATTTCCCAGGTCTCCTTTAATAATGTTTTATGGATCTTTCCTCCAGGAACTTGTCCAAACCTTTTTTAAACCCAGCTACACTAACAGCTTTTACTACATCCTCCGGTAACAAATTCCAGAGTTTGATTACCCATTGAGTGAAAAAATATTTTCTCTTATTAGTCTTAAATAGATTACACTGTAGCTTCATTGCATGTCCCCTAGCCTTTCTATATTTTCAATCGATCTACGTTTACCCGTTCCACTTCATTCATTAATTTATAGACCCCTACCATATCTCACCTCAGCCATCTCTTTTCCAGGCTGAAGAGCCCTAACATTTATAGCCTCTCCTCATAGGGATATCTTTCCATCCCCTTTACCATTTTGGTTGCTCTTTTCTGTACCTTTTCTAATAACACTATATCCTTTTTAAGATACGGCGACCAGAATTGTACACAATATTCAAGGTGTGGTCGCAGCATGGAATGATACAAAGGCATTATAATATCCTTTGTTTTATTCTCCATTCCTTTCCTTATGATTCCTAGCATTCTATTTGCTTTCTTGGCCGCTGCTGCACACTGGGCGGAGGGTTTCAACATGTTAACCAAGATGACGCCTAAATCTTTATCCTGGGTGGTGGTTCCTAATATGGAAACTTGCATCATGTAACCATAGTTTGGGTTGTTCTTTCCTAGGTGCATAACTTTGCACTTGTCCACATTAAATTTCATCTGCCATTTGAACATCCAGTCTTCCAATTTATCAAAGTCTTCTTGCAATTTTTCACAATCCTCTTGGGTTTTAACAACTTTGAATAATTTTGTGTCATCGGCAAATTTGATTACCTCTTTCGTTATTCCCATTTGCAGGTCATTTACGAATATGTTAAAAAGCAGTGGACCCAGCACATAACCCTGGGGTACTCCACTATTCACCTTTCTCCATTGGGAAAATTGGCTATTTAGCCCTATTCTCTGCTTTCTATCTTTTAACCAGTTCCTGATCCACAGTAATACACCTCCTCCTATCCCATGACTTTTGAATTTCGCAAAGAGTTTATCATAAGAAACCTTGTCAAAGGCTTTCTGAAAATCCAGATACACTACATCAACCAACTCACATTTGTCTATCTGTTTATTCATGCTTTCAAAAAAACATAACAGATTAGTAAGACAAGACCTTCCTTGGCTAAAGCCATGTTGTCTGTCTCCCATTAAACCATGGCTATCTACATGTTTTTTATTTATAATAGTTTCTACCATTTTTCCCAGTACTGACGTCAGGCTCACCGGTCTGTAGTTTCTCAGATCATCCCTGGAATCCTTTTTAAAAATTGGCGTTACATTGACCATCCTCCATCTTCAGGTATTGCAGATGATTTTAATGAGAGTTCACAGATTACTAATAGTAGGTCTGCAATCTCATATTTCAGTTCTTTCAACCCCCTTGGACTGGTCTAGGTGATCTGCTGTTCTTCAGTTTATCAAATTTCTTTCAATTCTTCTGTGGCATCACCTTTAAATACCATTTCAGTCATGGGTAACATTCCTACATCTTCCTCAGTAAAGACCGAAGCAAAGAATTCATTCAGTCTCTCCGCTATGGCATTGTCCCCTCTTAGTGACCCTTCTACCCCTCTACCATCCAACTGATTCTCTCACAGGTTTTTTGTTATGATGTACTTGAAAAATGTTTTTATTATGCGTTTTTGCTTCCACAGCAAACTTCTCAAATTCTTTCTTTTCCTACCTTATCAATGCCATGCATCTAACTTGTCAGTGCTTATGCTGTTTCCAGTTTTCATCATTTGGCTCCTTTTTCCATTTCCTGAAAGATGCTTTTTTGGCAACAACAGCTTCCCTGACCTCACCTTTAAACCATGCTGGCAGTTTTTTGGACTTTCTTCCACTTTTCTTAAAGCGTGGAATACAGCTAGTCTGGGCTCCCAAGATAGTATTATTAAACAACACCCAAGCTTGATATAAATCTTTAACCTTTGCAACCTTTTGAGTCTTGAAGGACTAGAACAGGGGACTGTTACTTCTGGAGAGAGATCTGCAATTGTGAGTATATACTTCTGGGAATTTTCTGAAGGGAAATCTTTCTATTAAAGATATTTAATCTGTGAACCCACTATTTTTTGTTAAATCAGTCAGGGCCTAGTAGCAGCAGTTTAAGTTTAAATTTAAAACACAGAAGAGAGCTTTCTGGTTAAATTTGGAACCCAGCAGAGAGCTTTAGTTTAAATTTAATAGTCACTCAGGGCCTAGCATCAGCAAAGTACTTTTAGTTTAAATTTAAAACACAGAAGAGAGCTTTCTGGTTAAATCTAGAACCCAGCAGAGAGCTTGTAGTTTAAATTTCATAATACATTAGAGCCTAGCAGCAGCAAAGAGCTATAATTTAAATCAAATAAGAATATAGATTAGCACAAAAGGCAAAACAGGGTCAGTACTCTTTGAGCAGCAAATAAAGTTTTCTAGAGACCTTTACAAAGAGGCCTTCTACCTAGGGGGCAAGAGACATGTGAAACCTTTTCAATAGGTGTTAACACCAGGTGGCAGTTCAAAAGGCCATTTTAAAAGACTCCTTCTATCCAAGCAAGGACTGTTAATCATCCAGGAAGTTGGTCACAGCTTACCTCAGCAGCACAGGCATAAATAGCTCAAACAGAGCTCTGTGATCATCAGTCTTGAAGGACTAAAACAGGGGACTGTTACTTCTGGAGAGAGATCTGCAATTGTGGGTTTATACTTCTGTGAATTTTCTGAAGGGAATTCTTTCTATTAAAGCTATTTAATCTGTGAACCCACTATTTTTTGTTAAATCAGTCAGGGCCTAGTAGCAGCAGTTTAAGTTTAAATTTAAAACACAGAAGAGAGCTTTCTGGTTAAATTTAGAACCCAGCAGAGAGCTTGTAGTTTAAATTTCATAATAAGTTAGAGCCTAGCAGCAGCAAAGAGCTATAATTTAAATCAAATAAGAATATAGCTTACCTCAGCAGCACAGGACAGGGTACTGTGTAGCAGCCCCTTTTAATAAGTGTCGATACATCGGGAAGATGTATTACAACTATTAGATAAACTGAAGAGTAGCAAATCACCTGGGCCGGATGGTATACATCCAAGGGTGTTGAAAGAACTGAACTATGAGATTGCAGACCTGCTATTAGTAATCTGTGAACTATCATTAAGATCATCTCTAATACCTGAAGATTGGAGGATCGCCAATGTAACACCAATTTTTAAAAAGGGTTCCAGGGGTGATCCGGGAAACTACAGACCGGTGAGCCTCACGTCAGTACCGGGAAAAATGGTAGAAACCATCATAAAGAATAAAATTACTCAGCATGTAGATAGTCATGGCCTAATGGGAGACAGCCAACATGGCTTTAGACAAGGAAGATCTTGTCTTACTAATCTGTTATGTTTTTTTGAAAGTGTGAATAAACAGGTGGACAGAGGTGAGTCGGTTGATATAGTGTATCTGGACTTTCAGAAAGCCTTTGACAAGGTCCCTCATCAGAGACTTTTGGCAAAACTAAAGAGTCATGGGATATGAGGCAGTGTACTACTGTGGATCAGGAACTGGTTAAAAGATAGAAAGCAGAGGGTTGGGCTAAATGGCCAATTTTCCCAATGGAGAAAGGTGAATAGTGGTGTAGCCCAGGGATCTGTGCTGGGTCCGCTGCTTTTTGACATATTCATAAATGACCTGGAAAGTGGAATAACGAGTGAGGTTATCAAATTTGCAGATGACACAAAACTATTTAAAGTTGTTAAAACCCAAGAGGATTGTGGAAAATTGCAAGAGGATCTTGATAAATTGGAAGACTGGGCATAAAAATGGCAGATAAAATTTAATGTGGACAAGTGCAAAGTTATGCACCTAGGGAAGAACAACCCAAACTATGGTTACACAATGCAAGGTTCCACATTAGGAACCACCACCCAGGAAAAAGATTTAGACGTCATTGTGGATAACATGTTAAAACCCTCAGCCCAGTGTGCAGCGGCAGCCAAGAGAGCAAATAGAATGCTAGGTATCATAAGGAAAGGAATGGAAAATAAAACAAAAGATATTATAATGCCTCTATACCGTTCCATGTGTGCAATTCTGGTCGCCGTATCTTAAAAAGGATATAGCGATTTTAGAAAAGGTTCCGAGAAGAGCCACCAAAATGGTAAAGGGGATGGAAAGATACTCCTATGAAGAAAGGCTAAAAAGGTTAGGGCTCTTTAACCTGAAAAAGAGACGGCTGAGGGGAGATATGATAGAAGTCTATAAATTAATGAACGGAGTGGAACGGGTAAACGTAGATCGATTGCACAGGTACACTACCAAAAAACTGCCTCCAGTTTTGCAACTGATTCCTATAGATTTTGTGGTGCTGAATCCAGGAAAAATAGCCAAAATGTTCCATCACGTCACGTTTTCTTGCAAAATTAGATTTCTTACCCATATAAGGAATGTTCACAAAATTTCTTTTTAGCTGACTGCAGTTTATTTTCTTGGCCCAAAATAGAGGTTGTAATGGTTAACTAACTAGAAACACTCCCTCATGATATTTTAGAGTGTTTTGTATTCATTTTATACATTAACAGGACAATTGGGAGGCGGGGGGCTAAATCCAGTACTCGCGCTGGCGCATGTTCTTTCCTGTTCGCCTCGCCTCGCCTCATTCGCTCGCTCGCTCAAACACGGTGGTTGCGACATGAACGTTCCTGTCAAATTTCAGTTTCTTGCAAGTTCATTATTACCTTTTGTTTTCTCAGTCGTAATCCAGCTTTATTCCGAAGTGGTTCACTACAGTTGTAGTTTGCAGTGCTGTGTATTTGTGATGGCTCACAGAGCCAGAGGTTGCGTCAACTCTCCGGACAGTTTTTGTTTTATTTGTGGGGAATATACCGTGAAAAAGCGGCAGAGGAACATTTCTGCATTTATTAAAAAAGTATATTTCGCCTATTTCGGTTTGAAGTTAGGCGATCAAGACAAACCGTGGGCTCCTCACAAAGTGTGCAAGACATGTGAGGAAGATCTACGCTTATGGATGAAAGGTAAAAAACAAGCATTTCGTTTCGGAATACCTATGATGTGGCGTGAACAAAGAGACCACAGCAGTGACTGCTATTTTTGCTCTTGCATTGTGAAGGGATACAACTTAAAAAATAAGAACGTAATAAGTTACCCCAACCTTCCCTCAGCAATTAGGCCTATGCCTCATAGCAACGAAGTACCTGTGCCTGAACCACCAAAATCTTTGGATCATATTTGTGTGGACAGTTCTGATCATGATGAGACTCATCATATGGCTTTTCCCGATGAGTCCAGTACTTCCGAGTTTGAAACTGAACCAGATCCGAAACCTGAACTTTTCTCTCAAGCTGAATTGAATGATTTAGTCCGGGATTTAGGACTCCCAAAAGATGCTGCCCAACTGCTAGGTTCTCGGCTTAAACAGAAAAATCTATTGTCACCAGGAACAACTTTTTATTGGTACCGCAACCGCGAGACACAATTTTTGAAGTATTTCAGCAAAGAGGAAGATTTGGTATTTTGCAGCGATATATACGGAGTGATGGAAAAGTTTAAACTCAAGTATGATCCTGCTGAATGGCGGCTGTTCATTGATTCGTCAAAAGACAGCATAAAAGGTGTTCTTCTTCATAATGGCAACACATTCGCTTCAGTTCCTATTGCTCACTCTGTTATTCTCCAAGAAAAATACGAGAATTTGGCCCTGATTCTTCAGAAGATTCGTTATGATGAGCATAAGTGGATGATTTGTGGAGACTTTAAAATTCTATCCATGCTATTAGGGCAGCAATCCGGTTTCACCAAATATCCCTGCTTCCTTTGCTTGTGGGATAGCCGGGCCCGCGACCTACACTGGGGGAAAAAAGACTGGCCAATTCGGGAGTATTTGAGACCCGGTGAGAAAAATGTTCTTCATGAGAGCTTGGTACCTCATGATAAAATTCTATTACCACCTCTCCACATTAAGTTGGGTCTCATTAAGCAATTCATCAAGTCCCTTCCAAAAGATGGTGAGTGCTTTCGGTACCTTTGCTCAAAGTTCCCCCGACTTTCTGAAGCAAAGCTAAAGGAAGGAGTGTTTGTTGGCTCTGATATAAGGAAACTCATTTCAGATGGAGCATTCGTTGAAACGATGTCTGAGAAGGAAAAAGAAGCCTGGGATTCCTTCAAGGATGTTGTTCTCAAATTCTTGGGGAACAGGCGGGATGAGAACTATAAGGATATTGTTGCCAGGATGCTCAATGCCTTCAAAGAACAAGGCTGTAACATGAGCCTGAAAGTCCATTTCTTGCACTCCCATGTGAACTACTTTCCCGAAGACTTGGGGGCGTACAGTGAAGAACAAGGTGAAAGGTTTCACCAGGACATCAAGGACGCAGAGAGAAGGTACCAAGGAAGATGGAACACCACTATGATGGCTGATTTTTGCTGGTTGCTGCTGCGGGAAACCCCAGATGAAAAATATGCCAAGCAGCGCACCAAGAGAAGCATTCGGGGGAAGAAGAAACGGGCCCACCAGGAGATTGATTGACCCAAGAATGACTTTAAAATCTAAACTGTGTTGACAAATATCGTGTTTTTACTAAACTTTGAAATAAAAATTTGCTAGTTATTACCACAGTGTCGGATCTCATTTATTAGAATTTTATTTTCGCACCATCGGGTGTTTGTCTTCATGTATTGCAATGGTGCGGTTTGCGTTTTCTATTCTTACATACATACCTGTACAACATTTTTTGCACATTTCTTTGCTTTGATTTGTGTCTAACCTCGCTCTTATATGCTCAATGTTTGTGCACATGTATGTGGCTGTTTTAAGTGCAGACAATTTTGCTACCATCACAGTGTGTTTTGTTGACATTACTCTATTCTTATGTGCTGCCTTGTTACAATTTTCTTTATTCTTATTTGAATAACTACTAAACAATTAGTATAAAGAATTCATCCAAGAAACTTTTATCTCGATTGCACTCAATCTGAAACGTTCACCTCAAACTGCTAACCCAATGTAGCAAAAAATCTGTACGTGATGGAGCAAATTGGTTACCAGATTTGGATTCAGCGCACCAAAAAATGTAAAAATCAATCGAAACATTAGAGGCAGTTTAAAAAAAAATTTTTTTAGTGTACCTGTGTTGTTTACGTTATCAGAATATAGAAAGAATAGGGGACATGCAATGAAGCTACAGGGTAAACTATTTAAGACTAATAAAAAAATATATATTTTCACTCAACATGTAATCAAACTCTGGAATTCGTTACCTGAGGATGTAGTAAAGGCTGTTAGTGTAGCTGGGTTTAAAAAAGGTTTGGACAAGTTCCTGGAGGTAAGGTCCATAAACCATTATTAAGAAGGAACCCAGGATATCAATGCTTCGAGAAGCTGGGGCTGCTTCAAACCGGGACCAGCAGCTTTTTCTCGCCGTTCGGCTGCCCAATCGGGGCAGAGGCAGGCCCTTTAAAAGAGCTCCATCCCAGCACAAGGTCCTCTTCGCGGCCCAGCTCAGCCCACAGCAGCTCTCTCAGCCGGAGATCGAGCAGCTGGGGCTGCTTCAAACCGGGACCAGCAGCTTTTTCCCGCCGTTCGGCTGCCCAATCGGGGCAGAGGCAGGCCCTTCACGAGGGATTAAGCACCGGCGATCCTACGCTCCGCCCCCAGCCGCCTCCTCCGCCCAATCGGGGCAACCCTCCGCGGGCCTGAAAAAGAGCGAACCTCTAAGCGTGCTCGCGCTTGCGTGCCCGCACCTGAGGACCGCGCAAGAAGGCCCTTTGGCACGGCCCTTAGGCTAAGGCGCTTATAGATTCTACAGCTCTGAACAGGAATAACGAAGAAACTTTTCCAACACCAACTCCAGCAGCTACATCCAAGCACAGCTGAGCTCCCAAGGTTGAGCTCGTGTGCCTCTTCCACTCTGCATGACCTCAACCGCAGCAAGTATACTCTACAAATGCTATTTAAATGACATTTATTTCATCCTATTTACCTGAATTTCACCATACCTATTTTATCACTCTACTCAACCTTATTTAGTCAGATATGCTTCAACGCTAGCTATTATATCTTTTAAGAATACATTATTTACTATTGTTAGTAGCCTTTTCATATCCTAATAGTGTTAGTAAACATCGATAAATTATTACTGTTGTCAGTAGCTTTACTGGTGTCAGTATCATACTCCCAATAATTACCGTTGTCAGTAGTTTTACACACCTCATTACTGTTGCCAGTAGATTCCTTACAACTCTTTGCTTTACATGATAATTGCTTCACCTGATATAAGCTGCCTAGTGATTTACACTGTTACCAAAACTGCTTTACCTGATAATTATTTTACCTGATATAAACTGCCTAGTGATTTACATTGTTACCAAAATTGAATACATAACTACTCAATGTTGATTTAATTGTTGCAACAATTGATACTGCTCCCAAAATTGAATACCTCACTAGCTCTCTCTGCATTATTGTTGTCAGCAGTACTCATTACTGTTGCCAGTAGTATTTCATCATTCAGAACCGTTGTCAGTAGCTAGCTAGCAAGTAACTATCATACATTTTATTACTGTTGTCAGTAGTATATTATCATCAATCAGTACTGTTGTCAGTAGCTATCACACAATTATATACTGTTGTCAGTAGCTTTCATCAATTAGGATTAATACTGTATCTAGCAGCTCTCCTTTCAACTTTCTGCATAACACAACTTCCCAGTGATTTACTTTTTCTCTCATCTTCCTACCCTGCTATATAACTGCTTAGCTCCACTAACAGCAACCCATCTAAAATGCCACGTACAAACATTATGCTAATGAAACTATCTTATATCGGTTTAGTCTTAGCAATACTAACCATTGACCTAACACTAAGCCTAAACAGCAAAACTCATAAAACAATTCCCATAATTCACACACACACTCGAAACAACTACCATATTGGACACATTTATCCGAACAACCATCCTAGATTAAATTTCCATAGACTAATTCACATAAAACAAACAAACCCACATCAAACAACCAAGGGAACATGCACCAATAACTCAACATCCCTCTCATGCATCCTTATCAACGCACGCTCGATGAAAAACAAGCTGCCCATATTTAATGACTTAATATCTGACTTAAAACCAGACATATTATGTGTCACAGAAACCTGGCTCTCCGATACCGATACAGTCTACATAAATCAACTTAATAATGAAGACTACGACACTTTCTATAAACATAGGACCAATAGAAAAGGCGGAGGTGTATTAATGATGACGAAAAAGGTACTAAGTGCCAAAACAATCCAATCAAACATCTCTAACAACATAGATACATTATTAATAAAAATTGGTCTCATGAAACTCTGCTTAGTATATAGACCCCCAGACCAAAAACCAGATTGCCTTGACGCTTTTATTGAACTCCTCAGCTCTTCCACTGAACAACACCCTATAATTATGCTAGGAGACTTTAACCTTCCCTCACTGCCAACATTGGACTCTAAACTATTCTTTGATACTATATCAGACATGGAATATCATCAGATAATAAACACATCTACACACATCAAAGGTGGAACTCTCGATCTTGTCCTTCTCCCTAATATACTCTTCAAACTAATTAATCCAAATTCAGTTGAATGTACACAGATACCCTGGTCTGATCACTACATTATCAAATTAAATCTTACATATCCCTTCACTAGCACTAACAATCACACCAGAAATGTCCCAACTACAAGATTTAAAAAGTTTAACAATGAAGAATTTATTGACTTAACAATCCCCCACCTCTTATCACCTGCAACGAATTTAGATGACACTGTCCAAAACTGGCATGAAACCATCAACAATGCAGCCAAAATTAATCACACATACAAAAAGATCACCTACTCTGAGACTAATACCAAACCATGGTTCAACACTACACTAAAACAAATGAAAAGGAATCTTAGAAAACTAGAACACAACTGGCGCAAATCTAAATTGACGATACACAAAGAAATATACAATAACCACCTCACTAAATACAAAGAAACCTTGGACAGCACAAAAAAAGAATATTATGCTAAAATACTATCAAAATCATATAACAGGCCAAGAGAGTTATTCACCATTGTCAGAAATCTAACCAACCCTCAAACTTCTGACAGCGAAATTACTGACATCTCAGTTCAAACCTTAGCCCACCATTATCAAAACAAAGCAAAAATGCCATCAATGTCTATAGACATTATCAACTTATCACACCAGCCTTCAGATGAATGGTCAGAGTTTCATCCCATAACTAAAGAGACACTAAAAAATATCATCACCAGTCTAAACACCACAACTTATCTAGATCCATGTCCAGTAACATGGATAAAAAACACACTACCAATTTTATTACCCTACATTCTCTCAATAGTGAACCTCTCACTAACCCAAGGCTACCTCCCACCATCACTCAAACACGCACAAATACGGCCAATCCTCAAGAACAGCAAACTTGAGAAAACTTTGCCTGCATCATATAGACCCATCTCAAGCATACCATTCTTGGCTAAAATAATTGAAAAAGTGATTCAATTACAGACACAGGATTTTCTAGACTCATCTTACCCTCTTGATGAGCAACAGCATGGCTTTCGGCCCCGCCATGGAGTTGAAACACTCCTCACAGTTTTAATAGATGCGCTCCTAAGAGGGATTGACAATCATAAACAGGCCTTCATTCTACTTTTCATTGATATATCAGCTGCGTTTGATAGCGTACACCACACAATAATGCTCAATAACTTGAGACAAATAGGCTTAAACTCCACAGTACATAAATGGTTCTCATCCTACCTAAATAATAGAACGCAAAATGTAAGAATTAGGAATCAAAACTCGACCACATATAAACAAGAAATTGGATTACCACAAGGTTCAGCGCTGTCAGCCCTGCTTTTCAATATTTACATAAAACCAGTCTGCAACATTTTCAAAAAATTTGGAGTAAAATATCATCTATATGCAGACGATATTATGATGTATATTCCATTCACGATACCCAACCTACCGCTTCAACTCCTATCGGACTGCTATAATGAAATCACAACTTGGCTAAAAGCACAAAACCTCCACATAAATCACACTAAAACTGAAGTTCTAATCGTGACCAAGAACAAATCCTATATCCCCCCAACACACATAAGACTTCAAAACCAAGAAATTAAAATAAAAAACGAAATAAGATATCTAGGCGTTATACTAGACACACACCTTACGATGGAAACACACATTAGCAATACCATAAAGAAAATTTATTTCAAACTCAAAACCCTCAAACAACTTCGTCCGCTAGTATTTACACAAGACTTTATCAACATAATCCAGGCCACCATAACTCCACATTTTGACTTTGCCAATCTAATTCTAATAGGCATATCAAAACAAAACATCAAACGATTGCAATTAGCGCAAAATGCAGCGGCCAGAATCATATTGAAAATTAACTCACTCCAACACATATCACCAATACTAGCCTCCCTCCATTGGCTACCAATTCAAAGCAGAATAATCTACAAAACAATAATAACTTCATTCAAGGCCTTATATGATATGGCCCCAACTATGCTATGTAACTTAATACACAAAGAACCATCTAAGCCTACACACAGAAAAGGACAATTGAACAGATTAAAGATCCCGAAAGATTATACAAGAGCCCATAAATCAACAAATAACAGAGCCTTTTCTCACATAGCCCCAACTATCTGGAATTCCCTCCCAGAGGAGCTACGAACACTAACGGAGATCATGGAACTCCACAAAAAATTGAAAACTTATCTGTTCACCAAACACTATAACATAGATAACTCTCACCTGCTTTAGACAAAGGTTAAACAGGTATCTGTCTGCTTCAAGCAAAATCCCTTTAACCCACACAGATAGCACACACTCATGATGACCTCACAGCTTATGTCCTTTCACTTCCATGTATATATACATATATAAAATTGTATATAGTTTATTCTGTTCTGTATTATCTCACATTGTTTAGACTGTATATTCTATATATAAAATGATGTTCCTTGTAAATATGTTCTGTTATAATATGACGTTCCCTGTAAAACAAACTTGCTTTGTTAATTACACAGGTACACTAAAAAATTTTTTTTTTAAACTGCCTCTAATGTTTCGATTGATTTTTACGTTTTTTGGTGCGCTGAATCCAAATCTGGTAACCAATTTGCTCCATCACGTACAGATTTTTTGCTACATTGGGTTAGCAGTTTGAGGTGAACGTTTCAGATTGAGTGCGATCGAGATAAAAGTTTCTTGGATGAATTCTTTATACTAATTGTTTAGTAGTTATTCAAATAAGAATAAAGAAAATTGTAACAAGGCAGCACATAAGAATAGAGTAATGTCAACAAAACACACTGTGATGGTAGCAAAATTGTCTGCACTTAAAACAGCCACATACATGTGCACAAACATTGAGCATATAAGAGCGAGGTTAGACACAAAGCAAAGCAAAGAAATGTGCAAAAAATGTTGTACAGGTATGTATGTAAGAATAGAAAACGCAAACCGCACCATTGCAATACATGAAGACAAACACCCGATGGTGTGAAAATAAAATTCTAATAAATGAGATCCGACACTGTGGTAATAACTAGCAAATTTTTATTTCAAAGTTTAGTAAAAACACGATATTTGTCAACACAGTTTAGATTTTAAAGTCATTCTTGGGTCAATCAATCTCCTGGTGGGCCCGTTTCTTCTTCCCCCGAATGCTTCTCTTGGTGCGCTGCTTGGCGTATTTTTCATCTGGGGTTTCCCGCAGCAGCAACCAGCAGAAATCAGCCATCATAGTGGTGTTCCATCTTCCTTGGTACCTTCTCTCTGCGTCCTTGATGTCCTGGTGAAACCTTTCACCTTGTTCTTCACTGTACGCCCCCAAGTTTTCGGGAAAGTAGTTCACATGGGAGTGCAAGAAATGGACTTTCAGGCTCATGTTACAGCCTTGTTCTTTGAAGGCATTGAGCATCCTGGCAACAATATCTTTATAGTTCTCATCCCGCCTGTTCCCCAAGAATTTGAGAACAACATCCTTGAAGGAATCCCAGGCTTCTTTTTCCTTCTCAGACATCGTTTCAGCGAATGCTCAATCTGAAATGAGTTTCCTTATATCAGGGCCAACAAACACTCCTTCCTTTAGCTTTGCTTCAGAAAGTCGGGGGAACTTTGAGCAAAGGTACCGAAAGCACTCACCATCTTTTGGAAGGGACTTGATGAATTGCTTAATGAGACCCAACTTAATGTGGAGAGGTGGTAATAGAATTTTATCACGAGGTACCAAGCTCTCATGAAGAACATTTTTCTCACCGGGTCTCAAATACTCCTGAATTGGCCAGTCTTTTTTCCCCCAGTGTAGGTCGCGGGCCCGGCTATCCCACAAGCAAAGGAAGCAGGGATATTTGGTGAAACCGGATTGCTGCCCTAATAGCATGGATATAATTTTAAAGTCTCCACAAATCATCCACTTATGCTCATCATAACGAATCTTCTGAAGAATCAGGGCCAAATTCTCGTATTTTTCTTGGAGAATAACAGAGTGAGCAATAGGAACTGAAGCGAATGTGTTGCCATTATGAAGAAGAACACCTTTTATGCTGTCTTTTGACGAATCAATGAACAGCCGCCATTCAGCAGGATCATACTTGAGTTTAAACTTTTCCATCACTCCGTATATATCGTTGCAAAATACCAAATCTTCCTCTTTGCTGAAATACTTCAAAAATTGTGTCTCGCGGTTGCGGTACCAATAAAAAGTTGTTCCTGGTGACAATAGATTTTTCTGTTTAAGCCGAGAACCTAGCAGTTGGGCAGCATCGTTTGGGAGTCCTAAATCCCGGACTAAATCATTCAATTCAGCTTGAGAGAAAAGTTCAGGTTTCGGATCTGGTTCAGTTTCAAACTCGGAAGTACTGGACTCATCGGGAAAAGCCATCTGATGAGTCTCATCATGATCAGAACCGTCCACACAAATATGATCCAAAGATTTTGGTGGTTCAGGCACAGGTACTTCGTTGCTATGAGGCATAGGCCTAATTGCTGAGGGAAGGTTGGGGTAACTTATTACGTTCTTATTTTTTAAGTTGTATCCCTTCACAATGCAAGAGCAAAAATAGCAGTCACTGCTGTGGTCTCTTTGTTCACGCCACATCATAGGTATTCCGAAACGAAATGCTTGTTTTTTACCTTTCATCCATAAGCGTAGATCTTCCTCACATGTCTTGCACACTTTGTGAGGAGCCCACGGTTTGTCTTGATCGCCTAACTTCAAACCGAAATAGACGAAATATACTTTTTAAATAAATGCAGAAATGTTCCTCTGCCGCTTTTTCACGGTATATTCCCCACAAATAAAACAAAAACTGTCCGGAGAGTTGACGCAACCTCTGGCTCTGTGAGCCATCACAAATACACAGCACTGCAAACTACAACTGTAGTGAACCACTTCGGAATAAAGCTGGATTACGACTGAGCAAACAAAAGGTAATAATGAACTTGCAAGAAACTGAAATTTCACAGGAACGTTCATGTCGCAACCACCGTGTTTGAGCGAGCGAACGAGGCGAGGCGAACAGGAAAGAACATGCGCCAGCGCGAGTACTGGATTTAGCCCCCCGCCTCCCAATTGTCCTGTTAATGTATAAAATGAATACAAAACACTCTAAAATATCATGAGGGAGTGTTTCTAGTTAGTTAACCATTACAACCTCTATTTTGGGCCAAGAAAATAAACTGCAGTCGGCTAAAAAGAAATTATGTGAACATTTCTTATATGGGTAAGAAATCTAATTTTGCAAGAAAACATGACGTGATGGAACATTTTGGCTATTTTTCCTGGATTCAGCACCCCAAAATCTATAGGAATCAGTTGCAAAACTGGAGGCAGTTTTTTGGTAGTGTACCTGTGTTATTGTTCACTGTGAACCGCAACTGAACTTTGGAAGATGCGGAATATAAATGTGTATAAAATAAATAAATAAAAATAAATGCTTGACCCAGTACAAGCATTGCGGAACCTGTGTCTTTTGGGGAAACTGCTAGGTACGTATGACCTAGATTGGCCACTGTTGGAAACAGGATACTGGGCTTGATGGACCTTGGTCTCACCCAGTATGGCATATCTTATGTTCTTATCTTATCTTATCTTAACTGCTCCATTTAGTTTTTTCTTAACTTTTTTCCTCATTTTATCATAGTATCCCTATTGAAAGTTAAAAGGTAGTACTGTGGATTTTCTTGCCGTCCTTCCTCCATTTATTAAATCAAACGCGTTCATGCTTTGATCACTATTTCCAAGTGACCCCAACACCCTTATCTGTTGCACCAGATATTATGTTCCACTAAGGACTAGGTCCAAAATGGTTTTTCCTCTTGGCGGTTCATGAACCAGCTGTTCCAAGAAGCAGTCATTTATTTAGAAACAAATTTATTTCAATAATTATTTACTCTATTTTACTTTCTAGGTTAACTCTAATTTGATTTAAATTAAAAGCTCTCTAGCAATAAATTTATTTCAAAGTCTATTTACTCTTATTTTATGTTCTATGCTAAGCTATACTCTGCTTTGACTTAAATACAAAGCTCACTGGTAATACTAAGACCTGACTAATTTAGCAAAAACTGAATTCTTAAATACTGAGATTTATCAGCTTTAACCCCAAGAAGTTACTTTTACCCCAAGATTTAGAGTTTATACCAGAAGATTATACTCACACATGTAGATCTACTTCCAGCTGTAGCAGTAGTTGAAGGCGTCCACTTGTTGGTTGGTGGATGTCGGAGTTCTTGTGCAGAAGTGAGGAAACTTGGCATTTTGAAGAGTTGCAAACAGATCTATGTCTGGAGGATGTAGGATGTTGTGTCCAGATGGATAATCCATTTGTGGGGAAGAAGGATGTGACTCAGTGTGTCTGCCAAGACATTGGACTCCCCCAGGAGGTACACAGCTTGAAAGTGTATTTGATGAGCAAGGGCAAAGGACCGGAGGTACATCACATTCTCGCAGAGGGCCCTAGAGCCTGTTCCTCCCTGCTTGTTCACATAGAATACGGCAACCTGATCGTTCATCCTGACAAGGACTTGTGCTCTTAGGTGGTGTTGAAACACCCGGAGGGCATTCAAGATAGTCCAAAGTTCCAGGAGATTGATCTGGAGCTGTGACCTTTGCGTTGTCCAGAGCCCCTGTGTAGTCAGGGTGCCCAGATGGGCTCCCTGATTCAGTTTGGAGGCATCCGTCTTCAGAGTGTATTGAAGAGGAGGCATCTGAAAAGGTGACCCTACGAGCAGGTTTTCTGGAGAACACCACCACTTAAGAGATGTAGTTAGAAGGGCAGTGACTTGGATCCTGTCCTGGAGACGGTCTGCATCCACTGGGCTGTCCGCGTATGTAGTCGGGCATATGGAACGACATGTACTGTAGAGGCCATGTGCCCAAGAAGCTGTAGCATCTCTTGAGCTGTCAGTTGGTCTTGTAGGAGTGTCTAGGATGCTATCTCGACTAGATGGACACAACAGAGCTGGGGCAGAAATGCCCTGGACTTTTCGGTGTCTAATAGGGTTTCAATAAACTATAGTTTTTGAGTTGGAGTGAGTTGGGATTTTGGGAAGTTTATCACAAATCCCAAGTGTTGAAGTACTGTGATGGTACGATGCAAGGAAAGCAGTATCTCTTGGGAGGTGTCGGCTTTTATAAGCCAGTCTTCTAAGTAAGGGGAGATGAATATCCCCAGAGATCTTAGATATGTGGCCATGACTGCTATGCACTTTGTGAAGACTCTTGGGGCAGAGGTGAGTCCGAAGGGAAGGACTCTGTATTGATAATGTTTTCCTTGAAAGGTGAATATTTCCTGTGTCCTGGATGGATGAGGATATGTGTGTATACTTCTTTTCGATCTAGAGAACAGAGCCAGTCCTGACTGGAGGTAGGGAAGAAGAATCGCAAGAGAGATCATATCTTGAACTTTTTGTGGACTAGAAACTTGTTGAGGTTTCTGAGGTCCAGAATGGTTCTGTACCCTCCGGTTTTCTTTGCAATGAGAAAGTATGGAGAGTAGAAGCACATTCTCTATTGGGATGTTGTCCTGCCCCCGCCTAGGGCCGGTGACTCTAGAGCAAGGGTGACCTCTACTTTGTCTTCAAGTGTCCCTTTTGACTAAGGTAGCAGCAAGGTACGCTGGGAGTTGTAGTCTAGGTTTACTATCAAACAAAGGTGTTGTGGCACGAGGGTCATTTGAACAGATAAATTTTTATTTGGGGTTTTCCCTTTCACAGATAGATTCTTGGCTCACAACATGACACGGATTACTTTCCAAAACAATAGGAAACAGGAGCAATTCAAAGTTAGAAAATAAAGCATATGGCAAACTGTTTCTTCACAGCAAACATTCAGGAGAAAACAACTTTGCATTACCTTCATGCAAAGGTTGGCTAACGTAGGTCCAAGTGATCAATCTCACATAAAGAACAATCCATCTCACAGATATCCGTTGTATCAGGAGTGCTTTCTACGTCAACAATCATCTCCTCGCTGCAATCATTATAATTCTGCTTAGGGGAACTTCTAGACTGCAGGTCCCTGAGAACTTCTTGCAGCTGTTCAATAAAGTTGTCCCTCTGATTGGCAGTAACTTTCTCTAGTGCAGGAAATTGATTCTTATGTAAGCTCTTAGCAACAGCCTTTACGTCTGTTTCAAAACACTTACTAAGAATGTTTCTGACTGGAACTGTTTTCGCAGCAGTGCTATCTCTGCTCTTATTAGCACTGTTCTTTAACTGCTGTACAATCTCCTCAGCAAGTCTCTGGCTAGGAATTATGGCAGACGTACCTTTCTCACTCACTCGCAATGCCTTTTCTGTAATCAGAGCTTCCCTCCCTCGTATAGGTAAACTCTTCTACCTTTTCTTCGGGTAGTTTCCACAGAGGTTTTGGCTTTGCTTCTAGTGCTCCTGAGGTAAAGGACATGGACCTTCCAGAATCTTCCTTTGCTGGTTCTGGGTTCCAAAGTTTCCCTCTTTGCTGCTCTCCTCTTTGCCTTCCTTGCCTGCGTTGCTCTGCTGTCGTTGCTCGCCTCGTGGCTTCTGTGTGCTCTCTCTCTCTCCACCTCCCTTCCTCCACTCTAGCTCTGAAGCAGGTTTAAAACGGCTTCCTTCAGCAGCCACACCCCTCTGGCTACTCAGGTGCAACTCATTAGAGCTCCACTCAGCTCCTACGTCACTGCTATGGCTGGGCTCAGTTCTAGTTAGAAGCTTTCAGTTTCTATGGGAACCTGACTTGTCCTTACTCTTAAAGGTACAATGCTCATTATTTTCCCAATCCATCTGCTCAGCATTGCTGTCATTATCACAATGTTGGTACATCTTCTATGGTGCCCTGAGACAGAAGAGAAGACACCTCATCCTGTAAGAGAGCAGTGAGTGGAGTTGTGTTTGATATTCCTCCGTGAAAGTGTAGGAGGGCTGAGTTTGCAGATGAAGTTTGTACCCTTCCTGGACTATGGTGAATGTCCATTCCTCTGATGAGGTGCCATTTGTGGGCACAGTAACACGGTCTGCCTGCTATGTGGAGGGGTATGGGTCATCCAGAAGGAGGGTGGCAATGTTCTCTAGGAAAGAGCCAAAAACCAGGTGCAGACTGTGGCTGCAGAGCTAGTTGAGATTTAGCCAACTGTGGCTTCTATTGTTGCTTAGGAGGCTATGGCCTCTTCTGTGGGGCCCGACCCTGGTACTGAGAAGCAGGAGGATAAGAAGAGAAGAATTTCTTCTTATTATTGTAGAAAGACTTCTTTGCAGGTGTTTTTTCTAGCAGGGTCAGCTGTTACTCTTTGGAGCAGTGTTTTCTAACTCTAACTGAGAGGCCTTATCTTGCTAGTCCTTGCCAAAGAGGTTTTCCCCTGTGCAAGGTATGTTGCCCAGCTTATCTGGAACCCACAATTCCAGATATTTTTATTTATTTAACATTTCTTATATACCGCGCTATTTCTCATCAGTGCGGTTTACATCGAACAGTAAAACACTTGGACATACAGATTCTGTCCTACGTTTACATAAAACAGGGTTTTAACATGGATTAAGGTTTGATATGAGGTTTGATGCCATGCAATTCTACGTGCACCAATTCAAATTGCTGAGGCTTTGCTTTTGCATTCAAAGGCATCAAAGGTAGCCCTATTGACAAAGTTCGAAACATTTTGGCTATGCTTAACTAGAGTGAGATAATCTGCCCTCTTGTCATCTGGGAGGAGAGGGGCAAAAACCTTGAGATCCCTGGAGACCTCTTTGAGGAACATTCCCATGTAGAGGATATAGGAGTTGATCCTAACCAAGAGCATGGATGCTTGAAAAGCGTAGTTACTCACCTGTAACAGGTGTTCTCCGGGGACAGTAGGAATCAGTCCTCATATATGGGTAACATCGGTGCCGACAGAGCTCTCATGGAAGCATCTCCCCAGCTTTCAAAGAAAGCCTTTGGGAGATGCTACTATGCAAGCGTGGTCCCCTTCCCGCCCAAAGGTGCCATCTTGCTCAGTCAGGTGACATAGCTAAAAGACGGCAAAAAGAAAAGATGGTAAAGAAGTAATTCCAAGAGGAGGAGGGTGGGTTGTGAGGACTGATTCCTGCTGTCCCCGGAGAAAGCACAGTTACTTACCTGTAACAGGTGATCTCTGGGAACAGCAGGAATAAGTCTTCACATATGGGTACATCGGTACCGACGGAGTCTGCGCGGGAATGCTTCCCAGCATCCAATCAAAGAGCTTTTGGAAGCATCCCACCACGCCTGCGTGCTGCCTTCCCCAACTGCCTCTCCTCAGTTAAGTTTTAAAGCTGAGACAAAGAGAGAGAGAGAGAGAGGAAAGGAAAGATAGATAGAGATACAACTCCTGGGGAGGTGGGTGGGTTGTGAAGACTTATTCCTGCTGTTCCCAGAGATCACCTGTTACAGGTAAGTAACTGTGCTATCTCCAGGAACAAGCAGGAATGAGTCCTCATATATGGGGACTCCCAAGCTGAGATGCCTGGAGTCCCAGCATGTCATAGGTTGGAACATGCTATCCCCCACAACACCAGGCATCCTGAGGATGGAGGGTAGGAGTTGAAGAGAGAAAGGTGCTGTGGAACAGTTAACCTAGCATAGGACTGCAGACAAAGAGTCCATGTGTGGATGATAATTGTCATCAATGATATTGCAAAGAAAAAATATTGCAATATGGACCTCCCCTAAAAGGACTTCAGAGAAGTATGGAGGTTCATGGAATCTACTGGGGAACCCAGTAGAGGAACCTCGAGAAGGACCTCACTGCAAGTGGAGGTAGAAAACCTGTAGGAAAAGCAATGGAGGTCAGAATCCTGAAAGGTAACAGATAACCCCAGTAGGAAAAACTGGGATAGTACAAAAACAGTGGGCCTTCAGCGGAAGGCTTTATGATAAAAGCCAAAACTCTTTTGGCAGCAGAGTGGCTCACTCTTAGGAACAAAAAGAGAAAGGCTAACCGATTTGGACAAACAGGCCCAGTCCTTGTGGGGAGAAAGGGTATGGGAACCCCTTGTATCCCAAAAGAAAGGACAAACGCCGGAGGCGTTAGAGCCTGTGATTAGCTGAAGATCCGCAATGTCTCTCCTAACTGAGGTCAGCTGGGAGAGATATTGGAACATGGAGAGCTTCAGAGGTACCTAACCTTAAGGTTATGGTACGTGTTGACTACCACCAAAGTGGTTGTGAGTGTAGGACCCCAAATCATGTTGGATAGCATAAGTATGGGTAAAGCCCATCTGTCAGAATCATATAGCTAGATAAAGCAGAATATATATCTACCGATAGTAAAAATATCTCGACAGATACATATAGATATATATATATATATATATATGTATATATATATATATATAACATATAGATATATGAGAATATATAGTGAGATATGAAGGGCATAAAATACACACAAATGATAGACATAGACATCTGTAAGATGTGTGCTATAGGTATGAATATATAGGCCTCTATATGGAAGTCTGCAAGAAGCAGACAGAGAGATGCCTACAAAAAGGTATTCACATAGGAAAATGTGGAGAGGAAAGATTCATCTAATAACAAGAAGGTGGAACCTACTTGAGAAGATATATAGAGAATCAATTCCCACTGGTTATGGCTACAGGGATGCTAGGTAGTAGAATAACCAGGATGGTTACGTGAAAAGCAGAGGATGATATTAGTCTGCAGCCAGCAAGTCCCGAGTATTCTAGGACTCTAGCATGGTAAGTGAAAAGAAGACGCATAGGAATGAGATACCATGCTGACCTGCTTAAGGGCAAAAAGGTATCATGCGTTCTTACCATGAGGATGAGCTGGAAGGAGAAAACATATTCCCTATTGGAAATACTATGGACCAAAGCAGGGAATTAGCAACTCCTTAAGCTTTCACGTAAGAGGAGGCCTATGTCCTTTATATTAAAAAGGAGAACCTTTCTAGTCATGGGAGACATGACTGAAAAAGCCTTTCTTCAACCATCTAGTATAGCTGTTGGAGAAAAAAGCCCCCCCATGCTCTCTAGCAAGGGCCCATAGTGGAGAGCTTCTTTGTAGAATTGCAGAGAGCATGATGCAGGAGAATGAGGAGATAGAACTGGCTGCAGGAGAGCCAGTACCTATGTCAACTATGCTGCCAAACCCAGGGGAATGGAGATGGCAGAAAGAGAAGACAATCCAACAAGCTTGTAGTGAAAACATTTCCAAGCCAGATGACAGCACTGACTTGGAGCCACTACTAAGACCAGACAGAATGTTAGTGGAGGACAAATCTGGTTGCTGGTGGACAAGAACTAGTGATCCAAACATTAAGGCTCCTGCATTGGCAGCTGCTTGCCAGACAGCAGAAGAATGGTACTGTTTAAAAACAGAAAGAACAGACAAAACAAGAGTAGAAAACTCTGGACGTGTCTGATGAAGTGCTTCAAAGTAAGATTGAAAAAGAGGAGTCAACTCAGAGAAGAGAACTCCACACTGGAAAACTAGAGAGGCTGAAGAAAAGGCCCTCCAGTAAAGCAATACCGCTCTTACAGAGGAAAAACCCTGGTAAGAGGGTAAAAAGAATGGAGCTGAAGAAAACTTACAAAGTAGTAAGTTTATAGAAAGGAGAAAGACATGCTGGCACAGGAAACTATCGTTTGATAGTGGATAGACCTCTTTCCCTAGCAGGAAAAAGAGAATCCTGTGACCTAGAAGCATGAACATACTGACAGCTCATAAAACATAGAAAGAATGGATGTCTTTCGGGAAGAGATCCATGTTTAAGATTTAGAATGACAGCACTGGATTGCTTCTATTGAGAAGAAGCAACTGCAGATTCTAATCCCAAGAGTCACAAGCATCTGATGGATTGATCAGAAACCCTGTGGTTGCTGGGTTTGCTGAGCCTGGTGAGAGGTTGAACGCTGCAGATCAGGACGATGCTTCCCCTGTTTGGGAACATCTGTATGATGGGCAGATGATGCATAAAACCTTCTTCTCCTATGAGAAGAAAGTTTGGCAGGACATTTCCTACCTACTGGGACAGAAGAAGATGCAGAACAGCTTTTAGGAACAGGTAAATCAGTGGAGAACTGAGTAACCTGACGTAAAGACTCCTTGTTGAAAAGATTGTCTCCAGTGCATTGAGTATGTCCCAGTCTGTTGTGCCCATTTGTCCAAGTCTGAAGCTTGGAGCCAGGCTCTACGTCGTGCCCCTATAGTTATAGCAGAAGTCCTGCTAACAGACTCAAAAGAGTCTAGTAAAGCACGAGTAAGAAACCAAGAGATATTCTGGAGATGCTTGAGCAGTGAAGAATAGTCTGAACTCTTGGACTCTGAAAGGGAAGGAGTCAAAAGATGTAATTGCTTTGTGACCCCCTCAAGAGATAGATTCATATAGAAAATATATGAGAGAATTCTTGCAGAAAGCATAGATGTCTGGAAGGTTTGACATCCAAAGGCATCAAGTGTCTTAGACTCACGACCTGGTGGATAAGAAGAGTGCTTTTTCTTGCTCTTTATCTGCCTCATTGCTGATTCCACAACTATGGAATGATGAGGAAGTTGAGTCTTTTGAAACCCTGGAGAGGGGGGCACCTGATATAAGAGATCAGTTGCTCTGGAAGGTGGGGGTACCCTTAAAGGTGTTTCCCACATTCCTAGAAGGAGATCCTGCAAGGAATGATGCAAAGGAAGCATTATGTTCTCCTTTGTTTTGGTAGAAAGAGAGCCCTGCTGTGCAGGATCATGTCCTGGGATAGGAATGGCAAGAGATCTTGCTATATCCAGGAGGAAACTCTGAAAAGAGGGTTCCCCAATAGGAATTTGTCTTGGACAGGTTAGATCTGAAGAACTAGCCTGAGCACCGACAGAGCTATCCAGATATATAGGAATAGAAGATCCTGCACAGTGCAGTGTGGAATGCTTAAAGGATGGTCGCCGGTACTGGCTGTCAGGAGCAGCGACCGTCATTACCACATTGTCCATGCCAGGTATCGACTCCAAGCTTGGCATAGAAGGGAGCGAGCCTGTTGAAAAAAGCATGGTAGGAGTTGGCCACGATGCAACTGTGGATACCGGTACCGATGCCAATACCGGTACCGATGTCGGAGTCGAGCCTGACAAAGACATCGGAGCAGTCATCGGTGACAGTTCAATCGGTACCGAGGTAACCGAAAACCTCCGGGTGTTATCCTCGGTACCGAGCAATCGGTATCGATCAGTGTCGTACCAAAGGGTATTGGTACCGAGTCTTCCAGACTAGAGAGCGATTCTAAACTCGGCATCGACAAGCACCGACCGTAAGGGTAATGAAGGTCAAGCAGTGGCAACTTAATGGGCCTCGAGGGAACCGAGAGCTGTGGATCCGAATCATCGGAACCGAGCCTTCGGTACCGCCGAGAGCCAGTACCAAGGTCAGTCGGTACCCAGTCCTCCAGACTGGAGATCGATTCCAGACTCGGCATCGAAGGAAGCGAGGCTATCGATGCACGTCTGGAGGGTACCGACGTCGGTGGTAGTATCGGTGCTGGTACCAATAATGGAAGGTTAGTCTGGAGTGTATCCACCGGTCTCGAAGGCACCGAGGACGCCAGATGACCATCCCTGGTGAGGAGTGTTTCATCCAACACCAGTGCCGATGTCGGGGTATCGGTACCACTCGAAGTGGATGCCACCACCGGCCACGGCTCAGGTATGTTCTGTGAGGGGTGAACCCCAGGAACAACCTGAAACCCCTTATACGCTTTGGAGACCAAAGACTCCCGCCGGGGTTTTGAAGCCAGTGGGCCCTCGAGGGCAAGGCCGGAGCCGTCTACATGCTGTGCATGAGACCTACCACTCGAGGGCTGGCTAGTCTTAACAGAGTGTTTGTGGGTTACCTGATCCTGTGTAGAAGAAGAAGGGGACGGTGCCCCGAAGCTGGAGGGAAACCGTGTATCGAGGGAATCTCGAAATTGAAAACCTCACTAAACTGTTGTCAGGACCCAAGCAGGTTAGACACCGACTTTGAGGGTCTAAAAATAAAGTTGTACCGCCACAGTTTGAACATTTCTTGAAGAAAGTGGCTGGCGGTTCCATGAAGGAAAAAGAAGAGGCCTAAAAGGCCTAAGACACCGTGAGACACTATGAAGAAAAAATATTCCTTGAAAAAGGAAGATTTTACAAGAAAAGAAAAGAAAACACCGGCGGTACCGGTGGCGTCGGGAAGACAGCCGCGACCACAAGAAAACTAAGAAATGAAACAAGAATTTTCTGCGGTGACAGGAGGACGTCCTGCCGGTTCCGCGGAAAAACGAAAACTGAGGAGAGGCAGGTGGGAAAGGCGGGAAGGCAGCACGCAGGCGTGGTGGGATGCTTCCAAAAGCTCTTTGATTGGACGCTGGGAAGTGTTCCTGCGCAGACTCCGTCGGTACCGACGTACCCATATGTGAGGACTCATTCCTGCTTGTTCCTGGAGATCACCTGTTACAGGTGAGTAATTATGCTTTCTCCAGGAACAAGGAGGAAGTCAGTCAAATCATGGTCACCCTCAGGGGAAGCCATGAGCAGCAGCAATTGAGTCCGCAAGTGCAGACTGCAGTAAGACCCGTGTGTCCAATGGGAACCAGCACTCCGGTAGCCTGAACACAGAAGGATCAGAGGGCAGGAGTTGTCTAGACTCCGAAAAGATTATGCAGCACAGCCTTGCTGTAGACACTGCCCCATTGGGACTCCCTCTCCAGGTAGTAATGAGCTGAGAAGGTATGGACAGAAGACCAGGTGGTGGCCCGGCAGATGTCCACCATCGGGACAAAGTGCAGGTTTGCCAAATATGCCGCCATGGCCCTGACACAGTGCGCCGTGACCTGGCCATCCAGCGAAAGCCCCACCTGCTCATAGGCGAGGGTGATACAATCCACCACCAAAGTAGATAGTATATGCTTGGTCACCACTTCCCCCAATCTACTGGGGGTCATATGAGACAAGCTTTATGGTGGCCCTGGGTACACTAAATGTAGAAGAACAGGGTCCTCTTACAGTCCAATGTGTGGAAGACAGTCTCCACACTGCTGGTATGAGGCCTCAGGAAGAAGATAGGGAGTACCACCTTCTGGTTGAGGTGAAAGGGCGATACCACATTCGGAAGGATTTTGGGGTATGTGCAGAGCACAATCCTGTTCTTGTAGAAACTGGTGTAAGGCACCTACGCCACCAAGGCTTGGAGCTCACTCACCCTGCAAACAGAGGTGAGCGCAAGCAGGAACACCACCTTCCACAAAAGGTATTGCAGGTGGCAGGTAGCCAGGGGCTCAAAAGGTGGGCGAGTAAGTTGCACCAGGATGACAGTGAGATCCCATTCGGTCACCGGAGGGCTTACCAGGGGTTTCGATAAAAGAAGCGGGTCACCAATGGCTGGGCCGAGAGTGGTTTGCTATCCACCAGGGGGTGATGTGCCGCCAGGGCCCTGAGGTGCACTCTGATAGAGTTCGATTTGAGTCCAGAGTGTGAGAGATGGAGAAGGTACTGCAGCTCCAGCTGTAACAGTCAGGAGAATGGGTTAATCCTGTGCTCTGCGCACCAGACTGAAAATCTGCACCATTTGAAGGTATATGTTTCCCTGTGGGAGGACTTATGGGACGCCAGCAGAATCTCCTCCACTTCTTAGCAGTCAGAACACAGTTAAATGTAATGTTAGCTTCCAAGATAAAATATCAAATGCAACTTCTGAGAGGAATTTTTTGAAGAAGGAAATAAAGTGGGGAGATATATGTCTCAGAAACTGAAAAAGAGGAAATTGCGTTCCCATATAATGAAAATTCGAACTCAGGGAGGAGGAGTTGTTTATAAAGATGGTGAGATTAGGGAAGCCTTTAGGAGATATTAGGAGTGGCCTAGTGGTTGGGGCAAGGTACTTCAGGCTGGAAGGTCGGGGGGTCAAATCCCACTAGAGGACAGCAACCCTGGGCCGGAAGGACTGGGGTTTCTAGTCTCACAGGTGCTCCTTGTGGTCTTGGGCAAGCCACTTAACCCTCCATAGTCCATGTTCCCTGTAAAATAGTTATCTCCAAGTTATAATGCCATGTTCAATGTAATTTCAGTTTGTTCAATGTAAACCGCACTGATACAGAATAGTGCGGTATATAAGAGAATGTAAATAAATAACTAAATAAATGAAATGGGATTATACAAAGCTAGAGATTTACCACAAAAGGAGAGGTTACAAAATTATCTTAATTCAATGAAACTGCCGAAATTAACTGAGGGGGAACAACGAGAATTAAATAAGGCAATACAGGTAGAAGAAGTACAGAAAGTGATAAAACAACTAAAAGTAGATAAAGCCCCAGGGTTAGATGGGCTGACAGCGCGTTTTTATCATTATTTTGGAGAAATATTACTAGAACCATTAGTGAGACTATTCAATCTGCCTAGAGAGGGAAGGGATTTAGAGGATACTATGGGATGGACAGGTATAACAATAATATATAAAAAAGGGAAAGAGAAACAAGAGTGCTCCTCTTATAGACCAATTTCTTTGATTAATCTTGACGCTAAATTATTAGCCAAAATATTGTCCACACGATTGAATAAATTGATTGGTAAGTTGATACATAGTGATCAAGCTGGTTTTATTCCAGGTAGACAAGTTGCTGATAATATTAGAAAGATTTTGAATATGATTTGGTCAATAGAACAAAATGGGAAAGAAGCATTGTTGTTATCTCTTGATGCTGAAAAAGCTTTTGATCAAGTATCTTGGCCATTTCTATTCAATGTAATGGAAAGAATGGGCTTAGGGGTAGAATTCTTAAGCTGAATAAAGGCGTTATATCGTAACCCAAAAACATGTGTAAGAGTGAATGGTGCTTATTTGGAATTTTTTGGAAAAGAGAGAGAAACAAGACAGGGTTGTCCATTACCCCCCTACTTTTTGCTATTTCACTAGAACCGTTTACAGCAAGAGTGAGGGAAAAGCACAGTTACTTACCTGTAACAGGTGATCTCTGGGAACAGCAGGAATAAGTCTTCACATATGGTATCGTCGGTACCGACGGAGCCTGCATGGGAACACTCCCCAGCGTCCAAAAGGAAAGCTTTTGGGAGCATCCCACAGCGCCTGCGCGCTGCCTTCCCGCCTTTCCTAACCACCTCTCTCCAGTTCGAGTTTAAAAGCTGAGACAAAGAGAGAGAGAGGAGAGGAAAGGAAAGATAGATAGAGAGATACAACTCCTAGGGGAGGTGGGTGGGTTGTGAAGACTTATTCCTGCTGTTCCCAGAGATCACCTGTTACAGGTAAGTAACTGTGCTATCTCCAGGAACAAGCAGGAATGAGTCTTCACATATGGGGACTCCCCACCTAGAGATGCCTGTGAGATCACCCAAGTTGTGAGTCCCTGGAAAGGACTCTACCTCCACCCATGAATCTCAGGCATCCAGTCAGGGATGGAGGGTAGGAGTTGATTAGGTATGGAAACAGGTGTTTGAGAACAGCCTGACCAAACAAGGCATCCCGGCGGGAGTCCTTGTCCAAGCAGTAATGGGCTGTAAAGGTATGAACCGAGGCCCAGGTGGCCGCTCGACAGATTTGGTCGATGGACACAGAGTTTAGATGAGCCATAGAAGCTGCCATGGCCCTCACATTGTGAGCTGTGACATGGCCCTCCAGAGGAAGGTTCTTACTCTGGTAGGCAAAGGAAATACACTGAGCAATCCAATTTGACAGAGTTCTTTTAGAGACTGGAAGTCCTAAATGAGAGGGATCAAAAGCAACAAAAAGTTGAGAGGACTTTCTATGTTGCTGTGTCCTTTGTAAGAAGAAAGCAAGTGCTCTTTTACAATCCAGGGTATGAAGATTCCTCTCTGCACGATGCATGAGGTCCTGGAAAAAAGACAGGTAAATATACCTCCTGGTTCAGATGAAAAGTGAGACCACTTTAGGCATAAAGTGTGGATTAGTTCTGAGGACTACCTTGTCATGATGGAACCTTGTATAAGGAGGATTAGCCACTAAGGCTTGCAACTCACTGATATGGCGAGCTGAGGTGACTACAATGAGAAAAATAACCTTCCAGGAAAGGAATTTCAAGGAGGTAGTGGCTAACGGTTCGAAGGGTGGCTTCATAAGCTGGTGAAGAACCAGATTCAAGTCCCATGCCACTGGAGGTGGTCTAACGGGAGGTTTAGTCAAAAGAAGGCCTCTCATGAATCTTGCTATAAGAGGATGAGAGGAAATAGGCTGTCCACTGAGGGGTTTAAGGGATGCTGCAATAGCACTCAAATGGACTCTGATTGAATTTGTTTTAAGGCCTGCATGGGATAAATGCAGCAAATACTCTAGTAAAAAATTCAGAGATATTGCAAGAGGGTTAAGACCCTTCTCTGCACACCAAATGGTAAACCTCTTCCATTTAAAAGCATAGGAACGTCTGGTGGAAGGCTTTCTGGAAGCATGAAGGATATCCTTCACTTGCTGAGAAAGAGGTAAATCTTGAAGGTCTAGGCCTTCAGCAACCAGGCCCTGAGATGAAGAGACTGGGGATTTGGGTGCCACAACGTTCCCTCCTCCTGGGAGAAGAGGTCTGGAGCATACCCCAAGTCCAAGGAGGGAGCTTGAGAGAGATGCAGAAGTAGAGGGTACCACACTTGGCGTGGCCAACGTGGTGCTATGAGGATCATAGACCCCCTGTCTCTCTGAAGCTTGAACAGTGTCTTGGGAATTAGGGGAATAGGTGGAAAGGCATAGAGGAAATCTTGCCCCCAATGAAGGAGGAAGGCATCCCTGGCCTGAACTCCCTGACATGGAATCCTGGAACAGAACCGGGGAAGTTTGGCATTCCACGGACTTGCAAACAGGTCTATGTCTGGGGTTCCCCAAATTCGAAAGATTCTGGCTATCTGGTCCCCATGGAGGGACCATTCGTGTGGAAGCAGAACTCGACTGAGTCTGTCTGCCCAAGAGTTTTGAACCCCTGGAAGATACACTGCCATGAGATGGATTTGATGCTCTCTGGCGAAGGTCCACAGGGTGTGGAAGACTCAGAGCCAGAAAGATTGCTCTGAGCTCTAAGAGGTTGATATGTAGAGATGTCTCTTGTGGAGACCAGATGTCTGGGGTGGAGAGATCCTGTAGATGAGCTCCCCAACCCTTTGGAGAGGCATCTGTTGTAAGGGTTGCTTGGGGTAACACCTGTTGAAAGGGGGACCCCAGCAACAGATTTTGAGTGGACCTCCACCAATGGAGAGAGCAAGAGAGGCGACTGGAGGTCGCTATTTTGTCTGACAGGCACCCTGATGCCTGGGTCCATTGGGTGGACAGAGTCCATTGAGCTGCTCTCATGTGAAGGCGAGCATAAGGAACCACATGCACAGTGGATGCCATGTGGCCTAACAGTTGTAACATCTCTCGAGCAGTTAAATGGGATTTTAACTGAATCTGTGAGGCTAACTGCATCAAGCGTAGGCAACGGGCCTGGGGAAGATAAGCCCTTGCAGTTGTGGTATCCAGCAAGGCCCCTATGAACTCTAGAGATTGAGTAGGGGTGAGATGGGATTTTGGAATGTTTATTACAAGTCCCAGATACTGAAGAACACGCCTTGTGCAGGCCAGGAAAGTCTGGGCCTCTGACTGGAATGGAGCTCGGATGAGCCAGTCGTCCAGATATGGGAATACGAATATCCCTAGAGTGCGTAGAAATGCAGCTAGTACTGCCATGCATTTTGTGAACACTCTTGGTGCAGAGGCCAGACCGAAAGGAAGCACTTTGTATTGGTAGTGCTTTCCTTGGTAAAGGAACCGAATGAACCTTCTGTGTGTTGGATGGATGAGGACATGGGTGTACGCATCCTTGAGATCTAGAGAAACAAAGCGTCCTGACTCTGGAGGTATGGAAGGAGAGTTCCGAGAGAAGTCATCTTGAATTTCTCCTTGCATAGAAATTTGTTCAATTCTCTGAGATCTAAAATGGGTCTGTAGCCCCCTCTTTTCTTTGGAATGAGAAAATAGGGGGAGTAGAACCCTGAGCCCTGTTGAAGAAGGGGTACTTCTTCTATTGCCCCTTGGGCAAGAAGGGTAGCAATCTCCTGACCTAGAAGGTTGAGGAGAGATGTTGGAGAATTGAACTGTTTCACCATGGTGTGAGGAGGAAGGTTTAAGAAATGAAGCTTGTACCCATCTCTTATGATGGAGAGGGTCCATTGCTCTGCTGTGATTTGTTCCCATCTGGGAGCAAAATGAGCTAACCTTCCCGGAATGGTGAGAGGCTCTGGATGTTCTAGAGCCAGAAAGGCTAAGTTCTCTAGTTGTAAGTCAAAGGCCCTGAGGAGGCTGAGGCTGTTGGGCCGTAGCAGTCCTCGCAGCCTTAGGCTTGGCCTGTTTTGGTTGTTGCTGTCTCTTTGTAGCAAAACGACCTGTAGAAGAGGCCTGACCATAAGCAGAAGAATATTTCCCTTTTTTTGGGAAAAATCCTTTTTTGAACAACCTCTTTCTAAAAGGAGCAGAAGTAGACTTGGAAAGTCTATCTAAAGCAGAATTTTCAGCATCCATCTGGTTGGCCTTTGCTTGCCAATCTTTGCCAAAAAGGTTTTCACCTGTACAAGGAAGGTTACCTAGTCCATCCTGAACCCAGGGTTCCAAATCAGAAGCTTGTAACCAAGCAACTCTGTGTGCACCTATGGCAATAGCCGCGGCTCTGCTGGCTCCTTCAAAAGAGTCAAAGGCTGCACGGTTGGAAAACTTGGAAATATCCTGGGCATGTTTAAGCCAGGTGAGAAACTCTTCCCTTTTATCTTCTGAAATAAAAGGAGATAAGGTTTGCAGATGATCTGTAACTTCCTTTAGAAACATCCCCATATAGAGACTATAGGAGCTGATTCTGGCCACAAGCATACTGGCCTTGAAAATTCATAAGAACATAAGAAATGCCATACTGGGTCAGACCGAGGTCCATCAAGCCCAGTATCCTGTTTCCAACAGTGGCCAATCTAGGTCATACGTACCTAGCAGTTTCCCCAAAAGACACAGGTTCTGCAGTGCTTGTACTAGGTCAAGCATTGATATCCTGGGTCCCTTTTTAATAGTGGTTTATGGACCTTTCCTCCAGGAACTTGTCCAAACCTTTTTTAAACCCAGCTATACTAACAGCCCTTACTACATCCTCCGGTAACAGATTCCAGAGTTTGATTACACGTTGAGTGAAGAAATATTTTCTCTTATTTGTCTTAAATAGTTTACCCCGTAGCTTCATTACATGTCCCCTAGTCCTTCTATATTCTGATAGCGTAAACAATTGATCCACGTTTATCCGTTCCACTCCATTCATTAATTTATAGACCTCTATCAAATCTCCCCTCAGCCGTCTCTTTTCCAGGTTAAAGAGCCCTAACCTTTTTAGCCTCTCTTCATAGGAGTAGCCTTCCATCCCCTTCACCAATTTGGTGGCTCTTCTCTGTACTTTTTCTAATAACTCTATGTCCTTTTTAAGATACGGTGACCAGAATTGCACACAATATTCAAGGTGCGGTCGTACCATGGAGCGATACAGAGGCATTATAATATCCTTTGTTTTATTCTCCATCCCTTTCCTTATGATACCTAGCATTCTATTTGCTTTCTTGGCCGCCGCTGCACACTGGGCGGAGGGTTTTAACATGTTATCCACGATGACTCCTAAATCTTTTTCCTGGGTGGTGGTTTCCAATGTGGAGCCTTGCATCGTGTAACTATAGTGTGGGTTGTTCTTTCCTAGGTGCATAACTTTGCACTTGTCCACATTAAATTTCATCTGCCATTTGGATGCCCAGTCTTCCAAATTATCCAGATCCTCCTGCAGTTTTCCACAATCCTCTTGGGTTTTAACAACTTTAAACAGTTTTGTGTCATCTGCAAATTTGATAACCTCACTAGTTATTCCCTTTTCCAGGTCATTTATGAATATGTCAAAAAGTAGCGGACCCAGTACAGATCCCTGGGGTACTCCACTATTCACCTTTTTCCATTGGGAATATTGGCCATTTAGCCCTACCCTCTGCTTTCTATCTTTTAACCAGTTCCCGATCCACAATAGTACACTGCCTCCTATCCCATGACTTTTTAGCTTTGCCAAAAGTCTCTGATGGGGGACCTTGTCAAAAGCTTTCTGAAAGTCCAGATACACTATATCAACCGACTCACCTTTGTCTACCTGTTTATGCACACCTTCAAAAAACAGATCAGATTAGTAAGATAAGATCTTCCTTGTCTAAAGCCATGTTGGCTGTCTCCCATTAGGCCATGACTATCTACATGCTGTGTAATTTTGTTCTTTATGATGGTTTCTACCATTTTCCCTGGTACTGACGTCAGGCTCACTGGTCTGTAATTTCACAGGTCACCCCTGGAACCCTTTTTAAAAATTGGTGTTACGTTGGCGACCCTCCAATCTTCAGGTATTACAGATGATTTTAATGAAAGTTCACAGATTACCAATAGCAGGTCTGCAATCTCATATTTCAGTTCTTTCAACACTCTGGGATGTATACCATCCGGTCCAGGTGATTTGCTACTATTCAGTTTATCAAATAGTTGTAATATATCTTCCCGGTGTAGCGATATTTCTCTCAATTCCTCTGCAGTATCACCTTTAAATACCACTTCAGTCTTGGGTAACATCCCTACATCTTCCTCAGTAAAGACCGAAGCAAAGAATTCATTCAGTCTCTCCGCTATAGCCTTGTCTCCTCTTACTGCCGCTTTTACCCCTCTATCATCTAATGGTCCAATTGACTCTCTCACAGGCCGTTTGCTACGAATGTACTTGAAAAAGTCTTTATTTCGTGTTTTTGCTTCCGTAGCAAGTTTCTTCTCAAATTCCCGCTTTGCCTGCCTTATCAATGCTTTGCATTTAACTTGCCAGTGCTTGTGCTGTTTCCAGTTTTCATCATTTGGCTCTTTTTTCCATTTCCTGAAGGTTGCTCTTTTGGCAGCAACAGCCTCTCTGACCTCACCTTTAAACCATGCTGGCAGTTTTTTGGACTTTCTTCCACTTTTCTTAATGCGTGGAATACAGCTGGTCTGGCCTTCGAGGATAGTATTTTTAAATAACACCCAAGCTTGCTGTAAGTCTTTAACCTTTGGAACCGCTCCTTTTAGTTTTTTCCGAACTATATTCCTCATTCTATCATAGTCTCCCTTTTGAAAGTTAAAAGGTAGTACTGTGGATTCCTTTACTATCTGTCCTCCACTAATTAAATCAAACATGATCATACTATGATCACTATTGCCAAGTGGTCCCAACACTCTTATTTCTTGCACCAGATCTGGCGTTCCACTAAGGACTAGGTCCAGTATGGCTTCCCCTCTGGTCGGTTCATGAATCAGCTGCTCCAAGAAGCAGTCATTTATTTCATCTAGAAACTTTACCTCTTTAGCTTGTCCTGCTGTGACACTGTCCCAGTCGATACCGGGGTAATTGAAATCACCCATTATTACTACTCTGTTGTGGCTTTTGTTAGCTTCCTTGATTTCTTTGAGCATTTCATCATCCATTTGTTCATTCTGGCCAGGCGGTCGATAGTATACTCCCACTGCCATCACCTTCCCCTTCATAAATGGAATTTCAATCCATAGAGATTCTACAGCAAATTTTGTTCCCTGCAAAACTTTAATCCTTTCTGACTCAATGCCCTCTCTAACATAGAGCGCAACCCCTCCACCAATTTGTTCAGCTCTATCATTACGATATAGTTTGTATCCAGGTATCACAGTGTCCCACTGGTTATCCTCCTTCCACCATGTCTCTGAGAGTGCAATCATATCTAACCTCTCATTTAGTGCTATATATTCTAATTCTCCCATCTTATTGTTTAGACTTCTAGCATTGGCATACAAGCATTTTAGAGACTGTATTTTATTAATATTAATCTGGCTATTGGTAGGCATGGGTAATTGGGAATCTTTATGCTCTGTCTGCTCCTTACTTAAGGGCATTTGGGCTACTATACTCCCTTTTGGAACCTCACTGCTTTTGGTAGTATCCTTCAAGGATACCTTTGTCCGAACCATGTGCTCTTGGGTGACTGTCGGCTTTCCCCTATTTTCTAGTTTAAAAGCTTCTCTATCTCTTTTTTAAAGGTTAATGCCAGCAGTCTGGTCCCATCCTGATTAAGGTGAAGCCCATCCCTTCGGAAGAGCCCCCCCTTTCCCCAGAATGTTCCCCAGTTCCTAACAAATCCAAAACCCTCATCCTTGCACCACTGTCTCATCCACGCATTGAGACTCCGGAGCTCTGCCTGTCTTTTGGGTCCTGCACGTGGAACAGGAAGCATTTCGGAGAACGCTATCCTGGAAGTTCTGGATTTCAACTTCCTACCTAAAAGCTTAAATTTAGCCTCCAGAACTTCCCTACCACATTTTCCTATGTCATTGGTACCAACATGTACCAAGACAGCAGACTCTCCCCCAGCACTATCTATGATCCTATCTAGGCGGTGCGTGAGATCTGCTACCTTCGCACCAGGCAGGCATGTTACCAGGCGATCCTCACGTCCACCAGCCACCCAGCTATCTACATTCCTAATAATTGAATCACCAACTATAACAGCTGTCCTGACCCTCCCCTCATGGGGACATGGCCCTGGAGAAACGTCCTCGGTGCGAGAGGGTTTTACATCACCTGGAGGACAGGTCCTAGTTACAGGATCACTTCCTGCCACACCAGGGTGATGCTCTCCTGTCACGTGACCTCTCTCCTCCATGGCAACAGGGATGCTGCCAGACTGGAGGTGGGACTTCAGGACTATATCCCTGTAGGTCTCGTCCATGTACTTCTCTGTCTTTCTTATGTCTTCCAGGTCTGCTACTCTAGCCTCTAGAGAACGGACTCGTTCCCTGAGAGCAAAGAGCTCCCTGCACTTAGTGCATATGTAGGACCTCTCACCAACTGGGAGAAAATCATACATGTGACACTCAATGCAAAAGACCGGAGAACCCCCATCTCGTTGCTGGACCTCTGTCTGCATCTTAGTTTAAAGCTTGTGTTTAGGTCTTTTAAATTCGGTATATAATAAGGATTGGTGTAGATGCTTATACTAATAAAAGTGTATCTAATACCCCTAATACACCCTGTGTACCTGAAGCTTAATTAATCTCAGGTCCTCTGTGTATGACTGATTTGGATTAAGAGCTGCACCTGAGAGCAGCCCCTTTCCTCTAAGATGTGCAAGTACCTATAAAACTACAATTACCCCAGGGGTGGGTGTGTGCTGGGGAGGGAGGGAGGGAGATAAGTCATATTAAAGAGGGCAGTTACAAGGTACCCTGTCCTGAACCCTCAGCAGGCGGTTGGGGGTACCACACAAAGCCCAGTTAGTTGAGAGAGGCAAGGTAAGTACAGCTGAGAAGGCTGAACTAGCACACCACTAAGACAAACAATAAATAATTAAACAAACAGTTAGACAAACAGTAAATAATTAAATAAACAGCTAGAACTCACAGTAAGATGTCCCAGGAGGCAAATATCCACTCACTAGCAGAGCTCTGTAAAAGTACAGCCCTTCTCTGATCAGAGAAAAGCAAACTAAAACAGACTATGCACACGTGGAGAAAACAGGAAGAAGGCTACACAATACCTCAGGGGGAGGGGGGGAGGGGGGGAGGGGGAGGATTCACTTAGGCAGGCAAGGACAGGAAAAAAGTTTAACAAACAGCAGGTTCTGGGGAGAGAGATTTAATTCAAAATGGCTACCACACAAAGCCCAGTTAGTTGAGAGAGGCAAGGTAAGTACAGCTGAGAAGGCTGAACTAGCACACCACTAAGACAAACAATAAATAATTAAACAAACAGTTAGACAAACAGTAAATAATTAAATAAACAGCTAGAACTCACAGTAAGATGTCCCAGGAGGCAAATATCCACTCACTAGCAGAGCTCTGTAAAAGTACAGCCCTTCTCTGATCAGAGAAAAGCAAACTCTGATCAGGCATCTAAGGTTCTGCATTCTCTTCCTGGAGGAGTAGAAGAGTGCCTTTTTGCACTCTTGATCTTTTTCATAGCAGACTCCACCACAATGGAGTGATGAAGAAGCTGAGTCTTATGAAAAACAGGACAAGGAGGAACACGATACATGGTGTCCAACCTACGAGAATGAGGGGAGGTGGTAAGAGGAGTCTCCCATATGCCCAACATGTGATCATAAAGAATCTCATGTATTGGTAAAGTGGCTGCCTCTTTAGGAGCCTTAGGATATTGTAAAATATCTAATTTTTTGGCTCTAGGCTCTGTCTCAGAGGCCACTGAGATGGAAAGGCCGCTGGCCACCTCCCTGATGAAATCTTGAAAAGACAAGTCTTCTGGAGGAGACATTCTCCTTTTTGGAGAAGAGGGTTCCTGAGAAAGGATCCCCGATGCTTCGATAGAGGCCTCTGATTCATCAGAGTCTTCAGAGGAATCGAAGTATCGCCTGTCTGGATGCTCTTGCAGAGCCCGATACGCGTACCGGGGGGTATCGACATCGGGACTGCCGTCGACGTCGATGCCCATCGGTACCGGCACCGGAACCGATATCGGGTCCGGTACCGGAATCGGTACCGACAACGAAGTTTGTTGCGGTACCGAAGGCGTCGCAGCTTGTATGAATGCCGTGATGGCACGCTGCATGGTCAGAATATTCTGATCCATCGACGCCACCAATGTCTGGATGTCGGTACCAGTGGAAACCACCGGTACCCCAGAACATTGCAACAGGTGATCGGTCGAGGCCGAGCCATCGATGTCAACCTGTGACCTCATAGATAAAGCTTTGGAAGCCGGAGTCTCCCGCCGGGGTAATTTTGCCGGTGCGGATTCCTCGAGAGAAGCCCGGAGGCATCTCGATACTTTGCGGGAGATCCACTCTTCGAGGACCGGCTGGACTTGTTTGGTTACCTGAGATCCATGGGAGGAAGAGGAAGCCCTGGAAGACGTCGATGCCACCGAAGCTGCATCAGAGGGAAACAGGGTACTGAGCTTGACTGCTCGATTCTGTAGACCTCTTTTAGACATCATGGAACAGGACTCACACTCCGTCATGGAATGATCAGGACCTAAACATTTGAGACACCAGTCATGGGTGTCGGTGACAGAAATAGTGCCGTTGCACTTCGTGCAGTTTTTAAAACCGGAGGCGGGCTTTTCCATGAGGAAAAAGTTGTGTAGGCCTAAGGCCACAGAAGAAAATGCACCGAAGTGAGAAAAATAGTAGTTATTTATTTATTTATTTTTAAAGAAAGAAAGAAAAAAACGGCGGTACCGGTCCGGAGACGAGAAGGCAGACACGCGACTAAAGAAATAAAGAAAAATAAGATATTCTTCAGCGGTGACAGGAAACACGACCTGCTGGCTCTGCGGAAAAGAAGAACTGGAGAGAGGCGGTTAGGAAAGGCGGGAAGGCAGCACACAGGCACTGTGGGATGCTCCCAAAAGCTTTCCTTTTGGACGCTGGGGAGCGTTCCCGCGCAGGCTCCGTCGGTACCGACGATACCATATGTGAAGACTCATTCCTGCTTGTTCCTGGAGATGGGAAGATATTAAGGGAATAAAAATAGGAAGGAGTGAATATAAAATTTCATTATTTGCAGATGATATAATCTTAAGTGTATGTAAGCCATGGGCATCAATCCAATATTTAATGTGGGAATTGGAAGAATTTGGTAAATTATCAGGTTTCACTATTAATTGGTCTAAATCAGAAATTTTAAATTTAACTACACATAGGGACATACAGGATAAGTTACAAAAGAAATATCTGTTCAAATGGGCGAAAGAGAGTATTAGATATCTTGGCATTTACATTAGTAATAAGATAGAAACATTATATAAACTGAATTATTATAGACTATTTGGAAAGGTGGAGAGCTGGCTGGATGGATGGGGGCGGGGATATTTGTCATGGTTTGGACGGATTGCTACTATAAAGATGATGCACTTACCAAGATTTCTATTTCTCTTCCAGACGTTACCAATTAAAATACCACCTAATCAGTTAAAAAGGTTACAAAGAAATATTAATTGTTTTATATGGAAAAATAGAAGGGGGAGAGTAGCTATAGATATAATGCAAAGAACTAAAGGAGAGGGACGGCTAGGTGTGCCTAACTTTAGGAAATATTACAAGGCAGCACAATTAAAAACGATTTATGAGTGGCATCCAGGAACACAGAAACATTGGTTTCAAATGGAGGAAGTTTTTTAAAGGGGAGAAAGCCTAATCAAAGTAGTTTGGCGAGGTAGACTTAATTTAGAAAATGAAAATCAAAATCCTCTAATAGTGCATAGTTTACAAGTTTGGAAACAAAATAGAAAACAAATAATACAAAATAAGAGGTACTCACAGTGTATGCCTCTAGAAGCCTGTTTTGAAAGCGGACAAGGACCAGAGATGGGCATTTTGAATAGATGGGATGAGGCGGGGTTAAAATATATCTCACAAATAGTGAGTAAAGAGGACATTTTTGAATTTGAAAATATTAAGGATCTATATAGATTAGGAGATAGAGATTATAATGCTTATCTACGAGTCACTTTTTGAAACAATCAAAGGCGTGGCATGATCTCTGGGAAAATAGGGGGTGGTTTGAAGCATCGTGTTTAGGAAATTTGGGGCAGAAAGGAATTTTGTCCAAAATCTATAAAGGCATAATGGAGGGGGGGGGGGAATAACAAATTGAGATACATTATAAAACGGGAAGAAGGTTTGGAGATAAGATGGTCTGAGGAGGAATGGGATAAGATAATACGAACAGTGGCAAGTATGTCCATAGCCACAAGGGTAAAAGAGAATGCTTATAAATTGTTGTTCAGATGGTATTGGACTCCAGTATGTAAAAAAAGAGCTGGAAGGGGGATTAATGATTAGTGTTGGAGGGGATGTAATGAGAAAGGGAATTGGTTGCATATGTGGTGGAAATGTAAGTGGATACAAACCTATTGGATTGAGATTTTGGAGTTGATATATGACAGGATATCAAATACAAAGAAAGTCAGAGATTTGTTTACTACATCAATCAGATGTAGACATTCCAAAGAGAGTTAGTGGAGTGATACATCACTGTATAGTAGCTGCTAGAATTGAAATAGCATAACATTGGCAGGGGAAATCCATGCCACAAAAGGCAGGATTTGTGAAAAGAGTGGCAGAGATGTGTTTGATGCATAGATTGACAGAGATGAGGCGGGGGACAGGTGAGAAAGTTGTGGGACAATGGAAGAGTGTGTGTAAGTGGTTGGAAAAATGGAAGGAAGAAAGAGTGGGAGTGCTAGAGAAAATATGAGAGGGATTTTATACAAAATTTAAATAAAATTTTACTGGAATGATAAATGGTGATTGGGTGAAAGGAGAGAGGATGGTATACACCCTAGAATACTGAGGGAACTTGGGGACGTTCTATCAACTACACTGACTGACCTTTTCAATGCCTCATTGGAATCGGGAGTGGTGCCAAAGGACTGGAGAGAGGCTCATGTGGTGCCTTTACACAAAAGCAGAAGTAAGGATGTGGTTGAAAACTACAGGCCGGTTAGTTTAACTTCGGTGGTGAGTAAATTATTGGAAACGCTGCTGAAAGAGAAAATAGTGAGGTTTCTGGAGTCCAGCGGATTACAGGATCCGAGGCAGCATGGATTCAGCAGAGGCAGGTCTTGTCAGACAAATCTGATTGATTTCTTGACTGGGTGACCAGGGAGTTGGACCGAGGGAGAGCTCTAGATGTGGTGTATTTAGATTTCAGTAAAGCCTTTGACACTGTTCCTCACAGGCGACTTATAAACAAACTGAGCACCCTAGGGATGGACCCTAAAGTTACTGCTTGGGTTAGAAATTGGTTGGGTGGGAGGCGACAAAGAGTACAAGTAAATGGAGCTCACTCTGAGGAGAAGGATGTTACCAGTGGTGTGCCCCAGGGATCTGTCCTTGGTCCGATTCTTTTTAACATCTTTGTTAGTGATATAGCGGAAGGGCTGTCGGGTAAGGTTTGCCTCTTTGCGGATGATACCAAAATCTGCAATAGAGTAGACACCCAGGAATGTGTAGATAACATGAGGAGGGATCTAGCTAAGCTTGAAGAATGGTCTAGAATTTGGCAGCTGGGATTTAATGTTAAAAAATGTAAGGTCATGCATTTGGGCTGCAGCAATCCAAGGGAGCAATACAGTATAGGGGGTGAAGTACTTTTGTCCAATAAAGAAGAGCGGACCTAGGCGTGGTTGTGTCTGATGATCTTAAAGTAGCTAAACAGGTAGAAAAGGTGACGGCAAAAGCTAGAAGGATGCTTGGGTGCATACGGAGAGGAATGGCTAGCAGAAAAAAGGAGGTGATAATGCCTCTCTATAAGTCTTTGGTGCGACCTCATTTGGAGTATAGTGTGCAATTCTGGAGACCGCACCTTCAAAAGGATGTGAACAGGATGGGGTCGGTGCAGAGGGTGGCTACTAAAATGATTAGTGGGCTTCATTATAAAGCATATGAGGACAGACTTAAGGATCTTAATATGTACACCTTACAGGAAAGGCGGGATAGAGGTGATATGATTGAGATGTTTAAATACCTCCGTGGCATAAATGTTCAGGGAGAGAGCCTCTTTCAATTGAAAGCAAGTTCTGCTACGAGGGGACATGGGATGAGGGTGAAGGGAGATAGATTCAGGAGTGATATGCGGAAATATTTCTTTACGGAAAGAGTAGTGGATCCATGGAATAGTCTCCCAGAGGAGGTGGTAGAGATGAGGACAGTAACTGAATTCAAAAAAGCATGGGACCAACACAGAAGATCTCTAAAGGTAAAAAGGGGACTGTTGTTGATATGGAAGGACAGACTAAGACAGGCCATGTGGTCTTTTTCTGTCATCATATTTCTATGTTTTTATGCTTCTATTAATTCAATAATGGATGAGGTTGGATGAGTGGGGGAGGGTGGGAGAGGGTGGTTAGAAAGGGAATGATATAGAGCATTTAGAGTAATATTATATGAATTAATAAATAGAATATATAATTGTTAATAAATACAAATGTTGTGAAGTTTGATACATAAATGTTATGTAGTTTGATACATGTTAAGTGAAGTTTGTAATGATACTAAATACTTAATAAAATGATCAAATGAAAAAAAATGTGACAAATGGGTGAACAATAATGATGAATATAATGATAATAGGCTGGTTTGGTGAATATGGTGATTGGTTTCAGGGCATTTTCAGTATTTGGTTCTGTGATTTTTACTCTAAGCCCCAATTTTGCTGTCAGGAAAGTGGCAAGTGTAAAAAAGATAGTGGTGCTATCACATATTGGCAATGTGAAAAGAAAAAAATCTGTAAAACCTGAGTGCATTCATCCATTGATATTCAGCCTGGTGGTACTATAAAATTACAATCTAATCTAATTGGGAAGAGTGGTCTAGTGGTTAGGACAAGGTACTTCAGGCCGGAGGGCCGGGGGTTCAAGTCCCACCTGGGGACAGCAATCTCAGGCCGGAGGGACTGGGATTTCTAGTCCTATAGGCACTCCTTGTGGTCTTGGGCAAGCCACTTAACCCTCCATTGCCCATGTTCCCTGTAAGTATTAACGTATGTGTGTCATATCCCCTCGTGTTAAATGTATCCCCCAATTGACCGCTTTGACCTGGTGAAAAGCGGAATATAAATACAGCTAAATAAATAAAATAAAATAAATAAATAATCACTCTCATGGTCTGAAGCGACAAGAAAAGAAGTGCTGCAAGCCACTGAGGAAGCTAAGTCACAAGTAAAATTTAAGCTTCCTTCAAAAAGGCGCCAATTTCCAGTATCAGAAAAATAAACAAAAAGAAGTATTTTTTCCAATAAAGAATTTCTGTTAAAGGTTTTGGTGATTTTGCGTGGGGCCTGTGTCCTCCTACACTCCCCACGCCCATTGTGATCTTAACCACTCTGATAGAAAGCGTTTGGAATGCGGTATGCATAAATGCCCGTAGCAAGGGAAATAAGATCCCAGATGTTGAAGAATTAATAGGAGAAGCTGACTTGGATTTAGTGGCTGTTACAAAACATGGTTCACAGAAAACCATGACTGGGATGTAACTATACAAGGCTATACTTTATTTAGAAAGGACAGGGTAAGAAGAAGTGGCTCTATATGTAAAAAATAATCCTAAAGCTTTGGAACTACAGAGCTTAAAAGGGAGAGAGGAAGCACTGTGGGTTTAACTAGAAAGAGGGAAAGAGAAATCGAATTGCATTGGTGTGATATACAGACCTCCCTCACAGGAGGAAGAGGTGGACGGAGAGCTAATTGAAGACATACACAGCATTGCTAGGAAAGGAAAAGTGCTACTGATAGGGGCAGATGTTGATTGCCACATTCCTGCTGCAGTATCATCTAGAAGTAAGGAGATCCTGGATTCTCTACAGGGAGAACTATTCAGGCAACTGGTAACAGAACCCAAATGTGAAGGGACCATACTGGACTTGCTGTTTAGCAATGGTGAAAGTTTTTCAGATGTTATAGTGGGAGGTCATTTTGCATCCAGTGATCACCAGATGGTGTGGTTCAGTATTAGGACTAGGACTGTTAGAATCCATTCAAAAATGAGGGTCCTAGACTTTAGGAAAGCTAACTTTGCCAAGATGGGCCAATACCTCAGGGAGTCTTTAGCGGGATGGGAACAGCTGGGGGATGTAGAAAACAGTGGGCAAAATTGAAAGGGAATATTTTAAAGGCAACCAACCTTTTTATTGAAATGGTAAATAAATGTAAAAGGAAAAGGAGACTGCTATGGTTTTCAAAAGAAGTAGCTGAAAAGGTGAAGAAAAAGAGGGAGGTCTTCATGAAATACAAGAGATCACAGAGAGAGGAAGACAGGCATCTATATTTGGAAAAACTTAGAGAAGCTAGCAAAGTAGTCAGGAAAGCAAAGATTCAAAAAGAGGAGGAAACAGCAAATGCAGCAAAATGGGGGATAAAACATTTTTCAGATATGCTAGTAAGAAGAGGAAGGGCAAAAGTGGTATTGTCAGAGTCAAGGGTGAAGGGGAAGAATATGTAGAAGCTGATGAGGATAGAGCAGAATTGCTTAACAAATATTTCTGCTCTGTGTTCACGGATAAAAAACTAGGAGCAGGACCTCAGAAAACACCCACAAACAGGAACAGAAGCGAACAGTATCTTGAACAATTTTCAGAAGACTGTGTTCGTGAGAAACTAGCTAAACTTAAAGTAGACAAAGCGATGGGACCGGACAGGATACACTCTAGAATATTGAGGGAACTTGGGGACGTTCTAGCAGCTCCACTGACTGACTTTTTCAATGCCTCGTTGGAGTCGGGAGTGGTGCCAAATGACTGGAGAAAGGCACATGTGGTCCCTTTATACAAAAGTGGATGTGGTTGAAAACTACAGGCCGGTTAGTTTAACTTCAGTGGTAAGTAAATTATTGGAAGCACTGCCGAAAGAAAACAGTGAAGTTTCTGGAGTCCAACGGATTACAGGATCCAAGGCAGCATGGATTCACCAAAGGTAAGTCTTGTCAGACAAATCTGATTGATTTCTTTGAATGAGTGACCAGGGAGTTGGACCAAGGGATAGCCCTAGATGTGGTATATTTAGATTTCAGTAAAGCCTTTGACACCGTTCTTCACAGGCGACTTATAAATAAACTGAACACTCTAAGGATGGACCCTAAAGTTACTCCTTGGGTTAGAAATTAATTGAGTGGGAGGCAACAAAGGGTAAAGGTAAATGGAGCTCACTCTGAGAAGGAGGAGGTTACCAATGGTGTGCCCCAGGGATCTGTCTTGGTCAGATTCTTTTTAACATCTTTGTTAGTGATATAGCAGAAGGGCTGTTGGGTAAGTTTTGCCTCTTTGCAGATGATAACAAAATCTGCAATACAGTAGACACCCAGGAAGGGTTAGATAACATGAGGAGGGATCTAGCTAAGCTTGAAGAACGGTCTAGAATTTGGCAGCTGAGATTTAATGTTAAAAAATGCAAGGTCATGCATTTGGACTACAGCAATCCAAGGCAGCAACATTATATAGGGGGGTGAAGTACTTTTGTCCACTAAAGAAGAGCGGGACCTAGGCATGATTTTGTCTGATGATCTTTAAGTAGCTAAACAGGTAGAAAAGGTGCACAGGGAGAGGAATGGCCAGAAGAAGAAAGGAGGTGATAGTGCTTCTGTATAAGTCTTTGGTGCGACCTCATTTGGAGTATTGTGTGCAATTCTGGAGACTGCACCTTCAAAAGGATATAAACAGGCTAGAGTCGGTACAGAGGGTGGCTACTAAAATGGTTAGTGGTCTTCATTATAAAGCATATGAGGACACACTTAAGGATCTTAATTGGACTTTTTTGGATATACCAGAAGACCCTAAAGTTACTGCTTGGGTTAGAAATTGGTTGGGTGGGAGGCGACAAAGAGTACAAGTAAATGGAGCTCACTCTGAGGAGAAGGATGTTACCAGTGGTGTGCCCCAGGGATCTGTCCTTGGTCCGATTCTTTTTAACATCTTTGTTAGTGATATAGCGGAAGGGCTGTCGGGTAAGGTTTGCCTCTTTGCAGATGATACCAAAATCTGCAATAGAGTAGACACCCAGGAAGGTGTAGATAACATGAGGAGGGATCTAGCTAAGCTTGAAGAATGGTCTAGAATTTGGCAGCTGGGATTTAATGTTAAAAAATGTAAGGTCATGCATTTGGGCTGCAGCAATCCAAGGGAACAATACAGTATAGGAGGTGAAGTACTTTTGTCCACTAAAGAAGAGCGGGACCTAGGCGTGGTTGTGTCTGATGATCTTAAAGTAGCTAAACAGGTAGAAAAGGCGACGGCAAAAGCTAGAAGGATACTTGGGTGCATACGGAGAGGAATGGCTAGCAGAAAAAAGGAGGTGATAATGCCTCTGTATAAGTCTTTGGTGCGACCTCATTTGGAGTATGGTGTGCAATTCTGGAGACCGCACCTTCAAAAGGATGTGAACAGGATGGAGTCGGTGCAGAGGGTTGCTACTAAAATGATTAATGGGCTTCATTATAAAGCATATGAGGACAGACTTAAGGATCTTTTTTTTTTATGCTTTTATTGATCAAATAATACGACTAAATACAGTATAGGAAAAAATCAGAAACATGTCATTAACAGCGAACATAACAAGTTCATATACAAGAAATAAAATTACATTATAGTCCACATAACGGGAGTATAAACTGAACAAAAGAAAGGAAATACAATCTCATGGAAACCAAGGTCAAAAAAGTGACCCACTCTTCGAAGGGACATTTCAATCAGACTGCAAATTCCCCTCCACACCCTTTATGCCTTTCCTGTCTGTCAAAAATTTCTCCAGATGAGCAATATCCACAAAAATAAAGAAAGTGCCATCATACTTAATGACACATTTGCAGGGAAACTTTAAAAAAAACGTAGCTCCCAAGGCCAATACCCGGGGCTTCAAAGATAGAAACTGCCTCCGGCGCAATTGGGTAGCACGTGCTACATCGGGAAAAACATTTACATACTGCCCACAAAACTTAAGAGTTTTAGCTTTAAAGTAAGCTTTAAGAATACGCTGTTTAATGTCCACTGACAAAAAGGTGACCAACAGGGTGGACCGAACAGTAATAGTGTCCAAAGAGTCTTCTATGAAGGCGGTAAAATTGGAGATAGATGGGATCACCTCATCCATTTCACCCTCCGAGGAGTTAACCTTTTTCACTGAGGAGGGAATGTAATAAATCTGAGAAACCTCAATAGAATCAGATATAGCTAAAACCTCTTTAAGATATTTATCCAAAAGAATCTTTGGAGATAACAGGGAAGAATGAGGGAAGTTTAAGAAATGTAAATTGCAAACCCTCATAGAATTTTCCAGCGATTCCAATCGAGAATGAACAATCAAGGAATCCTTGATACCAGCAACATGAACTGAATGCAAAGGAAGCACCGGCGATTCTATTTTAGAAACCGCTACATCTAAAGAGGAAACTCTTTCATCCAGAGACCGCAAAGATTCGGTAGCCTCTTGGGTGAAAGTACATAAAGAATTTAATTTCAAGGAAACTTTCGAGTCTATACATTTTAAGGCACCCCACAGATCCTTCAAGGTTACATCACCCTCGGGGGATAACTCCGGGAGCTCCGAAGATACTCCTGGAGCTAAACCCTGAACTGGAGTTGGTAAAGAAATCACACCACTCAAATCTTTTTCCGCCTTAGAAAAAAAGCCAGAAACGGCAGATAAACCAGACCCAGGGCAAGGGGGCGGAGATCTTCCATCGGGGCTTAACGAAACCCTGTCAGGGGAGGACTGGGCCAGGGGGGTAGGAACAGACACTAAGTGCTTATCCATGGGGCCCACCGGTTTAGAACCTCCAGTATCAGCCCCCGTGGATTTATTGCCCGCTTTTGCCTTCCTCTTCCCCATCCTCACAGCACTAAGAAAATATATAAACAAAACTCAAAAGGGAGGATAAAACAAAGCAGGCAAAATAGTTAAACTCCACCTACCCTATGAGGCTTGCCGAGAAGGATTAGCCAGTAATGGCGTTCAAATGGCGTCAAAGGGGCAAATCCTGCCCCTTTAGACACGCCCCTTCAGAGCACGCCCCGTGGACACGCTCCGCGGTCGCTAAGGAAGAGAGAAAATATAAGGAGAGAAAAGACCCCTCCAGCAAGAGACAGTCCCGGGCGTGCCTGCCCGAAGTTGCAGTCGGCAGCGTCGCCTCTGCCAGCACAGTCAAGCAGTCGCAGGTCTCCCTCCACAGACCAACTCCCTCCACACACACTCCAGGTAACGCCGGAGGTAGATCTCCACCAGGGCCCTTTAATCCTCTCAGGGCCCCTCCAGCAAGAGACTGTCCTGGGCGTGCCTGCCCGATGTTACAGTCGGCAGCGTCGCCTCCGCCAGCACAGTCCAGCAGTCGCAGGTCTCCCTCCACAGACCAACTCCCTCCAGACACACTCCAGGTAACTCCGGAGGTAGATCTCCACCAGGGCCCTTTAATCCTCTCAGGGCCCCTCCAGCAAGAGACTGTCCTGGGCGTGCCTGCCCGATGTTACAGTCGGCAGCGTCGCCTCCGCCAGCACAGTCCAGCAGTCGCAGGTCTCTCTCCACAGACCAACTCCCTCCACACACACTCCAGGTAACTCCGCAGATTTAAGGATCTTAATATGTACACCTTAGAGGAAAGGCGGGATAGAGGTGATATGATTGAGATGTTTAAATATCTCCGTGGCATAAATGTTCAGGGAGAGAGCCTCTTTCAATTGAAAGCAAGTTCTGCTACGAGGGGACATGGGATGAGGGTGAAGGGAGATAGATTCAGGAGTGATATGCGGAAATATTTCTTTACAGAAAGAGTAGTGGATCCATGGAATAGTCTCCCAGTGGAAGTGGTAGAGATGAGGACAGTAACTGAATTCAAAAAAGCATGGGACCAACACAAAGGATCTCTATAGGTAAAAAGTGGACTGTTGTAGTTGTTGTTATTGAAGGACAGACTAGATAGGCCATGTGGTCTTTTTCTGTCATCATGTTTCTATGTTAATATAAAATTACAAAAAATGGAGTGTGTTTTCTAGCTTATGATCTTGGTCTGAGTGATGACCGAATTTTAATATTTTTAACAGATCAAAATTTACAGATTTTGCAGCAGTCGCCTGACTGGCTTGCGGATGGAATGTTCATAGCTTCGCCAAAATTGTTTTATCAGCTGTGCAATCCCATTGATTATGCATTACTTCCAAATAAACAACAAGAAACCTATATCCGAATTTTACATCAGTTGTCTGAAGATCTGTTCTATGAGATTCTGAAGTTATCAGTAATCAATGCCTTTGAGGATGTGAATCCAGATGTGAGTATTCATGGATGCTTGTTTCACATGTCACAGAATAGGCTAGACTGCAGGAACATTATGCAAATGATGCTGAGCTTGCATTGAAAATTTGCATGCTACTTGCTCTATCATTTATCCCAACTCAACAAGTTCAAAACAGTTTTGAGGAACTGATTGGCCATATTCCTGAAGAACTAATTCAGTTATAGCTTATTTTGAAGATACATACAGTATATTGGCAGAATTTGTAGAAACGGGGCCCGTGAAGGTTTATTTCCAATAACGCTTTGGAATAATTATGATCGTGTTATCCTTGAATTACCATGATCCAACAATGTTGTTGAAGCCTGGCACACACGTGTCTATATCTTGTAATCACCCTTCTTTTTGGCATCTGATTTCTAGCTTAAAAATGAACAAGCTTATTTTTCTCAACGCATTGCATAGCGCATAGTCCCACTTGTAACCCAACAAATACTGCACAGTGTTTAGAATCAGTAGCCATCTCATCACTTGCACGATAACTCATGCTGCTTAACTGCCACTACTCCTCTGCTACGGCCCCATATCACATTGTCCTTCTGTTCCTCATACTCCCCAACTGCCTCCCCTCCTACCAGCACCCTCACTCCTCTCTCCCCTACTCTCCCTCTACCTTCCTTACTTCTCCCTCCATTCTGTCTTCTAACCTAGCATCTGCCCTTGAGCTACATCTCAACCTCCCCCCTCATTCAATCAGCCCCTCTCTCTTTAAGGCAATCCTACCCTCGCTTCTGCCGTACTGCCTCCGCTTTACCCCGCTCCTTACTACTCCTTCTTCTCTCATCAGGTAATATTAACCCCAACCCTGGCCCACCTCAATTTCTTTCTTATTCTAAGAAGAGCTCCTCACACACCTTATCTAATCTCATCCATATCCCTCTCCTTTCCCCTTCTGCCCTCCCTCACTCATGCCCCAGTCTCTAACAAGATATCGACCCCAACCCTTTCCCCTTTAGAGTTCTGTCTCACTCTAAAAAGAAATCCTCACATAGCCTATCTGATATCATCACTATCCCCCTTCATTTCCCCTCCCTCATGTCCCTCTTGGAGGGCACACTCATCCAGAGACACCCACCCATACCCTGGTCCTTCTAGACCTCTGTATTACTCTGGCAATAGATCCTCACGTAACAGCCCCTCTAGACTGCTGTCTCACTAATGAAAAGAAGTCCTCACGTAACTTATCCAATCTTATCCATATCCCTCTCCTTTCCCCCTCCACCCTCCCATTCTCATGCGCCCTATGGAATGCATGCTCACTCGCTAACAAACTTCCTTTTACTCATGATCTCTTTATCTCTAATGAACTACACCTTCTTGCCCTGACTGAGACCTGGCTCCTCCCAGACGATACCACATCAGCTGCTGCTCTCTGCCACGGGGGCTATCAGTTCTCCCATACACCTCGATCCACTGGCCGAGGCGGTGGTGTTTGGCTTCTACGTTCTTCCTTTTGCCAATTCCAACCCCTCCTGCTGCCTCAATCACACTCCTCCCTCTCCTTTGAAGTCCACTCCATTCGCCTCTTCACACCACTTCCCCTCCGAGTAGCTGTTATCTATCGCCCACCCGACAAATCCAAATCGACCTTCCTTACCGACTTCGACTCCTGGCTTTCCGTCTTTCTAGATCCCTCTTCCCCCACTCTTATTCTTGACAACTTTAACATTCACGTTGATAACCCCTCCGACACCCATGCTTTAAAGCTCCTCGCCCTCACCTCCTTGTTTAACCTCCAACTTTGCTCCACGCCCCCACCCACCTGCACGGCCATTGCCTTGACCTGATACTCTTCTCTAATTCCTCTCCCTTAAACTTCCACAACTCAATCCTTCCCTCATCTGACCATCACCTTTTAACCTTCAATTTTCAGCTTCCACTGTCTCAACCCTGTCCCATTTAGAAACCTTCATAATATTGATCCTTTGACTCTCTCCTCCACTATTTCTCCATCTCTTGCCTCCATTATGTCCTCCAAGTCCGTCGACGAGGCAGTAGCCTCTTTTAATGCTGCACTATTCTCGGCTCTTGATACTCTTGCCCCGCCCACCACATGACCCGTTAGACGTTCTGCTCCTCAGCCCTGGCATTCATCTACAACCCGTTATCTACGCATCTGTGCCCGTTCTGCTGAACGCGCCTGGACCAAATCCCACTCCCTGGAAGACCTTCTACACTTCAAATTCATGCTTGGCTCCTTCTAGTCAGCCATAGCACTTGCCAAACAAAAATACTACATCCATCTGACTAACTCCCTAGCCTCTGATCCTCGCCGCCTCTTTAATACCCTCAATTCTCTCCTCAAGGTGCCCCCGCTCCCAGTCCTGCCCTCCCTTTCTGCCCAAACCCTTGCCGACTACTTCCATGACAAATCCACAAGATTACCCTCCAATTCTCCACACCCTCATCTACCTCCCCCCCCCCCTCCATCCTGACTTCCTCTGCTACCCTCTCCTCCTTCCCTACGATCTCCGAAGAGGAAACCACACTCTTTCTTTCCTCCTCCAAACCAACCACCTGTTCCTCTGACCCTATCCCCACCCATCTTCTACACCCCATCTCCCCCACCGTTATCCCCTCCATCTCTCATATTCTCATCCTATCACTCTCCACTGCAACTGTCCCGACTGATTTCAAACATTCTGTTGTCATACCTCTCCTCAAGAAACCCTCACTCAATCCCACCTGTTCTTCTATCGACCCATCTCCCTCCTTCCCTTCAAATCTAAACTACTGGAATGAGCAGTCCACCGCCGCTGCGTCGAGTTCCTCACCTCCCAGGCCCTCTTGGACTCATTAAATCTTGCTTCCTTCCCCTACACTCCACAGAAACGGCTCTTACAAAAGTCTCCAATGACTTGTTCCTTGCTAAATCTAAGGGCCTCTACTCTGTCCTCATCCTTCTCGACCTCTCCGCTGCTTTTGACACTGTTGACCACAATCTCCTCCTCTCCACCCTTTTCTCGCTTGGTTTCAAGGGCTCCGTATTATCCTGGTTCTCCTCCTACCTCTCCCATCGCTCCTTTAGCATATGCTCTGGCAGCTGCTCCTCCTCCTCTCCCACCCCGCTCCATGTTGGTGTACCCCAGGGTTCCGTATTGGGCCCTCTCTTTTTCTCTCTCTATACCCAATCCCTTGGCGCGCTTATCTCCTCCCATGGCTTTCAGTACCATCTCTATGCTGATGACTCCCAAATCTACCTCTCTACACCTATTATCTCTCCAGCAATCCAAACCAAGATCTCTGCCTGCCTTTCTGACATCGCCAACTGGATGTCTCATTGCCGCTTGAAATTGAACATGGCAAAGACTGAACTCCTCCTCTTTCCCCCCAACTCCTCCCCTCCTTTTCCCCCCTTCTCAGTCTCCGTGAATTGATGTATGATCCTTCATGTTCACTCAGCCTGCAGTCTGGGGGTTATCTTTGACACCTCTCTCTCCTTCTCCACACATATCCAGCTCGTTGCTAAAACATGCCACTTCTTTCTCGACAACATTAGCAAAATTTGCCCCTTTCTGTCGGAACACACCACCAAAATGCTTATCCACTCCTCTCCTCGACTACTGCAACCTACTCCTTGCTGGTCTCCCCGTGAGCCATCTCTTCCCCCTTAAATCTATACAAAATTATGCTGCTTGAAAAATCTTCCACCAATCCCGCCATGCCCACATTACTCCTCTTCTCCAGTCGCTTCATTGGCTCCCCATCCAATTCCGCATCCAATTCAAACTTCTCCTGCTGACCTATAAATGCATTCACTCTGCGGCCCCTCAATACCTCTCATCTCTTATCTCACCCCACATCCCCTCTCAAGAACTTCGCTCCGCTAACAAATTGGTTCTATCTAGGCCTTTCACTCGCACCGCTAACTCCCGACTTCGTTCCTTTCACCTTGCTGCACCTATGCCTGGAACAGCTTACCTGTGTCTATACGCCAGGCACCCTCCCTGGCCTTCTCCAAATCCAGGTTAAAGACCCATCTCTTCACTGTCGCGTTCAGATCCTGACTTCTATTCCTCATCTTAACCTAACCCCCATCATTTTCATGACCGAACTGTAAAACCCATCAAATTAACTAATGCTCCGTATTGTCTTGACTAGATTGTAAGCTCGGAAGAGCAGGGACTGTTTCTTGTATGTATGCCTGTACAGCGCTGCGTGCATGGCGCTATATAAGTGTTTAATAGTAGTAGTAATATGCTTCATAACGAAGAACATTAACCATGTTAATAGCCACCCTGCACCAACTCCAACCTGCTTATATCCTTTCAAAGGTGCGGTCTCCAGAATTGCACACAATACCCAAAATCAGGTCTCACTAGATATCTGTACAGAGGCATTATCACTTCCTTTCTTCTGCTGGCCATTCCTTCCCCTATACATCCAAGCATCCTTCTGGCTTTCGCAGTTGACTTTTCTACCTCTTTAGCTATTTGAAGATCGTTAGACAAAATTAGGCCCATGTCCCGCTTCTCTTTTGTGGACATGGGCCTAATTTTGTCTTTGTTTTTTTGCAGCCCAAATGCATGCCCCTGCATTTTTTAGCATTAAATTTCAGCTGCCAAATTCTAGAACATTACTGGAGTTTAGCTAGATCCCTCATATTATCTACTCCTTCCTATGTGTCTATACTCTATTGCAGATTTTGGTATTAGCCGCAAACAAGCAAACCTTACCCAACAGCCCTTCTGCAATATCACTAACAAAAGAAGAACCAGACTGAGGACAGATCCCTGGGGCACACCACTGGTAACCTCCTCCTCAGAGTGAGCTCCATTTGCCTGTATCCTTTGTCGCCTCCCACTCAACCAATTCCTAACCCAATCAGTAACTTTAAGGTCCATCCCTAAGGTATTCAGTTTGTTTATAAGTCGCCTGTGCAAAATGGTGTTAAAGGCGTTACTGAAATCTAAATACGCCATATCTAGGGCTCTCGCTCGGAACAACTCCCTAGTCACTCAGTCAAAGAAATCAATCAGATTTGTCTGACAAGACCTACCTCTGGTGAATCCATTCAGCTTCAGATCCTGCAATCCACTGGACTCCAGAAACCTCACTATTCTCTCTTTTAGTAGCCGTTCTAATAATTTTCTAACCACAGAGGTTAGACTAACTGACATTTAGTTCTCAATGTCATCCTTACATCCGGCTTTTGTCTAAAGGGACCACATGTGCCTTTCTCCAGTCCTCTGGAACCACTCCTTTCTCCAAAGAAGCATTGAAAAAGTCAGACAGTAGAGCTGCTAGAGCGCACCCAAGTTCCCTAAGTATTCTTGGATGTATTCCATGCAGACCCATGGCTTTGTCTACTTCTAGTTCAGTTAGTTCCTTACAAACACAGTCTCCTGAAAATCATTCGAGATCCATGCCACTTCTGTTCCTGTTTGTGGTTGCTTTCTGAGGTCCTGGCTCCTGACCCTTCACCTGTGAACACAGAACAGAAATATTTGTTTAGCAATTCTGCTTTATCCTCATATGTTTCTGCATATTCCTCCCCTGCACCCTTGAGTCTGACAATACCACTTTTGCCTTCCTCCTCTCACTAACATATCTGAAAAAATCTTATCCCCCTATTTTACTGCAGTGGCTATTTCTTCTTCTTTTTGACCCTTTGCTTTCTGACTACTTTGCTAGCTTCTCTAAGGTTTTCTAAATAAAGATGCCTGTCTTCCTCTCTCTATGATCTCTTGTGTTTTATGAAGGCTTCCCTCCTTTTCTTCATCTTTTCAGCTACTTCTTTTGAGAACCATAGCAGTCTCCTTTTTCCTTTTACATTTATTTACCTTTCTAACAAAAAGGTTTGTTGCTCTAAAAATATCCCCTTTCAGTTTTGCCCATTGGTTTTCTACATCCCCCAGCTGTTCCCATCCCACTAACGACTCTTTGAGATATTGTTCCAAAGTTAGTTTTCCTAAAGTCTAAGACCATCGATTCTGAATGGATTTTATCAGCCCTAGTCCTAATACTGAACCACATCATCTGTTGATCACTGGATGCGAGATGATATCCTACTGTAACATCAGAAACACTTTCCTCATTGGTAAACACCAAGTCCAGTATGGCCCCATCACGTGTGAGTTCTGTTACCAGTTGCCTGAATAGTTCTACCTATAGAGAATCTCGGATCTCCTTACTTCTAGATGACACTGCAGCAGAGATGTCCCAATCCACATTTGGCATATTGAAATTACTTATCAGTAGCACTTCTCCTTTCATGGAAATACTGCATATGTCTTCTATTAAATCCCTGTCCACTTCTTCTCCTTGTGAGGGGATCTGTATATAACTCTAATGTAAATGGATTTCCCTTTCCCTCTTTCTAGTTTAACCCACAGGGTCTCCTCTCTTCCTTTTAAGCCCTGTAATTCTATGGCTTTAATATTATTGCTCACATATAGTGCCACTCCATCTCCCCTTCTTCCTACCCTGTCTTTCCTGAATAAAGTATAGCCTGGTATAATTATGCCCCAGTCATGGTTGTCTGTGAACCATGTCTCCATACATAACCGCCACTAAATCCAAGTCAGTCTCTTCCATTAAAGCCTGTCAGATGGCTGCCTGGGTGAGAATCTTCACAGTCTTGACAAGTGCATATATCTATATGATTTGCAAGGTATTGTGGGCAATGTAGTTCATTCACACCAGACACAGCTGCTGACAATAATTTAGTTGTGCTCTTGGGTAAAGCCAATAAGATTTTTATTTATGGGGTTATTTCTCCCAACACAGATATGCTTGGTAGCACATAAAATCAGGTAACTTGCTTTCAGTGTTAACTTGGAAAAACAAAGTCAAAATCAGGAAAACAACAAATGAAAAGCCACAAAGCAAGAAACAAACTGTTCTTTTCAGATTAACTTCTGATTACTTCCCACATAGATACAGAAGTGATTCTCTTCCTAGCTCACAAGCAATTAGGTAAGGCTTAATTGCTAGCAGTCACCAGCTGAAACCCCTTAGCTGGCTTGCCTTCCACTGTGTGGGTCAAATCCTGCTTCAGGAGATTTTCTGAGTAGATTAAAGAACAAATTTGTATTTCTTTGTGATGGTTGCTGTACTTTATAACAGAAAGTTACCAACGGAGTTTAGATAGAGAGCAGTCCATATAAACAGGATCCTCATCTGCTATTATTCCCCCTTGTTCAACAAGCATGGGTTCAATATCATGGATTGGCACAGATGAATCTCTCAATGGAGCATTTTCAGGAGAATACTTGTTTCCCTGCTGTCTTTCAAGGTTATAGCTAGGGCATAGATCAGTGTTCATACCTGAGCTTCCATTGCTGCTAGAGTTCCTCTCTATATAGCCTGGCCAGTATGTAGTCCAGTTCTTATGTCCAGCCTTCCAATCCAGATCCCTGGACACTGGATCTCTCTTCACATACCTTCTGGCACAGGTCTTAGAGTCCCTTCCACGTGCAGCCGTCTCCCTCACAGGTAGCCTCTGGTGATTCCTAGCTCTGCAGCACCATTCCTCTGGCTTTCCCCAGTCCAATGGTGTATGCTGGCCCTTGGAATACCTCCCAGTATACGTACTGCTTTGGACTCTTCTAGACCTCTCAAAGGCTTTTCTCTTCCTTCTTCCAAAGGGTCTCTTTCCCTCTCTGTCCGTCCGGTTTGGCTTCTGCTTCTGATGATCCTTCAGATGAAACTGATGATCAAACTCAAGCTGATTCTCAGGATACTGAGGACAATTCTCTGGATATCCAAGGTGATCATGAAGATGGTCATCTGTAGAATAAACTCTACTCTTATTCTGCTTAGATGAGTGCTCCTCCCTAACACAGCTCAGCTGTGCTGAATCAGGCCCTGCCCTTTGAGATGAGTGCTTAGGGATTACCTCATAGCCCTCCTGATTGAACACACGTTTCCTCACTTCAGCTCCTCCAATGGCTGTTGGAAACCTGGTGCATTCTGGGACTGGTAGTCTTTTATGGGAAAATTCTGTTTTCTTATTTCTACCAGAACTGACAGGTTGCTTGTTCAGAGTCACTTCACCTTTCCTATAGCTCCTTCCTGAGCTATGATAAGCTTCCTTATCACAAGCCTCAATATCTGGGATCTTATTTCCCATGCTTCGGGCATTTATACACACCACTTTCCAGATGTTGCCTCTATTACCCTATTTAGGGGCGGTTCCTTGATTTCAACCCCACCTTTTTTGCTAAACAACATGAATCATTTCTGTTCAAGTTATTCTTGAAGATACTATAAGAATTATTCTAAATATAAAGTAAAAAAAGGAAGACCTTATCAAATATGAATTATTGAAAACACTCTGCTGAGATTAAGACATTAACATTCACTGTTTAAATTCGACTTAAATAAGCCTAAAATATGGCTAGTCTTTTCCTGGTATAAAGATGATGCAATGAACTCTTCTGCAGACCATAAGTGGCATCAGCAACAGAGAAATCTCTCACTAACTATAATCTCTTTGGTTCCTAGAAACAATTCCCAAGTGATTCATTATAAAATAAAAATGTATTCTCAAAGAAAAAACAGATAGAAACAAATTTTGCAAAAGCAACAAGGCCTAGTAAACTGGGTTATACCAAAGATTAATATTTAGGTTTCTCAGAAAGAACCTGTAAATGTTAGTGGGAAAGAAGCAAAAGCAGAGGTAAAAGGAGAAAAATAAATTCTCAGCTCTAAGAGGCAGGATCCTGATGCCCCCTACTCTCTTGTTCACTACTTGTGTGTCTTACCATACTCTAGCCCCTGGTTTTGTAATGTTCTTCGTCTTGATTAGATTGTAAGCTCTGATGAGCAGGAACTGTGTGTTACATCTATATGTACAGTGCTGTGTACGCCTTGTAGTGCTATGGCAGCAGTTAAGGGTTCCATTCCAGTGGCGGGATTTGATTCGACCATAAACCGGTTTGGATCGATCCCACCACTGAAGGAGCTGAGCGGGTGGTTTCTTGCATACTTAGGAATGAAACATGGTAAGTCCCTTATGCAAATTGTGTTTTCATTGACTCTGCAGATAGTGGGCTGTTCTGTGGAATTAGGCTGTTGGGTAATGCTCAAGCCTATGCTGATTTTCTAACTTTTGTTATTGGCTCTTACTTTGCTTGCACACTGCCTTGAGCAGTTTTTTCTGGAACAGTAGTAAAAAAAAACCAAATCAATAAATGAAATGGAAATTAGTAAGGATATGTACTAAGGGAGGAAGAAGAAAGGAGGGGGAAAGAAAGAGAGTGAGAATATTCTTACATGTGGCACATTGCATCCTCAAACAGGACCAGATTCATTGCAGCATTGACTTCATTGTGATTGTTCAAGGTTTCCACAAGAATCTTGCTGAGTGACTCCCAACTCTGCACAGGCATATATTTGGGCTCACCAACTCCATGAGCAAAGTGGCAATACATGTTCATTTTCTTGATCTGTCCTAGGGTCTCTTCAATATCCTAATAACAAGATAAGTATAAGTCATGAGATATGAGCAACAAACTTAAGCACACTAGGAAAATGAGCCATTCACTGTGACCTCTGCCTTTACTAAAGATTGGATGGCAATTAACTAAAAGCACTTTGTATTCTTTCAATTAGCCCCGTTTTCGTCCATGAAAAGCATAGTACTACAAATCCCAGAACCCTTAGAAATAAAAAGAAAGCTGGCTGAATGTTTCCTGGTGAAATTCAATTAGGTGGTCTCTCTCAGGTTCCTAGCTTTCTTGTGCTTCATGTCAGTTTCACGAACAAAAGCCCCAGACAGTAATATGGTTTACGGTGCTTTCCCTTCCCATCCACAATGTGGGACAGAAGCAGTAACATCTGAAAAAGGCAGAAATGCATTAGCATGAACAGGGAGACTTCAAAGGGTCAGAAAGATGCAGCAGGAGCTTAACCTGCTATAGGAAGAGAAAAGCTCAGGACAAAAGAGAGGCAAATCAGAGGTCCAGACTATCGTAGAAAAAGAGAAGCGCAGACCAAACATTTCTGGCTGACTGAGGAAACTGCAGGCCAAGGGCATTATGACAGGGGGAGGATGGTGTCTAGCATGAGAAAAGGAAGGTAGAAGAACTGTGGCCCACTAGCATGGAAGAAGAGATAAGGAAGGCACTACAGGAGAGAGGAGGCAAAGGAGAGATTCCGGGCTGAGGAAAAGAGAAGATAGCAGAAGAAAAGGAGAGCTATGAGGGGGCAGGGAGAAAGAGAAGGTGGAATGCTGGGTGTAGAATGGGGAGGGTGAAAAGAGATAACTCATCCCCTTCTTGAACACCAAGACTTCCGATCTGTAATGCAAGCCATGACGCTCCCACATCTGGACTACTGTAACATACTATACCATGGCCTTCCAGCCACACAGACTAACCCCCTCTGAACAGCATTGAACACCACAGCGAGAATCATTCAAAGAGCAAACAAGACCGACCACATCACCCCAATCTTGAAAGACCTACACATACTCCCACTGGAAGCAAGGACTAAATACAAAGCCATCCTACTCACCCACAAAGCCATACATCAAGCACCGAACTCTCAACTTCACACCCTACTGTCTCGACCAGCCCACGGCAGAACTACCAGACAAGCCTCAAGCAACTCCCTCACTGTACCTCACAAAAGAACCAAATGCTCGCAACGGACCTGCAATCGAGCCTTTGAACTGTATGCTCCATCTTTATGGAACTCTCTACCAAGCTGTCTCCGCAACAACACAGACCAATTATCTTTTAGAAAACAGCTGAAAACCATCCTGTTTCAGGAATACCTCAACCTGACCACCTAACTCACCCTATACCAGGGGTCTGCAACCTTTAAGACATAAAGAGCCACTTGGACCCGTTTCCGAAGGGAAAAAAAAACCTGGGAGCCGCAAAACCATTGCGACATTTAAAACAAATCTAACACTGCATATATTGTTTCTTACCTTAATGCTATATACGACCCCCTACTTTTCCTGTTAAAATATAGGTGTTTGGCCTATACTCGCCGTATAAGACTACCCCTCTTCCTTCGCACACCAAAAAAAATACGCCAGAAAATATCACAACAACAAGTAACAATATTTGATTTCAAAATTATGATGATTTTGTAGTCAAATCACTAATATGAAATAAAATTATTTTTTCTACCTTTGTTGTCTGACCAATTTATTCTTTGATCATGCTGGTCCCGATCTGAGGCTTCTGCTTTCCTTTCTTCTCTTGGCTCTCTTTCTGTGGTCTATGGTCCATCTGCCATTTCTTATCTCTTCTTTCGTTTTCTTCACTTCTTTCCATCAGCCTATTTCCAGTCCCAGTAACCCTCCCCAATATCAGCCCCTTTCCAGTCCTCACTCCCAGTACCTTCCAATGTCAACTTGCATTCCCATGATTGCCACTGGTGTCCATTTCCTTCCAGTCCCCCTCCTTCCCCACTGACCAGTCCCTTCTAGTACAAATACCATGGCAGCCCCTCTCAGATCCAGTTCCATTCTCCCATCCCCTCATATCAGCCCATTTGTAGCCTTAGCCCCCAGTTATCTTCCAGGGCCAGCAGCTCTATCCTCCCCTCCCCACAATCAGCCCATGCCCAGTCAAAGCCCCCCAATCAGCTCGCTTCCAGTGCTAATCCCCCCTCAACCCCATTACCAGTGCTAGCCTCCCCATATCAGCCCAATACCAGTCCTACCCCCATCAAATCATTACCAGTCCTAGCCTCCCCTAATCAGCTCATTTCCAGTGCTCGTCCCCTCAACCCCATTACCAGTGCTCCATCCCTCCATGTCAGCCCCCTCCCTCCCTCCCTCCATCCATATCAGCTCCCTCCCTCCATGTCAGCCCGCCTCCCCAATCCCTCCATGTCAGCCCCCTCTATGTCAGCCCCCCTCCCTCCATCCATATCAGCTCCCTCCCTCCATGTCAGCCCCCCTCCCTCCATCCATTTCAGCTCCCTCCCTCCATGTCAGCCCCCCTCCCTCCATCCATCCATATCAGCTCCCTCCCTCCATGTCAGCCCCCCTCCCTCCATGTCAGCCCACTCCATCCCTCCATGGCAGCCCCCCGCCCTCCATCCATCGATAGCAGCGCCCTCCCTCCGTGTCAGCCCTCCTCCCTCCATATCAGCTCCCTCCCTCCATGTCAGCCCCCCTCCCTCCATCCATCCATATCAGCTCCCTCCCTCCATGTCAGCCCCCCGCCCGCCATGTCAGCCCCCGCCAGCCATCTATATCAGCTCCCTCCCTCCATGTCAGCCCCCCTCCCTCCATGTCAGCCCCCTCCCTCCATGTCAGCCCCCCCCTCCCGCCATCCATCCATATCTGCTCCCTCCCTCCATGTCAGCCCCCCTCCCTCCATGTCAGCTCCCTCCCTTCTTCTGCAGCCGCGGCTCCCTGCCTCTTAGGGAACCGCGGCTGTGCTTTTAAAATCATCTCGGAGCCCTTCCTGTCTTGACGGGCTCCGTGCAGCATTGTCCCGCCTCCAAAACTTCCTTTAGAGGCGGGACAATGCTGCACGGAGCCCGTCAAGACAGGAAGGGCTCCGAGATGATTTTAAAAGCACAGCCGCGGTTCCCTAAGAGGCAGGGAGCCGCGGCTGCAGAAGAATGGAGGGAGCCCATAACGCCACGTTTTAATACCGGGCGGGCAGTGTGCTCCGGAGAAAGAGCCGCATGCGGCTCCGGAGCCGCGGGTTGCCGACCCCTGCCCTATACGAACCTGACAATGTCCACAACCTGTCCATGTCCTTAGTCGGTCCTATGTCCTCTGTTGAAATCATCTATGTAGCCTCACCGGTGATGGCCCTGCCCTACAAGTAAATTCCCCCCCCCCCCTTTTATGTAACACCGCTTTGACCCGGTGAAAAGCGGGATACAAATACAGCTAAATAAATAAAATAAATAATGGGAATACAGGAAATCAGGAGGAACAAAAACTGAGGAAGAGGAGATGTGAGAAAGAAAGGTGTTAGGGAAAGTGAGAAGAAGAGAAAATGACAGGAGTGGGGTATCTAATAAATATAAGCTTAGAAATTATACTTTAATACCATAGTCTATTAGGGAGAATAATGGTAAAGGTTAAAAGTGGCAGTTCCTTTTTCTTCACCCCGCCCCCTCCCCTTTCCTCCTCTCTTTCCCTCCCCCTCCCTCCCCCCCTTCACCTCCCCCTACCTCCCCCCTTCCTCCCCCTTCCCCTCCTCCCACCCCTCCTCCCCCTTCCGTCTTTCCCTTCCCTTCTCCTTCCCTTCTCCTTCCCTCCCGTCTTTTTCCTTGTTCCTGATTTAAGCAGAGGCTGTTTAAAAGTTATTTATTTATCATTTCTTATATACCGCCTTTCATGATATCAAGGCGGTATACATTGAACAAACTGAAATTACATTGAACAGGGCATTATAACTTGGAGATAACTATTTTACAGGGAACATCGGCAATGGAGGGTTAAGTGGCTTGCCCAAGACCACAAGGAGCACCTGTGGGACTAGAAACCCCAGTCCTTCCAGCCCAAGGTTGCTGTCCTCTAGTGGGATTTGCTCCATTTACAATGTACAGCTATTAATAAATATGGGCAATAGGTTCTTGAATGAATAAAGAGATCACTAATTTGATGATGGTCTTCTTCTTCCCTTGGTACTAACAGACTATGAAGGGGTTTTGTCAGAGGGTTTATCAGTAATGGTTTGTAAAAGTTTTGTACCCCTTTTTTATTCCTTCCGGTACATGTCACATCCCTTGATGTCTAATGTCATTTTCACTTTTATTTTGTTTTACTTCATTTTAACTTTTATTTATTATGATTTATAGTTATTTATAAGGTAGAGTTCTATTTTAATTATTTAATTCATTTACTCATTTGCATGTCTTCACATATGGGTACGTCGGTACCGACGGAGCCTGCGCGGGAACGCTCCCCAGCTTCCCAAAAAGGAAAGCTTTTGGGAGCATCCCACAGCGCCTGGGCGCTGCCTTCCCGCCTTTCCTAACCAACTCTCCTCAGTTTGAGTTTAAAGCTGAGACAATAGAGAGAGAGAGGAAAGGAAAGATAGAAAAGAGATACAACTCCTAGGGGAGGTGCGTGGGTTGTGAAGACTTATTCCTTCTGTTCCCAGAGATCACCTGTTACAGGTAAGTAACTGTGCTATCTCCAGAAACAAGCAGGAATGAGTCTTCACATATGGGGACTCCCTAGCTGAGATGCCTGGGAGATCCCCAAGGATATGAGACCCTGAAGGGGTCTGCGTCCTCCTATGGATCTCAGGCATCCATACAGGGAAGGAGGGCAGGAGTTGTTTAAGAATGGAACAGGTGTCTGAGGACAGCCTGACCAAACAAGGCATCCCAGCGGGAATCCTTGTCCAAGCAGTAATGGGCTGTGAAGGTATGAACAGAGGCCCAGGTGGCTGCTCGACAGATTTGGTCGATGGACACAGAATTTAGATGAGCCATAGAGGTGGCCATGGCCCTCAAATTATGAGCTGTGACATGGCTCTCCAGAGAAAGGTTCTTACTCTGGTAGGCGAAAGAAATACACTGAGCAATCCAATTGGACAGTGTTCTCTTAGAGACTGGAAGTCCCAAATGAGAAGGATCAAAAGCAACAAAAAGCTGGGAAGACTTTCTATGTTGCTGTGTCCTATGTAAGTAAAAAGCAAGAGCTCTTTTACAATCCAGAGTATGAAGATTCCTCTCTGCACTGGATGCATGAGGAGCTGGAAAAAAGACAGGTAGATATACCTCCTGATTAAGATGAAAAGGTGAGACCACTTTAGGCATAAAGTGTGGATTTGTCCTAAGGACTACCTTGTCATGATGGAACCTTGTATAAGTTGGATTAGCCACTAAGGCCTGCAGTTCACTGAAGCGGCGAGCAGAAGTGACTGCAATGAGGAAAATAATCTTCCAGGAAAGAAATTTCAAGGAGGTAGTGGCTAAGGGTTCAAAGGGTGGCTTCATAAGCTGACCAAGAACCAAATTTAAGTCCCATGCCACCGGAGGAGGCCTAATGGGAGGTTTAGTTAAAGTTAGGCCTCTCATGAATCTTGAAATAAGAGGATGAGAGGAGATAGGTTGTCCATTGATGGGCTTAAGGGATGCTGCAATAGCACTCAAATGGACTCTTACTGAATTTGTTCTAAGTCCTGCATTGGAGAGATGCAGGAGATAGTCTAACAAAGAAGTTAAAGGTATTTCTAGAGGGTCAAGACCCTTTTCAGCACACCAAATGGAAAATCTTTTCCACTTAAAAGCATAGGAACGCCTGGTGGAAGGTTTCCTGGAAGCATGGAGGATATCCTTCACCTGCTGAGAAAGATTCAAGTTTTGAAGGTCTAGGCCTTCAGTAACCAAGCTCTGAGGTGAAGGGACTTGGGGTTTGGGTGCCACAAAGTCCCTTCCTCTTGAGACAGAAGGTCTGGAGCAGCTCCCAAGTACAGGGAGGGGGTTTGGGAGAGATGCAGAAGTAGAGGGTACCACACTTGGCGTGTCCAGCGTGGAGCTATGAGAATCATAGATCCTTGATCCCTCTGGAGTTTGAACAGAGTCTTGGGAATCAAGGGAATGGGTGGAAAAGCATATAGGAAGCCCCGACCCCAATGAAGGAGGAAGGCATCCTTGGCCTGAACCCCCTGACACGGAATTCTGGAACAGAACCGGGGAAGTTTGGCATTCCACGGACTTGCAAAGAGGTCTATGTCCGGGGTTCCCCATTCTTGAAAGATTCTGAGTACCTGATCCATGTGCAGGGACCATTCGTGTGGAAGCAGAACTCGACTGAGTCTGTCTGCCCAAGAGTTTTGGATTCCTGGGAGATATACTGCCAGGAGATGGATTTGATGCTCTCTGGCGAAGGCCCATAATCTTAGAGCTTCGTTGCAAAGTGACAGAGAGCCAGTTCCTCCTTGCTTGTTTATGTAAAACATGGCTACCTGATTGTCCGTGTGAATAAGGACTGTCTTGTAGCTGAGGAGGGTATGAAAGACCTTGAGAGCTAGAAACACTGCTCGAAGCTCCAAGTGGTTGATATGAAGAGAGGTCTCCTGTGGGGACCAAGTGCCTTGGGTGGAGAGGTCTTGTAGATGAGCTCCCCAACCTGTTTGAGAGGCATCTGTTGTGAGGGTTGCCTGGGGCAACAACTGTTGGAAGGGGGACCCCAGCAACAGATTTTGAGTGGACATCCACCATTGGAGAGACCAAAAGAGACGTTTGGAGGTTGCTATTTGGTCTGAGAGAGCTCCTGAAGCTTGAGTCCACTGGGTGGACAAAGTCCATTGAGCTGCTCTCATGTGTAGGCGAGCATAGGGTACCACATGTACTGTGGAAGCCACGTGGCCTAGCAGTTGTAGCATCTCCCTGGCAGTTAAGTGGCTCTTTGATTGAATCTGGGAGGCTAGCTGCACTAGACATTGGCAACAGGCCTGAGGAAGGTAGGCCCTTGCAGTGGTGGTATCCAACCAGGCCCCTATGAATTCCAGGGACTGAGTAGGGATGAGCTGGGACTTTGGGAGGTTTACTACCAGTCCCAGATACTGCAGAATGCACCTTGTGCGGTCCAGGGAAATCTGGGCCTCTGATTGAGATGGAGCTCGGATGAGCCAGTCGTCCAGATATGGGAAGACAAATATTCCCAGAGTGCATAGAAATGCAGCAACTATTGCCATGCATTTGGTGAACACTCTCGGAGCAGAGGCCAGACCAAAAGGAAGGACTCTGTATTGGTAATGTTTTCCCTGGAAAAGAAAACGTAGGAATTTTCTGTGAGTTGGATGGATGAGTACATGTGTGTACGCATCCTTGAGATCTAGAGAACAAAGCCAATCCTGACTTTGAAGGTATGGAAGGAGAGTGCCCAGAGAAAGCATCTTGAACTTCTCCTTGCATAGAAATTTGTTCAATTCTCTGAGATCTAGAATGGGTCTTTATCCCGCTGTCTTCTTTGGGATGAGAAAATAGGGGGAGTAGAACCCTGACCCTTGTTGAAGAAGAGGAACTTCTTCTATTGCCCCTTGGGCAAGAAAGGTAGTTATCTCCTGACCTAAAAGGTCGAGAAGAGATGTGGGAGAATTGAAGTGTCTCACCATGGTGTGGGGAGGAAGGTCTGAGAAATGAAGTTTGTAGCCCTCTCTTATGATGGAGAGGGTCCACTGCTCTGATGTGATTTGCTCCCATCTGGGAGCAAAATGAGCTAACCTTCCTGGAATGGTGAGAGGTTCTGGCTGTGTTAAAGCCAGAAAGGCTAAGTTCTCTAGCATCAAGTCAAAAACCCTGAGGGGGTTGGGACTGCTGGGTTACAGCAGCCCCTGTAGACTTAGGCCTGGCCTGCTTAGGTTGCTGACGCTTAGTGGTAAAGCGACCTGTAGAAGATTGTTGGCCAGAAGTGGAAGAAAACCTGCCCTTTTTGAAAAAAGACTTTTTAAAAGTCTTTTTCTTGGCAGGAATGGAGGTAGACCTTGAAAGTCTATCCAGAGCAGAATTCTCTGCATCCTTTTGAGTGGCTTTAATTTGCCACTCTTTGCCAAACAGATTTTCACCTGTACAGGGCAGATTTCCTAAGCCATCTTGAACCCAGGGTTCTAAATCAGAAGCCTGGAGCCAAGCAATTCTGTGAGCAGCTATGGCAATGCCTGAGGCTCTACTGGCACCTTCAAAGGAGTCAAAGGCTGCCCTGTTTGAAAACTTGGAGATGTCCTGAGTATGCTTAAGCCACATGCGGAATTCTTCCCTTTTATCTTCTGGAATAAAAGGGAGGTAAGTGTGCAGCTTTTCTGCCACTTCTTTCAGAAACATACCCATATGAAGGCTATATGAGTTGATTCTGGTAATAAGCATACTGGCTTGGAAGATTTTCCTATCAAAAGCATCCAAGGTCCTGCATTCTCTTCCTGGAGGAGCAGAAGAGTGTCTCTTCGTAATCTTTATCCTCTTCATAGCTGACTGCACCACAATGGAATGGTGAGGACGCTGAGTTTTCTGGAACCCAGGACAAGGAGGGACACGATACATAGTGTCCAACCTGCGAGAATGAGGAGAGAGAGTGAGAGGAGTCTCCCATAAATCAATCATGTGTTCATGAAGAATCTCATGAATTGGTAAGGTGCCCTAGAGTATCCTAAAATATCTAATTTTTTTGCTCTAGGCTCTGATTCAGAGGTTACTGAAATAGAGAGTCCTTTAGCTACTTCTCTTATGAAGTCTTGAAAGGACAAGTCCTCTGGAGGAGACATTCTTCGTTTTGCAGAAGAAGTCTCCTCAGGAAGGGCTATGGATACTTCAGGAGACTCATCTGATGTATCAGAATCATCAGAGGAATCGAAGTATCGCCTGTCAGGGTGCTCTTCTAAAGCTCGATACGCGTATCGAGCGGTATCGACATCGGGCATCCCCGGTACCGGATCGGTACCGAGAAGTAGCCCTGGACAAGGAACCACAGCAGTCGGTATCCTGGTCGATGTCGAGGCCGTCGATACCGGCATCGGCGCTGGTGCCGGTACCGGAGCCGATACCGACAACGGAGTTCGTTGCGGTACCGCCGGCATCGCAGCTTGAATGAAGGCTGAAATAGCCTGCTGCATGGACAGAACATTCTGATCCATCGACGCCATGAATGCCTGGAGGTCGGTACCGGTAGATTGTGCTGGTACCCCAGAGCATTCTAACAGGTGATCGGTCGAGGCCGTGCCATCGATGTCAACCTGTAACCCCATAGGAGGAGCTTTGGAAGTCAGAGTTTCCCGCCGGGGTTGTTTGGCTGGTGCAGGATCCTCGAGGGCAAGCCCGGAGGCATCTCGATGCTTAGAGGGAGATCTACCCTTCGAGGACCTGCTAGGTTTATGTTTGGTTACCTGAGATCCTTCAGGAGAAGAAGACCTGGAAGATGTCGATGCTACTGCCGGTGCCTCAGCAGGAAACAGGACATGGAGCTTAGCTGCTCGGTTCTGTAACCCCCGTTTAGACATTAGGGAGCAGGACGGACAATCCGGAATGGAGTGTTCAGGACCCAAACATTTAAGACACCATTCATGGGTATCTGTAACAGAAATAGTACCGCTACACTTAGTGCATTTTTTGAACCCGGAGGTTGGTTTTTCCATGAGGGAAATTTTCTTGTGGGCCCTGAGGCCTTAAGAAGAAAAGTACACCAAGTGAGGAAAAAATATCAATTTTTTTTTTTTTTTTTTAATTAAGAAAGAAAAGACCGGCGGTACCGGTCCGGAGTCGGGGAAGGCAGACATGCGACCAAAGAAATAAAATAAAATAAAGAACTTCTTCAGCGGTGACAGGGCTCGATCTGCTGGCTCCGCGGCAAAGAAGAACTGAGGAGAGTTGGTTAGGAAAGGCGGGAAGGCAGCGCGCAGGCGCTGTGGGATGCTCCCAAAAGCTTTCCTTTTTGGGAAGCTGGGGAGCGTTCCCGCGCAGGCTCCGCCGGTACCGACGTACCCATATGTGAAGACTCATTCCTGCTTGTTCCTGGAGATAGACACAATTAACCCGTTTTGGACCAGCATATGTTTTACATACATAAGGTTTCCATACTTACTACTCAACTGTTTACTAATTAATGGTTATAAATTCAATGGAACTATGTTTGGCTATTATTGTTATGTCAAAAAGCATTACATACAGATGTTTTACCTGAGATCTAGTTAGTTTAATAGGTATTCGAAGTTTGCTGATTTTGACGGTACTTGCGGCTCAAGATAAGAAGATCACAAGATCGGCTTTCCTAAAACTACAAGAGAAAGAAAAAATTCCAGCCTTGAATTGGAATGTTACAATATGCTCAAAGATCTATATTGAATGATGCTGAGATCATCAAGAAAAGGTGGAAAGAAAATACAGAGTTTTTATATGATAAAGATCAAGTGAACCAACAGCCATTTCAACCTGTACCCTATGATCCAGAACCATTGGTGATGAAGGAAGAAGTCAAAGCAGCATTGAAAGCCTTATCAAAGAACAAAGCACCAGGCAGTGATGGCATGCCCATAGAAGTATTACAGCAAACTGTTGCAGCTGTACCATACTTACAAAGCTCTGCCAGGAAATTTGGAAGACAACATCATGATTGGAAAAGATCTGTGTTTATACCAATACTAAAGAAGGGTGATCCAGCTGACTGTGGAAATTATCTCACAATCGCTCTGATCCCACATGTCAGCAAGATTCTACGGAAGATTATTCAACAGAGACTACAACCATACCTGGAACAATGACTGAAGTGAAAGCAGGATTCTGGAAAAGGCGAGGAATGAGAAACATCATCGGGGATGTGAGATGGATCCTTGAAAAGACTAAAGAATACCAAAAGGATATCTATTTGTACTTTATTGACTACAGCAAGGCTTTTGACTGTGTAAACTATGAGAAACTCTGGCCCACATTAAGAAGCATGGGTATACCAGAACAGCTGATCATTCGCTTGCACAATCTGTACATTGATCAAGAAGCAACAATTCAAACAGAACAAGGAGAAACAGAATGATTTAAAATCTGCAAAGGTGTATGACAAGGCTGCATACTTTCCCCCTACCTGTTTAATTTATATGCAGAACAAATCATTAGAGAAGCAGGATTGTATAAAGACAACAGAGGTGTGAAGCTTGGTGGAAGACTCATCAACAACCTTCGCTATGCTGATGATACCGCATTACTGGCTGAAAGTGAAGATGATCTGAAACTTTTGCTTCTCACGATCAAGAAACATAGTCTTAAAATGGGCCTGTACCCTAATGTAAAGAAGATAAAGCACAGTTACTTACCTGTAACAGGTGATCTCTGGGAACAGCAGGAATAAGTCTTCACATATGGGTACGTCGGTACCGACGGAGTCTGCGCGGGAACGCTTCCCAGCGTCCAATAAAGAGCTTTTGGAAGCATCCCAGCACGCCTGCGTGCTGCCTTCCCGCCTTTCCCAACTGCCTCTCCTCAGTTACGTTTTAAAGCTGAGACAAAGAGAGAGAGAGGAAAGGAAAGATAGATAGAGATACAACTCCTGGGGAGGTGGGAGGGTTGTGAAGACTTATTCCTGCTGTTCCCAGAGATCACCTGTTACAGGTAAGTAACTGTGCTATCTCCAGGAACAAGCAGGAATGAGTCTTCACATATGGGGACTCCCAAGCTGAGATGCCTGGAGTCCCAGCATGTCATAGGCTGGAACATGCTATCTCCCAGAACACCAGGCATTCTGAGGATGGAGGGTAGGAGTTGAAGAAAGAAGGATGCTGTGGAACAGCTAACCTAGCATAGGACTGCAGAGATGGAGTCCATGTGTGGATGATGATGGTCATCAATAATATTGCAAAGGATATTGCAATAAGGACCTCCCCTGACAGGATTTCACAGAAATATGGAGGTTCATGGATCTACTGGGAACCTAGTAGAGGAACCTTGAAGAGGACCTTACTGTAAGTGGAGGTAATAATCCTGTAGGAAAATCAGAGGAGGTCAGAATCTAGAAAGGTAACAGGTAACCCCAGTAGGGAAACTGGGGTAGTCCAAAAACGGTGGGCCTTCAGCGGAAGGCTTTATGAGAAAAACCCTAGCTCTTTTGGAGGCAGAGTGAGTCACTCTTAGGAGCAAAAAGAGAAGGCTAACAGATTTGGACAAACAGGCACAGTCCTTGTGGGGAGAAAGGGTGTGGGAACTCCTTGTATCCCAAAAGAGAGGACAAATGCCTGAGGCGTTAAGCCTGTGATTAACTGAAGATCCACAATGTCTCTCCTAACTGGGGTAAGCTAGGAGAGATATTGGGCACGGAGAGCTTCAGAGGTACCTAAACCGTTAGGTTATGGTATAAAAATTGTTGACTACCACAGGAGTGGTTATGTGTGTAGAACCCCAAACCTGCTAGATAGAATAGGTATGGGTAAAGCCCCTCTGTCAGAATCATATAGCTATATGAGGATAGACAGTGAGATAGATAAGTATGTGGATACATATCTATCTATAATAAAATATCTCAACAGATACATATAGATAGATAGATAGATAGATAGATAGATAGATAGATAGATAGATAGACAGACATATAAGAATATATCTATAGAGAGATATGGCAGGGCATAAAATACACACAAAAAATAAATATGGATATGTAGGCCTACATATGGGTGTCTGCAATTAAACAGACAGAGATATGCCTACAGCACAGTGATCACATAGGATATGTGGAGAGGAAAGATTCATCTAATAACAAGGAGGTGGAACCTACTTGAGAAGACATATAGAGAATCTATTCTTCCTGGTCATGATCTGCAAGAATGCTAGTTAGTGAAAAATAACCAGGACTGTTACGTGAAAAACAAAGGACAATGTCAATGTGCAGCCAGCAAGTCCTGAGTCTTCCAGGACTCTAGCATGGTAAGTAGACAGAAGACGCCTAGAGATGAGATACCATGTTGACCTGCTTAAGGGCAAAGGTATCATGCATTCTTACCATGAGGACGAGCATATCCCCGATTGGGAATACTATGGACCAAAGCAGGGAACTGGCAACTCCTTGAGCTTTCATGTAAGAGAAGGCCTATGTCCTTTATATCAAAAAAGGAGATAGTAAAAGGAGGGAGAACCTTCTAGTCATGGGAGACATGACTGAAAAGCCTTTTCTAACCAGCTAGGATAGCTGTTGGAGAAAAAAAAAAACCCATGCTCTCTAGCAAGGGCCCATAGTGGAAAGCTTCTCTGTAGATTGCAGAGAGCATGATGCAGGAGAATGAGGAGATAGAACTGGCTGTTAGAGAGCCAGTATCTCTGCCAACTATGCTGCCAAACTCAGGAAAATGAAGATGGCAGAAAAGAAGACAATCTAGAAAGCTTGTAGTGAGATGATCTCCAAGAGGGATGAAGCACTGACTTGGAGCCACTACTAAGACTAGACAGAATGTTAGTGGAGGACAATCTGGTTGTTTCTGGACAAGAACCAGTGGTCCAAACATTAAAGCTCCTGCATAGGCAGCTGTTAGCAAGACAGCAGAAAGAATCTTACTGTTCAAAAACAGAAAGAACAGACAGAGCAGGAGTAGGAAACTCTGGACATGTCTGATAAGCTGCCCCAAAGCAAGATTGAGCAGAGGAGGTAAACTCTGCACTGGAAAGTGATTAAAGTAGAGAGGCTGAAGAAGAAGCCTCCCAGTAAGTAATTCCCTCTTACAGGGGAAAAACTTGGTAAGAGGGTGAAGAGAATGGAGCTGAAGAAGGCTTACGAAGTAGGAAGTCTATAGAAAGAAAAGATACATGCTGGCACAGGAACTATCATTTGATAGTGGTTAGACCTCTTTCCCTAGCAGGAAAAAGAGGAGAAACCTGTGACCTATAGACATGAATATCCTGACAGCTCATAGAAATATAGAAAAAATGGATATCTTTTGGAAAGGGATCCATGTGTAGGGGTTAGAATGAAGCGGTGGATTGCCTCCATTGAGAAGAAGCAACTGTAGATGCTAACCCCAAGAGTCACAAGCATCTGATGATGACTGATCAGAAACCCTGCAGATGCTGGGTTTGCTGAGCCTGGTGAGAGGTTGGATTCTTCAGACCAGGACGATGCCTCCCCTGTTGGGGAACATTTGTATGATGGGCAAGTGATGAATAAAACCTTCTTCTCCTGTGGGAAGAAAGTTTGGTAGGAGATTTCCTACCTAGTGGGACAGAAGAAGGTGTAGAACAAACCTTAGGAACAGGTAAATCAGTGGATAACTGAGTAACCTGACGTAAAGACTCCTTGTTGAAAAGATTTTCTCCAGTGCAAGGAGTATGTCCCAAACATTGTTGTGCCCATTTGTCCAAGTCTGAAGATTGGAGCCAGGCTCTACGTCGTGCCCCTATAGCAATAGCAGAAGTTCTGCTAACAGACTAAAAAGAGTCTAGGGAAGCATGAGAAAGAAACCAAGAAATATTCTGGATATGCTTAAGCAGTGAAGAATAGTCTTTACTCCTAGAATCTGGAAGGAAAGGAGTCAAAAGATGTAACTGCTTTGTGACCTCCTCAAGAGAAAGACTCATAAAAAATATATGAGAGAATTCTTGCAGAAAGCATAGATGTCTGGAAGGTTTGACGTCCAAAGGCATCTAGTGTCTTAGACTCACGACCTGGCGGATAAGAAGAGTGCTTTTTCTTACTCTTTACCCGCCTCATTGCTGGTTCCACTACTATGGAATGATGAGGAAGTTGAGTCTTTTGAAACCCTGGAGAGGGGGGCACCTGATATAAAAGATCAGTTGCCCTGGGAGGTGGGGGTACCCTTAAAGGTGTTTCCCACATTCCTAGAAGGAGATCCTGCAAGGAATGATGCAAAGGAAGCATTATGTTGTCCTTTGCTTTGGCAGAAACAGAGCCTTGTGCAGGACCATGTCCTGGAATAGGAATGGCAAGAGATCTTGCTATATCCAGGAGGAAACTCTGAAAAGAGGGATCCCAAACAGGAATCTCCCTTGGACAGGGTAGATCTAAAGAACTAGCCTGAGCATCCGCAGAGTTATCCAAATATATAGGAATAGAAGATCCTGCAGAGTGCAGTGTGGAATGCTTAAAAGATGGTTGCTGGTACTGGCTGTCAGGAGCAGCCCCCATCCTTACCACATTGTCCATGCCAGGTATCGACTCCAAGCTTGGTATAGAATGGAGTGATCCTGTTGAAAAAAGCATGGCAGGAATTGGCGGCGATGCTACTGTGGGTACCAGTACCGATGTTGATACCGGTACCGATGTCGGAGTCGAACCCGACAAAGACATCGGAGCAGTCATCGGTGACAGTTCAATCAGTACCGAGGTAACCGAAAACCTCCGGCCGCTATCCTCGGTACCGAAGCACCGGTATAGATCGGTGTCGGTGCCAAAATCTATTGGTACCCAGTCTTCTAGACTAGAGAACGATTCCAAACTCGGCATTGAGGGCAAAGAGCCTGATAAGCGAAGCATGGAAGGCACCTACCGTGAAGGTAATGAGGACATCGGTACCAACTTCGGTACCGTGTCTGATACCAGTGAAGGAAGGGCAACCAGTGGCAACTCAATCGGCGTCGGGGGAACCGAGAGTTGCGGATCCGAATCATCGGAACCGAGCCTTTGGTACCGTCGAGAGCCGGTACCAAGGCGAGTCGGTACCCAGTCCTCCAGACTGGAGATCGATTCCAGACTCGGCATCGAAGGGAGCGAGGCTATCGATGCACATCTGGAGGGTACCGACGTCGGTTGGAGTATCGGTAGTGGTACCAATAATGGAAAGTCAATCTGGAGGGTATCCACCGGTCTCAAAGGTACCGAGGACGCCAGATGACGATCCCTGGTGAGGAGTATTTCATCCAACACCAGTGCCGATGCCAGGGTATCGGTACTGCTCGAAGCGGATGCCACCACTGTACACGGCTTAGGTATGTTCTGTGGGGGGTGAACCCCAGGAACAACCTGAAACCCCTTATAGGCTTTGGAGACCGAAGACTCCCGCCGGGGTTTTGAAGCCAGTGGGCCCTCGAGGGCAAGGCCGGAGCCGTCTACATGCTGCGCATGAGACCTACCACTTGAGGACTGGCTAGTCTTAACAGACTGTTTGTGGGTTACCTGATCCTGTGTGGACGAAGAAGGGGACGGTGCCCCGAAGTTGGAGAGCAACCGTGTATCGAGGGAGCCTCGATGTTGAAAACCTCTTCTTACCAAACTGTTGTCAGGACCCAAGCAGGTTAGACACCGACTTCGAGGGTCTAAAAATAAAGTTGTACCGCCACAGTCTGAACATTTCTTGGAGAAAGTGTTTGGCGGTTCCATGAAGGAAAAAGAAGAGGCCTAAAAGGCCTAAGAGACCGTGGGACACTATGAAGAAAAAATATCCCGTGGAAAAGGAAAACTTTTTCAAGAAAAGAAAAGAAAACACCGGCGGTACCTGTGGCGTCGGGAAGACAGCCGTGACCACGAGAAAACTAAAAAATAAAAACAAGAATTTTCGGGGAGCGTGTGAGGAGAGGAGGATGCTACTCACTGCTGTGTGCTCCGCTGCTGCTTCTCCCGACTGCGTTGGAGTGCTGGTTCATCACAGCGGCGCCTGCCCCCTGACATCATCTTTGGGGGTTTAAAGCCTGGAGCCCTGTTTGTTCGGTGGGAGCGTGTGAGGAGAGGAGGACGCTACTCACTGCTGTGTGCTCCGCTGCTGCTTCTCCCGACTGCGTTGGAGTGCTGGTTCATCACAGCGGCGCCTGCCCCCTGACGTCATCTTTGGGGGTTTAAAGCCCGGAGCCCTGTTTGTTCGGTGGGAACGTGTGAGGAGAGGAGGACGCTACTCACTGCTGTGTGCTCTGCTGCTGCTTCTCCCGACTGCGTTGGAGTGCTGGTTCATCACAGCGGCGCCTGCCCCCTGATGTCATCTTTGGGGGTTTTAAGATCAGATCGCTAAGCGGTACGCGATAGCGGTCGCGTTCTAAAGGGGCGCATTATTAAGGGGCTTGCTCCTTATGCGCTCCTTTGGCGCTTGAGGAGCTTGGGAGCTGGTTTGTGGTCCTGCAGAATGGGTAGAAGGAAGAAACGACCTCTGAATGTAAGTACTGATAATCCATCTAAAGCGGTAAAGATTGCTGGTCCGATGGATCGACACCTTGTTGCTTTAAACAGTACTGTGGGGGAGGTTGTTGTTGCAGCTCCGTTTCAGCTCCCTGGTAATGGCTCCTCTTTATTATCGGGGGTTAGTATCTCTTCCCCCTCTGCTGCCTTATTTGACACTGACCCGGTGTCTTCCTCTCCTCTGAGGAAAGATGTGCCTTTGCAAGTGGACTCGCTACCTCCCTCATCGGTGTCTGGGCTTTTGATGGTTACCGAGAGAGTTCCACTACCTCGGATTCTGTCAGCCCCTGAGAGTTCCGCAGTGGCACAACGGGACGGTGTTTCTATTCTCCCTGGAGCGTCACAGGATGTATCTCTTTCTGATGTATGGAACGTTCTCACTAGGATTGAGTCTTCACTGAAATCTGTCGTTTCACAAACGTCGGACTTCTCTAGGGACTCAGTGGTGAAATTTTCCCAACATGATTCCCAGATAGATATCTTAGAGGGAAGATGCCAGAAGTTGGAAGCTCACTGTGTTTTGTTGCAAAATTCTTCTTTATCTTTTATGAAAGACAGTCTTATTCTCCATGCCCAACAAGAGGTTTTGGAGAATAGTCTGTGTGCTTTAAAACTGAGGTGTTTAAATTTTCCTCATACTAGGTTTATTTCTCCTCAAATTCTTTTTGATAAGTACTTGGTAGATATTTTGGGATATCAGGTAGACAATAAGCCATCTGTGATTAAATTGTTTTATATTCCTGCTAAAGGGGCTTCTTCGGCGGAAGGTTCTGCTGGCTTAGCCCCAGTTACCTCTCATGAATCCTTGGATATTTCTGCTTATATTGAATCTTCCCAAGATAATATTCCAACCAGAGCTACCCTTCTGGTGTCTTTTGCCTCGGAAGTAGATAAAAATGCTGTAATGCGTTTATATTTCCTGAATAAAGCATCCATTTTCTGTGGTGAGAGGGTTAGTATCTTTCCCTATATCTCCAGGAAAACTCAGCTACGTCGCAAGGCTTTTTTGTTGTTGAAGCCACGCGTCTTAGCCCTTGGTGCCACGTTTTTCCTTAAATTTCCATGTAAATGTATTATTACTTTGAAAGGCGCCAAGTTTGTTTTCCTGGAGACATCGGCATTAGAATCTTTCCTTCTATCTAATGGTGCTCTGGTTTCTTAAATTATTTTCTTTATAATTCTTGACAGCAGATAGTTCATAAAAGAGTTTGATTAAATTGAGTTAGCATCCTCCTCTATTTGTATGCTCCTCTTGACGTGGACTGTATTATGGATACCATGTGGTTTTTTTTGTTTAGTATTTTTTTCTCTTTGATTATGTTTTCCTGGATATCTGTAACTTTCCTGGTATTTCTCAATAAAGAAATTTAAAATCCAAAAACCCCCCCCCAAAAAAACAAAAACAAAAAAACCCCAAGAATTTTCTGCGATGACAGAAGGACATCCTGCCGGCTCCGCGGAAAAACGAAAATTGAGGGGAGGCAGTTGGGAAAGGCGGGAAGGCAGCACGCAGGCGTGCTGGGATGCTTCCAAAAGCTCTTGATTGGACGCTGGGAAGCGTTCCCGCGCAGACTCCGTCGGTACCGACGTACCCATATGTGAAGACTCATTCCTGCTTGTTCCTGGAGATAGATCATGACAACTGGCAAAATCAACAAGTTCATCGTTGAAGGAGAAGAAATTGAAATCGTGGACAACTTTAGCCTACTTGGATCAACTAGCTATCAATAAAGAAGCAACAAGCAGTCAAGAAATGGCTATGGAGGACCTAGACAAGATTCTGAAAAGCAGAGATGTCTCTCTCCATACAAAGATTCAACTTGTTCGAGCCATGGTATTTTCAATATCATGTGGATGTGAAAGTTGGACAGTGAAAAAAGATAGACAGGAAGAAAATTGATGCCTTTGAATTATGGTGCTGGCGGTGAATACTGCGTATATCATGGACTGCCCGAAGAACAAACCAGTCAGTACTAGAGGAGGTCAAACCTAAGACCTTTAGAAATTCAGATGACAAGACTTTGACTTTCATACTATGGACACATCATGCTTGTCAAGATAGAAGGTCAACGCAAAAGAGGAGGGCCAGCAATGAGATGGATTGATACAGCAACAGCAGCTACGGGTGCCAGTCTGTCAAAAATGATCTGCCTGATTGAAGACCAAACACAATTTAGGACAACTATCCAGAGGGTTGCCATGAGTCGACACTGACTCAATGACACTTAACAACAACAAGAACCCCAGGGGAGAATTGCTCCTGATAAAAATTCTTTTATCTACCACGCATAGACTTGGTTTTCTTGCTTGCTTCACATGGTATAGTGCTTTTGGTTGGACAGTGTAGGTTGGCCAACAATGCAGCCATAATTCGTACATTGTGAACTGTTACATAACCATCAAGGCTTAAGCCTGCCTGGCCATAAGCAAAGGAGATGCAGTTTGCTACCCAAATTGAAAGAGTGTGTTTGAAAACATCAGCTCCCAAAACTTGATGGGGTCAAAAGAAACAGAAAGTTGGAGAGACATCCTATGGTCCTTCGTCTGCTCCAAGTAGAAGGCTAAGACCCGCTTGCAGTCCGACATGTGAAATGCCGCTTCCCCCTTGTGGGTGTGAGGCCTGAAGAAAAATGTAGGCAGCACTATGGACTGGTTGAGGTGGAAATCCAAAACCACCTTCGGAAGGAAACAGGGATGCATTTGAAGAACCACTCTATTATGGTGGAATCTGGTATACAGTGGATGAACTACCAGAGCCTGAAACTTGTTCACTTGGCCGAAGTGACTGCTACCAGAAACAAGACCTTCCAGGTCAATAATGTCAGTGAACAGGAGTTGAAAGGCTCAAAGGAAATTTTTATGAGCTGCGCTAGTACCACACTGAGGTCCCAAGCCACAGCGGGGGGCTTGTACAGAGGTTTCAAGAGGAACAGCCCTAGCATAAAACAAACAATCAAATATTGCGTCAAGATGGACATCCCCTTCTACCCTGCAATGGTACACCTCCAATCATGCCGAGGTGAACTCATACAGACTTCAGGCCCAAGTCAGAGAGGTGTAGAGGATATTCAAGCAGTCTCCTTGTAGGACAGATGAAAGGATGAAGGTCCTGGCCTTCCCACCAGACAGCAAAGCTCTTCCACTTACAGGCATAAGACCTCCTCATTGAGGCCTTCCTGGAGGCCAACAGGACATCAGTTATGTTGTCAGGTAGACTGAGCTCTGACAGGACTAGCCTCTCAACATCCACACTGTGAGGACCAAGGACCAGACAATGGGATGTAGCATCCTCTCACCATCCTGCAAAATGAGATTTCGAGCATGGCCAAGCTGGAGGTGTTCCTGAGTGGAGAGCTGCCAGAGGAGTGGGAACCAGGGCTGGCTGGATCAATAAGGCACAATGTGTAACATCATACCTTGGTCTGTCGTGAACTTCATTAGAGTCTTTGCTATATTTTTTTTTATACCGCGCTCTTTAGAATCAGTGCGGTTTACATGTATACTAACAGGTACTTTTCATTCCCTTGTCCCCGAAGGGCTCACAATCTAAGTGTACCTGAGGCAATGGAGGGTTAAGTGGCTTGCCCAAGGCCACAAGGAGTGGCCATGGGACTAGAGATCCCAGTCCCTCCGGCCTGAAGTTGCTTGTCCCCATGTGGGAATTGAACCCCTGGCCTTCCGGCCGGAGGTAACCTGTCCCAACCACTGAGCCACTCCTCCACTATGAGATGTATTGGAGGGCAAGCATACAGAAGACCCTCCCCCCAGTGCAGGAGGAAAGCATCTGATGTCATTCAGCTGTGGGATCCCACTCTGGAGCAGAACTGATCTACCTGGACATTTTTTGGAATGGCGAACAGGTCTATCAGAGGAGTGTCCCACTTCCGAAAGATGTGGGCCACCAAATCTCTGTTCAACATCCATTCATGCGGCTTTTGGACCCGGTTCTGTCTGTCTGCCTGCCAGAGTGTTTTGGTCTCCCGGCAGTTATGGGCCCTCAGCTCCATTCCATGAGTGATGGTAAAACTCCACAACCTGACTGTCTCCCAGCACAGGAGATAGGAGCTGGTGCCCCACTGCTTGTTAATATAGAACATAGCTACTTGATTTTTGGTCTGATTAAGGACAATTTGGTTGGCCAGCCAATTCCAGAAGGCCGTTAGAGCATTTGCTATGGCTCTCAGTTCCAGGAAGTTGATTTGATGAAGACTTTCCTGGACAGACCAATCGCCCTGAATGTGGAAGCCATTTAGATTAGCTCCTCTTCCCGATTTGGATGCGTATGTTGTCGGGATCTTCTGGGGTGAAGGCTTTTGAAAGCGGAAACCTTTCAGCAAATCTTGAGGAACCAACCACCAATGCAGTGACTAGACCAAGGGATTGGTGATACATACCTGATCCCAGAGGCGACCCCTGGCCTGGGTCCACTGAGTCTGCAAAGTCCATTGAGTCTACCGGCCTAGGATGGTTAGCATCTTGCAAGCTGTCAGTCGCTGACTCATTTGAGTGTCCTGTACTAAGGCTGCCAGCCTTTGAAGCCGATCCTGCAGAAGGAAAGCCTTCGACTGCGTCATGTCGAGTAGGACTCCTATGAATTCTAGCTATTGGGTGGGCTGAAAGTGGGACGTGGGATAGCTGATCACAAACCTTAACAGTTCCAATACCTGAATGGTCAACTGTGTGGAGTCCTGAACTCCCTCCAGAGTGGTGCTTTTTATCAGCCCATCATCCAGGTAAGGAAAGACAAACACTCCCAGTGAGACATTTTGTGAAGATTTGGGCTGCTGAGGTTAGGCCGAAAGACAGCACTCAATACTGAAAGTGCTGTCCTCCCAGGATGACTCCGAGATCCTTTCTGTGAGCAGGATGAATTGGTATGTGGGTATACATAGAAATATGACGACAGAAAAAAACACATGGCCTATCTAGTCTGTCCTTCCATAACAACTACAACAGTCCCCTTTTTACCTTTAGAGATTCTCTGTGTTTGTCCCATGCTTTTTTGAATTCAGTTACTGTCCTCATCTCTACCACCTCCACTGGGAGACTATTCCACGGATCCACTACTCTTTCCGTAAAGAAATATTTCTGCATATCACTCTTGAATCTATCTCCCTTCACCCTCATTCCATGTCCCCTCGTAGCAGAACTTGCTTTCAATTGAAAGAGGCTCTCTCCCTGAACATTTATGCCACGGAGGTATTTAAACATCTCAATCATATCACCTCTATCCTGCCTTTCTTCTAAGGTGTACATATTAAAATCCTTCAGTCTGTCCTCATATGCTTTATAATGAAGACCACTAATCATTTTAGTAGCCACACTCTGCACCGACTCCATCCTGTTCACATCCTTTTGAAGGTGCGGTCTCCAGAATTGCACACTATACTCCAAATGAGGTCACACCAAAGACTTATACAGAGGCATTATCACCTCCTTTTTTATGCTAGCCATTCCTCTCCGTATGCACCCAAGCATCCTTCTAGCTTTTGCCATCGCCTTTTCTACCTGTTTAGCTACTTTAAGATCATCAGACACAACCACACCTAGGTCCCGCTCTTCTTTAGTGGACAAAAGTACTTCACACCCCCTATAATATATTGCTCCCTTGGATTGCTGCAGCCCAAATGCATGACCTTACATTTTTTAACATTAAATTTCAGCTGCCAAATTCTAGACCATTCTTCAAGCTTAGCTAGATCCCTCCTCATGTTATCTACCCCTTCCTGTGTGTCTACTCTATTGCAGATTTTGGTATCATCTGCAAAGAGGCAAACCTTACCTGAAAGCTCTTCCGCTATATTACTAACAAAGATGTTAAAAAGAATCGGACCAATCGGACCAAGGACATACTCTTTAGATCCAGGGAGACTAGTACCCAGAGAAATCATCTTGAACCTTTCTCTCACCAAGTAAGTTTTTAGGTTCCTGAAGTCCAGAACGGGTTGGAATCTCCCTGTTTTCTTGGAGATCAGAAAGTACTTGGAATAAAAGTTCCACCCTACTTACTTCTGCAGTGCAAGCTCGAGAGCTAGGTTGGTAAAAAGGGTGGAGATTTCCTTCTAAAGCAGTTCCTGACGTATAGGTTGAAGTGATACGCTCTCGGAGGACAACCTGGAGGTAGTTCAAAGAGATGCAACCTGTATCCACTATGGATTATCTGTAGCACCCAGGAGTTCGATGTTATGGGGGCCATCTCTAGGCAAAGAGAGTGAGCCTTCCCCCAACCGGAGGGTTTATCATGGCAACCCTGGTAGACTGGCTATGCTCCGGAGGAACAAGTCAAAACCTCGCCCCAGGCTTTGGCTGCAGGGCTGGTTGGACCTTCTGGGGCTTTTCCCTGCACTTTTGCTGGCAAGGAGCCTGCTGTTTCAGCTGAGAGGTTTGTGGTCCAAGGAAGTACCGACATCTATGGGAGAAGTGGTCTTCCTCTGTCCCCCCTCCTTGGTACCGCCTATGATAAGCTGCACCTGGAGAATCTGGTAAGAGGGATGATGCTTCTCTATAATATCAGCCTTTTCCTCCACCTGCTCACCAAACAAATTCTCACCATGGCATGGTAGGTCTGCCAGTTTATTATGAACAGACTGTTCTGCATCAGAGGACTGGAGCCAGGCGAGTCTCCGGGCCCCAATACCTATTGCAGGTATTAAAGGTGGAGAACCTCATAAAAAAAAAAGTAGCTTGTCGTGTGGAGTGGGTTGGATTTTCAATTCTCACCCTCCCTCGGCATGCTCCGACAAAAAATAATAACAAAATTATAAGAAAGTATTTGGGGTATTGGTTGGTGAATCTCTTTGTATTATTTCTATTTATTCACTACATTGGGTCTGGGTGGATTCTTCTGATGGGAGAAGGGCATGCATCTCCAGAACTGGCTGCACAATGGTCAAGGCCGATGCCAAGGCCTCAATGCACTGCATTGCAAAAAGGGCCTTTATTTTTTTTATTTTATATTGTAAATTTTATTGAGCAATAACCATAAATGCAGAACATGTACAATCTCAAGCAAGTAGCATTGATAGGGTGAGGTTATATTGGGTTTTAATGGTCTTGTGAACAGTACGATATGGTTCCTTTGGGTTACTCCCCCCGCGGTGATTTCTACCCTACTGCGGGCGGGGAAAACGTCCACTTCTCTTACTTACGTTCGGATTTGGGGGATCTTTGAAGACTGGTGCTCCCGGCGTGGAGTCCGGGCGGCGACGGTTTCCGTTTCCGTCGTTTTAAGTTTCTTCAGGTTGCTTTTGATAAGGGCCTTGCGGCTAGTTCCCTGAAAGTCCAGTTGGCGGCTATCTCGTTATCGAGGCAAAGTTTTAGGCCGTCTCCGCGGTTCTTATCCGGACGTACGTCGTTTTCTTACGACTGTTTTTCATTTGCAGCCCTCCCGCAGGATTTTCGTTCCTCCGGGGGACTTGAATCTAGTGATGCGGGCCCTGGTTCGTGAACCTTTTGAACCCCTGAGTAGGGCGTTTCTGAAAGATTTTACGCTGAAGACGGTTTTTCTTGTAGCCATCTGTTCGGCACGGCGTATTTCAGATCTACATGCGTTGTCCTGCCGAGAACCTTTTTTGTCTTTTTTGTCTTTTTCCCCGGTCCCTTCCTTTTTGCCGAAGGTGGTTTCCCCTATTCATGTGAATCAGGCAGTGTTTCTTCCAGTTCTTTCTTCCCACTCTGTCGGGTCGGCGGACAGAAGTCTTCACCGTCTCGATGTGGGTCGTGCACTTCGTCGTTATTTGAAGGCTACCGAATCTTTTCGGAAGACTGACCGGCTATTCGTGCTCTTCGGTGGTGCACGTAAAGGGGAAGCGGCGGCTAAGGCCTCCGTTGCAAGATGGCTCAAGGAAGCGTTCGCGTCTGCGTATCTGTTGCAGCAGCGGTCTGTTCCGGAGGGGCTACTGGATCATTCCACTAGGGCTCAGGCGACCGCTTGGGCGGAGTATAGCCTAGTTCCGCCAGCAGATATCTGTAAGGCGGCCACCTGGTCGTCTCTGCATGCTTTCAGTACACACTATCGTTTAGATGTGTCAGCGGCTCGGGATTCCTCTTTTGTTCGGCGGTTCTGCGCGCCGGATGGCAAGGTCCCGCCCGGTCTTAACTGCTCTGTTACATCCCGATGTTGGAGGACTAAACTGGATTACCGAACAGGAAATGGAAATTACACTAACCTGGTAATTGTAGTTCCTGGAGGGTCCAGTTTAGTCCTCCTTCCCTCCCGACTATCTGTTATAAAAATGCGGCGCGCTTTCCGAACGGTGGATCATAAGACGGTTCCTCTTGCCGTTCAAACATTTTTTGCAGCCGCGTTTTTGGCTATGGCTCTTTCTTTCTCAGGTGTTCAGTCAGCTCCTGAGATTTCTGATACGGAGCTGTATTTTGATTTCTGGGGCGTTGGTTCCAGCGCAATACAGTGTTCTGACTTCCTCGTTTGGGGAGAAAGTTGGATATTTTTGTGGGGGGGAAACAAATTGTTCTTTAATTATGTCATTTTCATTATGTCATTTTGTATATTAATCTAATGTGTTGCTTCGTTAAGTATGCTTTGTTACTAGTACACTGGGGGCTTCTGGGAGCTCCGTCTGCATATATACTACAGAAGACTTGATCGTGGAGGGAGTGAGCGGGAGCTCCTCCTCCTCTCCCCTGCCTGCCACAGCAACGGCTTAAAATCTGCCGCCTCAGATGCACCCCGCCAGAATCGGGAGCAGCGACCATCGTGGAGGGAGTGAGCGGGAGCTCCTCCTCCTCTCCCCTGCCTGCCACAGCAACAGCTTAAAATCTGCCGCCTCAGATGCACCCCGCCAGAATCGGGAGCAGCGACCATCGTGGAGGGAGTGAGCGGGAGCTCCTCCTCCTCTCCCCTGCCTGCCACAGCAACGGCTTAAAATCTGCCGCCTCAGAGGCGCGCCCGCGCCTGAGGGCCTTGCCAGAGGGCCCTTTGGCGTGGCCCTTAGGCGTTGGTCCTTGGCGTCCATTGCTGTGAGTGGCACTGATGACATGATGTGGACTAGAGTGATGTGCTGCTATGTTGTGGTAACGTGCTGTTCCATGTTCCTCTTCTTCTATCTGTTTGACTGTCTCTGTCCTCTTCTCTGTCCTATCATATAAATGGCGTTCCTTTCCTTTTTCATCAAATGAGATAGTATTGTAAACCGCTCTAATGCCTCTGGCCTGAGCGGTATATCAAGTAAATAAACATAAACATTTGGCTGGTTTACCGGCTTTTCTCAAGCACCTTTATGAGCCATTTCTCTATGGCTGCCAATTCCAAAGACTCAGAGGCCTGAGTAACTTCAACCAATGTATCTGGCATCTGTGTGGGGCATATCAGCGGCTTGGACTCAACTGTTGGAAGGCTGCCAGTGTCCCTCCAAACCCCTGCAGGTCAAGCAGTCATACTTTCATGGCATCTTCGAGGGGCACTCATGCTGCCCACCATCACACTTGACCCCGTGTCTCAAAGGGCTCTGGTGTCGATGCACTCGGGCTTTCCCCCGATACTCAGTCTGATCACCCTGTGATGTCAAAGGAGGTGATGCCGGTTCTCTCCTCGCTGGGAGGCTGACCGATGGCTGGTGGTCTGGGGCAGTGCAGGTTCTCGGCTTTAACTGAGCTCTAGAGCTCCTCAAAGTTGACACTCCTCCAACATCCTGAACTGCTTTCGAAGGCAAGGAGGCCGATGACGATAGATCAGGCTGTGGCGTGCCAGAGTTTCCTGCTGTTTTTCACGACCCTTGAGGCTTCTCCTTGTCATCTGCACTCAGAAGAAGAAGAGGGCCAATGATGGGGCCCCTCGGCACTGGAGGCAACAGTTGTGCTTGTCCATCACAGAAACGGTCCGGGCACACTTGATGCATTTTTTTAAAACCCGCTGGATGGTTTTTGGGAAATGTTTGGAAAAATAGCCGTGGCAAAATCAAACAACTTGATGGCGGGCAGGCCCAACTAGGGCACAATTGGTGCCACTGGATTAGTCTGAAAAAGGAACAAAAAACAGCGAATGAAAAAAAATAGAACCTCAACGGCAGGCAAAGCAACAAAATTTCAATTGAATTGAGCACCCCCAAAGGGGAGAAACGCGATTACTGATGGAGAGCAACTGGAACACGTCACGTCTATGGGACTCTATGGAAAATAAAAAGGGGATTAGAAGATGGTGCCAGTGTAGCAGGCGGGAAGGAGGTGTGCAAGCCTGATGGAGCCTCACAAAAGCTTCCAATAGAAGTTGGGGAGCATTCCCATGTGGGGCTCCATCAGAGACGTCACCCATGCATGAAAACTTACTTCCTGCTTGTCCATGGAGAAACATATATATTTGTGGTACTATGGAAGACCAATACCTTGAAAAGCAGCGTAAAACTCAGCTAAGATTCTACTGTTAAACTGTGTCCTGGCTAGCACCTTTACAGACTGAAGCTCAGGTATTGATAGTTTAGGAAAAAAAGGCAGAAAAAACTTAAATATATTTTTGAGAAATAATTACTTAGTTTATAATATCTCTGAAGCTGTTTCTTATAATCCTGCAAACAAGAAGTAGAGTCCTGAGGCACTAGAGAATGGATTCTCATCACTGATTCACAACGAAAGCAGAAAACAGAGTCAGGGCTGAGCCCTGTAAGCAAAGTCATGGCTGACTAACACAGCTGAAAAAGAGGAGAACTTCATCATGGGGCCACATCATATTCTCCCGTATACATATCTGCATACTAAATACACATTTCATTCTGAGAAATTCTTGGGTATCCTGTCACTGATCTAAGAAAAGGAAACAAAAAAATACATACATCATAAAACTTTTTCACCACTTCCACCTGTATTTTATCAAATGCATCAAAGTCTTTTTCATCTACCATCTTGTCTCGGTACACACGGTTTGATTCATGAAGATACAGTTTCATAAGATCCTGAGGTGTCTTCAGGCAGTCAGGGGTTGAGAAGAGAACACCCTGCCAAAAATCACAAGAGCAAATAGTTATAGAAAATACGAAGCCCTAGAACTTATGCAACTCACAGCATATTTCAATTCAACAGTTCCACATGACAGATCATGAAAAATGTGAATTTCTTTCACAAACAAAATGCTATTCAAATGTGAATATAAAAATACATATTTTATTATGTATCCTAACTCTGCACAATTCATATATATCTAGAAAGTGTTATAGGCTGAGGGAACATTTAGAGGATTTGGCATCAGAAAGCAGGCTCAAAAGAATAAGTAAATAGTTGAAAGGGAGGGAAATTATGTGGAGTCACGTAAAAACTTTTACCTAATAGATTTAGAGGTCATCCAGGTAGATTGCATTACATTTACATGGGTAAACAGTGGAATACATCCAAGGGTGTTAAAAGCACTTAAATATGAGATTGTAGACCTACGATTAGTAATCTGTGAACTATCATTAAAATCATCTGTAATATCTGAAGATCAGAGGATGGCCAATATAACGGCAATTTTTAAAAAGGGTTCCAGGGGTGATCTGGGAAACTACAGACCGGTGAGCCTGGCATCAGTACCAGGAAAAATGGTAGAAACCATTATAAAGAACAAAATTACTGAACATGTAACATAGTAACATAGTAAGTGACGGCAGATAAAGACCAGCATGGTCCATCTAGTCTGCCCAGCAAGATGGCAAGAGTAGGTGCACCTGTCGCTCTGTGCAGGCCACCCCTCCCCATGTTTTTGTTTTTGTTTAGGGGTGAACCCACCACTCCATGTAGGACTCCCTTATTTGTTGAGACGCTAGATAGTTCAGAAGTTAGATGGTACCGTTTATTTTGCTTTTATCCTGTTGCTGTAAAGGGATCCACTGTGTTTGTCCCATGCCGTTTTGAATTCCATCACCGTGTTTGCCCCCACCACTTCCATCGGGAGGGCATTCCAAGCATCCACCACCTTTTCAGTGAAGAAATATTTCCTGAGATTGCCTTTCAATTTACCACCTTGCAGCTTCATGTTATGCCCTCTAGATTTACAGCTTCCCCGTCTTTGGAAGAGGTTTGTTTGTTCATCATTTCTCTTTAAGTATTTAAAGGTCTGAATCGTATCTCCCCTGTCCCTCCTTATCTCCAAAGTGTACATATTTAGGTCTTCAAGTCTCTTCTCATAAGGCTTCTGATGCAGGCTCCAAATCATTTTGGTCGCCTTTCTCTGAACAGTTTCCAGTCTTTTTACATCTTTTGCAAGATATGGTCTCCAAAACTGAACACAGTATTCCAAGTGAGGCCTCACCAGTGACTTGTACAGTGGCATAAGTACCTCTCTCCTGGTAATCCCTCTTTGTATGCAGCCCAACATCCTCCTGGCTTTTGCCACCTTGAGATCATCAGAGATAATCACACCAAGGTCTTTCTCCTGAACCGAGCATACCAACCTCTCACCCCCTATCGTGTACTTTTCCCTTGGATTTCTGCTACCCAAGTGCATGATACTGCACTTTTTCACATTAAATCGTAGTTGCCAAGCATTAGACCAGTCTTCCAGCTTTTGTAGATCTTTCCTCATGTTAACCACTCCTTCGGGGGAGTCCACTCTGTTGCAAATTTTTGTGCCATCTGCAAAAAGAGAGACTTTTCCATTCAGTCTTTCAGCAATATCACTCACAAATATATTGAACAGTGCCGGGGCCAGGACCGAACCCTGAGGCACCCCGCTAATCACCTTCCTCTCATCCGAGTGAGCTCCATGTACCATCACCTTCTGTTGTCTGTCAGTCAACCAATTTCTAATCCAGTTTACTATCTTGGGACCCATCCCCAAGCTACTGAGTTTATTGACAAGCCTCCTATGAGGAACAGTATCAAAGGCTTTGCTGAAATCCAGATAGATGACATCCATTGCATGCCCCAGATCTAGTTCCTTGGTCACCCAATCAAAGAACTCAATCAGATTTGTTTGGCAAGACCGTCCTTCGGTAAAACCATGTTGCCTTGGATCTTGCAACCTGTTGGTTTTGAGATAGTTCACTATTCGCTCTTTCAGGAGCGCCTCCATTACTTTTCCCGCCACCGAGGTAAGGCTCACGGGCCTGTAGTTTGACACTTAGGGCCTGTAGTTTGACACTTCTTCCCTGTCACCACTTTTGTGTAGAGGTACAACATTAGCCATTCTCCAGTCCTGAGGAACCACTCCTAAGAACATAAGAACATAAGACATGCCATACTGGGTCAGACCGAGGTCCATCAAGCCCAGTATCCTGTTTCCAACAGTGGCCAATCTAGGTTATACGTACCTAGCAATATCCCCAAAAGACAGGTTCCACAATGCTTGTACTGGGTCAAGCATTGATATCCTGGGTCCCTTTTTAATAGTGGTTTATGGACCTTTCCTCCAGGAACTTGTCCAAACCTTTTTTAAACCCAGCTATACTAACAGCCCTATACATCCTCCGGTAACAGATTCCAGAGTTTGATTACACGTTGAGTGAAAAAATATTTTCTCTTATTTGTCTTAAATAGTTTACCCTGTAGCTTCATTACATGTCCCCTAGTCTTTCTATACTCTGATAGCGTAAACAATTGATCCACGTTTATCCGTTCCACTCCATTCATTAATTTATAGACCTCTATCATATCTCCCCTCAGCCGTCTCTTCTCCAGGCTAAAGAGCCCTAACCTTCTTAGCCTCTCTTCATAGGAGTATCCTTCCATCCCCTTCACCAATTTGGTGGCTCTTCTCTGTACTTTTTCTAATAACGCTATGTCCTTTTTAAGATACGGTGACCAGAATTGCACACAATATTCAAGGTGCGGTCGTACCATGGAGCGATACAGAGGCATTATAATATCCTTTGTTTTGTTCTCCATCCCTTTACTTATGATACCTAGCATTCTATTTGCTTTCTTGGCCGCCGCTGCACACTGGGCGGAGGGTTTTAACATGTTATCCACAATGACTCCTAAATCTTTTTCCTGGGTGGTGGTTTCTAATGTGGAGCCTTGCATTGTGTAACTATAGTGTGGGTTGTTCTTTCCTAGGTGCATAACTTTGCACTTGTTTTAACATGTTATCCACAATGACTCCTAAATCTTTTTCCTGGGTGGTGGTTTCTAATGTGGAGCCTTGCATTGTGTAACTATAGTGTGGGTTGTTCTTTCCTAGGTGCATAACTTTGCACTTGTCCACATTAAATTTCATCTGCCATTTGGATGCCCAGTCTTCCAATTTATCCAGATCCTCCTGCAGTTTTCCACAATCCTCTTGGGTTTTAACAACTTTAAACAGTTTTGTGTCATCTGCAAATTTGATAACCTCACTAGTTATTCCCTTTTCCAGGTCATTTATGAATATGTCAAAAAGCAGCGGATCCAGTACAGATCCCTGGGGTACTCCACTATTCACCTTTTTCCATTGGGAATATTGGCCATTTAGCCCTACCCTCTGCTTTCTATCTTTTAACCAGTTCCCGATCCACAATAGTACACTGCCTCCTATCCCATGACTTTTTAGCTTCGCCAAAAGTCTCTGATGGGGGACTTTGTCAAAAGCTTTCTGAAAGTCCAGATACACTATATCAACCGACTCACCTTTGTCTACCTGTTTATGCACACCTTCAAAAAAACATATCAGATTAGTAAGACAAGATCTTCCTTGTCTAAAGCCATGTTGGCTGTCTCCCATTAGGCCATGACTATCTACATGCTGCGTAATTTTGTTCTTTATGATGGTTTCTACCATTTTCCCTGGTACTGACGTCAGGCTCACCGGTCTGTAATTTCCTGGGTCACCCCTGGAACCCTTTTTAAAAATTGGTGTTACGTTGGCGACCCTCCAATCTTCAGGTATTACAGATGATTTTAATGAAAGTTCACAGATTACCAATAGCAGGTCTGCAATCTCATATTTCAGTTCTTTCAACACTCTGGGATGTATACCATCCGGTCCAGGTGATTTGCTACTATTCATTTAATCAAATAGTTGTAATATATCTTCCCGGTGTAGCGATATTTCTCTCAATTCCTCTGCAGTATCACCTTTAAATACCACTTCAGTCTTGGGTAACATCCCTACATCTTCCTCAGTAAAGACTGAAGCAAAGAATTCATTCAGTCTCTCTGCTATAGCCTTGTTTCCTTTTACTGCCCCTTTTACCCCTCTATCATCTAATGGTCCAATTGACTCTCTCACAGGCCTTTTGCTACGAATATACTTGAAAAAGTCTTTATTTCGTGTTTTTGCTTCCGTAGCAAGTTTCTTCTCAAATTCCCGTTTTGCCTGCCTTATCAATGCTTTGCATTTAACTTGCCAGTGCTTGTGCTGTTTCCAGTTTTCATCATATGGCTCTTTTTTCCATTTCCTGAAGGTTCCTTTTTTGGCAGCAACAGCCTCTCTGACCTCACCTTTAAACCATGCTGGCAGTTTTTTGGACTTTCTTCCACTTTTCTTAATGCGTGGAATACAGCTGGTCTGGGCTTCGAGGATAGTATTTTTAAATAACACCCAAGCTTGCTGTAAGTCTTTAACCTTTGGAACCGCTCCTTTTAGTTTTTTTCCTAACTATATTCCTCATTCTATCATAGTCTCCCTTTTGAAAGTTAAAAGGTAGTACTGTGGATGCCTTTTCTATCTGTCCTCCACTAATTAAATCAAACATGATCATACTATGATCACTATTGCCAAGTGGTCCCAACACCCTTATTTCTTGCACCAGATCTGGCGTTCCACTAAGGACTAGGTCCAGTATGGCTTCCCCTCTGGTCGGTTCATGAACCAGCTGCTCCAAGAAGCAGTCATTTATTCCATCTAGAAACTTTATCTCTTTAGCTTGTCCTGCTGTGACACTGACCCAGTCGATACCGGGGTAATTGAAATCACCCATTATTACTACTCTGTTGTGACTTTTGTTAGCTTCCTTGATTTCTTTGAGCATTTCATCATCCATTTGTTCATTCTGGCTATGTGGTCGATAGTATACTCCCACTGCCATCATCTTCCCCTTCATAAGTGGAATTTCAATCCATAGAGATTCTACAGCAAATTTTGTTCCCTGCAAAACTTTAATCCTTTCTGACTCAATGCCCTCTCTAACATAGAGCGCAACCCCTCCACCAATTTGATCAGCTCTATCATTACGATATAGTTTGTATCCAGGTATCACAGTGTCCCACTGGTTATCCTCCTTCCACCATGTCTCTGAGAGTGCAATCATATCTAACCTCTCATTTAGTGCTATATATTCTAACTCTCCCATCTTATTGTTTAGACTTCTAGCATTGGCATACAAGCATTTTAGAGACTGTATTTTATTCATATTAATCTGGCTATTGGTAGGCAGGGGTAATTTGGAATCTTTATGCTCTGTCTGCTCCTTACTCAAGGGCATTTGGGCTACTATACTCCCTTTTGGAACCTCACTGCTTTTGGTAGTATCCTTCAAGGATACCTTCGTCCGAACCATGCACTCCTGGGTGACTGTCGGCTTTCCCCTATTTTCTAGTTTAAAAGCTTCTCTATCTCTTTTTTAAAGGTTAATGCCAGCAGTCTGGTCCCATCCTGATTAAGGTGAAGCCCATCCCTTCGGAAGAGCCCCCCCTTTCCCCAGAATGTTCCCCAGTTCCTAACAAATCCAAAACCCTCATCCTTGCACCATTGTCTCATCCACGCATTGAGACTCCGGAGCTCTGCCTGTCTTTTGGGTCCTGCACGTGGAACAGGAAGCATTTCGGAGAACGCTATCCTGGAAGTTCTGGATTTCAACTTCCTACCTAAAAGCTTAAATTTAGCCTCCAGAACTTCCCTACCACATTTTCCTATGTCATTGGTACCAACATGTACCAAGACAGCAGACTCCTCCCCAGCACTATCTATGATCCTATCTAGGCGGTGCGTGAGTTCCGCTACCTTCGCACCAGGCAGGCATGTTACCAGGCGATCCTCACGTCCACCAGCCACCCAGCTATCTACATTCCTAATGATTGAATCACCAACTATAACAGCTGTCCTAACCCTCCCCTCGTGGGGACATGGCCCTGGAGAAACGTCCTCGGTGCAAGAGGGTTTTACATCACTTGGAGGACAGGTCCTAGTTACAGGATCACTTCCTGCCACACCAGGGTGATGCTCTCCTGTCACGTGACCTCTCTCCTCCATGGCAACAGGGATGCTGCCAGACTGGAGGTGGGACTTCAGGACTGTATCCCTGTAGGTCTCGTCCATGTACTTCTCTGTCTTTCTTACGTCTTCCAGGTCTGCTACTCTAGCCTCTAGAGAACGGACTCGTTCCCTGAGAGCAAAGAGTTCTTTGCACTTAGTGCATACGTAAGACCTCTCACCAACTGGGAGAAAATCATACATGTGACACTCAATGCAAAAGACCGGAGAACCCCCATCTCGTTGCTGGACTTCTGTCTGTATCTTAGTTTAAAGCTTGTGTTTAGGTCTTTTAAATTCTGTATATAATAAGGATTGGTGTAGATGCTTATACCAATAAATGTGTATCTAATACCCCTAATACACCTTGTGTACCTGAAGCTTAAGTAATTAATCTCAGGTCCTCTGTGTATGACTGATTTGAATAACGAGCTGCACCTGAGAGCAGCCCCTTTCCTCAATGATGTGCAAGTACCTATAAAACTACAATTACCCCAGGGGTGGGTGGGTGCCGAGGAGGGAGGGAGGGAGATAAGTCCTATTAAAGAGGGCAGTTACAAGGTACCCTGTCCTGAACCCTCAGCAGGTGGGAGGGGGGTACCACACAAAGCCCAGTTAGTTGAGAGAGGCAAGGTAAGTTATAACTGAGAAGGCTGAACTAGCACACCACTAAGACAAACAATAAATAATTAAATAAACAGACAAACAATCAATAATTAATAAACAGCTAGAACTCACAACAAGGTGTCACAGGAGGCAATATCCACTTCTTTAGCAGAGCACTGTAAAAAGCACTGCTCTTCTCTGATCAGAGAAAAGCAGACTAAAACAGACTATGCACACGTGGGGAAAACAGGAAGAAGGCTACACAATACCTCAGCAGGGGGGGGAGGGGGAGGATTCACTCAGGCAGGCTAGGACAGGAAAAAAAGTTTAACACAGAGCAGGCTCTGGGGAGAGAGATTTAATGTAAAAAGGACAGTTAACCTGGCTACCACACAAAGCCCAGTTAGTTGAGAAAGGCAAGGTAAGTTATAACTGAGAAGGCTGAACTAGCACACCACTAAGACAAACAATAAATAATTAAATAAACAGTTAGACAAACAATCAATAATTAATAAACAGCTAGAACTCACAGCAAGGTGTCACAGGAAGCAATATCCACTTCTTTAGCAGAGCACTGTAAAAAGCACTGCTCTTCTCTGTTGAAGACATCCTTTAACGGTCCTGCAAGAACCTCTCTGAGCTCTTTCAGTATCCTGGGATGTATCCCGTCTGGTCCCATGGCTTTGTCCACTTTCAGTTTAGCAAGTTGTTCTAACACCTCATCTTCTGTGAATGGTGTGGTATCTACTTCAGTCCTATTTTTATATTTGGGAGTCACAGCTGGTCCATCTCCAGGATCTTCTTTAGTAAAAACAGAGCAGAAGTATTCGTTCAGCAATTTTGCTTTTTCAGTGTCACTTTCCACGAGTCCTTTCCCAGCACTTCCGAGTCCTGCAATTCCAACTCTGATCTTCTTCCTTTCCCAAATATACCTGAAGAAAGTTTTGTCGCCACCTTTAACATCTTTAGCCATCTTTTCCTCTGCCTTTGATTTTGCTATCCTTATTTCTCTTTTAGACTCTTTGAGCTTGATCCTGTATTCATTTCTGTGTTCTTCTGTTTGCAAGCTTTTGAATTTTGCGAAAGATGTGTTTTTTGCCTTTATTTGAGCAGCCACCTCTTTGGAAAACCAAATAGGTTTCCTTCTCCTCTTATTTTTATTTATCTTTCTTACATATTTATCTGTTGCCCCTTTTATTGCCGCCTTTAGTTTAGTCCATTGCAATTCCACTTCCCTTATCTCTTTCCACCCCGTCATCTCCTCCTTTAAGTACTCGGCCATTTTATTGAATTCAGTGTTTTTGAAGTTTAGGACTTTGAGCTTGCTATGATTGGCCTGTACCGTGGCTTTTATCTCAAACCACACCGTGTGATGGTTGCTGTTGCTCACAGGGGCACTCACGCAGACATTCGACATGTTATCACTGTTGGTGAGCACTACACCCAGCGTTGAGCTTTCCCTGATTGGTTCCATCACCATTTGTCTAAGTAATGCATCTTGGAGAGCATCCACAATTTTTTTGCTTCTTTCCAGATGTGCAGAAGGAGTAATCCAATCCACATCAGGTAGATTAAAGTCACCCAATATCATTGCTTCCCCCTTTGTTGCTATCTTGGCAATATCTATAATCAATTCGTTATCTCTCTCTTCAATTTGAGTCGGAGGTCTGTAGACTACAGCAATATGGATGACAGTGCCATCTCCTCTTTCCAACACAATCCAGAGCACTTCTTCTTTTCCCCATGTTCCCTGCATTTCAGTAGCTTTAATACTGCTTTTGACATACAAGGCTACTCCTCCTCCTTTTCCATTTTCTCTGTCTCTTCTGAATAGATTATAGCCAGCTATGGCTATATCCCAATCATGCGAGTCATTAAACCATGTTTCTGTAATGGCCACAATGTACAAATCCGTTTCCACCATTAGGGCTTCCAGGTCTGGAATTTTTTTGGTTAAGCTTCGAGCATTTGTGCTCATTGCTTTCCAGCATTTACCTGGCTTGTGTGTATTTTGCATTGATTTTATTCTGTCCACTTCTTCCCACTTGTTTTTGATGTGTGGTTTAAGAGTGTGGCTGTTTCTGATGATGTTCTGCTTTTGCAGGGGGTGGCATGCAGATGTTGACCTTCCAGATCCGACACCCCTTTTTCCTAGTTTAAATGCATATCCACATACTGCCTGAATTTTTCACTTAGGTTTCTTTTCCCTGCGACAGAGAGATGTAGTCCATCAGCACAGTATAGTCTCTTGTTTGCCCATCTGTTGCCCCAGTTGCCAATAAATCTGAATCCTTCTTGTTTGCACCAGGTCTGGAGTCATGTATTAAAGCTGTTAATGCGATGCAGCCTTTTTGTCCCCTTACCAAGAACAGGTAGAACTTCTGAGAATGCAACAATGTTAACAATGGGCTTGAGTTTCTCTCCCAGAGATTTGAAGTCCTTTTGGGCTGTAGAGGCACTGTTTCTAGCCAGGTCATTTGTGCCCAAGTGGATAATAACATCCGGTTTGGAGTGCTCACTTTTTGTGCTAAGTATTTCAACAACTTGGTTTGTATTCCTGCTGGCTGAAGAGCCTGGTAGGCACATGACTATCTTCTTTCCTTTGAACCTGTGTTCCCAAGTTGGTGCCTCTGATGATGGAATCTCCAAGTAGTAATAGTTTTCTGTTTGGTGAGGTTTTCTTCATATTTGGTGCTTTAGCAGGAGATTGGGCATTGTCTGACTCATTTAAGGGCCCTTCAGTTTCTTTGGATTGGGCATCCTCATTAGCCAAGGCAGAGAAGATAGTAGATAGTCATGGCTTAATAGGAGACAACCAGTATGGCTTTAGCCAAGGAAGGTCTTGTCTTACTAATCTGTTATGTTTTTTTGAAGGTGTGAACAAACAGGTAGACAAAGGTGATTCGGTTGATATAGTGTATCTGGATTTTCAGAAAGTCTTTGACAAAGTCCCTCATGAGAGACTCTTGGCGAAATTAAAAAGTCATGGGATAGAAGGCAGTGCCCTATTGGGGATCAGGAAATGGCTAAAAAATAGAAAGCAGAGGGTAGGGCTAAATGGCCAATTTTCCCAATGGAGAAAGGTGAATAGTGGAGTATTCCATGGATCTGTGCTGGATCCGCTGCTTTTTAACATATTCGTAAATGAAGTGGGAATAACATATTCGTAAATGGAAGTGGGAATAACGAGTGAGGTTATCAAACTTGCAGATGACATACAATTATTCAAAGTTGTTAAAACCCATGAGGATTGTGAAAAATTGCAAGAGGATCTTGATAAACTGGAAGACTAGGCATCCAAATGTCAGATGAAATTTTATGTAGACAATTGCAAAGTTCTGTACCTAGGAAAGAACAACCCAAACTATGGTTACACGATGCAAGGTTCCACATTAGGAACCACCACCAACGAAAAAGATTTAGGTGTCATCGTGGATAACATGTTGAAACCCTCCACCCAGTGTGCAGTGGTAGCCAAGAGAGCAAACAGATTACTAGGTATCATAAGGAAAGGAATGGAGAATAAAACAAGGATATTATAATGCCTCTGCATCATTCCACCTTGAATATTTGTGCAATTCTGGTCGCCATATCTTATGTTCACAATTTAGAAATATGAAGACAATAATTAAACTGGGAATCTCAAAAGCCAAACTTGGAATGTACAACACTGGAGAAATAAAACTCTAAATTAATTTCCTCTTGTACTAAACAAAATGCAAAGACATTGGCAATGCACATTTACCAAAGCTGACATATTCCAGTTAATAAATTCAAAATAAAATAGTATTTTTCTACCTTTTGTTGTTTGGGCATTTTATTTTTCAGTTGCAATTGCTGCAGTCACTTTCTTCTGGTTTCTTTGTGTCTTCTGCTAACTCTCCATTGATCCTTTCTTCTCTCTTCTAGTTCTTCCCATTCTCTCTCTACATCTGCTTTAACATACTGATCTTTCCACTTTTGCTCTTTCCTCCATTTCTTTCTTTATTCCTTTTTCATCCACTCAAATTTAACCCTTCCATCCTCAATCCCCACTTACTCTCCCAGTACCTGGCCAATCGTAGATGTTTCTTCCCTCCCGTACAAAATATATTTTCTCCTCTCCATCCTCACTCCCCCATCCCCATCCCCATCCGCTTTTATTCCTTCCCCTACTTCAGCTCCCTTCTAGTTCCAGCCCCTCCCAGCATCTGCTCCCTTCTAGTCCCAGTCCCTCCCAGCATCCGCTCCATCTAGTCCTATTCTCCCATCCCCCCACATCATCATTTCCAGTCCTAATGCTCCCATTAGTCCATTTCCAGTCCTAGCCCCCCATCATCCATTTCCAGACCTATCCTAACCCCTCCGCAAGGACACAACAGACCGAGCACTCTCCATGGCTGCTCCAACAATATGGAACAAACTACCGGATGATTTGAGGGCAACTACAGACCTCAAGGACTTTAGGAAACAGCTGAAAACCATGCTGTTCATAGAACACTATGGACACATCACATAGTCTAAATAGCTGTATATCAGCACACGTCACCGCCTAACACTGTATGTATATAAGATGTTTTTAGCACCACTGTATATAGCCCACATTGTACATAACTCAAACTAATCTAGCACACAACACAACACGCACCCAACTAAATTTTCACCCCCACTGCATGTATAACACACTCACACTACCAGATTGTTTGCTGTGATACCACCTTGATTATTATGATAAGGCGGTTTAGAAATACTGTTAAATAAATAAATAAATAAATTTCCAGTCCTAGCCCCTCATCAGCCGTTAACAGTCCTATCCTAGCCCCCTATCAGTCCATTTCAAATCCTAGCCCCCATTCAGCCCACTTCCAGTCTTATTCTAGCCCCCCATCGGCCCTTTCCAGTCCTATCCCAGCCACTCTAATAGACCATTTGCAGTCCTAGCCCCTCATCAGCCATTTCCAGTCCTATTCCAGCCCCCAAATCAACCCATTTCCAGTCCTATCCTAGCCACTCCATCAGACCATTTGCAGTCCTAGCTCCCCATCAGACCATTTGCAGTCCATGTCCCCCCTCAATCAGCCCATTTCCAATCCCAGCCCCCCATCAACAAATTTACAGTCCAAGCTCCCCAAATCATCCCATTTCCAGTCCTAGCCCCCACATCAGCCATTTCCAGTCCTATCTTGGCCCCCTCATCAGCCCATTTCAAGTGCTAGCCCCCATCATCTAATTCCAGTCCTAGCCCCCATCATCTATTTCCAGACCTATCCTAACACCTCCATCAGCTCATTTCCAATACTAGACCCCCATCAGCCCACTTCTAGTTCTAGCCCCCCCCAAATCTGCCATTTCCAGTCCTATCCTAGCCACTGCATCAGACCATTTGCAGTCCTAGCCTCCAATCAGCCCATTTCCAGTCCAAGCCCCCCATCATCCATTTCTAGACCTATCCTAACCCCTCCATCAGCTCATTTCCAATCCTAGACCACCCTTCAGCCATTTCCAGTCCTATCCTAGCCCCCCATGAGCCCATTTCCAGCCCTAACCCCATCAGCCCACTTCCAGTTCTAGCCCCCTCAATCAGCCATGTCAAGTACTATCCTAGCCCTCATCAACCGTTTCCAGTTCTATCCTAGTCACTCCATCAGACCATTTGTAGTCCTAGCCCCCCATCAGCCATTTCCAATCCTTTCCTAGCCCCCCTCATATCAGCCCATTTCCAGTCCAAGCCCCCCCCAATTAGCCCATTTTCAATCCTAGCCTCCCATCAGACATTTCCAGTCCTATCCTAGCCCCCCCTAATTTATTTATTTATTTATGTAATTTACAGGATTTCTATACCGCCTTATCATGAATTCAAGGCGATTTACAGAGAACATCACAGCAAACCAACTTTTACATGGAACTTGGAAAATTAAGTGGGATACAATGGGTATCTTTAACAATTATAAACTATATACATTTACATGAATGCAGACACAATTATATATATGCTGAGAGAGCAGTCCAGGAGGTTTAATTGAATAATGTTATATCAGTACTTTCATGGGGTGGGGCCATTATGTTCCATGATTTTATGGGCTTTCTTCAGGTCAGATATGTGTAATCAGTACTCTTATGGGGTGGGACCATAGCATTCCATAAAGAAGTGAGTCTTTATAATTTTCCTATAGTCTGATAGGTCTCTGATCGCTCATATTGAGGTGAGTAGATCATTCCATAGCTGGGGAGCATATAAGGAGAAGGCTCTCTTGCAAGTAGATTGTCTTGCTGTTCTCATGCTTGTTGGGGTTTCCTGGATTTTGTTATCAGCTGCTCTTCTTGTTCTGGTCTCATGTGTTTTCTTGATCATTGGCTGAAGGATCGGAGGAGATAGGTTGTTGACTATTTTGAAGATTATTGTTAATTTCTTGTATTTGGAGCACATGGTGACCGGGAGCCAGTGTAGCTGGTGGATTGTGTGATAAGGAAGCTTATCATAGTTCAGGAAGAAATAATACAAGAGGTGAAATGGCTCTGAATAAGCAACCTGTGCTGGCTGGTAAAAGCACTAAAACAGAGTGTTTACCTAAAAGACTACCAGACCCAGAATTCACTGGTTCACAGAAAGCCTCTAGGAGAGCTGAAGTAGGGAAACGTGTCCTAATCAGAGAAGCAATGATGTAATCCCTAATCACACATCTCCTAGGGCAGGGCTTAATTCAGAACACCTGCAGTGTGCTAGGGTGGAGCAGCCATCTAGGCACTTTAAAGCTAGAAGAAATTCTTCAGACAAAAAGCAAGGAGAGCAAAGACAGCAAGGAGAGCAAAGACAGCAAGGACAGCAACGGCAGCTGGAGAAGGAGAGACTGATCGTGAGGAGAAGGAAGAAAAGCAAGACGTCCAGAAGGTCTAAGAAAGGAGCCCAAAGCAGAATGTATGCTGGGAGATATTCCTGGGGCAAGCATTCTTCATTGGACTGGAAGAAGCCAGAGGCTTGGAGATATTCAGCCAGGAACCCTTGGACAGCACCTGTAAGGGAGACGGCTGCATCTACAGAAAGAAGGAGCTCTAATACCTATTTAAGGAGGTATGGGAAAAGAGACCTAAAGTCCAGAGATTCTGACTGGAGAGCTGGGCACAGAAGCTTTGCTACCTACTGGCCAAAATACCCAGAGAGGAAGCCTAATGGCAACGTGATCTCAGGTATGAACTCTGATCTGTTCCCTAGCTTTGCACAAGGAAGACAGCAGGGAAACAGTTTCTATCCTGGTAGAGATCAGTTAGAGAAATCCTCTGAGCCAGTGTATGAAAGTGATCCTATGATATTTCAAGAGCAAGGGGAAATATCAGATGAGGAAGTTGAATGTTTGGATTGTTCTCTTTCTAAGCTGCTGTTCTAAAGTAATCCTCAGTTAAGGATCAAACACCAAAAGGAACTGTACTGATTTTTAGCTTCCCAGAAAAGTTTCTTTGAGAGAAAGCTTTGGGGAAAGTTGGAGCCACGTGGAGAGTGGGCCAGCAATGGTTTGCAGCTGGTTAAGCACCTGTGATTAGAGCAAGGCACAAGTGCACGTGGGACTTTGGAAAAAGCTTCTTCTCCGTGTGAAAGGAAGAAAGCTGTTTTTTTTGATAAAGAGAATTTTCCTTTTGGGTTTATTTTTCATTCCAGCACTGCTAAGAAAGTTTATTAGCAGGGGCTAGAAGAAAGACCTTTTCTGTTCCATCAAGGTCTTTACTAAGTTATTGCATAAGTAATTCAGTTGCCTTATTTGTTTTGTTTTTGGAATAAAACTCCTGGAGAAATTATCCTGTTGATGTTACCAAGCATATCTGTGCGAGGGAATAACACCCCATAAATAAAATCTGTTTTCTGCTTTACACTCGAGCAACTACAATTCTTTATTCTTGTTAAACAGCTAGTTTTGTGTGATTGAACTACAACACCCAAAATCCTTTGCAAGTCAAGTAAAGTCATGTCCTTGCCAAGATTGTGGAACTTTCACAACAAGCACCCCCGTTTACAAGTGTTGGTGTTATATGGCTGTATTTTGCTGTTCCAGTAATAATTCTTGCTGAAGTGTTTTGTACCAGTTGGAGGGGGAGTATCGTTTTCTTGGGAAGGCCTTGGTAGATTATGTTGCAATAATCTATTATGGGTGTTACTATGGCTTGACATACTGTTTGTTAGTCACTATCACTGAGTAGCGGTTTGAGTTTGTATATTGTTCTAAGCTTGTGGTAGGCTGTCCTGGTTGTTCTCTTTATGTGTGGTTGGAAGCTGAGTTGCTGGTCGAAGGTAGCTCTGAGGTATTTGATTTCTTGTTTGGTTACTAGGGTGTAGTCTAGGATTCCTATTGCATCTGGTGGGAAGAACATAGTATTTCTTGTGATATGTAGCAGTTCAGATTTTTTGAAGTTTATTGATAGGTTCTGTCCTTTCAGCCAATTTGTCATTGTTTCAAGGCATGCAGAGATTTGGGAGTAATCCAGATGCCTGATGTTTATGGGGGTGAATACCATGATATCATCTGTGTATATCCTGTAATGAATATTGTGTTCTGCATCAGTGCGGTTTACATTGAACAAACTGAAATTACATTGAACAGGGCATTATAACTTGGAGATAACTATTTTACAGGGAACATGGGCTATGGAGGGTTAAGTGGCTTGCCCAAGACCACAAGGAGCACCTGTAGGACTAGAAACCCCAGTCCTTCCGGCCCAAGGTTGCTGTCCTCTAGTGGGATTTGAACCCCTGACCTTCTGGCCTGAAGTACCTTGCCCCAACCACTAGGCCACTCCTCCACTCCTAGCATCCCCAGAGGAAGAGGAGTGTCCACCGCTAGTTGCAACAGTAGTGGGAACCAGGGTTGCCTTGGCCACCTGGGGGCCACCAGAATCACTGAGTCCTTGTCCCGGATCACCTTGAATAGTGTCTTGGACACTAGAGGCGTGGGAGGAAACGCATATAGGAGGCCTGTAGACCATAGAATGAGAAACGCATCCGCTGCTACTCTGAGAGGATGCGGTTGTGTGGAGCAGAACCAGGGAAGTTGACGGTTCAGAGGACTGGCAAAGAGATCTATGGTTGGAAGACCCCATCTCAGGAAGATCCGTTGAACCACTAAAGGGTTCAACTGCCATTCGTGCGGCTGCAGAATCCTGCTCAATCTGTCCGCCAGGTAATTCTCCTGACCCGGGAGGTAGACTGCTTTCAGAAGAATGCCATGATTGACTGCCCATAAGCACAGTTTCTGCGCTTCCTGACATAGAAGGCGGGACCCTGTGCCCCCTTGTTTGTTAACATAGAACATTGTCTGTCTGAACTAAGACGGACTGGTGAGAGATGAGATGAGAGAAAGTTCTCAGGGCTAAGCAGATAGCTCTCAGTTCTAAGAGACTGATCTGCTGTGCGGCCTCCCAAGGAGTCCACAGGCCTTGAGTACATGCCCCTTGGCAATGTGCACCCCAACCTTGAAGAGAAGCATCGGTTGTCAGCACCTGAGAGTGGAGGTGCCTGAAAAGGCACCCCTTGCACTAGATTCGGAAGATGAAGCCACCATTGCAGAGAAGACTGTAGTAGGCTGGACACCCTCACTTTGTCCGCGAGGCTTCCTGTGGCCTGGTGCCACTGAGTTCTGAGGCCCCACTGAGCTGGTCTCGTGTGCAGACGAGCATTTGTAGTCACATGGACCGTGGATGCCATGTGGCCTAAGAGCCTCAGAAATGGTCTGGCAGAGACTAGAGAATTGCTGTGGAATAGCCTGGCTAGAGCCATCAATCTGTGGGTCCTGTCCACTGGTAGAAAGGCCTTTGCCTGAAATGTGTCTAGTCGAGCTCCTATGAACTCCATGTTCTGAGAGGGATGCAAATTGGACTTTGCGAAGTTTATGACAAACCCCAGGTGCTGGAGCAGAGCAACAGTGCGAAGGGTGGCTTGATTGGCTTCTTGCGGGGACTGACCCCTGATGAGCCAATCGTCCAGATATGGAAAGACAAAGAGGCCCTGAACCCTGAGGTAGGCCGCTACCACTGCCAGGCACTTGGTGAATACCCTGGGGGCGGATGTAAGGCCAAAAGGCAGTACTCTGTACTGATAATGGTTTCCTTCCACTACAAATCTGAGATATTGTCTGTGGTCTGGATGAATAAGGATGTGAGTATTAGCATCCTTTAGATCTAAGGAGCATAGCCAATCTCCCTGCTGGAGGTAGGGCAGCAGGATTCCAAGGGTAAGCATCTTGAACTTTTCCCTCTCCAGGAACTTGTTCAGGTTTCGCAAGTCTAGGATGGGTCTGAGGCATCCTGTTCTCTTTGGTACTAGGAAGTACCTGGAATAGAAGCCGTGACCTTTCAGGTGGTGGGGCACCGGTTCCACTGCCTGATCCTTTAGAAGACCTGCCAACTCCTGCAGGAGTAAGTCCCTGTGCAGAGGGAGTCTGGGAGGCTCCCCTGGAAAATAGGAGGAGGGTACCTGGTGGAAGTGGAGGAGATAGCCCTTCTGGACTATACTTAGAACCCAGGTATTTTATTTATTTATTTATTTATTTATTACAGTTTCTTATATACCGCGCTATTTAGAATCAGCGCGGTTTACATCATAACAAAACGACCATTACGACAAGCTGTCAGGTTTTACATTGAACAGGAGTACAAACTTGGATAACTGGGTTAACTATATACATAATCTATCTACACTGCAGTGTGCGGGCATTTCTAGATTGGGTTATTTCTTGGAGGGGATATCTGGTTTAGTTGCTGTCTGGGAAATATTGGCGGAAAAGGTATGTTTTGAGAGCCTTTCTGAACTGATATAGATTGGTAATGGCTCTAATGTCGGGGGGTAGGGTGTTCCAGCATTTTGGTACATAAAAACTGAATGCCCTGTTTGTGGTGTTCGTGTTGGACTTTGTTGAAGCCTTTGGTATTGCTAGCAAGTTTACAGCTGATGTTCTTCTTGCTCTATTGGGGGGGACCATGTGGATTAGATTCGTGAGTGAGAGGGATGAGGTGCCTTTGATTGCCTTAAATGCTAATACAAGGGATTTGAAGGTGATTCTCCCGTGAATTGGTAGCCAGTGCAGCTGTTTGAGAATGGGAGTCATGTGGTCGTTTCTGGATGCACCGTAGAGGACCCTAGCTGCGGCATTCATGGCCAACTGTAAGGGGGTTAGTGTGGATTGGGGGAGACCTTGTAGGATGGCATTTGCAAAGTCAAAATGCGGCAGGATCAGCGCTTGATATATGGTACGGAAATCGTCTGGGTCCAGCAGGGAGCGTAGGTGTTTGAGGGAACGGATTTTGAAGTAGATGGCTTTGACTACGCTGCTTATGTGGCGTCTCATGTCTAGATGTTGGTCCAGGGTAACTCCCAAATATTTTATTGCATCTTTAGTTTGCAAATCAGCTTCCTTGACACTGACGTGGGATGGGGGCGTAAAGTTGGAGTCTCTGGAGATGAAAAGGACCTCTGTTTTTTATGCTGGATACGTAGGTTCTGTGTCTGGAGCCATGTTGAAACTGCATTGAAACAATCTGTGAGTGGGGTCAGGTCCATGTGGGTTGTGGAGAAAGGCATGTATAAAAGAATGTCATCTGCATATATCATGCAGTTTACGTTGAATGATCTTATGATATTGCATATGGGCTGCATGTAGATATTGAAGAGTAAGGAGGATAATGAGGATCCTTGAGGTACCCCTTGTTTTTGATGGAAGTGGCTAGACTCTTCTGATCCAGACTTCACATATTGCCATCTATCGTCCAGATAAGACTTGCACCATTTTAGTGCCTTGTTGCAGACACCCTTTTCTTTTAGTCTTCCCAGGAGGATTTCGTGACTCACGGAGTCAAAAGCCGCGGCGATGTCTAGGAAAATGAGGACAAAACCTTGATGGATGTTGTCGATTCCTGTGATGATATTGTTGATTAGACCAGTGAGTAGTGTCTCAACCCCGTGATGTTCTCTGAACCCATGTTGGCAGTTATCTAAGGGAGCAACAGAGTCTATGTGATCTTGAATTTGCCGTTGTGCTTCCTTCTCGATTATTTTGGCTAAGATGGGGATGCTAGCTATTGGTCGATAGGAGTCTACCTTTTGGGGGTCCAGTTTGGGGTTTTTCAGTAATGGTCTAATGGACGTCTGCTTGAGTGAAGTGGGAAAATAACCTGTTGAAAAGGAGAGTTTCATTATATTTGCGATGACAGGACTGAGCACATCACGTAGTTCCTTGATCCCTTGTGACGGCTGACCACCTGTGGGCAAACAGGGCCAGCCTGCCTCCAGTGCTGATGGGGGCCAGCTGAGGGGGAAAGGCTATGCCACTGCAGGCAAAATCCCCCTCCCTGCTGAGCAGGAGCCGGAGTAGAAGGCTTGGGGGCCTTCTGCCTACGGGGCCCATGGCCCTGCCCCTTGGCCTGCTGAACCTGTTGGGGAGCTACAGAGGCCTGATAATGAGGGTACTGTTTATAGGCAGATGACTTCCTCGGGTAAAAGGTCTTTTCCCCGAGCCCTTCTTCTTCTGAGAAGGGGCAGAGGTTTTTCTGGACAGCCTTGTCCGGGTAAGAGTCTCAGTCTCGAGTTCGGCAGCCTTGTCAACCATGGGCTTGCCAAAGAGGTTTTCACCTCAGCAGGGGACATCGACCAACTTGTCCTGCACCCATGGCTCGAGGTCCGATGACTGTAGCCAAGCCTGATGGCGTGCACCGATGCTGGCTGCGGCTACTCGGGCCGAAGCCTCGAAGCCATCATAGGCTGCTCGAGATATAAAATTTGAGCACTCACGAATACCCGAGGACAGAGCATTGAACCTCTGCAAAGGTTTTTCGGAGAGCCTAGCAGAGAACCCGGCAATCTTCTTTGCCAGGTCTCGAAGGTACATGCCCATGTACAGCTCGTAGGTCTGGACACGGCAAACAAGCATAGAGCCCTGGAAGCACTTCTTACCAAGGGCATCCAGGTTCCAGGCCTCCCGGCCGGGAGGCACCAAGGAGTGCATCTTCTGACTCTTCAGACGATGCATGGCCGATTCCACAACCATGGAGTGGTGCGGTAATTGTGCCTTTTGGAACCCAGGGCTCTTGCGGACTCGATAGATGGAATCGACCTGCTTGCTCAAAACCGGCGTTGAGGCCGGCGCCTCCCACATGCGGAAGAGCAACCATTCCAGCATCGGAGGAACCGGAACAGTAAAGGCCTCCTTCGGAGGAGAGTCATACTGTAGGGCCTCGAACTCCTCGGCTCGAGGCTCCTCCTCGGGATCCGCAGGGAATGCCAAAGCCTTGGCCATGTCCCGCATGAAATCCGAGAACCGGGTATCCTCCGGGGGGGACCTTCTCCAAGGCTCGGACTCGGGCGAGTCCGACGGAACGCACCGAGTCCGAAAGGTGTCGGGCGACTCCTCATCCTCCGTCTCCCAGCCGGACTCCTCGGAGGAGGAATCGAGCGGCTCCAGTCGGGCAGGCATCGATGCCATCCGCCCCAACGCCGAGGGTACCGGCGTCGATGATCTCGGTCCCGAACGGGAGGCCAAGGGGGACCTTGGCCGAGGATCGACTCAAGCTCGCATGGACTCGAAGATTGGCTCGGCCTCCGGGGTCAACTTGGACGTCGATGTCCCGGTGGTCGGGGCAGATGCACCGGTGAGACCGGCGATCAGTGCCCGCTGCTGTTCCATGAAGGCAGCCAAGCTGCTCTCCAAGGCCGTCAACCTGAGTCTGAGCTCAGGAGACTCAGCAGCCCCTGACTCGGGCCCCGGCAGCGCTGGACCCGACATCGGCTCCCCTGGAGGCGAGTCCACGAGGACTACGTGACCCGTGGGCTCCATCTCCACACGAGGTTGTTTTGCAGGCCTCTCCGACTCCAAAGACCCAGGATGGCGCTCGGGGATATGTGACCTGGCCCTCAAGGAGCCAAGTTCATCCACCGACGCAGCACTTGCGAGTTTTTTCTTCTTACGATGCTCCCGCGAAGGAGACTCCCTTTCAGAGGAGCCTCGACGCACGCGGAGTCAGAGAAGATTCTTTCCTTTTGGTGCTGCCAACTCCGTAACGCCTTAGAGGACATTTTCCCACATGGACCACAGATCATCGGGTCATGATCGGGTCCGAGGCACCGGAGGCAGCAGTCATGTGTGTCGGTGAGAGACATAAGTTTCTTGCACCGATCACACTTTTTAAACCTGCTGGCAGCCATCGGGGGAAAAAGGGCCCCTGCAAGGTCAAAAGACAGGGCTGCCAGTGAAAAAAGAAAAAATGGCGCGAATGCTAGTCACTAAGGACAAAAAACGAAAAAGAGATCCGGGCTCGATACCGACGTATCGGGCCCAGGCGGGAAAGGGAAACCGGCGTCGAACCGAAGAAAACAGGTTAACGCAGAGAAAAATCAACTTCTTCCTCGGGTGAAACGAATATACATTCGTTGGACTCCACGGAAAAAAGAAGACTGAGCAAGATGGCACCCTTGGGTGGGAAGGGGACCGCGCATGCGCGCTGCATTCCCAAAGGCTTTCTATAAAAGCTGGGGAAATGCTCTGCACGGGGGCTCCGTCGGCGCTGACGTCACCCATATGTGAGGACTGACTTCCTGCTTGGTCCTGGAGAACAATAAAGTCATCCTGAGGATCAGCAGGCTTTATGCCAGGCCAGCAAGCAGGAAATAATGTTGGTCCATGATGCACGTGAGAAGGGGGATCAAGCCATGTTACTAGCTATAGATGCCAAAAGGCATTTGATCAGGTGAACTGGTCTTTTATGACCGTACTCTGGAAAGGATGGGCTTTTGGCCTATGTTCCTAGGGTGGATTAGAGCACTGTAAGCTAACCCACAGCATGTGTCAAGGTTAATGGAAGGTATATGGGTGTTTCAGTTTAGGGAGGGGAGTACACCATGGGTGTCCCCTTTTTTCCCTTCTCTTTGCGCTTTCCATTGAACCTTTAGCAGCGAGAATTTGTTGAAGTGCAGTCATATGAAACATTAGGATTGGCGCTTCAGACTATAGGATCACTTTATTCGAGGACGATATACTTTTTACAATTAATAGATCGTGGCATGGGAGTTAATGGAGTATGGACAATTAGCAGGATTTAAAGTTTAAAAACTATCTGAGAACACTGTACAGTGTATGGGGGTTTTTATGTTTGTATGCTTCCTTGAATGCTATAGTATATGTAGGTATAGAAATGTTTTAAAATAAATAAATAAAATGAATAATGCATGTTTTGGTAAATTTCACAAGCTGCATCGTTCATTGAAAGTTACCAACACCTTAAGAGGTTTCTATTAACTTTTCCTCAAAAGCATCAGCCCTCTAACGTGGGAGTTAGTGTTCCCAGGAATAGTTTTAAAGGGCAAGTAAGGTATAAAAAAATTGTCACCCCTGTTCCTTGATCTCTTAAAAATAAAGTACACCCCTTGCTGGACCCCCTATCCGTTATTCTTAAAAAAAATGTGGGTACCCCATAAATATATTCCCTCATCCCCAATTCCTTTATAATTGAAACCCCCCCTCCACCCGGACACCAATCTGTTGTTGTAGCTCTAAGTCCCACCTACTCACAATCCCTTATAGATACACAGGCATCCCTGATGAGTAAGGGGGCAGAAGCATTCCTCGCTCATTCCTGCCATGGGGGCTCCCTCTTTACAAATCATGCCTATAGGCCCCTGGCAGTGATCTCGCAGTATTACTATCAGGGGTCAGTATGCCAAATAAGGAAACAGGAGGTGCAGGGTTTTGGATTTTGAGTTACATTAAAGGATCAGGTCTTTGGAAGGGGGCCTTCAATCTGTAAAGGACACGCACATGTATTTTAAAGAATCAGCAGTGACAAATCAAACTGGGGACTGCACTTTTTTTTAAGGGATCATCATGGTGGAGGCAGTTTTTTGTAATTTGTTGGCCTGGCCTTTGAGATAATGGGACCAATTTGGGGCCCATTGCTGTGGCTGGAAATTAATGATATTCTTGGCTGCAGCAACGCAAAAAATATTTACTGCTGCATTCACTATGGTACTAAGGAACTGCAAGTTAGTAAATCTTGCAGTAAATTGTCCTGTAATATAATAGTGCACAAAACATGCTATTTTACCTTGGATTGGTAAAAAGGGGCCTAAGTTTGTACCTGAGACAATCGGAGGTGAAGAGATTTGTCTAAGGTCAAAATGAACATTAATAGAATAAACAGAGAACCTGCCTGTTTTTCTAACCATTAGAGTACTCCTCCATACATGTAAAATTATTATAAACAACTGTAAAAAGAGGGGGACATAACAATACCCAAAACATTTTCTGAGCCATGCCAGTCCATGACTTGGTGCAAATAGGGTAAATGAAAACACGCCACTTCAGTTCATTTATACACTAAGCACTTGAGGCTTATCATCAGAAAACCAGCATTTATAAAACCAATGAAAAGCTGTCAGCCATACTCCCAACCCACTATAAAATGGTTGTGTTTCTTTTTTTTTCTATGAATTTTATTATTATTATGAATATTCTTCTTCTGTAAACTGCTGTTATTGTCAAGAGCAGCATATAAAGCTTTAAATAAATTATAATCTACATCAATAAGCAAATTAATAATTGACAGTAACTATTATTATCAGATCCACATAAATAAATGACTTTTGGTAACTGCCCTGCTTTGGCAATATGTGAAGTTACTAAGCCAGGAAACGTTCCTGAATCCCCGATATAAGGTTCCTCTTCTTCTCTTCCCTTTCCTCACTAGTCTGCATTTTGATCTTATCTTCCCTGTGGCTTAAGTTTGAAACTCAGATGGTGCCTAAAAAATTAAAACATCCCATCTCCCTCCACTCCCAATTTCACACCTCATCCTCAGCTTTATAAACAGCCACTCCATCATTCCACCACCACCTCCTCTCCCCTCCCCCATCACATGGGTTTCTTCTTCCATCTTGCCGTCCTAACTCATTTTATCTTTTATGCAGGGAAGCTGCTGGTACCAGTCCAAGTCTCATTCGCTACAATAGGAGGGCAGCAGAGGTGGTAGCAGTTGCAAACACGGGTTGAAACGTGCTCCAGTGGTGGTAGCAGGAAAATAGAGAAATTCAGCATGGCCTCTGTAAGCTGCAGAGTACATGTTTTGGTTCACAAACAAGAAATCTCTGCAGGAAGAAGGGGCAAGGGCACGACCTGTGCAACTTGCCGACCACCTTGATTAATTTCTATGCTTAGCTGTTGCTGTCGTCTGAGGATTGAAAAATCCCTATACCAAAGTCCTGATTATTCATGGGAGGACAGAAGGAAGTAAAAAAGGTGCTTAAACAGTCAACTGCTACTACTACAAATCATTTGTATAACCCTACAAGCCATATGCAGCGCTGTACGTATAGATGTAAAACAGTCTTTGCTCATCAGAGTTTACAATCTAATCAAGACAAAACATGTGGAGGCCAATTCCGATCGGGGGACATCCAGCCAGCCCGGACGTCCAAAATCTGGACAGGCCAGATTTGTACCCAATTCTACACCCGCGGGAGCTAGATGTTCCTGCAGGTACAGAATCGGGCACTTAGACGGGCTGGATGGGCCCAGATTCTGATGCGCGAGCTGTCGAAATGTTTCCCCGTTCATTTCACCGTATGCTTCTACTGGAGCCCCGGTGCTGTGGCGTCTCGTCTCCATGGCAGCAGCAGGAGCCCCGCACCCCGGCAGCCCCGAAAACCTGGTGGAGCCTGCTAGGGCCAGGATAAGGTGATACTGCTCACCTCGTCTTTGATGTCCTCCGGTGCCGATCGCCAGCCTTGGGGGGGGGGCTTATTCCACCTCTGAGGTGGAATAAGTCCCCGTCCGGGGTAGTGGGCCCGCCTCTGCTCCACTCACAACCCACCCTGGCTCTGTCCCCTCCCATCCCCATCCAGAGCTCCCCACACAACGGGGGCTCTAGTGCGGGAATCGGGTCCCCGCTGTTCTCAGTTTGGCATGCACACCATAGTGAAACTGGGCACTAGAGTATGGTAAGATACATATTAGTAGTGGGTTCACCTTAACCAGGATAGAATCAGGCTGCTGGCATTATCCTTTAAAAAGGAGATAGAGCAGCTTTTAAACTAGATAATAGGGGAAAGCCGACAGTCGCCCAAGAGTGCATTGTTCGGAACGATGTATCCATGAAGGATACTAGCAAAAAATTGAAGTTGGAGGTGGTACAGATGAGGACAGTATCTGAATTCAAAAAAGCATGGGACAAACACAGAGGATCTCTAAAGGAAAAAAGGGGACTGTTGTAGTTGTTGATATGGAAGGACAAACTAGATAGGCCATGTGTTCTTTTTCTGTCGTCACTTTTTCTATGTTTCAAAGTTAGGGCATATCTACAGAGATGTCCCAATAAAGACAAAAGTAACCCAAATGCCTTAAGTACAGAACAGTAAGAGCTTAAAGATTGCAAATTACCCCTGCTTACCAATAACCAGATTAATATGAATAAAATATGACCTCTAAAATGCTTGTATGCAAATGCTAGAAGTCTAAAAAATAAGATGGAAGAGTTAGAATATATAGCACTAAATGAAAGGTTAGATATGATTAGTATCTCAGAGACCTAGTGGAAGGAGGACAACCAGTGGGACACTGTGATACCTGGGTACAAACTATATCACAAGGGTAGAGTACATCAAATTGGTGGAAGGGTTGTGCTCTATGTTAGAGAGGGGAATGAGTCACACAGGATTAAAGTTTTGCAGGAAACAAAATACACTGCAGAATCTCTATAGATTGAAATTCGACGTAAAAAGAAGGCGGCGATGGCAGTGAGGGTGTACTATTGACCGCCTGGCCAGAATGAACAAATGGTTGATGAAATGCTCCAAGAAATCAGGGAAGTTAACAAAAGTTACAACACAATAATAATAATGGGTGATTTCAATTAGCTCATTATCAGCTAGCACAGTGTCACGGCAAGACATGCTAGGGAGATGAAATAAATGACTGTTTCTTGGAGCAATTGGTTCATGAACTGACAAGAGGGGGAAGTCATTTTGGACCTAGTCCTTAGTGGAACACAAGATCTGCTGCAAGAGATAAGGGCGTTGGGGCCATTTGGCAATAGTGATCACAGCATGATCTTGCTTGATTTCATAAATGGAGGAAGGATGGCATGGAAATCTACAGTACTGCCTTTTAACTTTCAAAAGGGAGACTATGATAAAATAAGGAAAACAGTTAAGAAGAAACTAAAAGGAGCAGCTGCAAAGGTTAAAGATTTACATCAAGCATGGGCATTGCTTAAAAATACTATCTTGGAAGTCCAGACTAGCTGTATTCCATGCTTTAAGAAAAATGGAAGGAAGTCCAAAAAACCGCCAGCATGGTTTAAAAGGTGAGGTCAAAGAGGCTGTTGTAGCCAAAAAAGTATCTTTCAGGAAATGGAAAAAGGAGTCAAATGATAAAAACTGGAAAAAACATGAGCACTTGCAAGTTAAATGCAAGGCACTGATAAGGCAGGCAAAGAGAGAATTTGAGAAGATTACCGTGGAAGCAAAAACGAATAAAGACTTTTTCATGTATATTCATAGCAAAATCATGTGAGAGAGTCAGCTGGGCCATTAGATGATAGATGGGTAAAAAGGGCACTAAGAGGGGACAAAGCCATAGTGGAGAGTATGAATGAATTCTTTGCTTCGGATTTTACGGAAGAAGATGTAGAGAAGTTGTCCATGACTGAAATGGTATTTAAAGGTGATGCATCGGCAGAATTAAAATAAATATTGATAAACAAGGGAAGATATATTACAACTATTTGATAAACTGGATGGTATATATCCAAGTGTGTTGAAAGAACTGAAATATGAGATTGCAGATATACTATTAGTAATCTGTGAACTATCATTAAAATCATCTGTAGTACCTGAAGATTGGAGAATGGTCAATGTAACACCAATTATTAAAAAGGGTTCCAGAGGTGATCAGGGAAACTACAGCCTGGTGAACCTGACGTCAGTACCGGGCAAAATGGTAGAAACAATTATAAAGAACAAAATTATTGAACGTGTAGATAGTCATGGTTTAATGGGAGAAAGCCAACATGACTTTAGCCAAGGAAAGTTTTGTCTTACTAATCTGTTATATTTTTTTGAAGGTGTGAATAAACAGGTAGATGAAGGTGAGCCGGTCAATTTTTAATTAATTTATTTAGCTGTTCTTATATACCACTTTTCACCAGGTCAAAGCAGTTTACAGATATACGCTAACAGGCACGTTTTATTCCCTTGTCCCCGAAGGGCTCACAATCTAAGCGTACCTGAGGCAATGGAGGGTTAAGTGGCTTGCCCAAGGCCACAAGGAGTGGCCATGGGACCAGAGACTCCAGTCTCTCCGGCCTGAGGTTACTTGTCCCTACGTGGGAATTGAACCCCTGGCCTTCCAGCCTGAGGTAACCTGTTCCAACCACTGAGCTACTAAATGAAAGGTTAGATATGATTAGTATCTCAGAGACTTAGTGGAAGGAGGTGTATCTGGATTTTCAGAAAGTCTTTAACAAGGTCCATCATGAGAGACTCTTGGCAAAGTTAAAAAGTCATGGGATAGGAGGCAGTGTACTATTGTGGATCAGGAACTGGTTAAAAGACAGAAGGCAGAGAGTAGGGCTCAATGGCCAATTTTCCCAAACGAGAACATAGTAACTTAGTATATGATGGTAGATAAAGACCAGTATGGTCCTTCTGGTCTGCCCAGCAAGGCGGCAAGAGTAGGTGCACCTGCCGCTCCCCATGCCTTTGTTTAGCGGTGTCCCATCGCTCCATGTAGGTCACCCCTATTTGTTGAGATATAAGAAATAGTTATGTTTATTTTGATTTTATCCTATTGCTATAAAGGGATCCACTGTGTCTGTCCTATGCCATTTTGAATTCTGCCACTGTATTTGCCCTACCACCTCCATCAGGAGGGCATTCCAAGCATCCACCACCCTTTCAGTGAAAAAGTATTTCCTGACATTGCCTTGTAGTTTACCCCCTTGCAGCTTCATATTATGCCCTCTAGTTTTACAGCTTCACCATCTTTGGAAGAGGTTTGTTT